>OU744302.1:3799792-5066390 GCA_916610205.1 Griposia aprilina
TTAGCTTACTGTAGACGTAAAACTAAACTGTTGAAATAAAAGAGTGGCGTAAAATTTATCAAGAAGTTTAGAAAAAAAAAAACATTTGCACTGACATTTAATTTTCTTTTGTTTTAACAAATTATAAAATACATTTTGGACATTTATCATGGATAATTTCACCGAAATACAACGTACCAAAATAATATAACTTTTCTTTGAACTTCATCGGTTTATTATTCAAACCCCGCGAGCATATCGCCACCATTTTCATATGCGTAACTCTACCTCAGAACCCATGATTCGAAAGTTGGCGGCACGTTTTCAGCAGAGAGGTTCAGTATCCAATCTCCCACGAACTGGAAGACCACGTTCTACTCGAAGTGCAGACAATATTCAACGAGTGCAGGCGAGTGTAGAGGAGAACCCGGAACTAT
The DNA here is from genome assembly GCA_916610205.1 of Griposia aprilina. Taxonomy (NCBI): domain Eukaryota; kingdom Metazoa; phylum Arthropoda; class Insecta; order Lepidoptera; family Noctuidae; genus Griposia; species Griposia aprilina. The sequence goes on from OU744302.1 coordinate 3,800,209, forward strand.
CAACGTGTAGTAGGCGTTCGTCTCAGCAGGGAATCCAAAGGAGATCGATATTCGACATTGATTGAAAAAAAAAATACGCCAGCTTTTATTAACAGTCTAGATATAATAGTTCCAATAAGATGGTGAAACAGCGCATACGGCTCGAGCCACAATGACTGTCTTGACGCAGATTTTCGGCGAGCGTTAAATCTCGAGATTTTCAACATTTCACTGGCCCGCACGTTCCCCGGATTTAACAGTGACAGATTATTTTCTCTGGGGTTATTTAAAAGACAAGGTGTACATTAATAAACCCAGGAAAATAGAGCAGCTGAGGGCGAAAAGCCGATCTGAAATACGGTTGCTAACTTGTCATGTTCAGAGGAAAGTAATGAGAAGTGCTCTCAAAAAGCCCGTCTTTGTGAGCCTGTAAATGGTGATCATTTACCTACGGGCAGTAATAACAAAGTTATAAGTTGTTGCGACCCCTTCCTGACGTATCCTCGCATCCTTTATAAGATGGATTTCAAGTTCCAATTTTTTTAACAAGTAAGTAAGCTAATTAAGTGTATGAAGCTTTTCTAAAATGCTATAATATTATTTGGGAGCGCACCGCAATGCCATTAAATGTTGAGCGCCTGTGAAGTTGCGACGAGCAATACGCTGGCAGAACACGTGTGATGAACTGTGCGAAATTTACAGGCGCTTGGTTTTAAAATGAAGTCATTTTTCAGATGTGGTGAGAAACGGGTTAATGTAGGACATGCAGGGTTCATAGTATATTTAGGATACACGGGAAAGTAACATCTAGTTCTCATATTACATAGGTATAGATTAGGTACGGGTACAAAAAAATTAACGGTAACATGACCAAATTGTAAATATCAAAAATAGTACGTGTAGTAGTAGATTTGGTTAGTTATTACATTCCTGTCCTTAAAAGATATTTGTGGAATGTTATATGTTACAAGGCTAATATTCTACATCATGCTAAATTAATTACATGAAAATTTGTTCACACATACACAGCTAAACTCATACAATCACACACACATATAAATATATATCTACCAATTACCAACTCCCTTTTCCTGGTTTTAATTAAGTTAAACCGCTTTTGATTTCTTCTCTCAGTTTATTGTCCTCAAAATTAATTATTCCATTGTAGTTTATTTTTACTAAATTACACATTACTAATGACGTGTAACTACAGTAAAATCCATAATGAACAGATGGATGACTCCTGTAACACAGGTTTTTCCTAGCATGGGGGCCATTGTCCATTTATTTTGTACAAAGCTATTTGCACGCTTAAATGAAATGTCACCTGTGTACTTAATTATGCCAAATAAATATTACTATTGCTATCTAAAATGTCTTAGATACATCTTGGGTCCCCAGGATCCCGGACCTTTGGTAGGCGTACGAGGGGCCGAAGCCAACTCTCAGATGCCCCTTAGAAAATTTTAAATGGGATGGGGCACCAACCGCCGATTATCCCTGTATGCACTAAGCAAGTGCAAGGACATCCCTCGGTTAGTGCAGGACTTTTGCGGAACATGGAAACAAAGTATATTGGGCTATGGTTGTGTGGCTATAGTAGATTGGTTACCTAGAACTATGGAAGGACTATGTCCCTTGCCTAACTAATGATAATATAATATTCACTTATAAAACGCTAGGGGGTGACTTGCACACTCAATAATGGGCCCCCGGAAACTGTCGCTAGCATATAGTGACGTAGCTACAAGGGGGCAACATGTCATGAGGTGCTTGAGGAGTGGCGAGGTATTCTATGGCTATCAGGACAATCCCGGAAGTACGGTCATGATCCCTACCAGCATCTTAGTGGAATACTCGTACTTCCTTCCTCCGAGTACGTTTGCTCTTACGAATCTCCACTGAAGCCGGCCAATAAAAGCAAGAAAGAGGTGAGAGCTCTGTACCTCGTCATTGTTCACTCCAGCCGGCCAATAAAGAGAAGCAAGAGGTGAGGAACAAGACTGCTCCCGGTAGATAAGGTCCGCGGGGTCGCTACTACCCAACAGTTTGCAACATATTGCCCTGCAGGTTTATGTATCTTTCTTGGTCTGGCTCCTATCCCTAGGCCTGTCTCGGCAAAGTATACTCTACCAGCACCAGACCTAGAGTTCATAGGAGCACGCAAGCCCCACCACGACGTCAACGTAGAGATACGGCAGTAGGGCGTAGATATACGGTGGTGAGCCATAGAGATACGGTGGTGAGGCGTGGAGATACGGTGGTGGGGCGCAGAGATATGTTGGTAGGGTATTACCATTATCATTAAATATTACTATTATTTATTTAATTGATAAACTTGACAGTCTACCTATGTAATTGACTGCGATTACTACATTCTTTTTACAGCTCAAACTGCTTTACTCTTAATGTCGAACCTATTGCAGAGTTGTTAATAAAATACGACTACTTGATCCCAATTTAAAGACAGTAATAATATCCTTGTTTTACAATCGCAACATCAGTAAAAACCTGCTAAACTAATTCTTGGACTTGAGTGTTCGCCATTCCCAAGAGCATAACTTTGTTATCAAACAACTCGGATTGCATCATAAACGGAACAGCTTTTCCGTTTTATTTCGTGAGATATAAAATGTATGATGTTTTGGTTTATACTTCTGGTGGTCATTTCTTAAGATTAGAACTCGGGGCTTTGCTATTTTTAGGAAATGTTCATTGGCGGTGACGATTGGATTGCTTCTCATCAGACAAACTGGATGCTTGATTACTCCATTTATTATAAAAGGCATAGCTTTTGTGGGTGTGTAATTTATGGCATAATAACAGATAATATAATATCACTTGAAATAACGTTCACATGATATAATTTTCATATGCTATAAAAAAAATAACTTAATTGTGTAACCTGAGGCAGGTCAGGACCAGTTTTTGTTAAAATATACAAAACAAAGTACGTTTCTAAATTATATTAAACGTTACTTATAGATTTTGAATATTTATATTAACTGAATATTATTATACTAATATAGTATTAATTCAATTATAGAAAATGTTCATTATACCATATAAAATTAGGTAAAATGAAATTATATCAATAATGAATTACCCTAAAACGGGGTGAATAGGAACGCAGGGGTGAATCGTAACGAAACTTTAAAAGGAATTTTAACATTTAAATAATACAATTTGTTGCCAACAGGGACACGTAATCGGTTAATTATAATACAGTATACACGTTAGAGTCCTTTTTGGCGACAGACTATAATATTTCAATGCTAAAATCCCTTTTAAAGTTTCGTTACGATTCACCCCTGCGTTCCTATTCACCCCGTTTTACCGGTATATAATTTCATCGCTATATAAAAAAAGGTATATGAAATGAAATTAGGTTATATGATCATTAGAACTTTTGTTATTATTTCAAACGTTACACACGCAGCTTTTCTGTGGTTCTAAGCGACTGATGACCTTGTGAAGATCGCAGGAACCTGCTGGATATGAGAACCACAGAACTGGTCGAAGTGCCGATGCTGGAGCAGGCCTATGTACAGCTTAATGGACATCCTTTGGCTGAAATAATGATGATGATGAAGCGAGGTGATACCAAATATGAGAAAATCCATAAGAGATGGCTACCTCAAAGTGATCACAGTATTTGCGACCATAAGCTTGATTATAATAAAAATATCCTTTAGAATATTTTTATTGGCGCCCAGCTGGGCCAGTTTTTAAAGTATAATAACTGAAAGTCTTTTTAAATAATTGTTTATATCTAATCACTGTTGGTAGCTATAACAGTTCATTTCCTCTTTTTAGTATATATAATGATCTACCCCATTTTTTTAGAAACCCAATACAAATCGTGTGTTATTTGCTGATGAATAGCGAATATATTTTTATATTTTTTACTACAGATGCTTTTAACGTGCACGGCTTTCTTCATCGTTCTCACATGTATAATTTAATTTCAACATGAATGATGTAACCAATTTTTTGTAACAATATTTTGATTTAAAACAGCCCGTGGAGTTTCTTGTCCGTTCTTCTCTCTAACTGACCGATCCCTTGACAATTCAAAAGTGCCAGTAATTGGTTCTTATGAAATAAATGCTTAGAGGTTGAGTTTGAACAAATGGCCCAGTTGGGCGCCCACAAAAAATATACGAATAGATGTTTTGTGTATATAATGTTCAGTATAATATTATACTCAATATTTTATATTTCGTTCATAGAAATATATGTAAAACTCGTAGCTATTTCGTTTGGTAAAGCGAAGGATCTTTGTATTGCTCGTAAAATTTATACAAAAGGTTGAATTCCGCCTATCCTGATCCAAGTTGTTGCAAAATGTTGTTTGGTCTGCTTCATTGTATAAGGAACAATGCAATCTTGAATTTTACTTCCCGAACTTTTAACGTAACTTGTATTGAAGACTTTTTGTTTGAATACCTACATAATGCAGATGTATGATACCCAAGGCAGATGTGAGGTATGGAAACGCCGTGGCGGAGGGGAAGCCCTAGAAAGATATATAGTGACCGTTTTGGTTGTTCTTCTGAGAGGTCACGTGCGTAGTCCTCGCAACATGCGTGCTCGAAGCCTCGAACAGATATATGACCGAAGCGAAAGGAGTATGTAAAGATCGTAGCAGGTGGCGTTCTGTAGCCTCTGCCTACCCCCAGGAGAAATATGTATACATACATAAAAAATAAAAAATATTCGTGAAACACAAAATACAAATAACAAAAATTAAAAAAAAAATATTAACAACAGCAGTGTGTGCCTCACAGCTGCGCAAAAAAAGTTAATTTCAGCATTAATCTAATCAAATCAAATCAAAACATTTTTATTTTAGGAATGGGTGTATTCTTGAAATAAAATTTATTTGATTTAATTTGATTAGATTAAACCAAACATTAAACCAAATTACAAATAAATTATTAAAAATATATTAAAAAATAAATTATTAAATGAATACAAAAACTTTCTTATTATATTTTTTTTTGTTACTGGCGATTAGCCCTAGCCATGTGTTAAATTAATGTCGCCATTGTAGCGCCATGCTGTATACCTATACATATAATAATTTGATTAGTCTCGTACACGTATTGATCATGTAGGTGATCCTTCAAAAAGGTCTTAGTAACTAACTACTCACAAGCGACATGTATATGCATCAAATGGAGAAGGATCGTAGCAGCACTAATTGTATGTTATTGCATGCACTCTATTTTGTGTAGTTTATTTCACCACCAATCCGTATTGGGCGCGTGTGGTGGATGTACAGCCCATTCCTTTAAAACCTCGTACAGCACGATTCAAGCTTTATGAGGGCTGTGAAGTACGCTATTCGCTGCGCAGTACTCACTTCTCACCCCCGCTGACACGTGAATCTGTTACTGCGCAGTGACTCGCCTCATGTTCCGAGCCGCCATAAAGTTTGAATCGGGCTGTACCAACGAGTGATTTTTTATCGCGCACTTGATTTCAACGTACTGCTTAGCGCAGATAGTTGAAAATCCAAACAGTGTGTTTTGTTGGCGCGCTAGGGTGTACTCTGTTTGATTTTCAATGCTCGGCTCAACATCGAGAGTTGAAAATCCAATGCGCCATAAAAAGTCCGTCGCGTTAAAGACTCGCCCTGGTGAACCTGGGCTAACAGAGAGGACGCCTATGTCCCAGCAGTGGGAATATTATACGCTAATTATTCTTATGCCAGTGGAGCTTCTTGTGTAAGAGATCATCCGAACAAGTAGGTACTAGCTCAGAAACCATTTTTTGCACCAAGTGTTGTTGTGTCCCGGATTATGAAACAATAAACAGAATAATTCTGACGATCCCTGTAGCAATACAATTTAGGCTTTGACACGTATTTGAAACCACATCCACCGCATTGTGGTTTGCGGTTAATAAAATTAATGATATTCCGCAGTACCTTCGGTTTAATAATAACTTAATTAACTAACTAACTATTGAAATAAAAGTATAATAACCTAACCTAGTTAAAACTATTAATAAACTAAAATATGGCGTCGAAAAATTCTTCCGCATCGCTGTCGACTGGTACTGTACCCAAGAGACTGGCGGCATTGCCACGTTGTATGGCAATGCTTAGCCTCTGGCCAAGGAAAAAGCCAGCCCTTGGGTCACGGGAAGTGTATATTATAGCGTATTATCAATGTAGGTATAGAACAGGTATATATTTTTGGCCTCAGAGTAATCGTAGCAATTTTTCAGTTTTAGCAGCAAAAAAAGTTTGTCCTTTATTTCCAGGCAAACGAAAATAAACTCAGATAATGCTATCATATTAAATTGCTGCCCTGGAAAATGAAACACAGGTAAGCTCCTAGATAATCCTATATTGTGTGCCTGGGGGTCTACTCTGTAAGTCCCTCAACGAAGATACGGGCCCGACCGAAAGGAGTTCAGAATGAACGCTAAACCATTTTGGACGTGCAAAAACACATCGGGAGTAAGGACAGCTGTCAAAAGGTGTTGTCATTCATTCTTAGTTCGGGCCTCGAAGTAATGTTATGTCCATAAGGGCCCGTTGTTTGATACATAGTTAAACATGACCAATAGTCAATGTAACAATTAGTCACTTGACAATAGTTAAGGTTTAACTACTCTGTCTACGCATGGTTAACTTTCATAGCAAATTGTCAATTTTTTAACTATAGTTAGTTTAACCATTTGTCAAACAACATAGATACTTATGTAATTTTTTACAAATTGTTAGTTTAACTAACGCATTTTAACTATTAGTATGTTTGACTACTGATCAAACAACGGGCCCTAAGTGATACGGATTAGCAAACGCCCGTAACTTCGGCCGAAACTACGGATTACGTGCTTTCAGTGTAGACCCCAGATAATACAAAAAATAAACACGTATCCTTTTATAAGCAAACATATTTTTTTTTCATAAAATAATTTCATGACCAGTCAGCGTTAAACTATTTACTCAGCTTCTATAAAAAGTAAATATTTGCAGTAAAACCTTTGTTCAATGAATTCATACATTTATTGAAATAGTCGCGAAAACAAAACATTTGTGTCAATACCGCAATCGGTCGAAACGTCACGTTTTAAAACGAATCAAATACACAATCGTGATTAAATGGATTTGCTGGACTATCGGTACCTATACTCGATTCTAGCATCCGTATATATGGTACGGATATATGATATTTTGAACCGAGCAATCCAATAAGAACATAATGTATTTGCACTTCGCATCATCATGCTCCCAATTTATTTCAAGGGGCATGTTTTCTTCTAACATCTCTATCAGTCAACATTTCGTTAGTTATCAAGTGTCATACAATATCTTGTGTTCTTTCACAAAACACTGTTTAGACAGTGCAGCTTATATAGTTGCTTCAGCTTATGGTATGGTACAGGCAATTTAATCAAACCGTGTAGACAGGGCTTATAGCCAAAGGCCTAAAAGATGGATGGATTGTGTGAGGAATTATATGAAAGAGAAGGGACTGAATGATAGCGTGGAGATTGACAGGGGAGAAAGGAGGAAGAAAACGTGTTCTGCCGACCAGAAGATACATCGGACAAGGGTAGGGAGATTTATTTATTTATTTATAGTTAATTAACACGGTACAATACCAATTACATTAACTAACATAGAAAGAAAACAAAACTACTGTTTGAGCGTCTACTTGGATTTTTGGTAAAAAATAAAAGAAAATATTCTCTCAACTTAATGCGTTTACTCCAAGGACAAAAGATCGAGTGTACATATGAGTGGAGACCCGACATTCATAAAAAACGAACATTTTCGTTCGCGATCCGGTCGCGCTCGCAGGTTGTTCTGCGTCGAGGTGTCGCCACTGTTGCTCGCCGTCGCCGCCTACACCGAGGAGTGGTGAGCATCCCACGAGTTATCGTAAGGTTACGATAGATGGCGTTGTGGGTGGCGAACATGCCGGCCGCCTTGGAATCCTCTGGTTTCAAAACTAAATTTCTGCGTCGCCGGCGGCCTCGACTCCGCTGTTGTCCTGGCGACCACTTGTCGTCGATGGCACCGGAAGTGGGCAGATTTTAGAGAAGGCTCGCTGCACAGAGCCCGTCGCCGTTTGGAGTTCAGCTACGCGGCTCACACCATCGGTTCCTGTGAACACCTTTACAATTCTGCCCATGCGCCATTTTAGAGGTGGTAAGTTGTCCTCTTTAATGACGGCAAGGGTGTGCAAAGCTAAGTCCTGAGTGTGAGTCTTCCACTTAGTCCTGGTCTGGAGCTCTGAAATGTAGTCGGTTGACCACCGCTTCCAGAACTGCTGCCTCATTTGTTCCACCCTCTGGAATCGCGTCAGGCGATTAATTGGCTCTTCCGTCAGGTCTGTGCAGGCTGGTGAGAGGAGCGGCCGGCCGATCAGGAAGTGTGCCGGGCTAAGTGGAAGAAGGTCATGTGGGTCTGCGGACATAGGAAACATTGGACGGGAATTCAGGACGGCTTCGATCTGTGCCAACACCGTGCCGAATTCCTCGTACGTTAAATTAGCGGTACCCATGACCCGCCTCAGGTGGTGTTTACAGGATTTAACTCCTGCCTCCCATAATCCCCCAAAATGAGGAGCGTACGGTGGTATAAATTTAAACTCTATATCATCATTACTTAAATTATCAATAAGTTGACGTGAATGCTCATTAAACATTAGTTTAACTTCTTTCATGGCTCCAACAAAATTTGTCCCGTTATCCGAGAAAATTTGAGCCGGCTTACCGCGACGGGATATAAACCTTTTCAATGCTGATATGTACCCTTGTGCAGAAAGGGTACTGACTAATTCCAGGTGTATGGCTCGCGTTATGAAACAAACAAATAGGCATATGTACCCCTTTTCAAGTTTAGCCCCCCTACCTTTGCGGTTCAATACAGATATGGGTCCAGCATAGTCGACCCCACATCGAATAAAAGGAAAACCCGGTTCCAACCGTTCCTTAGGCAAATTGCCCATGATTGGGGAAACGGTCCTTCCCTTAAGTTGCGTGCAGCGGACGCAATGATGAACCACCTTTCTGGCCAGATTTCTCCCCCCTAATGGCCACCAACTCTCACGCACAGTAGCAAGTAGTAGTTGGGGACCAGCATGGAGAAGTTTATCATGGAAATGCTGAAACAGTAAGAAAGTGAAACGATGTTTACAGCATAATAAACTAGGGTGTTTTTTATCATACTCGAAGTTAGGCGAGTTGGATAAGCGTCCGCCTACTCTTATTATATCATGGTTGTCTAAGAATATGTTAAGACTAGAAATTGCACTGGTAGTTTGCAATGGTAAGCTACCCTTCAATTTAATAAATTCACTAGGAAATGATTCCCGTTGTGCGAGTCGCGTTACCAGTTGCGTTGACGCCCGCAACTCATTCACTGATAACGGCCCTATAATGCGCTCGTGTCGTTGTGTGCGTGAATTGTGGATGAAACGCAAAACATATGCACCTGTACGCCTTATGCGATTATATGAAGAAAACCGTTCAAAATTAATAACTCTATTTTGTGTGACGTCACAGACCATTGATGTAGTATGTGGTTTTAGCTCCGGTAGGTCAGTAGAGTAGTCAGATTGCGAGACTGTGCCCTGCTGCGACTCCATCAACTCATGAGACTGTAAGAATGGTGGACCGTTCCACCACAGACTACATTCACCGAGTGTGTCCAAGCTGACCCCGCGTGAGACCAAGTCCGCTGGATTATTTTTAGTACCTACATGCGACCATATAGCATTACTCGTAAGCTCATTTATTTCTACTACTCTATTTTGAACGAAGGTTTTCAACGAGTGAGGCGACATTTGAAGCCACCCAAGGACAATGGTTGAATCTGTCCAAAAGAAAGTTTTATGAAAGGTCAACCGTAACGAACTAATAATTTTTCTGTATAAACGTGCGCCGATCAACGCCCCGCATAATTCTAGACGAGGTATACTAGTTGGTTTTAAAGGCGCGACCTTACTTTTGGCACAGAGTAACTTACAAGTAACAGCTGAGTTATCTGAGTATGTACGTACGTACGTGCATGCGCCGCCGTATGCACACTGAGACGCGTCACTAAAAATATGTAATTCTATGTATTGTGAGTGCGAACTCATTACACAACGCGGAATGCGTAATGTATGTAAGCATTGTAGGGTACTAATGAATTTATCCCAAGATAATACAACATCATTAGGAACTGGGTCGTCCCAATTTATTTTACACAACCATAACTTTTGCATAACAATTTTTGCTATTATTATTGCCGGTGACAACATACCTAACGGGTCGTACACCTGCGCTATCACTGACAACATGCTACGTTTAGTTAGTGGGTACGTATTATTATTATTTACTCGTGATGTGAAATGTAATTCATCATTTTTATTGAACCATCCCATACCTAACGTTTTGTTTTGACACTGATCTCCTAATGCCAATCTTTTTGATATGTCATGAGCAGTGATGTCCAAATTGAATATCCATTTACGTAATGGAAGACACGCCGATTTTAACGTATTAGTGACCTTATCACACATGTCAAATAAACTATTTAAGTCATCATTACCTACCAAGACATCATCTACGTAAAAGTCATCCCTAATCACAGTAGCTACCTGTTCATCGTCACATTCACGCGCCAGTTGGTTCAGACACCTCATGCTCAGATAAGGCGCTGATGCCGTGCCGTACGTCACGGTGTTAAGGCGATAGATACCTATTGGGTCCGAAGGATTTTTACGCCACAGAATCAGTTGTAAGTCACGTTGATCTGGCTGTACTAAAATTTGACGGTACATTTTTTCCACGTCGGCACATGCAACGAATTTATACTGCCTAAAACGTAATAATATGGAAAAAATGTCGTTTTGTAGCGGTGGCCCAATAAACTGTATACTGTTCAACGACTTGCCTGTAGATGTCACTGCGCTAGCATCGAACACCGTGCGCAATTTAGTGGTACTACTGTTTTCATTTATTACACCGTGGTGTGGTAAGAAATAGTGAGGTGACCCATATGTATCTACGCGACTCATGTGACCGAGACTTTCGTATTCACTCATGAAATTAATATATTTTTCCCTAAATTCGGGGAAACGAGTGAACTTCCGTTCAAGTGACAACAATCGTTTTTCAGCCGCACTGCAACTTTCTCCGAGAACTGCAGGCGATTCCTTAAAAGGAATACACACAGAGAACTTACCTTCTTGAGTACGTGTTGTCGTTTCAACGAAAATATTCTCGCATTTTTGCTCGTCGGCACTAAGGATATTCCCAGCGTTGGGAATCTCTTCGAGTTCCCAAAATTGTTTTAATTGTGTATCTAATGTTTGCGAATAGTTACACTGAACCTGATTAATGCGCAGGCCATTATTATTGTTATACAAAGGTCCAGACATTATCCACCCTAGCTTAGAATTTTGCAAATAAGGTCCATTTTTCAACCTAATTTTACCATTAATCAACAAATCCCAAAACTTATCTGCACCTATCAGGATATCAATATCCGACGGCGAATGAAAGGTGGGATCAGCCAGTTGAATATTGTCTGGGATACTAATATTATTTACATTTATAGAAAATGCCGGTAACCTATTAGTAATACACGGCAACACTAAACATTCAATATTAGTATGATAACGCTTATCTTTCGATCGTAATAATATTTTACAAGTGTGGGTAGACTTCGCGATCGAATGACCTACACCCGTAACTTGACAAGTGGACTGTATTAAACTTGCATTTAGCCTATCGCATAAAGATTTTCTAATAAAACACTGTTGGCTACCATTATCAAGGAGCACGCGTGCGGTGTGATAATCATTATTATTAACTGCAATATCCACCAGCGCCGTGGACAGCAGTACGGTAGGTAACACGGAATGCGTTTGTTTACATAACGAGTCAGTACTATCAGCTGATGAATGTAACGAAGTTGCCACATTATTAGGAACGTTAGTGGTTATCGGCTGCGACTGCGTATTATTCGCACCTACCGCGTTCACGTTGTCTCCGCTGTTGACATGAATCAAACTATTATGCTTTTCAAGGTGACACAGCCTACACGGGCCGAATGTACACTCTTGCACCGCATGACCTGAACGTAAACAATTCTTACAGATATTTGTTGTGTTTACAAAGTTAATCCTATCTTGAACAGGTAAATTAATAAACTTTGAACACGTATAAAGTGAATGATTACCTTTGCACATCACACACACGCGCGGACCACGCTTGTTCGTTTTCGAAGTGTTATTCTTATTATTATTTTTATCACCAGCGTTCGTAGCGACGTAACTATGAGTAGATTGTTTTTTGTTTTGTGTTTGTTCACTACTTTTGTTGTCGTGTGAATGTTTACTGTGGTTTACCTTAATAATATCTAACATATCCGCCCTGTCTTTGAGAAACTTAAGTAAATCGTCTAACTTTACGAATGGCGGCTTAGTGTTCGCATTATAAAGTGTACCTTGATACTGTTCCCATTCACGTTCAGTACTGGGATCCAACTTCGAAACAACCAAATAAATAATTAACGTGTCCCACGCATGCGTTTGTTCCCCCAGTGAGGAAAGCGCACGTAGGTTTCTTAGCACAGTGTCTATAAGCTTCCTTAACTGTGAAGCCGATTCTTTATGTAAAGAAGGAATCGTATACAGGGACTTGACGTGGTTATGTTGCAATAGCCGTAGGTTGTTGTAACGATTCTCTAGTAGCTCCCATGCGTGAGAGTAATTGTCGGCCGTAAACTCCAATGCACCAATAACTTGCGATGCACTATTCGTTAACGACGATCGTAAATAATGGAATTTTTGTATACTGTCTAAATCCTCCCGCTCATGGATCATAGTACAATAAGAATTCTTAAACTCCAACCAGCTATCGTACGAACCGTCAAAGGTAGGTATCTTAATGTCCGGTAACTTTACCCACATTTTACTTTTCATGACTACATTATTATTATTTACAGGTACCTCCTTCTGCAGCAAGAGTTTGGCAGAAGCTACTGTCCTAAAGTACTGATCTTCGAAACGGTCTCGGTCTTCCAACTGTTTTGGAAGATCAAGCTCGTCCGTATTTTCTTCAATTAAACTTTGTAACTGGGTGTAATTATCTAATAAACTCGAACTGTTATCTACGCGTAACTGTAACTCTAATATTTGTTGGTCATCTAATGGGCATTTACATCTTCTAATATAATTTTCTAATAAAGTTAACCGACCTTTGGCTACTGCTCTTTTCTTAACAAGTTCCGACATCTTAGCTTCACTCATTTTAAGGGAAAATAAGAACACAAGAGTACTCACTGTAATCCTTCCTGTATGATATGGACTTGTGCCCCGTACCGCCCGCTCAGACCCGCGAGATTACAACTCACGGCGTCAGGTTATCACCCCGGTTGGGCACCGCCGCTCAACAACTAGGAACACAAAACGAATATTAAACACAGACCGAGATAGGATGGGTAATTGGTAGGAAAGTCAGACCTGCCACTCCTCTAGCCCACTCGAAGTTCTGAAGGTAGGTAGGTACTCGTTGCACGTGTTCTTGTAATGGCGGGTGAACTTCTTCTTCGTAATAATGCGACGAATGCTTGAAACTCCACCACGTATAAAACTCCTCTTCGTTGTTCTTAATAATCCGGCTCGAAGGACCATATGTTTGAGCGTCTACTTGGATTTTTGGTAAAAAATAAAAGAAAATATTCTCTCAACTTAATGCGTTTACTCCAAGGACAAAAGATCGAGTGTACATATGAGTGGAGACCCGACATTCATAAAAAACGAACATTTTCGTTCGCGATCCGGTCGCGCTCGCAGGTTGTTCTGCGTCGAGGTGTCGCCACTGTTGCTCGCCGTCGCCGCCTACACCGAGGAGTGGTGAGCATCCCACGAGTTATCGTAAGGTTACGATAGATGGCGTTGTGGGTGGCGAACAACTACAATGCAGACAATTGTGTCATACTTACGCTACTTACTAACATGGAACAGTGGACACTCTCGCGCACTGTTTCTCACAGAACATCAGACATACGCGCTTAATTTTACTCTATTCGTCTGCAAACACATCACATTCAGGGTTGGCCATCAGGAGAGCGTTAGCATCTTTAAAGTATGACACACAGGCGATTCAGCTCTGACGACCGTTCTTCAGGGCAGTTGCGCGAACAGACTGTGTCGGTGACTTTGGCGGTGACCGATGTATTTGTCGGGCACAAATAGTCGACAGAAAAGGTCATGGAGCTCAGGGCAGTCGATACGACCGTTAGGGTCTTACAAGCTACCGTGAGCTGATCAAGGCCGCTTCTTACCTCCAACGAGTTGAAATCCAAAGTCCCTAGGATATATTTTATAGTCATGGTATAAGATGTGCTGGTATAGGTATAAGATGAGATGGTGATGAATAGCCAGAGGCCTAACATCTATAAAATGTAGTCATTAGGCAGTTGGATCAAGAACTTCCCCGGAGGTTCTCTCTGGAGTCTTGACAGCCGAATAGCTTGGACTCTGTTCCTGATGCTGATCGGCTACAATTAATTATTATATAAAATTTTAAACAAAATTTTCGACCTACTCGCTGCGCCCTGCTGTTTCACTCCATAAGTCTCGATCCCTTAAGAATGTCGGGATAAAAAATATCCTATGTCCTCCAGGTCATGATCTAGATACGTGCCAAATTTCATCCAAATCCGTTTAGCCATTTTAGAGTGAAAGCTTAACAAACAAACTTACTTTCGCATTTATAATATTATTTAGGATTTAGGTTTTTTTTATTTGATATGGGTTTGCTCTTGACTCTAGTCTAGTTCAGAGATGACAGAGACAAAGTCGACGATGGAGTGAGGTTACCCAGAAGAAGCCTGTTCACTCTCACTTTGAAGAGATTTGGGTTGTATGCGGTCAGAAACACAAACGCAGGTAGAGAGTTCCACTCTTTTGCTGTGCGCATTATAAAAAAACATTTAGATTAACGATGGCCGACCTACAGAACATCGCGGAGAAGACATTGATAAGACTCGCACCAGAGAAGCATGGCCCAAAAGGGATGAGACCTATACTCAGGAGTGGGTGGAATAAGGCTACCAAAGATGATACTGTTGATGATTTAAATTAATGTAACTTTTAATATAAACCACAATAATAAAACGAAATACATAGTACATAAAATTTAACTTTGTTCGAATTAAATAATACGGTAGCGCTTTGTGGAATTTGGTCAACATTACGGCTGCCATGGTTTGTGTTACCACTTGAGACTGACAAAAAATATTTGTTATTGATGAATATCTAAATTCTTAGATCATTATCCCAATAAAAGACTGTTAGATAACTCAAACTCAAACTCAAACTCAAAGCATTTATTTCAAATAAACCAATTACAGGCACTTTTGAATTGTCAAGGGGTCGGTCAGTCAGAAAGATGAAGCTAGTTACCCATTCCAAAGCGTAGTAGGTACCTATGGAGAAGAACGGGCAAGAAACTCCATGGACACTCTTTTAAATCAAAAAATGGTTACAAAATATTGATTACATCGTTCATGTTGAAATTATGCATGTGAGAACGATGCAGAACGTTAAAAGCGTCCGTAATAAAAAGACAAAAGCAATTCAAATATTAAATTAAATTAAAATAAGCCGTGGCAGCCAAGAAATGACCAGTCCCCACTGACGGCGCCCGTTCACGAACATGACGCATAGATCAGCACCATTCAGCTCAACCATTTTGAAGGGAACTTAATGATCCAACACACACGCCACCACCAGCGAGACATTAGAGTGAGCATGACAAACTCTCAGCCGCCAGGGCACATTCAAGTCAATGAAAGAAAAACCT
Organism: Griposia aprilina; assembly: GCA_916610205.1. NCBI lineage: Eukaryota > Metazoa > Arthropoda > Insecta > Lepidoptera > Noctuidae > Griposia > Griposia aprilina. Next base: position 3,816,016 of record OU744302.1, read on the forward strand.
ATTAAATGGTAGCTTTATAGTAGGTGCATAGTACTCACACCTGTGCTATGCAATTATACAATACTAAAACGTTGAATTTATACAATGCAAAGATAAGTTTTTAAAATCTTCAGCAGCTCCAACAGTAGTTTCAAATGCTAATCAATTATTTTATGCGCCCTTGTGGAGCAGGACCAGCGTTGAGCCAAGCATTTTTATCAGCGATGTAATCCCCCAACTTATAATATGCCTGGCTGCATAGTGTGCGTTTTATACAACATTTGAATTTAGTTTCATTCAGTTGAAGAATATGGGGAGGTATTTTATTGAAACATTTTAAACAGTACCCCATGAAAGATGAGTCTACTTTAGCCAGCCTGAAACCTGGTTGAACTAATTGATCCTTATTTCTAGTGATATAATTGTGTCTTTCACCTCTTTTACTAAAAAGATGTAGATTTTTCCTTACGTACATGATGTTTTCATAGATATATTGACAAGGTACCGTCATGATGTTAATATCTTTAAACCGTTCCTTTAGAGAGTCGCGCCTGCGGAGGCCATATATGGCTCGGATGGCTCTTTTCTGCAGAATAAAAATAGACTCGACGTCTGCAGCCCGTCCCCATAGTAAAATACCGTACGACATAATACTATGGAAGTAACTAAAATAGACTAGCCTCGCGGTACCTACATCAGTAAATTGACGGATTTTTCTCACAGCATATGCTGCTGAACTTAGCCGTCCTGCAAGGGATGTTAAATGAGGACCCCATTGAAGCCTTGAGTCAAGCGTGATGCCCAGGAAAACAGTTTTATCGACGAATTCTAGTTTCTCTTGATTTAATACTATCTCACAATTTGTACTTTTGACATTTGGTAAGGAAAATCTAATACACACTCTATCTACATTATAAGTGTGTTTAAAAACAGAGACTAAAGTCTATAGTCATTATCTGTTTTAAGGCGGAACCTTCAGGGTAGCCCGCGAAATTAAAATTTTCTTACGATTTTTGCAATTTGCAGGTCACTGTCAGGTTGTATCTTGATTAAAATATGATTCGCGACCGTAACAAATATAGCTTAACAGAATTATAATCATTACAATCAGAATACATCTCTATAAGTTCATATTACCCTATTGAATGGCTATTTCATGAAATCATGACATTTAAGCGCAATTCTAAGGAGTTGTATTGCTGATTCTAATTATTGTAATTCTGTAAAGCCATATTTGATACGGTCGCGAATCATAATTAGATCACCATACAATCTGATACTGACCTGCAAATTGCAAAAAACGTAAAAACATTTGAATTTCGCGGGGTACCTTGGCGCATCCCTTAAAATATCGGATTACAATACTACCAACTACTACCAATGGACGATTGCAAAGTCACTAATAAGCAGTTCGTAAAGAGTTAACAGATCCGTAGAGTCATGAAACCCTTACTTTTCAGCAAAAAATCTAATGACAACAACATAAATGAATCTATATCTACGCCATCACCGTATTTCCAAACATAAAACACTCATAACCATTAAAATAAAATCGAAAAAAAAGGTTTCAATATTGGCTGTATAAACCGTTGCGTTTGCCATCGCAGCACGTTGAGAGGAAACTATTTCGCGTTTAGAAACGACGCCATTTCCTGTACATAACAGTCGGGGAGCACAAAATGGCCGACGTATTTGTTCGGGGCCAACGTTAACCGATATTGCATTGATAATTTCGTATTTCGGTCGAGTATTGATATTGTATTTTAATAAAGACTGGTTCTCGCATGTAAATTGGTTACAAATAGCATGAATGGCCGCCATTAGGTACGCCTGTTGAAAATTGCCGGGATATTTTTGTGTTTTCGACGTAGGTAAATGTTTATTCTGTTTGGGCAAAGTATGAACATAGAGAAGGCTATTAAAGGCTTTTTACTTTTTTCTTAGATATTAAAACCAAGCTTTTCAAGATAGAAGGTAGTGAAAAGGATAGATAGATAGATAGATAGATAGATAGATAGATAGAATACCTACTCTTTATTATGATAAATGTATGTTGTGTAAAGTACCTACTCGTATTTATTTATTTACCTACATAATAGAATAGAATAGAATACTCTTTATTAAGTACACCATAAAAATTACAGATATAAATGTAGAAATTTTACATAGGGTGACACAATGGGCGGTCTTATCGGTAAAAGCGATCTTTTACAGAAAACCTAATACATAACAAACAACATAACACAACACACAAACAAACACACACATAATAATAATAATAATAATCGGGGATGCACCGAGATGTGGTCGCAGTGGACAAGGGCCTCACTCCTCTCTCCTTGGCAAAAGAGAACTGGCGCAAACCTGCAGTAATAGACACTAACGATCGTAAGGAAGTATGGCAAGGCAAGGAGCTTCACGGACGCTTTTTCCGGGCCCTACATGGGCCTGATGTAGACTTTTTGGCGTCTGTATCCTGGCTGCGTTTCGGCGACCTCTTTGGGGAAACCGAAGGTTTTGTCTGTGCGATTATGGATGAAGTTATCATGACGAATAATTATCGGAAATACATTGTCAAGGACGGCACGGTTGACATCTGTCGGGCATGCCACCGTCCCGGTGAATCAATCCGACATATAGTTTCCGGTTGTTCTCGTCTTGCTAACGGTGAGTACTTGCACAGACACAATCTAGTGGCTAGGATTATCCACCAGCAACTTGCCTTGCAGTACAATCTTGTGGAATCCGAAGTACCATACTACAGGTATGTGCCCGACCCAGTTTTTGAAAATGGTCATACCACATTATACTGGGATCGATCTATCATCACTGACAGGACTACTGTAGCCAATAAACCTGATATTGTGGTGATAGATCGACGAGAGCGCCGTGCAATGATTGTTGATATCGCTGTCCCTCATGACGAGAATCTCGTGAAAGCTGAGAAAGATAAAAAAATCAAGTATCTTGATTTAGCACACGAGGTTGTCGACATGTGGGGCGTGGACTCTGCAATCATTGTACCGATAATTGTTTCAGTAAATGGCCTAATAGCGGAGAGCCTCGACCAACACCTCAGGAGGCTCTCATTGCCCAGCTGGGTCAAGAGCTTAATTCAGAAAGCAGTACTTCTGGATACGGCACGCATAGTGAGGAGGTTCCTCTCTCTAGACCCCTGACCACCGGCAGCTTGGACCCTGTTTTTGATGCCGATGGGCTACTATTTTCTATATTTTTAAATGTTTTTATATTTTTTGTAAAAGTATTTAAAAATGTAATTAATATGCATAAAAATGAATAAAAGAAAATAATAATAATATGGAGGATGCGATTCGGGAATATCGGTTCATGTCGCCCGAACTTAGACCACGCTTACCTCGTTTGCCCATGCATAACAAAAATAGGGCGCTGGTGGCGACTCTGGATTCGCATTTGTCAAACTATATTGATGATTGCGAAGACCTCACCGATACTCATTCGATTCTGTATTGCGCGGCTGTAGCGGCATGTCGTGTAGCTCACGTCAAATTTGCTAATGACTCTAGAGCTACACGACCGAAACCAGCCGTACCAGCTTGGCAGTGCAGAATTGAGCGCCGTATTGGTGGGGTCAGAGCGCTCATCGGCAAACTAACCTGCTTCAGGGAGGGCAATACTCGCCCTAGAGTGATGCGCTTTGTGAGACGCGCGTTCGCAGGGACCAATATCAGTCCTCAGGATTATATGTCCTGTGTCACAGAGCGTATCGACTTCCTGAAGCAGAAAGTGTATGCAAGGGCGAACCGTATCCGTAGGTATAAGCGGCGAGTGGAGCGATACACTCAGAATCGCACCTTCCAGCGCGATGAAAGGTGGGTTTATAGGGATTGGGAACGACCGGATCAAGGTGTGACTGACACGTACCTACCAGATGATGATGCCATGTGCTCTTTCTGGCACAATATCTGGTCGGTGCCTGTCAGTCACACCGAAGGTGATTGGACTCGGGAAGTCGAGCGAGCCTGCGAACCAATACCGGAAATGGGGGCTATTACCATCTGCCCCCAAGACGTGGCTCGTGCAGTCCGTCCGTTGCCTAACTGGAAGTCTCCAGGGCCGGACGGGCTGCACAACTTTTGGATAAAATCGTTTTTAAGGTCGCACGCTCGCTTGGCGGCTCAATTCCAGGTTGCTTTGGAGTCCGGTTCGCTACCCCAGTTCCTAACAACAGGAGTTACCCACCTGCTCTATAAATCAGGTAGCACTGCGGAACCCAAAAATTATAGGCCGATCATGTGTTTACCGACGGTCTATAAAGTTCTTACCTCCATTTTGAGAGCTAAAGATAACAACCATATAGACACCAACTCCATCATGTCTCCTTCTCAAAATGGATGTAGGAACGGGTCCCGTGGTACTAAGGAGCTACTCCTCATTGATATGACCATTAGCCAACAGGTTCATCGTTCCCGAAAGGATCTTTTGACATGTTGGATAGATTACAAGAAGGCCTATGACTCGGTGCCACATACGTGGCTTATGAGGGTGCTGGAGTTGTATAAAGTAGATTCAACTCTGCGCACCTTCCTGAAGTCATGTATGGGGCAATGGAGAACGGTCCTTCACTATCCAGGATGTCGAAATGTTCAGAGGAATAGCGAACCGATAAGGATCGAGCGAGGCATATTTCAGGGTGATAGTTTGAGTCCACTTTGGTTCTGCTTAGCCTTGAATCCTCTAAGCACACTGCTGGAGAATTCAGGTCTAGGCTATCGGCTGAGGAGAGGTGGTCAGGTTATATCTCACTTCCTCTACATGGATGACCTAAAAGTCTTTGCCCCCAACAATTTGCAACTGATGGAGCTGCTGAAAGTAACTGAAACTTTCAGTAGCGCCATCAGGATGGGATTTGGTGTGGACAAATGTGCGGTCATGCATGTAAAGCGAGGGGAGATTGTGGAATCCGTGGGAACCCAACTCTAGGATTCCATAAACCTTAGAGCCCTCTCCGCATCCGAAACCTATAAGTATTTGGGTATATCGGAAGCGTTGGGCATCAATGGTACTGACATGAAGCAGTCGTTAAAGGAACGCTTCTTTGGCCGCCTGAAAAAAGTATTTAAGTCTTTTATCAGGCGGAAACAAGGTGCGCGCCTTTAATGGTTGGGTCATGGCAGTTTTGATGTACTCTTTCGGCATACTCAAATGGACTCAGACCGAACTCGACGCCCTGGATAAGAAGGTTCGTTCGCTGCTAACTGCAAATCGTATGCATCACCCACGATTATCGGTAATGAGGCTGTATATCCCGCGAAAGTGTGGAGGTCGAGGCTTTTTAAATGCTAAGACCCTCCACAATCGCGAGATATGCAGTCTCAGGGAATATTTCTTAGAAGCCGACGTGGGGATGCATCGAGATGTGGTCACAGTGGACAAGGGCCTCACCCCGCTCTCCTTGGCTAAAGAGAACTGGCGCAAACCAGTAGTGCTTGACACTAATGATCGCATGGAAGTATGGCAGAGTAAGGAACTTCACGGACGCTTTTTTCGGGCCCTACATGGACCTGATGTAGAACAACTAGAGTCCGTAGCCTGGCTGCGTTACGGTGACCTCTTTGGAGAAACCGAAGGTTTTGTCTGTGCAATTATGGACGAAGTTATCTTAACGAATAACTAACGGAGATATATTATGAAGGACGGGACCGTTGACGTGTGTCGGGCATGCCATCGTCCGGGTGAGTCCATCAGACATATTATCTCTGGTTGTTCTCGTCTAGCTAACGAAGAGTACTTGCATAGACACAACCTTGTAGCCAGGATTATCCATCAGCAACTTGTCCTGAAATACAGCCTTGTAGAATCGGAAGTGCCGTACTACAGGTATGTGCCCGACCCAGTTCTCGAAAATGGACATATCACATTATACTGGGATCGATCCATCATCACTGACAGGACTATTGTTGCCAATAAGCCTGATATAGTGGTGATGGATCGATTAGAGCGGCGCGCAATGATTGTTGATATAACGGTCCCGCATGACGGGAACCTCGTGAAAGCCGAGAAAGATAAACAAATCAAGTATCTTGACTTGGCTCGCGAGGTTGTCGACATGTGGGATGTGGACTCAGCGATCATTGTGCCGATAGTCGTGACAGCCAATGGCTTAATAGCCAAGAGCCTCGACCAACACCTGAGGAGGCTCTCGTTGGGCAGCTGGATCAAGGGCTTGATTCAGAAAGCGGTACTTCTAGACACGGCTCGCATTGTTAGGAGGTTCCGCTCTCTGGAGCCCTGACAGCTGGTAGCTTGGACCCTGTTCCCGATACCGGTGGGTTACTATTTTTTATATTTTTAAATGTTTTTATATTTTTTATATTCTAATATTTAAAAATGTAATTTATATGTATATAATGCAATGAAGGAAATAATAATCATAATAAATGCCGCAAATGTCACAACCAACCAGAGACCATACAACACATAACAGGGGCATGCACAACACTCACACAAACAGACTATACACACGGACACAATCAGGTAGCAAACGTCATCCATAAAAAACTAGCAGTCAAATATAAACTCATACAAGATACAAACACTCCTTATTACAAGTAAGTACCACAAACAGTCCTAGAAAATACCACACACAAACTCTACTACGATCGCGCCATACTAACCGACGGGACCGTTCACTATAATAGACCAGATATAACCCTTCAAGATAAAGTTAATAAAGTCACATACCTCATAGATATTGCAGTCCCTAATACACACAATTTACAAAAAACAATAGGTGAGAAAATCAGTAAATGTGCTGAACTGAAAGAAGAAGTGAGCAGAATTTGGAGGCAGAAAAAAGTCTTCGTAGTACCCATTGTGGTCTTCACGACGGGTGTTATACCCAATCACCTGCACCACAGCCTTAAACTAATAGACCTGAAAGACTCAATTTATATAACACTCCAAAAAACCGCAATTTTAAATACCTGCAGAATAGTTAGGAAGTTCATGCAAATGGAGGAAAATTAAATTACCCCTCTTAACATTAATTCTACTTGATCACCACACATGCACAGACTACATAGGTACAGACGACCCACTCCCATATTGAGAAAATGGTTATTATAGATTGTCAAAAGTTGGAAGTTTAGAACATGACAGTTCTTTTTTTTTTTAATTTAGGTATTGAGTTTGGCAAAGGCTCACACAGAAAGCCTCAATTACCCCGTTCTATTGTATTCAGGTTATTATTCAATGCTTATTCAAGTTTTATTTTATATTTAATAAATGCCTTAAGTTGCAGTCTCTGAAGAGATTTTCCATTTTTCATTTTTTTATTCCGTACGAACCTTCATCAACTTTTGTGGGTATTCCAGAGGTGATTTCATCGGCCGAAAACAATGATGGATGAGAACCAAGTTTGATTCAATACTTCTCACTGATGAACGTTTTTTCAAAGTTTTTTTGGCACACAGAGTTTTTGAAGTTCTTGGGCGCTTAAGCTGTGCAAATAATCACTGCTCAGAAGCCACTTTTTGAGTCTATTTGACTAACAGGAAACTGATGCATTTTACCGTCCTTTCGTTTATTTCCCGCAATGTCCGATACACATCTTGCACTACCAATGCAAAATATAACAGTTTAATCACTGAGATGTTTAATAACTACGAAAATTAATCAACGCAAAATTCACTTGATCAACAACAAAACTTGTGAAAGTTTGAAAACTGCCTACATTTTGACAATGAAATTTGTGAATTCTCTATGGTTTTGGCACTGGCCGTAAGAGGGGTGATGAATGAGAGAAGGGGGCGCGGGGACCTGTCTTGTTCTATTCTTCCAACCATAGAGTATACGGTTGAAATTTTTTGTTCTAAGTTTGCGTGCCGTGCACACATGCTATATTGACTTGGCTTGAGCCCGTTAATGTAGCTTAAACTAGCCAAAGAGCTAAGAAACAAAGGGAAATGCCCACCACCCATAGACACTTCGGCCTCGAGTGCACACATTTTAAAGTATATGGATAGGCTAATATGCAATTTAAATAATGAACTGGTCAAGGAATTGGTTTTAAAAAAAGATCGGGTTTTTAAGATAAAATAGTTTTTAATTTTCACAAACACAACTATTTTACAATCATGTTAATTTAATATTTTAAGATCTTAAACATCATTTGTATCATATACAATTAGTATATAACAGATTCTACAATCCGATGGTACATAATAATTGTAGTTCACAAAATAGATGTGCCCGCCGAAACTTATTGAGGCAAATAACAACAATATAAAAGTAGATTAGTTGTGATTTGACCGGCCGGCATAACTCAATGTTGCCACACTATACACAAAAAAGTGATAAATCGATATCGATTTTTTATTCGAATCATAATTTAATTCAAAATTATAAACATCACTGAAACTCTTAATACTTTATGTACGTCTTTGTAAATATATTTTTATTTAACTTATTCTGTTTTTATTGTGCTGAACAAATTAAGAATGATAATTAAAATGTGTGGTATTGTTTTTGCCATTATCCATATTATATTATCAACTATCAATTCGCTTGTTCATTGAATTTAATATCAATAGTAACAACAGAACACTGTATATAATATAACAGACCGAATAATAAGCATTACGGATGTGATATTATAAATATAAAAAATCCATGAAAACATAATCGATTATTTCGTGCACGAAATTAATAATTATTGGCAACACTGCTGATTTTAGACACAAACGTGAGTTTTAATTCATTTATCTTTTCGGTACTTTTTATTTGTGCAAAAAACGTTGCAATCTTGTTCAGAGAAACGAATATCATGTTAATTAAATAGAAATTACAATGTATTTTTTACAAAAATGTAAATTGTTGTGCCTTTATGGCCAAATATGGGCATCTCCCTTTTGTTAACCAAAAAATAATAATCATAAAAGCACTGTTGGTCCGTCTTTGTTCTGCGTAGCAACAGGCGATGACGTTATGGCTACGCGTGCTGTGCGGTCGTAGTTAGGGAACGCAATCTCGAATCTGGCAAGATCTCGAGTTTTTTTTCGAGATTTAATCTCGATCGAGACTTTGATACTAAAGGCGCGCGTCTTAGCACACTTTGCTTATAGAGGAGCCATTTTTAATGTAATCAATGTAATCATACTCGTACATGTATTAAGTAATTGATTTATAGTGTGCGTGATGTGTGAGTGCTGATTTGTTACATAACGTAATCGTAGTACAGATGATTATAACTTAAAGTTTTAAAGTTCCTCATCTAGTTTTAAAAATATGATTGACGTGTAAAAGTGTTTGTACAAACCTACTTACAGAAATAAAATCATTCATCATTTATCAATAAATGAACGCTGATTTATTGAATGTTTAGGTAGGTCTACATAATTTTCATTTAAAAAAAATACCAGACTTAGCACGGGCGATCTCGAGTTGCCAATCTCCACTCGAGATTGCATTTTCTAGTCGTAGTAACATGCCGGCCGGATTTTTAAATTTGATTGAGAAATGGAAGTCTGTGACGTATTATTTAAACGATGTTTTTTTAATATTTTGGTTTCTGTATGGATTGAAGAATAACATTAAACGTCCTGTAACTTTGTATGTTAAAATCAGTTGCATGTACTTTGTTAAAATCCGTTTGATACTTATTTTGAGCTGATATTTTAAAACCGCACAGCTACAATCAATCAATTAATCTGCCTTTCCAACTAAGTTGGGGTCGGCTTCTAGTCTAACCGGAGGCAGCCGAATACATTACTGGGTAGCATGATACCCCTAGGTAAGACTGGTTGTCAGACGTTTGGGCATCTAACTACCCGTAACAACTGTCAAAGATCTACGAATGACAGCCACTGCAAAGTTTTAACGTACTTTCCTCTGTTTTTTGGAAAGCACGTTAGGCTGTTTTAATAGATAGTCACACAATATGTAATTGCTGGTCACCCATCCACGAACCAACCGCGGCAACCGTAGCTGAACCTTCGATCGACCCGTGCAGCTGTTTGCATTTAACCACGAGCCTCAATCCCTAACAATTAACAAATGAAAACAATCTGTCTATTCTGCTTTTAAACAAAATTCGACCTACAGACGTCCATCGCAGACAATTACACGAAAATACAATCATTCGTAACATTCGCAGAGGAATTCAAATTGTCCGCCGTCCGAAGTTAAAAGCGTGATAATTAAATTAACTAACTATTCCGGCGAATTTCAGCAAATGACTTCTCACTATGAAACTGGAAGTCAGAAGTTCAGCACCCCAATTGCGTGAAGAGATTAAAGAGATTAGATTAATCTCTAAAGCTTAATAAATTAAATTTCTAAAAATTTAATTTATTAAGCTTTAAGAGCGACACGCGTCAACGGCAGAGGCAACTGGGCACATGTCTACGGCCGGATTTCTTTATTCTCCTCTCATGATCACACAGTATAAAGTCAAAATCAAAAATCAAAATCAAAATATTTAATTTCACATAAACCAACATAGGCACTTATGAAACGTCAGAAGCTAGGTGCACGGTTCCAATTGGTTGTTTCCTATGGAGAAGAGCCGGCAAGAAACTCCACGGTTACTCTTTTCAAAATGAGGGCTTTTACAAGATTTCCAATTACAGTGTTGATAGATATGGCAGGACAGTGTAGGCCTGTCAACAAGTAATAGGTACTCAACAAAATATAAAAATCTACTGTCCACAAGTTAGCCCTACAACGTTCTCACATTCACAAAATATAGAAGAATCTATATAAAAATAAAAGCCTATTTAGACCAAATGACATGATTGCCATTACAGCTGTAACATATCTGAATCAAAATGCTATCCACAAAAGCCAAGATAACACTTAAGAGGGTGCACACCGGTCCACTAGAATTTTCTAATACCTTTTATATTGAAACACGAAGCAACAAAATACGATCTAGAGGAATGTGGCCGCTTTTCTTTAGATCGAATTTTGTTGCTTCGTGTATTCGTGTGTTGTGTTTCATGTGAAAGTTTATAAAAGGTATTAGAAAATTCTAGACACACTTACCGAGGGTGCTTATTTAGCCGTTATTTAAAATTCCTTCTCAGTCACAAGATAATATTATTTTAAAGGAGTGGCGCTAGTGGACCCGTGTGCGCCCTCTTAACACAGGAATTGATGACTATGATATGTATCGGCGATGTACTATCGTAATCATTATCATTTATACATAGGGAGATACTACTGGCCGTGCCCATTTTAGTAACATAATTCCCGTATGCCCCGTTTTCACTAACACTAGAAGACACCTAATTAAATGCCTAAAGATTATTGCGCTGTTGTTTCAACGCTCGGCTCAACGTGCCTTTATTTAGGCATTCATTTGGGTGGTTTCTAGTGTTAGTGAAAACAGGCATTAGTATTCTGATATTTACGCAACTCAAAAGAAATATAATAGGTAAAATTAAAAAAACCCCGACACAAAAAACAGCTGGTGACCTTGATACGGCTCAACCGATGATGATATAACGTGTCTAAGAACCACCGCTAGAAAACATGCTTTCAAATAAAAAAAACCGCATTCAAATCGGTTAACCCGTTTAAGAGCTATGGTGCTTCAGACAGACACACACACATAGCGGTCAAACTTATAACACCCCTTTTGCGTCGGTGCTTAAAAATTATGGTGAATGGAAGAAATCTTCTGAATCACCTTTGTGGTGACAAGGAACGCGGGAGTGAAACAGCGGCAGATGACACTGTGAAAGCAATCCGCCATTACGGTGACGTTAAGAAATTGTTATACTATTTCGTTATAGTGGTATAATTCGTGGAAACGATCGCTTTTTGTTTCCAAGTAACTGAAGGAGTTTAGCAGGTGTTCTAAGTTTCCATGTTTTAAAAGGTAAACAGTTTTATTTTGTTGGTAAAAGTTTTTTTTAACTGGTATCCGTTTGAAAATTTTCTTTTGGTTGAACGAGACCTACCCTTTAAGAAACCTACGAGTACTCTTGGGTGTAATAATGTCTTGGAGTCAATTCTGGAAGAAAAGATATACTATCTTTTATACACTATTTAAAAAAAGATACAATAATAATTATAAAAGCATGAAAATAAGCGCAAAATATTTATACTTGCGTCTTTTTAAACCAGTCTTTCGTAGATTCTGGGTGTAGTTATTATGAAAGAAACAAAGAAAATACGTTTATTTGCGGTAAACATGACGCAGAGAAAAACAAAGAAATACAAAAAAGAACCGAGTTGGGGGAAAATATGTGTCACATCCACGCAAAACGGCAATCGCTCAGATTAAATCATATCCTATTGACTAAATCACTGCTAGGTTATAAGATCAACAAGCACTAGGTTATGTGGCATCCGAAGTTACTTCTGTAAACAGGTGGCTTGATAAAGGCTCCCGTAGACAGGCGCGACGCGTCAGCGTGACGCGACTCTTGTACAACAATTTCCATGAAGTTTTCATAGGAAACGTTTTACTAGAGTCGAGTCGCGCCGTCGTGTCGCGCCTGTCTGCGCCGTAAGGGCGTTTGCATAGGTGTAATGAAAATGTCTTTGAATGAGGTTGGATGAATGTTAGGTCTTATTTTACTTACAAAATAAACCTATCTAATGAATATTGTAGGAACTGCGGACAATATTCGGTAGCAAATAAATTATAAGAGCATTTGGTAATATGAACTAGTTAGGAGTAGTTAACTTAAATGTATTATGAGAATAGAAGTTAATAGAAGCTGGCAAGTGCAATACTTACGCGATCAAATTGTATGGAACAGCTTTTTTTTTAAATAACTGATCAAAAATGTCAACACAGGGGATTCAAATTTTGACAAATTTAACCTTTTAAACGGAGCTAAGCACTCAATCTCAAAAATCCACCGTTTTCTTGTAGCGACAACGCCTACCTACCTACCTTATTTGTTGTCACTACAAGAAAACGGTCTTAGGAGACTGTCCTTAACTTTTTGAAATATTTTGATCTGAATTCACAGATTTGGAAAAAAAAATACAGTTAGCAAGAAAATGGGCAATGACCACAAAAAAAAAAAAAAACATGTCAATCGATCATTTATCTTATAAGGACCAAAAAATTCTATGAGAGCATTGAGGTTTGAGTACTGGAAAAGTCAGAAATCGCAATAAACTTCCCATAAATTGCGAAGGAAATGAGACTGAGATGAGAGAGAATACAATATTCCAGTGTATGACAGCAGTCGAATTATTCCATTACTTCACTGGGCTGAATAGGGAACGAATAAAGCAGATAGTTACAATTATTACCTTTTAAATAATTATCATCCCGCTACACCTTTAAGAAGCTGAGCTGGCAATTACAGGCAAGAAAGAGGTGGGCGCTCTGTTCCTCGTTAGGGTTCACTCCAACCGGCCAATAAAGGCAAGCCAGAGGTGAGGAACAAGACTTCTCCCAGAAGATAGGGTCCGTGGGGTCTATACTACCCAACAGTTCGCCACATGTTGCCCTGCGTGTAATACATTATTATTAAACTTGCATTTATTAAAGAAAACTCAAATGTTTGCAATAAACGTAAAGTTATGAGATGAATTGGTTGCAGGACTACCGATGATAATTTATTTTTACTGTTTTAGTGAGAAATATCTACCTACCTACTTTAATAAACTTTTAAGGGGGATGCGCCAGGGTAGCCCGCGAAATTCAAAATTTCTTACGTTTTTTGCCATTTGCAGGTCAGTATCAGGTTGTATGGTGATCTAATTATGATTCGCGGCCGTAACAAATATGGCTTTACAGAATTATAATCATTAGAATCAGCAATACAACTCTTTAGGTTAGAATTGCCCTCGAATGTCATGATTTCATGAAATAGTCATTCAATAGGATAATATGAACTTATAGAGATGTATTAATGATTTTTCTATAAATAAATGTTTGATACGGCCGCGAATCATATTTAGATCAACATATAACCTGATACTGACCTGCAAATTGCAAAAAACGTAAGTAAATTTGAATTTCGCGGGCTACGTTGGCGCATTCTTCTTAATTGCCCGAATTTGTATAAGTATTTCAATCTACAGTAGGAGACAGTTAAGTAAGTATAAAAGCAAAGAATCTAATAACCTAACCTAACTGAGTCAGGTTAGGTTAGTCTGCAGTTCCGCTTGACCGGACGGAGAGCAGAGGCGGGCCTGTCGGGGGAAGCGGAAGAATCGTAGGTTCCCGCGACCCCCGGCGTAGTTGTGAGACGGAACACTGGGGTGGTTTTTAGTCAGTAAGAGTCTGACAGACCCCTCCGATTTTCCACCACTGATAAAAAAAGACGTGTGGCACTCGGGGACTGCCGCGGTAAAGCTATTGCATAGCATTTTGTATCAACTTATGCAATTATAATTATTTATTTATTTTATTTATGCAGCATTTCTTTTTCTTTGATATAAAAACAAAAATCGCAAAAATAAAAATTTAAAAACTAATAATACTGGGTCCCGGACCCTTAGTCTGAATACTCTAATTATCCTAAATATTAAAAATAAGAATTTAAAAATTTTAAATCTAAAATAAATTTAAAATGGGGCGCTTTACCCTAACCTTATCGGGGCCAAAAGATAGGCCCTTTACTGCCGATTCCAAAGACCCCAAACTCGATACCTCTACGACCTCCGGTTCAAAAGTTAAGACCCGGGGGGGTGAAGTAGCCCTGGACGGGTGGAGGGGTTGGTCAAAAGGGGTGACGCAGAGGGGTCCCGGGATCATATATAAGTGGGATTGATTTAAATATAAATAAATATAATACAAGTTAATATTGGGGTCGAAAAGGAGGGGGTCAAAAAAGGGGGGTCAAAGGGGCTTGTCTGTATGTATGTACTATTTGAGAGGGGGCTTATAAGGGGGGGGGGGGGGGGATTTGGTCAGAATTTTGATATTCCCAGCCGTTTCCGAGATATTGGGATATTGAGTTTTAAGATAGTGGTGATTATAATAAATGTATGGTGTCCGACTGGTAAATGATAAATGGTACGAAAGTAAATGGAAATAAATATTAATTCAAGTTACACTTTTTGATAAATACCTATACACCTATATACTTTCTCATAAACAGCTGCTTATGTATTCGTCCGATTTCGGAGCAGCTCGTCTCGATTCGTGCGAGCTTCGTAGAGTCGTACAATACGTCTAGTTGCACGCACACAAACACAGTGTCGAAGACTGCCGAAAAGAAACGACATTAGACAATGCACGGCCTTCAACCCACACATCCGTGCCCGTCGGTGTGGGGAGCGTGAGGT
This sequence comes from Griposia aprilina, assembly GCA_916610205.1. NCBI lineage: Eukaryota > Metazoa > Arthropoda > Insecta > Lepidoptera > Noctuidae > Griposia > Griposia aprilina. Next base: position 3,831,238 of record OU744302.1, read on the forward strand.
TTTTTTTCGTTACGGAATTTCTGGATTCGGACCCCGCGCTCAAGGCCCGCGATAGAAGCTATGCAATAGCTTAAAAAAAAAATTTTGTTAGCAGTTAGTAACTGAACGAATTAACTTAAAGCAGAAAGGTGAGGAAGTTTCCACCTTTTCTGTTTTCTTTCTCTTAATGTTTTTCTAATCACAAATCATGAAACTAATCCTATAATGAAATATGGGTCTTCATACGAGACCTGCTATTCTAGCATAAGCATAATCTTAATCAGCCTATAATGTTCCCACTACTGAGACACAGGCCTTCTCTCTGTGAGAGGGAGTGGGCCGTAATTCACCACGCAGTCACTGTGCAGGTTTGTAAATGTCCCATGTCTTCGAATTTTTGGTTCTAGGAGATGAGAGCAGTGGTTATGAAATAATTTACACAAAGTAAGGAAAATACTATTGCTGCCCGTTATGACTCATGTCCTTTCCAAAATTAGAGGAGTGACATCGGTTAGGTATAAGTACGAACAATACTAACATACTTTATGTGCAATTTGTTACTGACACACGTACACTTTATGATTTTATATATTTTTATTATGTAACCTGTATGGAGTTTCTTTGAATTAATAATAAACCCCCATCGCTGTATCTCCACGTTGACTTCGTGGTGGGGCTTGCGCGCTCCTGAAGTCTAAGTCTGTATTGGTAGAGTTTAATTTGCCGAAACAGGTCTAGGGTGAGAAGCCAGACCAAGAGAGATACAGAAACCCGCAGGACAGCATGTGGCGAGCTGTTGGGCAGTAGCAACCCCACGGACCCTATCTCCCGGGAGAAGTCTTGTACCTCACCTTTGGCTTGCCTTTATTGGCCGGCTGTAGTTAACAATGACGAGGAACAGAGCTCCCACCTCTTTCTTGCCTTTATTGGCTGGCTTGAGTGGAGATTCGCAAGAGCAAATGTGCTCGGAGGAGGGAAGTATTTCAGTAAGTGCTGGTAGGGATTTTTCCATATCCTGCAATAGTCCAACATCAACCGGGGGTTGTCCTTGGGTGCACTTGCACAGTGCGTACAGGGATAATAGCCGGCTTGCCGTTCACTTCCTTTACTTACATATTCTAGCGGGCCTCTGCGAGTTGGCTTCGGCCCTTCGTATGCCTACTAAAGTATCGGGACCCTATAGTCCCGTGATATGCGAAAAGCTTAAAAATAAATAATAATGATATTATTAATAATAATTATATAAAGAAAATGCCTGCCTGGGTACGAATCTATGAACTACAACTCGTAAGTCTCAGCCGTTATTTTTTTTAATGGAGCATCACACGTGTAGGTCGAATTTTTATTCCAAACATTTATACAGGGTTATTTTTCAAAGACCAGCCAAATTTAAGGGTGTGGTATAGACCATCAGACTGAACAATTTTCTCCTTGGGACCAATATCGTAATCGCGAAAAAAAAATCAGCGGTCCTATACATTTGGGTCGAGTAGGTATTGAAGTTTTGTATGGGACAGTTTATAAATTTTTCGCGATGATGATATTGGTCCCATGGAGAGAGTTGTTCAGTTTGATGGTCTGTACCACATCCTTAAATTTGGCTGGTCTTTGAAAACTAACCCTGTATACTATTTTTAAATGGTAGGCTTAATTATGCATCATTACTTAAAAACTGATGTGTACAAAAACAGAAATTTTGCACCTTCGTTCCATATTCCCCAAAACAGTCCAACAATTTTAATACCGAATTTGTTCCCGGTGGCCTCGAAACGGACTTTTTTAATATCTTGACCCAAAACGTTCGCGGAATACTGTCACGTACTAAACGAGGCCTAATATCGGCCGCCGTGTCTCAGGAATGGTCGGCCTTAAGATCCCATATTTTTAATATAAAACTTTTATGAATTACGGTAAGTTTCAGGCTACTGGCCGTGACGCTGCGAATACGTGAGGGTAACTTGAGAGTCTAGGCGTAATGGTTACTTTTTCTTTTAACAGGTTCATTTGAAAAAGAAAAAAAGATCTTAAATTCTGGGTCATGAGATTGTGACAGTTATTGAACGCACTCCTAGGGAATAGGCAATATTATCTATGCCTCTTAAAACGCATAAAGAATAAGTTGTTACTTTTATTTAGGTGTTAGATTCAAACCGTTTCCATTGAGTGAAAGGAATCTGAGCCTTTGACGAACCTTAGTGCATTCAGGATCTGAGCCTGGATTACCCCAGCTCCTGAAGAAAGCGATCGGTCGCGTGAGAACGCGGACACGTCCTTACTCTGGGAGAAAGGCGAATGGTGGAATGATGGTAAGTAGGTGCTAAAGTACCTTATGTTATTATTTCTTTACATGTAGGCTACTGTCTAAAATTTAGAGAGGTATGAGGAATAGGGTGTAAATTTCACTCATCCTCCATAGACACACTACTAACACTATGGACTCCCAGTCTGAAATAAAAGTTTTCTATTCTATTCTATTCTATAGAAAAGGGGGACCCTCAGACTAGACGGGTGTCGTGTCTCCCGGGCAATTGCCTGACGTTTGATGTCGGGATGTTGTATATATGCTAGTTGCGCGGTAAACTCTGCTTGCGCGATGCAGGATTTAGCGTGATGTCAGTGTGACGCGTAGCTCGCATGTGGCGATGTAGATGCCACTTCATGCCCATTGATCCGCATGGATATAGAAACTAGTACTCTCTCCAATGTTGATCGAGAATACCAAATCATGACAACGGTTCCAGCAGCATACGCTAGAATATCTTTTGTATCCGTGGCCTAAAAATATCTTTACTTAAACTTTAACAATTCCACATAACAGATATAAACGAGCTGCCATGCTACCCCGTAGTAATTTCCCAAAAGAATCCCATAAACGGTTTTGTGGAGTTATTATCTCCATTTCACCATTCCTCCAGCCACGCTGTTGTCACGTACGCACGTTCCAAGTTATTGTCAATATAAAACAGATTATTTTGTTTTTCCCGAGTAACCATGTGGTTTCAGAGCTCGGGCTTCAAGAAAAAATGTAATCTACGTGGTCGTTTGCTTAATTTAATCGTCTATGTAAGGATTTTAGGCGCTCACAGATAATATTAATGAACATAAATTTCGTAATAGCCCGGGGTTTGGATATGTGCCCAGTTGATGGCAATAGGCTCGCCACCTATTACTTGGGACATAAACATAGCTGGCAAAATGTGGGTGTACTAAAAGGTACATCCCTGGATGGAATTAAAGGGATTAAAGGGATGCCTTTTGGGATTACAGGCGTGATGTTATGTTATAAAGACCTGCACTCTAATTGAATAGCATACTTTAAATCATAATCTGAATAATATTGAAAAATATTGTTAATCCATTGCTTCATAGGTTCCAAAAATTTGCCTGCTCAACAACGTAAATAACGCAATGAATGTTGTTGAACTGTCAAAGTGAAAGCCATTGCTACTGTTAGTGTGTTACGCAATTACCCCGCTGTTATGATAGAAACAGCTGTCTAAACACGAAAGTAAAATGGCCTTAATGTTTCAGTTGTGTTTGCTTGTTCAAAGCCAATAAACATTAATTATAAAAATATAATAGACTATTTAGCCGCCTAATTTTACTTCGCGTCTGCCTCCTACAAACCAATTAGGTCCTGGTAAATACTGATACCAATTCCGATACCCTAAAGTTACACTTGTTGACAAACTTTCAGTATTCGGACTACAAAAGACATTCATAGAAGTAGGAATGTGTCCACTTTGTTTCATTAACCTAAGAGTTCCCATTTTGCTCTCCTAAAAATATTATTGAATACTCTTATAAAATGATTGTGCTTCTTTTTGTGATCCTCAAACAAAGCTGTTTTAAGGACCTAAAAATACTAAATAGCCAAATAACTGCGACCAACATGGATGTTCATTAATTCAGTTCATTAATTTTAAAAAGTGTTCATCAAGGTCAATAAGTTTTTAGAGGATCAGTTAAATATTTCCCTTTAGATTTTAGATAACAAATGACTTTCTGTTACTAGCTCCTGAACTAAGAGTAGGTAACTGCCGTGAAAGCGTTATGGTTACCGTAACTGTTTACCATAGATAGTTATTAAAGGGTTGTTTACCATTTGAGCAATCTCGGCAGGATTCAATATTAAGACCATGGAGCTATTTTCGACTTTATTTTGTTTCATAAAGTTAACCGATAATGCGTAGGAAGGTGTTAAGTCTAACTTGGCAAGTTGTGTATTTATTTTTAGATGATCTTCGGAGTTTATAGAGTGTTGGGTAGTGTTTTCGAAAACTAATATAATGTAGTTTTTCACGAATTATCTATCTAATAACTAATGAAAATGACACGCTGTTCGTTGGTAAGCGTATCACTTTAGAACGGCTGGACCGAGTAGACAATTTAGTATTACAAAAATGTTCGTAATAGTCCGAATCAGGTTATTACGGAAAGAAAAAAAATAAAAATTACCGGAAAATTTTGAACATTCGGGAATACTGAAAGTGCATTTTCTATTGGATTTTTGTATTGGGCAGGACAGTGTCTGTCGGGTGAGCTTAGTTTCATAATAAAAATAGCTATAAAAAGACTGGACAAATTTATCTGGGAATTTATTTATCTATGAACCAAAATCGATGTATACAAATGTAGTTATAATTTTAAAGATTCACGACCATTTATTTTCTCTCCAGGATTTTATATTCTGAATACTGACTTATCAATTATTTTGGTCAACAGCTAAGTAAACTTAACGTAACTGAATTTACCTACTCAGTCAAGTTTCAAGTCAACGAAGGACACTACACGCTACACAGCTTAATTTACTTATGTACAACATTGACACGTCGAAACTTAGCAATCAATGTTTCAGGGGCCTATTTCTATGCCCAAACTTAGACCTTTGGCGTACACCTTTGACGTGTCATGTTAACCCAAAGCCATTAACCTTACAGTAACGACCACAAAACTACTTCTAAGTTCAAGTTAAGTAACCATATTAATATCGTAAATGTCGTTCAAACCAGCTAGAAGATAGGAAAGGGTACGTTCATTTATAGTTCAAAATTCAAAGTAGATACTTTATTTACATGTTAAGTACGGATCTTTAATGGATATCACCGACCATACAATTCCTTCAGTTTACACCGAGTGCATAGAAACTGCATCGATGACGTCCGTCCAGCCACGAGCCGCCGACGCGACGCCGCGAAATTCGACATTACCTATTAGTTATTAAACGACTTCCTTTTAATACATATTTTTGTCATTCCATATTTAGCATCGAATAGGTTTCACCAATTTTAATTGTAACAATTTCCGTTAAAATAAATTAGGTTTTTTTTCGATCCACCGTCTGCAGTTTACGTAATTAACATAATATAAGCTGCTATTGAGATTTTTTTGATAGGAAACCCAAATATTTTAATAATGTATACATGCTTAACGATTTACAGTGCATAATATTTTTATAACAATACTTGGAGAGGAATTCCAAAAGAAAAGATGAATGAATTGTGTGAGGTATGGTAGAATAGAATAGAATACTCTTTATTATGTACACCATAAAAATAACCGACATAAATTTAGGAATTTTACACATGGGTTATACAATGGGCGGACTCATCGCTAAAAGCGATCTTTTGCAGACAACCTTTGGTTGGATTAAAGGGAGAAGGAGCTACTATACTTACTGCAGATAGTCAGTGGTGTACCATTTACATATACAATAAATAAATACACACATACATAAAACATATACTTATCTATAGAATAATAAACATAACAAATGATTTTATTTCTGTAAGTAGGTTTGTACAAACACTTTTACACATTAATCTAGATGAGTTTTTTAAACTAGATGAGGTCGGCTTTTGCTGACTACTCTGAGAAGAAAGGCCGAAACAAACACAGAGGTCACAGTCTCTTTTAAAGTCCAGACATGATCTTGTTCAGATCATGTAAAGACCATGTAGATTGGTGTCTGAAATGGTGTTTTGTGGATAGAACAACACAGACTGAGTGGACCTGTCCAGTCAGTGCACGCGTTTGTCAGTAATCGTGCAGCTCAACTTACAACTTAAGGAGCTTAACGATTGAAAGAGGAGCTAGGAAACTATATGTAATGATGATGTTTAAGGAGAGAGCAAGTGTTTTAACGATATGAAAGAAAAGGGAGTGAATGATAGCGGTTGACACCTCTGTCAACCGCTATCATTCACTCCCTTTCACTCTCCTCAGAGTGGAAGAAGAAAATATGTTGCGCTGATAGGTCAGGTCTCCGGTGCGTATGCGGCGTCTCTCCACAGACAATATCCCGCCTTCCATCCTGCGCCGCATGCCTTGTCAACTGACACGCAAGGACCTAATGACTGCGTTAGCAAACAGCATTCGCGTTGCTGAATTTTGGGCACGCTCTGACTCACTCACTCTTTTCTATAAACGGCCCTCTTTTTTAACTTCTGGCCTCTTCTCACAGTTGGCAGCAGTAACTAAGCGAGGATACCCGAACCAAACAGTTTAGGTTTGAACTGTGACCAACCACGCCCGATCCGAATTTGTCGCTGTAACTAAGCTAAGAGGCCATGTCCAAATAAGTTAAAAACCTGTTAAACCTATGACCAAACGCGCGCGGTGTGGTGCCCCGCCAGTGTAGCGGCCGGCGAGCGCTACGCTAAATAGGAATTAGAGTTCCACAAAAAGAGGCGCTTTTATTATATTAGAGTGTTTAATACTATTATTTGGAAAGCAAAATGGGAATTATTTGAGGCTCGATTAAATACATGACAATAAAAAATTGTTAACCAAGGGATAACCCATTATTCTCTAAGAAGCACACGCAACACTATTCGTACCCGACATTACTCCATCAATATTTAGCAGACATCTTGTAAGATGTTATAGTATATAGCTTATAAGCTCGGAATTGGCACTTAGGGAGACGTGTTCGCTCCCTCGGTTGTAATAAAACGAACTACCACTGGAAAGAGGTTATGTGTTCACTGTGTAGGGAAAAAAAGAAGGTTCATAGGTCCATAGCATTCGGGAAAAAAATAAAGCCACATTTACACGATGCAAGCTTCTTGCTTGTGGCGTATAATAAAATTGAAGCAAGAAATGACTTGCATCGTCTAAACTCTGTTTAGTTGGTGCATCTTTTACTTTTGCTTCAATTTCTGGTATGCCACAGGCAGTTAAATCGCGCCGTGTATATCGGGCCTTATTTTTTTTTAACCATCTGAATACACACATATAAATATTCAAGAAGAAACGAACGTGCAGGAAAATACGTGCAAAGGTGGTGCTTATTTCTAAAGAAATCTAATCCAGGACTTAACGCTGTACTTCTCACAAAGCGATTGCTATTTGCAACTTAGATTTTCCAAGTAATCTAATATTCTGTCAACTGAACTACTGGTTAAATTTTCACAGTGCCTCCGTCTCTCTAGGTTCACATAGCGCGGGATTACCACGACATGTTGTTTTGTTCAGAAAATTATATCAACCAGTAATGTGCTCGACAATACAAGGTCGTTTGTAGAACTAGGAATGATGAACTGTGAGACATGGCGCTCATTATGCGACATGCGACAGCGGTAGCTCGGCGACTAAACGCAAAACAAGCTGCGGCTGAAATTTTTCTTAGATCTTGTTCAAAGTTCCGCTCTCTTCGAGTTGCAGAGTTGCAACGTCAGGCTAGTTGGCGCAGCGTCTAGAGGCGCAGTTTGTGTTAGCACTAAAGATGAACAGAAGGGATAGACAAAGTTATATTCTATCAACGAAAACGATGATGGAAAGTAAAAAATGCATTGGATTGATGTAAGCTACCGAAAATCTTACGTCAATCCTGTTGAAAGTCGATGTAGAAATACGAAACGCTTTGAAAGCGATTGTCCCTTGTCAAGGCCCTTAGGTCCAAACTTCTAAGGACCGTGGCGTTAACTGGAGTTTCTTACCCGTTCTCCGCCAGTACCTGCTACGCTTTGGAATGGGCAACTAGCTTTATTTTTCTGACTGATCAACCCCTTGCCAATTCAAAAGTGCCTGTAATTGGTTTATTTGAAATAAATGCTTTGAGTTTGAGTTTTACGATAACCAATTTTTCTCGAAATTGCTTAAATACGTTTTTTAACAAGATCCCCTAATTATTTAAACATTGTAACAACAGTTTCAAAATACAGGGTGTAAAAAGTCCCATCACATAGCCGTCAACTACTCATTCTGTACATCAAACTAAATAAAATTGCACAAAAATAATCGCTGGGAAACGGCTTTTATTTTTGGTGTGAAAATTTTCTGTTTGCGGTGGTGCACAATGTAACACACGCAAAACATTGTGCTTATGGGTGCATGCAACGGTACAGGGGTCGTGGGGGTATTTAAAGTTGTGTTATAACATTAAAAACTAACATTTCGTAAAAAAAAAAATGCCTGTAAAAGTTGAAATGAGCCCAGTACAATAAAATTAATACAATGATGGGAGTACAAGTCAGTATCGGCTTCGTTAAGTGTCATTTTACATCCGTGAAAATTCTTGTTTTAACTTATAACATACTATGATACTATGGTAATACCATAGCTTCCCAATAGTGAAAGAATTGTCTGAATCATATCAGCAGTGGTGGAGCAGTGCTGGCCCAGTGGTAACGACCGTGACTTACGATTTGTAGGTCGTAGGTTCGAACCCAGACAGGCGCTCTACTTTGTGTAAATTATTTCATCACCACTGCTCTCAAAACGGTGAAGGAAAACATTCGAAGACCGGAAGACATGTGACATCTACCAACCCGCACTGGGCCCTCTTGGTAGATTACGTCCACTCCCTATCACAGAGCGGAGGCCTGTGTCCCAGCAGTGGGAACATTATAAGATGATTATGCTATGATTAGTAGCAGTATGAGTAGTAAGCTCCGAAGATTACCCCCTATAATACAAACTCACTTCCCTCTCTAAAATATTAAGTATAGATTCAGCGTTGCTCTTTTAATAAACGCTGTTAAGTAATACTTTATGTAAAGTAGGTATTCGTCCTTACCATCTTGTATAATTTTTCATGCCTTGCCAAATTTGTCTACATAATTTCATCAGACACACACAAATCTCTTAGGCATCCCAAGATCATTACAAATTAAATAACTTATAAACTTTGTATATTATACAGTCCCCCATTTTTTTTTGAGGTTACACTAAGACATACGAAGGTCAAATGAAACATTAACCCCTAAAATCTTCAGGTTCACCTTGACCTTTTAAACAATATCAAACTATTAACGTTGAAAACATTTTTCATACATTGTCACTTACACAAAACAATTTTGAATTGAGTAATGGGTTTTTGTTGAACATGCACGACAAGAATATTCTACGTAGTTGAGACTTGTAGCCCAGGGGACTACAGGACCTAAACGTATATGATCCACTGCAGTAAACAAAATCAGAAAAATATATGATGTTCTTCAGGATATATGCTAGTTAGATAGTGTGTTGAAAACATAATACAACTAATTTGTTATGATAGCAAAAATACACGAAGATGCCTCTAAAAAAATATTTTAACGATTATAAACCATACTAAGTACATGCAATCATTCGATTTTTTTATCAGATTATTCTACAAGCAACTTAGGTATTAACGTAATAGTGTTTTATTTTTTTAGTCCAATCAATAGATGTTTTATAAATAGACAATTACTTCATATTTTGCAATAAATTACCTGCGTACTTGTGTCATCTCGCTTCTCTTTCTTTTCTATACAGTCCGACAGAGACCGCGCTTTAGCCGTTGTCAGCCCCTGTGATGAAGTATACAGGGTTATTAGTAATAGGTCGGCAATCCATTAACGGGATGTAGGGAGGTCAATCGCAACCAAATGGTCCTTTATGACCTCTATGCAAATATCAACCATTTTCGAGTAATTTGACATTCTTTTTTCCTAACTGAAGCTGAAATCCATTTCAGATGCAGGTAAAACGGTTCAAACGCTCTATGTTACGAAATTTATGTTAGGACAAACCTCTTAAGTCAAAATAACAAAATATTTTGTCTGTATGAAATCCATCTTTTGTAAAATTGAATAAAATTTGTGTCACATCAATCATGTCAGATTCAAACTAGACCAAAATTTACTGATGTTTCAAGCGACAAAATAGTGCTCAGATCGACATGAAACCGGATTCAAACGACGAAATTGCAGCCAAGCATATTATAAGTTGGGGGATTACATCGCTGACTTACATTACATTACATGCTTGGCTCAACGCTGGTCCTGCTCCACAGGTGCGCATAAATTAATTGATAAGCATTCGAAACTATTGTTGGAGCTGCTGAAGATTGTAAATATATCTTTGCATTGTATAAATTCAATCTCTTAACAATGTATAATTGCATAGCACATGTGTGAGCACTATATACCTACTATAAAGCCACCATTTACTAGACTCGTCTTTCATTGACTTGAATGTGCCCTGGCGGCTGAGAGTATGTCATGCGCACTCAAATGTCTCGCTGGTGGTGGCGTGTATGTTGGATCATTAAGTTCCCTTCAAAATGGTTGAGCTGAATGGTGCTGATCCATACGTCATGTTCGTGAACGGGCGCCGTCAGTAGGGACTGGTCATCTCTTGGCTGCCACGGCTTATTTTAATTTAAATTTTTGAATTGTTTTTGTCTATTTTATTACGGATGCTTTAAACGTACACATCTTTCTACATCGTTCTCACATTTTTAATTTCAACATGAATGATGTAAACATTTTTTTTTGTAATTAAATGTTGATTTAAAAGAGTGTCCATGGAGTTTCTTGCCCGTTCTTCTCCATAGGTATGGCTTTGGAATAGGCATCCAGCTTCATTTTTCTGACTGACTGACCCTTTGACAATTCAAAAGTGCCTGTAATTGGTTTATTTGAAATAAATGCTTTGAGTTTGAGTTTTAGTTTGAAAAAAAAACTGGCGATTCGGAATATGTTTATAACTCAATATCGGCCAGGGGTATAGTTAGTCTCGACATAGATAGCGACGCTGTCGCAAACTACCGATCGCTAAATAATAAGGTGAAACCTCAGTTGTAGCCCGCCAAATTCAAATTTTCTTTGAATTTGACGATTGATATGAAATTGAACATTCTTATTCTTCTTATACTCTTAATATTTTACGATCGGTATTTTGCGACAGCGTCGCTATCTAGTCGAGACTGCCGGCCCTAGATGTCGCTTAATACAAATAGCCTGTGAACCCTCGCCATGATTCCCTCAAGCTGAATATGTTCCACAAAGACTCGTTTTATGCTCATCTTATGTTAAGCTCATATCCGTCTAAAAGTGTTTGTTTCATTCATAGACTTAGAGATAGACCGATTTTAAGAAGTTATGACGTACTAGCTTATGCCCGAGGCTTCGCCAGGGTGGAGGTTGGAAACTATGTTGGGGTTGGCTTCCAGTCTTACCTGATGCAGCTGAATACCAGTATTTAACATGGAGTGACTGCCTATCTGACCTCCACAACCCCATACTGGGTATACGAGACAATGGAGGTTGGAAATTATCCCACGGAAACGTACTACCGAGATAAAAAGTATCCTGTCCTAACATATGTCGCGGTCCGTGTGCCAAACCCATTCAGTCGTTCAGACTTGAAAAGGAAAGTTACTTTCCTATTAAAAATATTACTAGCTGCCCGCGACTCTGTTCGCATGAAATTTCTAGATTTATAGAATAGAATAGAATAGAATACTCTTTATTATGTCCACCATAAAAATTACAGATATAAATGTAGAAGTTTTACATAGGGTGACACAATGGGAGGTCTTATCGCTAAAAGCGATCTAAAAATAAAAAATAAACATAAAATATATCCTATAACACTCGGCGATAGGTTCTTTAGCTTCCTATTAGTGAAAGAATTTTCGGAATCGGCGGTTTGATTGTGTAACACACTAACAGTAGGAATAGCTTTCGATTTGACAGTTCAACAACATTCATTGCGTTATTTATGTTGTTGAGTAGACAAATTTTTCGAACATATGTAGCAATGGATTAGTAATAGGCTTCAAAATGATTCAAATTGTGATAGATAGTCTGTTACGTAATTAGGGTGCTGATCAGTAGTTCTGAAGATACAATTTACATATTATACCTCTTTAAAATATTACTAGCTTCAGTCCGCGACTTCGTCCGCGTGAAATTTCCCAAATTCTTAAATTCCCCGCATAATAATACTGTACTAAATTCGATCCAGTCTGTCCCTAAGCCGAGGTTCGTACCCCACAGGGGGTACCCTTAGCGTGCGGTCACCTAGTAGTCTAAGAAATTCTCGCCTGGCTGGAGGCTTTGAGTTACAGGATAGTCCGGCTAAGTAGCCAAGACCTCTAACGACTACGAGTTGCCATTTCGAAAAAAAAAAACCCATTCTCTCGACGGCCGGACTGTAGAGTGTATCGATTCAAATTCTGTTACAGATCCCTTGAAGAATAAATCGTAGGACTTAACGACACTACTAGAAGGTATCCGTGTCAAATGTCCTCGTTCAAGGTCGTAAGTCAGTGTAACAGCCAATAAATATCCCTAAACGTCCAATGCCGAACATAGGCCTTTCCCATAGGCCATTACGACTAACAGATCTGGAGAAATATCGTCACCACAAAATAGAGGATCACAGTAAGATGTATTTCCTTGATAGATGCTCCCGTTTATTTAATTGGGTTTGTAAGGCTTTTTAACAGAAACTTTTTTGGGTAAATTTTGGAGTTTATTAAAGACAACTGAGCCACGCGGGAGACACCTTGTTGACATAGGCATGCACAGTTCGGCTCTTCTCGGTAATGCTCGGTTCTCGTCGGGCGGCCACTCTCGGCTCCCGACCCACCACGTCGCATCGCATCGCTTGCACGTGCTATTACATTTTTAAGACTTCTTTTCCATTTTGCTCGTCTCCTAAGGGTCGTGGCGTGATGAAAACTTAACCTTAAACCTTCCCCAAGAATTGGGCTATCATACGCAACAAGATTTTTCAAATATGACTGTTAGTTCCAGAGATTAGCGGTTTCAAACAAACACTCTTCAGATTTATTAGTTTAGAAGATGTGATAAAATTTTACTCAGGTTTAGATGGCGAAAAATCATCAGCGTCTTTGTCATTTGGTTTTTTGCTTATTTTGTTTCGAGTTTTAGTCTTTCAACTTGTCTGAAAGCTTTCACTATGCTAATACAAGTTGGTATGTATACCATATTTTTGTTCGGACATAAATTAATGAACCTTTCTTTGTGAGTTCACTCTTACCCCGCGTCCTAAAAAGTGATCGCCACGCGATACGCGACTTTCGCGTTCAAGAGCGCATACACGGGTCCACTAGCGCCACTCCTTTAAAAAAAATATTATCTCGTGACTGAGAAGGAATTTTACGACGATCTAAATGAATGTGGCCGCTTTTGTTTAGATCGAATTTTATTACTTCGTGTCTCAATATGAAAGTTTATAAAAGGTATTAGAAAAATCATGACACACTTACCGAGGTCGCTTATTGAGCCGTTTTTCAAAATTCCTTCTCAGCCACGAGATAATATTTTTTTAAAGGAGTGGCGCTAGTGGACCCGTGTATGCGCTTTTAAGTGCCAGTTTTTGTTGGGCAAACAGGGAGGCGCCCTCTGTCGGCGCGACTACGCGTTCTGGTTCACCAAACAAAAATTGACATTATAAACGCACAATCGCGTATTCGCGCGACGATCACGTTCTATTAGAACGCGACTTTATAGAGATGCCTAAGTAGCTTCTTTCCGTTGTCAGAAATTGACAACACTTGAAACACCCTTGTAAATGGAGGTCTAATATAAATACGGGCATAAGGCCTGCTTGCACCACAAAACACTAAACGTATTTTAAACATCACTCTGTCCCTGTCATCTGCAAACGATGGATAGGTCTATCTTCTCAGACTACTTAGATTTTATTTTTGACGTGTTTAGTGTTTTTCTAAACTAATGTACAGAAATAAATATATCATTTATGATTGATGAATGGTGGATATTAAAGGAGGTGAATTAAAAGACAAATGTCAAAAACACTGAACGCTATATTCATTATCTAGAAACAACATTCAAAGTGGCCTACGTCAAGTTAACTTGTCTAATATTAAAAACATTGTTTACATACACAATTAAAAAATAACATATAAGGCATTTGTAGAAACTCTGACGTCATTTCTTATAGAACTTTTTATACTTAGTAAAACAAAAATAAAATAATTAAAAAATCGATGGACACAAATTACAATTAAACCACTGAAGTTTTTGCGATAGAAGCAGTATTGCAAAGTTCAGTATAAGCAAAATGTAATACTTATTCTACAAGATACTCCCGAGTTGAATAGAATGATCATGGGGCGTTAGGCAAGGCTTTTATTTTTGGTTTTACCTTTTTTGTTGCTTTTTTACCCGACTACGGCAAAGTCCAAGGCAGACCGTAAGTAGCCTGTACGACTTATGTCTTAATTATTTTCTTAATGTCCCTCGGGAATCACCGCATTTCCGAATACAAACGAATGCTAATTTCCATGTCCATCAATTATTAGAATTATCGTGTATAATAATTTGAATTCAGAAGAAAAACTTTATTGTTGTTTTGTTTTGACGTAACAACATAATAAAGTACTTACTTACTTCTGAATTCAAATTATTATACACGATAATTCTAATAATTGATGGACATGGAAATTAGCATTCGTTTGTATTCGGAAATGCGGTGATTCCCGAGGGACATTATTATAATAGTTGTACTGTACATGACTTAGTATTGACGGACGTGGCTATACGAAAACCGAAAAAAAAGAGATGTCAATGTCTTGTTTATACCTTTTTAGTTCGCGTTTTTATCGTAGTTGGGTTTAAGTTTGTACCTTTATTTTTTTATTATTTTAAGCCCTTTGCATTTTATGAAAACAAATTGTTAAAAGTGACCTTTAATTACAAAGCATTTCTAACATAGTAATCCAAATGCTTAAAATCCAATTACAAAGTTGAAATGAAATTGTAATCTCGTTTCTTATAAAGAATAAATTTAGATAATTGGATGTCAGTCAACGTGTTTATTTGCTACGATGAGTCCAATTCGAAATAAAACATTTTTCCAAATAGTTAAATCCATTAATTGATTGATTGAATATGAAGATATATCGTTTCTCTCGAAGCGCCAAAGTTTTTTTAAATAATAAAATTTGCTAATGATTTATGTTCGAATTGTAATGAGTTTCTTTTTCGTAAATGAAGTCAGGGTTCTTATTTATACAAAACTTACATGATATGTACATTTGTTCATAAATAAAGAATGTTGTAGATAAATAAATATTTAGTCCGATCATCGCTTTTAATACAAAAATAATATTAAAACTACATGTTTAAATATTTAAATATAACGATAATTAAAGCTAACATTGAATTTAAAGCTTGACATCGACTTACAATACTTTAAACAATCGAAAATAATTTTAATAAAATTAACATTTAATTTGTTCAATATGAAGTTTTTTTTTTGTTTACCTATCTAGAAATGTACTTGAATTGAAGAATTACGCCAACAATCGATTTATACTCTTCTTCATTATGCTAGTCTAGACTGCCTATCTGATCTCCACAACCTAGTACCTAACTGGGTAGCACAGTACCCAGCGCAGCGTGTTTTCGGCACGGACAATCAATTTAAACTACGTTATATAATTTCGTTACATAAAATTACGATTACAATGTGTAATTTAAGCTCTGTGGCAGAAATTACTAATGAATGATTAAACCAAATCATTATTCAAACATTAAGTTTCAGCAAATACAATAAAACTCGTGATATGAATATTTTCATGACTTATTTTCATTTTTAGTTTTACTTTGCATTAGGGAGCTGAAAAGCAATCGTGACTCCGACGAAGCTTCGCTTTTGCCACGCGTGACTTGAAAACCTAATTATGAAACTCAATAGGGGCCTTTATTATTATTTGACGTTTCAGGCTTCCCCGCACAAAATCGACAGTCATTTTTAGTATTCATAGAATGATCAAGCATATTTTCTGAGACGTTTTACGTAAGGGAAAATGAAAATGATTGTTGTTAAAATCAGTGATGTACTTTTTAATATTAAATATTACGATTTTGCAAACTAAAATTCGGACTTTATCACAATGCATAATAAAATATATTTAACAGCAATTAAAGATGCTTTTATTCCCACGATGACAAGGAAAGATGATGCTAATTACGAAATGGTGTACGAACTTCTACAGGCAAGCAACATTTAATCTTTCATATTGTAAACGTACAAAAATCTAACACCTATAGCAAACATGGACGTGAAACTAACTAGCAATATGGACCTCCGTAATTTAGTATTGTCCACCATTGTGCATTTTATTTTTATTAATTACATTTACGTATGTATATCACAAAGAAAATGTTTAGCTCGTAGCTTTAAAAATAAACAAGCTACTGCATTAAAATAAGAGCAACATTGGTCCTACACAAAACAACGGAGCCTCATTAACTTCCATTACATTTTATACATATGAAAATGCTATCTTATAGAAAAACATCAAGTTATACTTACGTCGTTATGTCAATGTATATGAAAACACGTATTTGTTCCTAACTAAGATGATTCTTTACATTAATATTTCAACTGTTAATGATGATAAAATGCCAAAATGAGCGTCATCTCGCCTTTCTAATTCAATCTAAAACGTTTCTATTTTTTCTCGCGAATTTTCTATTTTAAACTTTATCACAGGCTCACACTCCAACCCTGAGGGCTATAATTACATTGCACCTTTTTATTTTACTGATACCTTCACCTAAAATTCAAAGAACTTCGTTCCGCTCCCTTTAAAATTTAAAGTACATTAATAATAATAGTTCTCTATTAGGCTTTTGATAATGAATCACACTTAGAATTAAATTATTTGATCATTTTACACGTAGTTATTTCACATAAACATTTTAAATAATGACACTAAATATATGTGTCGTATTTTGTTGCCTCCTATGTAAGATGGGAACTCGTCAGTGAATATTTACGTCGGGTGTTCCGCAAGGCGTATACGTAGGCCCGGGTTTGTTCCTCTGAGGAACGGTTGGGTTCAAGAAGAAGGGCGGTGGTCGCCTAGCAGTCGTGCGGCCACCGGGAGGGGTGGCCGGCGACGGATCACATGACGCAGCAACTCTTCGCGCGCCCTTTCAGCTCAGCTTTCAGATCACGCTTGCTTTTGCTGCGGCCCACTTGTTTCTGTTGGGAAAATGTATTATTTTATTTTATTCTTTTTAATGGAAGTAATTCTAGATTGATATGTAAGGACTTCCAGATATAAATGTTGGGTATAGCTATAAGCCTTGTCTACGTACCTACTTTAGAATCCGCTTGGAATGCTGTCCAGCACGTTAGAAAAAAAAGAGGGGGAAGATAAGATTAAAGTAATATTATGTTGTGTACAGTAATTTGAAATGTTGTATACCTGTTGTTTCATCTGCTGCTTGTTTAGTTTCCCGAGGGCGGCTAATGCAGCTACTTCAAAGGCGTCTTTGACTCCTTTAGTAGAAGCTCTAGCTGATGTCTCTACATAGGTCATCGCTCCCAGCTGTCTTGCTACTGATAAAGCCTGTGAAAATTTAAGATCATAAAATATCATTTAGATTTCAATTTGTATTTGAAACATGTATTGAAACGTTAGAAACTTATATGAAACAGTTCGAAATTTGGTGAAATAAATCATTAGGTATTTGGCCTTGGAATTACAAATGCTTACTCTAAGGCTTACTCATACTCATACTGGTTAGTTACATTATTTCCGATTGTTAATATTATATACGAGTCATAATACCAGTCATCGTGATGCATCAATTCGAATACAAACTTAAATAATGCTGTCATGAATTACTCAACCTATAAACCATGAATCAAAACGACATCAAATAAAAACGAAGTCACAACTTCTCAATTACTGAAACGATTCACACAAGAGAACGCTCCAAGGAGTCTCAATGTCAGGCCGATCCATGAGTCCATTCGATTCATTCATGGAACGAGCCAATTACTCTGCCCCCATTTGCTAAATGGTAACTAGTTGAATAAGATCTCTAATTAATACGGACGTCCAGCCTGAATTTGCGACCGAGTTTTCAATTGCCCCGTTATACAATACGTGTAAATGCTTCAGGATGTTTCAATTTAGATTAGGAATGCTGATGAATGAAGTTAAATCGCTTTGCTAGGGATCGCAGCTTTCCAATTTGAGATGTTGGCGAACTCCGTGAAATTGAGGAGGTTAAAACAAATTTGGGACCATTAGAAGGTATCCTAAATTACTGGAAGCATGTGTTTGAAACGTCTGCGTAGGTAGGATTTGGGTTTTGCGTGAAATTAGAATAATGAGTTTATTTTTGTTCTTCTAGGGACAGTGTAATTGGGTGCCTATTTAGGGTAATAAGATGACCTCAATTTTTTATTGCTAACGGCAATCTGTGAAATGAAGTTAAGGGGTTATTTTTGTGTTTTTTTAAAGTAACGCATCAAACTTTCCCTACACGAAAAATATTTATAATTATAAAGTTTACAGTATAAGTTGTAAATGTACATTTCATTTTGATTATGAATGAACCTCACTAAGTTTACGCGGAAGGTCTTATTTTACAAAAATCTCTTTTTTCGGCACGCACAAGTACGAAGTCTCCACTGCAATTGAATGTTTACTATTACTCCTTTCAATACGACTTATGAGTTTCATTTTGAAGCAACTCTTTCTTACCTCTTCACTGGTGACTGGATGAGTTCGTAGCTTGGACAGCATGGTGAGTGTTTCCTTCTCATGTCTTAGGTCTGCCTTGCAGCCGCAGAGCAGTACGGGGGCCGAGCCGCCATGAGTTCTGACTTCTCTGTACCACTGAAATTAGAGATAATAGGGTTATTAACTTTACAAGAGAGATAAATGGGAGCAGAGTAAGGCTGCGAGTATGAGCCTAAAGAAACCGTGGACGAGATGCGATGTTTCATCACGAAATAGTTTTGGTATTGCGTCCAATTGAGATTTTAGGAATTAGAAATTAAAACAATTAGGGAACAAAACCCAACATATCATCCACAGGCCGCGTCCTAACCAAAAGTCACGCGACCACGGGTTCCAGTTCACCGAACAAAAAGTGACAATGAACGTGACGATCGCGTATGTTCATCACGTTTTAATTAGGACGCGGGGCAGACCTCCGTGAAGTTTCGTAGCGCTGTATCCATCTCTATAATCTCTGCTGTTTGCAATCATTGTGATGTTATCATTGTTTTTATATTAAAAACAGTAATTACCTTAGCGGCAGCGTTGTGTAATGTCTCGGGTTCGGCTATATTGAAGCACAGCATGAATACTCTGGCGTCCTGGTAGGCGAGGGGTCTGACTGTGTCGTATGCCGTTGTGCCTGCGTCAATAATAGGAAAAATATATGTTATACACAAGATTGTAAGAGTAACACAGGGTATGAAAAAAACGTGTTAAGTTTGCACGTAACAGGTTGTTCTCCAATTTTTCTCTGATGGAACAAGTGTGGTGGTGGTCTCTCCATTTAAATATTACGGAAGCACCAAAGGGAGATGGGGGCGTCTCGATGGTGATTACGTCAGTAATATTTACTAACTATTTTTGATTTTTCTGCAAAATTTTGTCATTCTGATTTAAACAAATATGGCAACGCTACTTGTCAATGCTCAAAAGCGAAAAGCATGATCAGGGAGTCCCCAAAATAAATGATATTGCTTACTCGCTCTCAAGCGGTGTTTTATGGTTAAGTTAGAAAGAACTCCAGTACGGAAATTACTTGAATGAGCATTAAATTCCTTTATAGTCTATAAATTCCTTATTTCTAGACTCATGAATAACAATAAAGAAACCGGAACAGTTACCAATGTTTACATAAGCATAGGAGGGGGTAGGTAAGAGCTTTGCTTACTTTTGCTGACAAGGGGGAAGGGGGAGTTAATAATTCTTAAATTCTGCTTACGTAATATTAGAATGCATAAAGCAGGTTTATTCATTCATTCACCGATCCATTACCTAGAGTAAACTCTATAAAAAAAACCTAATCAAGAACCGATTGTGATAAGAAATGGATAAACATCTACTTCTGCTCGCATTTACCGGTCGGTAACCTAGATTGACCGGCTGTAACACGGTAATGGCTTCCGACAAGGCCACTTAAAACGATGGTGTAGATAAAGTAAAGTAAATAAGTTAAAAAAGGTAATAAAGACTTTGTCTTTAAAATTAGGAGCGTTTTGAGATATTTAGGTCACAGGGGTAATTCCCGTATTTATAAGAACTTTCGTATTCTAATTTCAGTCTCAATCTGTCAAAAAACCTCTAATTAGCCAACATTTTTGACAAGTTTTTGACATTAATAATTGTCGCTGAGATGTGATTGGGACATGATTGGGACCATTGAGGTAATATGTACTAACTAGTTCATATTACCTCAATGATTGGGACTTGAAATTTCACGTTTTTGAAGTACGAAACAATTTTAATAAGCAGGCAAAATCAAGCAGGCCAATGCCTGCAGATTCAAAATTCTGTATAAAAATAATTAAAATTAAATAGAGACATATAATTCACAAATAATTACTAAACAAATCATAACAAAAAAAAAAAAACAACAATGTAAAAAAGAATAAGTAATGATAAAATGTCACACTAGATGGCGCTACTAACCATTGTTAGGACTTGAGTAGTTATAACTGTAGGCAACGGAAAATATTTCGGCAAACTCATTAAAAATAAACTAAATAAATCATTTTATTGTAGATAAAACCGTATTCTTATTTAAAAAAATGTAATAAAACAGAATACATTAACAAAAACATTGAAAGAAAACGCAAAAAGTTTTCTGCCGAAACCAGGGATTGAACCAGGGACCTTTAGATCTTCAGTCTAACGCTCTCCCAACTGAGCTATTTCGGCTATGAATGTGATCGCAAAATAGCTACTTGTATACAACGGATATCATGTATTGATGATGACGTCATGACTTATTTTGTGTGGTATTATTTTCAAGGTTATTTTCAATGAATTCAGTTTTTATCAACTTTACTTGTCTTGTCTACCTTGAACAGCTGTGATTAGAATTCTTTAGTACTTATGTTAATGTTTTTTGTTTGCGTAATACATACCTACATACCTACCTACCTACTTATGATTTATGTATGAGTGGCAAATGATCTTTAAATAATTCAATTATTCATTCATCAAAATTGCGTTCCTAAAGGCCAATTCTCGTACTTAAAAAACGTACAAATTGAAATCCAAAAGTTCCAAAGTGTCACAAAAGGTATTCTGAAAACCAAAAAACTAAGTCAAACGAGATGTTTTCAGTAATGAGTTTGCGACTAGACCAAACTTATGAAATGTACACACGGCCACATATTAATCTATACATTTCCAGTGTAAGCTGACCTCTCATTGTACGGTAATCCTATACAATACGAGATCAGCTTAGACTGGAAATGTATAGCTTGTTATGTAGCCGTGTGTACCAAAACTGTATTCTGCTAAAGTTTCGACTTGACAAAGAAAATAAATTGGTATTCACGTAAATATAAAAACGTCAAAACTGACGTAACCATGACATTATTTGTGGACAGAACTGATAATAAATTTTGGCTTCTGCAGTTTCATATTGTATTAGTCCCTATTTTTAAGTATAGTGTTCCAAGGAACTGGCCCAGGCTTTTTACATTTTGGAACATCTCCTTTATATTTTCATATCCCTCTCGGTTTCCCATACGAATTTTCATTCCCTACAATATCACCCCCTTTAGGATTATGTATGAAAAGTAGCCCATGTCCTTCCTCAGAATGCCATCTGTCTCCTTGCCAAATTTTATCGAAATCTGTTCAGTGGTTATAGGCTTGAAAAGGTAACATACAGACAGAGTTACTTTCAAATTTATAATATTAGTAAATGATAAATGATTTTATTTCTATAAATAGGTTTGTACAAACACTTTTACACGTCAATCATATTTTAAAAACTGTTTTTTAGCACACAATCACGGGGTCCGATAGGGCCGATGCCTGCCGGGGTCGCGGATTGTTCGAAAGAGTTACCGTCGCCCTGGCGCACAGGCAACTGAAGGAACACGGGTGGGTTTTAGTCAGTAAGAGTCTGACACGCCCTTCCGCTCCGCCCAGAGCGGGAGAGGTCATTTGATGATTTCCCACACAAAAAAAAAAAAAGATGTCACAGTCTCTTATAAAGTCCAGACATAATCTTAGAGTTAAGACATATAAGTATAGAGTATACTAAAGTAATTTTCCATAAAACATGAAGACCATGATAATTTATATGAACTCCAAACCTTGTGGGTGGACATGCCATGATCAGACAGACCAGCGGGCTAATTGCCTAACACACTAACAGCAGGAATGTCTTTCATTTTGACAATTCAACAACATTCATTACGTTATTTACGTTGTTGAGCAGACAAATTTTTCGAACATATGAAGCAATGGATTAGCAATATCCTTCAAAATGATTCAGTTTGTGACTGATAGTGTTTTATGCAATTAGGGTACTGTAGGTGTGGGAACCACATTGCACAAGCCAGTGGTTTCAAATAGCAGTAGATATTACTCGTATTATTTGCTAAATAACTGTTATTATTCTATTAAAGGAATACTAATAAACCGCAAATTCAATGTGATTGTAGTAATGTGCTTTGATTAATATCTCTATTATGTTTGTTTTGGTATGCGGCGTTGAATATTATTTGTTAGGTGTGTCATATTTAGTTAAAAGCGACGGTAATTTAAATGCTTGGGTTTCAAACTGGTGAGCTATCTAGCTATATCTCATAAAGCACAGAAGGCTAATTCTTGAAGCATAAAAAACATAACCTTGTCTTTGCTGTCGCGCATTCGGGTAAAATAGCTCAAATTCAATTCACAGTCTCATCTTAGCGACAATTAATGTCAAAAACTTGTCAAAAATGTTGGGAAATTGATTGTATTTTTGACAGATTGAGACTGAGATTACAATGTTTGTTTGTTTTTATCTTTTTTATTACGGACGCTTTTAATGTGTACGTCTTTCTACATTGTTCTCACGTGTATAAGTTCAACATCAATCATGTAACCAATTTTTGGGGGCAATATTTTGATTTAAAACGGTGTCCATGGAGTTTCGTACCCGTTCTTCTCCATAGGTACCTACTACGCTTTGGAACGGGCCAATAGCTTCATCTTTCTGACTGACCGACACCTTGACAATTCAAAAGTGCCTGTAGGTACCTACCTATTTTATTTATTTGAAATTAATGCTTTGAGTTTGAGATTTTGAGTTTGAAAATGCGAACGTTCTTAAAAATACGGGAATTGCCGCTCTGTTGTTTTTGTTTAGAATAGAATAGAATACTCTTTATTATGTACACCATAAAAATTACAGATATAAATGTAGAAATTTTACATAGGGTGACACAATGGGCGGTCTTATCGCTAAAAGCGATCTTTTACAGACAACCTTTGGATGGATTCAAGGGAGAAAGAGAGACAATAATGCAGGTAGTCAGTGGTGTACCATTTACATATACAACATATACATACATACATAAAACATATACTTATCTACCTATAAAATATACAATAATAAACATGAAACAAGAGCAAGGAAACTAAATGTAATGACAATGTTTAAGGAGAGAGGAAGTGTTTTTAACCAGAATTTTAAAAGTGGACAAAGATTGAGCACGACTTATCGACATGGGCAAGACATTCCATAACCGTACTACTTGAACTGTGAGTTACGGGGTAGCAGTAATTGTAGTATCAACAGTAAGCAGGAGATTTTCGGCAATAGGATTAATATATTCGAGAAAAAATATCTTTTCCATTCGATGTTTATGTCTCAAGAGTAAGTACCTATCTATATTTATTAAAACCGATAAATTTCAAATTGGCGAAAAAAAGTAAGTATACTTTAATCGATGTTTATACCTAGAGTATACAAGGTAAACTGTAACCAAAAAAAAATGCTGTTTCATAAAAAAGTGCAATATGTAATCGGTTAAAATATATGGAACAGCTGTTTTTTTTTATAGTCGACAAAAAATATTGCCCCACATAACATAACATAACATCACGCCTGTATTCCCCGAAGGGTTAGGCATAGGTGTACCTATAGTACCACCCACATTTCGCCAGTTATGGTTAAGTCCCATGTAATAGGGGGCGAGCCTATTGCCATCAACCGGGCACAAATCCAGACTGGGCTGCTACTGAGAAATTCCAGATGGAAAAACCCAATAACACTTTGCCCGACCCGGGAATCGAACCCGAGACCTCATGCTCAGCAGTAGCGCTTGCGACCACTAGACCAATGAAGCAGTCTTATATATCTTAGCATATTGCCCCCTGCATAGAAATTAAAAAAAAAACAGAATCATGTACTGAATCCATGTTAAAAGGTTGCGCGTCGATGTATGCCAACCTGTATTTAGTAAAACTCTTTCTTTACAACAAATTCAAAGGTACGTCATTTTTCATTTTTTTTATTTTACCTGATTACCTAACCCACGGACATCGATTTCAATCCCTAAAAGCTTTTTTTTCTCTTCGTGTCCCCTCACTAGGAAATGCCTCTATAACAGCGAGTTATGCAGTGAGGTCATTCAATTAATATTTTAAAAAATGGCACTCGCATAACATCCATTTTTAGGGTTCCGTACACAAAGGGTGCCAACGAAACCCTATTACCAAGGCTCCATTGTCCGTCTGTCTTTCTCATGAAACGTACCTAATCATGTCGACAGTTGAAAACTTCAGTGTGTATTTCTGTTGCCTCTACAACAAATAAAATAAAGTAAAAAATTAAAAGGGGCCATTAAAGAAACTTGTTTAAAAAACGTGGTACCTACGGAACCCTTCGTGTGCGAGTCCGATTCACACTTGGCCGGTTTTAACATCAAACATTTCAACCGAACATTGAAATGCAAATAAATCGCACTACTGGAATACCGTAGTCCAGTTTAACATATATACATAATAATGTACACATTATATGTACATAAATGTACGTACATTTGTGTATTGGCCAGTACGAATCACTGATCCATGTGTACTCCACTGCTCAGATTGTACACTTGAGGACAATAAAATGCACCAATATTTGGAATTATTAACTTAATATCTGTTCTTTTTGTTTATACTTTGGCAAGTGGTCGCTTGGGGATTGAAAAAACCGATTTATTTCGGTCATGGATTGTCTCGTGGGATTTTGTTGAACTGTCTACTGTAGCAATTTGTATTCAAAAGTGTTGTTCAATAATTTTTCAGGTTAAGTTAAGTGTAAAATTGTACTTTAGGTAGTATCACGCCTAAACGTACAGATAATATAGGTTTAGTTGGTATTGTTTTTACGGCCCGCAGTGGAGGCCGATAGTGATGTTCGATGCTTGTAATCTGCTATTCCGAAATATTTACATCAATTGTTCTTTAAAAAGTTTATGTGAGAGACGATACATTTAGACCCTTACCTATAACAGAACCTCATTAAAGATTCAAATATTACATAAAAATTGTTTAAAGCCATTTGATTGGATAAAATTAGTTTTAAGTAGGAAGCGGGGCCGATTTTCTTGTACACCGAACTAAAATATCACTAAAATTTCTTATTTTTGGCTAAGAGAATCTTAAAAGATATTCTGCAAAACAGATTTTCTGCACTTTAAACAAAATTGACACAACTAAAATCGAGTTTGACAATCGCTCAGTTGACTAAGCCATAGACCAAGAATTGATGGAAATTGAAACAAAGAGTGAATGAAAGTGAATGAAATGATCCGAAGTGCAAAAAAAGCCCGAGTAAAATTAAATAATTATCTATAATTTTTTATCAATAAAATTATTTAAATAAAATACAGGGAGCATAATGACGGCGTAAAACTAGATTAATGTTTATATTTTAATAAATTAAGATGCAATTATTTTTATTATCTGTGACCAATGTGATCTTGCTTGGGTTGTTCACCGAAAACGATTTAGAACTTCGGCGATATTTTTTCGGTATTTAATAAGAAAAACATATATTCTGGTAGCATGATTATCTTGCTATTTATTTCAGCGTAATAAAGCTAATCCTAACTAACTAACTACACGTGGGCGAAGCCGCGGGCTAAAGCTAGTTTACTAATAAAGATGTGATCTCTGGAAAAAAATATCCGAATTTTCGTTCAGTTAGCTGAAAATATCCGCGCTATATGAAAGCCTTATTAAGGACATCTTGAATTACCTAAATTGCCATTTTTTTCAAATTAAATAATTAAATGAATTTAGTGCTGTCAAACTATATTATGGTTAAGTTGTGTCACTTTAGTCAATTTCAGAATGGGAACCGTTTGACAGGAATAAACTAAATTTAGGTGATATTTAGTCTAGTTATGAGAATTTTGTGACAAGAGAATTGGCACCAATGCTTGAGTTTTGAGTGAAGTTCTGTAATACGGGCTAAGTAATTTGCAAAACTCCTAGCTGTCAATCGGTTCACCACGGGCATTAAATTCGTGTCCGAAGATAAAAAAAGATAATAGTGACAAAAAGACAACAATTATTCACCTAATGCAGTATTTATAACATTGTTTCTGTTCCTTTCCGCAGCTCTATAAAATCTTCTGTGCAGAATTTTAGATGAGTACCAATGGACTTGCTAACAATTCCTAGATATCAATACAGTCATTTCCCAGCCAGCTACCAGTAGCAAATCATACCTCCATCCGCAGGCAACGTCTCAAGCTAACGTTATCAACTAGTGCCTACGGCACGAGAGAACATAATTATCGGATTACCTAGTGTGTCTAACGTGTCTAAAGGTAATTAATTACTTAGGGTAATTACAAGCCGAAGATGCCTCACTGCGATACCTCGCGATCGCGGTTTAGCTCGCTACATTGATGTCACCTCCATGTACAGAAATAGAATAGAAAACTTTTATTTCAGACAGGCAGTCCATAGTGTTAGCAACAATTTTACTTAACTTCTAGTGTTAGTAGATTAACACCCAAAAACTACATTTTCATAATATTTCGGACTATTATTCCTGTAAGGCTTACACTACCTCGATGTCACCTCCATGTAAAACAAATGGATGCTAATGGACACGCACGCACATGCCAGACATCGAGGTACTTACCTCACTGCGATACATCGCGGGCTGCTTGGGCGTTCCCAAACGGCATGTGCGTGCGTGTCTCTTAGCATTTGCATTGCATTTGTTTTATATGAAGGTGACATCGAGGGACTAAAGGCGCTAAGTAAACAGGCGCGACGCGACAGCCCGACACAAAGGCGCTGCCCGTCGCGCGGCACGCGGTGCTTTTGTGTCATGCTGTCGCGTTGCGCCAGTGTGCACGAGCCTTAATACTTAGTCCGAAATTGATATTATGAAAATGTAGTTTTTGTGTGTTGGCAACACGGCCAGAAGGCCGCCAACATCATGTTGAGTGAATGAGTAAAACACAGTTCAAGAATATCGGCATTTTTTGTCATTTTAATTGGAAAACAAATAAAAGGATCTTCTTAATCCGTGAACAAGTCGTTTTACTTACAGTAGCGAACTAAACCGTCGTCGCGAGGTGTCTTCGGCATGTAATTTCCCTTACGCTATCAGTACAGAGCTAGATTTGAATCTGTCAATAAAGGCTAAGATGGCGCGTGAGCTGGTAGTAGGCTCCATTTTGCATGCATTGCTCAGCAAGAAAAATTTTGTGTAGTTTTGTATCGAGTTTCCGATTTGTTTAGTGCACGTGTTTTAATAAAAAATGTAGGTATTTAAATAAAAGTTCGTATTTTCTTGTCATACCAACATGTTTGTACCTAATGGTTTTATTATAACGAAACACGCCCAGTTACTGATAGTTTATTTAGTCTGAGGTTAAACTGTAAAATAAAATATCTGACTCCAAGTATTCACTTAAGTACTTATAAAAAAACATTAGATTAATGACATAGATTTAGGTACTGATTAAAGTATAGAATTAGCTTTCATAAACCGGGAGGAAATGTATGATGAAATATTGCAAGCATTTTAAATTATTCTTTTCCCAAAAAATCATAATTAGATGATCAAAAATATTGTAACACTGTCTAGCTATCCTAAAAATCCAAGTCTTATCTATAAATTTAAACATAAAATTAAATTCAGTGTGCATGCAAATGTTCGGCCATTTGTCACGCTCGCAAGTGCGTGCTGCCCGAAGATAAGAGGCGTGTCAGCGTGTGTTGTGATTTGTTCAGCCATTAACAATTTCATGCTTCACTGTTTTGGGAAAAAATTATACAACTGACATGCGAATACCACAGCTGGCATTATGTATTATGAGATTGCAAAAGAGAGGGACAAAATATGCGACAAAGTATGACTGTTCAGCTTTTTTTTTTAAGTGAAAACTTCTTTAGGCGCGTTGAGCACTTTTTGGGTGAACAAAAATCATGGAACTCGCGTCATCTTCACCGAACGCTTTCCATGAGCTATAATGTATACTGTGTATATATGTGTACTTTTTGGGTGAACAAAAAGTGTGAAACTCGCGTCATCGTCACCGCACGCTTCCCATGAGCGGGTTTACAAGTTACTTAGTTTTCACTTCTATCGGCAGTCCCAAAAGACAACCATGTTTTTTTTTCGGTGGGATAGCTTCAAATAACTTCTCCCGCTCTCTTGTGTCAGACTCTTACTGACTAAAACTCACCCGTGTTCCTTCAGTTGCCTGTGTGCCAGGGTCACGGTAACTCATGACTGTTCATCTAAAAGTTAACTAACAGAAATAAAACGATTTTAAAAAAAAAAACCCCCTCTGTGTGTCAGTCAGGGTAAAAGGGGAAATGAAGTTTGTATGAAAAATCTCATTGCTTCGATTTTGAAACTTGTAGGAAATGAATTAAGGCTAGCTTTAGCCCGCGACTTCATCCACCTAAAATTTCTTGTTCGCTTGCGCTATCACTTCGTTTTCGCTTAGCGTTCTTTTTGTTTTATTTCTTTTTGCTCTGGTCCTAAGGGTCCTAGCGTGATGTTAAATAGCCTATAGCCTTCCTCAAGAATTGGGCTATCAAGTGCAAGAGGATTTTTCTAAATCCAACCGGTACTTCCACAGATTACCCCCTACATACAAACACACAAACAAACATTTACCTCTTTATGATATCATTAGTATTAGTATTATTGGTAGGTATAGATGATTAAGGTACCTAATGATAATGATGATGTAATGATTTATATTTACAAAACTATACTTAAAAGGCAGTGGAAGGGAAAAGTACGGAACCTCAAGGTTCCGCCTTAAGTCCTCGCATAAGCTCACGCATATTCGCGTTTTTTAGTTCGCGTATTGCTGATTCTAATGATTATAACTCTATAAAGCCATATTTGATACGGTCGCGAATCATATTTAGATCACCATACAACCTGATATTGACCTGCAAATTGCAAAAAACGTAAAAAAAAAATGAATTTCACGGGCTACATTGGCGCATCCCCCCTAAAATACTGTTCTTGAAATGTAATTTCAATTTCGCTCACACACTGTCTAATTTTTTTTAACATTACTATATTACTTACGTCTACGTGAAATACCACTTTACTAACATATTTTAAGAGAACTTAATAGTAGCCTTCTTTCTTGATAAACAGTACCTAAAAAGCCGTGAAAGGAAAAGTTTTCATAACTTTTAGTGAAAAAATTCTGAATTTATTAAATAATGGTGATGCTTATACTCCATTTTCAACTCTAGTATTTCCTAAACTTTTAGTTTACCATGGAAGGGTATTATAAAACTTAGCCGATATCAAAACATGGAGATTTCTGTGATATAAAACAATAATTATTATATACTTATAACACAAAAAATGGTTTTACTTAAATATGTCCGTTACTATAACGGACATATTTAAGTAGAACCATTTTTTGTGTAGAAGTTACGTATGAAATATTCTGAATTTTTTTTAGGTGGAACAATTTCCCAGAGTTTGACGATTGATACGAAATTTATGATTATTATTCAGTAAATATAATCATTCTTACAGTCGCAAATCGCATTTTGATCAACATACGACGTAAAACAGAGCTGCAATTTGCAAGAAACCAGAGAAAATTTGAATGTGACGGGCTAGAGCAGGCTGAGGATTCACTTCTAGTAAAGTTTCCAACGAAGCGACTAAAAGATAAGTTACCACCTCTAACTTTACAAAAGTTAAGCTAACGATGTACCGCTAAGGTTGGTCGTAACTTGTACATGGGGGCGCATAACATTGAGCGCGTAAATAAAACATTATCGCCTTAAATAAATAAACTTAAGTTAACTTTAGCTGTGTTTTACGATGCTGTAAAACACTGACAGAGATTCTGATCTTATTGTTGTATTTCCAATTGTGTGCGGTCGTACGATTATTATGCAACTGTCATTGAAATCGATTCGTATATTATTTATGCATTTTAATAGAAACATGCTAGTTTTTAGTGGATACAAAATATTTATTGTTGTAAGTTCAAGGTTCCATATTGAAGAGTTTATTTCAGAGATGTGTGATAGGGACACCATCATTTTATCTATACATACGTATTGGTTCTCATGTGCTGAATATACAATAATAACGACACGCTTAGAGAATGGTGATTAAAACAACCAACACCGTCCTGGCGATGATCGCCAACAGACTGGATTGTCCATATATCCGGCAATTCTGCAGCAGACGTCATATTATTACCTTGTGAGTGTTCGTTTTTGTCTGTGTTTGTTACCGTGTCTGTATCCTTAACGTATCTGTTTGTACCTATATATATGACTCTTTTTCGTACACATTTATCAAAGCACAGTATTATAATATCCAATTGATCATATCACTATTCTCCAGTACTACATAACGCCCTAGTAACAAACATTGATTCAGCAACCGCTCTCTCAAAGCCACAACCAATATTGTGAACCTCAAATACATCATAACTGCAGCGGTTAGGAATTTGATTTCGTAGTTTATAGTACGACTTTGGTCGTATACAGTACGACTTTCCGTATAAACAGCGTATACGGCGTAGTCGTTCCATTCAATATTTACGTAGTGTATAAAAACGCGCGAATATTGCGTACTATGAGCTTCGAAATGGCAGAAAACCAACAGCTTGGTTGTATTTATTAAACGGATTTGTTTGCAGTTGAAGTCGCTTGTAAATACAATAGTTTTGATGTGTATAGTGTGAGTGTTGAGTTGAGTAGTGTTGAGTTTATTAAAGTCTATTCAGTTCAATCGGTTCAATGGTGAAACTTTTCTATAAGCGTTTTCCTGTAGTGAATAGTTCGAGGTATTTTTGAAAATCGTAAGTCTGACAGTTGATCATTCTATACTTTATGGAATGCGCGCATTATATGACTGCCTGACAGGAAGCACGGTGCACCGTGTAAAATACTAATAAACTTCAAACGTTGTACCTATTATTTCCATATTTCAAACATACTGAAACGAATCTTGCTCAGGATGCGGGACAGTAAGTGAAGTACGATCTAAAAATAAGTTGTTTGCAGCAGCTTAAACCATTGTTTCCGATTAGAAAAAGGTACCTACATAGAATTTTACTGAGCATGAGGTCCTGGGTTGGGTTCCCAGTGTCGGGGTTTTCAATAACGAATTTCTCAGTAGCAGCTCGGAGTCTGGATTTGTGCCCGATTGATGGCAATTGGCTCGCCCCCTATTACATGGGACTTAAACATATCTGGCGATAAATGTGTGTACCTACTATGGGTACACCCCTGCCCTAACCCTACGGGGAAATAAGGTGTGAGGTTATGTTAGGTTACCTATATAGAAAAACAAAGGAGGTCTACATAATATGCCTAGCAGTGGAACTGTGAAGGTCGAGTATAACGATGAGCATCAAAATCTAGTTTGACCGGAGATTAAAACTACCAACCCGCTCTGTGCCCGTGTGGTGGATTATAGCCTACCCCCTCTCACAGAGAGGAGGCCTGAATACCAGCAGTGGGAATATTATACATATAGGCTGATTATAAAACCCTAACATAGTAGACATATAAAGAGTTGATCAAGTTAAATGAAGCTTACGCTAGCTTGTCGGGTGCTGACACGCGGATTACAATAATAAATAATTTAATTTTTTATTTTTTATAATTTATGTTACTCACAAATAGCAATATTTTTGGGTGAACAAAAATCATGGGACTCGCGTCATCGTCACCGAACGCTTTCCATGAGCTGTATGTATACTGTGTATATATGTGTACTTTTTGGGTGAACAAAAAGCGTGAAACTCGCGTCATCGTCACCGCACGCTTCCACGATACAATTCACAAGTTACTTAGTTTTCACTTTTTGGAACGAAGTTCCTTATCGCGCGTTGCGAAAGGGGGCTAAACGGAAAAAATTAAGACCAAAAGTTGTAACGACACTTTTTGCTATAGTTGTAAGCCGTGCGGCGTGCGCGTGTTTATCTGTCTGTCTCTCTCTCTCTCTCTCTCTCTCTCTCTCATAGAAAGCAAGCCAGTTTTTTTTTTTTTTAATGGAACTTTCCATCCCTGTGTCCCTTGACACCTCGCAAGTTTTTTTTTTTCTGTATCTTTCCGTGACATCACAGCAGCGGGCCCTATCAGAATATCAGTGCTATTCACTTATTTTTTAAATATCGCAGCATCATGTTGAGATAGGGGCCTTTTGGCCTTGTACAGGACTTTCTATTGTTATTTTCATTTTACTTATGTTTCATTTGTTTTTTTTTTATGAGTGTGTTTAACTTAGTTTGTGATAATTCTATTCGAGTCCCAATAAATACTTTTTCTTTCTTTTATACTACAACGTTTTGTAAAACAAAGTTAACGATGAAACAAGCAAGTAAAAGCTCTCGACTATTAAAGAGACTATTCAGTCTTCTGAAAGACAATTGGTGGAAATTAGTTATTGTTGCGAACTCTACAGATTGGCTGTGCGCCATTATAAAGTGCATTACGGACTAGTAGTACTTTTTGATCAGTTTATTTGTTTCAAAGTTATCAAAGTTAGCTTTAAGGAGACGAAGTGTTTTTTTAAAAGCAGTGGGGGTTTTCAAATAGAAATTGGTATAAGAAATTGAGTTAGTTTTGATTTTCTTTTGACAGGATTTTATTTCTGTATGTAGGTTCCTACAAACACTATAGCATATGAAAAAAAAAAAAAAAAAACTAGATGACTTCGGCTTTTCTTATCTAACTACTCAGAGAAGAAAGACCGAAACAATCTCAGATGCCACAGTCCCTTTAAAAGTCCGGACATAATGATAGTCAGGCTAAGTTTATAAGTGTCTAAAATGATCTTTTGAGGAAAGAACCACACAAATTTGAGTGGACCTGTCCAATCGGTGCACGAATTTGCCAGTAATCGTGTATTAATTTGGTTTTCGATAAAACAATCAGTGTTAATTCAGTACAGCAAACTATCGTAAAACAAGAATGAAATAAAAAGGGCAATAGTTGACATAAATCTGTAAATGATAGTGATTGATTTCATAGCTGGAAAATACCAGAAAGATCACCATCAACCAATTAGGGATTGAATTGAAATTGCATAGATTAAACACTTATTTCTGATAACTCTTATTTTTAACACTGGTGGTGTTCAATCTAATGGATGAAGGAATGATATCTTTTGTACCGTTATACATTTACCACCTAAAAATATACTGATGACAGATATAC
This sequence comes from Griposia aprilina, assembly GCA_916610205.1. Taxonomy (NCBI): domain Eukaryota; kingdom Metazoa; phylum Arthropoda; class Insecta; order Lepidoptera; family Noctuidae; genus Griposia; species Griposia aprilina. The sequence goes on from OU744302.1 coordinate 3,864,932, forward strand.
AAACAATGGAGCTAGAAAGTTTAATTCTGGTAACAGTAAAGACGACGAACTTACCCGATGTATCCCACACGGAGAAATTAACTCTGTAGTCGGCAACGGTACATGAACAGCCATACTTCTCGAAACCGGTCGGTGTATACGCCTGTAACAAGGGAAAATATGATATATTTTGTGTTAAGAATAATTTAATTGAGACAGTTTCGATGGTGGACCGTCTAGCGAAGGAAGTAACAAAGCACGGGAGAAACATAGCAGTTATCATAGAATAAACATAGGCATAATATTAGTATCTTGTGCATAAATGGCAGAAATCTTTGATACTGGTATTTTCCAGCTATAGATCATAGTTTAACTAATGTCACTTCACCATATCACAATTATGTAGCTATTGGAACAAAGTTTAAACAAAACGTTATATATCCGTCCACAAAACATTAGCTCCATGAAGAATACTGTATGAAACGGTTACAAATGGTCATGTACGAGCTGACCATGACCGTAGAGGATATTAAAATCTTTACACCATATTGGGAGACGCCATTTTGCAATACGCTCTCCAAGAGAAAACAGGACCATAAGTTAAATCATATCAAGCACACGATATCGCGGCAAGTAGTGAGTCATCTTGATTTGAACGAGTAGTAAGTTAAGTTTCCATGTAAGGCTACAAACTACGAGACTCCATTTATAGGAACTCGTATTGACAAGCAGTCGGAACACTTCAACGCCGGATTTGACGAAGAAGTCCAAATAGAAACAAATCGTTTTTGTCGTAAATATTAGGACCATATGGTTACTCAATACTCAATCATTTATTGCATTCCACAATGTGCTTAGGTGGTAATTTAACATTAGTTGTAGGTACCAATCGTGGACCCTGTCGGGCACAGCAAAATATATTTTTTAGTTTAAGGATATATATATTTAATAATGGTTAATTGGATTGTTGAGTAAGACCACGTTCGCGCGGACGTAAAAATATCGCGTTGGGATTTATCGCGCACTGGATTTTCAACTCTCGATGTTGAACCGAGCATTGAAAATCCAACAGAGTGCATCCCAGCGTGTCTAAATAACACACTGTTGGATTTTCAACTCTTAGCACTAAGCAGAGCGTTGAAGATCCAGTGCGCGAAAAAATCACACCACGATATTTTTACGTTACGCGGACTTAGTTCCAACGCTGTGGATCGAGGCTGTCGCCATTTTGTCGGGAGATCTCATCGTGTTAAGGGGACTACATGACCTAAACGCAAATTTATAATGCCTAAAAATATATGATCCACTGCAGTAACTAAAATCAGAAAAATATATGATATTCTGCAGGAAATATGCTAGGAAGATAGTGTGTTGAAAACATTATACAATTAACTTGATATGATAGAAAAAAATCACAAAGATACCTCTAAAAAATTTTTTTAACGATTAAAAACCATACTAATATACATGCAAACATTCAGATTTTTTGTCAGATTATTCTACAAGCAACATACTAACGTAATAGTGTTTTAATTTTTTTGTCCAATGAATAGATTTTTGTAAATCCAGAATTGCTTCATATTTTGCAATAAATTACCAGCGTTGTGTCATCGCGCGTCTCTTTCTTTTCTATGCAATCCGACAGTGACCGCACTTTAGCTCTTGTAAGCCCGTGAATAGAAAAATACTATTAAAATTCAGCCTGGATATTGTAGGTACTGCACAACTATATTCAACTTTGTTTTAGGGCTCCGTACCCGAAGGGTGTCAACAGAACTATATTACTAAGACTACGCTGTCCATCCGTCCGTCTGTCAAAGGACTATATCTTTTGAACCGTAACAGGTAGACACTTGACATTTTCACAGAGTATGAACTACTATGGCCGCTATAAAAACAAATAATAAAAATAAAATAAAGTTAAAAATAAAAGAGGGTCCCCATATAAGAAACGTGTTATTTTTTAATATGTACTGTTAAATATTGTACGGGTACTTGGTTGCTTTTTTATAAACCTAGGTTATAAAAAAGCTAGATAAACTAAGGCAGGTAGATAATTATTGTGTTAGGCCCTAATAGGGCCATAGCTTAAAGGTGTACAAACAGCCAATTAAATTATGAAACAGAGTAGCTACAATAGCCCTTCGAACTCTGTCCCTCTTTCCCCAAAATAAAATACATACCACGAAGATAAATAACTGAACTTACGAAATAACTCACGAAAGATGTACTAAAGTTGGAATCTTTCTAGATCAACAGATGTGTTGAAAATGCCCCACATTTCACCCTTTACCGTTGTTAATCTCCACAACTTTACCTTAACGAGAACCACCCTTGTAAACGGGTGCTAAGCCGATTTATATTTTGCCGTTAATATTTATGGTTTTTCCATTCTTCTTTATGTATTTTTAATACTTTTCCTTGAAAGGTAATGGCCTGTGTATATCTTGACAAGAGCTGTTCATAATGCATTAGAGATCATTTGCGTTCTAAAATCCTTTAGGTACAGGGATTATAAAGCTAATTTTCCATTATTTTAAGCACAATTATTTTCTGAATTATATTATTATTATATCCATACTAATATTATAAATTTGAAAGTAACTCTGTCTGTATGTTACCTTTCATGTCTAAACCACTGAACGGATTTCGATAAAATTTGGCAAGGAGATAGAAAATTTGGCATTTTTTGTCCCGGTAGCACGTTCCCTTAAGATTATTTCCCACACACGCGGGCGAAGCCGTGGGCAGAGGCTAGTACATAATATTATAAAGAGGAAAGATTTTATTTTTTGTATGATTGTTTGTTACGCATTCACGCTTAAACGGCAGACGGGTTTGGATGAAATTTGGCACATGGGTAGAATATGACCTGGATTAGGTCATAGGATACTTTTTATCCCGATATTCTCAAGGGATCGAGACTTATGCGGATGAAACCGCGGGGCGCAGCTAGTGTCAAATAAATGAAATGTTTGTCAACTTTGTCGCTGGGCCGAGATCGATAAATGCTACTTTCTTTGGACGTAGGTACTTAGACTTATTGCCGTCACTGTAAAACTACAAGTGCAAGAAAGAGAGGAGCACATTATTTATAAGTCAAAGCACGATATAAGTCACGTAAGTAACGTTTATACATATTACTTATTGACAGGCCTACACTGTCCTCCCATATCTATCAACACTGTAATTGGGAACATTGTAAAAGCCCCTTATTTTTAAAAGAGTAACCGTGGAGTTTCTTGCCGGCTCTTCTCCATAGGAAACAACCAATTGGAACCGTGCACCTAGCTTCTGACGTTTCCTAAGTGGCCATGTTGGTTTATGTGAAATAAAATATTTTGATTTTGATTTTGATTGACTTTCGGGGGTTTTTTTTTATGCTTTTGGCTACTTTTTATTAGTGTATGTATGTTGTCTATAATAGTTTTTTTTTGCATTGTGCGTGTTGTTTGTGCAGAATAAACCATTTTTCTTTCTTTTTTTTTATATCGGTTTAAGTGGCGAATAAAGTTCAATGACTTAATTTTATTTATAACTAATATGTTATCTTTTGAAAAAATAAGAAAAAAGTAGATATTATCTCCTCTCAAACAGAGCACCTGCCTCTTATCTCTCCACCGCCCATGGTTGACTGGTAGATAATGCCTAAGGCATTAAGTCTGCCTTTGTACAGTTGCAGCACATCAAGTTACCACAAACTGTCAGATTTTCTCATTCGATTTTGAACTTAACCATCAACATTTTAAGGTTTAAAATCGTTTGGAAAAATTTGCCAGTTTCGTGTAGCTTGACCTGCTGGCGACTGTACCTTATTGAGTGCGAGAATCTACTTATTTAAGTATAAATAAAAATGAATTTCCAAAAATGTTTGAACGCGCATCACTTCAAAGCGGCTGCACCTATTTGGCATTTTTTTTTTGTGTTTGTTCTTGTGGACAATTTGTGTTAGTTGTTGTGTTGTATGAAATGTTAGTATGAAAGATTTTTTTTGGAAAATCTACCGGAAAAGTCGGAACTTTGGATGCACGAACAGCTTGTTAACTGACTTCACAAAAAGGAGGAGGTTCTCAATTCGGCTGTATGTTTTTTTTTTTTATGTTTGTTAGCTCAGAACTTTTTTCTGGGTGAACCGATTTGGATGATTCTTTTTTTATTTGATAGCTGGTGCTTCACATGTGGTCCCATTTAAATTTGATCAAGGTCTGACCAGTACTTTTTGAGTTATCCTTAATACTGCATATTTTTTCCACTTAGTTTATATGGATGATGTGTTAATAATTTCCTGTCACTGTTATTTACACACGAAGTAGTGGTATACGAATTTGTGTGGGGTAGGTACCGCAAATAAAAAGTGAAAAAATAAAACTTTTTTACAAAAAAAACAACCGACTTCCAAAAAAAAACACTAAAAGACGTGAATAATAACTTTAATTTTGGAAGTTCGTGGCCAAAAACGAAAATACAAAACTAAAGACACCGACTTCCGAAATTAAAGTTATTTTTCACGTCTTTTAGTGTTTTTTTTGGAAGTCGGTTGTTTTTTTTTTGTTGTGTTTGTTCTTGTGGACAACGTTAAGAAAGATTTATTTTGAAAAATCTACCGGGAAAGACGGAAATTTGGATGCTATTTTTGTATGATATTGATCCCGGCCGATGCCGGGCACGATTAGCTTGTTTTAAGTAAATAAATGACACGCACATCATCGTCGGTGAAACTTATCAATAGGTATATTATGGAGCATTGCAGCTGAGAAAGAAAAAAATCATAACCCTTCCTTTTGGCTTTGCCGTAGTCGGGTTAAAGGAGGGATTACCCCTTCATCTCTGGTTGGACCATCGGACCCTACACTGCCGACACCCACTATAAAGACTCCTTCAAATAGGCGCGACCCGCGAAACCGCGCGTCGCGCGACAGGCGGTGCCCTTGTGTCGCGCCGCGTGTACCGTCTCAAAATAAAATGCAGAAATTTGTAACTGCATGAAATGTTAAGATTTTTTTGCAGAAAACCAGCGATTAAATCACTTAAATTTATGAAATCATTACTAAATATACTTTAAATAACCATGGTAAGTAAGCAGAATAAGTGCATTCAAGAATGGCTTCTACAATTTAAAATGGTTAGAGATCAGATTTGATAATGTAGGTTTTCTACGCTATCGTGATGTTGAAATACACTATGACTTTTGGAATAAGCCAGGAGATGTAGCGTGTTGTGGATAAAAATCCCTAAACATAAGAAATGCATGTAAAGATTCTTCTGTCCAGACATGTTCCAGTAAGGATATAACAGAGACATTTACTAGATCTAACTTTTGCTAGATTTAGCCAGATTCGCCTGTAAATCATCGTAGATTTACTTACTACTGAAATTAACCTTTTTGGCGCAGCTGCGCGGAAGGCACACGTTATCACAGTAATCCATTTGTTATTTTTGGAACCAAGTTCCTTAACGCAGCTTGCGGTAGAAATAAATTTGTAGAAAATTGAAGAAATCGGCACGTAACGAAACCGTGATATGTCCCGTCCATGCGACGTTTTAATATATATAATAGACAGAGAGAGATACAGATATTTTTAATATATATAATAGACAGAGAGAGATACAGATATTTTTAATATATATAATAGACAGAGAGAGATACAGATATTTTTCATGGGTTTCGATGGTGCTGAAGCCGATAGTGAGGTCAAAATGATTATCCAATTTGGCAGCTGCGAGTTTAAAAATTGTTTATCATGGGTGATGTTTTCATGTTTTCCGAGGGAGTTGAAGCCGACAGTGACGTCAAAATGAAAATCCAAAAGGGCGGTATGAAAGAAAGAAAGAAAAATTGGTTTATTTGTCACAGAAACATGTGCAGCCAAAAAAAAAAAATTTTGATGTACCGCGCGTGTATCATGAACTTTAGCTAAACAAGTACTTAAATGTTTTTCTTCCTTCTTCATCTCTGTTTTCTATTTACGCAATTCTACTCGTAGAATTATTACCTGAAAAAAGTGAGCTTGACGATATCTACATTACCGGTTCGCCTTCTTCATATAGTAATATCGGATGGCTAGAATAGAATAGTATACCCTTTATTATGTACACCATAAAAATTACAGATTTAAATGTAGAAATTTTACATAGGGTGACACAATGGGCGGTCTTATCGCTAAAAGACCTTACCTTACCTTGAGATATGACCTTAGACTCCCATGCGAATCCCTTAGTACCTATGCCTGGTAAAAAGGTTTGAATGATCTTTCATATTATCGTCATCTTCCTGTAGCTGGAAGTCTCACCATTATCATCAACAACAACCTATATTTGTCCACTGCTGGACGTAGGCCGCTCCTAGTGAACGCCACTGAGCCCGATCTTCGGCTCTCCTCATCCAGTCTCTGCCAGCCGCCTTTCGCAAGTCGTCAGTCCACCTGGCCGGCGGGCGTCCCACACTACGTTTGCCTAAACGCGGTCTCCACTCTAGAACTCGTTTTCTCCAACGGTTGTCGGTTCTGCGAGAGATATGACCAGTCCACTGCCACTTCAGCTTGCGTAGTCTTTGGGCTGTGTCGGTTACCTTGGTTCACTGACTGAAAGTTCGTTATCTGAAAGTCTGCCACCTCACAACTAATTTTTCCGATATTTCAATCTGCCACCACTCCCCCACAACTTGCACCAGCTTCAAAAGTGCAATGCTCTACAGTTATTGCCCGGGCATCCCGGCTACGTGCAAGAGGGCTTTTAGAGCGCCGTCCACACCCAATGGTTATTCGATCGGTCAACTATTCAAGCGAATATCGAATTTGGTAGGGTTATAATAATGAGATACTGCTCTTGAATACGAAATCATGCGATTTCTAGTTGTAGGATGGTTTACGGAGAAGTTTTTGAAGTTTATGGTATATGCTTTGGATTTTTACATTGTTTGTTGTATCTGGATATGGATGTATCTGTTTTCTTGTATTATGACTTTCTAAAGGACTAAGGGGCATACGATTACGAGTATTAAAACCCTTTTAATTTTCATGCGTATTTTAAATCATAGATCCAAAAGACTAAAAGAGTAGGTAATATAATTTATGTAGTCTTACCTCGTTTGTTAGTAAATATGACTGATTCAAACCTTGCATCTGTACCAAATTACATAGAAACCGATTAATTGCTTTTAATATTTAATGAATTTTGTGAATGAATTTGGTTAAAACATCGATGAATTTGGTTCACACACCACTATAAAGCTTAGAAATCTCGAATAGTTTAGTGGAAACAGTCAATTAGTCTATATCGACTAGGCTTTAGAGAATCTATATACCTAAGTAAATTACAAAGCAAGCCAATGTTACCCTAAAATCACAAACACATCAATTATCGCCAATCTCACATCAGACAATGTAGGCCTTTGGCCTCTGCAAAGGCCCAACCCTCAAGCCTAACCCTCTTGGAATAATCTAAGGTCGTTGTCACAGTGTCAGAGCCAGGGTGACACGTGTCGTATGATTAATTGTCCTTAATATTATTCGGAACGTGTCAAGCCCTAGGGCAACATGTTGTGACTTGTTGACCTGGCGTTGTCGTTTGGTACGTAGGTATTCTAGTTGTGTTTGGGTCAATCTATCAGAGCTTTCATAGGAATATCGTTGCCAGTTTTTGAAATAATAACTAGCCATTTTCTGCTAAACATTTTTACGCTTTCTCGTCGTCAATCCGCGGGTTAATTTTTGCAATGGCTTTCATATTGACAATTCAACAGCATTCATTGCGTTGTTTAAGTTGTGAGCAGATGAGTTTTTCAAACATATTAAGCAATGAATTTCTTTCAGAATCCTTCGGGGGGTGCTGTTTACCAAACGTGATCGCTGGTTGTTTATGACAGACAGATTAAAGGAAATAAATATATACTATTTCCTGCACGTGTACGTAGAAGAGCTTATTTACCACAAACATTCCATAGTGACAGTTTTTTTCCAAATTATTGCACATTTTTTGGTTCCATTGTGAATTACTTTTAAAAATTGCTAAGATTACTCATCGTTGAGCTTCCTTCTAGTAATTTGAAATCTTTGCTTTGAATAACTAAACATTTTCTTACAATTGGCAATCTAGCTTCACAACAGACGGAAAAATCTACAATACGCTCGGAAAGTCTCTATCAGTAACTTATAAGATATCTTTTTGACTAAAAATACAATCGAGACAGAAAATGAGTTTATTTTTCTAGATGTATTGGTATCCCATTATCCCGTTAGCTGTGAGTATATAGCAAACAAGTAGATAAAGTACATATATACTCAGTACAGTGGGTGGAAGCAAACGTTGACCTTACTGAACAGGCGTGTATAGGGAATGGAAGAGACATGCGTATTCCTAATTTCTGTAAGAGCGTACATAAGCCTGATATAATTTGTGAACACGAAATCTGCTGTCAAATGTCATGTTCTGTTAATTGGTTGACAAAATGAGAGTTAATGAACCAAGAATTAGATTCTAGAACCCGTCGTTCTAAAATTGCAAGTATGACTACCTCTAAGCCTCAGGATATTGAGGAATTACAGAAAGAAAAGGACAGAAATAAGACGTGAAAATGTAGGTTTATCATTTAGATAGAGCAATGCAATGCAAAAAGTCCTCATGGGATCTCAATAGCCATAATGTCAACAGTAAAAAAAAAAACTAAAGGTATGTGTAAGGATCGTAGCATGTGGTGCTCTGTTGTTTCTGCCTACCACCATGGGAAGAAGGCGTGAGTTTATGTTTAATGTCATTCAGCGCAAATCCTTCGAAAATTCCACAAGAAACTTTAATATTTCTAGACTTCTCTCCTTTACTATAACGACGAAGAGTTACTTAAGGTTCCACTAACATAATTCAGTCATTTATATTCTAAACTTAGGCGTCTTCTCTCCGAACAATATTCCTACCTAGGCCTAGTATAAAGTAAAATATGGTCCGTTTAGTCTCAATTTCAAGTTTATGGCTTAGAATACGTCATCATTAAAACAAGAAATTCGTTTTTCGGACGATTTTATTTTTACTTTTGTACACCAGTAGCGAAGGGTAAATTTTCGTAAGAGGTAAGCCGGAGTACATTATCTTTAATGTGATTATATTATTTGTCTTTAAAATACTGGAAGCCGGTAGGAATCTAGTTGTATGGAACCTTCACCACTGTCGTACACACTGACTTGATGATTGTGCACACTCTGTCTTGTCTTCTATTCTCGCCTGTTAGCCGCAACTTCTCTTTCTTTCACATCAGTCCTCATACAATCCATCCATCGTTTATTTGGCCTTCCTATCCTTCTACATCCATCCTTTAGCTATGCGCACTTCATGGATCTATAATTCGAAAGTGCCTTAAAAACTTCTAGAAAGTAGAAGTTTCTTAGTTAAAGTGATTTTTTGTAGCAGTCTATACCATAGATATAAGAAAGAAATTCTCCTGTTTTTTTATATTTCTATGGTCTATACCTATCTTAGCTTGTATCCCTAGGTATCTTCAGGGTATACCGGCGGGGTAATTGTAGTAGGCTTTCATTTTGATAGTTCAACAACATTCATTGCGCTATTTACGTTGTTGAGCAGATACAATTTTTCGAACATGAAGCAATGGATTAGCAATATCATGCAAAATGATCCAGGTTGTGATTGAAACTGTGTTACTTACACAATTAGGTTGCAATTAGGAGCTGTTATTATTTTTATCCAAACGGACGGCGAATTGTTTTTAGTTCTTCTACATCATTTAAAAATTCCACTACGAAGGTTCAACCAGTCCTATATCCTTGTTAAAAGCAATGACCTGCTGTAACAGGGCAGATAGGAGATAACGCTCGTTACACGACAACACTTGTAATACTTTCTGTTCCACACTCCACAACGCTGGAGAAACTTCAATTTATTGCACACTGTATTGTTAGACTTCGAAATGGCGGACTTCAGTTTGCGATACTGTTTTTGATAAAGCAAGATGGCCGACGACGTTTGAATGTCAAAATGTTTGAATTACGAATGAGCATGTCGAGAGCATCCTTATTGAGATGACCTGAATTATTTCTTATTCGTTTTTTTAAATAAGTATACTAATTTAACTATTAACATATTATGTAAGTATACCTAATAAATATGGATGAATGAAAGGTGACTAACAAGGCAGATGTGAGTGGAAACGCCGCCGGGAACAGACGCAATAAGAGCACATTATAGCGAACATATTAATGATGTTCTCCAGTAAGGTCATGATGCGAAGTAGGCGCAACCGGAAATGAACGTATACGAAGCAAAGGGAGTATCTATATCAGGATCATAGCACTCACGCCTTCTTCCTATGGGGGTAGGCAGTAACTACCGAAAAGTGGTGCTCTGTGCTTCTGCCTACCCCCATGGGAAGAAGGCGAGATTTATTGTGTGTGCGTATAATATGGAATTATAGATATTATTTACCCAGCATTATTCTATAATATGAATGTATTTATTTTTAATTAGCCAAACAGCACTAACCAATTAAGTGGTAACCTACCTAAAATAATGTAAATGTTACTGCCCAACTACAAATTACATGAAATTAGCATTTAATCAAATATGGATATTAATATCAATATTTATGTCAATATTTATCTTTTAATTTGTTATTAGTTTTAGTTAGGTTAGGTAATTATATTTTAATTGTAAATATTATTGTGTTTGATAAAAAATTAAATATATCAAATATGATTCATATTTATATAGTGCATGATATTTGGGCAGATAAATTATTTACGTCAATTCAATAATTATTTAAGTATTTAATTAAGTACCTATTTCAATATTGACATATTATTAATACGCACTCCAATTTATTAGAGAAACCAATGACTGTGAAATATTCTGCAACATGCGATGTTTAAAAAAAGTCTTGTTACATAAATATTACATGTAACTTAGGTACCTAATATTGATATTTCACCACCCGACCAAATCTGGGGCAGGTATCAAAAAGAAAAATGTGACGAAATACCAAACAAGATCAAAATTCGTCCATCTCTCATTAATTTTCAACAATTCGAAATTTGAAATTCAAGTGCTGGCAGCTAAATGGACGTTGATTGGGTGCATTCCCTTTTTTTTTTAATACTTGCGAATTAATTTTTCGTCTAATTGACCAGCGAAAATCCGATTTAAAAATTCTATCCGAGTCATATCGAGTCTTATTTTTATAAAAAACATCGGTCATAAATTGATAATGCTATTATAATTGGCTCACTGTCCGTTCAAGGTTTTATTAAATTGGCCGTGATACGCTTTATTATTTGAATTATGTCACGGGCAATATCGTTACTTTATTTAAATGGGTCGCCACAATCTAAAGATATGTTTTTTCATTGGTCAAAGTCATAAAAAACCAAAGGAATATAGTAAAAACAAGCAAGTACGCGATTGAAACATCGAAATGTGACAACTAGTGATAAGCAGTGATCGGAATAGGTAGATTGATTTTTAGTACTTGTATCATAAATGCACACAGAAAGAATAACATGGATAAGCCATTTTTCCGGAAAGTAATTCCGGTATTTTCGGATTTAGTATTTCCGGCGGGCGTACGCATTGTTCTGATAACCGGTTATTGTACCACCCATGATCCTTTGTTCTGATTGGTCGTTGGGTTTTGTCAAATCGTGACAAAAAAAAAATAGGAAGAATAATAAAGAATAAAATTGCTCATTTTATTACAATTCCTACCTTTTTTTTGAGGATGGCAAATCATCAAATGACTCCTTCCACTCTGGCAGAATACAATTCCTACATAAGTTCCGGTTTTTTTTTAATAATCCACCAATTCCGGAGGAATGTCCATAGTAATATATACGTTTCGGATCAATGACCCCAGTTCAATCTACCTACTCCGATCACTGGTGATAAGAGATCGAAATAATATTAGTGATATTATATTGTTGCATCATAATAAAAAAAGACTAGGGCACCTAATAATTGTAGATATCTGTAATGATATTTCAGAACAGCTGTCAGTATCCCGTATGGTCTAGTGGCTAGGATACCTGGCTTTCACCCAGGAGGCTCGGGTTCGATTCCCGGTACGGGAAATTCTTTTTGCGATTTCCACTAAATTTTTGGACGAAATTGCTTACTTTTTGTCCTTTGCATACCGATCACAGTGAAGTTCTTTATTATTTAATTCAATTATTTCTTTAACACATCATTTCACAGCAGTTATTTTTTTTAACCATAATAAATAAAGCCTTAACTTTCTCACGGATGTTCATCACATAACCGTAGCCGTAGACATTTTTTTGTTAGAATTCTCCAAAAGACCTTTCAAAAGTTGCCGACGACGTAAAAAACTCCAAGCTGTTCTTCAATAACCGACAAATTGCTAATTTATTGGCAGTCATAAATCTGCCAATTAAAATTTAAACCTCGTTTAATAAGTGCTTGTTTAAGTTATGAGCAGACCCAAGATTAACCCACTTAAAAAAAATCTCCGCTTTTTTCTGTTCTTGTTTGATCATACCTGTTATTTATCTTCAATTTAAACATTTCTCTGGAATTAAGCAGGTAATCTAATTGCATTTACTTAACATAATTTCAAAAGCTGATCATATTACCTACTATAATATTTTGGCACCAATACGTTATCACTCCGCCATTCCAAGGAAAGCAACTCATTCAACCTTAAATCATTTACTCATTCCGCCGTCTTTTAATTCACTGATATCCGTCTCTGTTACGTCACAATATTTATTTACACTGCTACAGTCCATTCATAGTTATTTTACCACTGTCAGCAGCATCCCAATAGCAACCTTAATACAACGGTAATAAAGATCACTGTGATTTTGACAGTAGAGGTAAAGTAATACTGTGAACGGACTGTACCGATCTTTTGGCGCTCGAATGACGTTGACGGGTGGGCACAACATTGTGCAATAATTGCAATAATTGTTATATGAAATGTCACCTGAAATGTATTCAAAAAACAAAATGACGGCGTTAGTTCCAATTTTCGCCACGCGCCAAAATAACCTTGTAGCGCTATACGTCAGAATGTTTATTTACCTATTATGAAATGTTACCGTAATTTGTAGGTACTACATTCCCAGCATGAATATTCCAAAGTTTGAGAGCGTGCGAAGCGGTCCCTAAGTGCGCAGAAGTTTGTCCAATTTAGTTAGACAACCGTGTACATATATTTTGAAGACAATGAATGTCGGCATACATTAGTAGTATTTCATGTGGTTGCTAATTCAATTTACCTTTATCTCACATGATTTAGTGGTCGTTAAAAGTGAAACGGAACGTATTTAAGAAGAAAAAACGGGGAATTTAAAATACGGCCAGATGTTTTAAGTGGTGTACGTTTGAAATAAGAATATCCTAGAAAACGCAACGTTGTTAGGTATATAAAGAAAATATAAACTAGGAAATGGGCTGAGGACCTACCAAGAATCGATCATTGAATTCCTTAGGTTCTTACATCGTGCATTGTGTCCTCCTCGCTTCAAAAACATAATTTCCCTCCATTCAAATCAAAATCACATTCAAAATTATCGATACCGTTCCATTCATATTCAAACTTCGAACAGCGAACGGAAAGCCATTTTTTCAATGGCAAAAAAAATTGCCGACAAAACGTCAGTCGGGAGGCGAGTCGACGATGGCGGTCCAAAGACACCAGTTTACCAAAAACTGTCTAGCTGTTCTACAGACAGGAAGTAAGAGATCAATGAATATTGGTTCTTAGTTAAATGCACTATGTATTGAATGCACTTGACTGAATGGTAGCGTGGGAGCCATTCGTGGCAAATGAACCGCAATGGAATGGAAGTCATAAGTACTTGGTACTGCCGGGTAACGGAATGTGTAGTGATTTTTATTTTATGTTAAAACGATTTGATGAAATATTTGCTGAGATTTTGTGGAGTGAATGAATTTAATGCAGGTTTTGAATGCCTTTTGAAAAATTACATGAGCTCTTAGCTAAGTTCTGTTGAGATGAGGATATGATTGGATGTCAACGTCGCGACGATAAAACTTGTATAAACCTTCAGAAAACTGCATTTTTTGTTTTCCTTTTTTTTTTCACTGGCGAAATGTGGGTGTACTATATGTATACCTCTTCCTATCCGTTCGGAGAATCAGGCGTGATGTTATGTTATGTTTGCAAACAGACTACAGTGACGTTGATTTGCCTTTGATCTCTTGCCACTGCCCGAGTTACAGATAAGACACTCTTTTTCGTTGAAGACTGCCCGAAGCAAAATAATATGCTTCATTGAATAGGTAGATAAAGATAATAACAAATAAAAATAAAAATACCAACAACTACGTATACTCTTTTCAGAATCTAAATAAACAATACCACACCACAATTTCCATAGACTAAAATAGCAAACTAGAGTAATAAAACATTCGATACTCAATCTAGTCTGTTTATATTTTTGATCTGTGCGTTGTTCTGTTATTTATGGGTGCGATACCACAGCGCGTGATTTACAATACGCCCTATAGTATTATGGTTCGACACACAAAATATCTAACATAATATACCTACACGTAAATCATGTGAAATGTACTATGCTAGGTTTCCGCAAATAAATTATAAAATGGGTCATTTAAAATTATAGAAAATGGCAATACTGGCCACACGCTTGACGCTCTGTATGAGGGGATTATAAACTAAATAATGCATAGGTATACATATGTTATGACTTTCATGCTGTTTGTAATTCAAATTCATAACGTAACTGAAGGGTTCGGCAGAGGTGTATCTATAGTACAGTGTAAATGTTTATGTCCCATGTAATAGAGAGCGAGCCTATTGCCATCAACCAGGCACAAATCCAGATTCCGGGCTGTTGATATATTTCTGATGGAAAAACCCAATCACACTTTGCCCGACCTGGGTATCGAACCCAGCACCCTAATTACGTAACAGCTATCGCAATCTGAATCATTTTGAAGTCTATTGCGAATCCATTGCTTCATAAGTTCGAAAAAATTGTCTGCTGAACAACGTAAATAATGCAATGAATGTTGTTGAACTGTCAAAATAAAACCCATTCCCACTGTTAGTGTGTTTCGTAATTACCCCGCAGGTCCTCATGCCCAGAAGTGGCGCTAGCAACCACTAGGCTATCGAAGCCGTCATTCAAATTCAATCAATACCATTTTATTTTACCAAATCTCAAGCTCCGATCAATGGCTCCAACTGATTTATTCAATAACGAAGCTTTGAGTACCTACGTAATCTGCGAATAAACATTCTCCATTGAAAATTAAAAATCAATCCACATTCATGAAATCTCGCTACTCATTCAAAAAAGAAAATACAGATAAAGTTACCCGCGCTTTTTTCGCCGCAAAATCAGTCTGTTTTCTGTTACCCGTTGCGGCTCTGTTCGGGAACAGAGTATGAGCAAAAAGGCTAATCACCGCTGCATACACCAATGAGAACAAAACAGGTAAGCAACAGCCAACTTATTGGTCACATTTTAAATCCTTATTGTGTAAATGTTAAAGTCGAGTTTTGTGTAGCATGAGTTGTAAAATAAATTGGCATAAAGCTCTCTACAGCGTAGATTTAGTTCGGAAACGTTGGAGTGTTTGCGAAGGCAATCAGCACGTACGTTGTATTGCAGGAGTTTTTTAAAAGCGATTTTATTTAAAATGTAATTATTGTGTCTGCTTCAGTTGCGTTTTAGTGGAATTTCTGAATAAAAGGATTGTGCTGGAATGATATTTTTTAATTGAATGGGAATTGTTTGACGTAATTTCAAGCTTTTAATCTGGTTCCTTTTATTATTTGTGTTTGTAGCGGATAAACGGAGACAGCCGCATTTGTTTTTTGCTCGAATAAATATTGAGTATTAATATCAATCAAAATATTTGTTATTGTAAGTAAGTTCTTTTTTAATGTTTATTTTGCTACAAATGGACTACCTATTACCTATTTCAGTTTGGAATAGTGCGAGTTTACCCCATAAATGCAATCCCACGACCAACGCATCTCCAAGGAGTATTAACTGTTTATCCCACAAAGGCTGAATGGACCACAACCGGTACTCCTATCCTAAAGGAAGTGATAAATTAAAGAGGCTTCCTAGAATTTGGCACTTAGCGGGATTTCGGGGAAGATACTCTATTCAATGGGCTATGGGTGGTATTTGATTTAGGAGACTCTAATAGGGTAAGATGTTGTTGGGTTTATTTTTTATTGTCCTTTTTAGAATATTATTTGCTGACTGGACATGGACATATCGACGGTGTTATGAGAGTTAGTGAAAACTACGGTTTCTTGTACCTAAAATTCCACTTATATTTCCAATAAAAGTTGTTTGTTGATATATAAACATATATTTGATATAAGTCGTCACTGAGACCTATTTAGAAATAGTCAGGGACACTTAGAATTTGAAAATTAAATGGTATCAAAGCAAAGCGAGGTCCAACACTGAGTTGCTGGAGGCTGCAAAATTATGATAAAAACTAGCACGAGGATATACTGGCTTAACCAATGTTAATGCCAGAGATTAGTCGGAAAAAATAATGTAGCTTCAACAATATTTAATTTTTTAAGCGTTAAGTACCATCCAACATATTCCTGGCTCACTGTACCTACTGTGTGAAATAAATCTCAGTCGACGGGTGTGAACCGTCCTTTTGTTCCCGTGCGGTGTAACGCGCACTGTATTTACAAATTGCTGCGTTTTTTAAGCATTCCTATTTTGAAATTAAAAATGGGAGCTGCGATGGCACTGTTTTTTTGTGGAAAAATGTTATGCAATTCTTGTTTTAAGTGTTGATAAAGTATCTCCTGGTTTCGGAAGCCTGTATTTTTTAATCTGCGGGATAATTTTATCATGTAACACACTCACAAACCCAATGCCATTCATTTTGACAATTCAACAATATTCATTACTTAAGTACGTTACTTACGTTGTCGAGCAGACGAATTTTTCAACCATAATTAGGAAGCAATGAAGTTTTAATCATGATCTGGCAGTTTGAGTAATTTATTCGGCCTGCCCTTTCTTTGGTATTATTCGTCGAATCGTTGAGCTTCTTAGGTTCCGAGTTGAGCTGCACGATTACTGACAAATGCGTGCACTGACTAGACAGTTCCACTCAATCTGTGTGGTTCTTTCTTCAAAAGATATTTCAGACATAATCTACATGGTCTTCACATGATCTGACGAAGATTATGTCTGTACTCTAAGAGACTGTGATTTCTGAGTTTGTTTCGGCCATTCTTCTGAGTAGTCAGGTAGGAAACGCCGACCTCATCCAGTGTAAAAAATATGATTGACGTGTAAAAGTGTTTGTACAAACCTACTTAAAGAAATAAAATCATTTAACATTTATATTAAGACCCACTTGCACCGCCCATCACTAAGCACGTTTAGCGCTAAACGAGTTTTAAACATCATTCTATCTCTGTCATCTTCAAACATTTGACAGAAACAGAATTATGTTTAAACTCGTTTAGCGCTAAACGTGTTTAGTGATTGGCGGTGCAAGTGGGCCTAAGTATTTCTTTAATCAGTAGGTAACTGTTGGGTTTGAACCACCTGGGTTGTGAATATCCCTGATTGTAATTAGGTATTAATATAAAGAGATTCTTTATATTAATAATTACAATCAGGGATATTATTGCTATTATATTCTATTATTTAAACTTAAATCATTATGTTTAAGAATAAACATATTTTTTTACATAGATCACCATATAGACATGACATACAACACCGGTCCATACACCACAAATTGTAAGCGTTCTTTCGTGGAATGCGGGCGCCATGTTTTTTTTTTAACTGCCGCTTCGGAATGCCAGCCAGTGTATTTATTGGTCCCGGAATAGATTATAAGTTGTTGTATAGAAGAAAAAAATGTTGTTATGTTATTGATAATTAATGTATTATGGTTTATTTAGTTATGATAAGTAGGTACTTACCTACTTATAGTTAGTTTTGATCGTCTAATTAAAACTTTACTTAATAAAATCGTAGGCTTTAATTAGTACCTACTGTTAACAGAAAATCTACCAGTCTAAAATTAATTAATTTGTGAGTAATTTACGTGATCTAATTAATTAAGGGCGCTATGATTCCGAGACATTAGTCGAACTTGATATTCTTCTTTTAATTTATGGTAGGGTCAACACCTTTAATGTATGTACTAAGGTAGCTACTACTAGCTGTAATAATGCGAGGTAATTGCATAACATACTAACATGATTCCGTGAATATCTTTAAAGCCCAAGTTTTAAGTTTTAGGGTCCCAAAGCACGCAACCCACATAATCTAAGATTAATTGTGTTAGTATGTAGGTAAGTGTTTCTTGCAACCTCTGTAGCTTTTCTAATGTAATTTGATATTTCTGTTTTTATGGTTTGTTATCACTTAAATTGTTTAATTTTTGTTTTTACCTTAGGTTATCACTGTATTTGAAAATGTTGGTTCACCTGTTATTGGCAACTGTATAAGCCCATGGCTGTTACCCACTGTTATGTGATATTTTATATACAGAAGCTGTTGGTGTACCTTTTTAAAATAAATAAATAAATAAATAAATAACAGTAGGAATGTCTTTAATTTTGACAGTTCAACAACATTCATTGTGGAGCAGATTTTTTTTCGAACTTATGAATCAATGGATTAGCAATAGGCTTCAAAATTGTGATTGATAGTGGTACTCAATTAGGGTTCTGGAGTCAATAAACGTTAATACAGTAACGATATACCCGAAATATCGAAAGTAACTCTGTCTGTATGTTATCTTTTCACGCCTAAACCACTGAACGGATTTCGATAAAATTTGGCAAGGAGGTAGATGACATCCTGGGGAAGGACATAGGCTACTTTTTGTCCGGTAGCACGTTCCCGTGGGATAATTTCCGACATCCACGCGGGCGGAGACGCAGGCAGAAGCTAGTTTAGGAAATATTTAAGGTTTCAAACTCAAAGCATTTATTTCAAATAAACCAATTGCAGGCACTTTTGAATTGTCAAGGGGACAGTCAGTCAGAAAAATGAAGCTAGTTGCCCATTCCAAAGCGTAGTAGGTACCTATGGAGAAGAACGGGCAAGAAGCTCCATGGACACTCTTTTAAATCAACATATAAATTATGTAGTTGCAAAAAAAAAAACAATTCATAATTTTTTATTACAATAAGCCGTGGTTTAAAATTCTGACACTTTCCATGTCAAATGCTTGATTTAAAATATTGAATTCACCGAAAATAACGAAATAATTATTGAAATAAAACATAACTCATGGACGAACCCTAAATGGAACGAATTAAGGCACTTCCCTGACCAAATGACCTTGAGCGTTCGGTCCTTCTCTGTGCCATCGCAGTCTCGCTCTGTCTCGCTCCTTGCGCACGCTCCTTTATCATAGAATTCACAAAAAAATTGAAATTATTTTAATAAAAAAAGACAAGCGATGTTTTGAAATAAAATAAAACGTGAATTATTTAGATTTTTTAATTATCCATCCATTAGTGTAATCCTGAAATTAATAGAACGTCACCTTTAGCAAAAGATGCATGCAATCAATAATTTTAGTCACTTTTTTACAAGGAGATTTTAAATGTATTTATAACACATAAAAACAAATACGAACGTGCAATGTGATGATAGGATATCGAAGATTAATAATGTGCTTTTAGATGTAGTTTATTACCCATAGTGAATGAATTAATAGCCACTGAATAACGCACTATGGCAAGGTTTTGGTCGGGGTACCCCCTTAACGAAATGTCAAATTTATTGTAGGCCGTAGGGATAGCTATGATCATGCCACCTACAATTAGCTTTGTTCATTTAAGTGGCAGGTCAATTTGATAAACAATTAATTTCCCTGACTTTACTTTGTAATACTGCTCCGAGTGTACCAATAAATAATAATTATATTATTTAAAACAAGACGGAAGTTACACATCGTAATTGTCAAAGAGAAGTAATGAATAAACTTTTAAATTGAGTTTGTATTTTAATTAATTTTCTCTTTACTGTAACTTCGGTGAGCTAGAAGTTCTACTGAAATTAATTAAATCACTAGGAAGTATCTCTTTATTAATGTGTTGTATAGGTTCAGTCAAATTCGTGGCGCCAGAAGTGCTTTGAGCGCATGACTTCTGTCACGCACGGGCCGCCTGTCAAAGCTGTCTCAGTCATTTGCGGACTCGTGCTTCGAGAGAATATTATATAATACTTAGATAGTTCGCAAACGTATATTTGCAGGTCACAGAGAGAGAGTTCCGTGACTGACTAACTGACTGATTGACATAATACGCAAAGCCTAAGGGTGGTCGCACATCTGTCGGTAGATGCGTCGGGCGTAACTTCGTTAATACGCTCGACGCACTAACGCATCATCGGACTGTGTAAAGCATTAAAGGCTCCCAGCGCAAACAGGCGCCGTGCTACCGCGCGACGCGACTCTAGTAGAACAATTTCTATGAAAACTTCATGGAAATTATTCTACTAGTCAAAGTCAAATAATTTATTTAAATAGGCACTTATAAGCAGTGATCGGAGTAGGTAGATTGATTTTTAGTACTTGTATCATAAATGCACACAGAAAGAATAACATGGATAAGCCATTTTTCCGGAAAGTAATTCCGGTATTTCCGGATTTAGTATTTCCGGCGGGCGTACGCATTGTTCTGATAACCGGTTATTGTACCACCCATGATCCTTTGTTCTGATTGGTCGTTGGGTTTTGTCAAATCGTGACAAAAAAAAAAATAGGAAGAATAATAAAGAATAAAATTGCTCATTTTATTACAATTCCTACCTTTTTTTTGAGGATGGCAAATCATCAAATGACTCCTTCCACTCTGGCAGAATACAATTCCTACATAAGTTCCGGTTTTTTTTTAATAATCCACCAATTCCGGAGGAATGTCCATAGTAATATATACGTTTCGGATCAATGACCCCAGTTCAATCTACCTACTCCGATCACTGCTTATAAGGCACTTTTGAACGTAAAAGTTTACAAGAAAATAGAATTGATTCTAGTCGCCCATTCCAAAAGTTAGTTTCGTATGGAGAAGAATGGGCCAGAAACTCCACCGTTACTCTTTTAAAATGTTTTACAATAATTTGTTTATGTTAATTATATGTGAAGACGATGCACCTAGAACAAAATTGTTATACCACATTGTATTAGGTATCAAAAAAATTAAATATAAAGCAATGACAGGTAAATTAATTATGTCATAAATACATGGTGCTCACATATAAGTAGTCAATAAGTTTACCTAGAACCGCGTCGCACCGTCGAGTCGCCCCCGTCTGCACGAGCCTTAAGGTTGAATGTTTTATTATCTACATGTCCGTTCTGTCGTTACGCGACCGACGATACTTGACGCATCTTCCGTCGGAAATGCGACCAACAAGGCACGTGGCCACACACCCGGAGCTACCGCCGCCATTTTTATTTTCAATACATTTCACAAAAAAAATACACAAATGTTAATATGTGTTGGTTAACATTTGAGTATTTTTTTTGTGACAAGTCAACGTCATTCGAGTTTCAAAAAATCCTTGTACAGTCGCCAGCATATCAAGTTACCACAAACTGTCAAATTTTCTGATTCGATTTTGAACTTAAATAACATTTTAAGGTTTAAAATCGTTTGGAAAAAATTGACAGTTTCGTGTAGCTTGATCTGCTGGCGACTGTACTTACATGAAAGCAGATCATTAATTAATTTCGTACGAAGAAGGTTGTACGCTAACAGAGTCCCGAAAAACAGCTAATAGCTTCGGAGAATTCGGGAAAACTACCATTTTAGGCGAAAGGATTCTCGTCTACAGAATTAAATCTTTTTAATACTCACCCACTCTCAAATAGTCTAGACGTTCAAGCGGTTAACGTACCTCGGGAATCATCGCATTTCCGAATACAAACGAATGCTAATTTCCAAGTCCAACAATTATATTAGATTTATCGTGTATAATTGATAATAATTGGAATTCAGAACTAAGTACTTTATTGTTGTTTTGTTTTGACGTAACACCTACTTAGCATTCGGTTGTATTCGTAAATGCGATGACTCCTGAGGGACATTAAAAAATAGTTGTACTGTAATGAACTTTACCTGTAGTATTTTCAGAATCTCTAAGGTAATCAAAGATTTAAATCGCTAGATTTGCCCTCACCGTACTTAGTACGCGACAAAGTATCCATACTGAGAGTAGAGAGCTTACGCATTATTAAGGTGGTACCTCGGACAAAACCTTGCCATAGTGCGTTATTCAGAGGCTATTAACTCATTCACTATGGGTAATAAACTACATCTAAAAGCACATTATTAATGTTCGATATCCTATCATCACATTGCTCGTTCTTATTTCTTTTTATGTGTTGTAAATACATTTAAAATCTTCTTATAAAAAAGTGACTAAAATTATTGATTGCATGCATCTTTTTTTAAAGGTGACGTTCTAATAATTTTAGGATTACACTAATGGATAGATAGTTTAAAAATCTAAATAATTGTTCTTTTATTTTATTTCAAAGCTCACTTGTCTTTTTTTATTAAAATAATTCCACAATGTTTGAGAATTCTATGATAAATGGGCGTGCGCAGGGAGCGGGACAGAGCGAGATTCAGCGACGGAACAAAGAAGGACCGAACGCTCAAGGTCGTTTGGTCAGGGAAGCGCCCTAAATAGTGTTTCTATGACAATCAAGTCACTAATTTCGATCCAGCCTGTCCCACCTTGCTGCCCTCCCCTCAGTGACGCCCTAAGCCGAGGTTCGTACCCGACAGGGGGTGCCCTTAGCGTGCGGTCACCTAGAATTTAAGAATTTTCGCCCCTGGCTGGAGGCTTTAAGTTAGTAGCTTAAGGCACCCACAGGCTTGCCCGGTTAAGTAGCCAAGACCTTAGTGGTCAAAACTACGAGCTGCCCATTAGGAAAAAATCAAGTCACTGAGTTATTATGTGTCAAAGGTCTCAAAACGAAACAGAAACGCGACTATCTTTTGACGCGGTAGGGTGAAACATCTAACGATTTAAATATTCGCTAAGGTATTACATATTACGTATATTTAAGCCTCATAGCCACAATCCTACGCATCCTTGCTCTTAATTCACTAATTAATAACTAATTACCTTCTAAATATGCGGTCAACACGTCTAGACAGATTTCAAGGAATTTCGACATGATCTAAGTTCCACGTTCGCATGTTCTAAAGTAAACATAACGTTTAATATTAAATTCGTTTTCTAGATTTCGAAGGTAAATTATGTAGGGTGCCTTATAGATAAGAAATGTCGATTACTTATACTGAGAGTAGTGGTGGCCCAGTGGTATCGGCCCCGACTTACGAGTTGTAGGTTGTGAGTTCGAACTCAGGCAGACGCATTACTTTGTGTAAATAATTTCATCACCACTGCACTCAAAACGGTGAAGGGAAACATCGTGAGGAAACCGGCATGTCCTAGAGCCAAAAAATCGAAGACATGTGACATCTACCAACCCGCACTTGGCCCGCGTGGTAGTTTACAGCCCATTCCCTTTCACAGAGAGGAGGCCTATGTCTCAGCAGTGGGAACATTATAGGCTGATTATGCTATGTATCAGAAAGGTCTGGTCAAATTTAAGGGTGTGGTGACCATCAAACTGAACCATTTTCGCACTAGCAATCACGAAAAATAATCAGCCGTTTCATACATTTGGGTCGAGTAGGTATTGAAGTTTTGTATGGAACAGTTCATATTTTTTTCGCGTTTATGATGTTGGTCCTATGAAGAGAGTTATTCAGTTTGATGGTCTGTGCACACCCTAAATATGAGTAAACATTTCTTATACACGCTATATACATATACTAGCATCTGCCCGCGACTTAGTCCGCGTGAAATTTCTTGCTCCCCCGCCCCAACCCGTCGCCTACCCGCGCTATACTTCGTTTTCGCTTCGCGTTCTTTCCGACATTTTTTGTTATTTCTCGGCTCCTATGGGTTGTAGCGTGATCTAGTAGCCTTCCTCAAGAATGGCGTATGAGGATATACTACTAGTCGGCCCTAAAGGCTCGTGCACACTGGCGCGACGCGACAGCCCGACACAATGGCGCCCGCGCCCGTCGCGCTGCACGCGGTGCCTTTGTGTACGCTGTCGCGTCGCGCCAGTGTGCACAATCCTTAAGCTGTATCCGGATATTGCGGCAATCATTTTAAAATTTCAGCTATTTGAATATTGTCTAGTAAGTGATGTTTGTAAAATGTATCGTGCTATCTCCTTAAGAAAAGAAGATCGATTTAATCAATTGCAAACATTTTTTTTCAAGTCCGACTGGTAGTTCCTGAGATTAGCGCGTTCAAGCAAACAAACAAACTCTTCGGCTTTATTATTAGTATATAATATATATATAATATCGTCGGCCTAATTCGTGAACCTGAAAAGTTAATTTTTTGGGAAAATTTACTTTTATACCAGTTAAATGGTCTAATATCTACCGTATCGTTTAAGGAATAACTGCGATATTAGCCAAAAAAGGTGACAAATGCTATGCCCGAAAAACTGCTTTCTGACCACCAGTCAATCTCCACAACGCAAACCTGCTAAATCCTGTTGGGATCGCAGTTTTGTACTGACAACGTTCCCAGACCCATGTGCCGTTTGCGACGCGTCAAAATCTATACACCATAATCAATTTAAATAAAAAACTGCTAAGTCCTCAAGCAAATTGAAACTTCACCTCGACAAACTGCTAAATAATTGTTTTTCTAAATCGTCGGCTTACTGCAAGAACTCATTATGTGACGTAAACAAAACTTGGAGAAATCATTTAATTACTTTTGATAATATATTATGTATAATATACATGGATTTCATAATCATGGATGTAATGATACTATCTTAAGTATTATATGTAAATTAGAAAAGCCTGAACTAAATGAGTTTTTGCTCTATATAGAACTAATCAAGACGACTTTAACTGTATTATTAATTGGGCTTAATTATTTTTTGCAGTTAAGTAATGAGTTTTTGCAGTAAGCTGACGAAATTTTATAAAATGTGTATAAGTTATGCTGCTACATTATATTGTTAAAATATCGAGAAAAAATATAGAAACCAACGGGATTTTCAGAATTTTGATTGCTAAATTAATAGAGATATTATTCAGATTTTTCTTTGTCCTGTAAACTATGTCAAAATGGATTTAGCAGGTTAACGAATTAGGCCGACGATATATTATATTAGTAGATCAGTTAATATATACGCTGTACACCTACATAATATATAAGTATAAAAGACGAACAACAAGAGCGGGTTTCTCCGAAGAAATTTACGGGGATACTTACTTCAGAAAACTTGAATCTTAAACCCAAATGAAGTAAGCAGTCTTGTTCAAACGGTACCTTCCTACCTTCGTTTTAAAACGAATTATGAACTTTCTTCTAACAAACATTTCACGTAGTTCTTTGTCTCTTTCTTTTATTTTTGTTTTGTTTTGCCTTCTCTTTCTTCCTTCGCAATACATGCACCCATATTTAGACTCGGTTTCTTTTCTGGAATTATGTTTGTTTAAGAAATATGATTTGTTTTTGTTCCTTTCTTGGTCACGAATTATGATTCTGGGATAGTAGATAATGTGTAGGGGCTTGTGACTAAATAATAACAGCGAGGTTAAGCAACCTTGCCGAGGTCTGGCTGTGGATAGGTGACCATCCATTACATACCGAGACCTTTCCGTGTCTCGGAAAGCAATACGATACCCTACAAATGACAGCCGGGACCAACGGTTTAACGTGCTTTCCGAAGCACGAAGGGGTCTCAATATGTAATGGATGGTCACCCATCCACGGACCGACCTCGGCAAGCGTAGCTTAAGCTTCAGTCAACCCGTCCACCTGTTATTATTTAGCCACGAGTGCACATTAACAGCTTCATCAACAGAAACACAATTCCTCTTCTAAAAAATATCATTATTCACTCTCTCGGGACATTTTTTATAGCCTCACCAAGTAACAACTCATGGGTACTTATTTTTATTCTAACTACTACTAAGAAAGTTTATCAAAATACTGGGTAGAGTAACCAGCTGAGAAAAGATAGTCGGGACAGAATATTACAAGAATTTATGGGCTAAGATGTTTTACGTGGTTTTACTAAGATGAAAATAGTATTATGCTTACTTACGTAAATTATGTACCTTGTACCTAGTATCTCGGTCAAAATGTGGGTCATGCCATATTTTTATTTGAACGTAGTACGTGTTTAGCGATGGATGGAGTGTGAAAGATGATATGGCTGGAAAGGGGCTAACTCCCGAGATGAAGACTAATGGAGAAAGAAGTATAGAAGAACAAGAAATGTTGCGCCGACCACAAAGAAATTAAAAATATATATATGTATATACTATATTATAATACTTAAGAATTTTACTACACTAATATTAATTAATAGAATATAATCGAAGCAAACAAAACAAAACAAAAAGCATACAAGCAAGCATTATTTAAATATAATAAAATAAAATAAATGAATAGATCGACTTGCATATATAACTACATGAATAGAATTAATTGAATATAATATAGAGGTATGAGGAACAGGGTGTAAAGCTCAGTCATACTCTATGGAAAAGGGAGTATCCTCCGACCAGACGGGTGTTGTGTCTGGTGGGCAACTGCCCGACGGTTGATGTCGGGACATTGTATGGATGCTAGTCGCGCGGTAAACTCTGCTTGCGCGATGCAGGATTTGTGTGACGTCAGTATGACGTGTATCTCCCATGTGGCGGTGTAGATACCGCTACAATAAAATAATTCAAACTTAATATCAAGGAAAATGAATATAGCGTTCTTCCTCTCTCTACTTATAAAAATTTGCTGTGGCCGACAGGGTCCATAATTGTTTCTTTTATATTTTATTTACCACCTGTAAGTGTACATAATGGATAGGAACAAATGATTTGAAATTTGAATTGAAATTGTGATAATGACAAGAGAACGATGATGATGATCATGATCAACGATGATTTACGTTTGATAGATCTTAATTCAGCAACGCAAGCAAGGGAAACTAGGTTTCTGGTACTTTGATCATTAACGGTGTTATTATCAGAGAAAAGGAAGTAGAATATGGCTATGTTGGGAGAAAGAGAGAGAGACAGTGAATTTATTTCGGTAACTTTGTGTTGCTATGTCTGTAGAAATTATTAGAAAAGTGTTAACTCTTGAAGTTCACATTAATGAAGGGGTCTGTCTCTACAGGGTTTAATTAAATTAGCTCGCTACAAATTAATGATTCTTATTCTTGCGAAACTTCACAAGACGCGATGGGATGGGAAGCATAGCATAGCAAAAACTGGGATTTTTTACTATGCTTTACATACATATATCTGCCTAGCCTTTACCCAACTACGTTGGGGTCGGCTTCCAGTCTAACCGATGCAGCTGAATACTAGTATTTAACATGGAGCGACTGCCTATCTGACGTTCACAACCCAGATACTGGGTAACACGATACTCCTTGGTAAGACTGGTTGTCAGATTTTTGGGGTTCTGACTACCCGTAACGACTGTCAAAGACCTACGAATGACAGTCTAATGTTATGCTATATATGTGAAGTAAAAACTTAAAATCAAGAAAAAACAGCTAGATTACTCGATAACATGAATATGTTTGACAAACTGGAAAAAGCAATGCTTTCACGTCTTTAAACGAAGCAATTGGTAGAAAATCTGCCGAAACGCTGGTTAATAAACCATCAATTACAAATATGAAATTACCTAAACCTAAAACAATTAACAAACAAAAATATGGCGTAGAAAAATTCCTCCGCATCACTGTCGACTGGTACTGTATCCAAGAGACTGGCGGCATTGCCACGTTGTCTGGCAATGCTTAGCCTCTGGCCAAGGTAAAAGCCAGCCCTTGGGTCACGGGAAGTGGCAAACAGGCGTTTGGAGATTTTGTTGAACAAAACATGGGCACTCGGACCCCACAGCCCGAGGGTTTCAACCCCAAACGGCTTGAAGATATAATTACCGATTAGGTTATTATACTTTCGCCGCTTGAGATATTCTGCAGCCGCAGCAGTGGTGCCAGCACAGCACGCCAAGAACTTAAGGGGACTACATGACCTAAACGCAAATTTATCATGCCTAAAAATATATGATCCACTGCAGTAACCAAAATCAGAAAAATATATGATATTCTGCAGGATATATGCTAGTTAGATAGTGTGTTGAAAACATGATACAATTAACTTGATATGATAGAAAAAAATCACAAAGATACCTCTAAAAAAATATTTTAACGATTAAAAACCATACTTATATACATGCAAACATTCAGATTTTTTGTCAGATAACTACAAGTCTACAAGTAACACACTAACGTGATAGTGTTTTAATTTTTTAGTTCAATGAATAGTTTTTTTGTAAATTGATAATTGCTTCATATTTTGCAATAAATTACCAGCGTTGTGTCATCGCGCGTCTCTTTCTTTTCTATGCAATCCGACAGTGACCGCCCTTTAGCTCTTGTAAGCCCATTAAGGCGGAACCTTCAGGGTAGCCCGCGAAATTCAAATTAATTTTCTTAGGTTTTTTGTAATTTGCAGGTCACTGTCAGGTAGTTTTTTAATTAAAGTACGATTCGCGACCGTAACAAATATGGCTTTACAGAATTATAAT
The DNA here is from genome assembly GCA_916610205.1 of Griposia aprilina. Classification (NCBI taxonomy): domain Eukaryota; kingdom Metazoa; phylum Arthropoda; class Insecta; order Lepidoptera; family Noctuidae; genus Griposia; species Griposia aprilina. The sequence continues at coordinate 3,893,560 of OU744302.1, forward strand.
CATTAGAATCAGCAATACATCTCTATAAGTTCATATTACCCTATTGAATGACTATTTCATGAAATCATGACATTTGAGGGCAATTCTAACTTAAGGAGTTGCATTGCCGATTCTAATGATTTTAATTCTGGAAAGCCATATTTGATACGGTCGCGAATCATATTTAGATCACCACACAACCTGATACTGACCTGCAAATTGTAAAACGCGTAAGAAAAATTGAATTTTGCGGGCTACCTTGGCGCATCCCCCTCAGAGAGCAACTTTGAACGATAAGAATAGAGGTCAATCCTCCGATCCTAACTATACACAATAGACAATAGAACGCCGAAATTTCTCCAACGGTTTTACTTTCAATGAAGCACAAAAACGGTGGTCAATACCAATAACACGATTGATTAAACATTGATCTATCAAGTAGAAAATGGTTAGATTCATCCTAAATATTTGTCGGTTTTCGTTTGTTTGTGACGAATTTACGATCTCGGGAATTGTTCAAGCGATTTAGATAGTGTTCTTTCGGAATTGGAGAAAGCAACAGACAAATAAGATTAGCTAGAAAAACTTCACAGACATGAAGTTTACCTAACATCACGCCTGTATTCCCCGAATCATTTCGCCAGTTATGTTTAAGTCCCATGTAAAAGGGGGCGAGCCTATTGCTATCAACCGGGCACAAATCCAGTCTCCAAGCTGCTGATATATTTCTGATGGAAAAACCCAATAAGTCTTAGCTCAACCTTAGAACCGAACCCAGGACCTCACGCTCAGCAGAACCGCTCACCGCGACCACTAGATCAACGAGGCGGTCTGATGCGTATCTATGACGATAAAACAAACAAAAAAAAGATTTACTCGAAGAAAATGAAACTCAGAATTTCAAGTACCTAAGTACTTAATTTAACAAATTTTAAAGCAGCATTATTCTTCTTTTGCTGATGATTCTTTGTACCTATAACTTCTGGGATGTCCCTCACACCGTGTCACCTACATCCAGCCTCCTTATTGCTTCCTCGCGGGTATTCTCGAACGGAGTCGTACGGCGCTCACCGGAGTCCTTTCCACTCTCACAATCATGTGACCTATAAATCCCACTTATTTGTAGATACACTACGTGGGGTAGGAGAGGATCATTCAAATTGTACCTTTTATTGTTTGTTTCTGGTGGTTTTCTAATTTATTGGAACCAGTTCTTTGTAGCGTTAAAATACACCCACTTCTTGTCTTAGCAATTAGTATGGTAGACGGCAAAAGCAAGATGTCTTGTTGCTTAAGGTACTAGCAAGAAACGATCTTTTAAGTCTGCACAACGGTTCAGAGATCTGTCAGAACTGCGATCATTAATTTTCTGTCAGAAAGTGAGTTGACGATTATTAAAACCATTTATTGCTACAGATTCATTACAGATTTTCGAGCACCAAATGACATGTATTACAGAACGGATAGACTGCAATGTTTTCAAATCAAATCCGTATGCCCAAAAAGCTATTCCAGCAAAAAATTGCCTAGGGCTGTCCAACTTTATGTGACGATAGATTGGTTCAATTCCAAATTCATGCGATACGCTAGTTTGAATACAGACCCTCGCTAAATTACATTCGTCCACATTGATAGATAAATTTGTCAAGCATCAAACAAAAATGCTTTCGAAATTTCCTTTAAAAAAAACTGGTTAAATGAGAATAATCATGATAGGTCAGAAAGTCACGTCCGCAAAATAAACGATTAAATGGTCATGCTAAATACCATAGAAGTACAAGCTAATAAAAGGATTACTGACTGAGTGAACGCGACGAAAGTCCAAAAACACAATCCGAAACGGATCGTAAATGGTTCGCAGTCAGGATGTTAGTATCGTTATATTAGTTTACAGATTTTAGGCCTCATTATAGGTCGTTTACTGAAAACATGTCTGCGATGTATGGTGTTTGATCTGTGACAGTAATGCAAAACCTCTGGTTTCAGAAGATTTGATTTCAGGCTCACTGATGGTGATGATTGCCTAGATACTGCATTTAAGTGCATTTGATCCTAAACCGCATGATCTGCCTCGGGGTGGATGTCGCTTTGACTTCTGGACCTTTCATGTTTCGTGGTGTTAGGCCGTATAATCGATGGCACCGTTCCAATGCTGGCCAATTTATTAGATTGCATTGTAATTCAGTCATTTGTTCTTGTCGAACCATCAATGTAAAGTGATCATTTTTTGTGTCAATGAGTCGGGTGCTCGTGCTCGTTAAAACAGTATTAATGGTGACAAAGTGAACTTTAATCTTTGTTGGTGATCAATTTGTGGGTGCTATCAGCGCAATGTTTAGTGGATCACGTAAATGGATTGAAATATGGAATGGTTTTGGTACTTTTTATGTTATTTTGCGAAGTTTCTCCATTTAACAACACGAGGCGTAGAGAAGGGAAATAGGCGTAATGAGCCAGGCCCGAGGTGACCCGCTAGAGAGGCTTATCCATATATAATCAATTGGGTCTCTTTAGCGATGCTTGTTGATATAAGTTATCAAACGCATTATTATACGAGTATGTACGTGTATTCATAAATGATTGGATATTGTTTTATTTTGAACGACCCATCAGAACTGGTTGTTAGTTATAGATAAAGATGATTTTATTTTGCAAATATGTGTATATAAAGGATAACAAAAACTATGACAAATTCAACCATATTTTACCATGTAGGCATGCAAACGATACATAAGCCCAAAAAGTCTGACAGCCAGTCTTACCAAGGGGTATCGTTTTAGCCAGTAACAGGGTTGTGGAGGTCAGATAGGCAGACTCTCCAATTAAACAGAAAAAAATAAATTTGAAAACATTACTAACAGCTTGTCTACTAATTAGAGAATTGACCAGGCTTTCGATGTAAACTGCCTCAAAACAGTTTATAATATACAAGATACATTTTTAACCAGTGCGCAAACTGTAACCATGAATTTAGCATATGATTCTAGATCCTCTAGAGCAGACATTTCTGGTCAGTTATAAAAAAAAAATGCGGGGCAGTCTTTGGGGACTGCCGATAGAAGTGAAAACTAAGTAACTTGTGAATTGTATCGTCGAAGCGTGCGGTGATGATGACGCGAGTTTCACGCTTTTTTTTCACCTAAAAAGTACACATAATATACACAGTATACATATAGCTCATGGAAAGCGTTCGGTGACGATGACGCGAGTTCCATGATTTTTGTTCTCCCAAAAAGTGCTCGACGCGGCTAAAGAATTTTACACTTCAAAAACTGCTGTTTGCAGAAAAGTGCAATACCTATGCGGTCAAAATGAATGGGACTAAAAAAAAAGAAAACTGACGAAAAATATGGCTAGGGGTAGTTATAGATTCATATGCTGACTTCATGGTTACAGTTTGCGCACTGGTTAAAAAATTACCCTGTATAAGCTCTCTTATTACCAGTCAAACTGATATCAATCAATCTGCCTAGCTTACTAGCTATGTTGGGGTCGGCTTCCAGTCTAACTGTCATATAAAACTGCGTTTATATCCCCAAACATAAAAAAAACACAGTCATGTAACAAATCTCTATCCCCCATGTCTGTATGGTCATTCATAAACATGTAAAGCGGATTCTTACGGCTTCCACAAAACGTGGCGGATGTTTATTTAGGACGAAGTTAAACACTTGTAGACTTGTTTTTTTGATTTTACTCATGTCTCTTGACGGAGTAATGAGAGTTGTGATGTTAATAGCTTTATTTTACGTTAGAAATATGTGTTAGAGGATAATATGCGGCAACAAAAATTTACATTGTTCCAACCTCACTACACTTATCTGGATTAGTTTAGAAGATCTATTTGTCAATAAATGAATGATCTCTTTATACATAAACATACATAAACTCACGCCTTCTTCCCATGGGGGTAGGCAGAAACTACAGAACACCACCTGCTACTATCCTTACATACTCCTTTTGCCTCGTTTACGTTCATACATCTGGTCATACACGCACGCCGGTTGTGATTACTACGCACCTGACCTTTCTGAAGAACATCACCAATAAGGTCACTATATTTCTTCCTAGGGCTTCCCCTCCCGGCGTTTCCACTCACATCTGCTTTGTAAATACCTTTTGTTAGTCGCCCTTCATTCATCCTCTCAACATGACCAAACCATCTTAGCATACTCTTTGAAATTTTTGTCACTACATCTTCTTTTAAACCGCACCGTTGCCTTATCACATCATTCTTCAGTCTATCATTCATAGTCACACCACACATGCTTGTGATCTCTTTATTTGCTATAGAATAAAGGGTGGCAAGGATATCCACGTGCAATCTGTTATCATGGAGCCAGTACATCAGACTGAACCCCTCTGCGTTGAAAATTTTCGTCGGTTATTGAAAGAAAAATTAGCTGCGCCATACATTTTGAATGCGTAGGTATTGCACTTTTCTAGTAAACAACAGTTTCTTTTTTAATAACCGACGAAAAATTTTACGCAAGGAGGTCTAGAATGATATTGTGCTGAATTCATGGTTACAGTTTGCTTGTCGATGTCCCGTTCTGTCCTATATAATTATAAAGAGAATATCATGATATAAATAGCTTTTAAGACTTAAAGACTCCAGGTCATACCTACTTAGCTATAAGGAAACTCAGATTCACAGACGAGTCACATTCAAGGTGTCTGGGGTTCTTATCCTAGGCACTGTTAAAGAGGAATTGTCATACTTAATTACCAAATCGCTTCGCATAGTAATTAACGAGGTTTAAGATATCATGAATCAATGTAATGTACATTCAAAAACAGTATTGTCAAACATAACTACTGAGGCCACCAGGAAAGCAGTGTGTAGTGAAGAGAACCATAGTTCTGAAAATCAGAGAACTTTGAGGATGCGAGTATCCTAGCTACCTAGGACTAGAGTCACTATCAAACTGGCCTTCACACATACAGTTTATCCTTCTTATAGCCCTCGTGGAACATCTCCAAGCTTCCCGTCCCATAGCTAGGACAAATTAACGACAGGATGTTATCTTGGGCTCAAACTAACATAAAGTGATTTTTTTGTTTTCGCATTCTCACGTTCAAATGAAACGTGTTAAACTGTTTCTTGGTAAACGTGAGGTTTTTATTAAAAGAGGGTTAAAATATAAAATATGGCGTGTTGGAGACTTTTGTGAAAGTAATATTGCAATGTTAGAGCTGACACTAGTGGTTTGAGATAGGGTATTGCAATTTTAGTTCTGACCTCAGTGACATTATACTATGAGGTGAAGAAAAATAAAATATTTGATAAGTTAGGTATTTTAAATTTTCTTTCTTAACTGTTTAAAGTCGTAGACAAGTGCCCTAACAGGGTCTACAACGGCTCTTAGCTCTAAGCCTTTTGTTAAGATCTTGGTTTACCTTGTGGAGCGCAAATAAACGAATATGAATTTGAATAAATGTGACCATCACAACAATCAAATCAATCATAACAGGACGAAAAATGTAACTGTCTGTGTGTAATGTCTATCCATGTCTATCATACGAGAGAAAGCTTCCCTTTGATTGACACTACATTTAACCAAAAATAACAAAATTGATTTATAGATGTCAAATACATCTTAACATTGACAGCCCACTGACATTTCCTTCACTCCATCACCAAGAAAAAAACAAAAGAAAGAAAGAAGGTAGGCAAATGCAAACAAAAAGTAATTCCCCCAATTTCATCGTGACATTTTCATCTCTCAATATTTCACCAAAACATGTTTACTTCGTAGGTAATTTTACTAAATCAACTTGTCAAACTGTCAGTCAGTACTGTTAGAAATTAGCGTGTGTGAAATTTAATCTTTGTCTGTCTTTGTATTATCAGTAATTATGTAGTTCGAGTTGTGACAGCTTCCTCGAGCAAGATATTTGTTAGAGAATTAGTCGATGGTTTAACTGTATTAATTTGGTGTCAGTCTTACAACTTCCTTAGAGAGTTAGGCAAAGTTACTGTATTGGTCTCAGTCAGAGCCACTCTGGAAGACCACAGCACACATGTATAATCCGACGCTACCAGACGCGTTTTCATTGACCAAATGACAGAACGTTGCTTCTCGATATGAAAGGTGACCAATGAGCATGGCGATACACTGACGTCGCGTGGCATGACGTGTAATAAGTCTCTTCCCGGCAAAAGAAGCTGCGAACACCGTTCCTATTACCAAGCTTGGCGATAATGGCAATAGAATTGATTACTAGCAATTTGAGCAAAATTTAAAATTTATTATTCTAATCTTTGAATTAGGATTTTTGAAGGTTACTGGTTAGGTACTGTCAGCCTGCATCATCCTAGGCAAATATTAGGAGTTGGAAAAACAGCCCCTGTATCATTAACCCTTCACCGCTTCCTAGTGTCTAAAATATTATTAGTTACTAGTTACTATTATTATTTTTATATTTTTACATATCTCGGAACCATGGTGTCCCGGTCCTTTGGAAGGCGTACGAGGGGCCGAAACCAACTCGTAGAGGTCCCTTAGACAATTTTAATGAAATGCAGTGTTATTATCTTTACGTATCTCGGGACCAATGGGGTCCCGGTTGCTTTGGAAGGCGTACGAGGGGCCGAAGCCAACTCGCAGAGGCCCCTTAGAAAATTTTAATGAAATGCAGTGTTATTATCTTTACATATCTCGGGACCATGGGGTCCCGGTCCTTTGGAAGGCGTACGAGGGGCCAAAGTTAACTCGCGCTGCCCCCTAGAATTTTTTAAATTATTATTTATTTATTTGTGTCACAATTTATTAATTGTGACACAAATAAATAAATAATAATTTACGACGAGTTCACCCAAGCGTTTCGTAATAACGAAACGCTTGGGTGAACTCGTAGTCCCAAGCATCAAGTGGAATGACAGTTTTTTACAGAAATAGGTCGAACTCACTACTTCTAGGTCTCTATACTTCGCCTTTCTCACACCTTAGCATTAGCTCTTATCGTTTATCTGTACTCGTGTATCTGTTTGTAAGGTTATATGTTTGTAAGTTCACACCTCCATAGAAAAGCGAGGATCCTCCGACCAGATGGGTGTCGTGTCTGGTGGGCAACTGCCCGACGGTTGATGTCGGAACGTTGTATATATGCTAGTCGCGCGGTAAATTCTGCTTGCGCGATGCAGGATTTGCGTGACGTCAGTGTGACGTGTTGCTCGCATATGGCATTGTAGATACCGCTACAGAGTAATCTCTGGAACAATCGGTCGTATTTGAAAAAATATTTTTGGACTTGATAGCCCATTTCTTGAGGTAGTCTATAGGCTATTAACGTTACACTAGGACCCTTAGGAGCCGCGCAAAAAAATAATAAGAAAAAAACGTTAAGCAAAAACGAAGTAATAGCGCGGGCAGGCGATGCAGTGCGACGGGGTGGGTCAGGGGACCCAGAAATTTAACGCAGACGAAGTAGCAGGCTGAAGCTATTTACCAATAATCTAATAGACACGACGCGGACCAACGACCTTAAGGAGGTTGCTGGACAGATAGGATGCGGAAGGCGGCGGACAGGGTGCTGTGGCGCAGCCTGGGAGAGGCCTATGTCCAGCAGTGGACTGCGATAGGCTGAGTTGATTGAATAGACACGATTACATTTCGGAATTCAGTCAGATATCTAATCAAACACACTTCAACGTCAGGATCTTCATTGAATACTAACTAAACATCCGTCAATAACATGTTAATTACTCGATTATTGTATCGCTGTATCAGTGTACTGGGGTTATCTAATTAATTTACATGTAGGTGTCAATCAGCGGTAATGACCTATCTACCTAGATTCTAAAGTTGTGAAACTGCCTACATTCTGTTCTGTAATCTATTCTAAATCGCTAATATTGAATGATAGAAAATATTTTTTTGAGCAACAATTTCACATTAATGAAAATCTTGCATTCACGGACCATCTTCTTTCTCCATCCTTAAATCTATCTATCTTCTATACTTATATTAAAGCTGAAGAGTTTGTTTGCTTTTTTTATCTCAGTAACTATCCGTCTGATTTGAAAAAATCCTTATGCATTTGATAGCCAAATTCTTGAGGACGGCTATAAGCTATTGGCTAATTATTTTGCAGACGACTAACAACTTAAAGGGCTACTAACTATTTGCTACTAGAAATCATAGGCGAGGTACTATAAATAATGAAATGGTGACTAATATTAACAGTAGGATAGGATGCAAGAGCGAGCGAAGCGAGCTCGGGACCTGGGGCACCCCGACTCGGACAGGTTAGGTTAGAAGGGGATGGCGGGGTCTGAAAGACCCCGCCGTCCCCTTCGTGGTTATTTTTTTTTAAACCGCCCTGAAGTAGGAGCCCCGCAAAGCGGGGCTCCGTCGGCTACGCCTTATTATTCAAATCAGATAAAACCCAGGATAAACCAGGATTTATTTTTTGTCCAAAAATAAAAATTATAAAAAATTTGTTGATGCCAGTTTAAATTAAAACAAAGCTAACAACTGATTATTAAGCTGCTACTTTCTACTTAAAATTATTCTTCACTGTAGCTGCCAACCTACTATTTTTGCTACCGGCTTTAATTATTTTTTAATCCCAATTTCAGATTAATCTGTCGCCGCGTTAAATACATGCCTAAGCTATTTAACATCACGCTAGAACCCTTAGGAACCGAGCAGGAAGAAAAAAAGTCAGACAGAATGCTAAGCGAAAACGAAGTAATAGTGCGGGCAAACGATGCGATGCGGTGGGGTGGGGCGGGGGAACAAGAAATTTCACGTCGCGGACAAAATCGCAGGCAGAAGCTAGTGTAATATAAAATTTGAACTGTCATCGTCACCAGAATAAAACGGATATGCAAAATTCAACTCTATCGGATTACGAGAAGCAGTGCTGGGCGATTTATTCGGAAACGCTTTTAAAAAACAGTTTGTCTATGAAAACTAACGAATTGTTTCTCGACGATCCAACATTAGGTTTAAAAACGAACAGAATGAATACAGTTCTACATTTCATTCTCTGATCGGTCTCAATCACAAAACGAACGTCAGGTTGGTTGCTTGGTACTATGCGTGTGTCGTTTTTAAATTGACAGATCTAAATTAATATCTACTCTATGCCTATTGCTTTAAGGACTATTATCGTATCAATAGTAAACAGTTAAAAGTAACTATTTCTGACGTGACGTTACGAGTAAGCTAAAATAAATCTTATTTACATTGTAACACTATTCAAATTTAGTTGTAGAGGTTGAACAAAACCGAACGAACCGAGAAAAACTGGTATTTTTTAAAAAGTATGAATAAGGTACGTTTTATTATTTTGTAAACAAAAAAGTACACTGATGGAAAATTTGTAGAAAAACTGTTTTTTTTTAAACTGTTGCTTAGAACTGTTTCTCGTTTCTGAAATACGGTTTCGTTTAATTTCACGAAAAACCTGGAACGACCCAGCAGTCGAGAAGTGAAAGTGACTTTAAAACTTATAACTATTTAGCAATTAAAACTACTTAAAGTAAAGTATGTTTAGATCAACTAAGTATTGGCAACCCAGCACAAACCCAGACATCGGACTTCTATGGACAAATTCCTAATGGAAAACCTAATAACACTACTTTTAGCAGTTACGAAAAGGTTATGTGTATAATACATTTAATATACAGGGTTAAATTAAATTAGTTAGCGAAACTCCACAGACGGGGTGGGCATCAACATCTAAATACGATAAAACAAAAAAAGTAGACACTTGAAATACTTATCAGTTTAAAAATCTGTTTTTTTTTTTGTTGTAAACTTCACAGCCTTGATTGGTATCCATATACATGTATAAATGTATAAATACGATGAAACAAATAAAGATAACAGATTTTCGTTGTCGATGTCGTTGACCCCCAAAAAAAAAACATAAAATCTTTTTATTTTACCATATTTTGATATCGATACCCATCACGTCTGTGAAGTTTCGCTAGCTAATTTAATTTGACCCTTTATAATAAGCACGATCTTTTGACATGTCGCCATTGCGCCTGCGCGAACCAGTGGAGGATCGCTAGTTAAAAATAAAATGTATAATGGAAGCCTTACCTCAATAAAGGTGTCGGAGACGAACCTCTGGACGAGCGAGGTCTTCCCGCACTGGGTGTCACCCACCAGCACTACTTTAATCTCCTCCTCAGCAGACGGAGTGCTGGCGTTGTTGCTGTCATTCTTCTTGGCTGACCACATTATGACACTGGAACAAGAGGAGGATGGAGTTAGTTTGTGTTGCCTACGATCAGCGGGGTAATTGCGTAACTCACTATCAGTAGGAATGGCGGTCAATTTGACAGTTCAACAACATTCATTGCGTTATTTACGTTGTTGAGCAGACAATTTTTTCGAACATATGAAGCAATGGATTAGCAATAGGCTTCAAAATGATTCAGATTGTGATTGATAGTGTGTTATGTAATTAGGGTGTACAGTTGAGTCATTTTATTTACTTCTCGCACTTTCTCTTCCCCTCCTAAATTCAGTTTTACAGCTGAGGAAGAAACTATCTGAATTCATTCAGCGTATCAAAGCAAACCTTAATAAAAACCATTTTTATTAAAACGATAAAACTAGATTTTGGTAGATAACAACCATGTCATAAAAAGATTCAGAAATCCAAGATTCAAACACAATAATACATTGTATTAATTCATATTAACTCAGTTATGAAACGTAACTTTTAAAGGCGTGTAATTATTATAATTATATTATGTATTTACTGCTGCAGTAGTTGTTTTATTTGATTTAATAATAACATACTCGTAGCTAATTTATGCAGTTTTAGACAACGACCATCATGGTATTAATAATTTGATCAAGTTTGAACATACGAGTACTATACCCCGAATTCTGCAAGCATTATCTATACAAATCTAATATTAGCTGCAAGCTGTAATTAGTGGATCTAATCTAATGTTACATCCACAAATTATTTAGGTCATGTTCCATGATTTTCCCTACTTGCACTATTTGTATCAATCCCTGGATAAATACAGTTCCATGTTTTTTTTTGTACCATTACACCAGAAATGGTTTGTATTTGTAGTCACATTTGCTATGACTCAACAACACAGATTGGTCACTGTAAATTAATAATATTTTGCACCTAATTACTTATCTTCCAGTCAGGTCAATTCAGGAGGTTCAGGATTTATCTAGAAGCGGTAAATAAGGCCATTATGGCTTTTAGAACCGAGATAAGTGGTAACAGATGACACTAGTCCCCAGGTAGCCCGTTAGAAACTCGCCGTCCGGTAAGGACCAGGCCCGGGTCGACGGCCCGTTGTGTTCCACGCGCGCCTCAAAAAGATGTCAGCATAATTGATGGGGTCCGATAGGGCCGATGCCTGCCGGGGTCGCGGATTTTTCGAAAGGGTTACCGTGACCCTGGCACACAGGCAACTGAAGGAACACGGCTGGGTCTTAGTCAGTAAAAGTCTGACTCGCCCTCCCGCTCCGCCCAGAGTGAGAGAATTATTTGATGATTTCCCACCCAAAAACAGATGTGACCCGCTAGAGGGCCCTAGCTATAGAAAATCAATTGAGATGTGGTGAGATTCATAATGACAATGACTTAAAACATTATTTGGATCTACTGTATATATATGTACACTGTGGCACAGTTGTTCATTTTATAGTTGAGTGATAATCGTTATTCCGTAACAGGCGCCTAATGGTTTTTATCTCCAGATATACAACCTTTTTGCACACAATTTTGCACAGATTTCTAAGTAATATTTTGGTATAATATTCGTTTAAAGAAATGCGGCTTAGCTTGGCACGCTGAATACCAAAATGGCGCGTGTTTATGACAAGAATTCTTAACTGGATTTGCGTGGATTCGTTCGTATTTATTTCGCAGAGAATAAAGAAATCGGTAAGTACACCTACTAAAGGTTTGGTTTCCTTAGAAAGCGGTGAATTGTCACACAATAACGGCTATCCAAATACAGAGCGTTTTTCAACACCTTAATGTCAAATACTGAAAGAAAAGAAAGAAAGAAAAAACTTTTTTACAAAAAAAAAAAACAACCGACTTCAACAAAAAAACACTACCCAAGTGAAAATTAACTTTAATATCGGTAGTCGGTGTCTTTGGATTTGCATTTTAGTTTTTTGCCACCGACTTCCGAAATTAAAGTTATTTTTCCCTTGGTACTGTTTTTTTGTTGAAGTCGGTTGTTTTTTTTTTGTAAAAATGTTTTTATTTATCACTTTTTAGTGAGTCAGTTATTAATTTAGGTAAGTTACAATGGTCTTATGTCAACTGCTCATCACCTTTTACAAAATATTGCTTTTCCCGATTCCGGGATGTTAATTGTTGAGGAGTTCTCCTGGTAAGAACCAAAAGCACTGTACCATATGCATTGTGACCAGCATAAATTGCTTAACAACCATAATAAAGTAATCGAATCGCAACCCATGAAATACTTATTATTGTGTAGTTCGGTGGCCACCTCTGGTCTTCATCACATCACATTGGGTTCAATTTGCGAATGGAGTGAGGCACATGGGTTGCAGGTTAATCCATCAAAGACTCAGATCATTGTTGTTGGCAGCTCAAGGATGACCCCCAAGATAAACTGGTCGCAGCTTCCCCAAGTACAATTTAACGGAACTGCTATTCCAGTCAGCGAGAAGGTTAAGAACCTTGGGGTTAGGATCGACAAACATCTGTCTTGGGGTCCTCAGTTACAGGACGTAAGTCGCAAAATTTTTGCATCTGGTAAGTCCCCGAGACGATTGCGGAACTTTCTTCCAACTGCCACTAAAACTGCGCTTGCACAATCCATTTTACTTCCCATCCTTGACTACGCTGATGTCAGTTATCTCGATCTCACTGAGGCGCAACTCGATAAACTTGAGCGACTTCAAAACTTTTGCATAAGATTTATATTTGGCCTGCGCAAGTATGATCACATTTCTGAATTTCGTACAAAGCTCAAGTGGCTTCCCATACGTCTTCGCCGGAATTCTCATATCTTGTTTCAGCTCTACAGTATTCTGTTCAACCCTAAAACCCCCTCTTATCTTAAAGAACGTTTCAAGTTCCTTCATGACACACATAATAGATACCTGAGGTCATCGGAAAACTTAAGACTGGAGATGCCGAGGCATTCCACCAGTTTTTATGACAAGACTTTTACAGTTCAAGCAGTACGGTTATGGAATGCCTTGCCCGTGTCGATAAGGCGTGCTCAATCTTTGTCCACTTTTAAAATTCTGGTTAAAAAACACTTCCTCTCTCCTTAAACATTGTCATTACATTTAGTTTCCTTACTCTTGTTTCATGTTTATTATTGTATATATTGTATTATGTAGATGGGTATATGTTTTATATATGTATGTATTTGTTGTATATGTAAATGGTACACCACTGACTACCTGCATTATTGTCTCTACTTCTACCTTGAATCCATCCAAAGGTTTTCTGTAAAAGATCGCTTTTAGCGATAAGACCGCCCATTGTGTCACCCTATGTAAAATTTCTACTTTTATATCTGTAATTTTTATGGTGTACATAATAAAGAGTATTCTATTCTATTCTATTCTATTCTATTCATCATCAGTTTCTCACATTTTTTATTTGAACATGAATGATGTAAACAATTTGTTTTTTGTAACTATATGTTGATTTAAAAGAGTGTCCATGCAGTTTCTTGCCCGTTCTTCTCCATAGGTACCTACTACGCTTTGGAATGGGCAACTAGCTTCATTTTTCTGACTGACTGACCCTTTGACAATTCAAAAGTGCCTGTAATTGGTTTATTTGAAATAAATGCTGTGAGTTTGAGTTTGAGTTTGAGTTCCGCTTCCCTGAATGGTGCTTTCCGAAGGCAAATGCACGAGTTACTATAAAAAATACCCAAATCGCTATAGGTGTGTCTATCAAATTTGAGGATTTCCCTCGATTTCCATAGGATCCCCTCATCAGATTCTGACTTGGTGACAATGGGACAAACTCGAGAGCATACCCTAGCGAACAAAAAAAGAATTTTGAAAATCCGTCTATATATGACGAAGATATAACACACATACACAACAACACACATAAATACATAAAAAAAATAATAGAAACATTCGAATTGATAACCTCCTCCTTTTTGAAGTCGGTTAAAAATAGGTTTATTTGTGGTAAACATGACGCGGAGAAAAACACACAAACACAAAAAAAAACAACCGACTTCCAAAAAAAACACTAAAAGACGTGAAAAATAACTTTAATTTCGGAAGTCGGTGCCTTTGGTTTTGTATTTTCGTGTTTGGCCACCGACTTCCGAAATTAAAGTTATTTTTCACGTCTTTTAGTGTTTTTTTTGGAAGTCGGTTGTTTTTTTTTGTAAAAAAGTTTTTATTTTTCACTTTTTAGTTGCGGTACCTACCCCACACAAATTCGTATACCACTACTTGGTGTGTAAATAACAGTGACAGGAAATTATTAACACATCATCCATATAAACTAAGTGGAAAAAATCTGCAGTATTAAGGATAACTCCAAAACTACTGGTCAGACCTTGATAAAATTAAATGGGACCACATGTGAAGCACCACCTATCAAATAAAAAAAGAATCATCCAAATCGGTTCACCCAGAAAAAAGTTATGAGCTAACACACATAAAAAAAAAAAAAAAAAAAAAAAAAAAAAAAAAAAAAAAAAAAAAACATACAGACGAATTGAGAACCTCCTCCTTTTTGTGAAGTCGGTTAAAAATGACAGCCACCGCTATTCTTGGGAACCGTAGCATTTATTTATTGAGTTTTTCATTTAAAAATGTACGGAGCCAATAAAACTTTTAGAATACCTATCAGCTATTCACAAAAAATATTTTTTGTGCATTTTTTTCACATAACATTTTATCCATGTGATTTTTTCCGTACAGCCATTGGATATTGCTGTTTCGATATCAAAAATTGATTGCAATTTTTTTTTAAAGTCATGCCTTTTCAGGAAAGCTGATTATTATTTTTTTGTACCTATTGACGACTGTTTTAGGAATTGTATTATCAATTAAATTGTACTGTGTATCAATTTTTGCTATTTCCGATACCAAATATATGTACACATGGCTACATATCAAGCTATAGATTTCTAGTTTTATCGAATCTTACATTGCTAGCTTTTCGTACAATGCGAAGTCAGCATATACTGGAAATATATAGTTGGATAAGTAGTCGTGCGTACATAATCACATTCTATTTTTTGTTCGAAAGAGTTTTTTTTGAGGTGCTATAGATTTTATTAACTTTGCTTGTGTAGTTTTTGAGTTAGCTTCAATAATACGTATTTAATCCACTTTGTGTGTGTTGATGATTTATTTTTTATTCTTTATTTGAACACCACAAAATACATAACAAAAAATAAATCAAACACTACAAAACATACAATGGGCGGCCTTATCGCTTTCTGCGATCTCTTCCAGGCAACCTTGGAATGGACAATGATTTCCCTGGATATAAAATGGGGCTGTCATTGGTGCAAATAATAAGTATACAATACACTAAAATAGATACACAGATATAAAATGATAAAATTTCTTGTCGTTGTTGTTTACATAGCAAGGCAGATAAGAATTTGTGTGGGGTGGGTCCATCAACTAAAAAGTGACAAAATAAAGACGGTTTTTGCTAATGAATTTCGGAATAAGAGTTATTTTTGACCTTGTAATGTCTTTTTTTTTGTTTTTTTTTTATTTATTCAAAGTCCCGCGAAATCCATTATTTTTTTAAACGTTTTCTTACACTAGGAATTTCTCCTGTTTTGTGGGTACTTTTACGAACATTTAAACTCACATACAGCCAGACCCGGAACAACTACTTGTAGGTCATACAAATATTTGTTCCGTACGGGAATCGAACCCGCGCCACGCAGCGCAGCAGTCAATCGCCATTCATTGGCAAACCGTAACAGTTACAAAGAGACAATGTCTGTCGGTATGCCACATCCCTTTTTTTGGAAGACAGTTTGACGATGAAAGTTGCATTTTGGCACAGTTTTAGGAAGTCACTCTACCCTCCCAATTTTAAATTGTCACTACCCTCTTCTGTCATTTACATGGAGGCAAGGGATTGTTTATTTTCAGAGAGAAACAATCAGGAAAATGTTTTTTGTTTAACCCGAAAATATTGCTTTTCTAAAACTGTTGTAAGTTTATGTTCAGGCTGATTTTTCAATAGTCAGATAACTTTTATATTAAGAATAAATCCGACAGTTTGATATATTTTCTATACAAAACCTGTCAAACACAATATTTATTCCTCAAATCAAAGTTATCTGACTGCTGAAAAATCGGCCTAAGTCCAACAAAAATGTGTTTTATGTATAAATTGTCGGTTACGTAAGATGATTTCAAACCAATTTTTGATAAATTATTATACTTAGGTAATGACAAACTCTCTCAAAATAAAGACTTCAATGTTGGCAAAAATACGAAAGTATACCTATTAGAATAAACTGAATAAAGGCTCCCGGAGACAGGCGCGCCACGACAGCGCGACGCAACTTCAGTAGAACAATTTGTATGAAAACTTAATGTAATTTTTTCTACCAGAATTGCGTCACACCGTCGCGTCGCGCCTGTCAGCGGAAGCCTTAAGATCGGTCAAAAATAAAAACCAGATGTAACTCACACTGTAGCTATGGAATATTCCTTCATTAGTTGATTAGCCAATGTTTTCAACAAAACACGGCTAACAAGGAATGAGTAACAACAGCGGCTTTCTGATCGCAATTTGCACGAAGATACGTGTTTTGTAGATAATTGAATTAACAATGTTAGTCATGGTGCTTACTTAAGAGATATTTTCATTTGCGCTCCTACCGGTCTATTTAAAAAAAAAACCTGGGCGTGAAAACATAGGTGAAGTCAACATGAAGAGAGCTGTCAATAGTGTCACTGTCAATCACTAGCAACATGGAATGACCGAGGTTTTCACATAATAGACCGGCTGTTTAAGATATTTCAATTTCGATTTTTTGATTACGAGTGTCCTGGTCGTTTAGAAACTAGCTTCAAGCACAAGGTTTGTAGTAAAAATACTAGTTAGTCAGACTAGTACAAATGTTTTAAATCTTAAGGAAAACTGGGACGAATAATTGGCTACACATGCTTGGGTGTTGGTGGCAACTCAAACTCAAAGCATTTATTTTAATTCAACAAATAACAGTCAATTTTGAATTGTCAAAGGAGTCGGTCAGTCATAAAGATGAAGCTAGTTGCTCATTCCAAAGCGTAGTAGGTTCCTATGGAGAAGAACGGGCGAGAAACAGTAATTAGATGAAGCTGAGCAAAGACCAAACGACAATCTATCACGATGACAACTTGAACCGACACAATTATGTTCTAAAACAGCAATTTTTTTTTAATCAAAACATCAGGGGGCCAAGTCTACTAATTTACAAACGTCACAATGGTCTCTGCATTGTTAGTTTTTGACAGATTTTGTATGGCAAATCTGTCAAAAACTAACAATGCAGAGACCACTGTGACGTTTGTAAATTAGTAGACTTAGCCCCCTGATACCAGACATTGTCAAACAAGAAATTAACAAACAACCACGCTGACGTACAAACAGTACTCAATGACTGACTTCCTGAGTAGAGCTGCACGATTACTGACAAATGCGTGCACTGACTGGACAGGTCCACTCAATCTGTGTGGTTCTTTCCTCAAAAGACCATTTCAGATACCAATTTACATGGTCTTCACATGATCTGACCAAGATTATGCCTGGACTTTAAAAGAGACTGTGACCTCTGAGTTTGTTTCGGCCTTTCTTCTCAGAGTAGTCAGATAGGAAACGCCGACCTCATCTAGTTTAAAAATATGATTGACGTGTAAAAAAAGTGTTTGTACAAACCTACTTACAGAAATAAAATCATTTATCATTCAATACTTTTAAAGGAGAGTAAATAGATTGCTCAGCTTATCCCCTTTCGAGACACACCACAGAATCTGTTGTAAACTGGAAGGCAATCAAGTATCAAAGAACAGAAAAATACAAACGAAGGAGCTTTGTGAAGAAAAGTCATTTTATTTAGTGTCGTGTCTTGTCGGGCAGTATGTGGTGCTCGTTGAAAAATGTGTTTTAGATTTATTTTTTGTTCAAATTGTTTTTATTATGAGGTTATAACCTATATAAGTACTTGTATACTTACCTATAATTTTTTTATTTATAATTAATTACATAATCTTTTTTTTTTTTGTTATTATTATCTCCTGTTAAGGCTTGTAATAATGCCAATAACCTTGAGCATCTGGGCAGAGCTAACGACCAACTGAATCTAAGGACGAGTGCGGGGGTGACGTAGACGCAGTCATTAATCGGACGCCTTTTTAATTTATTACAACAAAAATAATACATATTTAAAAAAAGTAACAAAACCAAATCATTTTCCTTTGTATTGCAAAGCAGTAGATGTGTTTTTTCAGATGTAATTTCTCTGTAAATGCCGACAAAAAGTTGCTTCATCTGCATGCTTTTTTCAAGATTTTTCGAGAGAGTAGCCTTAAACAGAGCACCTGCCATCTTATCATAATCATAATCATAATCATTTATTTATTTGTTCTCTACACCACCCTTGGTTGACAGGTAGAGAATGCCTAAAGGATGATTTCCACCAAACAGCTCGCATCGCATCGGATCGGAACGTATTTTACAATCTTTAAACGATATTAAATCGTGTACACAGTTTTAAAGTTTATATTACCAAGCCGCGCACAGCAGCTTGACCGCGGGCGTCTTCTGCGACGCGCGATCGGCTCCGTTCGACTGTCGTCGTATCTTTCTTTTCCTCTTCTGTGTTTAATGATTATTTTCTTCTTTTAATGCAATAGCCAACAAGACTATTTCAACTTCAACCATTTAAAAAAATTAGAACACGTCAACACAGTAGGAATGAAACACACACTACTAGGCGCAGAAACGGATAAGTTCGCAAGCGACGGTATGGAGTCGATCGTATTCGTCGACATCCTGCTGGACGCGATCGGCTGTCGTCGCATCCGTTCGTATCCTTTCCGATCCGATGCGATGCGAGCTGTTTGGTGGAAATCCTCCGGCATTAAGTCCGCCTTTGTACCTTATTATGTGCAAGAAATTTAAATAAATAAGTAACATCTTCCTTCTTTTTTTGGGAATGTTGGCACTGTGGCAGATTTTCATTCAGCACGGATCATTTTTAATTTAGGAAGGTTTTAATTTGAAGAGGGACTCTTGCAACAGGTAATGGAGTATATGCCTGTATTCAGTAGAAAGGAAGAATGAAATCGTTCTAGAATGCGAAATAAACTCAGCGTTAAAGCTCTGAATGTTACCTAAAATCAGCTTTCAGTAAAACCATTTAGACTAAGGGAGGTACTTTTTTAATTGTCAAAGAGTCAGTCAGTTAGTTAAAAAGTTAACGCTTGCTTAATTTCAGATTCAGTGTTTTACATTGTACCAGCAGTCCCGGCCTGCATTTCAGAAGTAGATTTAATCAAATTTCGCCCCTACCACATTAATTACACGAGCGCTAATCGCCTGTTGGCTGTATTTGATGAGCCAGCTTTTCTCCAAAATTGGGTTATTATTAATGGACGAATACTTAACTAAATTGGTAAAGAGGTATTTTGGGGTAGAGTGATAGATGTTTGTGGAATTGATAATAGTTGCTATGGTGGTAAAAACCGCGGGATTAAAGGAGTTTAGGATCAAAACCAGTACACCACATTTGCAATAAGGCAGAAATCGAAAAATACTTAATATATAGTGAGCATATAGTTTAGTTTATTTTTTTTTAATACTGCCATTTACGTACGTGATAAATAGGTCCTTTAAAAGGGTTTTTTTGAACTAAACGGTAATATTAAAGTTTGACGTTTGAAATGACGTTTAAAAAGTTAAACGTCATTTTACTAAGGAGAATAAGCTGTTTTGAAGTAAACAATTACTGGTAGGTTTTATAATTTTGTACAGAAATCGTGAAAAAAAAAAACAAAATTGCCAAAAGTGGATATGTTGTGGTTTTGATCCTAAACTCCTCGTGAAATTTCGACTTTCAGATGGGTTTTAAAACTATCAGAACCACCAAAACTAGAAAAATGTGATAGATAGCACTGTACATCTTTATCCATCTAAAGGTCCATAAATTAAACTCGCGTTTCGTGTCTGTCACGAAGAACACGGATGTGTACCTAGCTTAATTCATTCCGTTTTATTTTTATCTTTTATATTTTATGTGGAATACATATTAATAATTTGTAACAATAATTGTAAATAATTTTTTTGTGTAACTTTTGTGTGCCCAAAGGGCGGGACGTAGCTGATCAAAATTTAACAATTTAAGACCTGTATTATGTACTCTACCTATGATCCACAATAAAGATATTGAATTGAATTGAAGTCCGTAATTCCGGCCGAACTTACGGGCGTTTCCTACTACATATCACCTACGGACATAAGATTAGTTTAGGGCCCAAACTGAGAATAAATGACAACACGATTTGACAGTTGTCCCTACTCTCGATGTATTTTTACCCGTCCGCAAAATTGTATTTTACACTTGTTTGATGGTTCAACTACTTTCGACGGGCCTGTATCTTCGTTGACGTGCTTAGAGAGTAGACTCTGTATGTGTGACCGCATTGTTCTTCTCTACACAATGGATTTTAATGCGGTTTTTATCATAATTTAGAGAATTTATGCCGGAAGAAATTTCGATGTTTAGTCAAGTCCTATAAACCATGCGAAGCAAGGACGTGTCGCTAGTTTAAAGGCTCCTACAAACAGGCACGACATGCGACACAACGCAAAGGTGCCGCCTGTGGCGTGAAAAGCGGTGCCTTTGAGTCGCGTGCGATTCGCCTCTTTTTGAACGAGCCATAAAAAAATAAAGAGAAGATAAATAAAGAGTATTCTATTCTGTTCTTAACTATAAAACGAAGAAAGATGTTAAAGATGGGATGGTAAAACAGTTTTTAGCGATCAATAAACAGAAATTAATTTAACAACTACTGGATACTTAAAATTTCCATAATTCAACCTAAAAATATCGAAATTAGTCGCCATTTCCAAAACTTTGTCTAAATTAAAACGAGTCTTAAATTCTAAATCTGTACTTCAACAGAAATTTAAGGGTAGCACTTAATAATTTTCAACAAAAACTGCTGTTCAAAGCTAAAGGGGAGGTCTCAATAACTCCAATTTGTACCATCAATTTTAATGGACTTGGGATATTTTGAGCAATTTAAGAGGTACTTCACGCCAACTGGAGGCCGATCGATTAATAGGGTGATAGAGTAAAGGGGCAATATTATAAGCCCGTTGAAATTGTTGAAGGTTTTTTGAACGAAATGTGTTGCTGAATATTGTTTATTTATTTATTGGATTTTTAAAAGAGGCTATACAATTACATGTCTACAAAAACTTTTGTGGAAAAAATACGCATTTTTAAGGATAACTCAAAAACTACTGGTCAGATCTTGATCAAATTTATATGGGACCACAGCGAGAATCACCAGCTTTCAAATAAAAAAATCTGTTCACCTAGAAAAAAGTTCTGTGGCAAAAAACATTAAAAAAAAATACAGTCGAATGAGAACCCTTTTGTTTGAACTCGGTTTTAACCGACTTAAAAAAAAAGAGGAGGTTCCACTTGTTTATTTGAATGACGATGAAGTATGGCGGCTTATAACTAGAGTTTAAATAATTGAGCCTTTTTAGGGTTCCGTACCCAAAGGATGCCGATGGAACCCTATTACTAAGCCTACGCTGTCCGTCAGTCCGTCTGTCTGTCAGCGGGCTGTATCTAATTAACGGTAATAGGTAGACAGTTGAAATTTTCACAGGGCTATTTCTATTGCTGCTAAAATAACAAATAAAATAAATAACATAAAGTTAAAAAATTAAGGGAGTCGAAACAAGAAACGAGTAACAAAGAAAAGTGTTAAATATTATACGGAGTTACGGAACCCTTCGTGTCCGAGTCCGACTCGCACTTGAACGGTTTTTATTTATTTTCATTTGCTAAAACCCGAAGACTTATCCAGGTGACTTCTTAAAACTTCGACTTTGTCTGAAAAGTTAAAACTTTCACTTTTAAACGCTCGACCGGAGTAAAAGCAGAGGTTGGTCGGTGGCGGTGACCCAATCGCGCGTTCTGTATAGTTGTGTCGGGTACCTGCAATGTGTGATTCGCTAGTGTGATTAATTTGTTCGTAAATATAATAAGATTTTAACTGCAAACGGTTTTTCTATTGAGCAATTAACAACACTTCCCATTAGTACTGGCTGCTGCTAACGAGGGACAAATACCTTCTCCGTCATATATTTTATTCCAGATCATATTATAATAATGTATATATAATGTTAGTAAACACCACACTATACATAAAATTGAAACGACTTAAGGCTCGTGCACAATGGCGCGACGCGACAGCGTGACACAAAGGCACCGCGTGCCGCGTGACGGGCGCCGCCTTTGTGTCGGGCTGTCGCGTCGCGCCTGTATGTGGGAGCCTTTACAACTAAGTGTGCAGCCGTGTCCAGTGAGCCAGCATGGGGCCGTCCTACCTATCAAACAATACACTCAGGATGCTGTGGGAGGTAGCACGTATTCTACCGAGAATAGAAGCTCACCGTTGTCTATAATGGCATGAAAACCGTCAACCCTGACCTCGGTGAACATCCTGGAAGCGCTACAAAAGCGTGGTAGACCCAACGGCATCCTGAATACATTGTTATACTGGACACGCAGGGCGTTGTATGCCTTCAGCGTATACCTGACCCACAGACTGCACGTCTAAAAAAACTGGTAGTATGCTCTGAAAAGGGTTATTTTGACTTAAGCAACTTACAATCAACTTTATGCCTACAATTATAAAATAAATATAATTATGTAACTCCACAGGATATAAAAGCGTCATAGCTTCACAAAATAACCCACAAAAACATTTTCAATATCGTATCACAGCCAATTACAGCTGCACGATTTTGTTAGTAAAACCATTACACATTCTTTGCACGGTCGGGTAACCACCTAAACACATCTGTTTCATGTAATATATTACAAAACGGAACGAGCTGAAACTGTAAACAATGTTTGACCCGGGTGTCGAACCCGGAACGTTGCGATAAATTATAAACATTTATAATATCCGGGGCCTTTATAGCTTTTATTATGAGTACTAGGGAATTTTGTTATTAACAGGGTTTCTCAAAGTGGGGTACGCGAACCCTTAGGGGTTCGCCATTTGATGGTAGGGAGTTCTCGACAAGATTTACGTAATGACGGGCGGATGGCTAAAATCGTTCTTCATCTTTCTCAACTCTCTGGCGAACTGAAAAAGTATTTTAAAGTTATTGATAATGCTGAAGGCTGGATTCGAACGCATTTATGGTCACAGCTGAGAGCATAATTAATTTTAATAATGGTTTGAGTATAAAGCAACAGGACTCATTTCTAGAAATGTCTGCAGATGAAACTCTTCAAGCTGATTTAAAAAGGATTTCATTAATTGATTTTTGGGCAGCTAGACTGGAAGAATATCCCGAACTCTCATGCAAAGCGGTGAATTCCTTTTACTGTCCGTAACAACTCACTACGAAACCTAGAAACCAATTAAAGAAATCGACTTGATATTAAGTCAGAATGAAGACGAAAATTGTTCCTAAAATCGACTCAATTTGCGACAAGAAACAAGCCCACCCATCACATTAGTATTAATAATATATTTATTTTTGTCACTGTGTTACCCTTTATTAAAATAAAAAACCTTATTTTCTGATACCTTTATATTTTATTGGAGCAGGGGGTGCGGGTGATGGAGTTTGCAGTCGTTTGGGATCTTTAACAGCGGTATGTGGGGCCATAAGTTTGAGAAACTCTGTTGTAATAGAATGGCTTTCTGTGAAATTTTTGACGGTCATTAACCTTTCTCAAATATTTCTCCTTACGAACCCGAAACAATAAAGTATGTATGGCTTTTAAAACATGTTGAAGATCTCGATAGATAATGATTCAGGACATTAAGGGGCATAGCGATTAAAAAGGTGTGGAATAAAATTAGTTGTCATGAACTAAGATTCACCACAACACCTCGAGTTCAGAGGCAAAAACAGTACTGTTTTATTATTTTTATTTTGCTTATATCTCGAAAACGGTGTGTCCTATCGCAAAAATAATGAAAATTTCGACCCCCTTTATGGAACCCTTAAACCCATATAACTCTACATGTAGGTATTCTTTTTTTTAATATTTTCCATCAAAAAAGTGAAAAATTCCATATAAAACACGCCGAGGCTGCCACCCATGCGCGCCACCGGCTCTAAAAAAAATTCGCGGGGTAGGGCAAACAAGTACCATGTGGAGTCGCGATTATCAAATTAAATTTTAGTTGCGTCAAAATGATTTTTAAATTTAGAGATATTTTATTGCAGAATAGCTTTAAGATTCTCATAGCCAAAAGTAAGGAATTTTAGTGATAGTTTAGTTAGTTTAGTTCGTCGTACAAGAGAATCGGCACCACTGTCCTGCAAATTGCAAAAAACGTAAGTAAATTTGAATTTCGCGGGCTAGCCTGAAGGTTCCGCCTTAACGGACTTACTTTATTTCAGTTTTTTAAAATAAAAAATGCTAGAAAATGTAGGTGGGTTCAATGACCGTTATTACCATGCCAAAACGCAACAACTATAGTAGAAGTAGTGTGCAGATAACACCTCATTTCTGCCTTCAATAAGCGTTGTTTTGTTCCTTTGAAGGTCATACATGAGCTTAAGTGCTTACGAACTTAAGGCGCATCCCCGAACAAACGACCTTAGCGTTCGGACCTTCTCTGTCCCGTCGCTGAGTATCGTTCTGTCTCGCTCCCTGCGCACGCTCATTTATCATAGACTTCACAAAAAAAAAAAAAGGCAAGAGATGTTTTGAAATTATAAAACGTGAATTATTTAGATTTTTAAATAATCTATCCATTAGTGTAATCCTCAAATTAATAGAACGTCGCCTTTAGCAAAATATTCATGCAATCAATAATTTTAGTCACTTTTTTAACCGACTTTCCCAAAAAGGAGGAGGTTCTCAATTCGTCTGTATGTTTTTTTTTTTTTTTTTTTTTTTTTTTTTTTTATGTGTGTTAGCTCATAACTTTTTTCTGGTTGAACCGATTTCGATGGTTCTTTTTGTATTTGATAGCTGGTGCTTCACATGTGGTCCCATTTAAATTTGATTAAGGTCTGACTAGTAGTTTTTGAGTTATTCTTAATACTGCATATTTTTTCCACTTAGTTTATATGGATGATGTGTTAATAATTTCCTGTCACTGTTATTTACACACCAAGTAGTGGTATACGATTTTGTGTGGGGTAGGTACCGTAACTAAAAAGTGAAAAATAAAAACTTTTTTACAAAAAAACAACCGACTTCCAAAAAAAACACTAAAAGACGTGAAAAATAACTTTAATTTCGGAAGTCGGTGGTCAAAAACGAAAACACAAAACCAAAGACACCGACTTCCGAAATTAAAGTTATTTTTCACGTCTTTTAGTGTTTTTTTTGGAAGTCGGTTGTTTTTTTGTAAAAAAGTTTTTTTACAAGGAGATTTTAAATGTGTTTATAACACAAAAACAAATAAGAACGTGCAATCTGATGATAAGATATCGAACATTAATAATGTGCTTTTAGATGTAGTTTATTATCCATAGTGAATGAGTTAATAGCGTCTGAATAACGCACTATGGCAAGGTTTTGGCCTTAAGTGGCAGTGGGCAAGAACAGATGGCCGATGGGACCTAAAGGTTCTGGAAGTGGCGACCGCGTACCGGAAGACGTAGCGTTGCAGCGTTGGAAGGTCTCCCACAAGGTGGTGGCGATCAATGCTCGTGTCTTCTCTGTATAAGAAGAAGCCTTTGCCTTGCAGTGGAACAGTAATAGGATGATATTTTTAAATCCTACTAATAAATGTGAAAAATTGTATTTTTGGATGTTTCGATGTTTGGATGTTTGTTACTCAATTGCGCAAAAACGGCTGAACAGATTTGAATGAAATTTGGCGCACAGATAGATAGATCTAGTGGTAAATAATACTACAAATCTTTAAAGGCTCCCACAAACAGACGCGACGCGACAGCCCGCCACAAAGGCGCCGCCCGTCGCGGCACGCGGTGCCTTTTGTGTCACGCTGTCGCGTCGCGCCAGTGTGCACGAGCTTTAACACCGTCTCTGCAGTCGTAGCTTTCACACACTACAAAAACTTTAATTACACTAACATACAATACTATTAAAAATACAGAACCTTCATTAACACCGGTGTAGTCGGGCAATAAATAAAGGAATCAAACAGCACACGCTTCGGAGCAGTAAATATTGTTCGAGTCGGGTATCGAACCGGGAAGCGAACGGTGTTGCGCGGAATTCACACCTTTTCCTAATATTTATGGTATCCACTACAGTAGTTTATTTTCCTAGAGTTCAGTTAAAAACGAACGGTTTCAATAACCTCTAGTGGTGGTCAGATAGGAGTAGCTGCCTACAAATCATAACGGATTTAGGAATTCATTGTGCTCTCTTGTGTTTTGTGTCCGTTCGCACCTTCATATTTATTTACAAATAGAAATAGCTCTGAAAAAGCACGACCCAGTAAATTGTCTCAACTCGAATATTTAAGGCTCGTGCACACAGGCGCGATGCGACAGCGCGACGAGCGGTGCCTTTGTTTTGCGTTGTCGCGTCGCGCCTGTTTGTGGGAGCTTTTAACCCTATTCTACAAATAACTTGACAAGCTGTTGCTCTCGGTTTTACTCGCATCAAAATGCAACTAGGAAGGTACCGATTACATATAACCGGATGAAAAGTATCCAATTATATATTAAATGTTCATAAGATTATAGACAACCTGTGTGCCATAATTTCATCCAATTGTGTTCAGCTTTTACAGCGTCATTGAGTTACAAATATCCATATTAAGGGGACTACATGACCTAAACGCAAATTTATAATGACTAAAAATATATGATCCACTGCAGTAACCAAAATCAGAAAAATATATGATATTCTGCAGGATATATGCTAGTAAATGGGGTGTTGAAAACATAATACAATTAACGTGATATGATAAAAAAATAACGATTAAAAACCATACTTATAGTATACATGCAAACATTCCGATTTTTTGTCAGATTAATCTACAAGCAACATACTAACGTAATAGTGTTTTAATATTTTTAGTCCAATGAATAGATTTTTTGTAAATCCATAATTGCTTCATATTTTGCAATAAATTACCAGCGTTGTGTCACCGCGCGTCTCTTTCTTTTCTATGCAATCCGACAGTGACCGCGCTTTAGCTCTTGTAAGTCCCTTAACAAACATCATAATATTAATACAAGGTGTGAAAAGACCCATCACCATAGCCGCCATTACGCATTCTGTACATCAAACTAAGTAACAAAGCACAAAAATAATTGCTGGAAATATAATTTTATTTTTGGTGTGAAAAATCACTGTTTACGGTGGGTTGGTACTGCGCAACGTAACATACGCAAAACATTGTGCTTAAGGGTGCATGCAACGGTACAGGGGTCGTGGGGGTATTTAAAGTTATGTCAAAATATTAAAAACTTGTTTTCATAAAAAAACTTCAGTAAAAGTTAAAAAAAGAAAAAGAAAGAAAGAAAAATAGTTTATTCTGCACAAACAAAACGCACAATACAAATAAATGACATTAATAAAAATGCAGACATACAAAGTAGCCAAAAGCCTCGTACCCGAAAATTCAAAGTTTTACAATTTTGTCCATTGCTTGAGGTTAGGGCCAGGGACCAAAGACGATACACATTGCTCTGCAAGGAACTTAGAATTTTGATCTTCAATATCTGCGTAACCAGAGGGTTCGCAGGTATGGTCCAGTACAAAAACAATGATTACAATGACGTGGAGTACAAGTGACTGTCGGCTTCATTATGTGTCTTTTTACACACGTTATAATCTCGCTAACCAAAACCCAACTACACAGATTTCAAATGTAGGTACCGTAGAACGAAAAGAAAAAGAAAGAAAATACGTTTATTTGCGGTAAACATGACGCAAAGAAAAACACACAAATACAAAAAAAGAACGAGTTGGGGGAAAATATGCGTCACATCCACGCAAAACGGCAATCGCTCAGCATAATGCTACGACCCTATGCGAGACAGAGCCCCAGCGCTGGTTCAAAACACCTTTTAATTTAGCCAGTCAAGTTACAAAATGATTTATCACCTCGTTTATTCCCCACCTGTGCCCAACTGTCCGGTCCACCGTTTGAACCCTTTTAGCGAATTGCTGTAAATGTGACAAGTATTTGAACGTCTGTTTTAGGTTCAAAGCTGAATTTATTTCATACACAGTAAAAGCTTTAGCGTGATTGTCGAGGGTTTGGAGTGGTTTGTTAGACGTGGGTTTAAAAATAAAGAAGATTGGGAAGTTAGGGATGTATTGATCGGTTATTGAATAGGGATTTCTGAAAGGGTAAATTGCGTTACACAAAATGATCGTTATAATGCCAAATTATCGCAATGCCGTCAATTTTGACATTTCAGCTACGTTCGTTGCGTTATTTACGTTGTTGAGCTGACGAATTTTTTAAACCTATGAAGCAATGGATTACGAATTTCTTTCAAAACCCTCGACTTGTGATTGAAACTGTTACGTAATTAGGGTGCTGGTTAAGCTATATGTATGTATGAGTAATGTAAATGGGACCGTGAACTCGTTTTGAAGTATTATTTTTAACCGACTTCAAAAAAAGGAGGAGGTTCTCAATTCATCTGTTTATTTTTATTTTTTATGTCTGTCTTAGCTCAGAACTCTTTTCTGCGTAAACCTATTTGGATGTTTTTTCTATATTTGATAGCTGGTGCTTCACATGTGGTCCCATTTAAATTTGATCAAGGTCTGAGCGGCAGTTTTTGAGTTATCCTTAATACTGCATATTTTTTCCACTTAGTTTTTATTGATGTGTTAATAATTTCCTGTCACTGTTATTTACATACCAAGTAGTGGTATACGAATTTGTGTGGGGTAGGTACCGCAACTAAAAAGTGAAAAATAAAATCTTTTTTACAAAAAAACAAGCGACTTCCAAAAAAACGCTAAAAGCCGTGAAAAATAATTTTCATTTTGGAAGTCGGTGGCCAAAAACGAAAATACAAAACCAAACACCGACTTCCGAAATTAAAGTTATTTTTCACGCCTTTTAGTGTATTTTTTGGAATTCGGTTGTGTTTTGTATATACAAATACCAGGGACTAACAGAAATTACTGAGGGTCTTCAAACATTATTATTACATACAAAAACTCACGCCTTTTTCCCATGGAGGTAGGTAGAAACTACAGAACGCCACTTGCTACTATCCTTAGGTACAGACTCCTTATGATTCATTTACGTTCCTATATCTATTCTAGTCATACACGCACGCCGGTTGCGAGTACTACGCACCTGACCTTTCTGAACAAAATCACCAATAATGAGGTTACTATATGTCTTCCTAGGGCGTCCCCTACCGGCGTTTCCACTCACATCTGCGTTGTAAATACCCTTTGTTAGTTCTTTCATTCTTTCTCTCAACATGACCAAACCATCTCATACTCTTTGAAATTGTTATTATTATTATCACTGCATAAAATACCTTTTGATATATTGCAATTAAATGAATAAATTTAAAACTCATATTAAAAGTACGCTTTGTAAACAAGCATATTACAAATTAGAGGATTATATCTTAGATAAGAATGCTTGGAAACATGCTGGGTCCTGCTCCATAGGACAATTTAGAGTCTAGACAAAATCAAACTGGTTGCTAATTTAACTGTATAATTTTTATGACATTGATTTTTACATTATGTAACTACTTTAACTCACACACTAAATTATTACTTGTGAAATTTTGGAAAAATCAATTACTTTTCAATATTTGTAAATATGTGAGCACCATAGTATCTATCTCATAATTAATTTACCTGTAATTGCGTTATATTTAATTCTTTTTACCTATTGTGGTATAGTAATTTTATTCTAGGTGCATCGTCTTCACTTATAATTAATGTATACATAATATTGTAAAACATTTTTAAAAGAGTAACGGTGGAGTTTCTTGCCCATTCTTCTCCATACAAAACTACCTTTCGGAAGGGGCAACTAGAATCAATTCTATTTTTTTGTAAATTTTGACGTTCAAAAGTGCCTTTTAAGTGCCTATTTGAATAAGCTATTAATAAGCTTTGACTTGAACTAAGCTTGAACTTTGACTTTGAATAAGCTATTAACATAACAGAATCCTCCCAGAAATTCCTGTAACAGAGTATCTAATGCTGAAAATTTGACTGAAGATAATTTATAGCCCCGTCAAAAACCTATCTTCTTAATAAAGGAGATCGCCCACTCTGGTTTTTTTTGGCGGCTGTTTAGAATAGGAAATTATTATATATTTTTAAAGTACACATGAACGCATTATTTTTCACTAAAGCTGAGCCCAGATAATGTTCTTTTGTCCGTACCGTTCCTCCCACGAACGCTAGTTTGGCCGCCAGGGATCGGGGCGTACCTTGATGTGTTCCGAGGCGCCGTGACGCCGTATCGTTCCGAAGGGCGTCCAAACAAGCATTCTTGGATCACGACATGGATACGGAACGGAGGAATGGTACGGTCAAAAGAACCTAATTATCTGGACGCAGCTTTAGGTGTCAAATTCGAGAACAATTTGGGTTCGTAGATATACCTCTAACGTAAGAATTAGAACGTCGGCGAAGAAAAATAATAATTATTATTTTAGTAGAACAATACGCGCTGAACGTTCAGGTAAAAACGTGTTCTAGCCTAGCACTTTCCTCCCGCGGCCATTCCCATTTACTCTGTTCCACACTACACAATAGATGTAACGCGAGTAGTGACCGGTAACTCAGTTCAGTCACTCGTCCTCTGTTGCCTTGTTCACTACTCACTGATTTTGCGAATCATCTTATTTCTCGGCATGTATTATTCAGATTGTTTTCTTCACCAGGGACTATTGTTCGATTAACGAACTTGTTTTTATCATGGATTGATGAGTGTGTTGCAATCGTTCAGTTGTCAATAGGAGGCGGATTGACAGATAAGATCGTTGTATATCTTTGTTCGCAAATTCATTATAGCGTTGTTGCCATACAAATAAATGTTTCTACTGCTGCGTTCATTCAAATAAAATGTAATCAATTCCTAGCCGCCGACTTTTTTTAAATCCCAATTTGCCGAACAAAATGGGTGATCTCCTTTTAAAGCCAGTTCTGAACCATATTATTATATTACTAGCTATCCCCGCGACATCGTTCGCGTGCATGTCGGAAAACAAATTGGATTTCATGTGTTTTATTTTTTTCGCGCGGAACCCTAATATTTTTTATAGAATATAAGTTGCCTAAGTTAAGCTTAAGTCCCGTCAAAATCGGTCTATCCGTTTCGGAGATCAGCCGGAACAAACAGACAGGTAGACTGAGAAAAATAAAAACAAGAGTTTTTTTTTATAGGCCCACTTGCACGTTTAATTGGGTTAAATGAATAAATATAGAGTATTAACTAAAAAAATATATATAATTACTAAATACAGAATACTCGTATTTATTTAGAGTTACGTAATTATCATTTTAACTCTGCGCCACTAGAAACTAACACTGGGTTAGTAAACCTGATATTTGTATATTTTGAGTTGGGGACATCGCAGGTCAATCGATGAAACATAAAATAGAATTGCAATGTCTATGCCCTAATAAGTAATCCGACCAAAAATGAATGAACGAACAATGAACGGAAATTATATAACCATCTCTTTTACACTATATTACGATATGTAATACTTTCTTGTCTTTGAATTTTATAAAATGACATTTCATTTTAATCGTAGGTATTTTATGTGGTTTCCATGGACATTTAGTTTATTGATTGACGGAAACGTCATTTATGGAAAAAAATATGTTATAAGTTTTATAAAATTTGTATTTATTTTTATATGAGTTCATGAATATATTGCCTGTTGATATAGTAACGAATTTTCACTTACTACAACGTCGAACAATATAAAATACAAAATAAGTTTTATCAGCGGTACCACATAAATCATAATAACGTCAATTTATTATGACGTTACTTACACTAACCCAGAGTTTAGCGACAGGTTAGGACAGGTTAGGACAGACACATTGGCGGGTTTAATATAAAAAAAAAATAACTCTAGGTTTACTTCTAACTCTTGCTGGCGCAAGATGAATTATATGATAAACCCTGAGTTAGCTGTTAACTCCGAGTTATTTAGGTTAACCCATGAACGCGCAAGTGGGCCTTAAGTCCAGTATATACTTTCATATGCATTTAGTAAAAAGCTGTTATTTTGACATTACAAACAGACACTTCAATTTTATTTATTTGTACAGATGTCATACTTGAATCTCTAGTTGTCTCAGAACTGTCAATAACTCAACGGTGGTCATCATCCAGCTATAAATAAATATACCCTTGAAACATATCCAACGCTATACGCATTAATATCTACAACGTGCTGTGTTACAAAGAGCTACTACGGTCGAGTAATTAAGAGTGTCATGAATGGACATGGAATGGGAATGAATGAGAATGAACGACCAACGACGGATTGTCGTTCTCTTTATTAAATTGACGGAGACACAGAATCAGTGAGTTTCCTCTTATTATGTTTTTAACAATAAGTATAGGATTAAACGATACAATTCAACACCTAATAAAATAAAACCGGCTATTGGAAAAGTATAAATGGCTTTTTTTTGGTTAATATTGATTTATTTTCTCTTCCGAAGTTTTTCATCTTAAGGCTCCCGCGGACAGGTGCGGCGCAACAGGCAGCGCGACACGACTCTAGTAGAACAATTTTGATGAAAACTTCATTCTACCAGAATCGCGTCGCACTATCGCGTTGGGCCTGTCTACGGGAGCCTTAAGCGGGATGCTTAGTTGTAGTCCGCCAAATTCATTTTTTTTTTGTTTTTTTTGCAAATTCTAGCCCTGTTTTACGTCGTATGTTGTTAAAAACAAATAAAATTTGAATTTGGCAGGCTATTGCTGATGATTCACCGTAGGACAGTTACCGTATTTTTAAGAACATGCTGATTCTAATCTCGGTCTTAAGGCTCCCACAGACAGGCGCGACGCGACAGTGCGACACAAAGGTGCCGCTTGTCGCGCGACAGGCGGTACCTTTATGTCGCGCGCGAATCGCGTCGCGTGTCGCGCCTGTTTGTTTAGGAGCCTTTAATCTGTCAAAATTACTTCTACTTTTTTGACAAGTTTTTGACGTTGATTGTCGCTGAGATGATATAGCGACGAGATTTTGAACGTTTTTAAATACCGGTAAAACGGGGTGAATAGGAACGCAGGGGTGAATCGTAACGAAACTATAAAAGGGATTTTAACATTGAAATATTATAGTCTGTCGCCAAAAAGGACTCTAACGTGTATACTGTATTATAATTAACCGATTACGTGTCCCTGTTGGCAACAAATTATATTATTTAAATGTTAAAATTCCTTTTAAAGTTTCGTTACGATTCACCCCTGCGTTCCTATTCACCCCGTTTTACGGTACTGGAATTGATCTTCATAATAGATGGCTTTTACGCTTGACATGTATATACACCTCAAGTTTACCCAGCAAGAAGAAACGTTAAGGCTCGTTTACGGAGACGCGGGGCGTCGCGCGTCGTGTTAGGCAGAGGGGCCCGCACTAAATTCAAACATATGGCGTTTTATGAGAGCGTTTACGGAGAAGGGGAAAGGAAAACGCCACGCCGCACGCGCGACTCCCCGCGTCTCCGTAAACGAGGCCTTAAAAATAAGTCCGCACTATCTCAAAGACAAACTATTAATACTCAAACTCCTTGCAGCGTGCGACTGGCCAGACACGTCGCCCGAAACACACAGAGCTCGGCCATACGAAAATAAAACCAGACAGGCCGATGACGTTTGACCTGATAACTAACTTATCCAATAAACAAAATATCAATTAAATAAAATATACACAATGGACATAAACGAAGGCAAACTCAAGGAAGAAGTCAGCAGCTTTGTGTCCTCACTGCAAAGATTACTCCCTAAGAAGAAGGAGATCATCGTGATCGAACCGCGCAGGTTAAAAACAATCAAACTATGTGACGTTCATGCCGAAGCGAAGAGTACGTTCCCGAAGTGCTTCATCGGCGCCAGACTCATTATCCTCAGAGAAATCCTGGACAAGGTTAAGCTCGTTCAACAGTACAACTATGGGAAGACCAAAGAGTCTTATAAGTGTTTCGCCCAGTTAATCCACAAGGAAATGGAACCAAAGAGCACTGGTGAAGGTCTCCTGATAGACTCAGCTGGTTCTGCGACAGCCACGTACAAGGAACTTTTAGAAGGAGCGTACGAGATGCGACTGACGTCGAGAATCAGAGACTTGGTGACGTCAGAAACCGAAATAGTTTTCGAGAAAGATAATGACAAATCAATGGGTTCGATTTCATGTTCTGTGAGGGATGTGGACCCAAACACACTACGCGTGGTGATGCAGTGGATGTACAAGGTCCTGCCCGATATTTGTTTCGGCACCGAGATCGGACTCAGGCCGCTTACGTACCCGCCGAGCCCGGAGTTATCGATCAGTGCTCGTTACGACAGACCCAGTTTCACGTTATCGTCAACGGTCAGCAAAGCCGGCCTCCAGTTGTGTCTTTACAAAGAGTTTTCCCCACAGTTGCGATTAGCGACGATAATAACCGAAGGTTGTCGAGGAGCGCCGACGCATGTGAGTTTGGCGATGCACAAGAACTACCAGAATGGTTCTGAGCTGAAGATATTTATTGATTCGCAGCGCTGCGGTGGCTTTACATTTCAGAGGGATATTTTGTTTTATGAACCGCATAATGATATCCGCGTGTTGCGCCTCGTCGGAAGTACTCTGATTGATAAACAGCGGCGCGTACGTTTCGGTGTTGGATTTCATCTGGACTTTTGACGTATTCCGAGTAAGTTACACGCTTGAACTCAGCCTTCGCAAAAATTGCCCGTTTCTATGAAGTGGACGGGGTGTGCTTACATTTTTGTAGATTTATTCGTTTGTATATAAGTATACATAGGTTTTAGTTACTGTTTTATCTTATGAGAGTTTGTTCCGCTACGTGGTTTAAAAATTGCATTAAATTATTGAAAATATAGTCGACGGGTTGATGGATTTATTGTTTTTTTCTTTTTTCTTTTTGATGATTACATTACTTTCGATAATAGATAATTCTTTATTGATTTTTTGTAATTTTTGTAATTCCTATTGTATTTTTAATATGAATGAAGAATACTACTAAAGGTTTGGGTGTAGCAAAAGAGACATGAAAGTAGAATAAATGCTGTCGAAATGTGTTCCTCGCGAAGCATCTGTAGTGAAACTATGAATGATAGGCTAATGAATGATGTGATAAGGCAACGGTGCGGTGACGATTTTTTTTAAGTACCTTAGCTTATAAGTTTTGGTCATGTTGAGAGGATGATTAAATACGACCAACAAAGGTATTTATAAGGCAGATGAGAGTGGAAACGCCAGGAAGGGACGCCCTAGAACGTCATAATATAGTGGTATATATATCATCACCTTAGTGGTGATGTTCTTCAGAAAGGTCATGTGCGCAGTACTCGCAACCGGCGTGCGTGTATGACCAGATGTATAAATGTAAACGAAGCCAAAGGAGTACGTAAGGATCGTAGCAGGTAGCGTTCTGTAGCTTCTGGGATGAAAGCGTGAGTTTATGTGCTTATATGTACGTAATACTATACTATGCTTTAGAGAGTTTTCTTACATTGTAAGTAATCATGAAAATCTAAAACTTTACAGACATCTGGGACAAGTTTCCTCCAAAACTCAAGAGTCACCGAGTTCTGTCTAGAGATACGAGAGAAAACTTCTCCAAATAAAAAATGAACCAGTACATTTTGAAAACTTGAGACAAGTAGACAGTGATAAGTTTGAGAAACTTGGAGCCTCGTTATCTAGTGACACGAGATAAACACGACAACTTGTGTTTTATTAAAGTATTTTCCCAACCATACAACTGTTTATGGTGTGCTGCGCATTTGTTCGGGTTGGCATTAATTGGCTCAGGCGGATGGTGAACTGGCTACTAAACGCCACCTTTTACGATCCTTACATACCCCTTTTGCCTCGTTTACGTTCATACATCTGGTCATACACGTACGGCCGGTTGCGAGTACTACGTACCTGACCTTTCTGAAGAAAATTACCAATAAGGTCACTATATGTCTGTCCTTTGAATCTGCCTTGCGGGCGGTGAAATCGGATATAATACGGCGCGTACACAGCGTACGGCAAAGCCAAGCGTTACGATAAAAATTAACTGCAACATATCAGTTCAGCGAAGGTAGATGCCGAACGAGTTTACCGATCGGCATGAGCTGAATGAAAACCGAATATTTGTAGTAATTGCTTAGACTTACTTACTTACCTAGACTAGAGTCAAGAGCAAATCAAACTGAATAAAAAAAAATAAAAAACTTGTGCTCGTAATATTCACATTCGTATAAGCGAATGAGAGCAGGCGTGTCATAATAATAGAATATTAATATTAACGTATTCACAATTATGTTCCTAAGTATTCGATTTCTTGGCAAAGTAAATTAAAAGTGCCGTCTGTGAATGCTGCCTTATGTCATAAGCTCACTATAAGCAGCACCCTAATTACGTAACATACTATCAAACACAATCTGAATCATTTTGAAGCCTATTGCTAATCCATTGCTTCATATGTTCGAAAAATTTGTCCGCTCAACAACGTAAATAACGCAATGAATGTTGTTGAACTGTCAAAATGAAAGCTATTCCTACTGTTAGTGTGTTACGATATTACCCCACAGGTTTTAACGCTGAGCCTTAAAAGCTTTCCATTATTTCACTTCCATCCAGGTGCTGTTCAATTTTTTACTTGATCCTTACACCGTACTAATATCTGTCCTATGTCTGTCAGTCTGTCTGTTACATTTTCACGCCTTAGTGGCTTAACGGCTTTCGATAATTGGCACTCAGGAACACCAGGACTTGGATTAGGACATGGGATACTTTTTCCTAGAGTCCGCGCCACGAGAAGCTATAAATTTTGTAAATAAAGAACTTCTACTAAGTTATGTAGCGACAATTCAATCAACAACAAATAATCCCAAATTCAATCAACTCAAAGTAATACGAGACTAACGAGCAATTTCACTTGGTCGGGTTATATTTTAGCGATTTAAAGCGCTGTCGTCTAATGTTTTGTGGTACTGGAACGCGTCTGACTCATGGATCGTAAACATTTATTTGGGCAGCCATACCTACGTTCCCGATAATTTCCGAACTCCACGCGAGTGAAGCCACGGGGAAAAGCTAGTTTAAAATAAGGAGAGGAAAACTGCGTTCAGCCTTTGCCATGCAGTAAAGTGGGTTTCCTTGTCCGTAATCTTTCAAGCTGAAAGTTGCTGAAAACGTGCCGTATTTCGGTAGGATTACACTTGTGTAGACTTTAATATAATAAAGGGAACGTGCCTTTTTCAAGTAGCCAGGATTATGAGGAAAGCCTCGTGTGGTGGTGTTTTTAGTTTTTTACTGTTTTAGTCAACAAATCAAAATTGTTTATTTGCATAACATTCGAAGAATGATTTTACAAAGCTTCGAGATCATCCATGGAAAAACATCGGCTAGTAAAATACTGTCGTATCTTCTAGAGTATTATTTCACAACACATTTTCTTCAACCTATGCAGGGTCAAATTAAATTAGCTAGCGAAACTCCGCAGACGTCATAGGTATCGATAACTAAACATGATATAAAAAATATAAAAATTAAATTATGGGGTCATCGACCGCAATTAGTGTGTTCACTTGAAATATCAGTTTAAAAAAATCGTATATTTCGTCTAAACTTTACAGACGTGATTGGTGTCGAATTGTCGATATCTCAACATGATAAAATATATTTTTTCAACTCATATATTATGTAACAAAACAAGAGGTCGTTGACCCCTAAAAAAAAACACCAAATCTTTTAATTTTATCGTGTTCAGATATCGATACCCATCACGTCTGCGGAGTTTCGCTAGCTAATTTAATTTGACCCTGTATAACATACTTCAGTACTACAGTCTTTCCCCACTACATTCTGAAACACGAGAGCCTTAAACGTTCATCGTTCATATCACATATTGGAGCGCTAAGCCGGACTAAGAGCTTTATATTGGGCTCCACAAAGATAGACAGCACACTTGCATGGGTGTGTGTGTGTGTGTGTGTGTGTGTGTGTGTGTGTGTGTGTGTGTGTGCGTGTGTGCAGATATGTTAGGTATCGGGAAATTGAGATTTCGATCAGATTGTATGAACATAACATTGTTTTTGTTTCACTTTAAGGCTTAGATGAACTTAAAGCTGTAGATACGGTATTTGACACAGCGCGCGGTCCTTCTTAACCAAGTCCAATAGACACAGTTGTACTCAGTCACACGCGGACCATCGTTTTAACAGCGCCTGTCGATACAGCTGAATAATTTCTTTTTTTGTATATAAATATGCATCAAAATTCTTTCATGTGTTCTAATCACCAAAGAAACAAAAATAAGACACACGGGTTTCCTTTCCACGCGTAAGTATACCCAAAAATGTTAATTTTATTTATTGTTTGCTTCGCCTTTTTTGTGAGAGCGAGATAGATAATACAAAACAGCGTGAGAGACACGATGCGACACATCGCTCGACTCTCGCTAAAGATACGGTTTCCTAGAAGAGCGTTTCCGTCATGATAATAACTGACGTCATGAAAATCTGTCATTTCCATCAGTATTTGTCATTATGGTGTCAAAAACTGCTCTATATTTGGACATTACGCATACATGTGGCGGCTGTAGCGGCATCTACAACGCCACATGCGAGCTACGCTTTACAATGGCGTCACGCATAATCCTGCATCGCGCAAGCAAAGTTTACCGCGCAACTAGCATAAATACAACGTCTCGACATCAATCGTCGTCGGGCAGTTGCCCACCAGACACGAAACCCGTCTGGTCGGAGGATCCTCCCTTTTCTATGGAGGTATGAGTGAACTTTACACCCTGTTCCTCAAACCTCTTACCGCACTTCTAGGAAACCGTAGCTTAACGCTACCTCAGTGTCATTCAAACAACACAAACAAACAAAAATTCGGCGGCTAATGCGGTTGCAGTCGCACGACTGCGTCGGGTTCTATCTCTGTCCTTGTCTATTGGTTACTGTAAGTATGCAACTGTGATCACAGATGTGTGAGTTTCGATGCATGTACCTAGTTGTGCACCGAGCCCGATTGCGATGTTAGAGCGTACCATATCTACCGCTTAAGTTTATCTAAGCTTTAGGGTCGATTTTTCAATCATCAGATAACTTTTATCTTAAGGCTCCTTGATACAGGCGCGACACGCGACGCGACACAAAGGCACCGCCTGTCGCGCGACGAGCGGTGCCTTTGTGTCGCCATTATTCGGCGGCGTGACAGCATTCGTTTAGAAAACATGTCTAACATATTCATTAAATAATCTGTCCATAAGTACACAAGTCTTCAACTGTTGTCTGAGCTCTTGTTCGTTTATTTAATTAGGTTGTTATTTCTGAAAACCTTTACAGGCCAATGTGAGATTAACAGCAGATAACCTAATCTAAGATTTAATCAGATTTTTCATAAATTACGGGTTAAGTAATAGTAACATAACATCACGCCCGTTCCACGAAGGGTTAGGCACAGGTGTATTTATCTATAGCACCCACATTTCGCTAGGTATGTTTAAGTCCCATGTAATAGACGGCAAACCTGTTGCCGTCAACCAGGCACAAATCCAGACTCCGGGCTGCATCTATGATAATACGGGTATTAAAAGTATTTGTGATGACTGCTACATCATTTATTGCAATTACATTAGGTCCAATCATCAATTAAGGGCTCCTACAAACAGGTGCGACACGCGACGCGACACAAAGGCACCGGCTCTCGTGCGACGAGCGGTGTTTTGTATCGCGAGCGATTCGCGTCGCGTGTCGCGCCTGTTTGAAGGAGCCTTTATTTGCTGCGCAATGTGCATTGTGATTTCAGATTCTCTACGATTTTTTCGGTAAAAAAAAAATGCAAAATGAGAATGTATCACATCCTAACTCACATTATAATCCTCTAGTTTCGCACACACACAAGCCCACCTTCAAACAGACACACACACACACCCCACCCTAAAATGTTTGCCGACAATCTTGATGCCGGCTTTAAAGCACAGGGCGCTTACACACTTAGTACGTTGCTAGTGAAAAAAATTATATATTATAATGGATGCATATATAAATATGTGAGAATGGCGGACGAATATGAAAATCATCTGTTAGATAAAAAAAAAAAAAAAAAAAAAAAATATTTATTCAAAAACACAAGTTGGTAAAATACAGTAGGTATAAATCTTAGAAATAATATAGGTATTATAAAGTATGATGCCTGTACTAGGATAAACCTGTATCACAGGCGGCATGAGGTCTTACAATTACTATTAGGACAACTGATTTCTTAACAATATTTAACATAAGTTTTAAGATTAGTGACATAGTTAATTTATTATGTTATAATTTACTTAAACACTAATAGTTAATTAAGGTCTTAAACATGTAGATAATTTCTATATTATTTACGGAAAATAGTTTTTAGCACTTAGTTACACGAATATGATTGAGTCAGCAGTATTATTAACTAGGTTGAAAGAAATATTGCATTTAAATCGCCTTCAAGGCTACATTAAATTTTTAAAGCGATCGGCATTTATGTGCTTAGACAGCAGCAAATCGATGGTAAGTAGGACAGCTCAGTGGTCAGGTATATTGTTGAGTCCGCAACAAGCAATACGGAAGTCTGGCCTTGAGTATGATGCACTATGTGCCCTCATAATCAATCGAGTTAATGTACCTGTATTCTGCTATTTTCCTAGCAGGGCAATCGGCATCTCCCGTTTTGTGATCACTGGGCTTTTTAAAGCGTGAGCAAGTTGCACATTTCGGAATGTTGGCTTTTTTCACGCAATCAGAAATCGAATGGCCAGCATCACCACAGTGACCACATGTAGAAACGATCTCACGGCAAGTTTTTGATGCATGGCCATATTGTTGGCATTTGTAACACCTTGTTACCAATGTAAAATCCCTGACAGGACAGGAAGTCCAATTTATAAAAAGCCTTGATTGAGGGATTATGGCTTTA
Organism: Griposia aprilina; assembly: GCA_916610205.1. Classification (NCBI taxonomy): domain Eukaryota; kingdom Metazoa; phylum Arthropoda; class Insecta; order Lepidoptera; family Noctuidae; genus Griposia; species Griposia aprilina. Next base: position 3,934,822 of record OU744302.1, read on the forward strand.
CGTATTTCAGCTGAAACTTCAACAACGTAGTTACAGGTCGTAGCATCTCTCTTCCCCGATTTGTGGCTTAATTTTATTAAGGTCAAGAAAGATTCCAATGACATCGCTGGTAACTTGTCGGCTACGTTTTGTTCGAAAATGCACCTGAACACCTCATTTTCAGCCAAGGAAGTCGGCACTCCAACAACTACGATACGAGGTTTGCGCTTGCTGGGTTCGTCGGCGGTAAGTCCAGATGTAGAGAGCTGGACTGCGTGCTTTAGTTTATCAGCGTCGTGTTTCGTCTCGGTACTGACAATTACGCCTCCATTTTTAGTTTTCCAGACACCACGAACATGCAGCTTCAAACAAAAAAAAGATGTAAAAGAAAACGTTGAGCTTTCAAGAGATGCGAATCTGTGATGAGTTTGCAGTTTTTGTTGTTTAGTGTTTAGTCTATACTAATAATAATTTAAAGAGATATTTGTGAGTTTGTATGTAAGAGATAATCTTCGTAATTACTGAACCGATTCCTAAAACTCTTTCACTAATGGGAAGCTACATTATTGCCGAGTGTTATATATATTTTATTATTATATAGGATTATATATTATATAGGATATATTTTAATTTAATACCAGAAATTTCGTAGCAGGTGGTGTTTTTTAGTTTCTACCTACCCCCATGGGAAGAAGGCGTGAGTTTATGTATGTATGGAAATTTCACTCGGACGAAGTCGCGGGCAGAAGCTAGTATTAAATATAATATTGGTGCCATTTAATTTTAGTCCTAATATACGTGCAGTATATAATATTATATACTACAAGCAACAGCATGAGTACAATAGAAGGATTTTTAAAAAATCATCCCCTATAGGGGTTAATAGCAGGGATAGAAAACCGGTACGAATTTGGGTTCCGGTTCTTCATTTCGGTTCCTAATTAAAAAGGTTCTTCCTTTCGGAATGGTTCCGCTTTAGGTTCCAGTTTGGTTCTGGTTCCAACGTAGCGGTTCCAAATAAAGGTTCAAATATATCCGTTCCGTACCATCCGATTTAAAGGTTTTTTAAATAAGAACTACCACATGATCTACCAAAGCAAAAGTGCCCTGCTCCCCTTTCACAGAAACTCCAACCTTTTCACCCGCCGGCCGCCTGCCGCTGCCCCCCGTACCTCGCCGCTATCGTACAAACCTTCTTCCTGCGCTAACCGGCATCGTATGAACTCGTTCGGACTCGCTGAAGAAGAACCGATAAAATAAAGGTTCATAAAGGTTGCAATTTAGGTTCCTATTCTCGTTCGGATCCTAGTAACGGAACCCCTAAATACACTTGGATCTCTGTTTCGGACAAATAGCGTGTTGATAGAAGTGGAACAGTTTTCTAAATGTATTAAGTTACACTTGGTTCTCTGTTTCGGACAAAGAGCGTGCAGATAGAAGTGGAAAGTTTTCTAAATGTATTAAGTTACACTTGGTTCTCTGTTTTGGACAAAGAGCGTGCAGATAGAAGTGGAACAGTTTTCTTAATGTATTAAGTTACACTTGGTTCTCTGTTTCTGACAAAGAACGTGCAGATAGAAGTGGAACAGTTTTCTAAATGTATTAGTTACACTTGGTTCTCTGTTTTGGACAAAGAGCGTGCAGATAGAAGTGGAACAGTTTTCTAAATGTATTAAGTTACACTTGGTTCTCGGTTTCTGACAAAGAGCGAGCAGATAGAAGTGGAACAGTTTTCTAAATGTATTAAGTTACATTTGGTTCTCGGTTTCTGACAAAGAGCGAGCAGATAGAAGTGGAACAGTTTTCTAAATGTATTAAGTTACACTTGGTTCTCTGTTTCTGACAAAGAGCGTGCAGATACAAGTGAAATAAGTTTCTAAATACAGTATTACATTATATTTGATTCTCTCTTTGTGACAAAGAGCGTGCAGATAGGAGTGGAACCGTTTTCTAAATGTATAAAGTTATACTTGGTTCTCTGTTTCTGACAAAGAGCGTGCAGATAGAAGTGGAACAGTTTTCTAAATGTATTAGTTACACTTGGTTCTCTGTTTTGGACAAAGAGCGTGCAGATAGAAGTGGAACAGTTTTCTAAATGTATTAAGTTACACTTGGTTCTCGGTTTCTGACAAAGAGCGAGCAGATAGAAGTGGAACAGTTTTCTAAATGTATTAAGTTACACTTGGTTCTCGGTTTCTGACAAAGAGCGAGCAGATAGAAGTGGAACAGTTTTCTAAATGTATTAAGTTACACTTGGTTCTCGGTTTCTGACAAAGAGCGAGCAGATAGAAGTGGAACAGTTTTCTAAATGTATTAAGTTACACTTGGTTCTCGGTTTCTGACAAAGAGCGAGCAGTTAGGAGTGGAACCGTTTTCTAAATGTATAAAGTTATACTTGGTTCTCTGTTTCTGACAAAGAGCGTGCAGATAGAAGTGGAACAGTTTTCAACTGCACTTACTATTATTGTTGCAAAACTTCATAAAACAACCTCACGTTTGTTACTGTATAGGCAGGGAGCTGGCGACCAATAAAATATTGGCATCTTTACTTGGACAATTTCTTTGGAAGTCTATTGAATAAAAGGGCTTGTGTGTTTCCGCAATAACGGTCTACAAATGATAGCACTAGTAATAAAAAAAAACATTTTCGAGTTGACGTTCAAACTCACTTCACTTTATCATATTGTATCAATGTTAATTCTACTTGCTTTTATGATTTATTAATTTTTAAGGCGAGCTCCTGGACTGTATGCTATGGTAGGAATGTTTAAAGTTTTAAATGAAACGCCCAGACCGAGGAAATTTCAAGTAGTTCCCCTCGACTCGACTGCTTATTTTACGCTATTTGCTTATTTTAAGTGTTACAAAAGGAACAACATACAGCCACCGAAATTAATTGTTAAGCAAATTGACACCCTACATCAATTTGCCGTGCCATTTCATAAAACTGTCAAATAATAAAAGTTCTGATTTGAATATACGGACAATTTAAATTGGTAGTCATTTTGCTTAACAATTATTTGACTCTGACTTATTGCATTTCATACGAGCAGTTACCTAATCTAAAAACAGAATATGCATTCAAGTAGGGAATTTGTCTCTTGGCATATTATTTTAAGACATAATATTGTTTGGCATAACGTTTGCATAACTTTTATTAGTATAATGATACTGTGGCATAATAATACTTTGGCATAATGCAATGGTTAGGTTAGGTTTATATGACAAAACATTTATGCACAAAATTTATTATGCGTAATGATCATTATGCTGAATTTCGTTATGCCAATGCTAAATTATGTCAATGGATAGGGAACCATTCAAGTATCCCACGATTTTGCCGAAAATTCCGGTGCTTTCTACTGAGAATGGTACCTACTTCTACCCTATGTTTTAACATTCAAAACGAGAATGTAACATTAATCTGAATAGAGGAAATGAATCCTATCTGCTAATACTCGTAACTTTGATTTAACTTAAATACGTGCAGTGGTAAATATATGGCTGTTTTACATTATGGCATTGTGGGTGGTTATAACAGACATTTTATAAATATTATTTTGTTGAAGACATAGGTTGGTTTTGACAGATTCTTGGGCCCATATTTTGACAGTTTTGGAGGAGACTGTCCCATTGGCCTAGTACTCAAAAGTACAACTGTTAAGCGATTGGCCTGTGTTTTTGTGGTTTTCTCTGACCGGAGACTGATTTTGTGGTACAAATATAACTCGAAACTGATCTCATTCAATGTGTAAGTCTTACGGTCTTATTGGCATTCGAATCGATCTGGACGAAGATCGCACCCAGTTGAATCGATTAAAAAATCGGTAGATCGTATGGCTAGATTTGATCTTTCGGAAGATCGATTCAAATCGGGCATCCCTATTTTGTGCCCACAAGCTTGTCCCCTATGACATGGAACTTATAACGTAACCTTATGTGATATTCGTAATCAGTGTCAGCGGCGTTATGATAATGATAAATGATAAATGATAAATGATTTTATTTCTGTAAGTAGGTTTGTACAAACACTTTTACACGTCAATCATATTTTTAAACTAGATGAGGTCGGCGTTTCCTATCTGACTACTCTGAGAAGAAAGGCCGAAACAAACTCAGAGGTCACAGTCTCTTTTAAAGTCCAGACATAATCTTGGTCAGATCATGTGAAGACCATGTAGATTGGTATCTGAAATGGTCTTTTGAGGAAAGAACCACACAGATTGAGTGGACCTGTCCAGTCAGTGCACGCATTTGTCAGTAATCGTGCAGCTCAACTCAGGAAGTCAGAACTTAAGGAGCTCAACGATTCGACGAACAATACCAAAGAAAGGACATTTGGGTAGGCCACATAAATTACTCAATCTGCCAGATCATGATCAAAATTAACTGCGAAAAAAAAAGCAATGACCCACATAATCCTCACATTCACAATAATTAAAATAACATACTACTTTACAAGTAAATACTCATGTCATTGTGTATATAAAATTCAACAATGTCAATGTGTATATAAAAAAATCGGACATAATGTTTGAGAACCATGTAGATTGGTGTCTGAAATGGTCTTTTGAGGAAAGAACCACACAGATTAAGTGGACCTGTCCAGTCAGTGCACGCATTTGTCAGTAACCGTGCAGCTCAACTCAGAACTTAAGGAGCTCAACGATTCGACGAACAATACCAAAGAAAGGACATTTGGGTAGGCCGCATAAACTACTTAAACTGCCAGATCAAGAATATAACTGAAACAATGACCCACATAGTCCTCATATTCTCAATAATGAAAATAATATAATACTTTTTACAGTAAATATTCATGTCTAAAATAGCTAGCAAATTAAAATCAACATTCACCGTGTAAATTTATTGGAGCAGCTCAATCCCAAGCCTTTTTGTCCTCAATATAGTCTTTCACAGTATAATAGGCTTTCTGGCATAGTTTCCGTTTTATAAAAGATTTGAATTTATTAAAGCTTAGATCTTGAATGTGGCTAGGAAGTTTATTATAAAAACGTATACATTGGCATCTAAACGAGCCACCTATTTTCTTGAGCCTGGTTGTAGGAACAATAAATTTGTGTTTGTTTCTAGTATTTATATAGTGGATATCACTGTATTTTTTAAACAGATTAATATTTTTATGTGCATACAAAAGATTTTCATAAATATACTGAGAAGGCACAGTAATTATATTAATCTCTTTAAATTTATCTCTGAGGGAGTGTCTGGGACTTAATTTATAGATAGAACGAATTGCCCTTTTTTGTAAAACGAAAATTGTCTGGATATCGGCGGCATTTCCCCACAACAGAATACCGTACGACATTACACTATGAAAATAACTAAAGTATACTAAACGGGCTGTCTGTAAATCAGTTAAACCACGAATTTTTCTAACGGCGTATGCTGCAGAGCTAAGCTTTTTTGACAATTTATCTATGTGGGGGCCCCATTGAAGCTTGGTATCCAAAGTTATGCCTAAGAAAACTGTGGTATTTTCGGGTTTCAGCACTTCACCCTTTATGAGAACACTAGTTTCTACTTGTCTAACATGAGGTATCGTAAACTTAATACATTTAGTTTTTTTCTCGTTAAGAAGTAGGTTATTAAGATTAAACCAGTTAACTACTATTGCAAGGGCGCTATTTACATTGTCAGTAATCAGCTGCTGACGTTTCAGTTTAAATAAAAGTGAAGTGTCGTCTGCAAATAACACTATATTATGTTTATCCTTTATGAGGTAAGGTAAGTCATTTATATAAATAAGAAATAAAAATGGCCCAAGAAATGAGCCCTGGGGGACCCCCATTCTTACTACCGATCCGGGTGATCTTTTTCCATTAACATCAACTCTCTGAATCCTATCACTTAAGTAAGAAGTAAGAAGATCCAGAGAGGCGTTTCGGATTCCGTAGTGGTGCAGTTTCCTGATCAATGTTTCATGAAGAACACAATCGAATGCCTTGGACAAATCGCAAAAGATTCCCAAAGCATCGCATTTGTCCTCCCATGCATCATAAACATGTCCTAAAAGTTCAACTCCGGCATCACTAGTCGAACGACCCCTTGTAAAACCGAACTGTTTGTTATGCAGTAATTTGTGATTATTAAAAAACCCTTGCATTTGATTCAAAATAAGTTTTTCAAAAATTTTACTAAAGGTAGGTAGTACTGAAATAGGTCTATAATTAGTAGGGTCTGATGTACTACCCGATTTAAATAACGGTATTATTTTACTGTTTTTCATAAGATCAGGAAACTCACCACGATCAATACAATTATAAAAAATAACAGCTAAAGTAGGTGCTACAATGTTTATTATGGACTTAGCAACGTCCACAGAATTACCCCATAGATCTGCGGTCTTTTTAACATTTAATGTGTGAAAGGTTTTAATTATATCTTTGCAGGTGACATATTTGAAATGAAATTCAGAATCACATACAGGAACGTTTTCCTTAAGTAAAGACTCTGCAGCAGTGGGTGATGAGTTTAGAGATTTAGTAGTGGATACGGGAACATCAGCAAAGAAATTTTCAAAGGCCGCGGCGACTTGGGAATCTGAATTAATTATATTGTCATCAATATCAAGCGTGTAGTTACTACAGCGGTTGCATGACCTTCCCGTTTCGCTGTTAATGATACTCCATGTCATTTTAATTACATTACTACTATTTTTAATTTTTGAACTCAAATAACATGACTTGGCCATACTGCAAACTCTTTTAAATAATTTTGAATAATTCTTAACATATAAATTAAATTCAGCAGTGTTTATACAAGTCCGTTCATCATATAATTCATAAAGTCGTTTTCTACTTTTATGTATACCAATGGTGGCCCAGTCACTGAATGAAGCGTTACTATTCACCGAGAAAGTCTTTGGAATGAATGTGTTATCAAATTGTGTGCAATACATATTAAAAAAATCATTATATTGTTCATTAGGGTCATCATTAGTCGACAAAAATGGTAATTTACTTAAAAGTTTAGTTTTAAATGTTCCAAGCGATTACTAGTTTTTGAGGAAGACTACTATTACTAGGGTTAGAGAAGGGCGCGGCTGTGCGACCGCCCAGGGTGCCGGAGGTGAAGGGGCGCCGAAGGGGCTGTGACTAGGCGCCAGCAGCGTACTTTTTTTTTAGTTCGTTTGGAGATAGAAAACCAAAAAAAAAATGAGTTCTATTCGCTTGCTCTTGCATCCGACATTCTCTGAATTCTCAAACTTTTATGCATAAGCCGAACTCCTATATCTTTATGAATTAGAAAACCTAGGCGGATTGCTGAAAATTTTCGCCCCTCTCTACTCTCTTAGAGGGTAGAGGGGCACCGCCGAAATTTAGCTCAGGGCGCCCTGTAATGTTAAAACCGGCACTTGATAATGTCGGGTAAAGTTATCACCATTACGTCTCTACCAAACTCTTTGAAGGTCCTTCGGATGTCCCATAGTTCTGAGAATGACGCTGATCAAAAAAAGCACACTCAATTCGATCAATCTTATGTTAAAGCTAAACTTAAGCATCGATGAGGCAACTTCTTGAGGCAAATCAAACCTCAGGAATGCAGTATTGTAGTTACAAATATAAATCCGTGTTGTGTTTTCTAAGAATATTACAAACAACGTAATTAGACATTAATTGATCATTTTCCACGGGAAACCATGTGAGAAAAGATCCATGGTAGGTGCCTTACTATTATGGGAACAATTTAATTGTGGGAGTCTATACGGACTAGCAATTAAGTTAGTCGAGAACAGTCGCAAGGGAGTTTTAGCGTGAAGATTACTTTGTTATTGTGTATAATATGAAAAATAAAGTAGTTACGCCGGGCGGGGACGCCCTAGGAAAACATATAGTGACCTTATTGGTGATGTTCTTCAGAAAGAAACGCTCCGTAGTTTCTGCCTACCCCCGTGGGAAGAAGGCGTGAGTTTATGTATTTATGTATGTATGTAATGAAGTACTTTTATGCTTCCTTGTAACGGAAATATCATAGAACAACTTTAACGGTTTTTTGTTTAAACGTCATGGTTTGTCGCGTACTAGCTTCTACCCGCGACTTCGTCCGCATGGAAGAGAAATATAGTGATTATTATGTTTACTAAAAACAATATTATTTTACCATAATTATAAAACATATCCACACAAGCGCGGAGTGTGAAACTAAGCGATGGCGTAGCATTCCATCAGTGACAGAAATTTCGTAGTCGATAAAAAAAAAAAAAATGACAAACAGGCAATATTGGCTCTTTATTTTGCTTCTCTCCGGCACAGAACACACGTCAGCTCCCATAGAATTCTGTTGTTGTTGTTGTGTTGTTGTTGTTGTTGTTGTTGTTGATGTTGTTGTTGCATGAGTGACCGGTGGGACTGCCCAATGCTTGGCAGATGGGTGAGTCTGCACCACAGAGGGCTAAGTTGTCTGTGGTCTGCACACACAGGTCGGTTTTAAGTAGGTTTAAATAATTGTTTTAGTCCCTTTGGCATTATAATCTTTGTTTTCCGTTTTTTTAATCCTATTCGTAAATCACAGGTGGGAGGACCCTTATGTCGGCGCTCTGGACCTCGCAGGGGGCATCAAATTGTTGCGGGAATGGGGTGTTTGTTTTGGTGTATTGTGCTACTCTGAGCAAACCAAGTAGTATGTTAACTAATATCCTAACTAATCCTAACTAATATTATAAATGCGAAAGTAAGTTTGTTTGTTACCTTTTCACGCCTAAACCACTGAACCGATCTTCCTGAAATTTTACATATACGTTGTCAGGTGTACAGACGCGGACATAGTGTACACTTTCAACCCGAAAAAAAGTACTGTTCCCGAGGAAAACAAAAATAACGTTCTGATGATAATAGATGGCGCCACGTGTCTTTCGAATCATGATTGAATTATAACCCGAATTCATTGTCAAAGTCCAAATTAACGCGAGCGAAGCCGCGGGTAAAAGTTAGTTATAAATACGAATGTAAGTTTGTTTGTTTGTTACCTTTTCACACCTAAACCACTGAACCGATCATCATGAAATTTTGCATATACGTTGTCAGAGGTACAGAAAAGGACATAAGATACCATTCATCCAGAAAAAAATTACTGTTCCCGAGGGAAAGAACAATAACTTTCGATGGTCACAATTGCTTTAGGACGCTAGATGGCGCTACGTGTCTTTCAAAACATGATTGAATTATATTATTAGAAACTTTAGTAGTGTGTTAATTTGATTAAATATAAGTAATACATTTTTTGAATATAGAATGAACTCCATCACTGTTTGACCGAACATCATGAAAGTTGGCACATGGGTAAGTCTATACGCATTCTTAATAGAGAAGGATTAACAGGATTTTTTTGACCTCCATGCGGGCGAAGCCGTGAGCAAAAGCTAGTTATACATAAAAATGAGTAAAGAAAGCAAGAATGATAAAACGAAAGAGTTCTAAATGGTAGGTTTTGTCCTGTCAGTTATGCGTCGGCTCGTGTTAAATGGAAACTGGAGCTGAAACATTGCCGTAATCGAATTTCCGGTCCTTACTTCCGGACGTCTCGATAAGTAAATCCGATGTCTTTCAAAACAGACAGGTCTGGACAGGTCCACTCAATCAGTGTGGTTCTTCCTCAAAAGACCATTTCAGACAAATCTACATGGTCACCACATGATCTGACCAAGATTATTTCTGGACTTTAAAAGAGACTGTAACCTCTGAGTTTGTTTCGGCCTTTCTTCTCAGAGTAGTCAGATAGGAAACGCTCACCTCATCTAGTTTTAAAATAAGATTGACGTGTAAAAGTGTTTGTACAAACCTATTTACAGAAATAAAATCATTTATCATTTTATCATTTAAACTTCTAATCTGACTAAGAAACTATTGGAACAAGATATACAATGTTTTTTTTTTTGGTCTATAGTTGTAATGGAAATACTGAAAACCTCTGCAGGAGTCATGGTATCGCGATTTCAGGGTGGTCTCAAGGTAAAAGTTGTTAATAATGGTGATTAAAATAACCCTTTAGGGCCGGCGCACATCTGGCGAGGTGCAGCGCAGCCATCGATTACTAATATTAGTGATCGATGAGTGCAGTGTATTCGTCACTGCCAAACAAATATCAACCTTGGCCCTGTTGAAATAAAGTTGAAAATAAACTAATTTCCATTAGCTCGAGAGCGCGTGTAGGCGGAAAGAGACGCGCGTCTCAGGTTATTCATTCAGTCTCACAACGTTGATATTTGTTTGGCAGTGACAACCGCGCCGCTCTGCGCCTGGCCAGGTGTGCGCTGGACCTTAAGAGATTTTAAGTTATTTCAACTACACCTTGCAGTAGCGAAGGGTAATTTTTTGTAAGAGGTAAGCCGGAGTACATATTATCTGTAACGTGATTATATTATTTGTCTATAGAATACTGACTGTGCCATTTTACAAAGGGAAGCCGGTAGGAATCGAGTTGTATGGAACCTTCGCCACTGACACATTGTATAGTCTATCGAGAGATAGGCCTTGAAAAGCCTTCGATTATCGGCAACGATCCTTCCCACACCTCAAAAACAAAATAATAGCCCAACATTACTTTACGTGCTTCCAAAGATATACCTAAACTGCTCCATCTTCGCCTGTCAGCGTAGCTCAGACTTAGCCTAGTTGAACCCTCTCACTCAAAGCCTAATACTCCTCAACTAGAAGCTCACGATTGACCTAAATATACGTACATCATCGCTTAAGACTTCCCCTGAATGTAGCCTTGAGGATTTAAAGCTTTGGCATTTTATTGAGGTCAATATGACTTCGAAGTTTCAAGACTCCTCAAATGTGTCGGAAGGTTTTAAAACGTTTATTATTTAGTACGAATACGAACAAAAAAAGGTAACAAAAAGGTATTTGGAAGGCAGATGTGTATGTAAACGCCAGAGGGCAACCGCCCTAGGACGACATAATGACCTTTTTTCGGTAATGTTGTTCAGAAAGGTCAGGTGCGTATAGTACCTTCTCGCAACCAGAGTGCGTGTATGACCAGAGGTATGAAAGTAAACGAAGCAAAAGGAATGTGTAAAGGTCGTAGCAGGTGGCATTCTGTAGTTTCTGCCTACCCCTGTGAGAAGAAGAAATTATAAAGAGTTGATGTAAGTTTATGGGTGCTTAGTAATACAAATTCTCGCGATTTTAGCGTTTCGAAAAATGGTTACTTATAGCTTGAACAAAATTAGTCCTTCGATGCCGCCCCTATTATTAATAGGCTGGATCTCCTTGTGATAAGGGTGGTCCAAGAAATTTACTAAAGGTACGTGTATTTCTGAAGTCTTTTAGAAAACCTATTTGTGGTGGCTGACATTATAATACTAAATGAGTTTTTTCTCTTTGACTTCGTTGTTAACAGCTTGTAACCTGTGGTTAATTGTAATTTACGGGATAACGGAAGTAATTATATAAATACAAGTTCTATTATTGTAAAAGATAATTGTAATGTATCTGGTTAGTAATCCTTAGATAAATAAACAGTCTGACGACCAGCGCAACCTTAGAATATCAAGGCCTGTGAAGTTCTAATTACAGTCAGTAATAAACTGGAACAAGAACAACCCCAATATAGTTGGTCTAGGAAGGTGATGTATATCGTGCATATCGCGGGCCATCACCAGTCCGCAGCAGCGCAAGTCACATTCGCACCCGCATCGTGGCCCTGGCGCACAGGCAACTGAAGGACCACGGGTGGGTTTTAGTCAGTAAGAGTCTGACACGCCCTTCCGCTCCGCCCAGAGCGGGAGAAGATATTTGATGATTTCCCAAAGCAAAAAAAATAATAAAAATGGGGTTTAATAGTGTCCCTGTGATAAGCTTCGAAAAGATCATGTGAAACTTGTAGAAATCTAACGAAACGCCTTGAAAGCAATTGCCAGGTTGTCTCTAGGTCCGAAAGTAGATTTACCTATAATTGAACTAAAAAAATATGGTTTTGTGGTGGTTCTGTGATCAGCCAAAAAAAATTCCATTTCAGCAAAATGAGCAAGCTGAATATGGTAAAAAAGTTAAGTGCCGTGTCTCAAAAAAACTAGCCTTTTCATTGTCGCACAAAGCTGCTATATAATTCTAGCTTGAACATAACAGCCACGAAAATGCTTTTCTTCGTAAGGCACTTTACATGAATTTTAATGGCATGTGGCAAGTCGTGGATCTTCTATACTAAATAATAATAATATCTAAACTTTTATTTTCAGACCTTGAAGTCCATAGCGTTAGTATTGACATGAAACTACCTATTAAACTATTCTTAGTAACACATTAAATCACAAAAAAAATATAATAGAACAAAAATAAAAAGAAAGAAGGAAAAATGCGTTTATTGGCATTGCAGCAACAAAAATACACCTTAAAACTAACTTCAGCTCGCGACTTCGTCCGCGTGAAATTTCTTGTTTTAACATAAAGTATATCCTATGACACTCGGCAACACCTACTGCAGCTTCCCATTAGTAGAAAATTTTTGAAGAAAGAAAATACGTTTATTTGCGGTAAACATGACGCAGAGAAAAACACACAAATACAAAAAAGAACGAGTTGGTAATGCGTCATATCCACGCATAACGGCAATCGCTCAGCATAATGCTACGACCCTATGCGAGACAGAGTCCCAGCGCTGGTTTTCAGCGACAGCCGGCGTTGACGTGATGACGTCAACCAGTGTAGCAGCAGTCGGTCGGTTTTCGGAATCGAATCAGTAGTAGTTCCGAAGATTACCCCTACATACTAAGTCAAAAAAATTTACCTCTTTTTTATAGTATAGAACCTAAATATGACAATGTATACCAGACAACACTCATCTCCAACGGAGCTAAAACTACCGTCCATAATGACATCCTTAAAGATACTTCAAAACGTAAAATACCAGCATAATATCCCAATAAATAATACTTTAACATACCACAAAAGACAGTTATTACATCTCTTTTGTCTTACAACTAGGTGAATTTGCGATGCAGGGACCATCATTTCTCTGCACGATGCTGAGCGGGCTGCTTGCCAAAAGCTTAAGACAAAATTCGCGACGCCGATGTGCGTTAGAAATTTTTTCACGAAACTTGAATTTTGGATGGAATATGAATGACGAATATGGGACTGACAGTGACCCAGTTTTGTTATTGTTTTCCAACAACGTGTATATGTGCCCTGCTTTAATTTATCCGGTGTGACAAATAATTTAAGTTCTTGTTGAAAGAAACCTGGATTTCTTTCTTTTTGTTGTCTGACTTTTAAGCCCCACCGCCGTATCTTTACGTTGACGTTGTGGTGGGGCTTGCGCGTTCCGAACTCTAGGTCTATGCCGGTAGAGTTTACTTTGTCAGAATAGGTTTAGGGTGAGGAGCCAGATCAAGAAAGATACAGAAACTCGTAGCGCAGCAAGGGCGATCTGTTGGGCAGTAGCGATCCCACGGACCCTATCTCCCAGGAGACTTATTCCTCACCTCTGGCTTGACTTTATTGGTCTGCTGGAGTGGAGTGAACACTAACGAGGAACAGAGCTCCCACTTCTTCCTTGCTTTATTGGCTGGCTTGAGTGGAGATTCGCAAGAGCAAACGTGCTCGCAGGAAGGAAGTATTCCAGTAAGTGCTGGTAGGGATATAAGTATAATAGTCCTCCAGACCGTATTTCGGCCATGGCGGTCATTCTCAACGGAGACTAGCCTTCGGCGCGGGAGATATTATAGTGCACAAGTGTGTGCGCAGACACAGGTGCACTCTCTCTTCCCTCACTCTCATAGTCCGATGGGACGGCAATCCGACACGACTGGAGAAAGATCAGGCGCAGAACCAACGGCTTAACGTGCATTCCGAGGCACGGGGGTATCACACCGCCAACTTCCAAACTCCGGGCTGTTACTAAGAAATTGCTAATGGAAAAACCCAATAACATTTTGCCCGATCTGGGAATCGAACCCAGGACCCCACGCTCAACAGTCGCGCTTGCAACCAGGATACCAACGGGTAAATAAGAACCTATTGACAAGTGAGCATGTTGTAACATTGTTAACACTTTTTGCGATGTTACTAAAGTGGCATTATATTTTTACAATTTAATAAAAAACATTTTTTTTCATTGTCGTATCAATGATTCCCAATATTATATGAGTTTTGATCTGAATTCAACTACGTCGACGTCGTCCCCTTATAAAATACTTAGCTTCTGCCCGCGGCCTCACCCGCCTAAATGTCGGAAATTATCCCACGGGAACATGCTACCGGGACGAAAAGTTGCCTGCTACCTTCTCCAGGATGCCATCCATTTCCTCACCAAATTTTATCGGAACCTATTCAGTGGTTTAGGCATGAAAAAGTAACATACAGACAGAGTTAATTTCGAATTTATAATATTAAATATTTAAAAAAAATAGCTTTACTCGTATAAACCTCTGAAATAACTCCCATCCAATCACCCATATTGCCTAACCACTTTGTTACTAAGAGAAGTAGGAGGTCTAGTAAATATTCACCCCCAAGCAATTAACTAGAAGCTACTAGTAAGGCATTAGCAGGATGAGACAGGACTTAAGGGAAGGCCTGTCCGGACTGGCCCTTAGGGACGTGTGTTGAAACCTTTATATACAGGTTGTTTATTATTTGGAAGACAGTCATTCTTGAACAAGGAGTTTATCTTAAAGTTTTACGCAAATAGGGGCGGGCCGCGACGCAACGCAACGCATTGAAAAAATAGTCCTTCATCACTTTCGTAAGTACATTTTCTATGAACCATCGCAGACTACAGGTGGGCCGCACCGCATTTTTTCGTATGAAAATGGGTTGCGCTGCGGCCTGTTGTGGCTGCAATGTGCGCCTGGCTTAATGGGTCTTAAACAATTCTGAACCAAAACACTAAAAAGTTGTCGAAGGGATTTTCAGTTGGTAATTTTTTGGCCAGCCAAGCCAAATTGATGTTTGAAAATTTCTTATGCTTAATTGAGACCAAAAGTTAACTCAATAAGGCTGTCATTAAAGAGTTTCGAAGCTGCCTAATTTAATTTAGGAAAGTTCAATATTGAATGAAAACAAAGCAGGATACATAATGTAGAAATTTTCTTCAGCTGGAATCTATCCTTCACTTCATCATCTGCCTAACATAAAAATTTCCCAACTGCGTTGGGGTCAGCTACCAGTCTGACCGGATGCAGCTGAATACCAGTATTTCACATGGAGCGACTGCCTATCTGACCTGCACAACCCAGTAACTGGGTAATAAGTCTGTCAATCAAACTTTCGGGCTTTTAACCGACGAAAAAAACGGAGGAGGTTCTCAAGTCGACCCGTATATATATATTTTTTTAACGACCCGTAATGACTGTCAAAGGTCTACGAATGACAGCCAGGACCAACGGCTTACACGTGTTTTCCGAGGCACGGAGGGGTCTTGATATGTAATGGATGGTCACCCATCCACAGACCGACCTCGGCAAGCGTAACTTAAGCTTCGGTCGACCCGTGCGGCTGTTATTATTTAGCTACGAGTGCACTTTAGCAGCGTCATCAACAGAAACACCATTACTTTATTCTAACATCTACTAAGAAAGTTTATCAAAATGCTAGGTAGAGTAACCAGCTGAGAAATCCACAGACCCACCGCGGCAAGTGTAGCTAAACCACGAGCCCCAATCTACCTAATCTATCCTTCACCTAAATACATTAAATTCGTCCTCAAATTTAATCAGAAAATATGAGTAAACAACAATTGTATCTACAATTGAACACCCTGTACAATAAAACCACTTCATTACCTGTGCCAAGAGAACTTGTTGAAAATCTACATTATTTAGATTGCTAGCCAACATGTTACTTTGTTTATTCGAAAGTATATTTGTCTGTTTATTCGTAACTAAGGGGATACGTTTAGTTTGTATCTCGGTTACGTAAATAATGGGTCGCGGAAAAAGATTTTTCGTATTTTATTGGTGTAAAGTTGTAGGAAAACCTCTTTGGCTGTACTGTTTGTATCTGGCTGGTTTTGATACCATTAAATAGATGACGTTTAAAAAAAGAAAAATAAAAACGATATCCCGCCATTTTTTTCAATTGTTTTTCTGTCCGCCAAAATTATTGAATCTAACGAAGAAATTCGATAGATTTTGAAGTTTTATTACAAAAAAGGGAAAATGCGACCCAAGCCACGAAAAAAAATTTGTCGTTTATGGACTTTACGCAGTGTAAGTAAAAGTAGCACAAAGTCGGTTCAAGCGTTTTTAGTCCGGGAATTTTTACGTCAAAGATGCAGCTCGCTCTCGTGGCCCTGTTACGGATAAAGTCGATGCCCTATCTGAAAAAGTAAAGCAAGATCGGCGCATATTAGTAGTTACGACATAGCTGAAGAGTTAGGGGTTGACCATATAACAGTTAAGACCCCTTTGAAAAAGTCTGGGTATACAAAAAAGCTCAATATTTCGGTGCCACACGAGCTCTCTTAGTCTTGCATTTGTATATAAAATACGAAAGAAGATTTTAGTTCTCTTTTTGGAGATGAAAGAGATTGTTTATAGTTTTCTGTTTATTACATAATGTCTGTGGAAGTTCATGGATTCGTTTTTTTTGTTTTGAAACTAGCTTTTAATAAACCTTGCATAAATGCCGTTAGGAACTTAAGGAATTATGAAGTACGAAATTTTTGTTTTAGTTTAGTTTGATTGTTTGTGTTTTTGTTTTGTGTTTGTGTACTTAATTATGCATGTTTTTAGGAGTAAATTGTAATTCCGAAAAATAATGGGCATAAATGGTTAACAGAATCTTAATTGCTTCGAATAAAAGAATCATAGGGCTAGGTTTTTATAACAACATTCTTCATAGACAAAAAAAATTACGTGCTCTCTCTATCGTTACGTCAAAGCCTTCACTAACAGACTGTTTACATAGTACAATACGCAGAAATCAAGACTTTTCCTTTCATCCTAACATTTCACCTTTTACCTTACAATCAAGAACAAACGAAACTATGTAAATTTACCTAACATTTGGAGAATTTTCTCAGCAAAATAGGTACAGACAGCGAAAAAAGTCGATCGACTAGAGTTTATTAAATCCCAATTAAATAATTTAAGCATAAGCATAAGCATAATCAGCCTATAATGTTCCCACTGCTGGGACACAGGCCTCCTCGTGGTTAGAGGGAGCGGGCCGTTATCCACCACGCGGGCCCAGTGCGGGTTGGTAGATGTCACATGTCTTCGAATTTTTGGTTCTAGGGCATCCCGGTTTCCTCACGATGTTTTTTTTTCACCGTTTTGAGAGCAGTGGCGATGGAATAATTTACACAATGTAAAGCGCCTGTCTGGGTTCGAACCTACGACCTACAACTCGTAAGTCGCGGTCGTCACCACTAGGCCACCACTGCTCACTAGGCCACCACTACTCCGTTAAATAGTTTATTAAATCTTAATTATTATTTATCTAAATATTTAATTACATAGGTACATAACATCACGCCTACATTTCCCGGGTTAAGCAGAGATGTACTTATGTGTGAGTCCCATGTAATAGGGAAAAATAATGTAATATCGGAGCATAAGTTACATTAAAAGAATATTAACTCTAAGCTATTTTATGAAATGCGGAAGTACCTACAATTTATACATTTATATCTGTATTTTTTTATGGTGTACATAATAAAGAGTATTCTATTCTATTCTACAATGTATCGAATGATGCTGTGTTAATTATGATGATATGTAAAAGTAGCAGTGTTAATCAATTTTTCTAAACCGATTCCGACTGTACCTAAAGTTACAACGGCAGGCCATCAGGTGCGTACAGCGCCATTATTGGACATAAAAAGGGATGGGTAGACTTGGGTAGTCAACGAAATATATTTGCAACTACCCTACTCGAAATTAGGACAATATATTACATTCATTCTGTCTAGTGAACTGTTACTTCACGGTAAAGACCAAAGAAAGGGAGGGGTCTTTTCGAGAATTATTATACGAATCGTACCTTTTATTATTCGAGAAAATAATAGAAGTCAGTAGGTTTGTAGATTTGTTTTAATAGTGTTCAAATTACAGCAAAATATTGTTTAGGTTTTGGTCCCAAGGCAAATTATTATGGGAAATATTTAACTGATCCTCTATTAACTCTTTGACCTGATGATTAATACTTTTTTAAATTGACAAACCTCTAAACACTTTTTGGGAAACAGGCCTTTTCATACAGTTGGTCGCAGTAACTAAGCTAGAATGAATACCCCGACCAAACAGGGTAGGTTAGAACTGTGACCAACCTACATCCAAGTTGGTCGCAGATACTTGGTTATTTAGTATTATTAGGACTCCAAAATAAGAATTATTAGAGAATGAAAGAAAATACGTTTATCTGCGGTAAACATGACGCAGAGAAAAACACACAAATACAAAAAATAACAAGTTGGGGGAAAATATGCGTCACATCCACGCAAAACGGCAATCGCTCAGCATAATGCTACGACCCTATGTGAGACAAAGCCCCAGCGCTGGTTTTCAGCGACAGCCGAAGGGAATCTCTTAGGGAACTATTTAAAAAGATTAATATTATGACGGTGACTTGTCAATTCATTTATGAAAATATTATGTATGTAAGAAAATATCTACATCTTTTTAATAAAATAAGTGATAGACATAATTTTAATACTAGATCAACCATTTTTTAGATTATCTAAAGTGCATACATCTTTTATGGGGTACTGTGTTAAATGTTACAACAAAATACCTTGTGATAAATTGCAATTAAATGAAGGAAAATTTAAAACTCATATTAAAAGTACACTTTGTAAACAAGCATATTACAAATTTGAGGATTATACCCTAGATAAGAATGCTTGGAAACATGCTGGTCCTGCTCCATAGGACAATCTAGAGTCTAGACAAAATCAAACTGGTTGCTAATTTAATTGTATAATTTATAATTTTTATGACATTGTTTTATACATTATGTAACTACTTTAACTCACACACTAAATTATTACTTGTAAAATTTTGGAAAAATCATTTACTTTTCAATATTTGTAAATATGTGCGCACCATGTATCTATCTCATAATTAATTTACCTGTCATGTGTTATATTTAATTATTTTTACCTATTGTGGTTTAGTAATTTTATTCTAGGTGCATCGTCTTCACATATAATTATTATGTATACATAATATTGTAAAACATTTTTAAAAGAGTAACGGTGGAGTTTCTTGCCCATTATTTTTCATACGAAACTACCTTTTGGAAGGGGCAACTAGAATCAATTCTATTTTTTTGTAAATTTTGACGTTCAAAAGTGCCTTTTATGTGCCTATTTGAAATAAACGATTTGACTTTGCGTTTGACTTTGACGTTGAGCCGGCGTTGACCTAATGACGACACCCGGTGCAACATACGAAAATATAAAAATAACAAAAATTACGAAATAAAATACATACACGATACCTAGTAGAGGAACACAAAAAGTGGCGGATTATATTAGTGTTCAATGGTGTTTTTAGGAAACTGAAATGGGTATTATTTAAAGCTTGATAAAATACACGCCAATATTAGTGCAAATTATAACATTTGCAATTATACTTATTGTAAATTGTTAGTTTTTGCAATTAGTTTAAGACTTTAGGACCAAAAGCTGGAACATTTCCCAAATTCCCAACTCAATTAACTTAATATTATAAGCAACAGTATAGGTACTCTTGTTATTAAACAGGGCTCTTAGAAAATTACAAAACCGATACTTCTTTTACAGAAATTGAGAGTTTTAGATCAATTACCATACAATGAATAATGTATTACAGTAGAAAAAAGTAAATAGATTTAGAAAGCTTTGCATTTACATTAAACTAAATGTTGTAGATTTAGGCGAAAAAATGTTCGCTACTGTTTTAAATAATGTGGATTAATGCTTTTGAGACTTTTTTTTGACTGGCTGCTATATAAAGAAAACCCCATGAATGTGGTGCAACTTGATAGAGGCAGTCCACTGCTGGACATAGGGCTCTCCCAGGCTGCGCCACAACACCCGGTCCCACTCCTCAGGCTTCAGCCATTCTCAGCCAGCGCCCAGTCAGTCTTCTTGTCACAGTCATGACATGCAGCTGTCGACTATTTCTATTTTGTGCTCGTGATTATAGATCTATTTTGTTTGTTTTAATTTTTTACTAGCTTTACCCGGCCCGGCTTCGCACAGGTAGCACTAAGTATCTAACCCCTACCCTCTACCCTACCTACACTACCTAACCTACCTACCCAGCCTACCCTACCTACCTACCTACTTACCCGACCTACCTATCTACCCTACCTACCTACCTACCTAGCCTTTGGGTATTTCCTATATTTTTTTCTTTTACACCACCCCTGTAAAGAGGTGAAAAAAAAAACAAATCGGTCAAGCCGTTTCTGAGTTTTAGCGAAACTAACGAACAGTAATTCATTTTTATATATATGTATAGATTATTATCAGAGCTAATTATATTTTTTGTATGCACGAGTATCTGTAATAACTAAACCTATTTTTCTTTCTTTTTTTTCTTTCTTTCTGTCCTCCGCCTTCCGCATCCAGTCTGTTCCATAGAGGCAGTCGTGGATTGCGAAAGTTTGAATTTCTTAATTAAAATATCTCATTAGCCTGTAGTTTCACCGACTTCAATACCTTTTAAATCACAACACATGCTTGTTGGCATTAATAGGAATGGTGGCGATTCCTAAACCCCCCTTTTAGGAAGAGTTATACGCTGGTAGAAGTCCACAATTTTCCTCTGCATTTTTTAGGTGTAGTCGAGGGAGAGAAGAGTCGAGGGCCTCGTTGCTAAATAATAACAGCCACATGGGAAGGTCGAAGGTTAAGCTATGCTTACCGCGGTCGGTTTGTAGATGGGTGACCATACATTACATTTACCGAGACCCCTCCGTGCCTCGGAGAGCACGTTAAGGCGTTGGTCCCGGCTGTCATTCGTTGGTCTTTGACAGTCGTTACGGGTAGTCAGAAGCCCAAAAGTCTGACAACCAGTCTTACCAAGGGATATCGTGTTACCCAGTAACTGAGTTGTGGAGGTGAGGTAGGTAGTCGCTCTATGTATAATACTGATATTTACCTGCATCCGGTTAGATTTAAAGCTGACCCCAAGATTGTTTTGACAGATTGACTCTCTAAACGTAGACCTTGCTCTACTCACCTTGACAGAAATAAAATGACATCCATAACCATATTTCATGTCGAAATCTACGATGCCCGTATTGTCAACATTCTGACGAATACCTTACATAGAACATTGGCAATAATTCAAAGCATTTCACGGAAATTTGGTACAATGTAATGCTATAATAAATTCACCAGGGTATATCTGTTAATTTCATTTACAATTTATACCCGTTTTCACTCAATTCCTGATCCTGTTTCGTACTTTCTTCCGCCGAAATTTAATGGAAATTGTTCTTTTTGTTGTTTGTTTCCATGCTTTAAATGTAAGTATGAATAATAATGTGAATTGTATGTTTTAGACGTTATTCAATACTCTCTTAAAAAGTATTATAACACATAACGTAACAATGAAGGGTTAGGCAGAGGTGTACCTAACTATACGTACCTAAGCCTCTGTCTTACCCTTCGGGGAATACAGACGTGATGAATCTGGGTGTGTAGCGGCATCTACAACGCCACATGCAAGCGACGCGTCACACTAACGTCACGCAAAATCCTGCATCGCGCAAGCAGAGTTTACTGCGCAACTAGCATAATTTAAACAACGACCCGACATCAATCGTCGGGCAGTTGCCCATCAGACACGACACCCATCTGGTCGGAGGTTACTCCCTATTCTATGGAGGTATGAGTGAACTTTACAACCTGTTCCACATAGGTACCTCTATAGGTGTACTAACGCATTTCGCCAGTTATGTTTTAAGTTCCATGTAACAGGGGGCGAGCCTTGCCTTCAACCGGGCCCAAATCGAGACCCTGGGCTGCTACCGAGTTTTTTTTCTTCTGAAAAGTTTAATCTAAATGTTATAATCCCTGTAATTTATAATAGTTAACAAAATAAATAGGAAAAATAATAATTAGTAAGTACCTACCAAATTTTCCGCTCGTTCCATTCTTAGCAAAATTCAAGCTTAAGGCTCCTCCAAACAGGCGCGACACGCGTCGCGAATCGCACGCGAAACAAAGGCACCGCTCGCCGCGCGACAGGCGGTGCCTATGTGTCGCGTGGCGTATCGCGACTGTTTGCAGGAGCCTTTATTCTGGAAAGGTTTTCTTCAGGGCGAACGAAAATCTTTTGCTTGATTACATACCTACCAGGTACGTAAACATTATGTATCACAGTATTTTATTTTTTTAATCCACTTAAAAGACCTCAAATTGTTTTCATGAACGAATTTTTTACATTAATGAGTACCTACGTTAAATTACAAAACAATTTAAAATCCTATGACACCAAATAACTCAACCCGAGGTTTTTTTTTATTAAGAGCCTACAACGCACATGGGCACATTGCCAGCAATTCCAGGCATAATAAATGACATTACGAATAGAATTAACATTCGTATTTTGTATAAGTCTTTCTCTAACAGATGTTTGTAGCCAGGATTTGTTCCGAGTGGCAGCAAAGTGGCGATGTATTTACCTGCAACAAAGAGATTAACATTTGGTTAATTTTATCGCTGACAATTTTGCTAAGGAAGGAGAGTAAGCAGGTGAGAAATTTAGGACTTTTATGATAAAACTTGCTTCTGTTACGATCTATGCAAGCTTTTTATTTTACATTGCAATAGCTTCTAGAATTTTCTATGTAACTGTCAAATGTTATGTCAATTATCCTCTATTTACAAATGTCTAACTTCTGTCACATCTTGGCCCGCGTGATAGTCAACTATGCAACACCTTATGGCACACGGCAATAGCGTAGCTTACTTACTTGTAGCCAGTGAAAGAATATTCGTAATCAGATCAGTATTTCCAGAGGTTACCTCTTACATCCAAACTTAACGTTGCCTCTTTATAATATTAGTGTAGATAAAAATGAAAAAACCTGCTACCCTTACTAAAATACATTTATTGGAAACAATTGATTAATAAAACAACTGACTTCCAAAAAACACACTCCAAAGTGAAAAATAACTTTGATTTCGGAAGTCGGTGTCTTTGGTTTTGTATTTTCGTTTTTTGCGAATTTCGAAGTCGTTTGGAAGTCGGTAGTTTTTTTTTGGAAAAAAGCTTTTATTTTTTACTTTGTAGTTGTGTTACCCATCCCACACAAATTCGTATACTACTACTTGATATGTAAATAACAGTGACAGGATGTTATTAAAATATCATCAAAAAAAAAATAAGTGGAAAAAATACGCATTATTAAGGATAACTCAAAAAATTCTGGTCAGATCTTGATCAAATGTGTATGGAACCACATGTGAAACACCAGCTTTCAAATAATAATAAAAAAATCGAAATCGGTGCACCTAGAAAAAGGTTCTGTGACAAATGAATTAAAAAAAAAAACAGTCGAATTCAGAACCTCCTCCTTTTTTCGAAGTCGGTTAAAAAGTAGGTGCAGTTCTAACCATATACCCTAATAGCAGCACTTCCCAGTTCCCTAATGTGACCCTTAATGACGGCCAAATAAAAACCCGAACTTTTGCCGAACAATGGCAGTATTCAGAAGAGGAACACTCACTAATGACCTCTAGTTAAAATATATAGACGCCATTATGTGGTTTATTTAGCATTTGCTGAACAGTACCAACTTGATAACGACCTGGCTTTAATTAAATATACCTACTAAACGCTTCAATGAGCTGGATAGGTTCCGTCAAAGCTGGAAGGGGGACGCGCAAGCTCGCAAAATATGGATGGAGTTGTGGGAGGCCTTTGCCCAGGAGCAGGACAGTGGAGGCTAGTAAAAAAAACGCTTGAAATTGTGAAATAACTAGGTTTGAACATTGACAAGAACATAAGTGGATGACTACTTAACGGTCCATTACACGAAATTTCAAGCTAATTGTTCACCGTTTGAATCTAATAAAATATTTATTATATTCACGCCCTGTTTTCCGAGAAATCTGTCCTGAAAATGGGTTGTTTAAATATTTACGTAACATTGACAATATTTTGTTAAAATAATAGAAATGGTTTTTTCCTCAAAAATAGATTTAGTCGCACTGTGGAATGTACGTTAAAATATAAACTGACAAATCTTTTTTAATATTTATAATATTCTAATAAAATTAAAGAAATCTTTCAGTGCAATGCAAAAATACAAATAATTTGAGGTATTTTTATTACTTTTATTACTAAGTTGTCATTCTTTTTCATTACATTGTGTTTGTTGAGCTTACAAAAATCATTTAACGCGTTAAAAATCCTTCTTTTACAATTTAAAAGAAAATACAGGAAATAATATAAATTATAAAAATATATATATACAGAGTGGATTTTTGAGATGGGCAGCAAGGACCACCGCGACCACCTACCTACCTACCCCAGGTACTAGGTAGCTAGGCTAGGCTAGGTAGGTAGGTGGCAGGTCCTAGGTGCTAGGTAGGTGGTGGCTAGGTAGGTAGGGGGCAGATGGTAGGTAGGGGTAGGTTTCAGTACTAGAAAAGTCAGAAATCGCAAAAAACTTTTCCCATACATTTCATAGGAAATGAGACTACGACATACTGTTTTACCATCGATAAACTGACAGCTATAAAAAAAAAAACTATTCGAAAAACGAATAAAAAATATTAACTTCTACTGTATTATTTTTCATCTTCCGTCAAAACTGTTTTGTGGTCATCTATATCGAAAGTCGTAACTACTAACATATCTCTTCTTCTTCATGCTCCACTTTTTCAAAAATAGTATCGATTATCCGCAACAGGGCGACCAGAGCGACCTGCATCTTTGACATCAAAATTCCCGGACTGAAAACGCATGAACCAACTATGTGATACTCTTACTGACACTGCGTTAACTCCATAAACTTCAAAAAGTATCGAATTTTGTTTCTTCGTTAGATTCACTCATTGTGGCGAACAGATAAACAATTGAAAATGGCGGGAAATCGTTTTTACTTCTTATTTTTCTTTATTAAAGTGTCATCTATTTTACAGTATCAAAAACAGCCAGATACAAACAGTACAGTCAAAGAGATTTTACTACAACTTTAAACCTATAAAATACGAAAAGGCGGTGCCTTTGTGTCGCGTGCGGTTCGCGTCGCGTGTCGTGCCTGTTTGAGGGAACCTAAACACGGGTTGACATTTTCCTAGAATTTCCCTTAATAGAACTTTTAACGATTAGAAACGATTCTACTAGGAAAAATATGAATACATTAATTTTTGAATACGTTTATGTAAATCTTTTTCAACAATTTTGAAACCCACGTATGAATAAGTGAAGAAATTCTTATGACCATTAAGTGCCTAAAATCAAGTTAGGTAAAATGGAAAACGGTTAAATTTTATACGAGATCTAAACTTTTACCAATAAATATAATAGTACCAGAGGGCCCTAGACAAGTGGCAATTACTTTTAAAGCGTTTCGTATTTCTACAATGACTTTCAACAGAATTGACATAAGCTTTTTCGTAGCTTATGTCAGTCCCATACTTTTTTGACTTTTCCATTATCGTTGTCGCTGCTATAATATCAGTTTGACAGGCCTTCAGGGTGCTATATAGCACTTGGAGTTAAGGGCTCTGTGACATATGATTGAAGGAGACGACGCTCTACAAAGCCGTGCTTTTGAACCGAACGATTCAAACATAATAAAAAGAAAATCAAACATGCAAGCCAAAAAAAAGAAAATATGTATAATTCAGGGACTAATTGAAGAGCCTTAAGGGGGATGCGCATAGATAGTCCGCGAAATTAAAATTTTCTTACGGTTTTCGCAATTCAGAATTATAATCATCAGAATCAGCAATGCAGCTAAAGTTATAATTGGCCTCAAATGTCATGATTTCATATGTCATTCAAGAGGGTAATATGAATTTAGAGAGTTGCATTGATGATTTTAATGATTATAATTCCGTAAATACGTATTTGTTACGGTCGCAAATCATATTTAGATCAACATTGAACTTGATACTGACCTGCAAATTGCAAAAAAAACGTAAGTAAATTGGATTTTGGCGGGCTACCCTGGTGATTTCGCCTTAACATGTTTTTCAATAAAATACTGTTCTAAATAATATGATAATATTATGTCTAACTGAATAAACGTTGTGAGCCTTCAGGTAGAATATTCTTTGATTCCAAATTCGAGGAAGCAGTCATATTTGATACAGATTTCGGAGAACCGATTGTTCTTGATTCAGATTCGGAGAATATTACTTGTACGTGGACTATGTTATTTCAGATTTAGGTAGATATAAGTTTATAGGGGACAGTTTTAGGGGGAGGAGGCGGGGGGGTAATATCTTGATGGTCCGGTGTTTAAGGCTTCGCCTTTCATGCATGAGGTTGTAGGCAAGTACCAATGTCGATTTTTCAATTCATAATATATATACTTCCTGAGTTTATCTTGGACATTACTCTGACATCGGTAAAGGAAAAAAACATCGTGAATTGTTTTATAAATAAATAAATGCATTAAAACAAAAGTGAAATGATTCTTTTGATTTTCGGTAGTTGTGGCTACCCACCTAGATTATTACATAATAATTTATGAATATATGTTGAAAGAAGAGAAAAATAAACTTCGACTAAAATATGTGAGTAGAAGAACAGCCGATCTTTTCTGTAAAAATCTCACCGAAAAACTTAGGTTGAAGTGAGCTGTCAATTATAGTGTCAATCAATAGCATCAGATAAAATGACAGCTCACTGCAAGCTCACATCAAGCTCACTTCAAGCTGACTTCAAGCTCACTTCAAGCTCACTTCAAGTTGACTTCAAGCTCACTTCAAGCTAACTTCAAGCTCACTTCAAGCTCACTTCAAGCTAGTTCAAGCTGAATTCAAGCTCACTTTACCTAACCTTTTTTTATAGAGATCGACAGTTCTTATTCTATGCAACATTATATGTGAGTAACGAAATATTTATTTGCTAAGAAACAGGTATCGAATGTTTGAAAACAATAGACAATCCAGGGTTTCTCTTAGGAACTAAACTGAGAAAATCAGAAAATATAAGTCACGCTATACGATCATGAACCATTTGGGTAGCTCAAGTTTTTTGTTTTTCCCCTTTTAGCTAGGGTTGAACGTAACCCTTTTAGAAATTTTCTCGATAACAGTAACATTTTTATATTCCAAATGGTGACAGGGTCTATGTCATCTTGAATTGAGTTATTATGACTAGTTTTCAAGAAATAATATTTTTAATGAAAGAAAAGAAAAATCTTTTATTTGCGGTAAATATGACGTAGAGAAATAATAAACACAAAAAAGATCAAGTGCGTGCAATGCGTTTTGGAAAGATTACCCTGTGCTGTTACTGATGATTATAAAATCAGAGGAAGACCAAAGATACGATGGATGCACTGTGTGAAAGAAGATATAGCTAGAAAAAAGGTGACTACCGATATGACGACTTAAAGAGAAGTATGGAAAAAAAAGACATGTTACGCGGACCACAAATAAATAGAAATAAGGGCGGGAGAATGATGATGATCATAGAATAAATAACATCTTATTAATTTTTTTGTAAATTTTGACGTTTAAAAGTGCCTATTATGTGCATATTTGAAATAAATTATTTGACTTTGACTTTGACTTTCGCAAAATTCAAGTGCCAACCCTAGACTATAAATCTTAGATCACATACGTGTGTATAAGTGCTCTTAGTTCTCCTTACTGTTATAGCGGGTTATTTTATAGGACTCACGGACTTACTCCTTCCATTTAAGGGTCTGGAGAACTTATTCCGTCATAAATACCGTCCGATCTATTGCCCTGACTTTATAGTATTTTTTATAGTAAGATTAAAAAAAAATCGTTAAGTAAGTACAGGCAGCGACAAGTCGATGAACAGTTTTAATGTTTTTAATAATTGAGAAAAATCATCATCTGCCTAGCTTTTTCTCAACTATGTTGTGGTCAGCTTCCAGTCTTACCAGATGCAGCTTCACAACCCAGTTACTGGGTAACACAATACGCCTTTGTAAAATTGTGATAATGTCTGAATTATTGAGCAACATTATTTAATTTAATTCGGAATAAAGTAAAATATATAGAAAATTAACTCTAAGCTATGATATGAAAAGCTAAAAAGCAGTTTATCCAAAAATTTTGCGTTAATTTAGCTGATACTTATGTAAGTGACAGTGTTAATGGACATTGTTGGTGACCGTATCTAGTTATAAATTCAGGTGCAACAAAAAGTCCTTCAATATGTTTTAATTTATTTTTAGTCTAGTTTAGTAGATAAAGGGATAGTCTCCGTCAAAGTTTTGTTTATAGAAAAACCGCTGAAAATCTTTATTATCATAATGATCGGAACCTTTTACCAAGGAAGGGGTAGTCTTACAGTTTTAATGAAGCTTGAGCTTACTAACAAATTTATAAATACATACATACATACATAAATTGTAGCTTTTTTTTTCAGGGGGGTAAACTTTCAGGAAACTGCATGCTTCTTTTTGTACATCATTGTTTTGGTTTTTCGTACGTTGGAATGGGTTATGGAAAAACTCAACAACTTTTTTTTTTTTTTTTTTCCATGGGAAATCATCAAATGACCTCTCCCGCTCTGGGCGGAGCGGAAGGGCGTGTCAGACTCTTACTGGCTAAAACCCACCCGTGTTCCTTCAGTTGCCTGTGCGCCAGGGCCACGGTAACTCTTTCAAACAATCCGCGACCCCGGCAGGCATCGGCCCTATCGGACCCCGTCAAGTATGCTGACATCTCTTTGAGGCGTGCCCATTGCTCGCCGTCCGCAGGCCCGCGCCTACGGTGGCCGGGAGTCGGCTATCGACTCCTGACGCCCAGGGTGTCTCCTCCTGCGGCGACTAGGGGCGTGAGGGCACAATGATTGCCTCTCCCTCACGCGCTCCTCCCAGAAGGAGGTGACTGCTTCCCATTCCCTCTCGCTCCGTACCATGGTCTGAACCAGGGCCGGACGCAAGAGATCGCCGCCGCCGATCGCCGCTATGAGGACACGGCGGTGCTCCTCCCAAGCCGGGCAGACCTCCACCGTATGCTCCACCGTGTCCTCCGGTCGATCCACACAATGAAAACACCCGGGCGTTACACACTTAACGTTAAACACTTAGTTTATATTGATGATGTTTTAATAACTTCCTGTCACTGATAATTACATATTAAGTAGTGGTATACGAATTTGTGTGGGGTAGGTACCACAACCAAAACGTGTTTTTTTTTTTTTTTTTAAACACTACTAAGTGAAAATTGACTTTAATTTCGGAATTCGGTGGCAAAAAGACGAAAATACAAAACCAAAGACACCGACCTCCGACATTAAAGTTATTTTTCACTTTGTAGTGTTTTTTTGGAAGTCATTTGTTTAAGCGCGAAAATCAAGCTATGTACATAACCATAGTCACAAGAAATTCAGCCAAAGAATTCTACGGTTATCCTTCATAGTAAAAATAAACACAAACTGCTACTTCTATCTTGTCTATGGTGTGGGAAGGCCTGGCTAAAGCAATTATCGTGAACATAATTACCTATACCCTTGCTACATCAATGGGTTTGTTGGCTATCACAAACATTGATTATTTTGCATCATCTAGCTACTAAATACTTCAAAATGGTTGAGCTGAATGGTGTTAATCCATGCGTCATGTTCATGAGTGGGCGCCGTCAGTAGGGACTGGTCATCTCTTAGCTGCCACGGCTTATTTTAATTTAATTTAATATTTGAATTGTTTTTATATTTTTACAAGATACTTTTAACGTTCTGCATCGTTTTCACATGCAAAATTTCTACATGAATGATGTTAACAATATTTTGTAAATTATTTTGATTTAAAAGAGTATCCGTGGAGTTTCTTGCCCGTTCTTCTCAATAGGTACCTACTACGCTTTGTGATGGGCAACTAGCTTCATCTATCTGACTGACTGACCCCTTGACAATTCAAAAGTGCTTGTAATTGGTAGGTATATTTGAAATAAATACTTTGAGTTTGAGTTTGAACATGCTTTAATAAAGAGGAGGTTACAATTATATTTTAGTATGTTGTATTGTAAATAAGATTACTAGATCGCTAGTTTCACCCTGCAAGCCTTTTCTTATAAATAAGATGGAATGAGGATTGATATTGACACTTGCTACGTAGTAGTTATACTTAGGAAAATTGATTTAATTATGTTAAATTATCTGTATGTAATCACAATTGCCATTCTTTGACAGCTGTCAGAAATATCTATTACAAGGCATATTGACGTAGGTGTCAATCTGCTTAACGATTAATGTTCCTGACTATACAATTTGTAGCACCCTAATTGCATAACACACTTTCAATCACAATCCGATGGATTTTGAAAGATATTGCTAAACCATTGCTTCGTATGTTTGAAAAAATTGTCTGCTCGACAACGTAAGTCACGCAATGAATGTTTTAGAATTGTCAAAATTAAAGGTTATATTGTCATTGTTAGGTATACAGGGTGACTGGATCTGGACCCGCCATAGCAAATTCGCATATAGAGGCGGTCATTTACTAATTATTGAACCTAACTTTCCCTAACTAAAGTTTGATAGTTTAGGAGATTTGTCAATTTTTATACTTTATTGAATTTTTTCCAAAATTTGGCATTCATAACATTTGTTTGCATTATTTTAGTAGTGTTTTTATTATTTCTTGGTGATTAAAATACCTCGGAACTTCCCTCAAACTACGGTTAAAAAATAAGATAGAACGCTTTAAAAAAAAAATACTTTACGAGCTAGGCAAAGTAAGGTCTAATAATTAGCAAATGACCTCCTCTATATGCGAATTTGCTATGGCGGGTCCAGATCCAGTCACCCTGTATAGTGTGTAAGCCAATTACATCACTGGTTTCTATACGATAATTGCCTTAACCATAATTCTAGCATTAATAAATAAATTGCCTTTTAAAATGCGTTTTCTATCAGGAAGCAAATACTAGCAGAGCCATTAGAAACTTCCCGATGTTCCCATATTATCATAGAAAAACCGCTAGTACTTACAAATAACCGTTTAAAGCCCGGATGGGAACTTCTCTGGCCATGATTAATTTCTTTAGTACCTACTTACAAAGCCACCAATTAATTGATATTAATGATGTTATTTACTTCCTGGCTGCGTTAGACAATCATGGGATATCTACTTATGTTGGGAAAATTCACATAGTACATAATCAGAGGTAAGAATTACAAGTTACAATCTATATATATAAATGGTGTCAATAATTCTTTGTTTTATTTAATTTTGTAACTAAATTAACAAATACAGAAAAAAAACTATATATGTATAAATAAAAATTAAAATATGCTGTCCGTTGGTAAGCGCATCACTTCAGAACGGCTGGACCGATTAGGCTTTTATTATTTCAGAATGCTCGTAATAGTCTGAATTAAGTTTTTTTTTAAAGAAAAAATGGAAATGTTGCCGGGAAAATGCGGAAAAACCGAAAGTGCATAGGTATTCTAGGGGAATTTTGTATGAACTCAAGACAACAAGACAACGTCTGCTGGATCAGCTTGTTACAGTATAAAATAAAATCTCTGAGAACTAAAACTTGGGCAATAAGCTCAGAAAATCAATAACATTGCTCATATTCACTGCAACAGGTGGCGATAACGTTAGAGTAAGCTGGTCATAAAACGTCTGAGAGAGAAAATAGGAGACAAAGTAAAGAGTTTTTAGAAATACCGTATGTACTAAATTTTCACTGATCTATTCGCACGTGTCATGACCGTGACTGCTTTGAGTCTTGGCGTTTACTACACCACGTTTGGCAAACTAATTTTATTGATAACAGCCACAGACTAGAAAAAAAGAAGGACTCCGCGCCACGCGTTTCGAAAGTAAAGCACTATAAGTATGCGACCGTTTGTACAAACATGCCTCACGCACACATTTACATCATACGGTGCCGACCGGCCGCCAGCACGCGGCACTGCGGGGTCATTGTAGGTACTGCTTACGTCAAGTAATAAAATAAAATAATGCCTTCTTGTGTTGTGAAATGGTGTAAAAATAATTCTACATCCCAGAAAAACTGTCAAGGAATAACATATCACAAGTAAGACACTTATTTAAATCACGCACACATAGATCGGTACGGTGCTTCACTTTCAATATGCGTGGCGCGGAGTACTTCTTTTTTTCTAGCCTGTGATGACAGCAATATAATTATTGAGACATAGCCCGACCACAAATTAGTGATAACTACAAAGGCAGAACCAAAAACAGAAAAAGAACCGGAGGTTGCCGACGTATCTTGCAAAGCAATTAAGCTGAAGTGGCAGTGAGCTGGCTGGTTGTGGAAGGACCTATGGCCGGTGCACCGTGGAGCAGATGAGTCCTGGAGTGGACACTGTGCATCGGCAAGCGTAGTGTGGGACGCCCCTCAGCTAGATGGACCCACGACCTTAAACAGGTGGCTGGGAGAGAATGGATGCGGAAGGCGGTAGATAGAGTACTGTGGAGCCTGGGAGAGGCATACATCCAGTAATGGACTGCTATAGGCTGAGTTGATTGACTTGACTAATAAAGGCAGAGAAGTGATAATAATGATAATTAAGTCACAATTTGCCCCGCATTACGCTAACATCCCCGAAACTCCCAGAAAATCCCGCTCCAAAATCTTGCTTTCTAATAAAGAGAGCCTTTTTCCGACTCCAGCCAAACTTCGTCGGTTACATGTCGTTAGGATAGCCCACACATGTTGCGGTCTCCAACTATGCGAACAAGAATGATAGTTGTTACAACTTGTGTTGATTACTGTACGTAGTTCGAGGATTTGACCTAATTGTACTGTATCTACTGTTGTCCTTGTTTTACTTGTTTTGGGGTGTAGGTATGAGAAGTATAAACTAGTAGATGAAGAGTCACAATCAACAATAATATGCAGTATACTATCAAATTAAAAAATACGAAAATGATACGAAACGACACGATATACGAAGTAGTACGTGTAGTCTTATAGTAGGTGCCTAAAAATCCTTCGGGTTCTTGAGCTTATGAATAAACGGCCATGCATAGTTATACACGATCACATCACACTGTTCCTACGAATCAATTAGGGCTCAGAGCACTTCCCGACCCGTTTCACGTAGCATTAAGTAACAAGAAAGGACGGACTGTTCCCAATGTATAAGACCCGTCTTAGGCTAATATGTTTTATCTACAGGGTCGAATTAAATTAGCTAGCGAAACTCCGCAGACGAGATGGTATCAGAATCAGAATTATTTATTTGTAAAACATAGGTCAAGGTCTTATATAATAATTATACTTATGTTGCGCTATGTCTTGTCATTGATGATCATGTCATACATTAATATCAGTGAAGATAATATAAAAAAGACAAAAAAAAAAAAATGCATGCTATACAATGGGTTATTAATAGGTATCTAATTATATCTACTAATTATAATCGATATCTAATTATGACAAAACAAAAAATAAATTTATTTAATGATTTTCTCAACTCATTCTTCAAGTAGCAAAACTACCTATAAGTACCTACTTTTATTTTTATTTTAATCGATACCAATCACGTCTGCAAAGTTTCGCTAGCTAATTTAATTTGACCCTGTATATTATATACTGAATGTCAGTAGGAATAAAGTGGTACCTACACTTATCGTAATTAGAGGGTTACCATGAAAATCGCCGTTTCCTACCACTCTTACTTTTGTGACTGGTTGCGTCGTGTATGAATCGTCATTGAAATACTTAGTGGCTGTGTGAGCTGTTTACCTCGCGAGTCTGTTTTTGCACAGCTTAAAACTCAATAAATGTTCACCGCGCAACATAAAACAAAAAGCGCGCGCAAAGAGCGCGATTTGGCTGAAGTATGGATTTTTTACGTTTTCAACCCCATATCTCCGCCATTTAGAAAAAAAACGAAAAACTTGATGGACAAAAAGACACCATATAATTATCGAACCTGCTCACAAAATTTACAGGAGAATCTGTTGAGAAATGCGACCTGTAGAGGAGAACAGCCGGACATCCGGACATACGAAAGCATTTTTGGCCAAGTTGAAACGGAGACGCTTCGCGCTACCTCGGTCAACTACTGCTGTAACATTCTGGCTAGGTACTCATTGGTGATTTGAGTATGTAACTGGTTACTTTAGAGTAGCAAACTCAAACTCAAACTCAAAGCATTTATTTCAAATAAACCAATTACAGGCACTTTTGAACTGTCAAAGGGTCAGTAAGTCAGAAAAGTGAAGCTAGTTGCCCATTCCAAAGCGTAGTAGGTACCTATGGAGAAGAACGGGCAAGAAACTCCATGGACACTCTTTTAAATCAACATATAGTTACAAAAAACAAATTGTTTACATCATTCATGTTCTAAATTTTAAATTAAAATAAGCCAAGAGTTGATCAATCCCTACTGACGGCGCCCGTTCACGAACATGACGTATGGATCAGCACATTCAGCTCAACCATTTTGAAGGGAACTTAATGATCCAACACACACGTCACCACCAGCGAGACATTTGAGTGAGCATGACATACTCTCAGCCGCCAGGGCACATTCAAGTCACTGAAAGACGAGCCTAGTAAATGGTGGCTTTATAGTAGGTACATAGTGCTCACACATGTGCTATGCAATTAGTAGCATCTTGGTCGATGGGCCTAAGTTAGTATACTTATCGTAATTATATGGTTTTCTATGAAAGTGGTAGGATCCTATCACTCTCATGTAAACAAGTATATAAAATGGTATTATGTAGCCATCACCAACAAAGTCCACCACTGGACTACAATTGATAATCATAGGAAATTGCCATACAAATTTTTATGCTTACGGAAAAAAATATCTGATAATCCAGACGCTTGCTGATTGTAAAGAAACAAGAGAACGCTGTCCCGATTTTCCGAGTTGTCGTAAGTTCGAATTAAGGCAGGCACTTTAAATTGTGTAATTTAATTCATCGCCATTGCTCTCAAAACAGTGAAGGAAAATTTCGTGACGGAACCAGCTTGTTCTAGAAACAAAAAATCGAAGACATGTGACATCTACAAATCCGCGCTGCCCAGCCCTCGTGGATAACGGCCCACTCCCTCTCACAGAGAGGAGGCCTGTGTCTCAGCAGTGGAAACGTTACAGCCTGATGATGATTATGCGATGAGGCCACTGCTGCTGCTATTTTTAATTTTTATATAGAAAAGAAAGCACAATTGTTTATTCTGCACAAATAATAAGATGCACATTACAAAGACTAGAAAAAATACATACACTAATAAAAAGTAGCCAAAAGCCTCGTATTTAAAACGTTAAAAGTATAACGTACGTACGTGCGTTAGTAGTATATAATCCCTTTGTAGCGGTATCTACATCGCCACATGCGAGCTACACGTCATACTGACGTCACACAAAATCCTGCATCGCGCAAGCAGAGTTTACCGCGCAACTAGCGTATATACAACGTCCTGACATCAACCGTCGGGCAGTTGCCCACCAGACACGACACCTGTCTGGTCGAGGGTCCTCTCTTTTTTATGGAGGTGTGAACCCTGTTCTTCATACCTTTATACCTAAAATTACCTATTCCTCACCCACAGAGAACAGGGGTAGCAGCTAGTTCAAGTATTTGTCTGAAACTCTGGAACTCTAAAACAACTCGAGATTGATTAGACTCCACATTGTTACACGTCAATACTAAACTTCTACACTAACTAAACTTTGATTAACAAACTCCAATAGCTCTGTTAGTTCATAGTTAACGCAATTATTTGAAGGAGGCTCTATGTTTGCCGGGGTCTATTCAGAACGAACCTTACCACAGCGGTAACATTGTGGCCAGGTAGTGGTCGTGTGTGGTCGCTACAGCTGTCTCAGTCACAAAATACGTATTTTCTTTCATTTCAAATACTTGCTTGCTGTAACTCAGCCTTGTGGCTATGGTGTACACTGCTCAACATTCACTGAGCCCGTTTCTTCTCATATTATATCTTATAGTTTTTATTTCTTCATTTGGTGGCAGTAAAATTTACTTCGTTTTCTTTCAAATAATCTTTCGTCTGGATGGAACTTCGCGGTTTCATAAAATTTTGTGGTGATATTCTTGCCGCGCGTATTATGTCCGCCGCGCGCCGTGGCGTGGCGGTGGCACGTCTGATAGGCCCCTAGGATTGTTTCAGTCTGTCAGTCTGTTGGTGTAGAACTTAGGATTCACCGGGCACAGCTTTCCGATAATTTGATCAGGTCTCAAAGTGATAGCGAACTTGCTACTTGATATTTATTGGTCGTCGTTTCACCCTAGTGTTATTACTGAAGAATTCGATTTCGCTCGTGACGGGAGGTTTACGAGGATTGCTTGTGCTGTGGTGAATACCAGCAAAATTAATAACCAGGCGCCCGTCGTGCAAAGTTAGAACCTTAATGTCACTCATAAAGATTCTTCAAATGCACCACTTTTAAAAATACTCTCATTATAATTACAAACAGTCCCATTTTTCTCTAAATATGTACCATGAATCTTGATATTTTAAGGACACCTTTCATCTTGCTTCTAATTTATGGAAGATAAAAAGTCCTTTAGTCGTTTCTACTCAATTATTTTGTTATACCTATAATTCAGTTTAGACCAAGAATAGCTGATTTAGCATCAGTTAGAGGTGATCAAGGCTAGTTACCATGACAAATCGGAAGAGGCTGATGATCATAGACATCATAAAAGATGTAGGTATTCACATCTTTAAAAAAAATACCATATTCTTTTGACTATGGTATTTTTTTTTAAATTGTTTTATTCGTTTGTGAGAAGTAATCTCTGGACATAAGCGGATTACAAAAAATCTTTTACTGATAGAACACTATTGCCGATTTCCATAGGATATATTTTATGGAATAGTTGACTTGCACACGGACCAAGTCCCTGGCAGAAGTTAGTCTATTATGAAGCCATTCCAGTCCGAATAAAAGCTTCACTTTTAGCCTACCTTGCTCTTTATCCCAAACTGAGTACAGCCAACTGAGTAACTCAAAATACACAGCGTTCATAATTATATTCAAACTGGAACTTTGAAACTCGGTTATAGTTGATAGTTAATTACTCCTTAACTCAATAGCAGTTGGTTCGATCAGTTTGTTCAACAAATATTAAGTTTCAGAGCTACCGAGTTTAATGTGTTATTGTACGTTTAACTGTAACCACGGCTAATAGAGAACTGGTGAAGTTACAGAAAGTTTGCGAGAACAGTTTGTGATTTTGTTTGTAAAGTTATTTGGTAATTCTGCATTGTTGTAATGCAAGCATTCGTTAGATAGAATCTGGAAGATCAGCTTAAATGCTCCTTCACACAGGCGCGGCACGCGACGCGAATCGCAAGCTACACAAAGGCACCGCTCGTCGCGCGACAGGCGGTGCCTTTGTGTCACGTCGCGTGTCGTGCCTGTTTGAAGAAGACATCATTCTCTCACACCTATATTTATATATAATTTCAACATGGATGATGTTATTAATATATTGTTACAATAAATTTGATTTAAAAGCGTGTCCATGGAGTTTCGTCCCCGTTCCAAACTGCGTTCGAAAAGCCGGACTCTCTCGGACTGACCAAATCCATGACAATTCAAAAGTGGCCTGTAAATGGTTTCATTGAAATAAATGGTTTGAGATTGAGCGGAAAGATGATTAAACCATCGGCACTGTATGATGGCGCCTGTGACAGCTTAGGGCCCATTCACACATACCACAACCACAACACGTGGTTGGGCGCTAATTTGTATGAAAATTCACACGTAACCACTGCTTGACCACGTTTTGTCGCTGCGATGTGGTGTGGTTGTGATACGTGTGAATGGTCCCTTACAAATGATAAAATATAGCTTATCCATTCGATAATTAAAGAATAAAAAAAGAATAAATTCAATGTTTTAGTATTGTATAATTGCATAGCACAGGTGTGAGTACTATGCACCTACTATAAAGCTACCATTTAATAGGTTTTTCTTTCATTGACTTGAATGTGCCCTGGCGGCTGAGAGTTTGTCATGCTCACTCTAATGTCTCGCTGGTGGTGGCGTGTGTGTTGGATCATTAAGTTCCCTTCAAAATGGTTGAGCTGAATGGTGCTGATCTATGCGTCATGTTCGTGAACGGGCGCCGTCAGTGGGGACTGGTCATTTCTTGGCTGCCACGGCTTATTTTAATTTAATTTAATATTTGAATTGCTTTTGTCTTTTTATTACGGACGCTTTTAACGTTCTGCATCGTTCTCACATGCATAATTTCAACATGAACGATGTAATCAATATTTTGTAACCATTTTTTGATTTAAAAGAGTGTCCATGGAGTTTCTTGCCCGTTCTTCTCCATAGGTACCTACTACGCTTTGGAATGGGTAACTAGCTTCATCTTTCTGACTGACCGACCCCTTGACAATTCAAAAGTGCCTGTAATTGGTTTATTTGAAATAAATGCTTTGAGTTTGAGTTTGAGTTAGATAAATTACAGCTCCAGCGGTACGTTATCATTGCGGCGCGTACAACAATGAAGTATGGCATCTGTTTCCTCACATTTAGCAATTCATAAAAACGTGCGAACGTAACAGACCATTATACAATGCCGCCATTGTGAAAGAGTATCATCTCTAAATCAATCTGCCCGCCTTTTTCCAAATGTGTTGGGGTCAGCTTCCAGTGTAACCAGATGCAGCTGAATACCAGTATTTTACATGGAGCGACTGCCTACCTGACCTCTACAAACCCAGTTACTGGGTAACACGATACCAATTGGTAAGACTGGTTGTCAGACTTTTGGGCTTCTGACTACCCGTAACGACTGTCAAAGATCTACGATTGACAGTCGGAACAAACGTGCTTTCCGCAGCTCGGAGGGGTCTCGATATGTAATGGATGGTCACCCATCCACGAACCGACCGTGGTAAGCGTAGCTTAACCTACGATCGACCCGTGCGGCTGTTACCATTTTGCCACGAGTAACTTCTAAAAAACTAATTAGAGCCCGCAGCAAAACAGATGAAAAATACAAATGCCTATGAAGTATATCAACCGAGTTTTTTCCGCTTGTTCCCAACGAGTCACACCTCAACGGGTAACAGTGTGACTCGTTGGGAATGTTTTGGATAATAATTCCCAACGAGTCACAGTTACTGTTACACTGTTACTCGTTGGGATGATCCCACCTTGATTTAGGGTATCATTTAAGCTATCACCAATTTAATTAGTTTTGTGTTTCTTAAATAATAGGGTTTGTCCTCAAAATAGTAGATCTGTCACCAAAATGTAGTCACCAAACAATGCAAAATCAGTTCCACAATAAATCACCTAAAATCCTGAGATATAAGGTCTAGTACCAAATAAATGTTTTTGTATGTATTATAATAGGTGTGTCCTAATAAGTATTTCAACAATAATGAGGCGTAGCCGACGGAGTCCCGCTTCGCGGGACTCCTACTTCTGGGCGGTTTAAAAAAAAATAACCACGAAGGGGACGGCGGGGTCTTTCAGACCCCGCCGTCCCCTTCTAACCTAACCTGTCCGAGTCGGGGTGCCCCAAGTTGTACCAAATACCTGGGAACAATATTTGTTTATCTGAGAACGAAAATATTTCGTGGCGATAGATGATATAGTAACAGTGTAACAGTAACTGTGACTCGTTGGGAATTATTATCCAAAACATTCCCAACGAGTCACACTGTTACCCGTTGAGGTGTGACTCGTTGGGAACAAGCTGTTTTTTCCACCTCGTACCCTGACCACTAAATGCGGGGCGCCCTTATCGTTTGATATTTCTCTACCCACATGATTTTGTCTAGTTTTTGTAACAAATAGTCTTGCTCGTTAGAAGTTGTTAGCCTCAAAAGGCTACATTGACCACTCATCTGTGAGAACACTGCTAAAATAAAAACAACAGAGCTTCACAAAGGTGCTTTTCGAAGCGGTGTTCTCTGTCTAGCCACCATAAACGACCTGAAATTGCTTGAATGTAAACAATTGAGATATTTCATGTCGGGCTAGACTGTTTAATAGACCGGTCCATAATCATTTTAGCCCGTTAAAACCAATTTTTAAGCATTCTCATAAACTAGTACTTCATTGTTTCAGTTCGTTAATGACTATGAACCACCTCATATGTAATGCAAAAATCCACTTTGAAGACTCAGTAATTACTATTTAGCAGACAAAAATCAACTCAACTCAACTTTTTTTTGAATAGGTAGTTACTTGATTTTACTAGATTTCTTTGAAGGTAATCTTCTTGAGTACCTAATCTTTAATGCTTGTCATCAAAAAATCTTCCACGGCGGTACGTAGGTATAACGCAGCCTGCTTATACAGTCATTTATTTATGTTCAGGCCCTGAAGAAGAAGAAGACGTAGTACCTATTGTAGATAGAGGTCTCCGTATACTTACCCGTAGGCAAGGATGCGCTGTCTAACGCCTGCTTTATTTAGCTTTGTGTAAGTTTCGGACATGTTTTTCTATGGCCTATCATTCACGAGGCTACTCAAAAGTAAAGTCCTACAAATTCAAATCAAAATTGAGTAGCCAGAATGTCGCAGCACTACTATATCAATGGCGGTCCGTACACGGAGCCTTACTAACGCGTAATTAACTATTTGTGATAGGCTGTGTCGTGTACGGACCACAAGTGAAATACCTACTAGTGCTGTGACACTGATTACCAGTGATCGGAGTAGGTAGATTGAACTGGGGTCATTGATCCGAAACGTATATATTACTATGGACATTCCTC
Organism: Griposia aprilina; assembly: GCA_916610205.1. Taxonomy (NCBI): domain Eukaryota; kingdom Metazoa; phylum Arthropoda; class Insecta; order Lepidoptera; family Noctuidae; genus Griposia; species Griposia aprilina. Next base: position 3,975,589 of record OU744302.1, read on the forward strand.
CGGAATTGGTGGATTATTAAAAAAAAAACGGAACTTATGTAGGAATTGTATTCTGCCAGAGTGGAAGGAGTCATTTGATGATTTGCCATCCTCAAAAAAAAGGTAGGAATTGTAATAAAATGAGCAATTTTATTCTTTATTATTGTTCCTATTTTTTTTTTGTCACGATTTGACAAAACCCAACGACCAATCAGAACAAAGGATCATGGGTGGTACAATAACCGGTTATCAGAACAATGCGTACGCCCGCCGGAAATACTAAATCCGGAAATACCGGAATTACTTTCCGGAAAAATGGCTTATCCATGTTATTCTTTCTGTGTGCATTTATGATACAAGTACTAAAAATCAATCTACCTACTCCGATCACTGCTGATTACTCATAAGCAGAAATCGGATATTCGGATGCATATTTACCTAAAGTAAATTTTTAGCTATGAAAGAATGGAAGTAGCTTCATATAATATATTTTTTTGTAAAACAATCAGATGCATATTTATTTAAAATTAATGTTTAACCCCCGATGCAAATATGTGTATGTAGGGTGTAAGAGGAGGGTTGGTGTGATTTGATTTCTCATGAAATTGACAAGACTTAGGTATAAAATAAAAATAATATGAGTAACTACATAATATTTTCAAACTTTTTGTGGAACAGAAACACAAAATGTTAAAATTTTCTCGAAAAAAAATAAAACATATATTAAAATAATTATTTCTATTAAATAAAGTACTTTATCCTGATTGGGCGTAAATATTAGGTACCTCGGCTACAACAACTTTAATCACTACGTTTCGATCGTTATGATTTGGTTCGGTTTGGTCACTGAAATCTGACCTAAGCAGGAACTTTCGATACAAAAGCGCATTCCATATTAGCCAACATCTCAACTTTAGGTGGATTTACATCCGAATATCCGATCTCTGCTCATTAGTGATTTGAGTTTGTAACACGTAACTTTTGAGTAGCGTCGTGAGCGATAGACCTTAGAAATACATGTCCGAAACTTACACAAAGCTAAATAAAGCAGGCGTTAGACAGCGCATCCTGTTTCCGCCCGACAAACACAAACTAAAAGTGCACATTGGGATATAACTATATGTTTTGACACAAGTTTCTCACTTTGTGTGCCGTGGTTAAGTTGGTGGAGCACTGTGCTTATTTTGTTAGTGGTGCTTAGTGACTTATGTATATGACGGAGAAGGTACGCCACTCTCGTTATTATCAGCCATATTTTAACTACTGTGGGCGTACTATGGGAAGTGTTGGTTATTGCGCAATAGAAAAACCGTTTACAGTTCAAATCAAGTTATAATTTACGATAAAAATAATCACACTAGCAATTCGCACACTGAGGTACACGACACAACTATACGGAACGCGCGACAGTTGCTACACGTGACCGCCACTCTTACTCTGGTTGAGCGTTAGTGTTATGTTGTAGACTCTGTCGAGCGCCGCTTGGTGGCGCTGGATTCCCGAATAGTCAAAGTCACACGATTGATTTAACGTATTTTCGACATATATTTACAGTGTATTGTTCTTTGATTATTTTATAATATTTACTAGCGACCCACCACGGCTTCGAACGGGTGCAATTTACATGTGAAGACAATATTCTGTTCACGACAAGTTGTGCACAAGTTCTGAGCAGTAGCCTAAGAAAAAGTACTAGGATTGCATGAATTCAAGATAGTACTTGATTATTTATTTTTGTATATATTTACATAATATATATTAATAGCTGCGCCCCACGGTATCACCCGCAGCGGTATGAAATATACTTTACGACCTATTTAATTCTCAGACCTACCAAATATACACAAAAATAATCATAAAAATCGGTCAAGTCGTTTCGGAGGAGTTCGATAACAAACACTGTGACACGAGATTTTTATAAATTAGATTTAGCCTATGTCCATCTGGAATAATGTAGCTTTCAAATAGTGAAAGAATTTTTCAAATAGGAGCTGTGGTTCTGGAGATTACCCTCTATAAATACACAAACTCACAAAATTCGCTCGCTCTCTATAAAATTCTAGCAGCCCGCGGCTTCACCCGCGTGGATGTCAGATATTATCCCACGGGAACGTGCTACCGGCACAAAAAGTAGCTTATGTCCTTCCCCAGGATGCCATCTGTCTCCTTGCCAAATTTTATCGAAATCCGTTCTGTGGTTTAGGCGTGAAAAGGTAACATACAGACAGACTTACTTTCGAATTTATAATATTAGTATGGATTAAGTATGTAGTTAGAGTGAGTTGAAGTAAACAACTAAAGTGGATAGTTTTGATTTTGGTGTAAACAGCTGTAAAATACGATTGGTTTTGCCAGTGGAAGTACAGTATGTATTACCTACTTACAAAATTGAGAAATTCTAAGATTTTTTGACGTGACAACGTCTTATAAATCGAAGAACGCCGTTTGCACGCACGAAAAAGCATGACTCATTGTCACGTTCCGCCTGAGCCGAGCGTGCAAGCGAGAGTGCGGAGCAAGCGATAGAGAGGCACGATCGGCCTAAGCGTTCGGCTTGTGACGCATCTATCTCTCTTCCACTTTTTATGACGTTATCACGTAAAATGAACGTTCGCAAACCGACTTTACAGACAACCATTTTTTTAAATGATAATATTATTTGATTAAAGTAGTTATATGGATAAAGCTTACATTAGGTATTTTGATAAAAAGACCCCCCTAAGTACTTGCTTTAATCATTTCTTAGTATCTGCACCATAATTACGTAACACACTATCTATCACAATCAGAATAATTTTGAAGCCTATTGACAAAAAAAAATGTATGCTCAACAACGTAAATAACGCAATGAATGTTGTTGAACTGTCAAAATGAAAGTTATTCCTACTGTTGCACGTTCATGGGTAATCCATAATAACTCGGAGTTAAAAGCTAATTCAGGATTAATCAAATAATTAATCTTGCGCCTACAAGAGTTAGAGATAAACCTAGGGTTAAACTTTTCAATTTTAAACCCACCGATGCCGCGATGTGGTCGAGTTAAGTCCCCAAACTCTGGGTTAGTGTTAGTAGCAATATCAAAATAAATTGACGTTATGAGGTACCGCTGATAACTTATTTTGTATTTAATATTATTCGACGTTGTGGTAAGTGTAAATTCGGTACTACATATATCAGCAGGCAATATATTCATGAACTCATATAAAAATAAATACAAATTATTATAAAAAAACTTAAAACATATTTTTCCTTATCTGACGTTTTCGTCAATCAATTACGTAAATCGCCATGGAAACCACATACAATACGATTAAAATTAAATGTCATGTTATAAAAGTCAAAGATAAGATACTTTTATGTATCGTAGTGTAGTGTAAAAGAGATGCGTATTACAATTTCCGTTCATTGTACGATCATTAATTTTTGGTCGGATTATATATCAGGGCTCTGTGCCATTGTAATACTATTTTATGTTTCGTCTATTGAACTGCAATAAATGATAAATGATTTTATTTCTGTAAGTAGGTTTGTACAAACACTTTTACACGTCAATCATATTTTAAAAACTAGATGAGGTCGGCGTTTCCTATCTGACTACTCTGAGAAGAAAGGCCGAAACAAACTCAGAGGTCAATGTTCACAACTCAAAAAACACTAATGCCTGGTTAACTAACCCGGTGTTACTTTTTAGTGACGCAACGCATAATAAGAGTTAAAATGTTAATTACTTAACTCCGAGCTTACAAACTCTACATTTATTCCTTTAACCAACTATACTAAGACACTACTATACTAAGAGTATTCTATTCTATTCTATACATGCAAATGGGCCTTAGTGTGTTACGCAATTACCTCGCCGATATAGAGCTTCTTATTTTAATACTGTAACTTCCAGAAAACAAAATACTTAAGTGAAAGCTTCTGAAAATTCTGTTCAATTTAACTTAATAACAATTTGTGTCGTTTAGAAACTGTTTAATTATTTATTTACTCAAAGAGGGCACTTAAGTTTATCTTGATTCTAACAAATTTAAAGTTTCTGAAAAACATGTTATATTTAGAAATAATTTATTGAAAATAATTTTCTTTTTATTATAACGGCGACTTATAAATTTGAAAAGTTCGGTTACTTGAAAGGATAAAAGGCATTAAAGAAACGAAAGCAATTTGAACATTTCAAACGATACTGTTTCCAAGAGGCTACAGGAAATAACGAATGCAGAGCCTGATAAAGCAAATTACCGAAATATTCGGAGGAAAGTACGCAGGCCACTTTTGCACCCCAAAGTTTCTGAATATAAATTACTTAAAACATAAAGAACAAGGGCTCGTGCCTCCTCTGTATGAGAAGAAGCGTCAGGCCAGCAGTGGGCCAATAATAGAATGGTATTATTATTTTAAAGGACAATAATGTTTCTGAATATAAAGAGTTTTCTTAATTAAAATGACAGTTTCATGTGTTTAACTCTACTAATTGGAGTCCCTTTTTTTTTGTTCCGGGTGGAAATTTCTCATGGATGCCCTCCGCCTTGGGGGTTGGAGGTGTCTGTCAGACTCTTACTGACTAAAAACCACCACGGTGTTCCCTTCCCTCACTTGCACCTGGGATCATGGGAACTTGTGCGCCTTCCACGATCCCCGGCTAGTGCCGGCCCGCCTCTGCGGGCCTCCTCAAGTCCGCGGGGGGAGTGAGGTGTAAAACTCCCCCCATGACGTCCAATAGGGGCGCGCGTGGAACACTATGCGCCGCCGCCTCGGGTCCTGTTATATGAGGGTCGGCGGACGTCCCCAGGTCCGCCGTTCCCGTTGGATCCGTTTATGGGGACTGGAAGAGGCGTTGTCCCTCCGCCGACACCCAGTACGTCTGCAGCAGATCGAGAGAGTGATCTCGACCTCCCTCACTACGCGGAACCCTGACACAGCCAGAAGGCGTCGCGGCAGACCCCGTAGAAGATGGCGGGACGAGCTAGACAAAACAAACGACCAGTGGTCCAGTTTAACCCTGGATCGAAAGAGCTGGAAATCATGGGGATTGCCCATCAGTGGGATGACGCAGGCTAATAGTAGTAAAAGTAGGGTGTTTAACTCATTTGGCACTCAAATTTAAAGGACGATGGAAAAACTACTATATACCTCGTCCCAATTTTTTTTTTTGATTCATCTGTCTTTATTTTTGTATCATATTTTTCGTTACGGGCTACAAAATAACAAACCGTTTGTTTCATGTCTTATACATATAGGGTTTCCTAAAAAATCTTCTTATTATTTTTGTTAAATTACTTATGTATTGTACGGAAACAAAACGAGTATGTAAGGATCATGACAGGTGGCGTTTTGTAGTTTCTGCCTACCCCCATGGGAAGAAGGCGTGAGTTTATGTATGTATGTACTATGTGTCTTTTGATAATTGATACTACCTACCTACTTACAATAATATCCCCAAGCAGCAGATTTCTGTTGAATATTATATCCATACTAACTTCTGTCCGCGGCTTCGTCGGCATGAAATTTCTTGTACCCCCGACCCACCCCGTCGCATTGCATCGCTTTGCCGCGCTATTTAGCGTTCATTCTGACTTGATTTTGTTTTTGCTCGTCTCCTAAGGGTCCTATCGTGATGTTAAGTACTATAGGCTACTCCTTCGAGAGTCTACTCCTTACTTCCTCGAGAATTGGGCAATCAAATGCAAAAATATTTTTTCCAATCAGACTGCTAGTTCCAGAGATTAGCGCGTTCAAACAAACGAACAAAGAAACTAACAAATCCTCCAGTTTTATTATTACTAATATAAACAATTTTGCACGAAAAAGAACACAAACTTTCGGAAATATCGTAAAAGACATAATTATCTTAGCCCAAATCTTTATTTTTCAGCCTAGCTAAGGAAAACTTGTCACGGGCATTATTAATAGTCAGTGGCAGGCGTCAAAGTGATAAATAATATCTTCGGAATTTATGAAGCGTTTGGCAAATAGCAAGCAAGTTAAAGTTACTGAAGCGTTTGATTTTTTCATGATGCGACATTTAACTTATCGACATTTTAGGAAAAAAAAATGAAGGGGAATGTTGCGTAGTAATTTTTAGCTATACCCTAATGACCATCGTTTTCATTCAGAGTTATTTATTTATTTAATACTTCAAGCACAGAAATGTACAGAGGCAGACTTAAGAGGGCGCAGTAAGACAGAAAAATATCAAGTTTCACCCGCGCCTCTTTGCCTACTACCCCTCTCATCAAACACGACGAAAACAAAACACAATCCCTTCCCGCCAGCAGAAACTTCTTGCCCGGCGTATATCTAGGCATTTGAATTTAAATCTTGTGTGTAGTATGTATACGCAAAATAATCAGATGAAACCGCTCTATTCAATGTACCATGATGTGATTGCTGTGTACCTACAAGTAGGTCTATTATTCAATATTATTGTATGCCCCTGAATCTCTTACCAATGCTGGTGGGTTGTTAGATTGGAGAGTAGACCGACTTGAATTAAATAAAGACTAAATGTTCTTTCAAGATACGGCCTATAAATTTTCGATTCCGAATTGAAAGACAAAGTTAACGTTGTAGTTGAGAAAATATGGTCCCCTACATTATGTAATATCTCGTACAAATTAACGATTTCCAGATATTTTCCTGTACCTATTTGTACTGTGAGACCTTGCTTCTTACCACATTTTGTGATTCTAGGTCAACCGGAGGTATCGTATGGGTTTTAATTTATTTGCGAGTGTCAAAATATGCGAAATGAATGGCAATTTATGCCAAGATTCTAAGTAAACGTCTTTCGCTCGAATTTTTTACAGCTCCAAAGTAAGGCAGTTCAATTTGCACTTGATACCTATCGCGCATTCCTGCGAAAAGGGGTCAGACAGATGGATAACAAAGTGCTCCTATAAGTGTTTCGATTTTTCCTTTTGAGGCACAGAACGCTAAAAAGCAAAGCACTTCCATCAAAGTCCTATACTACATACTCATGATACTACCTACATGATGATGAAAACAAACTCGATAAACTTGCTTTTTTGACGATATGAAATCGAATAATTATAATCGCATCACTTACCTTCCGCTTTTTACTTTGTGAAAATGAAATCAATTGAACAAAAACAGCAATCATCTAGGGAAATTTGTTGAACCACTGTGATCAGCAACCCTATTCCTCGAATGGTTTTTAGCTACAATAATTAAACGAAATATGATCATTGTCCAGTCCCTTTATTTTCAATGAAATTCTTCAGTAGGAAAATATCTGTTTATTTTGCCTATACTATACGCTAAGCTTGAATTAAGAATCATAGATCATAGTCATGTTTTGGAACTAGAAACTCAATGCTGACGTGACAAAGTTCAATTTCTAATGTTACCAAATTTTACTAAGGGCCTTCTATAAGTTGGACCTCACGACGTCTTCGTGGAAAACAGTGTTAACCAAGTAAAAAAATTTAAAGGTATATCGTGGATATTACTTAGCAGGATCGTGCAAAGTCAATTAGCAACCGTGTTATCAAGTAAAAAATAATATTGGTATGGTGGATTTTGCACTGTATTGCGCAAAGTCAAATGGCATGTGTCATGAAAACCGTACAAACCTATCCTGCACGGAGCACGAGTAGAACAAAGTCCTCGCCGATAACATTTGTGTAAGTAGGCCAATTTCGGAACAAACAGTACATTAGTCGGCTTTAACGACAAAATAATTGGCATATAATATACAGGGTTAGTTTTCAAAGACCAGCCAAATTAAAGGGTGTGGTACAGACCAGCGTACTGAACAATTTTCTCCTTGGGATCAAAATCGTAATCACGAAAAAAAAATCAGCGGTCCCATACATTTAGGTCAAGTAGGTATTGAAGTTTTTTATGGGACAGTTTATAAATTTTTCGCGATGATGATATTGGTCCCATGGAGAGAGTTGTTCAGTTTGATGGTCTGTACCACATCCTTAAATTTGGCTGGTCTTTGAAAACTAACCCTGTATATAAATGCGTGCCAAAGAAAGTCGAAAGTTTATTACGTTCCTCTTTTGTAACTGTTGAATCTTTAGCTTTGAAAAACAAGCCGATAATCCCCAACATTGTGATCCGTCACAACCGTTACTCATACCCACCATAAAAAGGGATCTAGTCATGAGAACACTATCCGAATGAAAAATGTCATGTCTCGTGCACATTTCGTCCTTTTGCCCGCAATAAACCCATTGCATATTTTAGTTTTCCGATTTAATTATTTTGTTAACTCCACTAATATAATTAGACCAATAACCTACCTATATTTTAAATTTCGGGGGTTGGTCGAAAGTCGCTCGAAATGGTTCGTCTAAGGTTGGCCTTAAACGGAGTTTGTCAACGAAAGTGGGAGTAAATGAATTTGGATCTTGAGTTAAAAGCAATAAGATCTAAAATCTCCAATACGAACTCTATGTTGTAAATTTTCTCCGCAAGAAAATTTACCGAAATGCAGAGCAATGGCGCTAGTTGTACTCTACCGAGACTATACCAGTCAAAAATCTGTCAAATAAATATATGTCATCTTGAGTTTTCAAATATCAACATTGAATTATTATAATATTTATATTTTATAGTTTAGCCGCGGTATTTATTTAGTTTTTCAATTCTGAACGATTTTAATAATAGTTTCGGAAGTGGTTTTATTGTTTTTTTCATGTTTTCTATTTCACAGTCTCTTTCCTACAATGTGACAAATTACGAAAATATTATTTACGCAAATAAATTAAATCCCAGAGCAGCCGAAAATTCAAGCGCAGTCCTCTCGTCTCAACAGAGCGACGGCGACTGATTTGTGAAACAAAAATATGCTTGAAGTTCCCGCAACGTGCGACGGAAGATGACTTCTTCCACGAACTAAACACGTCGTAAGTGCATAAAGCTTGTAGTCGTAATAAAACTAAAAATAAGAGGAATTTCAAAAAATGCCTCCACAATTTTTTTCGCCTTGCGTTAATACAAATATTCATCAAATGTTTATCCTATTAGTCATTAGCATATATTATGAAGTACAAATTGAAAATACGTAAAAATTAGAGGTAACTTCGTGATGTTGTTTTATCGAGAAAATTTTAACATTTTGTGTTTCTGTTCCACAAAAAGTTTGGAAATACCATGTAGTTACTCATTTTATTTTTATTTTATACCTAAGTCTTATCAATTTCATGAAAAATCAAATTGAAGATGGGCAATTTTGGTTACTACCCGCTCTTAATGTCATAGGCATTTTCTACCACTCAACCTTTGGGTGATGCAAAGACAGTGGCAGGTGCAGTTACGAAAAATTGAGTATTAAATATTTATTAGAATATAAAAACACCTGTAACTATTAAAAACTATGAAAATAATGTACAGTCACCAGCAAATCGATTTTAAAACTTAAAACGTTGATGGTTAAGTTGAGAAAATCTGACAGTTTGTGGTAACTTGATGTGCTGGCGACTGTACATACCTAATTAAATATAAGTACAAATAAATAATAGGTCTTTACCTATGAAATTGCCGTTTTGTATGAAAAAATTTAAACGAATTTTTTTCATGAATTTTTTATTTGTATTAATCGAAGTAATCACCCATGCAATCAATGCATCTTTGCCATCGCAGTGGCAGTTTATTGATGCCCTTCTTAAAGAAATCAGCTGGACGGGAGGCAACAAATTCTTCAAAGGCATTTTGTACTGCCTCTCGGGTATTAAATTTTTTTCCCGCCAAGAAGTTATCCAAATTCTGGAAAAAGTAGTAGTCTGTAGGCGCAAGGTCTGGTGAGTAGGGCGGATGACGGAGAGCTTCCAACCCCAGTTCTTGCAACTTGGAGACCGTCTGCTGTGCAGTATGAGGTCGCGCGTTGTCGTGCAGGAGCAGCGGAGACGAGCGATTGACCAATGCTGGTTGGAGATGCGCCAGCTTCTCCATCATTGTGTTCAGTTCTTCACAGTACACATCTGCAGTAATGCTCACCCCGTTTGGTAAGAAGCTGTGATGAATCACACCGGCGCTAGACCACCAAACAGTGACCATCACTTTTCTAGGGGTAAGTTTTCGTTTAGGGCATTGTTTAGGTGCTGAACCAGGATCCAACCAACTTGCTGAGCGCTTACGGTTATCAAACAGAATCCATTTTTCATCGCAGGTAACAATGCGGTTCAAAATTCCTTCATTTGTGTGTCTGTTGAGCAGTGCAAGGCACGTCTCGACGCGTACTTCGCGCTGGCGATCATTGAGTTCGTGGGGCACCCATTTGTCAAGCTTTTTTACCTTGCCAATTTGACGCAAATGGACCAATATTGTTTTGACGCTAACGTCGAAAGCTGCTGCTAATTCAGCCGTAGATTGTGTATCATCAGCTTCCACAATCGCCTTTAATTCGTCATTGTCGACCAAAGTCTTCGGACGACCGCGAGGTTCATTTTTCAGGTCGAAATTTCCAGAACGGAAGCGAGCAAACCAATAACAGGTGGTGCGTTGGTTTGTAGTGTTAGCTCCGTAAACGTCGTTGATGTTGCGTGCCGCTTGTGCCGCGTTGCTGCCACGACGGTACTCATATTCCATAATTACTCGAATTTTTAACGTATCCATGATGACGAAAAAGATTGAAATGCGATGAAAATGTAACACTAATCAATAAAGAAATGACTACTTTTAGAAAAAAAAATCCATGTTTTTAAAATAAAATTAATTTGAAATTAGAATTCTTAGCCAAACAAAAATTATTTTGATTTGAAATGGCCAGTACTGCAGAACGGCAATTTCATAGGTAAAGACCTAATATATATTACATATACACGAATATAATAAAATAAATAAGACAAACAATGGGGAAACATTAGCGTTGTGGAGATACTGTCAGCTTACGAATGTGCTCACGAACTTTTACATTAAAGGATAATCGGTTGGTTGCCATCCTAATTTAAGACATAGAATGAACAAAGAAGGAAGAGTGAATAAAGTCTGTGCAATGAGTGGGACATTGAAAAAGGCGATTATTTGATGAACGAAGATTTTTATTGTGGTTAGCACAAATGTACTGAAAATGCGGGCTAGATATTTTTTGGGAGAGTCAAGAAATGAAAACAAGGTGGTCAACGCCCTATGCTCTCTGCGCTGGCGTAGGGGCAACCACTTTACCACATTAGAAGCGATCAATGCGCAGAGACATGATCGTCTTAGCCAGATTGAAAACGAATCGAATGCAGTAATTGAGAAGACGGTCAAGTTTGTCGATTTGTTACTGTTGTAATGGCAATCATGTCGTTTGGTTTACATAGGATAGGATTTTATTTTATTTATTTTATTTATCTTTTAAATAGATTAAGTGTTTTCTATATTATGAATGTAAGAACATTGTAGGCCTTGTAGACTACAATTCTCGATTTTGTTAGGTACCTGGTACTTCGTTATTGACAGACCTGCACTGTTATTCGGAAATATAGTAGAAGCCAATTATTTTTGAAAGAGTAACCGTGGAGTTTCTTGCCGGCTCTTCTCCATAGGAAACGACCAATTGAGTTTTGAGAATTGTTGAGTGCTTTATGCGGCCTACCCAAATGTCCTTTCTTTGGTATTGTTCGTTGAGTGGTTGAGCTCCTTAAGTTCTGAGTTGAGCTCCACGATTAGTGACAAATGCGTGCACTGACTGGACAGGCCAACTCATTATGTGTGGTTTTTCCTCAAAAGACCATTTCAGACATAAATCTACATGGTCTTCACATGATCTGACCAAGATTATGTCTGGACTTTAAAAGAAACTGGGACCTCTGAGTTTGTTTCGGCCTTTCCTCTCAGAGTAGTCAGATAGGAAACGCCGACCTCATCTAGTTTTAAAAGTATGATTGACGTGTAAAAGTGTTTGTATAAACCTACTTACAGAAATAAAATCATTTATCATTTATCATTGGAACTGCGCACCTAGCTTTTGACGTTTCAAAAGTACTCATGTACATTTATGTGAAATAAAATATTTTGATTTTGACACATGTAGGTACAGTCAGAGAAGTTAATTGTGAAGCAAATTGACACCCTACATTCATTTACCGTGTTATAGCCATTTTATGCAAATGTCAAAGAATGACAGTTATGCTTTGAATCTTTAGTCATATGATAACTATCGTTCTTTAACAATCTAGAATCAACTACCAATTTAACTGGCTATGTATTCACGGACCGAAGAGTTTAAGTTGGCTATCGATTTTCTTTGCAATTAATTTTCCTGACTAAATACCTGTTTCATTTTGTTACGGCCTCCTCCCTGAAAAATAACTAAGGGTACTTTTGATCCCATTAAATTAAATCCTCGTAATTAATTTGATTGTGACTGAGGGTCAATTAAGACATTTTAAAAACTACGCTAGTTAGTAGTAGGTAGGGTAGGGTGGGGGGTAGGGGGTGGTAGTAGTTTTTTGCTAATTGCAACTCTGTTTTACGTCGTATGGTGATCAAAATCAGATTCTCGACTATGGGAATTATATATGTATTGAATAATAATTATCAATTTCATATCAATCGTCAAATTCAAAGAAAATTTGAATTTGGCGGGCTACAAATGAGGTTTCACCTTAATATTTAGCGATCGGTAGTTTGTGACAGCGTCGCTATCTATGTCGAGACTGCCGGCCCTGGCCGCGAATCATTCTTAGATCAACATACAACCTGATACTGACCTGCAAATTGTTAAAAAACGTAAGAAAATTTGAATTTCGCTGGTTTCCCTGACGTTTTCGCCAATAAATTTTCACTTTAAAAATCTCAACACTGTACAGGGTAGTCTAGCAGTGTCTCTTATTAATTGATCGTCGCAGCTGCCTCGCTGATCCAATTACATTATATTGACAATTCCCCCGGGAACCCCCCGATCGCGACGACTAATGAAATCTACACCCCATGTACTGGTTATTACAAAAGTGTTAGGTAGTTTAAAAAAAATTAAGACAATAAGGCCCCATAAATGAACAAACCACCACCATTCCAACTCAACCACCATACCATGCCCTCCATACCATAGGACTAGAAATCAAAATTCACATGACAAAAATAGACTGAGAATCATCAAAAATTAAGTAAGTAAAAAGTCATCGAATGCATAACCGCCTCTTTTTTATAAGTCGGTTAAAAAGACACCGCTAACAACCCACTTTCACAGTTAGAGGAATCGGAACAGTAATCTGTCCGGTAACTCATCTCTGCCTGTTTTCAATTATTTATATCATAGACCATTACATGTTAAGTTCTAGCTTGTGATTGCACAGGTTTGTACTTGAGTTAAACTGCTCTAAGGGTCAGATCTATCAACGTTACTGCACGCCCTTAGGCTAAGCGTTATTCCTGTCACTGTTAAATTACAAGTGCAAGATAGAGATGAGAACATTTCATGTCATGTTCTTTTGGCCTTAGTTTTCTTATATGTATTAGTGCTTTTTTTTTTCTACGTTTGTGTTTTAATATTTAGCCTGTGTTCTTCCTGTATGATTCTCATTAAATACTTTTTCGTTCTTTCTAAACATGTTTTGAATGTGCTAACTAACTGTTATACATCTCAGGCTATAAGAGCAAGGAGTTTCTACGTGAAATTAGTCTCCCATGGTCGAGACGGTTATGAGGTTTCTAGACCATGTGCAACGGACCGCGGTGCCATCTTCACGCTAGCTCTGAGTCGTCTTGCGCTTTGATATCCGTGTCACTACATTCCTTTAAACGTGTTCTTTTTCTTATAAAGCGGAATTTTTAGACAAGAGTATTGAAGATTTGGATTGTCAAATAAGATAGATTAGATTAAAAGAGATGAGATTAAAATATTATGTTGTATTCCCATGTAGTTTACTGTGTGTATATAAATAATAAAATAAATAAAGAAATGAAAATGGTCATACCAATATATTGTGGCCTGGCAACACAGATTTTTTTTATTTTATTTTATAACAGTTGTTATTTTTTTACAGTGATCGAGTTTCAAACGTGTAAACATTATGGCAGTTATAAAACTATGAATCTCCAGGGTTTAAAAGGTTTATTGCCAAAGGCATGAACCGATCCAAAAACAACAAAACTTTCGCGACTACAAATATTGTCTTTATCCAAACCTTTTATAAAGTTTGTTTCAGGCTAAATCACAACAAAAACTATTTCATGCTCCCAATAGCAAAAAAAAAAACACTTTACTCGCATAAAACAACTCACATTTTGACACAAAACCACAAATTATTTAATTTATATTCACCACAACAAAGCACTTGTGTTCTCGACTATAGAACATGGCATTACAGTATGAGCCTTATTTATTACATCGTATTTAAAAAAAAGAACTTCACTTTCATAAAACGTGGAATCTACTGAGTACTGGGCAACATTGTCTGAGCTTTATTTCAAACTTTATACGATAAGTAATGGATGAAAGGTTATACAGGGTTTTTTTTATAAGTGTTTTTATGGCCTGGTTGCTAAGACTGTTAAGCCAAGTTTAGTTAGGTTGTACAGGGTGGCAGGGACGCACAACTTGATACTCGTACCATAGATTCAGCACAAACATGATAGAATTAGAAAGTAATAAAATCAAAATTGAGAAAATTTTCGGTAGTTATAAAAAAAAAAAGCTGTTCCATACATTTTGATCGCGTAGGTAATTGTACTATTGTAGAAAAAAGCTGTTCTTTTTAATAACCTACGGCAAATTTCAACGCACCATGTACTGAATTTATGGTATCAGGTTGTGCGTATTTTAGCTCTGGCAACATTGTGGGGTACATTTTACGTATAACTTAATATTTTTCTTCCCGAGGACCTAGTACGAACGCTCGACGTAACTGTAACGTTAATTCGAACGATATTTTAATCGAAATTACAACTATCGTGGGTTGCAGCTGAAAATCAGCGTCAAGTGGTACACCTTGTCTTGTCATCTGACATTATGCTGAGCTGAGGCCCCTTTGGTATTGTAATCTTTGTTTTCCGTTTTTGTTTTTTGTTTTAAGGTTTATTTTTTTGCTGCAATGCCAATAAACGTATTCTTTTCTTCTTGTAACTATCCGATACCTTCGTTTTTTTTTTTTTTTTTTTTTTTTTTTGTCATCATACCCTAATCTAACTAATGATTATAATATTATTAACACAAATATATTATTGCGTAAGCGAGGGAGATAGTGATGCAGCAACCATTTCATAAATCAGTTTCGCTGCTCCCGAATTAGGTGTAGATAATATTCTAATGAAAGCCCCAACATCATACATATTAACTTTTAACTCCCGCATCACTATCTCCCTCTCTCTCCCGTTCTTTTTACATTCCACCAGCAAATGTTGGACATCTTCGACTTTATTACACACTTGACAATTAGGGACTCAATTTTTTTCATTAGGTGTTAAAATTTCCTGGATGGAAAATGAATGAATGAATGATGAATGGATGGAAAACGATGAAAATAATATGTGTGAATGGAGTATTTTTTTTATATTTTTTTATTATAGGCGACATAAAACTGCTGTGGCTTGAAGAAAAGCCAGTTTGGTAGGAAAATAAATATTAAATTTAGTAATTATTTCAATACTCCATGTGAAAAATTATTTGAAGTAAATTTTCACCAGTGAATTATTGAACCGAAACGATGATAGCCAATTTTTACTGACACGATAAAATCGTACCAAAGACCAAAATCGTCATCGATCTAATAATTAGGTCAATGCCGAAGTTAACCTAAATTGTACTCACATTGTGTGGAACCACAAGAAATTGGCTATAGACCTTGACCTTTGACTTAGTTTCGGCGTTTCTTCTCAGAATAAGTTGGGAAAGGTCTCCTTCATCTTTTTCATCAACTCTGGTCTGTAGACGCATATCAAGGACATGGCCTACCGGCTGTCTAGGTACAGTGTGCTCAGGGTATTATCTCTTTTAATCGGGCATCTATAATACAGGGTGTAAAAAGACCTATCATATAGCCGATATCAACGCATTCTGTAAATCGAACTACGTAATGTTGAGCAAAAAGTATTGGTGGTAAATTACTTATATTTTGGGTGTCAAAAATCGTTGTTTACGGCAGCGCGCAATGTAACGCACACAAAATATTCTGCTTGTATGCATTCAACGGTACAAGAGTTGTAGGGGTATTTAAAGTTAAGTTATAACATGCAAATATCGTTTTCATGGAAACCTTCAATATCTCCGTTACCAAAAACTTCCCAGGTATGGTCCTGTACAAAAAAATGGCACAATGGCTGGAACTAAAAGTGACTCTCAGCTTTGTTAAGCATCTTTTTACACCAGTTTTTTTATCCTTTTAGATTTATAAATACTCAGGTACAAAGTTTTCCCAGTACATACTAATTCCATGGTTATTCCAAAGTCAAAGCATTTATTTCTAATAGGCACATAAAAGGCACTTTTGAACGTCAAAATTTACAAAAAAATAGAATTGATTCTAGTTGCCCCTTCCGAAAGATAGTTTCGTATGGAAAAGAATGGGCAAGAAACTCCACCGTTACTCTTTTAAAAATGTTTTACAATTATACATTAATTATATAATTATATGCACCTAGAATAAAATTACTATACCACAATAGGTAAGGAGAATTCAATAAAACACAATGACAGGTAAATTAATGAGACATAGATACATGTTGCTCACATATTTACAAATATTGAAAAGTAAATGATTTTTCCAAAATTTCACAAGTAATAATTTAGTGTGCGAGCTATAAGTTTTAATAAAAAATGGCAGCTAAAAATATGACAGGACACGTGGCGCCATCTGTCAGGTTGAGGTATTTTCAACTAAATATTCAGGAGCCCACTGCTTAGAAGTAGACATTTATGAGTGAGAAAACGTTGTCAAGTCAAAACTAATTTACTCGAAATCAATTAAAAAAATCTTGCGAAAAATAGATTCTATACTTTTTTATGTCATTTCAAAAACGGCAACATTTCGCCATTTTCCAGTTTTCAGCTGGAATGGTGATCCTAGTTCCTACTACCATACGAAACAATAACGTATCGTAAAAACCGATCCGGAAAATAGATGGCCATGCAAGTGTGAATGGGCTATATGGCTATAAGGCTATAAAGTATCGTAGGTACGAGCCATTCGTTTAGACTAGAGTGTAAAATAAAACCGCTATGCCCGCTGGAAACCACGCAGGTTAGATAGTGGCCGCCTGGCAACCAACTATTCGGGAAATAAATTCATTTTTCACACCTTTTTCCGAAATTCAATATTCATCCGAGTAGCGTGGAATATGTGGTTTTTGAACGGGTTAGAATTGTAGAGTAGAGATGAAACTAAATATTTGGCAAAGCGTACATGTGTAGGTATAGTGTATAACGGAGAAGGTACGTCTCTCTCGTTATTATCAGCCATATTTTAACTACTGTGGGCGTACTTGTCATGTTTATTGCGCAATAAAAAAACCGTTTGCAGTTCAAATCAAATTATCATTTACGAAAAAATTTATCACACTAGCGAATCACACACTGTAGGTACACGCCACAACTATACGGAACGCGTGACAGTTCCTAGGGTGGAGGTACTGATCTCCTCGAAGGCAGAATGGTAAGTGTCAACTCGTCCCATCAGCGCTCTTCCATCAGCCAGGCTCTGTCATTAGCCGAGTATGCATGTCATCGCGAAGGTGCTGCCACCTCCCGGAACTCGTGCTGCGCTTCGTTTAGTGCCCATACTAAAGACCGTCTCCGATATATATTTTATGATGATTTAGTAAAAAATAGCGTTATGCAATCGGAACCTTTGCTAGCCACACCTACTATTCATCAAATAGAGGTCTCAGAAGTGCCGAATTACGATAAAAGTTACCTTAGGCTAAGGTTTACTCGCACAAGTTCCCATGATCTCCGGTGCAAGTGTGGGAAGGTAACACCGGGGTGGTTTTAAGTCAGTAATAGTCTGACAGACCCCTCTGCCCGCCGGGTGGAGGACATCCATGACGATTTTCCACTACGGAAAAAAAATGCTAAGGTTTCCTAGAGGAGTGGTGACCACCACATGCGTCCGTAATTAAGAAGAGCAAGTTTTGACATCTTAATGTCAAATCCTGGTGAAAATGACAGATTTTCATGACGGTCGTTATAAGCAAGACGGAAGAGCTCTTTTATATAAGGAAACCAAGACTGGATGAAACTTGAATCTGCAGCCCGCATTTTAACAACAGCCAACAAACTATCGGATTAACGGGATAAGAGAAAAAAAAATTGGAACCTTGAAACACAATCTCGAAAATTGGAATTCCTGAAACGCACAGAAAATAATTCCTCTTCATCGTAGTCCGAGCGATCCCTCTTCATTGTCCCCACAGTGGGCGGCCTCCATCTGTCTGCTGGACAAAATACGCGCTAAAATTAATGATGTTTCGACCATGTCCCGGACGTGTCAAGGAAACTTAGTTACTGAGACAAGATTTTGGAATTATATAATGAAAATTATATGCTCGTATGTAGATAGGTAGAAACTTGCTTAGATGATGTATTTTGAATAAATTTTGTGTTGCTAGTGCAACAGAAAAGATCTTGCCAAGTTATAATTTAACTAGCGACCCGCCCCTGCTTCACACGGTTTTACGACTTATTAAAACATGTAATTTTAATATTAATCTATTTTTGATTTATACCTTCTGAAAAAAAAACTCCTAATAATGCTGATCACCGCATCAAAATCCATTGCGTAGTTTAGAGGAGAAACGCGGTCCTACAAACAGACACGCAAATCGTCTTTAGTTTACTTATATATTTATTTCAAAATATTTGTTAATTTTGGTAATGCTCGTCTAGTGGCCACCACTGATATTTAAATATGTTTTATCTGCGGATAATGTAGTGGACTGCAAAATTACTACTTAAAGTTTTGTTAACTTTATTATATATGTTGTAGTTGTTTATTATCCCTTAATAAATAAAATAAAATAATATACAGGGTTATTGGTTATACGTCGGCAAACCGTTACGGGGATGTAGGAGAGGTCATTTGTAACCGAATGACCCTTGATGACCCTTAAGCAAATGTCAACCATTTTAGAGTAATTTGACATTTTATATTTTTTTGAAGATATCTGGTATCTTATTGTATCTCGTTGGATAGCTGAGAAGTTGTACATGTTTTTGGAATTTTCTGCCGATAAAATACTTCCGTGTTTCTTTTTTTGCAGAAATCGACTATTTTAGTAAAAAAATGATAGAAAATTTTAATGATTTGTAAAACTATTAAAGATAATTGTCATATTATCGTGGATCATTATGTTATTATGTATGTATTAGAAGCAGATAATAACAATAATAAAAAAACATGCATTGTTTTTTTAAATAAATTTTGAAATTTGGGTTTTTGCATCAAGCTAATTAGAACGTTATAGTAACATCCAACAGTGAGTCAGATAGGAAACGCCGACCTTATCTAGTTTAAAAACTATGATTGACGTGTGAAAGTGTTTGTACAAACCTACTTACAGAAATAAAATCAATTTTCATTTATCACTAATTTACTTAAAACTTAACCTTTACTGTAAGAAAATTTAAGCATTCCTACCTATCCTGAATATTTTAGAAACGAGCTCCGTATGACGGACAAATGTTATAATGATGGATTTTTCAGGTTCAAATAATCCAAAAACGTTTTCAGGACTTTGTAAATACAGAGAAAGCTTTTCTATTTACAAAAGTAGTAGGTATAATAAATCATACAGTGTTCATACTTTGTAGCAAGTGAACTATTAATGAAATACGGATTTACTTCTTGCTATTAATAAAAGCGGACTTAAGGAAGTGCAGGACTGGGGAACTTAATGCGACTTAAGAGTTGCAAGTTTCAAAGTAACGTTGATACATTTAAAAGGGTTCATTTGAAAGCTGTGTGGCAATTACTGGGAAAAGCATTCAGTTTTTGAATAATTGTTAGTGGCTCGTGGAACTTAAATTTAATATCAGTGGGTACCTACAACTCCACGTGTAAAAGATTTTCCGAGAATTATGGGCCCTTTAATAATAATGATGATGATAAAAGATGAATAATAATGATGATGATGATGATGATAAAAGATGAATAATAATGATTATGATGATGATGATGATAAAAGATGAATAATAATGATAATGATGATGATGATGAATGACGTGTGTGTGTAATATGTGACCTATTTGTGTCACTAAGCAACATTGGGTTGGAGCAGTTTTAACTGTTTGTATTTTACCT
The DNA here is from genome assembly GCA_916610205.1 of Griposia aprilina. NCBI lineage: Eukaryota > Metazoa > Arthropoda > Insecta > Lepidoptera > Noctuidae > Griposia > Griposia aprilina. The sequence continues at coordinate 3,995,760 of OU744302.1, forward strand.
CTTCGAGTATTTATTAGTGGTTTGTGGAACCTGTATTTAACAGTAACGACTTACTCGTAACTTATAAACTAACGGTGTTCACAATCATACGGTGTCTTATATATTAGGTCGGGCAAAACGTTCTTTCATATTTTATATACGAATTCAAGGCTAAGAGCTCGTGTGGCACCCAAATATAGTGCTTTTTAGTATACCCAGGCTTTTTCAAATGGGTCACAACTGTTTTGTGGTCAGTCCCTAACTCTTCAGCAATGTCGTACTAATATGGCACCATGCGCTACTTTTTCAAAAATGGCTTTGACTTTATCCGTAACAGGGCGACCAGAGCGAGCTGCATCTTTGACATCAAAATTCCCGGACTGATAACGCTTGAACAAACTTTGTGCTACTCTTACTGACACTGCGTTAAGTCCATAAACGTCGCATTTTTTCCTTTTTAGTAATAAAACTTCAAAATCTATCGAATTTCTTCGATTTATTCACTCATTTTGGCGAACAGAAAAACAATTGAAAAATGTCCGGAAATAGTTTTTACTGTTTATGTTTCTTAAAAAAAAAAACATCTATTCAATTGTATAAAAAACAGCCGTATACAAACAATACAGCCAAAGAGATTTTACTACAACTTTATACCTATAAAATACGAAAAAACTTTTTTCCCCGGCTTAGTATGTCAGCTCATGATGGAAGATCGCCATCGTATGGTGGAAAGAGGATGGACTATTTCATCACGTGCAACACACAATTAAATTAAATGTACCACATTTCCATATTTTGAAAACGTTTTGATCCTATAGGATACGTTTACTAAGGAGACCACCATCACTATCTCAATTTTCTTAAACGAAAATTATTTTCAGTCCTAAAAGAAAACAAAATGTTTAAAGTTTTAAAGGAGTAACGTGTTTCCAGCCAGATGCATCGTAACCTAGTGACCGTCACTGATGTCATTTTAATGACAGAAATCCCAACATAATGTCTTCAAAACTGCACAAAATACCGCTATTCCTTAAACATTTACCCTCAAAGAAAATAAACTTCCAAGTCTCGGTTACAAATCGGTTCCTTAAAGTATTTTGCGAAGTTTTAAAATGGAATACCTGGATAACTTGGAGACCGCGGAACTCATAGTCACTTATCTTATAAATATGTTAAAACTCCTGGATTCCTGTCATGTTGTGAACGACTTCAGTTTACGTTGTCTAGCAATGAGTTTTTTAAAAGACCTCTTTAGTTTGCTTGCCAATTATTTTTTTTATTTTATATCGTGAATTTTGTGATTTGAATGATTTAGTTCTTTAGCACAATATGGGCGGGCATCTAGGCTATTAATGTTAGTTTTTTTTTTCTTTTTTTCCGGCTACCGCAAAATTCCTTTTTGGCGCGATAACGAAGATTTTCGAAGAGGAGAATTCGAGGTGTGGTAGCACATGGTTGAGCCTTTTACCCCAACAACAGTTAGATGACATAATAATAATAATAGTCCTCCAGACCGAATTTCGGTCATGGCGACCAATCTCAGCGGAGACCAGCTTTCGGTGGGGGAGCTATTATAGTGCACAAGTTTGTGCGCAAACACAGGTGCCCTCTCTCTTCTCTCACTCTCATAGTGCGATGGGACGATGATCCGACACGACCGGAGAGAGATCAGGCGCAGGTCCAACGGCTTACGTGCTTTCCGAGGCACGGGGTTATCACACCGCTAACTTTCAAACTCCGGACTAAGAAATTCCTAATGGAAGAACCCAATAACACTTTGTCCGACCTAGAAATCGAACCCAGGACCCCGAGCTCATCAGTCGCGCTTGCTACCACGAGACCAACGGGGCAGTAAAATGATGTGGGTAAGTAAAAGATTTTAAGCTTCAAACATTTATTATTATTTCTGTGTTGTCTGACAAAATGTACCGTAGTCATACAATCCTTTGATTAATACAAACATTAAGAACAATAAACCATTCTCAAGAGGCTTGTGGCTCGTGGCTAAGTTATAACAGTCGCACGGGTCGATCAATCAGGTTAAGCTACGCTTGTCCGGGTTGGTCCGTGTATGGGTGACAATCTTTACATACCAAGACCCCTCCGTGCCATTCTTGGATCTTTGACAGTCGTTACGGGTAGTCAGAAGCCCGAAAGTCTGACAACCAGTCTTAGCAAGGGTATCGTGGTATCCAGTAACTGGATTGTGGAGGCCCGATAGGCAGTCGCTCTATGTAAAATACGGTATTCAGCAGCATCTGGTTAGACTAGAAGCCGACCCCAATATAGTTGGGAATAGACATGGCAGATTGATTGAACCAATTCTTACAATACACCCAGAATGAAAATACATCTTCATCATTAACCATATCAAGAACTGCACAGTGCAAACAATGACGTCACTCATTTATCATATATGACATAGAAAGCCACGGTCGTCGCACAGTGTGACGATCTCGCATGTCACGGGACAAAATCTGCCCGGGCATTAGCACAGTTGCCCAGTGGACCAAACACGTATGCAATTAATGACCACTGACGCCAACTTAAACAAGAAATTAAGCGTGGAACACAGTGCAGTGGTGAGTGTTTCAGATTTAGAAGGTATGATGATCTGAGATCGGATATTCGGATGCATATTTACCTAAAGTTAATTTTTAGGTAATTTTATGTATAGAAGCGGTTTCTTTTTTTTTTTTGTATAAAATAACCCGGGTTACCAGAAACACCGATTATGCATAACATATTTTTAAATCTGTCTTTCTTTCTAGTATGGAAGCGACTTCAAAAGAATATTTATTTAAAAAAAAACCCCGGGAGTCTTGCTTTGCGTAACTATTCAGATGCATATTTATTTAAAACAAGCTGACCCGACAGACGTTGTCCTGTCTTAATTACTATGAATGTCATATGTCGTTTAGTTTTAGTCTTAGTCAATAGTCAAAACTATTGACTAAAACTAAAACCATCGACTCATTTATCAACCGACCCATCTGTGTTAAACGATATTTGCAGCGCGCATTCTGTCAATCGCTGACAGTTATTTCAAACAACTGACAGTTATGTAAAATTAATATTGGCGTTAAGTTTTCTTAAATTTTGTAACGTTCCGATCAACTTCCTTATTTTTTATTTCATAAGATCCTTCTCCTGACAATAACGAACATAACAAAAAAAAAAAAGTGAATTCGATCCAGCCGTTCACGCGTGATGGCGTGACCAAGAGAAATAGGGATTCATTTTTATATATATAGATATAAAATTAATGTTTGACCCCCGATGCAAATATGTTTATGTAGGGTGTAAGAGGAGGGGTGGTGTGTGTTAGTTAAAGTTAAGATTTTTACGATACAAAAGCGCATTCCATATTAGGCAGCATCTCATATTTAGGTGAATATCCGACCTCTGATGATGATGCAAAGTTAATTATAGGTTATCAGGTTCCTCTTTATCGGTAATTTGGTTAACACTGAGGCAGAATGTTTAGTATAAAGTTCCAAAAGCTATCCCATGTCGACCTTTTCCGTTCCTGAGGGTGTCTAATGAGGGTAAGGTACGTTAGGGTCCAATATACCTTTAGATAAACCGATTTAATATTATTATTTTACAATAATAGGACGAGCAAAAAGTTTTTCCATCATTTTATTGGTAGAAAGTTGTACTAAAATCTCTTTGGCTGTACTGTTTGTATCTGGCTGGTTTTGATACCATTTTATAGACGACATATTTAAAAAAAGAAAAGTTAAAACGATTTCCCGCCATTTATCAATTGTTTTATGCCTGGCAAAATTTGTGAAGACCAAAGAAAAAAAAAATGTGATGTTTATGGACTTAAAACAGTGTCAGTACCAGTAGCACAAAGTTGGTTCAAGCGTTTTCAGTCTGGGGGTAAGATCGGCGGCATATTAGTAGTTACGTCATAGCTGAAGAGTTAGGGGTTGACCACAAAACAGTTTTGATCCATTTGTGAAATTCTGGGTATACAAAAAAGCTCGACATTTCAGTACCAACGAGCTCTTAGTCTTGAATTAGTAATTATACAAAATAAGAAAGAACTTTATCCCCGACCTAATATTATACGATACAAAAAAAAACTTGGATACTATTCAAGATACGCGGCCATAAGTGCTTAAATTACGACAGAAATCGGCAAGTTATTTTTTTTACAGTAATTTAAAAATTACCAATGTTTGTAGCACTGAATAAAATATTAATTTCACAAGAAGCCAAACTCGTGAGCAATTATTTAAATAACCTTAAAGCCTTCAATCTAAATTGTTCCGTTTCACTTGAAAGTCAAACTACTTAAAGACCTGTTCCATTGACTAAATGCACGACCCGGACATCGAACTGAATACAAGAAACATTGCAACACAGCTATTAATAACATGGTGTTGCTTCCACCTGGCGCACAGTGGAGCGATGCCAAACTTCGCGGAAAATGGCATTTTAAAATTTCGTAATTTCTCATCTTTATGAAGTGTTTTTCCTGAGACTGATTTATTAGGTCCAGTTTTTTGAATAATATAAATTCTATCTCAAAAATATGAATACCTAAGTTACACATTTTTAAATTCATAGCAATTTAATCTGTTCATATTTATTACATTTTTAAACGTAATTTGTCACGTCTAGTTGGAATTATGAATGTTTCAACAATCATAATTAATATCTCTGCTAGAATGGTCTAGTAGATACTAATTTAACGTGAAGCAAAAATAAACACGTAGATAATTACAAAAAGAAGAAAATAAAAATTTAAATAAGTACATGAATTTCTACATAATTAAGTACCTCCATCAAGAAACCTTCATTATTTTTGACAAAATAACGAAACAAACTATTATTATATTTTTTTCCATCAACCACAGACAATACAGCGCAAGGCACATTTTCCACCGGATAAGCACTACGATATTTACATCAAAGATAACTACGTGCTACCAGCGCAGTGTTGCCAACGGAAATACGAAGACGCTACATTTGCACAGAGCTGGCAACACAACTTTTAATTACAGCGGAGTACTGGTAATGTACAGCCGGGTACTGCGTTTTATTATTTCATTTTAGAGTAAACAGAAGGTAGTGAAATTGTTTAGTTACTTAACTAGGTACTTGTTTCGTTTGAGTAGACATTTTAATTAAAAGTAGTGCCTGTAGGTTTCTTCAAATTCAAATTCATTTATTTGCCAGAATGTAGGTTTACAAAGTATGATTTTAAACCTAGAATGGCCCTTTTTTATTTTTTTTTGGGTGGGAAATCATCAAATGACCTCTCCCGCTCTGGGCGGAGCGGAAGGGCGTGTCAGACTCTTACTGACTAAAACCCACCCGTGTTCCTTCAGTTGCCTGTGCGCCAGGGCCACGGTAACTCTTTCGAACAATCCGCGACCCCGGCAGGCATCGGCCCTATCGGACCCCGTCAATTATGCTGACATCTCTTTGAGGCGCGCGTGGAACACAACGCGCCATCGACCCGGGCCTGGTCCTTACCGGACGGCGAGCTGCCCGTTGCTCGCCGTCCGCAGGCCCGCGCCTACTGTGGCCGGGAGTCGGCTATCGACTCCCGACGCCCAGGGTGTCTCCTCCTGCGGCGACTAGGGGCGTGAGGGCGCAATGATTGCCTCTCCCTCACGCGCTCCGCCTCCTCCTTCGCGAGCATTACTGCTTCGCAGAAGGAGGTGACTGCTTCCCATTCCCTCTCGCTCCGTACCATGGCATGAACCAGGGCCGGACGCGAGAGATCGCCGCCGCCGATCGCCGCCACGAGGACACGGCGGTGCTCCGCCCAAGCCGGGCAGACCTCCACCGTATGCTCCACCGTGTCCTCCGGTCGATCCACACAATGCCAACACCCGGGCGTTTCCTCCCGCCTTATCCGAAACAGCCATGTCCGGTGAGGACCTACGTCAGGCGGAAGGTGAGGACGCCGTGGCGCCTCTCAAGCCACTCCTCAAAGAGGGGACTTACCGCCGCAATTGTGGCGTACCCAAAACCTAGAATGGCCCTGTGGATTGGAACTTGGTATATTTATTTTATTTCTTATTTTTATTTTTTTTATTTTCCGTTTGCTGCACTGGTTGACGTCATCACGTCAACGCCGACTATCGCTGAAAACCAGCGCTGGGGCTCTGTCTGGCATAGGGTCGTAGCATTATGCTGAGCGATTGCCCTTTTTGCGTCGATGTGACGCATATTTTCCCCTAACTCGTGTTTTTTTGTATTTGTGTGTTTTTCTTTGCGTCATGTTTACCGCAAATAAACGTATTTTCTTTCTTTTTTTCCCTTTACATTCTAACATTACACATGGTGTGCAAATATTTAATTTTATCTTGCAAAATATAAGTAAAAAAAACCAGCAACAACAAATAAGAGCTTATGCATTAGGATTTTTAAGGAACGAGGAAGTGTTTTTTCGTGTAAATATGTTGTTAATTTTCTGCGACGTAATCAAACGAATTATCTTTAGGTATCAAACTACCTTTCTGCTTTTGATCAAGAACTGTGTGTGTGGTATGAACACTGTACCTAATGTATTTATTTAACCATTTCTGTACACACATTTATATAAACAGCTAAGAAGAAAAGAATAGAAAAATAGGTACAAAGGTGATGCTTATTTCTAAAGAAATCTCTTCCAGCATACCTGTGATAGGAAAGTAGACAAATATAGACAGTGTCAGATGTCTTCATGAAAGCTTTTTCAACACACTATCATTTAACGTTAAATATTTGTAAGTACCTACGATTAAATTAGAAACATGTTGGTGAAAGCCCAAATCAAAATAGACGGAAGAACTTTTGTCTAAAACTAAGTTTTAAAGTTAAAGTTCGTCAGAATTAATTTGAAACTAAACCAACCAATGCCACTCATACGATTGATAAACACTATTAACAGCACCTTATTTGCGTCACACACTATCATACACAATTTGAATCATTTTGAAGCTTATTGCTAATCCATTGCTTCATATGTTCGAAAAAATTCTATGCTCAACAACGTAAATAACGCAATGAATGTTGTTGAACTGTCAAAATTAAAACCATAACTACTGTTAGTGTGTTACGCAATTACCCCGCGTTCTCATTTAATTAAATATCTCTCGTAGTAATATTGAATTAAACAGCAGGAAATATTAATACTTTAATCCCAAATCTAAAAAAGAACATAAACAGCAACTTAAAACCAACCAAATAAAACAATTAAAACGACAACAAATTAAGAGAAGAAAATGGTAAGGAGCCGAACTTTGTAATAACAACTTAAATCCGACCGTAGGCTCGTGCGGTCGTGCTTGTATTTTCTTCACCGTCTGCGTTTGGCCGAAAGCCAAGAGGCCGAAACAGAGCCAGCACTTTAGGGATAATGGCAACCGTTTACAATATGGTGATGGATGGCGATAGTTTAGTAATTAATTGACGTGGATTACCGTCGTATGAGCAGTATTGTAATATTTTTTTTATTGCGGACGCTTAATATCGTACACGTCTTTCTACATCGTTCTCACATGTATAATTTCAACATGAATGATGTAACCAATTTTTTTTGTAACTATATGTTGTTTCAAAAAAGTGTCGATGGAATTTCTTGCCCGTTCTTCTTCATAGGTACCTACTACGGTTTGGAATGGGCAACTAGCTTCATTTTTTCTGACTGACCGACCCCTTGACAATTCAAAAGTGCCTGTAATTGGTTTATTTGAAATAAATGCTTTTAGTTTTTGAGTTTGAGTTTACTATATAGGTGAGTGAGGTTTGAGATTTAATTGCAAATAATTAGTTTTTCGTTTTATCCACGGTTAGGTTATTTTTATGTAGCTATCTCTGAAAGCACAACAAAGTAACCAAATAACTGTAGCTAAGTTGATGTTTCAGGTATGTGTCAAGCAACAAAATAACGAATGTTAAAGTTTAATTCGTTAAGTGAAAAAGGAATACAGGGGTGATTCGTAACGAAACTTTAAAAGGGATGTTAACATTTAAATAATATATGTAGTTTGTTGCCAAAAAGGATTCTCATGTGTTTACTATATTATAAATAATTAACGATTATGTGCCCCCTTGTTGGCAACAAACTATAATTATTATGTAAATGTTAAAATCCCTTTTAAAGTTTCGTTCCGATTCACGTCTGCATTCCTATTCACCCCATTTGACGGTACTACATTATTATCCGTTTTTTTTTAGCTGATTTACTAAGGGGTTAATTTTTAATAGTCATTTGAAACACGAGAACTCAAACCTTGCAACTTATTTTCACCACTGAATTTTCGGCTTTAACGCAATGTTCGCCGAACATACATCATTTGACAAAATCAACAACCAGTCCATCACTAAATGAAAGCCTTTAATATCCGCAGCTACTCAACAAAAAGTGACGGAAATCAATAAATTCATCGCAGATTTCTGAACCGGGATATTCCCCGGAAAACTGTTCACTGATATTAATCAAATTATTTATTGCTTCCTGTTTTTATTTGTTTTATTGTAAAAGCACTCCTTTGTGTTGGATATCAGTGTCCGATTTTATAATTAATTTAAAGGTTTTGACAGATTCATGTTCGTTATTATTATGCCTTTGGGAATACTTGACAATTAAGTTGTTTAAAATACTGATTCAATTACAAGGAATCAAAAGTAAATGATTTTCTCGAAATTATACAGGGTGTCAAGGACATCGACGTACAACCTGTCACCAATGGATTCAGTAAATGATTCTGGACAAACGACAATAAAAAAAAAACTATTTCCTACAAAAGTGGAGTAATACTTATCTACGCGGTCAAAATGTATCGAGCAGCAAATTTTTCTTTTTGATAACCGATGAAAAATATAAATCCAGATCCAGAGTCATGTACTGAATCCATTGTGACTGGTTGCGCATCGATGTCTCTGTCACCCTGTATTTGGAGAAAATCATTACTTTTCACGGCTTTTTTTAAACGCTCGATCTCGATAAATTATGGAGGAAGAGTGCAAGCCGATTGAGCTTTAAAATAAAGGTAACTAAAATTTTCACATTCAATTTTGAACTCAATCATCAACATTATCGTTTGGAGAAATTTGACAGTTTCGTGTAGCTTGACCTGCTGGCAACTGTTTGTAGGATTTCTAATTTTACATAAACTGTGGTTACAGATTGTTTCACTCTCATACTTGCTATATTGTTTAAATTATAGAGGTTTTTACCCCAAAATAACCTACTTACCTATTATTTCAGCATACTATTAATTCACGTATTAAATATACCAGCATAATACACACGGCTACATATCAAGCTATACATTTTCAGTATAAGCTGACCTCTGATTGTACAGAAATTCTGTACAATGCGAGATCAGCTTAAACTGGAAAATTATAGCTTTATATGTAGCCGTGTATACACCCGTTATCACTAACATTAGGCAACGTTTAGTTGTCGCCTAGTGTTGATGAAAACGGGCAGTACCTACCTAGTAGTAGTTAAAAGTAGTTTACAAAAACGTGCATTAAAATGAAGTCACCGCATTAAACTGGCAACATTAACCACATTAAGAAACATAAACTCAGATGAAAATAAATTCCCTCCATTGCGAGCTTAACGTCAATACATCCGTTATAATAAGGATGACCATAAGATAAGATCACTACGCGGACAAGACCTGTAAAATACCTATTGGCTTGACGATATTCAAGAAATCTTTATAGGATCTATGGATTATAACCTTGTAAATTGCTATTTCAAGAAGGAACCAAACACAATTATCCGTATCCTAACTAATATTAAAAACGCGATAGTAAGTTTTTTTTTTTTTGCTAAAACCGCTTTATGGATTTTGATGAAATTTGGCACATGGCTAGACCATGACCTGGAGAAGGACATAGGCTACTTTTCATCCTGGATCGAAGCCGAAGCCGCGGACAACAGCTAATGACTAAATCATTATGTTATTACATAAAGGATAATGGTTAGCGGTTCCTGATAGACAAAGCAATATTTGAACATTCATAATCAATCTATAAACCACCAACCGACCAACCAATACCTATTACCTACCCATTTCTTAAATTTTCATTATTTATTTTTACCGATTTGTAATATGTGTTTTTGTTCCAACAAAGATCATTAATATAAAACAAAGTCGCTTTTCGTGTCAGTAGACACCCTTCGGGTCTACTCTCTAAGGACGATATCCGTAGTTTTGGCCAAAGTTACGGGCGTTTCTTACTCCGTATCACCTACGGACATAAGATTACTTTTGGGCACGAACTAAGAATAAATGACAATACGATTTGACAGTTGTCATTACTCCCGACGTGTTTTTTCGCATCCGGAAAAGTTAATAAATCGAGCATAGGGTTCATTCTGAATTATCGACCTATTTACGGACGGGCCCGTACCTTCGTTGACGGACTTAGAGAGTAGGCCCCCTGTTTATGTGACCGCGTTGTTCTTCTACGCAACGGATGATGCGGCTATCATCATAATTTAACAAAGTAATATTTCTTTTCTTAATTTTTGACATCACGCTGGGTTAGCCAGATACCATTTTAAAACCCGTCTCCCGACACCCAGAAACATGGCAACCACAGTGATAATAGCGGTACAATATCCTGTCCCGACAGCGATCGTATTTTCACTTCCTCACTGCGCCAGCGCTGATCAGTCTGAAGAGAAAGTGCCGAGTTATTGCACAGAACTGGATTTATTTTATGGGTAGTTACTGTAGGTAGGTAGGTACGTACCTGTCTGTCGGCTAATTAAGATTTATCTGTTAGTGATCGTGTAAAACTTTTGTTAGTTACTATAGTGTCGGTTGTCTGTTAGTGACTTTTTAAATAGAGGGTTTGATCGTATAGTATTTATACATATATATATATATATATATATATGTATATATATTAACCTTTTATTAATCGCATATGGACAGAACTCTAAAGGCTCGTGCACGCAGGTGCGACACGACAGCGTACACAAAGGCACCGCGTGCCGCGCGACGAGCGGCGCCTTTGTGTCGTGCTGTCGCGTCGCGCTTGTATGTACGAGCCTTAATAATAAAATAAAAGTACCATATTTAATTTACATATATCACCGTTCTGTGCACTCAGCCCTTCACCTATCCCGTCATATCCAACATGTAAAATACATGTATCTTTCAAATTCCCCTGTATTTTTTAATAAAATGCAGAAACTTTCCGCAAGATATTTCCCTTTGATTTTTCAGACGAACGTGAATTTGTTTTTCGAAAATTACATGTATTATAAAGGACATCTAAAAAGTTTCGAAAAAACAAAATGTATATTTCGCAATTTTCAACGCTACACACAGGCCTACCCACACACACACCCTCATAAACACACACATACATACACATACTAATCCTAGAATAAGTAATAACCGATATTAATGTAATCTTTTTTATAAAACTTACCGCATTTCAAGTACGAGCACATAATCCGATTTAAATAAATGTAACTGCTTCCGAAATGTAAACTGAAACTGAAATGTAACTGTGTCCTGAAATACAGGCCTTACGCCTAACTTAGGCACCAGTCTCCCACAGTATAATTAAAATAATTATGTATTGTTCTTAATAATTTGAAAATGTACTTTTATATAATGTGGTGAGTAATAAACCAGATCAAAAATAAAAGTAGATCATTACATGTATTTTTGTTGTCATTTGCCAGTGTCGCAACGGTCGCAAGCGCAACACATTACGCAATGTCTATTATTGTCTTTGGTCTATGGACATCAAGTAATAGACAACATTGTCAAACTTATAACGTTTTAAATACGAGGCTTTTGGCTACTTTTTATTAGTGTATGTATTTTGTCTATAATAGATTTTTTGTATTTTGCGTGTTGTTTGTGCAGAATAAACATTTTTTCTTTATTATTTTTATTATCTTATCTAGTATCTTGATGTTATTGGAGATATTATTTTCTTAATATAAAATAACTCATTAGGTATCTGCGTAGTCTTTCCCAACTATGTTGGCCTCGGCTTCCAGTTTAAGGCGCGATAAGAAGCAAATTTGTAGGTAATTGACAATAGCTTAACGCGGCAACAAATAAGGTTCCAAGATGCGTTTGATGTTAGTTGAATCGAATGACCACTGAAATAAAAGTAATTTTGCAGTTTTAATTAAATTAATAAATAAATGCACGGCTTAGTTGAATATTTTTTAGGTATTTCTTTAGTTGATTGAATTCCTTTTATCATTACATACAATTTCAAAGTTTACTCTCAAAATTTTGAGAATTATGCGATGACAAATATTTTTTGAGGTCTGTTTTACGATTGTTTTATCATGATACTATTTTATTTATAAGAAATATTTTTAAATACGACAGATATTGATTTCCATACTAACATTAACGGCCGCTGTTCGCAAGTATTTTACCTGGACAAAATTTTCGATTTATCTCGAAAAATGTTGTCAAAATAATGCTCGCATTTCCAAGAATGTTTGAAAAAAGTATTTTCTTTGAACATTTGACAATACGCTCAATTTTTTCTGGCTTGTAATATGTACCAATACGCCTAACTGTGCGATAAAAACTGAGTATTTTATGGTGTCCTACGTTTGAGCAGCGCCTTAACCGGATAAGGCTGAATACTAGTATTTTACATGGAGCCACTACCTATCTTTGACCGTCCAAACTTTAGACGGTCAAACTCACTCATTGCGCTAGCATATTCCGTTAGACTCTAAAGGAATATGCTAGCGCATTGAGTGAGTCGTAAAAACGGAACTAAGACATTTTGATAAGGAGATGGGCAGAACCTTTTGAATGACGACAAACTGTGGGTACCAATCCATTCCTACGCCAAATTTTTGTGGATTTATTGATTACCTGTTTTTTTATCTAATATCAAAACGAATCAGGCAAAAAGGCGCGACGCGACAACGCGACTCGATTCTAGTAGAACACTTTCTAGTTAGTGGAAATTGTTCTACAAGAGTCACGTCGCGCCTGTTTTCTGGAGCCTTAAGACCTTTTAAGATGCTGTTATAATAATAAAAACTTTTTTACAAAAAAACAACCGACTTCCAAAAAAAACACTAAAAGACGTGAAAAATAACTTTTATTTCGGAAGTCGGTGCCTTTGGTTTTATATTTTCGTGTTTGGCCACCGACTTCCGAAATAAAAGTTATTTTTCACGTCTTTTAGTGTTTTTTTTGGAAGTCGGTTGTTTTTTTGTAAAAAAGTTTTTATTTTTCCCTTTTTAGTTGCGGTACCTACCCCACACAAATTCGTATACCACTACTTGGTATGTAAATAACAGTGACAGGAAATTATTAACACATCATCCATATAAACTAAGTGGAAAAAATCTGCAGTATTAAGGATAACTCAAAAACTACTGGTCAGACCTTGATCAAATTTAAATGGGACCACATGTGAAGCACCACCTATCAAATAAAAAAAGAATCATCCAAATCGGTTCACCCAGAAAAAAGTTATGAGCTAACACACATAAAAAAAAAAAAAAAAAAAAAAAAAACATACAGACGAATTGAGAACCTCCTCCTTTTTGTGAAGTCGGTTAAAAAGAACACGAAGCACACAAAATAAGTTCATTAGTTGTTTTCCTTTATCTACCAAACAACAGCTGAAGTCTCAAGAAGAAAGTTCCATTATTTTCGTCCATTTCCATTATACGGATAGGTGGAATCCCGTACAAGGATAATCTTTTGCTATTCATTCACAATATTATATTTACCGCCGAGGGAACTTCGTCTACGATAAGAAAGGTATTCTAATGTGAAGCGAAGGGTTTTGATGGAACAACTTTATTTTTGGTAAAACAAATGATGTTAAGTACATATTAGTTTATAGGTAATGAACGGATGTAAGGTTTATTTTTTTAATTTGTTTGTGGGAGAGAGGTTTTTATTTATCACCTAATAATAAAACGTGCTAACACGCGCACTCGTTCACGAAACTGCGCTGATGTGGTTCTGACATTATTGGTCGAAACGTGAGCATCTGCATTTGCCGACACGAGTTAGTGGCACTGGCATTACGGACCATACAAGATGGATGCGTAGATTTAAGTTCGAAATCCGTCACTACTACTCGTAAAACGTGTACTCAGCAATCAAAGGCGCGGGCCACACAGAAGAGATGAGGACGGCCGCAGTCGCGGCGCTCTTTCACGTATCTTCATTATTCTTCTTAAAAAGGCACAAAACATAAAGAAAGGACAACACGCAGGCGCGTCGGTTTTCTATCTGCAATCTGCATACTATTGCCGTCTCTGCATCCGCCTTAGGCCCGCGCCCAAGGCCATTTGCACGACACGTGCGTCCACGCTCTTCGTGCATGCGTCGACACGTGAGAGCAAATGTGGAGTTCGATGCTAGAGTGCGCGCAAAATAAGTCTGCGCGCATGTTTGACCTTCAAGACTATATTTCTGCCAGCACTTTTAATTCTTTACGGCATAATGATGGCGATTATTTACTTTGGAAAACGCGGAACACAGCACACTCTCTTGACACCTGATATAAACGTGAAGATGGCAGAAAATCTTTTTTTTAGATTTCAACCGCGCGCAGACTTATTTTGCGCGCACTCTACTCCATAGTTTTTGAACGCGGCTGAAATTCGTACGCGGCTCTTGATGGCCAATGCGAGTGTAAGCATGTGCGGCGGGCCTTCGCATGACAACTTGATAAGCTTGAGAGTAAGCACTTGCCTCAGTTTGTCTGTGGATGGGTGACTGTTCTTCTCCCAATAGAGACAGCACAATGCCTTTTTCAAAAAAAATAACCTGTGTATGACTGTCATGAGTCAGATTCCTGAATGTTTGACAATCAATCTAACTGTAGGAAACTATTATCAGTCTGTCATACAGCAAATCGACTGCCATTTGACCTCTAAACAAACTGGTGTAGCTACTCTGGAAGGTGTCCTTCAAAACACAGGGAGCCATCCATAAATTACATCACACTCTAATGGGACGTCCAAAAAGTATGAATTCGTGTGTTAAGGTGGGGGGGAGTCAAGTATTAACACTCTAAACTTCAAGTCTAGCGGAAAACTTTCAAATATTGACAACTCTATCAATATTGTTAAACGGGTTTAATTTAAAATTGGAAAATGTGTGTCGTCACACCAGGGGAGGGGGTCACTAAAATGTGACCACTTGTGACAAGGACGAAGAGGGGGCTCAAAATCATGAAAATCGTGTGGCGTAATTATTGGATGGTCCTTGTTAGAAAATACTACGTAACTGTGACGTAAGTAAGTACTATGTAGGTAATGATAGCATAGCACCCACATTCGTCCTTCACACGACACATAACTCACAACACAATACCGCGGGACACGTCTTCACGTTACTTCTATTGTATGTAATACATTTTAACATGTTTAAAACACAACTTTATACGTCGCCATAAATTGTAGGTGTCCCCATTTCAGTTTCGTATATGAATTATATCTTATTTAAATGATAAATGATTTTATTTCTGTAAGTAGGTTTGTACAAACACGACAATCATATTTTTTTAACTAAATGAGGTTGCCGTTTCCTATCTGGCTACTCTGAGAAGAAAGGCCGAAACAAACTCAGGATCTTGGTCAGATCATGTGAAGACCATGTAGATTTGTGTCTGAAATGGTCTTTTGAGGAAAACTCACACATATTGAGTGGACCTGTCCAGTCAGTGCACGCATTTGTCAGTAATCGTGCAGCTCAACTCAGAACTTAAGGAGCTCAACGATTCGACGAACAATACCAAAGAAAGGACTTTTGGGTAGGCCGCAAAATTACTCAAACTGCCAGATCATGATTAAAACTAACTGAGAAAAAAAAAACCAATGACCCACATAATCCTCACATTCACATTATTTGAAATAATATAATATAATACTTTACAAAGTAAATACTCATGTCATTGTATAGAAACCAATAACGTTACAAACACGAAATTTAAACGACGAGCCATTAATTCGGTCGCTTGATATATTCAGTCTTCAAATTGAATATCCCTTTCGAACAAAGAAAATGTACCGGAAAAACAGTTTCTTTAATATATTACTGTCATATATCTCGTAAGGCAGCCGTAGTCTCGAGTTCGCAGTTTCACAAAGACCGTGTTCTTATAAAGAAAACGATTTTTTGTCATTACTATATTAGCTATCCAAAAATGATAAAAGCCGCACGGGTGCTACGCTAGCTGCGGTTAGTTTGTGGATGGGTTACTATCCATAACATATTCAGACCCCTCCCTGGCTCGGAAAGCACGTTAAGCTGTAGGTCCCTGCTCCTTTATTATATTAGTATGGATTTGTGGCGGCATCTACAACGCCACAAGCGAACTACGCATCACACTGACGTCACGCAAAATCCTGCATCGCGCAAGCGAAGTTTTCCGCACAACTAGCATGTATACAACGTACCGACATCATCAATCATTGGGCAGTAGCCCACCAGATACAACAACCGTCTGGTCGGAGGGTCTTCCCTATTCTATAGAGGATGAGTGAGGTATGAACCTCTATAGATTTATAATCTATAGAGGTATGAGGAAGGACCACTTGCACCATGTGGGTCTTAAAGATACCCATTCGACTCTTACTGGAATAAAAAAAACCCGACTGCGAGATCTTTAAAGTGGCTCAAGTAATCAATTAGGTTGCTATAGTGAAGAGTACGTGGTTTATACATAATGAGACCACCCACTTCCTTTTGGTAACTAAATCCTACTTTACATGTGGTTGTGCCTTTCTGGGAAACTGTGTAAAGGTACAGAAATACCTTTGAAAATATTAATTTAATTCCCTAAAACATTCACTCGCCTTTTCATTTAATGAGAAAAGCGGATGATATCGTTAAGCTAATGTTTCTTAGAAGGTGGCCGCCATATAACAGCAGCTCGGTGATGCCCGTCATGGTAATGACGGCACCAGGGTTTGACTTTAAGGCTCCTACAAATAGGTACGACGCGCGACGCGACTCAAAGCCACCGCCTGTTGCGCGATGAGCGTTGCCTTTGTGTCGCGAGCGATTCGCGTCGCGTATCGCACCTGTTTGAAGGAGCCTTTACGGTATCAAAAAACGTTGTCTAGGGCAACACACCAATTTACTTTCAAAAATAACATTTCAGTGACGTCATTCGACGGTAAATTGCGGACGTTATGTGGTGGCCGCGGCAGTCTTAAGAAACCATATTTGTACTGAGTTTTGTAACTACTTATATTAAATCCTGTAAGTCCATGAAACGCGCTTTAGTACGAGTATTTACTGAAAAATATGGCAACTAGATAGGAATTTGCCGCAAGAAGATTAATACACTAATCCAGATTTGTTGTATCCATTTAAAATAACGTGTTTTGGAGGATTTTATATGAAACATACCAGAGTATCTGCTTTAGGTATCAGAAGTGATTAGTTGTACCCACTTGATGAAATCAAAATATAGGTACCTATTCTTAGGGTAAATAGGCAACCAGCGAGCGAGACGGACCACCAGCTAGACGGACCGAGAACCTTATAAAGATGACTGACAGGATGTCTTCACTAAGGAGATGACTGGGACAGACTGGATGCAGAAGGCGGAGGTCAGGGTGTTGTGGCGCAGCCTGGGAGAGGCCTATGTCTAGCAGTGGGTTGTGATAGCCTGAGTTGAAGCCACCATCTTACGCTTTAGAGTAGGTTCCGCGTTTGCATTTCTTAAGTCCAGAAGTCTTTAAATTTGTAGCAGGACAAGGTTTAAAAGGTTTGTTGACCTACTTGTTAAATGTTAACAAATATCACTAGTTAAATGTTAACAAGTATCACTTGTTAAATGTTATCAAATATCACTTGTTAAATGTTATCAAATATAACTTGTTAAATGTTAACAAGTATCACTTGTTAAATGTTATCAAATATCACTTGTTAAATGTTAACAAATATCACTTGTTAAATGTTAACAAATATCACTTGTTAAATGTTAACAAATATCACATGTTAAATGTTAACAAATATCACTTGTTAAATGTTATCAAATATCACTTGTTAAATGTTAACAAATATCACTTGTCCTTTAACCATTTTCAACCAATCCAAAACGCCATTTTATTCGGAAGCCTTTCTAAACTCAATCACGATAACACACAATTTTATTCTAAGCTCAATAGTAACGCTAACAAAAAGGGTTCACATATTCAACTCAATAAAGACGATACGATGAACAGAAAATAAAATTTTATTGGACATGTTCACGCTTCATAAAATTGGTGAGATACTTGCCTATTCCAGTAAACATAAAACTTGTAAGAAATCTGAGAAAACGTAATAAGGAAATACAGAAGGTACAGTCAAGTCTTTTACATCTTCGTCAGTTTTTTAGGGTTCCGTACCCTATAGTGTGCCAAAGTGTGCCAACGGAACCCTACTATTACTAAGCCCCTGCTGTACGTCCGTCTGTCTGTCAGCGGACTGTACCTATCTCATGAACCGTAATAGGTAGACAGTTGAAATACGAAAGTAAGTTTGTTTGTTTGTATCGCTTTCACGTTAAAACGGCTGAACAGATTTGGATGAAATTTGGCACACAGATAGACCATGACCTGGGTAAGGACATAGGCTACTTTTTAATCCTGGATCGCAGACGTACAAACTGTACGTGTGACACACACATGTACGACTCGACGCACTCGTACCCTCACAGAGGCAATTAACTTATGCGAATTCGAGTTGCACCTATCAGCTGTTTATTAATATTTTCCTAGCTAACAGATTTGTAGGTACTGTGATTACGATTAAAATTTATTTTAATCGTAGGTTCTTTTTCGTAAAACATTGAGGAGGGAATTTAATAATTTGCAGTCACCAAAAGAGATAAAAGTAACCAGGGTCGTCAGATATAGTTAAAGTTTAGTAAGAAACTGATGGATGTTTTCGAATGAAATTTAATTTGATAACTAGCCTGTTTGTTATCTATTAATTAAATTAAAATTTATTCGAAAACATTCATCGGTTTGTTACAAAACTTCAACTACATCCGACGACCCTGGTTACTTATCAGTTTTCGTGACCGTACGTTAGCTACTTAGGTTTAGGTGTATTTTAAATTCACATTTATTATTATTGTAAGCGTTATGCTATTAGAATAAGTGTATATCGAATTACGAAGTATACCTACCTACTTTGTTTTATTTTTAACATCATCACGCCGGCATTCCTGGTAGAGATAAGCAAAGGTGTATTTTCTTACGGTCACCAGTGATATTGTTAGGTCCCATGTAATAGGAGGTGAGGGCAGGTGTTTGCGTTCCGCAGCACACAGACTGTGGAGTACGATAACCGGACGCGAAGCTTGCGCGGTCGCGCGAAGACATGCATGCGAACACAACCTCACCAACACGTTGCTTGACACGACTAGACCAGACGCCCCAGAGCGGCGCGCCGCTCCGGGGCGTCTTGTCTATTCTGTGTGATTTCTTAGGATGTTTTGGCCTATGGTATAAAAAAATATTGTACTTAAACTAGACTTAAAATAGGTACTTATATTTAAAGCATTTAAGCATTCAAATGAATCATCAAAGTATATATTTTTTATTTTTTGTAGATTTTTAATTAAAAAATCGCAAGTGGTGCCGCAATACGAAGTATGTCGAAAAATTACAAATAAATAGTACTATATCTGTGTGTAGGGCTTTAATGGCCAACCTTATGATTCCAGAGATAGCCTCATTTTTCATGTCAGCGACATACAGATTTTTCTTTAAAAAAATATTACTCTTTCATTTGTACATGCAATTACCTCATACGAACTTTTATAGTATAGTTATGATCAGCAGAATCCATTTCTAGCCAAAAAAAGGACCCTTCAAAATTCAAGTCTCTATGTCTATGAAAGGTGATTTTCAGCCCACCGTGGTTTTTTGCAAAATAATCTCCAGCAGTTTTAAAATTATAAGAATTACGTAAAATAAAAAACAAACTAGATAAAAACAAAAAAACGTTTTTTTTTGCTCTGTACTAGCTGTAGGTGTATCTTTTAAAATATTTCGTGTATGATTGATTAGATACACCTTATATTTCTGCTATGACTGTACTTCATTCAGGGAAGTTAAAAAAATAAACAGCTACCCACTTTTGTTGTTGAGCTGTCTTAGGAATGTTAGTTGTTTGTGTGTTTATTTTACTTATTTCAATAAGGTACGAAATACTTATATGCGTGGTTAATGATTGAAATTTTAAATTCCATTAAATTCGTCAAATACAAAAGCTAGCTGTGCCCCTAGCTTCGTTTATGTGACTGTATTTTATTGGCATTCTATGTTGCTGGGAACTTGGAGACATAGCATTATCGTAAGAAATACATCCTGATCAAACCCTCCACAATTAAAAATAAAAAAAACGACTGTCACTTGTTTTGTATAAAATTAAGGTAAGCTTTCTAAATTCGTAATAAGGCTTATGTTATAAGCTTCAATATAATAGAATAGAATACTCTTTATTATGTACACCATAAAAATTACAGATATAAAGGTAGAAAATTTACATAGGGTGATACAATGGGCGGTCTTATCGCTAAAAGCGATCTTTTACAGACAACCTTTGGATGGATTCAAGGGAGAAGGAGAGACAATAATGCAGGTAGGCAGTGGTGTACCATTTAAATATAAAACAAATACATACATACATACATACATAAAACATACTTATCTACATAATATAATATATACAATAATAAACATGAAACAAGAGTAAGGAAACTAAATGTAATGACAATGTTTAAGGAGAGAGGAAGTGTTTATTAACCAGAATTTTAAAAGTGGACAAAGATTGAGCACGCCTTATCGACATGGGCAAGGCATTCCATAACCGTACTGCTTGAACTGTAAAAGACTTGTCAAAAAAAACTGGTACCATGTACCATGTAGGTGATGGTCAAAATATTACTTGTCCTAAAGATATCATTGGTCACCATTCATTTTCGCAAAATAACAATATTTTTATACACCATCCCAACACAAAACTTACGCCAAAATCGTTTCAGTAACATAATAACATATGATTTGACCTGAACCCTCAATTTCTCCAAAGAATAATAATCTTAAAGCGCCAGACGAGAAAAAGGCTAAGTTCTTTATTGGTTAGGCCCTTAAATTAATCCGGGGTTTTACGAGGACAGATCAATAAGCGAGCTGCGAATGATACTCTTGTTAAAGATTACGTTGGTCTTGGTACTATTGTTATTTGTTAAAGGTCTAAAGTGGCACAAAGAATTTACGCTTAAGTGGTTGACAGAAGGAATGTACAGCACATAGGTCTTAGGTCATTTGTTTAACATAATATGTACAATAATAATGGTATATAATGATTATTAAAGAGTGCGCTATGCTATGCCAGAGGGCATACAAATGTTCGTATTTAAGTAATCAAGTGAGGCATGTCGCAATGATAAAATAATAGTATATTGAGAGGTATTAAAACACGAGTGTATATTTGAAAACCGAGCCGTAGATGAGGTTTTTAACAGTATCACACACGAGTGTTTTAATACCTAGTTATGTGCAGTTTCATACACAACTTTATAAACTCTCATACATTGGGATTAAACCTACTAAATAAAATATCAAAGTTTTCCACGAAATTCAGTTCAACAATACGTATGAATGGCGTCAAAACCCAGCACATCACCGCGCATGCGCTAAAGAGGGCGCTGCCACAGATAAGTAAAAATTGGAATTAAAACTTTTTTGTAACGCCAAAAAATAGCGTGCCCATCATGTCTATGCGTTCCATTAGAAAAAAGATTTATGGAAACTACTTGGTGATATTAACTTCATGGATTTGTCCTATATCGTATTGGTAAAAAAAAATGGTATTTAACATTATTTTGTTAGAGAATAAGTGTTATATTAGATTCTATTTGTAAATTTCGGTATTGTGTTTATAAAGTATGTCAATATAAACTCGTTTCGTAGTTTATAAGTCGAATTTTACGACATGAGAGTAGATAAAACACTATTTGTGTTTTATTTGGCCTGTCTAGACAAAAAAATAACAATTATAAATAATCATACATTTCATAATACAAATTAATTAATAAGAAACAGTAATAGAAATCAACCTCAATTAAAAAGAGAAAAAACAAGTGTTTAAGCGTGTGTGTATGTGTGTGTGTAGTGTAGTGTGTGAGGGTGTGTGTGTGTGTGTAGTGTGTGTGTGTGTGTGTGTGTGTGTATGACTTTGCCATCAACATAACACGTAGTGAAATAGGGTATTTTATGGGTGGCTGTCGGATGAAGAAGTTTCTGACAATATCGACGGCGAAGTGACAAGAAATTCTAACAGCCGAAGTTAACAAGTTACACAAAGTGAAAAAGTCGTTTAATTTTTGACAAGTGAAATTGATTAATCGAAGTGCCAATAATTTCTAACTGTCGAAATCAACACGTGTCCCATGGAAATTAAGAGGTAATGCCATAGACACGGTGGTTAAAGTAGAAGGTATTTCTATATTTTGATTTATGCTGTTACAACACTTGCAATTAAAATTTTATTTATGATATTTTACTAGGACATGCGAATTTGACCTTTAAATTCGAAACCATATAAAGTGAATTTCGCGAAAAATGTCAGATGGGAGTGCGTGTCACTTCATCGTCGATAAGCGAGTTCCAATATTTTCGTACAAAATGGTCTTGTTAAAAAAGTCTGACCCTCAAACATTTGTATTGTAAACAACAACATTATTATTCTTATTTCCATCTTAATACCGCATAACACTGACAAAACCCAGTATTTTTTTACACGACGACAAAGAAGGTTATTCCTCCAGCAATAATTTCTAAATTTAAGACCGCATAAACGGTCTAGTAACGCTAACAAAAGTCCAGTTATGACCATACCCTTTTATAATAATTCTCATAAAAAATGGCGAAATTAAGGTCCAATGCAAATTCAGAGTATTAAAAATACTGTTGCTAAGGGACACTGGCTATTAACATACGTAAAAAGTGCTAAAAAGCTGAATATTATGTTAATATCTTGGAAGCGAAGCACCATATTACAACATACGGACTTATCCGTTTGCCAAACATGATGGTAACAAAACAATTAGATATGCATTTAATTGCATAATTTACTAGAAGAACGTCTAAAGGATTACGACCAGAAGAAGCAGCTAGCAACCTCCGTCTGTCAACTAAATATATAATAATATCTTTTCCTCCTCATACTACACTACAAGCTGTTCGAGCCGGCGTAGCGTTGCGTCGCCCGAGGTGAATTTCATACAAAAATAGCATCCAAATTTCTGACTAACGCGGTGAATTTTCCAAAAAAAATCTTTTATACAAACCTTGTCCTGACAATTACCAACACAATAAAAAAATAATTTGCCAAATGCGTGCAGTTGCTTTAAAGTTGATGCACGGACAAACATTTTTGGCAATTGATTTTAAGCTATTGCATAGCTTCTATCGCGGGCCTTGAGCGCGGGGACCGAATCCAGAAATTCCGTAACGAAAAAAAACCTCACGCTCCCCACTCCGACGGGCACGGAGGTGTGGCTTGAAGGCCGTGCATTGTCTAACGTCGTTTGTTTTCGGCAGTCTTCGACACGGTGTTTGTGTGAGTGCAACTAGACGTATTGTACGACTCTACGAAGCTCGCACGAATCGAGACGAGCTGCTCCGAAATCGGACGAATACATAAGCAGCTGTTTATGAGAAAGTATATAGGTGTATAGGTAAAAAAAAAAAAAAAAGTTTTCTTATCGGTCACCACGCTCAAAAAGTGTAACTTGAATTAATATCAAAGAAAAAGAAATACTGCATAAATAAAATAAATAAATAATTATAATTGCATAAGTTGATACAAAATGCTATGCAATAGCTTTACCGCGGCAGTCCCCGAGTGCCACACGTCTTTTTTTATTTTATTTATATAGATAATAATATGTATTAATTAAATTCGCTATTCCTGTCTTTCTGTGTGACCGCGTTGTTTTTCTAAAATACGCGATGAATTTTGATGCAGTATTTACCGTTATTTTATTCGGAAGGTTTATATATTTAAATTACATATTGCACAGAAATCTCAATGTTTAGAGATAGAAAGAAAGAATGAAAGAAAATGCGTTTATTTGCGGTAGACACGATACAGAGAAACATAAAAGAACGAGTTGGGGGAAAATATGCGTCACATCCACGCAAAACGACAATCGCTCAGCATAATGCTACGACCCTATGCAAGACAGAGACCCAGCGCTGGTTTTCAGCGACAGTCGGCGTTGACGTGATGACGTCAAACAGTGCAACATACGAAAATATATCCATCGAACTCGTGCGAAGCATAAAAATAGACAATAGTTATTATTCTGGGTGCGAGATTCAGTTTTTGAAGAACAGATACTCGAATAGACAGTTTTATAATAGGTAAGTAGTACCTACCAATTTTCTTATCAGAAGAAACCAATGTTTTTTAACTGATTCGAGAATCATACTATAAACCTAATCCGATACGATACACCCATGATAGTAAAGCTGTATAGTACCAAAATAATCAGTTAAGGGTACGCTTAGAACCTGTACCACATAACATTTAAAACTAAATAGAAAGCTTGTTATAATATACAGCTTTACAGAGGCTGAAATTAATTTCGAAAACCTGTAACTTAATATGTAATATTGTTTTTTTAACCACACTATGCTTTAAGCTTACTACGGATTTGCGAAAGAGGTAGCTCATGACGTGTTTCCAAGGGATCCCAGCGTTGAAATTATTTAGCCTAGTCCGTGCATATTAATCATATTGGTAACTGATGTAATGTATGAAATTTTTTAATTATGGAATGTATTGTGAAATTAAATATTTGCAATTCATTTATTTTATCAGACAATTTGTAACGTTTTTGAACTGAAGGAATATTATGACATTTTTAATAATTTAATGTATTCTGACATTAATATTTGCACACCACATGTAATGGTAGAATGTAATTGGGCCACATTTATATTAACATCATACTACTTTGTACACCTAAATTTTGGCAAATAAAGCATTATTATTCGTTTATTTATTTATATACATTTTTAAATATTTTTATAAAAACAGAAAAAACATTTTTTAAATATAAAAAATAGTGGTCCGCCGGTATCGGGAGCAGGGTCCAAGCTACCGGTGGTTAGGGCTCCAGAGACAGGAACCTCCTCACGATGCCAGCCGTATCAAGTAGTATTATTATTATTATTTTTGCCTTTTTTCTGGCGACTGTAGCTCCGATTTTTAGTAAAAATATCAACCACTGTATGTGTAAAGAAACATACACTTGAATACCTTCTTCGTAGAATTCATCGATGATGTACCCACGAATGTCCAGCGTATGATATACTCACGAATGTCAAGCGTATGATATACCCACGAATGTCAAGTGTATGATATACCCACGAATGTCAAGCGTATGATATACCCACGAATGTCAAGCGTATGCTATACCCACGAATGTCAAGCGTATGATATACCCCCGAATGTCAAGCGTTTAACGACAATTTAGTTCTTGGTAGGAAGAAGTTGATTTTGTGAATACCTGCAGCTCAAAGATGACCTACGCGTTAACCTTAAGATACAAAATGTGATATAAAATGTTGGATTTTGAAATCCAACGGCCCCCTTTTATTTGAGCATTAATTTAAGTGTCGCTTAGTGTTACTGAAAACGAGCATTAGCTTCATATGACTATAGCGTAATTTATCTAACTGACTGCTTTTAATAGGCATCTCCTAAAACCTAATTAAGATAACTGGGCAACCCAATTCAAGCAATGAATAAGTGAGAGTGAGACATTCACTAAGTTTACGACGTAAGGTAACTCAGTTATCTCCGAGACATCGGTCATTTCCCGGGATCACGCCGGATCCCGGAATCCCGGGGTCTTCCCGTGTCGAATACAAATGAAACTATTATCTACTGGGCCTTAAGGATGAGCCACGGAAACAGCGGAGTGGAGTTTGGGATCCCCATTAATTCGTCTTAAGGCAAGCAGGCACGACGCGTCTCTAGTAGAACAATTTTCATGAAAACTTCATGGAAATTGAAAGTAAAAGTATGTACTCATTGGGACTCGCACAGGATTATCAGAAACTAAACTAAACACACACAGAAAAGAAAAAAAAAAAAAAAAACTGTACGAGAACAAAAGGCCCCTATCTCAGCCTGATGCTGCGTCATTTAAAAATAAGTGTTGCAGCGCTCTGGTATTCTAATAGGGCCCGCTGCTCTGATGTCACGGGCAGATTGAAATAAATACAAAATAAAAAACAACAGTCGGGTCGCGCCTGTTTGCGGGGGCCTTTATGGCTATGGTTTGCTATTACTTTTATGACGACGCACTCACTGGAGTAGGTGAACTTTTTAATTGTGTTATGGGTTTTTTTTTATCGGTCATCATCTCCCATCTTTCATACATGGGTAACTGATTCACTGATCTCATATCAGTGACCCGGCCTTGTTTCGCGCGGTTTTTACAACTTGACAAAACTTCGAGATTTCTTTATTAAATGTCGTCATCTGTCTTTTACAAACTATCTTGGGGTCGGCTTCCACTGCCTATCTGACCTCCACAAACCAGTAACTGGGTAATACGACACCCCTTAGTAAATCTAGTTGTCAGACTTTCGGGCTTCGGACTATCCGTAACGACTGTAAAATATTCATAAATGACAGCCGGGTCCAACGGTTTAACGTGCTTTCCGAGACATGGAGGGGTCTCGATATGTAATAGATGGTCACCCATCCACGACCCGGCCTCGTCAAGCGTAGCTTAACCTTCGATCGAACTGTGCGTTTTTTTATCAGCCTCGGTCAATATTTAACTGAAAACCAAGGACGCCCCCGTATTTTGAATAACTGTAGTTTTACTACTTTGAAGACTTTAACAATATAAAGGCTCGTGCATACTGGCGCGACGCGACAGCGTACACAAAGGCACCGCGTGCGGCGCGACGAGCGGCGTCTTTGTGTCATGCTGTCGCGTCGCGCCTGTGTGTACGAGCCTTTACGGTAAAATTAGTACAAAAAACCAATAACGCGAAATCTATTACAGTTGATAAATAGTTTATAAAAACACGGTAGAAGTGTTTTAATGGCACGTAGACAAAAAGATGGTGCAAAACTTTGTCACGGTTCACCTCGTCGAAAGAATGAAAGTGAACGGGATACTGTAATTAATGATCTTTGACGTACTAAGTAGGTTGGAACAAAACAGCCTACTTACGTGCTACTGGTTTTGCGAGTTTCTATGTTATGGATACCAAAACGAAAAACTATTTAAGACTACTTAGCTGTCGCTCGCGACTTCGTCTATGTGTATTTGGCCTACTCCAGATCATGTGACTACCCATGTGCCAAATTTGCGTGACAAACAAACAAACTTACTTTCGTATTAATAACATTAGTTTTAGGATATAGCTCTGAAATCACCAACCCGTCTTGAGCAAGCGTGGTGATCAATGCTCGTGTCTTCTCTGTATGATAAGAGGCCTTTGTCCTGCAGTGGGGCAGTAAGAGGCTAGTATTATAATTTTATCATTTAAGGCCAACTTTACCGCTGACTTTAAAGGGGAGCCTTTAAAGTCAGGCAGACAGGCGCGACGCGACTTTTGTAGAACAATAATTCCATTATTTTTTTCATAGAAATTGTTCTACTAGAGTTCCGTCGCGCCTTAACGCCAAATAATAAGTAGGTCAGTAAATAGGTCCAAAGTAAGCGTAATTTGGTTTCTGTACGTCTTTTTAACGAAAGTCATCTCACAGAATTTTCGGAAGGGATCATCCTTATTATATTTTATGATGTGATCGGCAAGAATGGAAAGAAAGTGGTACTTTTGTGGAAAGTTTTGAAAGGTGGTTTTTATACACAATCAAGGTTTAGTGTGTTTTTGGCGATGCATTTTTTCAATTTTCAATTATGAATAAATGGTTTATTCATTTCTCAGTAGCAGCCCGGAGTCTGGATTTGTACCCGGTTGATGGCAATAGGCTCGCCCCCTATTACATGGGACTTAAACATAAACTGGCGAAATGTGGGGGTACTATAGATAGATATATATCTTATACAGCGTGGCGCTAGAATGGCGACATTAATTTAACACATGGGTAGGTCTAGTGGCCAGTAACAATAAAAAATATAATAAGAAAGTTTATGTATTAATTTAATAATTTATTTTTTAATATTTTTTTAAAATTAATTTTTAATTTGGTTTAATTTCAATATGGGTGTATTCCTGAAATAAAAATTATCCGATTTGTTTTGATTAATGCTGAAATGAACGTTTTTGACGCAGCCGTGAGGCACACACTGTTGTTGTTAACACTTTTTTTTTTGTTATTTGTATTTTGTCTTTCATGAATATTTTTTATTGTTACTGGCCACTAGCCCTACCCCTGTGTTAAATGAATGTCGCCATTGTAGCGTCATGCTGTAGGTATATATCTGCTGCCAAACCCTTCGGGAATAACAAGCGTAATGTTATATGTGTTGCTAAGTATGTAAATAAATCATTGATGATCTTGATCATATGCAAATGTACGACCTTGATATTTTAGTCTTCGATTTAAAGTAGAACACCTTTTTGTGTGATGGCATTTTACTATGACGAAAAGGTCAACGTTGAAACAACAATCACTTTCGTTCGCGTAATTGTTAGAATGTTCCAACATTAAAAATACTTTCATGCTTAATTAATGTACGAACACACACTCCACACAAATTATGTAAATTTTAATTATTTCAGTTTTACCGAAAACGATAAACATGACAAATTATCGTCGTCTTTAATAGCCGGAGTAAGCAATACGCAACAGTAATTACTCGTAAAAGCTGTAGCAACTATATTTCTGTCAATTTTATTTACAAAATCACAGGAAATAAAACATGGCGTTTTTTATGACTGGTGTTTTCCAGAAAGAGCAGATATAATTGTGTTTAATAGCATAATCAGCCTCTGATGTTCCCACTGCTGGGACACAGGCCTCCACTCAGTGAGAGAGAGTGGACCGTAATCCACGACGCGGGATCAATGCGGGGTGGTAGATGTCACATGTCTTCGAATGTTTGGTTCCAAGTCATGCCGGTTTCCTCACGAAGTTTTCTTTCAACGTGTTGAGGGCAGTGGTGATTAAATAAATTACACAAAGTAAAGCTCCTGACTGGGTTCGAACATATTATGACCTACAACTCGGTAAGTCGCAGCCGTTACCATTGGGCCACTACTGCTCTTTTGTGGTGCTTATTGTGAGACCAATCTTCGGCAGTAGAGGTGATTTATGGGCTGTCAAGATAAGACAGAATGATACAACCCTAAACTTTCTATACGTTCTTCGTCTTTCATATCTATGCTGTCACAGTTGATCAGAAATAACTTCAACGATCTTTTGTGAAATAGTTAAAGAATTATGCTTCAAAATTTATGTAAAATGAAGCGTAATAAGTCTATCAGTTCTTTTAACTTTAAATTAGTGTCTGACTTTCAAGGTCTCCCAGTCACATATAATCCCACGCCTTCTCTCCATAGGGGTAGGCAGAAACTACAATACGCCACTTGCTACGATGCTTACATACTCCTTTTGCTTCGTTTACGTTCATACATCTAGGCATACACGTACGCCGCGCCAGCCAAACTTTCAAGATCTATCAGTCCTATGGTGCAAATTCGCGTAGTTTATGTCGGACCCCTCAGAAGCCGTAACTCATCAATTCGTGCCTCTTTTACGCTAATGTTGTATTTTTACGTCGCCTTTTGAGCTCTTTCTCTCCAAATTGTTAATTTTCTTGATAAGATCTTGGTAATAAAATTGTGTAGTCTATTTATTTTGTTAAGTTGTTTATTTGCGACTTTATTGTTGAAACGGGTGATTTCGGACCAGCATTTTTGTAGTGAATTCGAAAACTTTGGATTGATTCTTAACTCCGTAAAAGTACATATCAAAGATCTTTCTTGTCATCATTTGCCTTCCCCTATCCTAATCTGTTGTGGGATCTGCGCAGCATGCCTTTTACTTCAATACTTCTCTATTATTCATCATCTCGGTATACGTCCCCTTTCTAGCATAATCTCTTACACAGTCCGTCAATCGTTTCTTTGGTCTCCCTCTACTCTTGTACTCCTAAATTATTAAGGGGTAATTATATGCTCTTATCCATGGCAAACACATAAAGGCTCCTGCAAACAGGCGCGACACGTGACGCCAATTGCACACGATACAAAGGCACCGCTCGTCGCGCGACAGGCGGTATTTGTCGCGTTGCGTGTTGCGCCTGTTTTTAGGAGCCTTAAACCGTGATGATGTCAACAGCATTGGGTATGTGATTAGAAGATTAGACACTTCCCCTGTTTGGCCTATTTTAAGAGTATTCTTAGTCACTATTACAAAATCGAGAGCCTGCTATATTTTAAACCAATACGGCTAAGCACCATTTTTATATTTAAATAAGTCACTCTTAAACCAAGGTATAGAACATGTATTTTACATGTTGGGACTACTGTATTCGTTTATCGTTTACACCAAAAACAAGTTTAATGGACTAGTTTTACACAAAACTTGTAAAAATGTAAGCAAAATAGTTTACAATATTATGTCTGAAACAACATCAATACATTAATGTATGACTGTTTCCATCAAGGTATGAAAAATGTATTCTAAAGGTTTAGTTTTTTAATTACACCTAAAAACTAGGTACACACTAGTTGTAAACAAAACTTGTAGATAACTTGCCATAATGTCAAAATGCAGAACATAATAGTTAACAATACATGTTTGAAACACGTATGATACACGATGTTTTTGACAAAACTTGTTTAAAACAAGTATTACAACTTATTTAGGGGTTAATAATACTTATGTCTGTATGTACCCAAAGCAGAACTAGGAAATATAACTAAGATTTGACGTAATATTCTAGCTTCATAATGTAAAGATAATAATTTGCTTATCAATTAATTAGTCTACAAGTGTTTGTCTAAGTGAGCAAGTATGCAAATACTTGTGCAAGTGTCTTTGAATACCTGAGTACTCGAGTCTTGAGTTCCTGATTAAATTATTATCAGGTTAACATGAGTGTAGAGTAAGCAATCATCATTATCATCAGCATATATTCGTCGACTGCTGGACGTAGGCCTGTCCTGGTGAACGCCACTGAGCCCGATCTTCGGCTCTCCGAATCTAGGCTCTGCCAGCCGCCTTAGTAAGCGATACGATATACATAATATGGCTCAATAACTAGGTAACTATATAGGGTGGCAATCATCGAAGCGCAAACTGTAACCACGAATCCACCACATGATTTTAGAACCCCTAGCGTAGAAATTTTTCGTCGGTTATCTATACATCTATATAGGTACATACATACATACATATACAGATAAATAAAATTGGAGTGTCTGTTTGTAATATTAAAATAACCGCTTTTTACTAAATGCATATGGATGTATACACGGTACATATACCAAAATAACATTTTTTTTACAATTTTTGTCTGTCTGACTGCCTGTTTGTTCCGGCTAATCTCCGAAACGGCTGGACCGATTCTGACGGGACTTTCACTGGCAGATAGCTGATGTTATAAGGAGTAACATAGGATACTTTCTATCCAGGTAGCGCGTTCCTGTAGGATAATTTCCGTCGTCCATGCGGAACACGCAAATCTGCTCTCATAGAAAACTGCAACACCTGCGCAGTCGAAATGTATGGAACAGCTGCAACTTTTTTTTTTATAACCGACGAATAATTTGAAGGCATGGAGGTTCAGAGTCATGTACTAAATCCATGGTAACAGGTTGCGAGTCGATGTCCCTGCCACCATGTATGTATCCATTCTTTCATGCGAAAGTAACTCCTCTGTCTATATGACTACCTGTTACCTCTTCACACCAAATCGATTGTTATGAAACACAGTTAGGTTAGCCTGGGACCTGAAAAGGAGGCTTCTTTTCATTGTGGATTGCAGATGCAGTCGCGGGCAACACCTACTAGTACATAATTAAATATTGATTTTGATCGTTAAACAGAGATAAAGAATACGAGTAATGGCCGCGAATTATGAGTTGTAGGTCGTGGGTTTGTACCCAGACAGGCGCTTTACAATTATTTCTTTACGACTGCTCTCAAAACGGTGAAGGAAAACATCGTAAGAAAATCGGCAAGGCTTAGAATCAACAATTCGAAGTCATGTGACATCTACCAACCAGCTCTGGGTCGGCGTGGTGGATTACGGCCCACCCTCATTCACAGAGAAGAGAACTGTGTCCCAGCAGTGGGAACATTATAGGCTGTATATGCTAAAGAGTACGAAAGACTAAGTAAAATTTTAATGTTAAATTAAAATGACTACTATGTACAAAGATATGAAAGAGATCAAATTAGCTGTGGATAACAAATTATTGAAACTATAAATGTAGGTATTTTCTGTCCTTATTAAACAATGATAAGATTGAAAAACCAATTTGATGTGGAAGCAAAAGGCTTTGTTCAACTCTGCTTCTAAATTTCCGCTAATTGTTTTATAGCTTTCTTTCTACTTTATCAACTAGACTGGGTCTCATAGATACCGTTATTAAATAGGTCGTTTTAAAATGAGTCTACATTACTAAACACCATTGTCTTAAAGATCCAGCTGTTTTAAACCACAAAATCTTTTGTAAGTAGTGTACAGTCGATGAAACAGTAAGGAATGCAGGAGCAAAATTATTCATCTTTCTACACAGATAACATACCATTACGCCTGTATTCTCCGAAGGGTTAAGCAGAGGTGTACCTATATAGGGTGTTCCGTAAATAATGGATCAAACGTAATAGGTAGGTAGCTCCTAACCTGATTTCCAATAACCAAATTGAATAGTTAAAAAAAACCGTTACGGTAACCGGTACGGTGTTTTGTGTGTGTGTGTGTTGTATGTGTTGTTGTAGTTGTAGACAATTGTTACACCTTCTATATTTTTTGAACATAAGAGTTAAGACACAATAGAGTGTAAAAGACTCAATAAACTGACAACATTGTTGCAAGTTCGCTGCCTGTATATTTATCTATTAGTTTGAGTGTACCTGTAACATTATTCATGACGTCATCGAGGAAGCGTTTAAAAGATATAAAAGATAATGGTGTATCCACAAATGACGGGAGTCCTTGTTATGGGCTATCTAGAGCTTTGTCAACAAGATTGTTATGATGATGTCCGCCGTTGGCATAATCGTCGCTGGTATTAAAGCTAAGCGTCTTACAAATTGTTGATAGTCTGCCAGTTTTGAAGATCAGCCATTTTGTAGGTGTTTTATGATATTTTGGTTTGTACCAAATAGGATGGGATACATAATTGTTCTGGAATTTTAATTACACCAGTATAGAGGTTCCGTAATACCAGGATAATTGAATTTTCTTACAGACTGAGAAAACGGTTGAAAAAATCTATGCTAACTGAGTCAAGGATAAGCTTTGGTAGAGTCTGTTCAGAAGGATAACATTTGTATTGTGTTGTATGAGACCCTTTCCTGATAGTCATCGGCCTAACGCAATAATTCCATCAATAAACATTTTTGTGCCGTCTGCATCCATCCGTTAATTTATATACTTTTTTCCTAGCTGTCGGTACAAGCTATCATCACCAGCTTACAGCAGTCCACTGCTAGACATAGTCCTCTCCAATTGCACGCCATTCAGCTCGCAACTCGCAACCAGCTGCTACCAGCCACCCAGCGAAGATCGTCGCTTCACCTAGCCGGAGGGCAACCTTACGTTTACCGATTCGCGGTCTTAACTCCAGAACACGTCTGCCTCAATGGCCATCGGTTCTACGGCTAGTATAGCCTCCCATTGCCAATTCAGCTTGTTTATTCTGAGAGCTATGTCAGTAGTTGAAATATAGGGTATTCAGATCTTATCATTCAGATCTGAATACCCTATATTTCACAGTTCAACCATTCGAGTATCCCTATGACTATTCGACATTCAGAATCCTCTATTCAAAACGAATGTTAATTGTATTCAGAATCATCTATTCAAAGTGACTGTTGCATTCAGATCGAAATGAGACATCTATTCAAGATCGTTTATACTAATCTTACTATCGTTTATAATACTCCATTCGGAATTAAACTTCTACTATTGGGATTTTATTCTATGATGGTGTATATTTATTACTGAGAGTTACCTATTAGGTATTTATAAGTTACATGTAGGTATTTCCTTCCCTTGCAGGGAGACAAAATTTTCATTTACTAATGTATGATGCAGTGATGTGAATTTATTATGGGTTAATGTGGTCTCTGAGTATAATACAAATACCAACGTCGTTTAAAAATCTTATTCATAATCAGTTGCTAAGCACGACTGATTGTTTACATAACAAACACATTCCCATTCCCGTAAAGGAAGCAGATCGTATTCTTTTCTACCCATCGTGTGCCTCATAGCTATAAAGTTATAATTATTAATTTACATCAGAAATCAGCATGTAGTATTTCGATTAAACCAATATACCACATTCCTAATGTATACCTACGACTACGACAAATGAATAGGTTTACATTATGAGTACAGACTCATGTCATGACTTGTTATTGTTCATACAATAACAAGTATGGGTATGTGTATAAAATGTAAGTGTACCCTATCATAAAGAAGTGTTAAGTAATTTTAATTAATGTGTAACTAAGTATTTGTCTATTTGTTTGTTTGTTTGTCTGTTTGGTGTGGTGGTGACTTTTATTTTGATATTTTACTAACAGGAGTGATAGAAATAAAACAGCTGAAATATAATTATAATAATCTTTCTTTATTCATGAATATGAGACAACCATACGGAGATTGAATTGATTGTTTATTCACATTTTTTTATGCAATTTGCTTAAAATATCCTTAACACATTTATAAATATCATCATTAAATACATTCCCCACAACATGTTGGACACATATATTGGCATTACAATCACATGGTGAATTTGTGAATTCTTCCGCGTCAAAAACTTGTATTCGTATTATTTTACTACGATGACCGGTTGATGGTTTCTGTATGTATGAGTAAACAACATCACTTCTTCGTCTTTTATTATTGTTACTGTTGTTACTATTGCTGCAAGGTGGTGTTTCCTCAAATTGAAATGGTTGAAATGGTCTTTCTCTTTCCAAATAGTTGACCACTTTTTGACGTAGGGCTTGTTCAGCAGGAATTGGTGAGTATGAAGAATTAGTGGGGAAAATATCGCTGGACATCTGAAACAAAAGAAGTAGATATTAATTAAATAATACTTAAATTACAAGTTAACGAAGACAAATGAACTATCCTAGAATAGACCCCTGTGAAAATATTAAAAATTCATTTATAATACACATTTTAATATTTTTATTAATAAGTAATTTAAAATACTTTTTGATATTTTACTTACCGACATCGCAGAGCAGATAAGTCAATTCGAATGATTTTTTTTGGTATCTTGGATTGATTTATATAGGTAGTAATCCATTTTTTTTTTTATCATTAAGGTTCATTTTAATTTTGTTTTTATGTATGTAAAGTAATCCGAAACTGACGGCTCCTCATAAACAAGTTTTAGAAAGAAACGATGACAAAGTTCAAGTATTACAGGATCAAATTCATACATTACCCTGGGGGCATTGTGATTCTATGTTTGTAGATTATTCCAGTGATGTATAATCTGTTAATGTGTATTATTTTTATTACTAGTTTTTTAACTTTAAGCTATTATTTTATAGCATTAAGTATGATTTAATTTGTTAATAAAGGTACCTATAATTAGGTATATGTAATTACATCAAACTTTGTTTTATTTATTGTTGATCCCTATATATACGCATATCATTTACATTTATTTTACATTTTGACAATGAAGTTCATCAAGCAACCACAGACTTTAGAAGTTAATAATATAAAATTAGAAAATCAAACACGTAAAGTGAAACATAGCGCACTCTTACCAGACACTATTAGATGTATAATATGCGGTCCATCTAACTGTGGGAAAACTAACATAATGCTTAATTTAATATTACATGAAAATGGTCTCAAGTTTAAGCATATTTACTTACACTCGAAGACGGCTTTCCAGCCAAAATATTGTTTTTTGAAACAAGTTATGAGTTACATACCAGGTGCTAACTTCTTTGTCTTCAATGATAATAAAGAAGTCATACACCCAAATGATGCTTTAACTAATGCAGTAATGATTTTTGATGATGTAGCATGCGAAAATCAAATCAATATTCGTAATTACTTTGCAATGGGGAGACACAAACAGATAGATTGTTTTTACTTATCACAAACCTATTCCAAAATACCTAAACAACTTATACGAGATAATGTTAATCTTTTAATAATCTTCAAACAAGACGAGATAAACTTAAAACATATATACAATGAGCACGTAAACACAGATATCGAATGGTTTCAATTTAAAAAACTTTGCTCTGCTATTTGGAAAGACAGATTTGACTTTTTGTTAATTAATAAAGATTGTCCTCTAAATGAGGGTAGATACAGACAAGGGTTTGACATATTTATATACTTTTAGAAAGTGCATATAAATACCAACTCACTGCAGAAAATATACCAATCGAAATCTGATATCTGTAAATAACGGATGGGCCGTTATTAAAAAAAGAAAAAAACATTATGCAGGTTAATATTAAAGAACAATTGATAAAGTCAGTCGAAAGCATAAAAAATAAAATTAAAACAATGCAAAATGAAGAAGATACAGCTCATTTAAAATTTAAAAAGGTCTTCAAACCAATAACAGATCCACTAGAAACATTAATTAAAGCGAATGATATAATTAAACCAATATTTGACATTTCGAGAGATGACAGTAACTCGCTTGAAAGATTTAGCTCATCAACAGATTACGTTCCAGAGTATGAAAATTTTAAAGAATGCATAAACATAGATTCAAATGAAGATTCTGAGTGTTATGAAGACGTTCTTCCAAAAAATCCTTTAAAAGATTCTAATGATACACTGATTTCACTAAATAAAGAAGATATGATGGAAATCTATGATAATATGAATGTCCCATTTGGAATACGTAGTGAAAATAAAAAACTGATGATGGGGAATAGCAAGGTTACGTTTTCTCTTGCAAATAAGACCTGTAATTCACCCAAAACAAATATAGTCACTATTGATAAAAGGTCCTATGAATTAACACCAGGTCTAAAGGAACTTTTGGTACGCAGTAAACCTAACCTTAATTTGGTCACTGAACTAGATAAAATTGTCTATAAAGATATGCTTCATAATACACACGCGCATAAACGAGACTTTCATCCTAATGGTCAAATAAAAGGTGATAAAAGTTTAAAATATCGTCAAATTATTAAACCTTTGTTTTTGCAAAATAGTTATGTTCAAGATGATGGACATATAATGAAAACAAAAAGCGGTGGATTTTTACCTAAATTAAAAAAATATAAAAGTAATACCGATTACGTTTACTGGGATGACCCTAATGAACTAATTGAAAGGTTGAAACTTCTAATTGCTTCAAAAAATGCTGGTAATACTAATCATGATAATGAGATTCTATCAATTATAGAAGAGTTAAAAGAAGCTGATATTATAAAAGACTAAAAACCCTTGGAACGTTCTCAGTTATCAAAGTTGAATGCAACATGAATGAACATAAAAATATTAATTCTGTTCGTATAAATCAAACTGATAGTTACATAAGTGTGGAACGAGTTGAGATTAAAAATACTACTGAAGAGCAAATCGAAAAACTTAAAGTTAATATTTGTTTGCAAATAGAAGAACTGAATAAATGGATTTCAATTTTAAACGATAAAGTAAGACATCTTGAAAAAAACATTGTGTTGAAAGAAATTTCAGGAAAATTAAATAAGCATTATGAGCAAAGTAGATGTTATAAATGAAATTCATAAATGTGCTAGAGTTAACTTTCCAAGAAGACAGGTCATACTTAAAGATATCGACGATCTCTGGCAAGCAGATTTAATGGATATGCAAGCAATTTCAAAAGTGAATGGTGGTAACAAATATATACTAGCAATCATAGACACTTTTTCAAAATATGCTTGGACAGTTCCTTTGAAACAAAAAAATAAGCAAGAGGTGTCAAAAGCATTTGAAAGTCTATTGCTTAAAGGACGTGTTCCAAGAAATTTGCAAACTGATCTGGGAAAAGAGTTTTATAATAATAAATTCAAAAATATTGTTATAAAGTACAACATTAATCATTATTCGACGTATTCCACTAAAAAAGCCTCAATTGTTGAAAGATTAATAAGGACATTAAAAAATAAATTATACAAAGAATTTAGTCTTAACGGGAATTATAAATGGATGAATGGAACGCTCAACAAAATTGTATGTGAATACAATAACACTACTCATAGAACTGTGGGACAACCTCCAGCCTCTATAAATCATGAAAATAAAACAGACATACTGAAAAGATATATTCGTATGGCTGAATGTATGAAAAACAGTAAGTGTAGGAAGTTTAGTGTTGGTGATTTTGTAAGAATAAGTAAATACAAAGGATGTTTTGATAAAGGCTATTATCCTAATTGGTCAACAGAAATATTTAAGATAAAAATAATACAAGAAACTAATCCGATAACTTACTTGATAGAAGATGCAAGATGTCGACCAATACTAGGAGCGTTTTATGCTCAAGAACTTCAAAAAACCAGCCATCCTGATTTGTACTTAGTTGAAAAAGTATTGAAAAGAAAAGGGAATCAAGTATATGTGAAGTGGCTCGGACTTCCTACTAGCGAGAACAGCTGGATAGATAAAACAAATGTATTTTAAGTGGTAAAACAAATGTATTTAAGCAAATACATATATTTTTCTATTCATTACGTATTTGATCTTAAAACAAAATAGACCTGTATTTGTACTTATTTAATACGTTTCTATTACTTTGGAGAAAAATAAAGTAATAGCAATGAAAACAACACGAGTTATTATAGACAACAAAAAAACAGTTTCATCTGCATTGAACAAAAACATCAATAAAGTAAAAACAGGAGCTGGTTTTAAGAAAACTCTTAAAAAAATTGTTACCCATACTAAAAAGCACATTACAAAATTAAAACCATCATGTAAGAAAGCATTGATGGAATTAGCATACGCAGCAGCTAAAGAATTCGCATCAGATACACCAATAAAATTACCTAGGATTATACCAGTACCAAAAACTGGAGGATTTCTTCCTTTAGTACCAATATTTGCTGGATTATCCGCTGCTGGTAGTTTAGCAGGAGGTGCTGCCGGTATTTCAAAAGCAATTAATGCATATAAAACAGCTAAGAAGCAATTGCGTGAAGCAGAACGACACAATAAGGAAATGGAGGCATTGTTCATTGGAAGAGGATTACATCTCAACCATTACAAAGATGGTTTAGGCATTTACTTAACAGAGAAAAAAAACTGAAATCTCGGCTACCCAATAGAGCTTTAACCAATATTGATATAATAAAACACTCGAATAATATTCCATTCTTTCGTGGTGTATTTATGAGAGATAAATTACCAGATGAAGTATTGCCGATAGAATGTGGAGTGATCAATCTTGACTCTTCTGAAAACTCTGGTACTCATTGGGTAGCCTATGGCAAGATAAATGATTACGTAGAATATTTTGACAGTTATGGTAACTTAAAACCTCCAAAAGAATTTATGAAATATGTTGGAAATAATATTCAGTATAATTATGAAAACGTTCAGCGTGATCACATGTATAATTGTGGACACTTGTGTTTAAAATTTCTTACGTCATTTTGGAAAGACAATAAAGTATCATAGCAAATTGATGTTTTTTTTATTCATGTAAATGGATATCCTTGTAACGTAATTAGGACAAGTTATAAAAGTTTATTCTTGATACTCTACGCACATTCATAGATTGCCTGTGATGATAATCACTACTCACATTGAAAATAATAGTTTAGCTAAAATTTAATAATAGTAATACTACCTATTTTGTTTTAACATAGAAACAAGATGTTAGTTTTTAATAAAACACCTATCGTGAGAAGAACATGTAATATTTCACTTCCTATATCCAAAGAAGTCAGACGTGTCAACGCGATAAACATTAAAAGACACATTAAAATTACTAAAGAGAATAAAAGATTTCTCACACATATTGGATTAAAATTAAAATAATAACAACATGCTTCAAATAACAGATTTAGTGCAACATGACAACTCTATTGAAAGTTATGAGATCCATAGCTACAATCCGTATAATACTAGTTTTAAAGAAAATGATGAAATCAGAATACCCATTCATCATCAAGATTTGTATGTATTGCCCTGCAACAGTTCCATTTTTATAGAAGGCTATGCAAGTGTATCTACTAAAGATCCAGCAGGGAAAACAATAAAAAAAGATGTTGATTTTATAAATAATCCAATTTCATATTTGTTTCAAGATATTAGGTATGAAATAAATGGTGTTGAAATCGATCGCAATAAAAATGTTGGTATTACAACAACCTTAAAATCGTATGCCTCTATGAATGAAGGTGAAAGTAAAGCTGCAGCAGTCTGGGGATGGAACTTAGGTGGTACGAAATTAAAAAACGGATATTTCAGTGTTATCGTGCCATTGAACAGAATACTGGGATTTGCAGAAGATTATAACAAAATAATAATCAATTGTAAACATGAACTTATATTACAACGAAGCAGCTCGGCATTGAACTGTGTGCTTCTAGACAAAAATGATAACGTAGAAATAGATATACAAAAAATACAATGGCGTATGCCACATATTAAAGTTTCTGATCGTAATAAATTATTATTGCTTAAAAGCCTGGAGAGAGATCGTTCTATACAGATAGCATTTAGAAATTGGGATTTGTATGAATATCCATTACTACCAAGAACAACGAAACATTCCTGGTCAGTAAAGACAACTTCCCAGCTAGAAAAACCAAGGTTTGTTATATTTGGTTTGCAAACAGCTCGAAAAAATAATAAAACTAAAAGTTCTTCGAAATTTGATCACTGCAATGTAAGCAATATTAAATTATATTTGAATTCTCAATACTATCCGTATGACTCACTTAATCTGAAATTTGATGAAGGTAAATATAGTATATTATATGAAATGTATGCTAATTTTCGTCAGTCGTATTACAACTTTGGCATTGATCCATTGCTTGGCTTAAACCAGTTTAAAGAAATTGCTCCGCTTTTTGTGATTGACTGTTCAAGACAAAACGATTCACTTAAAACTGGGCCAGTTGACGTGCGATTAGAAATTGAATGCTCTGAAGATATTCAAGATAATACATCTGCCTATTGTTTAATAATAAACGATCGACTGTTCGAATACAAGCCACTGAGTAATATTGTGAGAAAACTATCATGAATGCCATCGTAGATATTCAAGGGTTTAAGAGTGAAGGAAACGAGTTTATTCCAAAAGAAATAGCAATAATGTACAAAGGGCATATACAAGTGCTGTTGATAAAACCACCTCGACCATTTTATGACTTGACGAGGAAAGAACGGTTACAAGTGACTTGGATTGAAAAAAACAGAGGAATAAACTGGAACGAAGGCTTTGTACCATATTTGAATTATAAAGCAAACTTTGCCAACTTTTTTAAAACTAAATCTACGAGTATATTTACTAAAGGAAACGAAAAAGTGTCATGGTTAAAAGATATATTCCAAA
Organism: Griposia aprilina; assembly: GCA_916610205.1. Classification (NCBI taxonomy): domain Eukaryota; kingdom Metazoa; phylum Arthropoda; class Insecta; order Lepidoptera; family Noctuidae; genus Griposia; species Griposia aprilina. The sequence goes on from OU744302.1 coordinate 4,037,407, forward strand.
TTAATAATGTATACAATTTAGAAAGTAAAAACTGTCCAAGTTTGGTAACATTATATAACAATTATTCAGATTCATCTGACATTATAAGTTGTATGCATCATACCAATATATGTGCCTTAAAAAATGTGTTTTGCCTGAATAAATGGTGTGAAGAAAATAAAGTGTTTTGTCAGTAAGATAAGAACGATCCTAGTTTACGTATGAATGATTATTTATAGAATGTTAAACCTACTTATAAATTGAAGTGTGAATCTATAATCTATAAACTTACCTGTATTCTTTAGTGAAAAATGTAAATAATAGTAAGTAAGAAATGTATCATTGCTTTAAAAAAATGTATCTTATCAAAATGTACTTTATATTATTTTTGTAATTATGTAGAAATAAATATTTTAACTTGACCTACTTATCAGTTTTATTTCTTAAACACTAGCAATATTTGTTATAACAGTTACCGCCATCAAAAGTTCATACTGAACAGCTTGTTATAATGAGTAGTTCATATTGAACTGCTCTGTTCATTTACACACACGAACAAATGCTGTTGATGAGTATGCTTACACTTCTACTATACAGCATTTTAATTTTAAAAAATGTTATTGAATAAACAAGTCTAAAATATTGTTAGTAGACCATTTTATGACTTGACGAAGAAATAAGTGGCTTTGATTGAAAAACAGAGACATGGTGAACATTTTGAATAATTAAATATATTATGAGGTTACAGAGGAATAAACTGAAATGATTAAGGGGTCACTTGAATAGTCATAGGAATACTCAGTAGAAGTTTAATTCCGAATGGAGTATTATAAACGATAGTAAGATTAGTATAAACGATCTTGAATAGATGTCTCATTTCGATCTGAATGCAACAGTCACTTTGAATAGATGATTCTGAATACAATTAACATTCGTTTTGAATAGAGGATTCTGAATGTCGAATAGTCATAGGGATACTCGAATGGTTGAACTGTGAAATATAGGGTATTCAGATCTGATAACATTGTATAAAAACTATTCAACTTCATCTGACATTAAAAGTTGTATGCATCATACCAATATATGCGCCTTAAAAAATGTATTTTGTTTAAATAAGTGGTGTGAAGAAAATAATGTTCTCATCTAATAAATTAAGAACTGCTTATTACATAAATATTTACAATATAAGTGCTTCAAAGTGTATCTTGCTAAAATAGTGTTTTTATTTAAGAAGTAGAAATAAATATTTACAATTAAACTACTCTGCAGTCTTATTTTTCGAACACCTATGATATCAATACAATATAAAATTAAGTATTTCATTAGTAGTAAAAACTTCTATATGTCATTCCTGCTCAATTACAACTCGGAACACCACATCTTTATAAATTGAGATCACCAGATACAAGTCTTCATTAATCTTTTATACTTACCTGTATCGAGACCTTCTTATAAATGATTCAAAATTATTTCAGCCCACGATATGAAATATATAATAAACATAAAATTCGATTATGTTCATTTCGACATTATTGGGCTACAGTAGATTCAAAACGAAGATTGGTGATGGAAATGGCTGATGCAGGTTTTTTTTACTGTGGAAGTGGTTTAAACGATAAAGTTATGTGCTTTTCGTGTGGAGGTGGCATCGAAGATTGGGAGTATTATGATGATCCTTGGATGCAACATGCTATATTTTTTCCTGATTGCTTTTATTTAAATGCTGTAAAAGGAACAGATTATCTTGACAAAACAAAACGTCTATTTTTTAAAGAAACAAAAATATAAAATTATTTTAAAGTGGAAGAGGATTATTATATTGACTGTCCGCTGAATAAGCTACTAAATGCTATTAGCAATGGAGTCTAAGCAACTATAAATTACTTACAGTCATTATAAACCGACATTCGATTCCTACCATTGTAGTAAAAGGTTGAGTCCTAAACTGAATTAAACAATTTAAAAATAAATTGTATAAAGTATAATTAATAGCTACCATGCAAGATTCAGTGAAATATACTTCTGAAGGCAATTGTAAAATTATTATCCAGAACGCTAACGGCGAGGCTATATTTTTCCGAGAAATGCAGCCCGCTCATAAAAAATCAAGCGCAGATTTATCAAAACCTCAGGTTAGAGATACAACGCAAGAAGATTTATTCTATCAAAACATGCATAATACAATAAATTCAGGACACATTCAAGAACTTGTCTTTAAAAGTGGTAGCAGAGAGCTAACATTCTCACGAGTTAACGATATGCAGATTGGTGCTGAAAAATTGAAAGCGGGTTCCACAAAGTGTAAGGACACTGGCACATCATCAATGAGGAACATAATACGTGATTTAGTGATACCTGATTCAGAAGACATTATATGCTATCAAATTCTACCAGAAGATGAAATTCCTTTTATTTAAATCAGTTTGAAATAAATTTCAATTCCAATCAGTTGAAAAGTAACAGAGGTTGAATAGATATGGACTGGGCAGACACGTTTACAGATCTTCTTTCCTATTTAAATAGGTGAAAAGTGATAATTGAATGTTTCTAGATCAGATCAGGCGTTTTGAAGAGTAGTTGAAGATACTATTCACATGAATAAATATACAGTCACTTTGAATAGATGATTCTGAATACAATTAACATTCGTTTTGAATAGAGGATTCTGAATGTCGAATAGTCATAGGGATACTCGAATGGTTGAACTGTGAAATATAGGGTATTCAGATCTGAATGATAAGATCTGAATACCCTATATTTCAACTACTTATGTCGACAACTTTGGTTCTTTGCCAGAGAGCCTCTTTCCGGATTCTATCCCTGAGGGAGATCCCAATCATACCCCGTTCCATAGCTTCCGGAGCGACCTTGAATTTATGGACCAGCCGTACCGTGACTGTCCACGTTTCGGCTCCGTTAGCAGGCGCTATACGACATTACTATCGTGATTATGCCGGTTGTACAGACTGAATTGGTAACTGAGCTCGTGGCTCAATGTCTTTAAAGATATCCCTTCAAAGAACTTTAACTTATTCAGCCTATAAGTAAAGTTCGCATTGCTGGGACACAGGCCTCCTCTCGGTAAGAGGGAGTGGGCCGTAATCCGCCACGCGGGGCCAGTGTGGGTTGGTAGATGTCACATGTCTTCGCATTTTTGGTTTTAGGACATGCCGGTTTCCTCACGATATTTTCCTTCGCCGTTTTGAGAGCAGCGGTGAAGAAATAATTTACACAAAGTGAAGCGCCTGTCTGGATTAGAACCTACATCCCACAACTCGTAAGTCGCGGCCATAACCACTGGGCCACAAAAGAACTTTACTAATAACTTTATTGCAAAGATTTTTAAAACAAAACACGAACAACCTTCAACCAAATTGACTTGACTTCAGATATTATTTCTCTTTAAATAACATTTTATCAGCAAAAACGTGCATTGATTCCCTAATTCCATATTCCGTGGGTATGCCGCCATAATTGCAACAACGTTAAAGGGATCAATAGCAGTTAAAAAATGGACACTGTTTCTTATGGGATTTGTATTCAGGAAGGGCTGTGTCATAACCATGGGGTTTTGAGGAGCTCCATGATAAAATGGCGGGAAATCGTTTTTACTTTTTCTTTTTTGAAATGTCACCTATTTAATGGTATCAAAACCAGCCAGATACAAACAGTACAGCCAAAGAGATGTCACTACAACTTTATACCTGTAAAATACGAAAATACTTTTTCCCGACCTAATATTCCCCTGACCTGACCTCCCTTCCTCTTCCTTTTTGTCCTTCCTTGACCTTTATAGTGTCGGACTTAAAAGAATTGAGTATTTTTTTTAATTTCCTGATATAGCTGTTTTTTATGATTCCAGCCAAAGAATCGGCCACCATGAAACTGCGGGTATCGTATTGAAATGGACTAGATATTTCGTCAAGTTTAAGTTAAAAGTGTGTCTTGCTCTGTGATCAATATGATCACCATTCCAATTGCCAAGCGTGAAATGTGATGGCTACAGAGAGGCGTTTACGAGTTAAATGCAGTATTTATAATGGCTCTATAATTCATCTAAAATTATTACAGTATAGTCATAAAACAAGTAATAACTATGACCATTATATAACTTATATCCGCGGGCCTATAATTCTCACCCACAAACACATCATCTCATTTTGACTTCCAAAATGATGCCATTTTCATGTTTAAGACCACTCAGCAGTACCCAGCGTAACTACCACGAAAGCTATAAAGTTTATTGAATCTATAATAGTATTTATAGCACTGTTTAGCAGCGCTGCAGCGGATGCGGGTTCATAGAGCGTATAATAGCTGTATTAATATTTGATTGGGAGGTCATTGTTGTGTGTTATGTGGGTAGTTTTAAATGGAGTTGTGATGTATGGAGTTATATTTTTATGATACAATGGGTTGGGGAGATGTGAGGTAGAAGTTAACAGGTACAAAGGCATCATTATTAAACTTGCACTCAAACGGCGTTATTACAAAAGAAGGTTTATCTGTAGACTTAAAGTTTACTCACAATCGAGCCATTTTTAATTTTGAACTTAATTCCGACAAATTCAAAGTTCTAATTTCAAAAACTGTTGTTAAACCCGACTCTGAGTTGTCAATTTTGTAATAAGAACTTTATAGTGTCGGAATAAAGTTCCAAATACACTCGAACTACTGAATACTGGCTCGAAGATTTGGGCTTCGAGTTCTCAGAACTCGTTTTGTAATGAAATCAAAAGCGTTTATTTCAACTGAACCATTTACAGACACTTTTGAATTCTCAAAGGAGTCGGTCAGTCAGAAAGATGAAACTAGTTGAAAAAGTAGATTTTGGCGATGAAGGGTTAAATTTTGACTTCAAGAAAAAGAGTTCTTGGGAGACCAGACGGTGGTATTGGCACAAGTTTATTTTAAGGGCCAATGGTTTTTTTCAACATAAGCCTACGTCCCATGTTCAACCGAGAATTAAATAATGACGTAAAACGGATGAGGCCCTAGCACGAACGCGTGACGTAAACGTAAAATCGAATGATTTTTATAAGCGCATTTTTTTACAAGCACGATCACCCATAGATATGAATAAACTCTTAAAACTAAATAAATATTTAATATTTAATCCATTTTTTTTAACCGACTTCACAAAAAGGAGGAGGTTCTCAATTCGTCTGTATGTTTTTTTTTTTTTTTTTTTATGTGTGTTAGCTCATAACTTTTTTCTGGGTGAACGGATTTGGATGATTCTTTTTTTATTTGATAGGTGGTGCTTCACATGTGGTCCCATTTAAATTTGATCAAGGTCTGACCAGTAGTTTTTGAGTTATCCTTAATACTGCATATTTTTTCCACTTAGTTTGTATGGATGATGTGTTAATAATTTCCTGTCACTGTTATTTACACACCAAGTAGTGGTATACGAATTTGTGTGGGGTAGTTACCGCAACTAAAAAGTGAAAAATAAAAACTATCTTACAAAAAAACAACCGACTTCCAAAAAAAAACACTAAAAGACGTGAAAAATAACTTTAATTTCGGAAGTCGGTGGCCAAACACGAAAATACAAAACCAAAGGCACCGAATTCCGAAATTAAAGTTATTTTTCACGTCTTTTAGTGTTTTTTTTTGGAAGTCGGTTGTTTTTTTGTAAAAAAGTTTTTTAAATCGTACGGAAATCAACAGTTCTCGAGTTATAAGCTTTAAAATGGATAAACAAAGTAAGGTTACGTTTTCTAATAATATGTAAGAATGACGACAAAAAAAATTTGGCCTTGGCAAGTAATGCAAATACGAAGAATGAAGATTTTGTTGACCATGGCCAAAAAGCAGAAGGTATAGTTTCAAAACGTTCCCAAAGAATCCTAGACTATTTATTTCTCAAATAAAGAACCTAAGAATTTTTACTATTGAGCAAATAGAAATATTGATAGGATGACTTTTAACAGTGCCAAATGGTGGTTTGATCCGTAAATTCCTTGATACCTTAATATTTTCTTGGCTTAATACAGCTTTCTATAAATACACGCTTTATTGTTGGGAATGATACGACAGGATTACTTTCAATTCAACCGCCTGTTCCAAATAAGGGCTGATCACAAACTGACCGACTTTTTTCTGCGTTTTAAACGCATTGACGAACGACTAAACGCCCATAGGCGTAATCAAAAACAAATCATTTTTATTTCAGTAATACACCCTTATAGAATTTACACCAGATTACAAATTAATTATTAAAAATAAATGATAAAAATAAAATAAATTCAAATATTATTTACGTATATTGTAACAATAAAACTTCTATTGTGTCTCGTGCAGTGTCCTTCATCCGATTAAATAAAATATTTATGCCCGTTTTCAGTAGGCAACATCTAAATGTAATGCAAGTACCAAAAAAAAGCATTTCACCGGTCACTAGGCGATCACTAAATTGACCGATTTGCCGATGTGTACCTAATGCTTAGATAGCTGCTCTTACAAGTTGCCTGGCAACAGATTTCTGCCAACAGACACCATAGGTACTTGAGTCAAAAAACCGTACATTTTTTATTTTTAATATTGCTTTCCATACGAGTTGTTTACTGAGAAAATAATGGTGGAACAGGGTTACTCTGGGTTATGCTTACGTTAGACATTACCTAATTAGGCGTTGATTAACTTGACATTTGTGAAAACCGGCCTTAATTTTGGAAAGTTACTGTTTTATTAAACATAATAAACTATAAACAGCACGTTATTTTTCCAACGATACATGGCTTCCAACCCATTAAGAGCGCGCTTTCACACAAAATCTACTTTATTACACAATAAAATCGGTTGTTAATAACACCACCTGCTAACTTACCACATCTGGTGCGCATAAACGACCTAATTAAGATACAGGGTCTGCATATTAATATAGTCCCAAGAATGTCAAATGTCAAAACAAAATACAATACGGCCGATGAATCGTGGCCGGTCTGAACATAGGCTCTCCGAACTTTCGCGCATGTTCTCTCACTCACACTCGCTTCATGTCATCAATTGGTTCCTAAAAAAAAATTTTTGCGCAGCCTACTGCGCAAAGTTCGGACCGGCCATGATTTATCGGCTGAATTGTACGTACCTACAAGCGGTGCACCCGATAGGATTTCCCATCGGCCAAAACTAGCTACCAACTTCCATACCAACTCAGGGGATGAATTTAAACCCTTCGTTAGTGTTTCCTTCTACAAAAGGAACTCTTGGGCAAAATGCTTCTACACCACAGAGTTCTAGATCCAACGGTTTTGGTTCTGCATTGTCTGACAGTGCATGAATTCATTACTTTTATTAAGTCTTCGCATATAAATAATTATAATTATTAATGCATATAAAATATAGTAAATAATTTTTCTTGTCCATTCTTCTCCATACGAAACTACTTTTGATAGGGGCAACTAGAATCAATTCTATTTTTTTGTAAATTTTGTCGTCCAAAAGTACCTTTTATTTGAAATAAATGACTTGACTTTTACTTTGTAGATATACCCAGTATTTAGCTGGCAGCTGTCATTATTTTCAATGAAGCTAAAAGCCATAAAAAGACTTATACGCGTAATAAATACTCCCTCGAAATCCCCGACACGACTGGTCGGCCTCCGACTAAAAATCGCAAATCGACCGCCCCCCTTATCACAGATTCACTGGATTTACTCAATGACGAATGTGTCCCTTCTGAATCCCGATCGTGACGTATATCTATTCCGTTAACGGAAAAACTTTTCCCTTAGATTGCTTTTTCCGGAAAATTATTTTTGCTCGGAGCGGAAAATTCGGATCACAAGTTAGTAAGGTAGTTTCGTTTGATAGGTTAACATTAAATCTTTCAATGTCATTTTGTCTGACTTTCCGTGTAAGTGATGAGAAGAAATCTTTTGGTGAAAAATTTTGGGTGAATGTTTCGGTATGTAACTTTTATTTTGTTTGGAAGTTTTTCTTTTTGTTTAATCGAGATTGAATTGAGTAATTTTATACAGGAAATTATAATCGTAAAATTTATCAGACATTGTAATAATACCGCTCTTTATGAAATACTCACAAAACATCGATATTTCTTTATTGTATTAAGTTTAATAAATAATGTATAATGTTGATAACACATAAACCTTCCGGAATAAATGCTCCAAATGTTGATGAAAACCACATCAAACTGTATTGTGTAATTAAGAATATCTAAGCGGTCACACAGATACACGAAAAGCGACTTTATTTTATACTATGCAATAAAATAGAGATATAGATAAGAAATTAAATCTATATTAATAGACTATACTCTTTAATGTTGCTCTTAATTGTTGCTCTTTGCTGTTGGTCGTTGTTGTTGGTCTTTGCTGTTGGTCTTTGCTGTTGGTCTTTACTGTTGATCTTTGCTGTTGATCTTTGCTGTTGATCTTTGCTGTTGGTCTTTGCTGTTGGTATTTATTGTTGGTCTCTGTATCTATCTTTAAGAGCCAAACCTATCCCAAACTATTTAAAAAACTATCAGATGTTTCAATCCGCAATCGGCGCGATAACAATCAATTATGTGTACCAAGATCAACCACGGCACTGATGAGTAAAAAATATTTTCTCTTTAGCACCAGCACTCTAATTGCGTAACACAGTATGAGTCACAATCTAAATAATTTTGATGCCTGTTGCAAATCCATTGCTTCATATGTTCGAAAAATTTGTCAGCTCAACAACGTAAATAACGAACGCAATGAATGTTGTTGAACTGTCAAAATAAAAGCTATTCCTACTGTTAGTGTGTTACGCTATTACTGCGGGGTATGTTTTACAATAAAATCCGTAAACACATTACACAAATTAAAGTCTATTTTAACTACTTCAAAAAAAAAATACCCCATACGCAAATTTTATTATAGCCTAACTGATTTTTTTTAATTATCGTACTTAGTTCCTACCGTCGTTAGTCTTTGTGACATTTCTGCGATTTCAAAACTGTGGCGCCTTTTATGTAGTTTTAAAGTATTTTTTTAAATAGATATCTTTTCAAACGACTGCGCGACAATAGGTTAAATAACTGTTTTTTTTTGTTTTGTTAAATTCAAATGCTTGACCCTTGACCCGAAACTTGACCATTTTTTTTGTAATTTTCTTTGTACGCCATAAATGGCAAAGCATGTATATCCTGTTTCCCGAATATTTATTTGAATAAATTGCACTTTTTAGTTTAACAAAAAAAAAAAACTATTTTCATTTCATCTTCACGTTTCTATAAAGTGTAAGAGCTCTGATATCATAAAAAAATCATTTTTTTATCTAACAACATAGATAATGAATGCGGTGCCGACATTTTCCATTACTCTTATATCCCAAACTACATTTAAAAACTGCGAGCATTGTAATCTGCCAAATAGGTATTCCATTTTCGGCTGAAACTGAAACAACGCGTTTCATATTACAGAACATTTTGATGAAATTCCTGATATCAGTTCATTGTTGTTACCTGCATAATTATGTAAGTGCAGTTACGAGCCTAAAAATCTTGCACTTAGGATTCCAAAGTATTGATACTAGAGAAGTATTGATTTGATTTTGATTGAGTAGTATTGATTTTTTCCTAAAGTATTGATAGAAGTTTTATGGCTAGAAGGTTATTAGGTTTTTCTATCTGAAATTTCTCAGTGACAACCCGGAGTCTGGAATTGTGCCCGGTTGATTTCATCAGGCTCGCCGTGTTTCATAGGACTTAACTGGCGAAATGTGAGTGGACTGTAGGTATACCTCTGCCTAACCCTTTGTGGAAACAACGTGTTTTCTTATTTTATTACCTACATAATTATGTAGTTAAGTATAGTCACGAGCAAACTACCTATAGAGGTATGAAGGAACAGGGTGTAAAGTTCACTTATACCTCCATAGAAAAGGGAGGATTCTCCGACCAGACGGTTGTTGTGTCTGGCAACTGCCCGAAGTTTGATGACGGGTCGTTGTATATATGCTAGCTGCGCGGTAAACTCTGGTTGCGCGATGCAGGACTTTGCGTGACGTCAGTGTGACGCACAGCTCGTATGTGGCGTTGTAGATGCCACTACATACCTTACATATAGGCAGGATTCAAAATCTTTTTGTGCCTAAAGTATTGATAGAAGTTTTAAGGCGAGAAGAATGCATGTGTATGTGTGTATGTTTAAATAGTACGTACCCACTAAATCCTAAGCGGAATATATTTGTTTTTTTACCTTACTTTTTATACATATTTATATTGATTATTTACTCTTTTTATTGATAATGTTTAAATGTGTTTAAATAGTGTAATTGACTCCGGCCATTATATTTAAAATAAATAAATCGCGCGTATGACGAACATAAACACATCAAAAGGACCAAGGTATATTTTTTAAATATTTTATTGCCCTATTCAAATTAAATAAAAATGGCTATTTAGATTGATTAAATAAAATGTTTTCGTATGTGTAGATCGACGACCTACTTTGCGTTGATAAAGACTGTTCGCGATTTTTGTTTATAAAAGATGAAAACTAAAGTTTTTAAAGGTTTTTATCCCGTAAAATAAACAATTATTAGTATGTATTCACACAATCGCAGCGACTGACACTCAATATGAGTTCATCCAAATCACGTTGCATATTATTGTAACAGGTGAAAAACATTTTCTGTTGTTTTTACGGCATCGGTTATTTGGCAGAGCTCTTCTTTGAAGCATATCCCATGTGTGCTCAATGGGATTCAAGTCTGGCGATTAAGCTGGCCATGGTAGGACACTGATATTAGCTGCAGCAAGTGTGTTTGCAACGACTCTGGCAGTGTGTGGACGTGCATTATCATAAATATTTAATGCAGTAATGAAGCACCAAATTGGGTCCGCAAAGGAATGACAACATCTGATACAATCGTTTCAGCGTAAATCTGTGCATTGAGATTGCCTCTGATCCAAATCGGTTCTGTTCTTCCGCCGATCCAAATACCCGCCCATACCATGATTGTTCCACCACTGTATGCATGGACTTCCTGGCATGGATTTTAAACGTTCTTGGCATCCAGGGGTCCTCCAATACGCCGACAATCATCACATTAGAGGGACCAAAGACATTTAAATCTTTTTGAAGGAAGCGAATCGTCGGATCTTCGTAAATAAATAATCTAGCTTCTGCCCGCGGCATCGCCCGCGTGGATGTCGGAAATTATCCCACGGGAACGTGCTACCGGGATAAATAATATCGTATCTTCAAAATCCATTCAGCTGTTAGAGCGTGAAAGGTAACAGACGGATAATAAACGCAAATAATCTTTTTTTTATTTTTATTAAACAGGTTTTTAGGATTACAAAATTTTAACTTAAAAATAATAATAATTTATTTTAATATTGTCGTCATGCATTTGAAATACTCTAGCGCCGCCATTGACCATGTGTTACGTACATATTAGCTAATTTATTTTATAACTTCAAATTGTAATAACTTTTAAGCGGGTGACCCGATTTAAATGAAATAAATACTAAAACAAATAATACCTCAAGATACGGGTTTTGACAACATTTCCAATTCCATATATCTATTTCTTGCAATGAGGTACACAAAATTTTCAATGATCATATGAATGTTAAAATTACCCCCTATTTTACACCCTTGGAAATGATTTTACAGAAACGCTGAAACAAACTATTTTCGTTTCTTACCAAAACCATAAATTTCAATGATAATATCCCTAACTTAAAAAATGCTATGTTAGCCATACATTTTTTTATCCCCTATATCACCCACTTTTAGGATAATTTTTGAGACAAAATGTAGCCTATGTCCTTCCCCAAGATCCCATCTATCTCCTTGCCAAATTTTATCGAAATCCGTTCCGTGGTTTAGACGTGAAATGGTAACATACAGATGGACAGATAGAGTTACTTTCGAATTTATAATATTAGTGTAGATTATGTACTTGAAATTCCGCATACGATATCTACTAATTAGATACTTTACTTTACTTTTGATACATTTTAATACCATTGTTGTTATTCCTGGGGCAAAGTTTAAAAAAAAGAAAAAAAAACAGCATCACACGCAGTCTATTAAAATAAAGATGTTAGACAATTTGAATATTTTACCTTTATCTTGACATAAACAGGGTTCTAATGTAGCAGCTTCTCCGTATCTGTAACAAAACAAATTATTATGAGTTACAATATTCAGCGAAAAATAATAAAAACGTTGCGAATATAAAACGTCATTTTATACTTTATAGGATGTTTTGTTAAACAAGGGACATAATATGTTGGTATTAGAACTCATGAAAACGAACAATTTTTACGATGGGGCCGAACCCTGAAACATGAAAAAAAACCCCTACATTGTGGCAGGTATCACACCTCCGCCGTGAAACCGCAGTAGTTCTACCATCACTTGTCTGTTGTACGACAAGCGAAATGGAAGCGAAACTGCTTGTTCTAACGTACAGATTTGATTATGATTCTATCTCTTTCCCGCGGGATTTCGCTGATCTGCTCGGAAGCCAGTTACACCTCTGCGGTCAGCCCGCCAATTTGTTGCGGTGCAGCGTTTGATTTGAACGTATCTGTGGCAGTCAATAAGTTTTCAAAGCGAACTTCCATTTTTTTTTTGTATATTGGTTGTTGATTTTACGGAAAACTAATCCAAGGGGTCCGGAGTAGATTTTTACTGTATGAAAATTTGCTAAGTCGAAAGCGACGACATTTTGCTCTCTTTGCTACAATTCAACTGTTATTCGATGTTATTTCGCTACTCGACACGCGACATAATGTAGTAAAGTTTCGCAGCAGTATTCGTTTAGCGGCTTCGCATCATTATTTTCTAGTCGGAGGTGTCCTAAGGCCCTTAGAGTTACGCGAATACAAATGTATGGAGCAGCTGATAATTCTTTCACTATTTTAGATTTGTTCCCTTAGTAAAAGTTACAATTGAAACAACTATAGAGTAATTTCAATGACACCTTGTATAAAACAAAAAAATATATACCTACAATAAATTTTGTTGTAATTAAAAATATAAACAAAGGCAAGTGACAGGTAACTAATCTCTTAATAATCAAACCATCTTTTCTTTAAGAATTTAAACTTAACTATATTGAATATATTTAAAATTGCACCTTTTGAATTTAAACATTTCTTTGTGGTCCGTTCGCATGTTTTATAGGTACTTATCCTATCTAAACAGGGGAATTTATTATTAAGTATCGTGCAAACTAGCGCGACACGACAGCGTACACAAAGGCACCGCGTGTAGCGCGACGGGCGGCGCCTTTGTGTCGGGCTGTCGCGTCGCGCCAGTGTGCACGAGCCTTTAGTCATACAATAGTAACATACTAAATCTATCGCTGTTGTTTGCGATAATAGCCAGCCTATAATGTTACCACTGCTGGGACACAGGCCTCCTCTCTTCGAGAGGGACAGTTTTCGAATTTTCGGTTCTTGGACATGCCAGTTTCCTCACGGTGTTTTCCTTTACCGTTTTGAGAGCAGTGGTGATGAAATATATTTACACAAAGTAGTAGATAGTCTAGAAATATCTAGAAACCTACGTCTGCCTGGGTTCGAACCCACGACCTACAACTCTTAAGTCGAGGCCATTACCACTGGGCCACCACCGCTCGTTGGCTTAATTTTTTTTTTTTTTTGGGTTGGACATCATCAAATGACCTCTCCCGCTCTGGGCGGAGCGGAAGGGCGTGTCAGACTCTTACTGACTAAAACCCACCCGTGTTCCTTCAGTTGCCTGTGCGCCAGGGCCACGGTAACTCTTTCGAACAATCCGCGACCCCGGCAGGCATCGGCCCTATCGGACCCCTTCAATGATGCTGACATCTCTTTGAGGCGCGCGTGGAACACGACGCGCCGTCTACCCGGGCCTGGTCCTTACCGGACGGCGAGCTGCCCATTGCTCGCCGTCCGCAAGCCCGCGCCTACGGTGGCCGGGAGTCGGCAATTGACTCCCGACGCCCAGGGTGTCTCCTCCTGCGGCGACTAGGGGCGTGAGGGCGCAACGATTGCCGCACCCTCACGCGCTCCGCCTCCTCCTTCGCGAGCATTACTGCTTCACAGAAGGAGGTGACGGCTTCCCATTCCCTCTCGCTCTGTACCATGGCCTGTACCAGGGCCGGACGCGAGAGATCGCCGCCGCCGATCGCCGCCACGAGGACACGGCGGTGCTCCACCCAAGCTGGGCAAACCTCCACCGTATGCTCCACCGTGTCCTCCGGTCGTTCCACACAATGCCAACACCCGGGCGTTTCCTCCCGCCTTATCCGAAACAGGAACCTCCCGAAACAGCCATGTCCGGTGAGGACCTGCGTCAGGCGGAAGGTGAGGACGCCGTGGCGCCTCTCAAGCCACTCCTCAAAGAGGGGACTTACCGCCGCAATTGTGGCGTGCCCAGCGCTGGGTTGCGACAGTCGCACTCTCCATGCCGCCATGAGATCCCGCCGGAGCTCTGTCCGCTGTGCCGCGATTTCTCGCGGCAGCGGAGTAACGCCCCGGCGTTTCGCCTCCTCGCGCCACTCCCAAATGTGCGCGAGGACTTTTGCCTCCAGATCCCATGGCGGCAATCCGGCAAGGAGGCTCGCCGCCTCGCAGGAGACCGTGCGATATCCTCGGACCAGCCGGATGGCCATGACCCTTTGGGACGCGTTCAACCGGCGTGCTGGTCGGAGCCTCAATGAACGCGCCCACACCGGTGCCCCGTAAAGGGCCATCGACCGCTCGTTGGCTGCCTAAATATATAGAAAATAAAAACCACCCCTAACAGCCTGAACTTCAGCGAAAATTAGAAGAAAAACAATACCTTTCAAATGATAGACACAAATTTGAGATAAACACCTGTTTATTTCACAAGCCTTAATATGTTTATAGAGTTTGTTGACAGCACTCAGGGATGGATCGTTTCATGAAATCTGTATGTATACCCTCGATACGAAAATCTTGAGACGAGGTCGTTGAACCTTCTCAGTTTACTTTTAATAAGATTTTCGTGATTTATTTTCTTGATTCTGAAGGTAATATTTCTATGTAATGAATTTATTTGTTGATAACCTTTTCTCTGAGTGATATTATTACAGTATTTGCTTGAGTAAACTAGAAAACGTGATATTATTATATACTTTTAAATATTTTTACTGACGATGAAATATACCTCGTGAAAGAGGTTTCTATTCCGACTAAGATGATGATAAAGGGGGATGGGCAGGCAGTATTTTCATGATTCTGAGTAAATAATAATAATAATCATTTATTTCACAGAAAAAACCTTCCAAATTGTTAGTAATTGTATAAACAACTTAAAAAAATAGTGTTAGTACATACATTTAACAATTAATTGGAATGTCAAAGTCATCATTACTCAAAATTAATCAATTATTATTATACAATAAAACAAAAAAGCATTATTTCACGGCAAGGCTTAGAAGGCGCTGATAATTTAGAGGTCTCTATAACAGGGTTTTTAAACAATCTGTGTAATATTTTTGTTTGCTAAATATACCAACTTTCCTTCAATAACATACTTAGTACGGTCAGCGAAAAATTCCATTAACACATTAAAGTATTTTCATCCAAATTTACACAAAATGATTGGACAAATCACTTTGCAGCTCTCATAAAGAGAGAAAGAGTTCATATTCTTAAAATTTTACTTCGGTTTTAATTTTAATTGAATATTTTGCTCGATAATTAGGGCCTTAGCACACCTCCGCCGTGAAAATAATGATGGGAAACCGCTTAACGAATTCCGCTAAAAAACATTACTACATTATGTCGCGATTCGAGTAGCGAAACATCATGAGAGTCAGGTGAATTGTAGCAATCAGAGCAAAATTTCGTCGCTTTCGACTTAGTAAATAATTCTACTTTGAACCTCTAACATTAGTTTTCCGTAAAATCAAAATAAACTTACAAAAAAAAAAAGTTTCCTCTATAAACTTATCGACTGCCACAAATACGTGCAAAACATACGCGGCACCGCAACAAAATAGCGGGTCGAGCTAGGAGGTGTAACTGGCTTCCGAGCAGATCGGCGTAATCATGCGGGAAAAAGATAGAATCATAAGCAAATCTGTGCGTTAGAACAGGCAGTTTCACTTCTGTTTCGTTTGTCGTACAACGGTCAAGTCATGGCGTAACTACTGCGGTTTTGGCGGCGGAGATGTGATAGCCGCCTTAAGAAACTGAAGTGCTATCGACTTTGTTGCTGACTATACTAATATACGACTTGAAGGTTACTTTTATCCCTAACGATTGTCAAATCCTAATAAGTTATTCGTAATTGAGTAATTAATTACAGCTGGCAAACGCAATTAACGTACGATTTTGGGGAAATATGTACCTACCCAATTAATGAAAGTTCAAAAATTAACACGAAATCTCTTAACAATACCTATAGTACTCGTAGGTATAATTTATACAGGTACCACCTACATCTCTGCCTAGCTCTTCGGGGATGCCGGCGTGATGTTATCTAATTTGATGGTAATCAAACCCCAGAAGAGCGAAATATAGCTAAATATGTGCCTTATTCCCATTTTCACTAAGTCTAGGCGACATCAACACCTGACTGGCTAAACAAAATCCAACGTGCAATAATATTTAGGCATTACATTGAAATGCCTAGTGTTAGTGAAAACGGGCAATAGAGGTGTAGACGCGCATTAATATAGTTATATAAGATACTAGTGCGGTAAGTTGGTTTTTACAAACGAGTAGATGAATGTAAGCCCGAAACGAAGTCGAGGGCTTACCATAGATACGAGTTTGTAAATACCAATTTCCGCACGAGTGTCATACAACATTTTTCAACACATTTTCGAGAAATTAGTACAATATTAGTAGATTCCTCGCTTGAACTGATTTATTATTACTTTGTTTATAAATATCAGTTGGAAAGTCGCAACAATCGTTGACGTTTCTAATACGAAACTGGCGCAAATTCCAAATGGCGCCTTGTGCGCGTGGTGAAAATTAGAACTACATATTTTGTCTCATTTTCTCTTTAGTATTAAAGTGAGACAAACGGATTGAGCAAAAGCGCTTTCAAGGAGGTTCGATTATTCAGCTTATTTATTCTTGTAATGTGAAACTCCTTGGTGGAATCCTTATATATTTTTATGGAAATTAAATATAAACCGTAAAGGATACGCACGGCGCTATACAACGGAGTATGCGGTAAAACATGTCCTTAGGCATGAGTACCTATTTTACCGCACGTTCAGTTGTATGGTGCGTAATTTTTAACTTTCGAACAATGTATACAGGCATCGTAAATACATTTTTTGAGCAAATGTGTTGAAAAAGTATTTTTCTCAAACATGCTTGGAAATTCGAGCATTATTTTGACAACCTTCTTCGAGATAAATCGAAAATGCTGTACTGGTCAGCGGCCGGCAACGTTAGTATGAAAATCCATATCTGTCGTGTTTAGCGACCGAATAAATTACTATGAAAACTCACATCTGTCGTGTAATTTAAAAATGGAACGAACATTTTATTTCGACCCATGGCAACCAAGGAGGTAATTTATCAAAGACATTATTTAAATCTCGAACTGGCTTAGCAAATAGAGCTGTATAACGTGAAAAAGAAACTAATGAACATATTGGCGCGAGAAAGTTATCGTTGTTCGTCATTGATTCTGAATTTGAATTTCCGCGCTTTATTTGAGAAAAGTACTATACAAGCCTTGGCCGCAACCAGGAATTGATGGACTCACGTATGTGTGTATCGGCTTCGCTTCGACCCACATTTTCATATTCGTCCATCAAAGCTTCTGTCGTCGGCTGCTGCAGTAATGTACTATATTAACTCAACCCCTTAACGGGATTTAAATAGGAACGTTGTAAGCGAACCAAGTCGTGCGCAACAACTAGTGGTAACATAAATTGTCTCCACCACAGTTCACTAACTTCATACACAACATACGAGATGACTACAACTACAAGCTATCGACATAATTCAAGCACCCTATTTTCCGGTTGAAGAGAGTTTTTTTCAATAAACTCAATCTTGGGGGCCTGTGGGGGACCGATAGCGACCTCTCGACTATTTGTTCTTTACAACAGGATGATTTATTTAGGACCTTGGTGACCGAGACTCCTTCGTGCCTCGGTGCAAGTTAAGCCGTTGATCCCAGCTGTCATTTGTAGATCTTTGACAGTCTTTACGGGTATCCTTGAAAGTCTGACGATCAGTATTACTAAGGAGTATCGTGTTACCCAGTAACTGGGTTGTGGCAGCCGCTTCATGTAAAATACTAGTATTCTGCTGCATCCGGTTAGACTAGAAGCCGACCCCAATATAGATGGAAAAAGGCTAAGGTTTCAAACCCAAACCAATGCTTGATGACAAATAACATAACATAATGTAAATAACTTTATTCAAACTACACGTAAACAATAATTATAACTTTATTTTTATTTAGTCTAGAATATATCCACACTTATTTTATATAAATTCTGGAGATGTTACTCGCACTGTGTCCAAAGACCAATTGCCGATCACCTACCTATTCCAATGT
This sequence comes from Griposia aprilina, assembly GCA_916610205.1. Taxonomy (NCBI): domain Eukaryota; kingdom Metazoa; phylum Arthropoda; class Insecta; order Lepidoptera; family Noctuidae; genus Griposia; species Griposia aprilina. The sequence goes on from OU744302.1 coordinate 4,055,895, forward strand.
TCGTGTGGCAAGTGTCGCCCCACCATTGATCCGGAAGTTCGCAATGGAACAATAATGGCGCGACACCAGTGCTGCCAACCTAAATATTAATCGGATAATACTTTTAATTTTAAATAGGTAAACTTATTCATTTTGAGTAGCCCTAAAAGGTTATTAATTAAATATGTTTTTAACAAATGAATCAACTAATAATTAAATCAGAAATCAAAATAACTTTTTTTATATGTAAACATGTATGTCTGTCTTTGAAGTGACAACAATAATATCATGCTTGTGTTCTCGAATGGGTAGGCAGAGACTCATCTATAGTACACCCACATTTCGCCAGTTATGTTTAAGTCCCATGTAGTTATTTGCCATCAACCGGGTACAAATCCCGACTCCGGGCTGCAACTGAGAAATTCCAGATAGAAAAAACACTTTGCCCGATCCGGGAATCGAACCTTGGACCGCATGCTCAGGAGAAGCGCTGCAGCCAATATACCATTATGTTATAACCTCCCTACATGTCTCGACAACTTTCGTAAGTTTAAATACAACGTGTGTGGTTAAAGTTAATGTTAAGCCATTGCCTTAACTCCATAATTTACCGGCTCCCTTTAATTAAGTGTTTCAACTTGAGTAGGTGACAAACTGGCGCCTAGCAACGTGAAATATGTCTGTGAACTTTGAGATGGGATAGACTTGTGACACCTCGTTTGTGACATACGCTATGTTACGAGTTAGAAGCGCTATGTGCTTTTTGGGTATATATTATTAGACATACATATACATACACTCACGCTTTCTTCCCATGGGGTATGACTGAAACTACAAAACGCCACCTGCTACGATCCTTACATTCTCCTTTTGCTTCGTTTACGTTCAGACATCTGGGCATACACGCACGCTACTTGCGAGTACTACGCACCTGACCTTTCTGAAGAACATCACCAATACGATCACTATATGCTCTCCTAGCGTTTCCACTCACATGTGCCTTGTTTTATCTTTTGTTTTATTATTATGTTGCAGGTTTATGTCAGGACACAAAATCAAACCATTTATTTCAATAAAACCAATTACAGGCACTTTTGAATTGTCAAGGAGCCGGTCAGTCAGAAATATGAAGCTCCTTGTCCATTCCAAAGCATTGTAGGTACTATGGAGAAGAAAGGGAAAGAAACTCTATGGACACTCTTTTAAATCAAAATATGGTTACAAAATATTGGTTATATCATTCATGTTGAAATTATGCATGTGAGAACGATGCAAAACGCGATGCGCGGGGTTTAGCGGTAACAAAGAAAGTTCGGTTAAAAGTTTGGACAGCACGGCAACCAGTTTTTTTTTGTCCTTTGCGTTTAATAATTCAGACCTATTTCATGCATGAGGTATGGAGACAGTAACGTGAACTTAAAAGTTATTAAAACATCGTATAATTCAATTGCAGAGAATTAACACCAGAACTGATTTCAGTACCAGTTTTTTGGTTCATCTCAATGCGTGTAGAATTGCATGATACTGAAACGAATTTATCGGTAATTAGACGCAGCTATGCAATATACCATTTATGTATGCTTATTTGACGCGGAATGAGCATGAATCGCCTTAAAACTCGTAAACGGAGCAAAAAGTTGAAAAACTATTTAAAAGCTCGTTCCGCATATTAATTCCAGCTCTTATTTTTCGGGATGTACCTAGTACCTAATAAACTATTCGAGAAACCAAGCTATTCAATATTAGCTGTCAATATTCCTGCTTACATTAAATTAAGTAAATGTTTTGTTTGGAATTCGAGTACTTATAAATCATTTTTTATTCTAATACACGGGAGTTTTAAATTACAATCGATTTTGACACTGTAATAAAATCTTTATTGTCCTTTTACCCTTCCGCCATATTCGTTCTACCAGGCTCCCTCGTTCTCTCACTCACTCAGTCCTTCACTTACATTCCGTTCGTTCCATTCCTTTTGAAATTAATTCCCACATTAATATCAAAGTTCTAGACTGTAATATTGTATTCTATTATTTGTTTAATTTTATATTTGTTTCATTTTTTTTTTATGTGTTTTTTTCCAAGAATATTTTATTTTCTGAATCCTGGACTAGTTATAATCGAGGTCTCTTCAGGCTTTGAAGTTTAGCCTAACTAGCTAAATATCTCAATTGTACTCAGAATCATACATGTTAAGTGAACATCTCGAGATGAGAGAGCGTATGATGAAACTTGCACTGTGGAAAATAACGCCGCTCCAATTTTCTTTTCACTCCGCTTGTAATTACAATATTGACCGGACAAACACATTAGTAATTGTCGCGTTTGCCCAGTGCAGTTACAAACATACATAAACGCACGCCTTCTTCCCATGCGGGTAGGCAGAAATTACAGAACGCTACCTGCTATGATCCTTACATACTAGGGAGTATTGCTTCGTTTTACGTTAGTTTTATATAGACATCGTCCTAGGGCAGTTAGTTCCTTCAAATTATCAAGGGTACCTATTTATAAGGTTCTGAAAGTGTCCATCAAGATTACCATATTGGAAGATAATAGTCTAATCCAGCTCAAATAATTAAGATCCATGGCGAAAAGAAGTGTTGCCAGTAAAAACTGTCTTCGAAGTCGCTATGAGCTTAATTACGACATTATCTTCAGTTATTAAGAAGGTCATGCTACGATATGGAAAGTTGCTAAGTAGTCGTCAGCAACTAATCTTCTATTGTCACCAGCATGTGGGTGCTTTATCTCCGACGGCGGAACTTCGTACGTTGAACCCGAAGCAATTTAGAGAAAGTGTTCGGGTGTTCGCCATTGTATCGCCAATCGTTGCGTAAGTGAACGCACCGCTCTCGGTCCTCATGACAATAAGATGAATGAATTTGGTGTCGATTCGTTTCAAAGTGGGCAATTTGTATGGAAGTTTTAACGGTATCATAATGACTTTATTATGAACTAGATTTTGTCCGCGGTTTCGCAGGCGTTAATTTAGACATTGACAATCAATTCGGGTTATAATTCAATCGTGATTCGAAAGACACGTGGCGCCATCTATTATCATAAGAGCGTTATTGTTGTTTCCTCAGGAACAATACCTTTTTTCGGAATGAAAGGTACCCTTTGTCTGTTTCTGTACACTTGACAACTTATATGCAAAATTTCAGGATGATCGGTTCAGTGGTTTAGGCATGAAAGGGTAACAAACAAACAAATTTACTTTCGCATAATTTTAATATTAGTTGAAGTTAGGATGGCTGCGAGTTTTACGGCGTGTTACCTGTTGCGAAAATATAATTTTACAACTTTGGTAGCACTCCTGTGAGACAGGGCCTTTAAAATGTTAACTCATGGAGGGAAACTAATGTTCATAAACAATCAGCCGAACGAGCCCCGAGATACAGATTGTCTAGTTTGGGGCTTACTGGCAATTGACACCACATAAGTAACCTTACTGGTTTAGGCGCATTTGGGCTAATTCTAATTTTGGCAACCGACTCGCTAATGGACTACTTCTCATTAGGGCTACTTCTCACTTGGGCTACTTCTCCCTTGGGCTACTTCTCACTTGGGCTACTTCTCACTTGGGCTACTTCTCACTTGGGCTACTTCTCACTTGGGCTACTTCTCACTTGGGTTACTTCTCATTAGGGCTACTACTCAAAATTTGGGAATGTTTATTGAAATAAGTACTGTATTGAAAACAAACATTGCATTCATTGACATCATTACAATAAAAACAAACGCTACACAATCGGGGATAGGATGCAAGAGCGAGCGAAGCGAGCTCGGGACTCGGGGCACCCCGACTCGGACAGGTTAGGTTAGAAGGGGATGGCGGGGTCTGAAAGACCCCGCCGTCCCCTTCGTGGTTATTTTTTTTTAAACCGCCCAGAAGTAGGAGCCCCGCATAGCGGGGCTCCGTCGGCTACGCCTTATTATGCAAATCAGATAAAACCCAGGATAAACCAGGATTTATTTTTTGTCCAAAAATAAAAATTCAGAAATAGGAGGCCTCGCCAAAACAGAAACTCGATACCAGTTTAAATTAAAACAAAGCTAACAACTGATTATTAAGCTGCTACTTTCCACCAGGATGGATAGAGTGTCGTAGAAATGAACCTATTCTCCTTTTTTATTTATAAGGCGTAGCCGACGGAGCCCCGCTTCGCGGGGCTCCTACTTCTGGGCGGTTTAAAAAAAAATAACCACGAAGGGGACGGCGGGGTCTTTCAGACCCCGCCATCCCCTTCTAACCTAACCTGTCCGAGTCGAGGTGCCCCGAGTCCCGAGCTCGCTTCGCTCGCTCTTGCATCCTATCCCCGATTGTGTAGCGTTTGTTTTTATTGTAATGATGTCAATGAATGCAATGTTTGTTTTCAATACAGTACTTATTTCAATAAACATTCCCAAATTTTGAGTAGTAGCCCTAATGAGAAGTAACCCAAGTGAGAAGTAGCCCAAGTGAGAAGTAGCCCAAGTGAGAAGTAGCCCAAGTGAGAAGTAGCCCAAGTGAGAAGTAGCCCAAGGGAGAAGTAGCCCAAGTGAGAAGTAGCCCTAATGAGAAGTAGTCCATTAGCGAGTCGGTTGCCAAAATGAGAATTAGCCCAAATGCGCCTAAACCACCTTACTGTAGGGGAACTCCGATGGGCAGTCGCTTCATGTAAAATACATATTTAGCTTCACCTGGTTAGCCTGGAAGCTGACGAAAAGGCTAGATGATGATGATGATGATGATGGTGATGGTGATGGTGATGATGACGATGACGATGATGATGATGGTGATGATGACGATGATGATGATGATGATGATGATGATGATGATGATGATGATGACGTAACCTAGCTGCAGGTAACTAAGACATCGCAATTTGTGTTTGACCTTTGTCCCTGCTTATCCTGTCTGTTTAACCTGGATAACTAGTGGCTCTGTGAGCTGGTGGATCTCGCGAGTCTGTATTTGCATAGCTTTAAACTGAATAAATGTTCACCGCGCTATTTAAAACAAAAGAGCGCGAAATGGCTGAAATGTGTTTTGTTACGTTTTCATCTCCGCCATTCCGAAAAATTTCGAAAAACTCAATCAACAAACAAAAATCCTAGGTAAGTACTCACAAAATTTCACGAGAATCGGATGAGAAATGCGACCTGTAGAGGGGAACAGACATCCGGGCATCCGGACATACGAAAGCATTTTTGCCCAAGCTGAAACGGTGACGCTTCGCGCTCGCTCGGTCACTATACAATTTTCAATTTCTATTCCCTCATTGGCCTATAAGCCTTGATATGATGACTTGGTTAGATCGAAGGCCCCTTTCGCTTTTGGGGGGGGGCGGCTGAGCTGGCGCGCCTTTGGCATTATAATCTTTATTTTTCTGTTATTTTTTAGTTTTAAGATGTATCTTGTTGCTGCGATGCCAATAAACGCATTTTTCTTTCTTTCTTTCTAAAGGTATCGAAATTATTTCTGAAATATATATTTTTACTGCGATCGACAAGCTTTTAAAGCTTCCCCGTAGGAAAACCGGGACGTGTCGGTATCATAAATCCGGATCAAAATCGTACGGCAACCGGAGTGAAAACAGCATTGCATATTTATTAACGTTTACGGTTTTACTCACTTACTTATTTCGGATTTGCATGACTGGAGAGAGTTAACATTCCTAGAATATGAATGGCTAAAGATGGTACATACATAGATAAACTCACACTTTCTTCCCATGGGGGTAGGCAGAAACTACAGAACGCCACATGCATTTTTTTTTCTGTGGTAAATTATCAAATGACTTCTCCCGCTCTAGGCGGAGCGGCAGGGCGTGTCAGACTCTTACTGACCTAAAACCCACCCGTGTTCCTTCTGTTGCCTGCGCGTCAGGGCCACGGTAACTCTTTCGAACAATCCGCGACCCCGGCAGGCATCGGCCCTATCGGGCCCCGTCAATGATGCTGGCATCTCTTTGAGGCGCGCGTGGAACACGACGCGCCGTCGACCCGGGCCTGGTCCTTACCGGACGGCGAGCTAGAACGCCACCTGCTACGATCCTTACATACTCCTTTTGCCTCGTTTACGTTCATACATCTCGTCATACACGCACGCCGGTTGAGAGTACTACGCACCTGACCTTTCTGAAGAACATCATCAATAAGGTCACTATAATATGTCAACCTAGGGCGTCCCCTCCCGACGTTTCCACTCACATCTGGGTTGTAAATACCTTTTTAACCGACTTCACAAAACGGAGGAGGTTCTCAATTCGTCTGTAAGTTTATTTTTTATTTATTTTTTTATGTGTGTTAGCTCTTAACTTTTTTCTGGGTGAACCGATTTGGATGATTCTTTTTGTATTTGATAGCTGGTGCATCACATGTGGTCCCATTTAAATTTGATCAAGATCTGACTAGTAGTTTTTGAGTTATCCTTAATACTGCATATTTTTTCCACTTAGTTTATAGTGATGATGTGTTGATAATTTCCTGTCACTGTTATTTACATACCAATTAGTGGAATACGAATTTGTGTGGCGTAGGTACCGCAACTAAAAAGTGAAAAATAAAAACTTTTTTACAAAAAAACAACCGACTTCCAAAAAAAACACTAAAAGACGTGAAAAATAACTTTTATTTCGGAAGTCGGTGGCCAAAAACGAAAATACAAAACCAAAGGCACCGACTTCCGAAATAAAAGTTATTTTTCACGTCTTTTAGTGTTTTTTTTTGGAAGTCGGTTGTTTTTTTGTTTAAAAGTTTTTGTTAGTCGCCTTTCATTCATCTTCTAAAGATTGTGTTTGGTTATTGTTATACTCAATTACCTTTACCATTTGCAAACATTACCAGATTTTGCAAGAGGGCCTAGATTCGTCGCTATCGCCTCCAATGCGTTTCGTATTTCTACAGCGTCTTTCAACAAGATGGACATAAGCTTTTAGCTAGCGTAAGTCAGTTCTATGCATTTTTGACATTTCCCTCTTCGTGATCGCTGATAGAATGTCATTTGTTTAGGCCCGAGGGATTCTTTTATGCCCAATTAAAGGCTCCCGCAGACAGGCGCGAAGCGACTCTCGTAGAACAATTTCTTTGAAAACTTCTCCCACTGACAGGCGCAGTTGTGTTATGAAGTCGCAGTATGAAGTTTTCATAGAAATTGTTCTACTAGAGTCGCGTTGCGCTTTCACGTGTCGCCTGTCTGCGGGAGCCTTAATGGGAATAGCGCCCACCCATAAGTAGGTAACAGTGAGTGGGCCTTCACATGCATGCATGCATTCATGTGGGCCCACACACTATGATAAACCTCTGCTTACTTCCTCGAAAATACAGGCGTGATTGTACGAGTATGTTGTTTATAACCGGATTTCTAAGAGCTATTACCCCAGTAATTTCTTATAACAACTTCCTATCTGTCGCAGATACTCTCTATAATTTCTCCAACAAGTTCACACGGTGTTGCCACTGACTATTTATAAGTACATCTATCTCGCTCTAATTGCTCTGAGAGATTGAAGCGTAGACACATTAAAGCTAGCTAAAGTCTGTTCCAAAATTGTCTGATGAAAGTGTAAACAAACCCTGTTCAAGTTAAATTCTTACGCAATCATTCACTAAATGGAATTAGTATCACATTCATCTGTATAAAGAAGGTTTCAACTTTAAATCTCAACACTTTTTCCAAAAAATATTGTTTAGGTCAATAATCATCGACAAAAATTGAGGTTATAAAAGTAACCTCAATTGTTAAATGAAAAACATCTTTAAAGCGATTTGACATTAGAATTTTGGATTTAAGTAGGTATTCAAATAATCATATCAAGGCACTCAATTTATAAGTGGCACTAGAAATGGGCAACCACAAGTAGGTACGTTTTCTGATCCATTTGTTTATACTTTTGGAACAGACCATAACCATACTATTATAAATTCGGAAATAACTCTGTCTGTATATTACCTTTTCGCGCCTAAACCGCAGAATATTTTTCGATAAAGGAGATGTTATCCCGGGGTGCTTCCCCGGCTACTACTACATAGGCTACTTTTTGTTCCGGTAGCACGTTCTTGTGGGATACTTTCCGACACAAACGCGGGCGAAGCCGCGGGCAGAAGCTAGTATATTATATACTATACTAAATTGGATAAGTGCTACAATGCAACTCGTCAGAGCATCAAACCGACTCACGGCAGTAATTGATTGATCGATAGAATCCTTGCGGAAAATTGGATGATCCATCAATTATGAGTTATGACAATTCTTATCTTTTTTTATATTTTTTTATTCAAATGTATAATTGGGGAAGCTGAGCTCGTAAGTCATAAATCATAAAATGACTGCTGAAATGCTTATTAATAAAATCTTCATTAAACGAAAAAAAAAGGGGAAAACCTAAAATTCACGAAACAAAGTATAGGTAGGTAATTGCTTTTCTCCTAGTTATGTTTACCATTAGGTACCTACACTTCGTTTTTTTAATAATAATTTGAATTTGGTTATATTAATTGCAAAAATCTTTAAACTTCACCTGACACAAACTCAAAGGTTAACACTGTTTTGATAAATTATACCGATGTAATGACATCAAAAGAAAATAAACTTAGCCTGTCAGTGCAACTTACCCGCCGTTTCAAAAAGGCGGCCATCTTGACGCAGCTAAAAGTTCATTGCGGGTGGAATTAAAAAGTTTTAAACTTGGAATGCGTTCGATCTGATAAGCTATTGGTTGGCTGAACGTTTGTGGTGACTGCGTTCGTTTTTTAATATTAGTTGTTTTTATCATAATCATAGATATTTTATGGCATAGAAGATTTTAAGACATTATAAAGAGTGCCTGAACAAGTCGCACAACAAAACGTATCTATTATTTACGATATGTAAATATTTGATATCTATTTTAGTATATTGTATAGGTCCTACTTATTATTTGCACCAACGACAGCCCCATTTTATATCCAGGGAAATCATTGTCCATTCCAAGGTTGTCTGGAAGAGAGTTTACTACGGATTCTTATTTCAACTCCTTATTTATGGCTTTTGTGGATAGGATTATGATTCCGATTTGTTACAGTAGTAAGTAATGGCAATCATGTCATTTAGTATAAATAGGTTTTTATTTTTATATAGATTCTTTTATATTTTGTGAATGTGAGAATGTTGTAGACCTAACTTGTAGACTAGATTTGTGGACCTTTTTATATTTTGTTGAGTACATGTTACTTGTTGACAGGCCTACACTGTCCTCCCATATCTATCAACACTGTAATTGGAAACATTGTAAAAGCCCCTTATTTTTAAAAGAGTAACCGTGGAGTTTCTTGCCGGCTCTTCTCCATAGGAAACAACTAATTGGAACCGTGCACCTAGCTTCTGACGTTTCATAAGTGCCCATGTTGGTTTATGTGAAATAAAATATTTTGATTTGGTTTGATGAGATCGCAGAAAGCGATAAGGATGATAAGATATTGTACTCATATTTTTAACCGACTTCAAAAAAAGGAGGAGGTTCTCAATTCGACTGTATTTTTTTTATGTGTGGTAGCTCAGAACTTTTTTCTAGGTGAACCGATTTGGATGATTCTTTTTTATTTGAAAGCTGGTGCTTCTCATGTGGTCCCAAATAAATTTGATCAAGTTCTGAACAGCAGTGTTTGAGTTATCCTTAATACTGTGTATTTTTCCACTTAGTTTATATTGATGATGTTTTAATAATTTCCTGTCACTGTTATTTACATACCAAGTAGTGGTATACGAATTTGTGTGAGGTAGGTACCACAACTAAAAAGTGAAAAATAACTTTAATTTCGGAAGTCCGTGTCTTTGGTTTTGTATTTTCGTTTTTTGCCAATGATTTTTGTAAAAAATATTTTTGTAGTATTTGTTTTTTTTATTTTTTGTTATGTATTTTTGCGGTGTACAATAAAGAGTATATAAATAAATAAATGTTTAAACCTTTCATTATGTTCCTATAGTTACTTATGTTTGAAACTAGAATCAAATATATTTTCTATAAATGTTTAAATTCAAAAGTGGCCTACTTGAAATAAATGATTTGGCTTCGACTATGATTTTGAAAAATCGTAGCGTTTTAAAACTGCATTCGACATTGAAAGCCTGGTTCTTGCGGTTCTCGCTAAAGGAAGAACCATTTAAATAGAAAATTGAAGTTTTATTGAGAATGGATTCTCTATTTAAAGTTTTAAAAACAACACCACACACATAACTTCAAAGGAAATAAAAAGTAAAACGTATAAAGGCTCCTACAGACAGGCGCGACGCGACAGCGTGACGCTACAGCGCGACGTGAGAGCGCAACACGACTCTTGTAGAACAATTTCCATTAAATTTTCATAGAAATTGTTCTACTAAAGCCGCGTCGCGCTGACGTGTCGCGTTGTGACATCGCGCCTTTTTGGTGGGAGCCTTAAACCGTTATTACATTGCTTAGGGGATTAAAAAGAAGTACCACAAACAAGAGACTTGGAACTTTCATAACATATTGTTTTCAAAGACAATGAGTAAATTGAAAGTGCTGCGGGTAGCATGGACTAGACTAGTACAGTTTATGACAAAAGTGCTTAGGGTTTTATAGAATATAATGGGAATATATTCTTCAGTTTGATTAAAGACATTTTTCTTCTCGATATCGTAACTTTTTAATATTAGTCTGATGTACCTATTTTGCTGTGTTGGTTAGTATTATAATTTCGGTAATTTCTTGGAAATCTTCCTAAAATAGATAGGAACCTACCTACTGCATCTTATACTTATTCAATACTAGCTGCGGCCGCGGTTTCATAAGTCTCGATTTTGTACGAATATCGGTATAAAAAGTATCCTATGTTTCATCCGAATCCATTCAGCCAAACAACGAACTTATTATCGCATTTATAATATTGTATGTAAATATATAATTAGGATTTCAGTAAAAGAGCTCTGTATTTCAATTTGGCATATTTTCGTAATCCGTAGGTACTGCCATACCAATCCATACTAATATTATAAATGTGAAAGTTTGTGAGGATGGATGGATGGATGAATGTTTGTTACTCTTTCACGCAAAACTACTAAATGCAGTTTATAACCTGGATTAACACGTAGGATACTTTTATCCCGGCAGTACGTTCCCGTAGGATAATTTCCAACATCAGAGCGAGCAAGAGCTAGTATATTATAAATGCTAAAATAATTCAGTCTGTCTGTAATTTTACGCCTTAACGGCAGTACGGATTTTGAGAAAATATGGCACACGGATAGACCATTGATTAGTAGAAGACCTAGGATGCTTTCTATACGCATAGTACGTTTACTTTCCTCATGTGGTTTAATTTCCAACCTCTGCGCGGGCGAAGCCGCGGGCAAAAGTCAGTAATGAATTCTGTGAAGTATGTCGCTTTACATAAATTTTCAACCAAAAAACCTGTGCCAATCAGTTCATTACACATTCAAATTGTAACACATCCGATATACATGTTTAGTAGAAATTATCGCTAGTCAATGGCCTTTGTGACAGCCGAATTGCAAACATAAAATAAAATAAGGCTAATAATTTACCATTCAGCACGTAAATTAAGGTAATCAAAACAAATCTACATTAATGTGGAGAGTTTCTAAATATTGTGTTTGTAATCAATTAAGTTAATTGAGCTTTTTGTTATTTTCATTTGGACATTATAATTTTATGTAGGTAACAAAATGTTAATGTATTGGCTTGTAACTCAACTAAAAGGGTACTTATTTAAAAATCAACTAAACAAATAGAACTATGTAATACAAAAAACCTTTTACCAAATCCACAAATGTATTAAAAATGTACCTATACTCCTTTAGTTAACTACCTACCCATGAACTACACATGAATCAAGTGCATTTTTTTGTTTACAAAAAAATCCACGTGATTCATGGGTGCTAAACATTTTATTATAAAATATCATTATATTTATTGAACAGGGCTACAAGCATAAATACCGAAATTTAACCAGTCTATTCACAGGCACTTTTAACGAAGATATTATAGGTTATTCATATTATTATTAGGCATTTTATATGAAAACGTTAAAAGTTTCACATTATAACTGGTTTTTTTTTCTCCTAACATGGCAACTCTTAGTTGTGACCCTTGGAGGTCGTGGCTACTTAACCGGACTGTCCTGTGGGTGCCTTAAGCTAACTTAAAGACTCCAGACAGGGGGTAATAACTGGCAATGTTTCGAGTGAATTTATACTTAACAAAACATAACCTACTAAATTTAATACCTGTCACTGCAGTTGTCCTGCTACGTCACAGCTGTACTCTTTAATTAAGCAGCATTACGAGTATCTAATTCGTTGTATTTTGTTAGAGGTTTGAGAACCTGGTGCCTGTGGCGCCGTCACTAGGGACTGGTCATCTCTTAGCTGCCACGGCTTATTTTAATTTGAATTGTTTGTTTTTTGTATTTATCGTTTTTATTATGGACGCTTTTAACGTGCACGTCTTTTTACATCGTTTTTATATGTATAATTTTAACATGAATGATGTAACCAGTTTTTTTTTGTAACGTTATGTTGATTTAAAAGAGTGTCCATGGAGTTTCTTGCCCGTTCTTCTCCATAGGTACCTACTACGCTTTGGAATGGGCACCTAGCTTAATTTTTCAAAATATTATGTAAATTAAAAATATCATTTTACAAAATATTATATTATTATTAAATATCTAACAAAAAAAATGTGCTCAAGTAGTTACATCTACGAAGAGTAGTTTAAGAATAAAGGCTCCCACAAACAGGCGCGACGCGTCAGCTCGACACAAAGGCGCCGCCCGTCGCGCGGCACGCGGTGCCTTTGTGTCACGCTGTCGCGTCGCGCCAGTGTGTACGAGCCTTAAATGATAAAGTTTAACATACTTACATAAAAGGGGAAACTATCGTAAAAAATCTATAATATATTTAATTTTGTTCTATCGTATTTTTAAACAAGAAAGATCCATCTATAAAAAACCCTTTTTACGATTTGTTTACCTTTAGTTAGGTATATAGACCAATGGAGTATCAGATATTCTAATCTCGATGTACGAAATTCTAACTTTAGAAAGCCTAAAATCATAAAGCACAAACAAAAAACAAAAGAATGTTCCCGAATAAAACCGTCAGAAGAAAAATAAGGACTCATTTTTTCGAAAACAGTTCCACAAATCGGAGCCGGGAGTTCGTTAGTCTATTTTCATTCCCGCGTAAAAAGGATAGGGAAGCACTTTTGCGCTCACCAGTACCACCCTGTCATCGGTATGCAGTTCGTACGTAATTACTCGATGTTAAAAACCCGCTAGCGCTTTTAATTTAAACGATTTCATTATTTCAACGGTTGTACTCGATAGTACTGTGCATTAGTGTGATTAAGTCCACGTTCGCACGGACGTAAAAATATCGCGGCGGGATTTTATCGTGCACTGGATCTTCAACGCACTGCTTAGCGCCGAGAGTTGAAAATCCAATAGTGTGTTTTTCCAATGCGCTGGGATGCACTCTGTTGGATTCTCAATGCTCGGTTCAACACCGAGAGTTGAAAATCCAGTGCGCGATAAAATCCCGCCGCGATATTTTTACGTCCGTGCCTTCGTAGTCTAAAAGTGTGTAGGCTACGTACAGCCAGTCGGTACGTTTTTAAAAGCTGATGTGATTGCGATTGATAAAAAGTATCGGTAAACATCAAATTCATTTGAAATGAAAATAAACAGTTACAGATCAATATCGCTTTTTGAATTTAAATCTCCTGTGGGGGTAATACTTTCACAAAATTTTATCGTGGAATATTTAACTGATCCTCTAAAAACTTATTGATATTTTAATGAAGCACGCTTTTTTAAATTAATGAACCTATAAAAAACAAAACAAAAGCGGCCACATTCATTTAGATCGTATTTTGTTGCTTCGTGTCTCAATATGAAAGTTTATAAAAGGTATTACAAAAATCTAGACACACATATCGAGGTCGCTTAAGGAGCCGTTTTTCAAAATTCCTTCTCAGTCACGAGATAATATTTTTTTAAAGGAGTAGCACTAGTGAACCCGTGTATGCGCTCTTAAGTTATCAGAATATGGTACATTAATGGTCTTAAGATTAGGACTCTTCTTTTTAACTAGCTGGCCTTTGCTCACAGTTCGTCACAGTAACTTGACTACCTACATATTTTGTATTTTAGGGCCCAAAAATGGTAATTAATCGAACTTCACAAAAAGAGGCGCAATCATTATAAAAGAGTTCCATAATATTTTTAGAAGCGCAAAATGGGAGCTATTTGAGGTTCGATTAAATACATGTTATACATAACCTTTGTCATTTTCTTTTAATTAAATTAAACATGCGTTTGATGTGAGCTCAGGTTTATGCAGCCAATTTAAAATCCCACGTACCCAAAGACTATAAAAAGCTAAATTAAACGCTTTAACGTTTCTGAAATTAAATGTATATTTTAAGACTTCAAGTAAAAGGTTTTATTTACGGTGACTTATTGATTTTTGAAGGGATTTCTCGTTGTTTTTTTCGTAAGTGCTATAATGTTCATAAGTAAAATCTTATTTAAACATAAAAATATATTATTTTAAATAAAAAAATCTAAAAAGTCTTCTATGAGATTAATTAATTATTTAACTTATTTATTAATCTTTAATTCAGGCACATTACCCAAAATTTGTAGTATTATATTTAAAAATTATGTTTATTTTGTTAGTTTTAAACGTTCCTCTTTTACTGTTTTATTACCTACCAGTGCGCGTCCCAAATAAAATAAAAAGATCTTCTTCTACTTTTACAAAGAAAATTGTATAAAATATACACGAAAACTTAAATACGATTTAATTTTAACTTTGACGTTAGTTATTCGTCATCTAGTCTTAACTTAAGCCACTAAGATTAAGTGAGACATATTTAGGCAAAGTATCGATTTTGTGGACCATTTTAGGGTTGACAAATTAATCTCTTTTGGGACAGTCTGGAGTGGAGATTAATCTAAGTTTAAATAAATAAACAATTAATGAGACTACAAACGAAGACAATATTTTTTGTAACTTTTAAAATAGGTATACTTACACATAATGTTGAGTAGGTACTCGAAATACCTACTTGTACATATCCATTATTATTTTTTAAGACAGATGACCTACAAAAGATTATATCCATCGAACGATAGCAACAACTCAGAGCTGATCTTTGTGAAAATCACTAGCAGTGATACAAAGGCATCATCTGGACAGAGGAGCAGCAGTGGACGTCTTCCACATCTTAATAATGACTAAAACAAATATATTATGAAGATAATGGTGCTCTAATAATTACGTAGCAGTAGGAGAAAGTCAAACAATACTTTCTGTAACCCAATAATGTTTAAAACAAAGACATTAGGAAGATAATGGTGCTCTAATAATTACGTAGCAGTAGGAGAAAGTCAAACAATACTTTCTTTAAACCAATAAATGATTAAAACAAAGACATTAGGAAGGTAATGGTGCTCTAATAATTACGTAGTAGTAGGAGTATGTCAAACAATACTTAAACAACGTAAATAACGCAATGAATGTTGTTGAACTGTCAAAATGAAAGTCATTCCTACTATTAGTGTGTTACTTAATTATCCTGCTGATTTAACGCCAGCAATACTTACTACTTACAAATTCAACAACAAATAAATTTAATTAAAATATAAAGTTACTAATTACCTACTACATTTTCCAGTTAAAATCTGAAATAATTAAAACAAAGTTATAATGAAAAGATAACAGAAATATCCAAGAAATCTTTGTAGATTTCAATGAGAAATTGATTCAATTATTAGTTGAATAAAGCTGGTTAAGTTGTATCTCAATAAATCAATTCAATTTACTTCAAAACCCTTTGTTTATTTCAGGATCGAGATTGAGTTACAGCAGCTAAAGAAAAATCTCCCTTGTATTCAGGTAAAAGAGTTTAAAATCGAGTAGCAAAGGTATAGAAAAAAGAGGATTCTTGAATAAAAATTATGTTAAAAGAAGGGAGGTGGGTAATGGCAACATTTCCAAAGCTATTTGCGAGTTGAGGAAAAAAATGTGGCAGCTACTTATCTTGTCGCCGGAGATCGAGTTGATTCCAGCGAATTTTTCTCGCTATTTTGGTATCACTGAGGGCCTAGACAAAGTAACATTCGATTAACGATAACGCTAGTAGAAAAGCTAAAATGTATGGGGTTGCCATAAGCTATCGAAATGTCACGTGATCATAGGTCAACGAATAAAAATTAGCTAGACAATGTAAACAACATTCGATTATGAAATGAATCGACAGCGTCGAAAGATTAGGTACTTCCACAGAGATGCATAGCCTAGGGACACTTTTTGACGAGCGTTATTGCTAGTTTTTGGAATCATTAGCGAAAGCGATAGCGATTGTAGAAATAGAATCGCTCCGAAGCGAATGCCATTTGTCTAGGCCCTCTGATATACTTTGCGTATATATTTTGAGTATTATTATGGGTTCGTGTGATTTTGTCTTTCCAATTACGTAGGTACTTCCAGCTTGTTCCCAACGAGTCACACCTCAACGGGTAACAGTGTGACTCGTTGGGAATGTTTTGGATAATAATTCCCAACGAGTCACAGTTACTGTTACACTGTTACTATATCATCTATCGCCACGAAATATTTTCGTTCTCAGATAAACAAAAATTGTTCCCAGGTATTTGGTACAACTTGGGGCACAACTTGGGGCACCCCGACTCGGACAGGTTAGGTTAGAAGGGGACGGCGGGGTCTGAAAGACCCCGCCGTCCCCTTCGTGGTTATTTTTTTTTAAACCGCCCAGAAGTAGGAGTCCCGCGAAGCGGGACTCCGTCGGCTACGCCTCATTATTCACTTCACTTATTATTCGCTTCATTATTTAGCTTAAATGATACCCTAAATCAAGGTGGGATCATCCCAACGAGTAACAGTGAACAGTAACTGTGACTCGTTGGGAATTATTATCCAAAACATTCCCAACGAGTCACACTGTTACCCGTTGAGGTGTGACTCGTTGGGAACAAGCGGTACTTCCCCTTTAAAAGATTTGGCCAGACGAAAAACATTATCTGAACATCTTTCCAAACAAAAGCTCCGGTCAAACTGATGCGAGTACCGCGCGGGATGCGGGACGAAAATTTCTCGCGCTTTTTGTGTCAACTAACTTATATGGAGGTGTTCAAATTGGCGCGAATAGTCGTGTGACTTCCTAATCTTTAAACTTCGTTGCGTCCCGCATCCCGCGCGGGAATCAGTTAAGCCAGTTCTTAATACTGCAATCTGCAACTAAGGCATAATCTAAGCAACTCCCAACCCAGGACCAGAACCTCACTTTCAAAAGCATCTTAACCATTAGAACAATGCAGTCACGTTGCTAAGTAATGAAGTTATTACATAAAAGCCAGACACTGAAGCACCCAAACTTGCTCGGAAGCCTTAACTTACTGCTCCAGCGGTCGAAAGGTTATAGATAATACCTAGTAGTGCTAACCCTATTAACAAGTTTCCTTCAGTTTCAGTTAACTTTAATTTTATACGGTTCAGTTAAGTTGAGTTTATAATTAAAATCGATGTGCCGGAGTTTGAATTAACCGATTGGTTTAGTTTTCTTGGAGCTTGCGGTTTAAAAGTTATATTATTTTGAACTCATTCACAGAGGTTCTGCCCGTAATTCGTACGCGCGAAACTTCTGGTTTTAACATAAAATATATCTAATGACACTCGGCAGTACTGTAGCTTACCATTAGTAAAAGAACTTCGGAATCGGATCAGTAGGTCTGAAGATTACCCCCTACATACAAATTCACAAAGTCCGGGAAAAAGTTCTTTCGTATTTTATATACAAATTCAAGACTAAGAACTCGTCTGGCACCCAAATATCGAGTTTTTTGTATACCCAGACTTTTTCAAACGGGTCAAAACTGTTTTTTGGTCAACCCCTAATTCTTCAGCTATGTCATAACTACTAAAATGCCGATCATACTCCGGTTTTTCGAAATTGCCATCGATTTTATCCATAACAGGGCGACCAGAGCGACCTGTATCTTTGACATCAATGTTCCCGGGCTGAAAACGCTTGAACCAACTTTGTGCTACTCTTACCAACACTGCGTTAAGTCCATAAACGTCACATTTGTATTTCGCAGCTTGTGTCATTTTTCCCTTTTTTGTAATCAAACTTCAAAACGTATCGATATCTTCGTTTGATTTACTCATTGTGGCGGACAGTAAAACAGTTGAAAAATGGCGGGAAAATGTTTTAACTTAAAAAAACAAAAATATCATCTATTTAATGGTATCAAAACCAGTCAGATACAAACAGTACAGAAAAAGAGATGTTACTACAACTTTATAACTTACAAAATACGAAAAAACTTTTTCCCCAATCTAATATTAGATTCAATATTCGTATTGAATCTACTTTAACAGATACAAAGCATATTGTGTTCGATTCGTGTGTTTCCTGTAAGTTATAAATGTTTAATCCTTACACTACTTTAGATTGAAAACCCCCACAAAAACCCTACCTCAAAACAATTTAAAAGCAAACAAATTTAAATAAAACAACCTAACCGTCTACCGAAAGCAAACAAAGAGATGGAAACCACACGGAAAAAGCAGCATCTCTTTCAACAGTTACATTAAATACAGCTTTTAATATTTTCCCAACGGTCGTTTTCAGTCTATTTATACCTACTAGCTCTAAAAGTTTAAATGTTCACGCGATCGTGTAATTAGTACCATAATTAAACTCTGGCCAAACTGAGACGAATCCAACGCGGGATGCGGGACGAAATTCGTTCGTGCCGATTGTGTTAAATAACTTGTACGGAGATGTTCAAACTGGTGTGAATAGTTGCGTGACTTCTTAATCACTAAAACAATCGACGTGCGCATTTGCGTCCCACATCTTGGGCAAGATTCACCTCAGTGTAGCCAAAGCTTTATTTTGCACGTGGGAGAGCATTCTAGGCTAAATCTTAACTAGTAAACGCGAAAGTGAGTTTGTTTGTTATGCTTTCACGTTAAAACGGCTAAACGGATTTCGATGAAATTTGGCACACGGATAGACATTTTCTGGGTGAGAACATAGGCTAATTTTCATCCTGGATCGGAGGCAAAGTCGCGGGCAACAGCTAGTAGAGGTATGTTTCGTATATCTTCAACTGTATGGATACCATACTACGGTTAGGCTATCCTTAGCACAAACGCCATTGTGTTTACCTCGATTGTTGTATTTAATGATTAGGAAGTCACGCCACTATTGGCTCCAGTTTAAACACCATTATACAAAAGTTAGTTGAAAGAAATGACGCGAGTAAATATCGTCCCGCATCCCGCGCGGGAAGTGCATCAGTTTGACCAGAGCTTAATTAATGTAGGGAGGATCGTCTGCACTGCCGGAAATAAGTAATGTAAGAATTATTTTTCTAAGGACCCTATTTATAAAATTAATGTTGGGATTTACGGTTATCTACAGTTGACTACCTCCTTCGTTAATAATTTGCATTCAATTTATTAAAAGGGGTTCGAACATTTTTTTTATGGAAACTGGCATAGTCTACCGCCGCCATTTTTTTTTTTTCTAAGTATCCGCGCACATTGAAAGAAGTATAATTATATGGGTAGAGGATACATAGACAAACAAAAAATGTCCATTAATATGGAACCCTAAAGTGTCACGTTTCTGATATATTTGTAGGTAAACATTGCTATAAAATATGAGAACTATGAAAAATTTGTAATTCCTTACGTGTAAAGTTTGTGAGGATGGATGGATGGATGGATGTTTGTTACTCTTTCACGCAAAAACTATTGAACAAATTTGGATGGAATTAGGAACACAGATAGTTTATAACTTGGATTAACACTATGGATACTTTTTATCCCGGTAGTACGTTCCCGTGGGATAATTTCCGCCCTCCACGCGGGCGAAGCCGCGGGCAAAAGCTAGTATTACATAACATCTATATTACGTGTTTTGTTTTAGTTTTCACCAGTGAAAATTCAATAGCATAAATTTATTAACGGACGAAAAATAAGGAGAGGGTTCTCATTGTACCCGTATTGTCCATGTTAATTTATAAAAGAGAAGAAATGCATTCACTTTAATAGGTAGGTACTTACAGCATCACTTTTACAAAGAGAAAAAAATGTGGAAACTGCAAAACAACGCGGACGTTTCACTGCAGTTACGATAAAAAGAACATTAAATATTTTGCCGGCAGTCTCGTGAGTTTACTCGGAATGTAGGTACTCTATACTTGAATGAGCGAGCGCGAAGCGCGAGAGAAGCGACTTCGCTTCAGCTTGGGCAAAAATGCTTTCGTATGTCCGGATGTTTGTTCTTCTTTAGAGGTGCATTTTTCAACAGCTTCTCGTGAAATTTTCAGCAGGTTTGATAATTATATGTTTTTTTTTAATCGATTCAGTATTTCGTATTTTTTTTCAAAATTGCGATAATTTTCAAAAAAATCATATTATGAAACCACATCAATATCTATTGTGTAGTTGAGAAGAACTAAGCGGTTACATTGACAGGTATTTATGTAGATATACTTAGATGTCATGATGCTACAAATTGGGTTGCATGTAAGTAGATACCCCAACAATTTAATAGTGTAATTTATACATTCTATTTGGTAAAATATTTTACTAGCTAAAAGATAAATGCAATGGATATAACAAAAAAAAAACGAATACACACACACACACACACATACTTTATGACTGCAACTTATGGCATACTACATAATGCACTACTTTGTTAAAGTTTAGTTGCTTTTAAAAAGCAGTATTTACACATTAAGTTAACACATTGAAAAGGGCAACTAAAGATAAAAATACACATGCCCTTTCACAGAGCACGTGACATTTAAATGAAGTCCAACTTTTTTTTGATTTTGATACGGTTTTCACCATCATGTAGAGCATCTATTCCGGAAGGTATATGTGTATCATAATTTAATATTTAACTTGGGTATACCACTGAAACCCGTGCGAAGTAAGGGCGGGTCACTAGTAAATTTTATTGTAATTAACCTTCTATGTAGCATGATTTACCCAAATAAAACTGACTGGAAGAACTTTTGCACGATACCATTTTTAATTTGGTAACAATAAGAGTAATGTTACGTTATGAAAAAATCTTGGCCATTAAAAAAAAAACTTGAACGATCATAGACTAGATCATAGAGAGAAAACCACTGTCAGCAGCTATTTTAAATAGATGCAGCTTTTTTATTTTCCGCAAGAATCTTTCACGCAATTATAATGCAATTTATATGCGAGATATCGAAGTTCCAAAGCTGCATGCAGGCTCAGGCAATGAAATCACGACTTGATAGCATAAGAATTCTCTTACCGCTAATCGGGTCCCGTTTAGCTCAGCAAATCGACCATTGAGCTAAGCTTTTTCACTTTTACCAGACAGAATGTGTAGAAACTTAAACTACCCCTCATTACGACTTACAGCAAAAACTGTCCGTAATAACGCGCAACAGTTTTTTGTTACCATTAATCAACAGTTACCGACAGTTACCAACGGTTACGCGCACCTGCGTAAATGTCACCCGTCGGTTACGAACTAGTTTAAATACCAGCGATTGAGTAACAACGCAGAAATAAAAAAGTGGCCAAGTGGGAGGCGGACTAGCACATGCAGGGTTGCGTGCCACCGTATAATATTTAACATATACTATGCCAGAAGACAGCCGACATCGCCGGAGGAGGCCAAGGAAACGTTGGCGTGATAACTTAGGGCTCCCACACAAGACTGCGAATTCGCATCGCATTGCAAAAGTCTGCGAGTTCGCAAGACGCAGCTCCAGGACAGTTCCTGCGATGCGGCGTCGTATTGCATCGCGTCGCAGTTTTGTGTGGGAGCTCTTAGATGCGTTTTCGGGAGATTAGTCGGAGAAGGCGACAAATCAAATCAAATCAAAATATTTTATATAACATAAACCTACATGGGGGGCTACAAGGGGCTTTTACAATGTTTCAAATTACACTGTTGATAGATATGGGAGGACAGTGTAGGCCTGTCAACAAGAAACAGGTACTCAACAAAATAGAAAAGGTCTACAAGGAACAGTGGAAAGCTATGGGTGAGAGCTTTGCCTAGCAGTGGGACAGTATAGGTTAACACTACATATTTATTAAAAATACTTTACTGGACTAAAAACACGTTTCTTCTATGGGGATCCCCTTATTTTTTTTACTTTACTTTATTATATATCTTTATTTATTCTTTAGCGGCCATAGTAGTACACACTGTGTCAAAATTTAAAGTGTCTACCTATTACGGATATTCCCTTAGTAATAGGATCCTGTTGGCACCCTTTCGGAACGGAACCCTAAAAAGTGAAGTATTATTACCTACGCTGTCGTTTTGCGAGGGTGCTTATAAGGTTTTATGTCAAAGTCCTAACTAACTAACTGCCAACTTAAGCGCATTAAAAGTGCCTCCACATGTAACGAAACTTATTTACGTACGGACAGCTGCATTAATTAGGACCTCACGCATTAAAAACTTCAGAGAAAGGGGTTACTAATTTATGCAGCCGTCAAGTACGCCCCATGCATCCTTGGTATAGTCCAACAAGTAGATTCAAACTTAATGGCGGCTCGGAACATGAGGCGAGTCGCTGCGCAGTAACCAATTCACGTATCCGCGGTGGTGAGGGGTGAGGTACTGCGCAGCGAATAGCGCACTTCACGGCCGCCATTACTGGCAGCTGTGAATCGAAAAAATCCTGCTAACGTCAGATTTCAGCGACCAAAGCGGACCAAATCATAGCGGTCGAAAGGTAGTGATTAAATTGTTGTAGCCGAGGTAATATTAGGATATAGTACCTACTTAATTTAATAAAAATAATTATTTTAAGTTATGTGTTTTTTTGTTTTAACTAACACACACTACCCCTCCTCGCACACCCTGCATACATATATTTGCATAAAGGGTTAAAAAATAATTTTAAATGATTATGCATCAGATTTTTTTCCAAAAAATATATTTTGAGAAGCCGCTTGCATACTTTCACAGCTATAAAAATACTTTAGGTAAATAAGCATCTGAATATCTTATCTCTGATGATCATAAAGTATAGTAAGTATATTAAATCATAAACTAAAGATTTGAGTGAGGTCTTAAACCATACTCAAATCTTTCTTGAAGAAAATATTACCAAGTTTAAGTAGTATTTATTTTTCCAAAATAAAAGGTTACAGCTTTTCCCCGTAACCAAAAGGAAACAAGGGATTTCAGGAAATTGAGATCGAGAGTTCCCGTTCCCGGAAACCATACCCTTCCTGTGTGAACCAGGGTTTATTTCATTTGTACGTTATAAAGGATAACTGATGTTAAGGTGAATCATCAGCGGTTTTTTTTTTGCGAATTACTTCTCAGTTTTACGTCGTATGTTGATCAAAATGCGATTCGAGTCTGTAGGCCGACTTATTTTCGAAATGATAATCATCAATTATCCGGAAAAGAGCCGTAATTACGGACATAGCTTGCAGAGTAAGTAAGCTGAAGTGGCAGTGGGCTGGCCATGTTTGTCGGAGGACCGATGGCCGGTGGAGCAGACGAGTCCTGGAGTTGCGACCGCGTATCGGCAAGCGTAGTGTGGGACGCTCCCCAGCTAGATGGACTGACGACCTCAAAAAAGTGGCTGGGACAAACTGGATGCGGAAGGCGGAGGACAAGGTGTTGTGGCGCAGCCTGGGAGAGGCCTATGTCCAGCAGAGGACTGCGATAGGCTGAGTTGATTGATTGAATCATCAATTTCATATCAATCGTCAAACTTTGGTGTTCCACCTAAGAATTTTCATACGAAATATTCTGAAAAATTCTTAGGTGGAAAAAAATTACAAAGTTTGACGATTGACACAACAAAGGTTAAGCAACGCTTGCCGGTGGATGGGGGACTATCCATTACACATCAAGACTCCTCCGTGCCTCGGACAGCGTAATTGTCCCAGTTGAAGAGAAGCCCGAAAAAGTCAGCCAACCAGTCATACCAAGGGGTATCGTGTTACCAATAACTGGGTTGTGGAGGTCAGATAGGCTCATGTAAAATACTGGTATTCAACTGTTTCTGGTTAAAAAGGAAAAGGATAGGCAGACTAAAATGATTATTGACTTAATTAACATATTTTAAAACAAGCTGAAGTGGCAATAGGCTGGTCACATCTCTCATTTCATCAAAAGGGAATTTGGTACAAGACCATTCAACCAGAGCTTCCAGTGTATAATTGGACTGATCAAAATCTGCTTAGCAGAAGTGATTTAGTTATGGCATTAAGACTTCGTTCTGGTCACATTCCATTAAAGAAGTTTGGTTTTCTGATGAAAAAGGTTACGTCACCCAACTGTGAAGAATGTGGAGTAGACGAAGATGTGCAACATGTTTTGATGGAGTTTGTACGGAATGAAGCTTTGTGATTTAGCTTACTTGGTCCAACAAATAAATACGATATTGGAGACTGTAATGCTATCCTGGCTTGTCCACTATCGGAACAAGCTAGGATATTGTACAAACTGGCATTTTTTAGTTTAAAGTAAGTTTTACTGTTTTTAGTTCTAGTTGATTGTGCTGATGTTATAGGGTGGCGTTATCGCTCAGCGATAAAGGCCTTAAAAATAAGATAAAAAAAACATATTTTAAAACAAGCTGAAGTGGCAATAGGCTGGTCACATCTCTGACAGAACCGATAATTGATGGAGAAAACGAGTTCTAGAGTGGAGTCCGCGCTTAGGCAAAAATAGTGTGGGACGCCCGCCGGCCAGGTGGAGTGACGACTTGCGCAAGGCGGTTGGCAGAGACTGGATGAGGAGAGCCGAAGATCGGGCTCAGTGGCGTTCACTAGGAGAGGCCTACGTCCAGCAGTGGACGAATATAGGCTGATGATGATGAACATATTTTATGTTTGCAAGCACTACAAGTTTCATAAATTACCAGTATTTCTACTAACTTCTCCTTAAAAATGTAGAAAGTGTATCTATTACTATATTACTTAATCACGCTTGTACAAAACAATAGACGACTTTGCATACAGGAAGCTGGTGTCACGGAAGCGACGCCGCCGGCGCAATGTTAGTCCAACTACTTGTTTTGTTTCGCCTTTGAGGTGCTTTCCGCCTCATTGCTGTAGAGCAGGTACCTACTGGTCTCTAGGTTTTTAGGTATGAAGGTAGTTTCTAGGTAGGGAAAGGTATTAATTATTAGTTAAAAGTAGTAAAGTATTATTTATAATTATAAATTTAATTTTTATTTAATAATTATTTTACATATAATTATTGTGATTAAAATTTTAATTTTATTTCATCAAATGTACGACATATGATCTTAAATGGATTAAAATAAATGATTTTTGAATTTCAATTTCAAATTAATTAGTTTTGGATAGATAGAATACTCTATTATTTTGTGTGGTACTTGCAACCGGCGTGCGTGTATGACCAGATGTATGAACGTATACGAAGTAACAAGATTATGTAAGGATCGTAGCCGGTGACGTTCTGTAGTTTCTGCCTACCCGCATGTGAAGAAGTCATGAGGGTCTATATGTACCGGTGTACATATTATTATAGAATATTCTATAAATTACAGATATAAATGTAGAAATTTTCCATAGGGTGTGAGAATGCGAGGTCTTATAGTCAAAAGCAATCTGTTAAAGGCAAGCTTTGGATTGATTATAAGGAGGAAGAGGGAGAATACTGCTGACCGCCGGTTGTTTTTGGTGTACCATTTACATGTACAGGCACCAAAAGAGATAAGTAACCAGGGTCGTTGTTATAGTCGAAGTTTAGTAAGAAACCGATGGATGTTTTCAAATGAAATTTAATTTGATAAATGAAGTGTTTGTTTTCTATTAACTAAGTTAAATTTTATTCGAAAATATCCATCGGTTTCTTACTAAACTTCAACTATATCGGACGACTCTGGTTACTTATCATATTTGGTGACCGTACAACACCCTGGGCGTCGGGAGTCGATAGCCGACTCCCGGCCACCGTAGGCGCGGGCCTGCGGACGGCGAGCAATGGGCAGCTCGCCGTCCGGTAAGGACCAGGCCCGGGTCGACGGCGCGTTGTGTTCCACGCGCGCCTCAAAGAGATGTCAGCATAATTGACGGGGTCCGATAGGGCCGATGCCTGCCGGGGTCGCGGATTGTTCGAAAGAGTTACCGTGGCCCTGGCGCACAGGCAACTGAAGGAACACGGGTGGGTTTTAGTCAGTAAGAGTCTGACACGCCCTTCCGCTTCGCCCAGAGCGGGAGAGGTCATTTGATGATTTCCAACCCAAAAAAAAAAAAGGGGTGAATCGTAACGAAACTTTAAAAGGGATTTTAACATTGAAATATTATAGTCTGTCGCCAAAAAGGACTCTAACGTGTATACTGTATTATAATTAACCGATTACGTGTCCCTGTTGGCAACAAATTATATTATTTAAATGTTAAAATTCCTTTTAAAGTTTCGTTACGATTCACCCCTGCGTTCCTATTCACCCCGTTTTACGGTACTTATTTACTATTTGTTTTTTCTGTTTGCATAGAATAGTTTGTTCAAAACATTAAATAAGCAGAACCCGTAGGTAATTAATATTTCTGTAAAATAAATACACAATAAAGTTTTAACGAACAAAAAAAAAATTGCCAAATACTGAAAAATTGTGTGAAAACACATAAGTGTTTTACACATGCTTATAGTAAAACAAACAACGTGTCGAAACTCCCAAATACGATAAAAGCGGATTCCAATAATTATGAATATTATGAGGAAACATGCTTATTATTCAAAGCTAATCACTTCACTAACGTTTCATGAATAAAACAAGTCCCTTTTCCTGTCTGTCTGTCTGTTTGTCTGTGCGAGTTGGGCTTTATAAACCAATGGACGATACTCATTCAAGTTTCTAGTGGTGGTTAGTCAGACAAAATGTCTTAGTGGTGTATGTGACAATAGGTCCACCTAATCTTTTGATTTTTGTGTAACGGACAAGAATATGCTGAACGTAAACCCTAAAAATCTTAAATTCATTCATTAATTAATTCACTGACAGACCATACGCAGCCTAAATCGCTAGAAGCTTGAAATTTGAAATGAAAGGTTTTTTGAAATCCATCCCTTATAGGGGTTAAATAGGAAATGAAAGTTTGTATGGAAGTTAGTAATTTAAGCCGACTGGAAATCCCATCAGACCTGTGGCTTGTTTGTACAGTCACCAAAAGAGATAAGTAACCAGGGTCGTCGCTGGATGTTTTTTGATGAAATTTAATTTGATAAATTAACTGTTTGTTTTCTATTAATTAAATTAATTTTATTCGAAACCGTCCATCGGTTTTTTACTAAACTTAACAACAACTATATCCAACGACCCTGGTACATTAGCTCATAATGACTTCTATTGAATGGTCGTACGTGTTTTTCATACCTTAGCTTGCAGGTGACCGCAAACTTATCTGCTTGGTTAACAAATATGCGCACACACATTCATTACATTTGTCACATTACATTTGCATTTGTACATTAAGTTTCATTGCTCTTGTTTCATATTTATTATTGTATTTATATAAATAGGTAGATAAGTATAATATATGTTTTATGTATGTATGTATTTATTTATTGTATATGTAGATGGTACACCACTGACTACCTGCACTATTGTCTCTCCTTCTCCCTTTAATCCATCAAAAGTTTGTCTATAAAAGATCGCCTTTAGCGATAAGACCGCCCATTGTGTCACCCTAGGTAAAATTTCTACATTTATATCTGTAATTTTTATGGTGCACACAAAAAAGAGTATTCTATTCTATGCCCAATTACGTAAAAGCTTATTATGTCCATTCAAAATTGCTACAAAAGTTGTTTTCTAACCCCATGACAAACTCAAAGCATTTATTTCACTTAGACCAATTACAGGCACTTTTGAATTATCAAGGAGGTGGTCAGAAAGAACCTGCATAATTGAGTAACACACTACTCGTTGCTATCACAATCTGAATCCATTGCTTTATATGTTCGAAAAAAATGTCAGCTCAACACAGTAAATAACGCAATGAATGTTGTTGAACTGTCAAAATGAAACCCATTCATACTGTTAGTGTGTTACGCAATTACCCCGCTGGATGAGGCTAGTACAGAAACGTGGGTATTGGCATAAGAAAAGCGAGGCTTATGCGGGAAGCACAAAACCGGTCGAAACGCAATTACCCCGCTGGATGAGGCTAGCACAGAAACGTGGGTATTGGCATAAGAAAAGAGAGGCTTATGCGGGAAGCACAAAACCGGTCGAAACGCAATTACCCCGCTGGATGAGGCTAGTACAGAAACGTGGGTATTGGCATAAGAAAAGCGAGGCTTATGCGGGAAGCACAAAACCGGTCGAAACGCAATTACCCCGCTGGATGAGGCTAGCACAGAAACGTGGGTATTGGCATAAGAAAAGAGAGGCTTATGCGGGAAGCACAAAACCGGTCGAAACGCAATTACCCCGCTGGATGAGGCTAGCACAGAAACGTGGGTGTTGGCATAAGAAAAGAGAGGCTTATGCGGGAAGCACAAAACCGGTCGAAACGCAATTACCCCGCTGGATGAGGCTAGCACAGAAACGTGGGGATTGGCATAAGAAAAGCGAGGCTTAAGGGGGAAGCACAGAACCGGTCGAAGTGGCGGTGCTTGCGGCCTATGTCCAGCAGTGGACTTCTTTCGGCTGAAATGCTGATGATGCCCAGCAGTGGGTGAAGTCGGGCTTTGGATGATGATCATGATGAGTCAGAAAGATGAAGTTAGTTGGCCATTCCAAAGCGTAGTACCTATACAGTTTGGAACCTGCCTATAGAGAAGAACGGGCTAGAAACTCTATGGAACTCTATTAAATCGAAGTATTGTTACAAAATCCATCGCATCCTATATTTTTTTTAATGACATACAAAACTATAGGAAAAGGCCTATACCCTAATTGCGTAAAACACTATTAATCACAATCTGAATCTTTTTGAAGTTTATTGCTAATCCATTTCTTCATATGTTCGAAAAATTTGTCTGCTCAACAACGTAAATAACGCAATGAATGTTGTTGTAAAATCTCATACGGTGTACCACAAGGCACCGTGATAGGCCCGTTTTTATTTATTACTTATGTAAATGATATGCCCATGTCCCTTGAATATCCTATAACTATGTTTGCAGACGATAGCACTATAACAATCCCATGTAAAAGTACAAATACATATGAAAATGACATAAATAATTCTCTTGACGCACTAATTAAATGGCTAGACGAAAATAATTTAAAAATTAATTTAGGTAAGACAAAAATAATGCACTTTAGACAACGTACTCCCGGCGGAACTATTCTCAACATCCATTACAAAAATGACAAAATTGAGGAAGCAGAGGATACCAAATTTTTAGGGTTGCAAATAGATTGCAACTTAAATTGGAAAGCACATATAGACAGTTTGTGTAAAAAATTGAGCTCATCCGCATATGTGTTATATAAACTATCCTCCATTGTAGATGTCAAAACACTTCTTACGGCTTACTACGGAATAGTTGAATCGCACTTGCGCTACGGTATCATTTTCTGGGGGAACTCAACTGATCGAGATATAGCATTTAAGGCCCAGAAAAGATGTCTCCGATCATTGTTAAAACTTAAATCGACAGACAGTTGCGCGCCTTATTTTAGGTTACATAAAGTCTTGACACTTCCGTGTATCTATATTTTCGAAGTAGCTATGTTTGTCAAGCAAAATCCATCTCGTTTTGAGCGCCTGGCTGTTGTATTCCCAAGGAATAGGCGTGACAACAGCAAATTATGTCAAGTATCATGTCGAACCACTTTAATGCGTAAGAGCGTTTCTTGCATGGCCCCAATTATTTACAATAAATTACCGAGTTGTTGGAAATCTTTAAATACAGCACAATTTAAGAGTAGATTACGGAATTTTTTGATAGATAAAACATACTACAGTGTAACTGAGTTCCTATCGGAGAAAAATATTTGTTAATTAGTTTCTTGACATTTTGATTTTTGTTGCATGACATTTTTTTTTGATTTTTGACATTTTGATTTTTGACATTTTGATTTTTGTTGCATGACATTTTTTTGATTTTTGACATTTTGATTTTTGACATTTTGATCTTTGACATTTTGATTTCTGACATCTTGATTTTGGTTAATAATAATAATAATAGTAATAGTAATGAATTGATCTAAATAAGTGTAATAAATGAATTGATCTAAATAAGTGTAATAATAGTGTTTATAAATAATTTCAAATGTTTGCATGCCGATTGGTAAAATATGGCTGAGCTAAATTTAATCTTAAGAACTATTATGTATTACCCATATTTGCAAAATAAAACTATTCTATTCTATTCTATTCTTGAACTGTCAACATGAAATCTATTCCTACTGTTAGTGTGTACGCAATTACCCCACTGCTCTCAGATGCAGACGACAGTTATTCTAATAACCGATATATTACTCAACATAGGTACTTAACATTCGTAGTTGATCAGACAGATGATAAGACTCGTAGAATGTCCTTGCTACAAGTTATGTATAATTTATTCCGTCGAACGTTGGTTGTATGCGTTGGTATGTGGTAGTGGTACACGGTGAATTTGCATCTGGTATCGGTGAATCAGCTAGCAGAGGGCCTAGACAAAGTAACATTCGATTAGCGATGACGCTAGTATAAAAAGCCAGAAAATGTATGGGGTTGACCTAAGCTATTAAAATGTCACGTGATCATACGTCAACGAATAGAAAAGCATTCGATTCTATGAAAAGAACCGACAGCGTTGAACGATAACTTCCAGATGCGTAGCCAAGTGGCAGTTTTTGACAAGCGTTATCGCTGGTTTTCGATTCGTATGCTGGAAACATTAGCAAATGCGATTGCGATTGTAGAAATAGAATCGCTCCAAAGCGAATGCCATTTGTCTAAGCCATCATTTTTGCGAATGCAGAAGGGATTTGCTAATCCATTGCTTCTTATGTTTGAAAAAATTGTCTGCTCAACAACGTAAATAACGCAATGAATGTTGTTGAACTGTCAAAATGAAAGCCATACCTACTGTTAGTGTGTTACGTAATTACCCCGCCGCATTAAGGCTCGTACACACTGGCGCGACGCGACAGCCAACACAAAGGCGGCGCTTGTCGCGCGACGAGCGGCGCCTGTGTGTTGAGCTGTCGCGTCGCGCGCGCCTGTTTGTGGGAGCCTTTATTGTCTCACCTTCTCCCTTTAATCCATCTAAATGTTGTCTGTAAAATATCGCTTTTAGCGATAAGACCGCCCATTGTGTCACCCTATGTAAAAAAATTACATAAATATCTGTAATTTTTATGGTGTAGGCACATAATAAAGAGTATTTAAATATTCTATTCTATTCTAATTACAAAACCACACGGTGTCTTAATTAACATCCGTCAATCCTTCCTAACTAAACATACCTTTTGAACTACCTCATAATAGTTTCTACAGCGGAAATGACATCAAAGACGGTCATTATCACCCACGTCACACCACCTTCGTCTAGTATTATTCGAGATAAATGCTCATCGTGTGATCATTCTCAATTTATCTCAGAATTACTGACATTACGGAATTGTATGATGTCATTTCATGAATACTAAAACAATGGGGAATCACGTACAAAGTGTGCGTAAATCTATGGTGTTTCACCTGAAATCCATATGTATTCGTAACTAGCTTTTGCCCGCGGCTTCGCCCGCGTGGATGTCGGAAATTATCCCACAGGAACTTACTACCAGGATAAAAAGTATCCTACATGTTAATCTAGGTTATAAACTATCTGTGTTCCCAATTCTATTCTAATCCGTTCAGTAGTTTTTGCGTGAAAGAGTAACAAACAAACATCCATCCATCCATCCATCCTCACAAACATTCACATTTATAATATTAGTAGGATTAGTAGGATTACTCAATGCTTGCCTTATAGATCAAGTGGTCGCAAGCGCCACCGCTGAGTATGAAGTCCTAGGTTCGAGTTCCAGGTCTGGTAAAGGGTTTTTCCATTAGGTATTTCTGAGTAGCCGCCCGGAGTTTCGCTTTATGCCTTTGTAGCGATATCAAAATCGCCACATGCGAGCTACGAACCGCTTAGGTATTGCACTTTTGTAGCATACAGCAGATTTATTCCCAGAATCCAGTCCAGAATTCAGTCCAGAATTATTTACTGAATCCATGATAACAGGTCCATGTCCTGCCAACCTGTAGGTACAATGCGAAGTCAGCTAAAACTGGAAATGATATGAATGTTATGGCTTGATCTTCGTGCATTATAAGTACATCTCTGCCTCACCCTTCAAGAATTACAGGCGTGATGTTATGTTCAGTGATTGCTGTTTGGTCATGCGTTTATGCAAACACACGTTGGTTGCTATTTCTAGTTAATGACTAACTATCCTGTGACTTTACGACGAATTCTGGCTGCACTTTGTTTAATAGCGTTATTATTTTTATCATAATAATGTTTTGACTTTGGCCTTGGGTTTTAAATCTGCAGAATTCTATTGGTACTACAAGGTGTTAAACCTGCACTAAACTACTCGAGAAGTTGATCGAAGTTATGCGAATACAAGAGTGTAGAAGGGCACTTAGGTTCGCTTCGTGCAACCTCGGCTCGCCTCGGGCGACTTCCGATCGTAGTCGGTTTTTGCGCCCGAGTCAAAGGACTCTCGAGCGTATAGTCACGTACTTCGGACTTCGGTCAATTTCGACCAGTACTTCGTCGAAACAACTTCGCAAGTAGTGTAGTGCAGGTTTTACATTATGAGGGTAGCAAGAGAAACACAAGTTTTAGCTGACAGTTGATCCGACAAAACCTCCACTCTCCACAGACGACGAATAATAATCATTTGCTCACGAATAATAAATTGCCTAAAATTGTATTTGCAAACTAAATAACAAATCAATAACCAGCAGTGGGTGTAGACATGTATTGTGGCAATCGCTTTCAAAGCGTTTCGTATTTCTACAACATTATCAAATTAACTATCATTTTTTCGGTCAATACTTTTTTAACTTTTTCAGCATCGTTTTTGCTAATAGAATGTCACTTTATCTAGGCCCTCTGGTACAAAAAAATCGGCATTAGTTAGGTAATATCTTATAAAACAATATATCAAGGACCCCTCATCCGTTTCAAGGACCTTACCATGTGGAAATCTACACGCGATGCGCGATTATCATGTCAAGTAGAACTGACAGTTCTATATGCGGACTGATCGTATGAAGCTTACATATGATACGTGTGTGGCTAGTTTAATTATATAAATGTCCTTGTAGATAACAATGGCAAATTACTGAGCGGTTTTATATGTTCGTGGCTTAATTTGTAATATATATGGTGTAATTAGTTAGGGATAATTGTGTGAGTGGAATATTAAGAATCGCCTAAAGTAAATACTTACCTATATCACTAGTGGCTATGTGAGTTGTAGACCTGGCGAGTCCTTACACCTTCAAACAAAATATAAAGAAAAAAAAGCACGCGAAATGGCTGAAATATGTTTTTTTACGTTTTCTACCCCCATTGCTCCATCATTTTGAAAAATTTCGAAAAACTGAATCGGCAAAAAATCCATATAATTATCGAACCCAGCTCACAAAATTTCACGAGAATCGGTTGAAAATTGCGACCTGTAGAGGAGAACAGCCATTCAGACATCCGGACATACGAAAGCATTTTTGCCCAAGCTGATACGGAGACGCTTTGCGCTCGCTCGGTCAAATATAGTTACAGTACTCGTACGTAAAACTGCTAGAAATCAGCGAGCAACATCGAGAGCAGTTAAAATATTGGTTTTACTGAAAATACAGATGAAACACTTGATCTCATCTCGATTGTCGATCAGATTAAAAATATTGCCAAGTCTTTTTCCAAATATTTTGGGGTCTACTGCCAGCCTAACCAGATGCAGCTGAATACCAGTATTTTACACAGAGCGACTGCCTATTTAAACCAGTTACTGGGTAACACGATACCCTTGGTAAGACTGGTTTTCAGACTTTTGGGCTATGACTACTGTAACCTCTGTCAAACATCTACGAATGACAGCCGGGACCAAAGGCTTTACGTGCTTGCTGGAGCGCGAAGGGATCTCGATAATGTAGGTAATGGATGGTCACCGATCCGCGAACCGACCGCGGCAAGCGTAGCTTAGCCTTTGAGCGACCTGAACGGCTCTTATTATTTAGCCACGAGCCCCTCAGATCAGATGAAAGAAGGAAATGAAAAGAAAGAAAGAAAAATTGTTTACTCTGCACAAACAAGTCGCACATTACAAAAAATAGACAAAATACATAAACGAATAAAAAGTAGCCAAAAGACTCGTATTTAAAATGTTAAAGGTTTGACAATGTTGTCCTTTGCTTGATGTCAGGCCAGATCGAAACCAAAGACCATAAATAATACACATTGCGTAATGCATTGCGACACTGGCGAATGACAACAACAAACACAAACAAAACATGAATGTCTACTTTTGTAACAAACAACAATTACAAGTAAGATAAAGACAGTACCGTCAAAGGGGGTGAATAGATTATGCAGGGATGAATCGGGACGAAACTTTAAAAGGGATTTAACATTGAAATAATATAGTTTGTTAGCAACAAGGGCACTTAATCGTTAATTATAATACAGTAAAACAGTAAACACATTAGAGTCGTTTTTGGCAACAAACTATATTATTTCAATGTCAAAATCTCTTTTAAAGTTTCTTCTCGATTCACCCCTGCATCCCTATTCATGCCGTTTGACGGTATCTATGTGTATTAAGGCGCAGATATACGACTTTTAATGATTTCAAATTGAACATCACGTCTAAACGAATAGTCTTGTTTGTTTGAAAAAAATATATGATAAACTAGACTATTTTCTTCATAATTTGATATGTGAATATTTGAAATTATATTTTTATAACATAGTGTAATTAGTTTGTAAAGTAATGTCTAACGCGAACACAAAAACGATAATCACGCAAAAACTATCGGGCATATTTTCATGAAATCTGCACCATCTAAAAGACAATTTAATTACCCAAATTTTTATATACGGGGTTTATTTGTATTGTGTTTGATAAATCAAGGGGGGTTGTTTTTGCGAAAAAACTTGATGCGCGTTGAAGCGGGGGCTCTTGCGGGCGACGGGCGGCAGTGCATCGCTGACCAATGTCCGGGTAGACGCTAACGCTCTGTGCAGTTTGATTCGCTTAAAAGTTTCGCATGCTCCTCCCACTCGCTCAGGGTCGCGGGCACCTATTGTCGCTTTAATACCAATGATCAATACCATTATCACCTTCGTTCATATTCAGTTCTTCAAATTTTACCTCGTAAATTATTCCCTTATTACTCAACAGATGGACAGCTCAAATAGAAATATCCCTAGATGGGATACATAGATATATATTATAAATATTTAATTGAAGTCGTTTTTCGTGTCTGTCTGTGTAACCCCAGTGTTTTTCTAAACTGATTTTGATGCTGCTCAACTTTCAACTCAGAAGGGCCGGCGCACACCTGTCGAGGCGCAGCACGGTCCCACCCTTGTCACTGCCAAACAAATATCAACGTTGTACGACTAAAAATAAAGTTAAGAATGAATAACCTGAGACGCGCGCCTCTTTCCGGCTAGACGCGCTCTCGAGCTAATAGAAATTTACTTATTTGCGATTTTATCTCAACTGCTGCAAGGTCGATATTGTTTGGCAGTGACGAATGCGCTGCGCTGCGCATCGTCAGATGTGCGCCGGCCCTTGTACCATGTAAACTACCACTGAAACAATTGCCAACTCAACTTCCTTCGTTATCCAATCATGTCGCGGATCCGCTAAGCACTGTAACTTACAACTTAGCATGATATATTCGCTTTGTTTGAACTTCATTAGTCCTAAGCTGTCAAGTCGCAGTGTTCATTAAGTTGAATTATGTGAAATGTCGAGTTTTAGAGCGTTTGAAGTTTTATTTTTGCGCGTTGAAGACCACGAGCAGGAGCAGTGGTGGCCAAATGGAAACGCCCGTGACATACTACTTGTAGGTCGTAGGTTTGAACCTAGGCAGGCGCTTTACTTTGAGTAAATTATTTCACGGCCCCACTCCCTCTCACAGAGGAGGCCTGTATCCCAACAGTGGGAATATTATAGTGTGATTATTTGTTGAAGACGTATTTTTATAATAAAGCTTTTATAAGTGGAATTTATACGTCTTTTCCTTGCAAATCAAATCTTGAGCTCAAGCGATAATAAAGTACACTTTTGATTGTGCTTTGCCGAAGCGTACCTACATTATAAATAATTTCTCCAGTCCCTTCTTGTCACTACTAAAGACTCCCGCAGACAGGCGCGACGCAACGACGCTTATAGATCAATTTCCATGAAGTTTTCATACAAATTGTTCTACTAGAGTCACATCATGTCGTGCCTGTTTGCGAGTGGAAATTTTATAAATATGAAAGTAACTTTGAGCCTCGTACAGAACTTTCTGTTGTTATTTTCATTTTAATTTTGTTTTTTTTTTGTTTTTATGAGTATGTTTAGTTTAGTTTCTGATAATACTTTGCGAGCCCCAATAAATACTTTTTCTTTGTAACTCCTTCCTGTCTGTAACCTTTTAACGACGTAAGGGCAGAACGGATTCAAACGAAATAAATATAATTTGTCACACAGATGGACCATGATCTGGGTTAGGACATAGGACTTTTTATCCCGGTAGTACAGTAGCCAGCACATCAATTAACCACAAACTGTCAGATTGTCTCATTCGATTCTGAACTTAACTAACAACATTTTAAGGTTCTAAATCGTTTGGAGAAATTTGACAGTTTCGTGTAGCTTCACCTAGTGGCGACTGTACATTCCCATTGGATAATTTCCGACACAAACGCGGGCGAAGCCACGAGCAAAAGGTAGTTTTTTTTATATATCTAAAATTTTTAATGATAAAAGGTAGATATGTCTGATCTTGAAACTCACCTTCATCAATTTAAATATTGTTCACTTCACTAAGGGCCCGTTGTTTGATCAGTAGTCAAACATACTAATAGTTAAAATGCGTTAGTTAAACTAACAATTTGTTAATAATTACATAAGTATGTAGTTTGACAAATGGTTAAGCTAACTATAGTCAAAAAATTGTCAATTCGCTATGAAAGTTAATCATG
Source organism: Griposia aprilina (assembly GCA_916610205.1). Classification (NCBI taxonomy): domain Eukaryota; kingdom Metazoa; phylum Arthropoda; class Insecta; order Lepidoptera; family Noctuidae; genus Griposia; species Griposia aprilina. The sequence continues at coordinate 4,093,070 of OU744302.1, forward strand.
CGTAGACAGAGTAGTTAAACTTTAACTATTGTCAAGTCACTAATTGTTAAATTGGTCATTTTTAACTATGTAAGTATCAAACAACGGGCCCTTACTGTCCAATGACTTGCTATCAACTTCCCGTCAATAAATCGAATATAAAAACGTCCCGAAACTTCAAACAAACCGTAACAAAAAGTAGGTCGTTTTTACGACATGGCGTCCGCAGCAAGTTGGTCGATCTCACAGCTAAACTAAGTTTGACGAGTTATCGCTACTTCGACATTGTGTTGGCACGTCATCTGCAAGACTGTTATTGAAACGACCAGCGAACTATGATTAAATGACAGAGTTTATTACCTAGTTTATTACCTACGTGCAAATTATGGCTCCTCAAAACAGGCGCGACACACGACGCGAATCGCGCGCGACTCAAAGGCTCCGCTCATCGCGCCCTACGCAGTGCCTTTGTGTCGTGTAAGATACGACGCCTTTAATAGTATAGAGACTAATTTATCAAATTAAATTGGTCATTGATCTAGTGGTCGCAAACGCTACTGTTGAACATGAGGTCCTGGGTTTGGTTCCCGGGTCGGGCAGTGTTATTGGGTTTTCATAACTGGAATTTCCCAATAGCAGCCCGGGGTCTGGATTTGTGCCTGATGATGGCAATAGGCTCGTCCCCTATTACATGGGACGAAATGTGAATGTACTATAAGTGCACCTCTGTCTAAGCTTTCGTGAAATACAGGCGTGATGTTAGATTGTAGCGGTATCTACAACGCCACATGCGAGCTACGCGTCACACTGACGTCACGCAAAAGTCCTGCATCGCGCAAGCAGAGTTTACAGCGCGACTAGCATATATACAACGTCCCGACTTCAATCGTCGGGCAGTTACCCACCAGACACAACACTCGTCTGGTCGCAGGATCCTCCCTTTTCTATGGAGGTATGAGTGAACTTTACACCCTGTTCCTCACACCTCTACAATGTTATGTAAAAGCCTTCTTCCTCTCTCCTACTTTGCTGTGCCTGACAGGATCCCAGGTAAGTTCCATGTCCTTGTAAACCTACATCCTAAGTTCGTACTATGGAATGCAATATTTCAAACTCAAACTCAAAACATTTATTTCAATTAAACCATGTACAGGTAGGTACTTTTGAACTGTCAGAGTCGGTCAGTTAGTCAGAAAGTTGAAGCTAGTTGCCCATTCCAAAACGTAGATCTCTATGGAGAGGAATGGGCAAGCAACTCCAAGAACACTCTTTTAAATCAAGATATTACAAAATCCGGGGTACCTACATTATTTTTGTTGCTTCTATGTGTTATATACTATACTGATTATTGAAAGTTGGGCCGAAAATATCAAATAAGTAGATAGGTACTTTACTGGTCATCCCTAAAACAATTTCATCAGTTTCTGATCCTTTAAAGAGACGTTACCCCAACAACTTTATTGATTTACTAGCTGTTGCCCGCGACTTTTTCTGCGATCCAGGATGAAAAGTAGCCTATGTCCTTAACCAGGTCATAGTGTATCTGTGTGCCAAATTTCATCTAAATGCGTTCAGCCGTTTTCTCGTGAAAGCGTAACAAGCAAACATACTTAATATTAGTTAGGATTAAAACCTGGAACATTTCGGTTTTCCCTTTTTCTATTTCTATCTGTTTTGTTACTAAGTAAAGTCAGGGAAATGAATTGTTAATCAAATTGACGCACTACGTTGATTTGCTGTGTTATAGCAACTTTGTACAACTTTCAAAGAATGACAGCTGTTTCAATGTACGGACAATTTCAGTTGGTAAATTTCCTGAACAATTAATTTCGCCGGCTTTACTTCACTGTATTCTCGGAAACAATTTCATTAGATCCTAAACGCTTAGTAACACAAAGTTAGGTACTTTATTAAATCCTTGAAGTTTTTGGTTTTTCCTTTTTCTATTTCTATCATTTTTGTCTTTACTTACTCTTTATTTTTTTTTATTTTTTATTTTTATTTATTTATAGTTAATTAAAACGGCACAGGTCCAATTACATTAATTAACATAGAATTATAAAAATTAAAATAAAATAAGCATTCAAATAACATACAATACAAAAAATTAAATTCAAAGATATACAATTCGTGGATAAAATTATTAATAATTATTTGAGTAAATGGTTCAATAAATTAGATACATCAATAAACTAACATGCAACAGTGGACACCCTCGCATATTGTCCCTCACAAAACAACAGACAAGCCCGCATTATTTTCTTCCATTCATCGGCAAACACATCACATTCAGGGTCGGCAGTCAGGAGGGCGTTTAGCATCCTTAGGGTTCGACAAACTGGGGATTCGGCTCTAGCAACAGATCTAGACAGCGGTAGTGCGAACAGGTTATGACGGCGGCTTTGACGGTGCCCAAGGTATTTGTCGGGCACAAATAGGCGGCAGAAAAGTCCGTGGAGTTCAGGGCAGTCAATACGACCGCTTAGGGTTTTACAGGCAATCGTGAGCTGATCAAATCCCCTTCTTACCTCCAACGAATTTAAACCCAACACCCCTAGAAGATAATTCGTTGGGTACATGAATGGGAAGTAATGGTACAGCCTTTGATACAAAAATCTCAGGAAGGTCTTCTGGACTTTCTCAAGCATCAGTGTCTGAGACGCAGTATGCGGATGCCAGACACAGGCGCTGGACTCGAGTTTACTCCGAACCAAAGTGGTGTAAAGAAGTTTAATAATACTGGGATTGCGAAAGTCACGAGCGTTCCTCAAGACAAATCCCAGACGCCTGAAGGATTCCTTTGCAAGGGCAGACACGTGGTCTCTAAATGTCAGACTGCGGTCGAAAGTCACTCCTAAGTCCTTAACGCTGGTGACACGGGTGATCACTAAACCCCCCAAACTATAATCATATTTTATTGGTCTCAACCCATGACCATAAGTCATAACGCTGCATTTGCTAATATTAAACAACAACTTGTTCGCCATGCTCCACTCATAGACGGTATCGATATCTTTTTGTAGGAGTTCGCAATCCACCTCTGTTCTGATTTGCGCAGCTAGTTTTAGATCGTCGGCATATAGTAGACATTTTGCGAATCGAATCTTACAAATTAGGTCGTTGATCATGATCAGAAACAGAGGCGGCCCCAACACGGATCCCTGGCTCACGCCCGAGCGAGTGTAATAAGACTTCGACTCAAAGCAGCCATGGCGGACGAACTGTTTGCGATCCCGTAGGTAGTCGGCGAAGAAGTTAAGAAGGCCGGATGAGAAGCCCGTAGCCCCTAACTTTGCCAAAAGCACATCGTTGTCCACATTGTCAAACGCCTTCCGGAAATCAAAATACAGAGTGTCGACCTGCCTACCGGATTCCAGGCTACTGGATATGAAGTCAACATGAATCAGCAGATTTGAGTTCACGGAGCGACCAGGTCGAAAACCATGTTGAGCATCAGAAAGATACATATTGGTTTGTTTACAGATAACAGTGTGAAGTATATGTTCAAAGACCTTTGCAATGGTTGATAAAATAGCGATGGGTCTGTGTTCCTCGACATATGTCTTGTCACTGGTTTTAGGGATGGGAGTAACACGTGAAGTCTTCCACGGCTCCGGATACACGCCCGACTTAAGAGCTAGATTAAAAACATGACATAAAGGGGCTGCTAATATACTGCTACATCCTTTAACGATATATGCAGGGATGTTATCTGGGCCAATCGAACAGCAGGGTTTGAGTTTGGAAATACCCCTAACCACGTCCGGAGGGACTAAAACGGGTAGGGGAAAATTACCTCCCTCACTATTCACCGTGATTGATTTCGGGTCCAATTCTGGTGTGTCCGGCAGAAATACGCTGGAAAAATACTCAGCAAATGCCTCAGCAGCTTTGACACCTGAATAGACCTTGCCATCAAGCACAACGTCTGGCTCAAACCCACCCTTAGATCGCAGGCTTGAAATGTGCTGCCAGAACATTTTTGGATTTTTGCCTAGGCTGTTTTCCACATTAGAACAATGCAGTCTATATGCCTCCTCGGTTCTCACTTTTAATTCCGACCGCAGTGCGCTAAACTGAGCATATGTAGCATCACATCTGGATTGTTTCCATTTAATATGGAGTTTTGATTTACGTCGAGTGTCGCTTACGATATCTCTAGTAAACCAGACTGGGTACCGCTTATTACCAGCGGTCCTTCTCGTCTTTTTTGGAATAGAGGAATCAAAAATATCGTACATTAAATTATAAAACTTACAAGCAGCGGTGGACGCGTCATTGCAGCGAAACACGTCTTGCCATGGAGCAGAGCGAACAAGATCGAACAATGATGTGTAGTCACCTTTACAAAAGTTCCAATCCTTACTACGGTCAATATTGCTAGGGTCAAGTTTTTCATGTACCTTATGCCTTAGGATGGTAACAGAAATATCTAACGGAGGGTGATACAGATCAATCGGAACCAGTTCCGTACCCTGGATATACTCACAGTTTACAGCAGCGCCATCCCGAGCCAACACTACATCTAACTTACTGCCACGCATATTCATCACCTCATTCATCTCTACCAGACTACACTCTTAATTATGTAACTTGTTGGTTTGTTTGTTTTCAAGTTGGCAACCTGTTACAAGAATACCACAAACTTTATACCACAGACCACATTCGTTGTATAACCATGCAAGGTTGTTGGTTTCCTTCTGCCGAGTTTGTGGTGTCAATTTAATATTTTATCTAATAACAATTGTATGTATAACCTTCTCTGGAATGAATTTACTAGAACTCCCTTTTGTGTGACCATACTTTGGTGTTCCTACATAAGTAAGAATGATTTTATTTCCGTAGGTCATTCAACTGTCTGAATCTTTTACAACTATGACTGCCTGGTTAAACCCTACTGTATCTACTTTCAACGCATAATAAAAGCTATATCAGTTTAATAAATTGCTCAAAATTTTTGAATTGCCGAACAGTGCCTCTGAAAAATCTGTGAAGAAAAAACGTACCTATGTCTATATGGGCTGTTCCAAAAGTAAATGATGAAAATGTAAACAAATTGATCAGAAACGTACCTGTCGATGCCAATTGGTCGTGCCGCTTACAAATTGAGTGCTTAGACTGTTCTCAACTACTCACCATCATTTAGGGAATTTATTTCGGATGGTTTTATTTATTAGACATTAATATTAAACTTACATAATTATAGTAAAGAACTCAAACTCAAACTCAAAGCATTTATTTCAAATAAACCAATTAGGTACAGGCACTTTTGAACTGTCAAGGAGTCGGTCAGTCAGAAAGATGAAGCAGTTGCCCATTCCAAAGCGTAGTAGCTACCTATGGAGAAGAACGGGCAAGAAACTCCATGGACACTCTTTTAAATCAAAATATGGTTACAAAATATTGGTAACATCGAAAGAAATCTTAATGTTTTGTCAAGTGGGCAAAACCGTGCACGAAGCAGAGGGGCTAGTTTATTTTAAAATAATAAATTGCCGTTTACCAGCCTTGTATAAGTACTAGGGGCTCACAAAACATCAGACAGTTGTGTGCAATGTTTATTTCTTGTGTGTCGTCCATGACGCTGGTATTGTGCGTCGCCGTTGGTGGAATAATTTATATCCCTGCACTCTAATGACGTAATACAGTTTATATCACAATCTGAATCATTTTGAAGCCTATTGCTAATCAATTGCTTCAGATGTTCGAAAAATTTGTCAGCTCAACAACGTAAATAACGCAATGAATGTTGTTGAACTGTCAAAATTAAACCTATTCCTAGTGTTAGTGTGTTACGCAATTACCCGCTGGACTGCCTATTGGCTGTTGTATTGTCCTGAACAGAGACAAAAAAAAAAGAAGGACTCCGCGCCACGCACATCGAAAGTCAAGCACCGTGCCGATCTATGTGCGTGTGTGTCAATACGTATCTTACTTGTGATATGTTATTCCTTGACACTTTTTCTGGGATGTACAATTATTTTTACACCATTTTACAACACAAGAAGGCATTATTTTATTTTATTACTTGACGTAAACAGTACCTACTACCTACATTGGCGGCCGGTCGGCACCTTATGATGTAAATGTGTGCGTGAGGCATGTTTGTACAAACGGTCATAAAGTGCTTCACTTTCGATACGCGTGGCGCCGGAGTCCTTCTGTTTTTTCTAGTCCGTGGTGCGGAATATGATTTTAGTTATGATGTTATTGCAGTGAGGCGGATAACTCATGACTCCCTCATGAGTTATCCGCTTCATTATAGTGGACTATTGGATATGAGACATAGTGCTGAGTCTGATTGTAAAAGTTAAAGCAAGTCTTCTTTACGAGCTATTTGAACACGCACTGATTGCTTTTAATCTAGTTAATTAAAGGTACTAAGTTATCTAGCGAGCCTTGGGTTTAAAAAATCTTAATTGTGCACTTTCATTAAACCATTTTAATAGCTTTCGAAAGATATACAGCCAACATCTGTACTACTGAAACTGAAGAGATTGTTTGAACGCGCTAATCTCTGGAACTAACAGTCAGATTTGAAAGATTATGTTTGCGTTTGATAGCCCAATTCTTGCGGAAGTCTACTTAATACCACACTAGGACACTAAGGATCCGCGCAAAAAGAAAAAAAAACAGAAAGAACGCTACGCAAAAACGAAGTAGGTAATAGCGCGGGCAGGCGATGCGAAGCGACGGGGTGGGTCGAGGGAACAAGAAATTTCTCTCTGAAGAAGTCGCGGACAGAAACTAGCCTAACCCGACCTACCTAGGCTTCCAAAGTATTCAAGAAACCAAGATTTCACCCAGAAAATGTAGCTAGAATTCTCAGCGTGTTTGCCTAGAACCTAGTGAGTCAACTGAAGTGTAGGTAGTCAATTTATCGGACGAGACGAGAGAAGTCGACAACGCACAGAATACTACACTTGAAATCGACATTGCACACTATCTAGTATTTATGTGTGCCTAGTACAACGAATACGTGGCTTCACGTGAACGAGCCTCATTTGGAAAATTCTTACGGAAAAAGAAAGTTGCACCTACGTTAGTTTAGTGTTCAAAAGAGTTCTCATTGACAGCCTTGTGTCCCCTACTACTAGGTTATCGGCCTCCTCCCGTTTGTACTACGCTTCCTTGACATGCATTTCTTCCCTTTAATACTACTTGGATTGATAAATGAAGAAGATTGGTCATTCACCAAATTGTGACATTTATGCTGTCAAACTTACTTTAATTATGTCATGAGTTAATTTGCCATCCAATGTGGCAATGCTGCCAGCCTTTTGGGCACTTATCCCATTGACAGCGATGCGGACGAATTTTTTGATGCCTAATGAGCTCTTCCCTTTTTGTTTTAAATTATATAGGTACTTGTAGATAGTAGGTATATATTTTAGTGCTGGCTTGTATATTATTATCTATTTAGATTGATTAAATATTTCATTGGAAATTATGTAGCTAAGATGACAATAGTATGATTCTATCTGTTATATAATAAACGTGAATAGTCATGATTTAGTAAGATTTATAATCAGTGATCGGAGTAGGTAGATTGATTTTTAGTACTTGTATCATAAATGCACACAGAAAGAATAACATGGATAAGCCATTTTTCCGGAAAGTAATTCCGGTATTTCCGGATTTAGTATTTCCGGCGGGCGTACGCATTGTTCTGATAACCGGTTATTTTACCACCCATGATCCTTTGTTCTGATTGGTCGTTGGGTTTTGTCAAATCGTGACAAAAAAAAAATAGGAAGAATAATAAAGAATAAAATTGCTCATTTTATTACAATTCCTACCTTTTTTTTGAGGATGGCAAATCATCAAATGACTCCTTCCACTCTGGCAGAATACAATTCCTACATAAGTTCCGGTTTTTTTTTAATAATCCACCAATTCCGGAGGAATGTCCATAGTAATATATACGTTTCGGATCAATGACCCCAGTTCAATCTACCTACTCCGATCACTGTTTATAATAGAACTAGTGACCAGGCCCTGCTTCGCACGGTGCTCTGAATGACGACATACCTATGTATGTAAACATGGAAATGTCTGAGCTAAATCTAAATATTAATCTAAATTAATATTCTAAAGAGGAAAGTTTTGATTTTTTGTATGTTTGTTTGTTACACTTTCACGCTAAAACGGCTGAACGGATTTCGATGAACTTTAAGGACATGGGTAGACCATGACTAGGATTAGGACATAGGATACTTTTTATACCGATTTTCCCACAGGATAGAGACTTATACGGTTAAAACCACGGGATGCAACTAGTGTATTATACACATGAACCTTCCGGAATAAATTCTTTGAATTATAGTGAAAACCGCATTAAAATCCATTGTGTATTTTTGAAGATCTAGGCGGTCACACAGACAGACTCGAATAGTGACATTAATTTATAATAATAGGTTGGGGAAAAAGTTTCTTCCCATTTTTTAAGAAAATTCAAAACATTTTTTAATATAGTTTATTTACATTTAACTAAAGTATGTAGATACCATTTTGTTCGATAACTTTTTGCCATCTTGTAGGTAGGGACATGATCCCATTGCTATAGAAATTTTGGGACTTCTGATCAAAATACCGCGACAAGTGGTTTTGGCAGTCCTCTCGTGATGTTAACCTGACACTGCCTCAAGAATTCTGAAGAGACCGAAACAGGTGGAAATCTGAAGGTGCAAGGTCAGGACTATACGGCGGATGCATTAATACCTCCCAGCCAAACTCTCTTAATTTTTGCTGAGTGGCTAAAGATGTGTGAGGTCTAGCGTTATCATGATGAAAAACCACACCCCTTCTGTTGATTCATTCCGGCCGCTTTCTCTCAACTTCTTGCTTTAATCTCATCAGTTGTTCGCAGTAGAGTTCAGAATCGATGGTCCTGCCTGGTGGTAACAGCTCATAATGAATAATGCCCTTCCAATCTCACCACACACACAGCATCACCTTGTTGCGAGTTAACCCGGGTTCGCCACAGTCTGTGAAGCCTGACCGGCCTTTGACCACGACCTTTTTCGCACGTTCTTGTCGTACGTGATCCACTTTTCATCACCAGTTATCAGCTTCTTCAAAAATGGTTCGGTTTCATTACGTCGTAATAAAGAATCACAAATGAGTACACCGTTCATTAGGTTTCTTTCAGTGAGCTCGTGAGGTACCCAAATATCGAGCTTTTTTGTGTACCCAGTTTTTTTCAAATGTGCCAAAACTGTTTTGTGGTCAATTCCCAGTTCTTCAGCTTTGTCGTAACTACTGATATATCTTGATAGATCTTGCTCCACTTTTCCATCCATTGTGGCATCCATTTTATCCGTAATAGGGCGACCAGAGCGACGTGCATCATTGACATCAAAATTTCCGGATTGAAAACGCTTAAACCAAATTTGTGCTACTCTCACAGACACTGCACTAGGTCCATAAACATCGCAAATTTTTTTCGCGGCTTGCGTTGCATTTTTACCTTTTTTGTAGTAAAATTTTAAAATGTATCGAATTTCATCATTAGATTCACTCATCTTGACAGTACGAAAAACAAATGAAAATCACACATTTTCCTAATTTGAATTTGGAATTATGTTCTTTAAAATTTAAACTTTCAATGATACCAAAACCAGCCAGATACAAATAGTATAGCCAAAGAGATTTTATTACAAGTTCATACATACTATAATGCGAAAATACTTTTTCCCCAACCTAATATGTATAGCTGCGCTGCGCTGACTCGTCAACGAGAAGTTTATACGGTCTCGGCCAAGGCAAGTTCTATTATTATCGCATTGTAGATCACTTTAGACCACCGTTGTATTCAAATGCTATAACGAATGCTTACACCCATTCAAAATGGACGGAAATCATCGGAATAGCCGTAAACCACAGTGTGTGTTGCCTAGAGCTGCATCTCTCGCATGTTGTGTCGTGGGCAGTCTACAAACGGTTGGGATATAAATCAATCTGGCAATGCAGTGAATAGCTTCTGGCTCCGAGGACGGCGCATGAAATAAACATTGTACATAGTGGGTGCGTGTGACTCTCACACCGAGAGATTTTGAAAATCAATTGGAGTGAAGAAATTCGCTGTTCTATTTTTGCTTCATAACTATTTTTTAGTCTAGTCTTGTCTTCCTTGTTTAATCATTGTTTTAGCCTTATCAGGGTAGATATGTTTGCTTTAAGAAACTATTTATAGGTACCAGGACTTTTTGCCTGATATAAGTTGACCCTAGAATCCACAAGAGCTATAGAGCTACAAGACGTCACTCTAATCAAACCTTCTTAATTAAATATCAAATTTTTTGGCTAATAAAATCTAAAACTCTGATATTATTTATTTGGTTCTGTTATCTTCACAAATACATACTGATTGCTGACAAATTTAATGCGTGCACTGACTGGACAAGTCCACTCAATCTGTGGTTTTGCCTCAAAAGACCATTTCAGACACAAATGTTTCGTAGCCTTTTTCAGGAGACACTTGAAAAATTTGACCATTTTTTTTTTTTTAAATATAATATTAGTGTAACGGTCGTACATAAACAGTTCGCCTCCTAGTGACTTTAAGATTTTATTTATTCATAGTAATCTGTGAACAGCGCTGTGGGCTACATTATTACTTAAGTTATATATATTTTCTGTATGTAATATTGCATAATGTAGCTGTTTGTTGTTCCTATTTAATAAAATAAAATATCCATGGTCTTCACATGATCTGACCAAGATTACTACTGGACTCTAAAGGATACTGTGACCTCTGAGTTTGTTTCGGCCTTTCTTTTCAGAGTAGTCAGATAGGAAACGCCGACCTCATCTAGTTTAAAAAATATGATTGACGTGTACAGAAATAAAATCTTTTTTTGTTTAATTATTTGGTAAAAAAAAACGAAACAAACATAAATAACATAACATCAGGCCGATAATCCCCGAAGGGTAATGCAGGAAAGTACACCCACATTTCGCCAAATAAGTTCAAGTCCCAGTTGTGTTTTAAACAAAAATATTTTCTCAAAAACTGTAAACTCGGTGTGTGACCCGGACTTCAAGCGGCGCCTACATCTAACTCTTTAGCAAGTGGGTGGAAGGCAATAAAATAAACAATAAAATGATAATACCCACACTTCGGTGTGATACTCAGCCCACACACGTGCCTGCAGTCAAACCATTGAACGTTCAAGTTTGATGATAATTTTAAATTAATGTTTTTTATTTCATTTTGTGTAGGAGGACGTCCAATGACACTTCGATTCGTTATAATTAGAGTGTTTTTTTATCAGTTTTACAATGATTGATTGGGTGCCATTAATGTTTTTCGTTGATTTTAATAGTCCCGAGCCTAGGCCTCGAAAATAATTATTAGGTAATTGATGATCTTATTTTAGTTATACTCTACTCAAAATTTTGACATGATAATGTAAGTAGGTACTAAAATTATGAACCATGATGCCTAGAACTTGGGATGTTAATTAATAATTTTATTCATAGTTCTTTGTATTTGTACGTAAATTGCATATGTATAATTATATTCAACACAATGTAAATTGTTTTACGAATAAATGAAATAAAAATATTAAATAAAACCAATAGGTAAGGATCAGAAATAATGAGATATCTATCAAAATCAAAAGTAATTTTTTCATATTAGGCTGAGTATTGGCTCTTTTTAACCGATTTCACAAAAAGGAGGAGGTTCTCAATTCGTTTGTATGTTATACATTTTTTATGTGTGTTAGCTCAGAACTTTTTTCTGGGTGAACCGATTTGGATGATTCTTTTTTATTTGATAGGTGGTGCTTCACATGTGGTCCCATTTAAATTTGATCATGGTCTGATCAGTAGTTTTTGAGTTATCCTTAATACTGCATATTTTTTCCACTTAGTTTATATGGATGATGTATTGTGTTAATAATTTCCTGTCACTGTTATTTACGCACCCAGTAGTGGTATACGAATTTGTGTGGGGTAGGTACCGCAACTAAAAAGTGAAAAATAAAACCAAAGACACCGACTTCCGAAATTAAAGTTATTTTTGACGGATTTTAGTGTTTTTTTCGGAAGTCGGTTGTTTTCTGTAAAAAACGTTTTTTGTTCAAATAAAATTGTACAAATCTCTTCTTTAAAATAAAATAAAATTACGTAGAAAATCAAATCCGTTCACATTTTAGAAAATCTCACTTTATTAAAGAACATCGCATCTTATTAACGAACATCGAAACGAAAATGACTAAATTAAATAAAGAGTATCAAAAAGGAAGGCGGTGTTACGCTTCGGTGTAACTAGAGGCGTCACATCACACGCATCGAGGAACCTGCACTTTATAAGGATTGCTGCTCCTTTGTGCTCAAAATACAGACACACACACACACACACATCACACAATTACACACACATACACATCACATTCACATTTTAGACAAAAATATATCATCTTGTTTCCATATTTTTTAAAAGTCACTTTTACGCAGTCGGGTCTTTGAATTTTTTAGATTACTTAACTGTTTTTATTTTACACTTTTTAGTCAGGATTATTTTCCTTTGACTGTATTATGTAGCGCTTTATGTAACGGTCGTATACATTATCTTTCAAAGCAGTGACATTCTGGGTTATGTCACTCGATTTTAAGAATTATATTATAGGCAATTATTATTTTTCACCGTAATAAGACCTATGATATCTATAATATGATAAGAACTTTATCACAGCTTTATTAAGTTTTGAAAATGTAAGTGAGAATGGTTGCTTACCAACTTTAAATCGTTATAGATGCTAATTAGTCATTCAAAAGGAAAAATGATTACTTAGAGAAAACTAAAAATGATTTTCAAAGACCTATTCAACTATAACCCACTTGACATAGTTCGTCGATAATATTTTTTATTTTTCACAATATGGCGTCTGGTTGTCGCCATATTGAATTTTGATTACTGTCATGTCTTTAGTGACACTCACAGGATTAAGACATATCGATTGACGTAAGAATCATCATATACATACATAGGCTGATAAACACATTACCCTCCTTTACATCGCGCAGTCGGAAAAAACATGTACCTACCTACATGTAGGTACAAAAAAAAGGGGGACAGCTCAGCATACTCAGTAATCAGAACATAATAATATGTTGTAAACTTGTAACATAATTATTATTATCCGAATAAGCGGAATACTTATTACCTGCGGTGTGGCATGGGACCCTAATCAGAGGTGAGAAGGGTCCCCAGCGACCCGACCGTCACGACCATCTAGCTGTAAGTATTTTACATCGTTACACATTATTAGATTTGTATTTTACATTGGGTAAGTAATATAACAGCCGCACGGGTCATCGATCAAGTTAAGTTATGTTAGCTGCGGTTGGTCCGTGGATGGGTGACCATCTTTACATATCGAGTCCCCCGTGCCTCGGAAAGCGCGTTAAGGGGACTACATTATGTAAACGCAAATTTATAATGCCTAAAAATATATGATCCACTGCAGTAACCAAAATCAGAAAAATATATGATATTCTTCTGGATATATGCTAGTTAGATAGTGTGTTGAAAACATAATACAATTAACTTGATATGATAGAAAAAAATCACGAAGATACCTCTAAAAAAGATTTTTAACGATTAGAAACCATGCAAACATTCAATTTTTTTGTCAGATTATTCTACAAGCAACATACTAACGTAATACGGTTTTAATTTTTTAGTCCAATGAATAGATTTTTTGTAAATCCAAATTGCTTCATATTTTGCAATAAATTACCAGTATTGTGTCATCGCGAGTCTCTTTCTTTTCTATGCAATCCGATAATGACCGCGCTTTAGCTCTTGTAAGCCCCTTAAGGCTCCTGCAAACAGGCGCGACACGCGACGCGAATCGCTCGCGAAACAAAGGCACCGCTCGTCGCGCGACTGGCGGTGTCTTTGTGTCGCGACTAAGTCTGACAACCAGTCTTACCAAGGGGTATCGTATTACCTAGTAACTGGGTCAGATAGGCAGTCGCTCCATATAAAATACTGGATATTCAGCTGCATCTGGTTAGACCGGAAGCTGACCCCAACTCAGTTGGGAAAAGGCTGGTCAGATGATTATGTTATGTTTACTATGTTTTACAAGGTCTGAGGCCGTATTATGACGTGTTAAAGCCATCATTGTTCCAGCGTGAAAGAGAGACGGAGCTATATAAGACCGATAGCACTATCCCTTTTTCGCAATGGAACCATGATGGTATTAGCACGTCATAGTAAGGCAACAGTTTAATCTAAAATCCTAACCAAACGGTAGTCTTGGGAAATGACTACCAACACGGAAATTCACAACAAATTAAAATTACTAAGCAAAATCAAATTCCTCAAAGAAGAATTCAAACTATGTCAAAAATTCCAACTAATACCGTAGTAAGAAATTTAAATTATTTTTATGTCATACATATGCTAGACAGAAACACCGGACTTAAAAACCGGTTATTGGAAAAAACCGGTTTTTAGCTATCTAGAATGACTGGCTACCTAACCTAGTATAACAGTTCTTTTATGGAATTGCAATACAACTGTCAGTAGGTACATTAATTAAGGCACGCTTATCGAGTATCTACATATACTGCGTCCACAATTTCGTTTCCGAACATGTAAACAAATATGTGTTTTTGGAAAAACTATTAATAATACCCCACACTTATAGTGCAGTACTTATAGTAATTCTAAAATTTACTTAATTTACACTAGTATAAAGTTGATATTCGTTAAAGTAGAATAATAACAATGGGTATGATGTCGGTACCTACTCGTACTTAAACGTCCGGTTTCTATGTATGTAGAAAACTGACCGTTTTATTTACGATAAGCCCGCGAGGCCGCGACTTCGTCGTCGTGTATTTTGTATTTCATCAATAATAACTATAATCTACAGATTGAAAAGTAGCCAATGTCTTTATCCAGGGTCCAGGCTACCTTTTTTTTTAAATTTCATTATGATCGGTTTTGTGGTTAAGGTGTGAAAACGAATCAAACAGACAAAGTTCTTTCGCATTTTATAGCAAAAACTAGGCGCGCGACTTGATCTGCGTGTATTTTTTATTTCATATTTTTTTTAATGCAAACATCCGTAATGAAAAAAAAAAAATGTCCTTGTCCAGCACCCTAATTACGTAACACACTATCAATCACAATCTGAATCATTTTGAAGCCTATTGCTAATCCATTGCTTCATGTTCGAAAGATTTGTTTGCTCAACAATGCAAATAACGCAATGAATGTTGTTGAACTGTCAAAATGAAAGCCATTCCTACTGTTTCTGTGCTACGCAACTACCCCGCTGGTCAGACCAAATTTCATTAGGGCTCCTGAATACAGGCGTGACGCGACTCTTGTAAAACAATTTTCACGAAATTTTCATAGATATTTTCTAAATTGTTCTACTATAGTCGCGTCGCGCTGTCGTGTCTCGCCTGTTTGTATGCCTTTATAGCCCAATTTCTAAGTCTTAGAACGGATGATTTTTCATACCTAACCTTACATTTCTCTCCAACCAAGTTGGTTACAAACATTGAAGATTTATAGGCACACTTCTAGCCAATATTCCCAAACTGATTGCCGACTCAGGCGTCACTATGCTGTTGATAGATTATCATAATATTTCGAAGGCAATCGATCAGCCTTGACGTTCAGAAAATGGCTTAGAAAGCTAGGCAGAAAAAAATATGCTCTTGAAGAAATGTCTGTTACGAAAATATGGAGTTTTTTTTGTATCTATTGTGAATGGGAAAAGGTGTAAAAAGTGATGTATTAGGTTTTCAGGTGCTTCAGAAAAAGCTGTTTTTTCTATATCTAGAATCTATTATTGAGTAGAATTGATTGAGGTGATATATTGAGTGAAAGAGTTAAATAAATATCAAAACACTTTTACAGGTCAAAAATAAATTATGTTTTAAAACAAGATGAGGCTGGTGTTTCTATCTGAGTGTTCTGAGAAGAATCATTTTATTAGAATATAATATAAATGATAAATGATTTTATTTCCGTAAGTAGGTTTGTACAAACACTTTTATACGCCAATCATATTTTTTAAACTAGATGAGGTCGGCGTTTCCTATCTGACTACTCTGAGGAGAAAGGCTGAAACTAATTCAGAGGTCACAGTCTCTTTTAAAGTCAAGACGTCTTAATCCTGGTTAGCTCAAATGAGGACCATGTAGAGTAGAGCCTGAGATAGTCTTATTAAGAAATAACACAGGTTAGAGTGGATCTAGGTATCACTAGCATGTTTGCCGCGGCTCCTCCCGCGTAGAGGTCTGAAGTCATCCCATGTGAATGTATTACCGGGCCCTATCAGAATACCAGCGCTGCGTTTTTTTTTTAATATCGCAGCATTATGCTGAGGTAGGAGCCTTTTTTGCCTCACACAAGTCTTTTATTTTTACTTGTTTATTGTTGTTTTTATGTTAGTTTTAAATGCTCCTTTTATAT
Source organism: Griposia aprilina (assembly GCA_916610205.1). Taxonomy (NCBI): domain Eukaryota; kingdom Metazoa; phylum Arthropoda; class Insecta; order Lepidoptera; family Noctuidae; genus Griposia; species Griposia aprilina. Next base: position 4,109,502 of record OU744302.1, read on the forward strand.
ATATATACCTATATATATATTTTTTTTTTGTATTCCTGTGCGTCCCAAATAAGATATTTTTCTTTATTTCTTTCTTTCTTTTCTTTATTACCGGGGCGGGACAAAAAGTATCCTATATGCTAACTCAGCTAATGGTTTACCAGAGTAGCATATTTGATCGAAATTCGTGAAGGCGTTAATGAGTAAACGGTAACAGACAGATTTATAATATAAAAAAATAATATGGAGTATGGATATGTATATCTCAAAATGCATGAAATTAGCTCAGCGGTTCTATAGAAACATGAATAAACGTTTAACAAAAGAGTATTTTATAGAGCAACTCAAACAAAAACACATTATCCTCCTTTGCGTCGCATAGTCGGGTAAAAAGGGCCAGTCAATGAAAACAACAAAGCCCACTGATAAACAAAATGTTGGCCTATTTATAAATGACACAGCAAGTAATTAATTACTCATTTTAATAACCACGAAACCACCGTCCACCGGGTAATCAGTACATTCTAAGTACCTACAGTACAACTATTTTCTTTATGTCCCTCGGGAATCATAGCATTTCCGAATACAAACGAATGCTAATTTAGATTCAGAATTTGAATTCAAAACTACGTAGGTACTTTATTGTTGTTTTGTACATCAATAAAGTACTTAGTTCTGAATTCAAATCATTATAAGTACACGATAAATCTAATAATTGATGGACATGGAAATTAGCATTCGTTTGGATTCGGAACACAACACACACCACAACAACAACACACACACAACACAACAACTACAACACACAACACCACACACTACAACTACTTATGTATTACCCATATTTGCAAATAAATTCTATTCTATTCTATTCTATTCCCGAGGGACATTAAAAAATAGTAGTACTGTAAGAGCCTCAAATGACATTAAATAACCACATTTATAAACAAAACACGGTCCAACAATAGTAGCATTATAATTAACTAGCGTCTGCCCGCGACTTCGTTCGCGTGGAAGTCGTAAGATACACAATATATTAAAATAACAGCCATATTTTTATGCAATCCTCTCGGCCCCTACGCCCCGCGTCGCGTCGCATCGCCCGCCCGCGTTATTACTTCGTTTTCGCTTAGCGATCTTTCTGTTTTTTTTCTTTGTCCTCGGCTCCATAGGGTCGCAACGTGATGTTAAATAGTCTATAACCTTCCATAAGAATTGGACTATCAAATGGAAAAAAATAACTATTCCGATTGGTAGTTCCAGAGATTAGCACGTTCAAACAAAAATAAAACTCTTCAGCTTTAAGGCTCTCATAGACAGTCGCCACGGAACATCGCGACGCGACTCTTGTAGAACAATTTCCACGAAGTTTTCATAGAAATTGTTCTACTAGAGTCGCGTCACGCTATCGCGTCGCGCCTGTTTGGGAGCCTTTATTATATTGGTATAGAAGTATAAATTAATAACAAAAGAAATACGATTATAAGTAGGTATACCTATTATTGACAGCTAAACGAAACCAAACCACAATAAAACATTTGTTACGGGGTAAATACGCATCAATTTTCCTTGAACAAACAATCCAAGCAGGCATTTACCATTTCTGTTCATAAAACATTGTATTTGGCGCGTCCACAAAACTAATGTAAACGGACTAACACTTACATCAATGTACGTAGAGGAAAATACAGAAGTACCATGATGAAAGAATTATAAGACTGACGAACAAACGTCAGTTAATAATAGGCCAGTCATTTAAAACAGTAGGTCGCAGAAAATTGCACGAAATCTACTGATTTTTTGGGATGTTGATAGGATAGTTAGCACAGGCCTTTCGAAGCTGCAAACTTGGATTTACACTATTAGTATCCATCCTAACAACATCCCAAAAAATCAGTACAGTACAATTTAGTGCGACCTAAGGGCTAACAATTTCCATAGAAATTGTTCTACTAGAATCGCAACGCGCTGTGGCGTCGTACCTGTCTGCCTTAACGCAATTTTCGTGTCTACGGTGACTGGCCTATAAATCATTCGATCATTTATACAACCCAAACGGGAAACTCCTACGTTTCTAATATTATGATTATAGTATCAGATCAATACCTAGCATGCATAGGTTTCTATAACGTGCTTCAGGGCACATAGGACAAGAAGTGTTTCACCCTCTATGTTGGAATCGGCTACGAATCCCAACTTGAACAGCGAGGTAATTGCGTAACAAACTATCAGTAACAATGGCTTTTATTTTGACAGTTCAACAACATTCATTGCGTTATTTACGTTGTTGAGCGGACAAATTTTTCGAGCATATCAAGCAATGGTTTAGCAATATCCTTTAAAATTATTCAGATTGAGATTGTTAGCGTGTTAAGCAATTAGGATGCTGTTTCCCCACAGATTACGGAGTCGCCACTATCAACCCTTTCTATGCAAACTAAGCGTATCACCATTTACTTGTACTATGACACAAATGACTTAAAGAAACTGACGGCCTTGGAGGCAGACCGGACCGTGACAGAAGTCCGCGAGCTCAACAAACGTTCGACGCTACGAATGTTATTAGTACTGCCGCGCCGTCTCTAGACGCTGCAATTCCGTGGTCTGTGAGTTTTGCCGCCGAAAAGTATTTAAAAATGCACACCGAAATAATCATTTAATATGTTTGTTTGTATATAGAGGGCCTAGAGGGTAATCTCTGGAACTATCAGTCGGTTTCAAAAATTATTTTTGCATTTGCTAGCCCAATTCTTGAGGAAGGCTATAGGCTATTTAACATCACGCTATGACCCTGAGGAGCCGAGTAAAAATAACAAATTTCAGAAAGAACGCTTAGCGACAACGAAGTGATAAAAGCGCGGGCAGATGACGCGATGCGACGGGGTAGGTCGGTCGGAGGGACGAGAAATTTCCGGAGTCGCCGACAGAAGCTAGTTCTTAAATAATCATGTTAGTCTCCATCAATTCTTGCCTTTCCCACAGTCATTTAATAAGCCTTCTGTTCTATTTACACTGTTTTTATCATAAACACACACGGCGATAAGTGCTACAGCTGGTAAATATTTGGCTGCCAGTAATCTGTAGTCAATATTCGCGTCCTGTACTCATTCTATTGAAGCAAGATAGTGCTTACACTTCCGCATGTTGTGTAGATTTGGGTTTTTAGTTCGGTCAGCAACAAATTTCCTTTTTTTTGTGCTTTTCGTAGGACTACCTACAGGTCTACCTAGAAGGTTGTCGGCTGCTTAACCGGTCATGTCTGTGGTTGCCTTAATAAATGAAGCCCCCCGCCAGGGATTAAAAAACATACAAAATAGGCGACTTCACGCTAAGGGTACCCCTTGTGGGGTACGGACTTCAACTTAGGACCTGGACACATCACCACGGCGTGGCGCTGCCGCCATCACCGTGAAACGGCACGATGTCGTATCGCGCCACGGTGCGCCGCGCCGGCTCACGACCCACCCGCTCGGCAGTAGATGTTTCGCTGTCGCAAAGTTCTTAGGGCGTCGCTAGGGGAGGGCAGCAAGGGTCAGGCTGGATCGAAATTAGAACAAAAGTCCCTTTCCCTTGCAAAGTTAGAGCAAATGATTTTGTCACAGCGTACACAAAGGCACCGCGTGCAGCGCAAGGGGCTTGCGGCGCCTTTGTGTCGGGCTGTCGCGTCGCGCCAGTGTGGACGAGCCTTTAGGGTCGTAAGTGCGAGTGAGAGGTCCTATAAAAATAATTTATGACTAACTTTGCGTTTGTAATGGCCCGAGTATAGCATCAAAATTGACACAAAATGGATTCTATAAACTGCTTTTTAGCTTTTCGTATAAAATAGCAAAGATTGAATATTCTTTACTTCGGGATGATTCTCATCCCCGGGGCGCGTTACCATAAAGTCACGGCGCGACCAAAATCGTTCGAGCGGTTAAACACATATTAGTTCCGATTACAATTAAGTAAATGTTTTGTTCAATAATAACTTTTGATTAAAAATACTGAAGTGTTTATAGACTTTTGTTGCAGATGACATTATTACCTGGTTTTTTGAAAGTCTTCATTAAGCCATTGTCAAGTAAGTATTTGAAGGCCACAATCCTCGTATTATAAACGTTCAAAATCTACAGCCCGGCCGTCGAGAGAATGCGTTCCTGACACCTGTCAATGTGACAACTCTAGTTACTAATAGAGATCAAATTCGCAAAACACGTATTCGTTTGTATGAAACTGACAGATGTCAAGAACGCAGTCTGTCGACGGCCGGACTGTAGACACAATGTCATCTTAGTGACAATAATGGGAAAGTTCGGGCAATGCTAATTGTAGGTCAGATAACGTAATCATAGCTAGGTCCCTACGGCCTACAATAAATTTCACACTTCGTTCATTCACTCCATTTCGTGTTCCTTCATGAGTTTGGTTTTATTTCAATATTTCATTATTTTCGGTGCTTTCAATATTTTAAATCAAGTATTTGACATGGAAAGTGTCAGAATTTTAAACCTTAAACATTTCCTCGTAATCACTTTCTTCCACATGATTCCGACAGAACCACGAACTCCGTTTAAATTTAAAAAATCTCTACTAACTTCTAATTTTAGGATCTTTTCGGAAATGTTGCCCAGTTTCGAAGTACTTAACAACGTGTAATTTTTTCAACACGCCTTGTATTATTAGCTGGTGATGGGAACCAGCTACTACAGCACCATTTTGACAGTTGCCCTCCCCACTGTCAAAAACTAAACTAAACGTAGGTAAATTAGAGGTATTTTAGACAGATTGAGACAGATTATAATGCGAATGTTCAGACTGTCCCTCAGATTAATGAATCTTAAGTTAGCTCGAAAGGTTGACCCAAATAACAAAAAAAAAAATGGCGTGCTAAAAAAACAAATTACTTATTTATTATGAAAATAGTCTTATCATGTTTCCTAACCGCAGTATTATTCAAATAACTATTAATTATTATTTTATAACAGTCAAGTATTACAAGGTTGGTATATATATTTATTTTATTGTCGACGTTTATATCAGTAGGCAGACGAGGTGAATTAATGTTAGCGTATTTTAAAAGCTCAACAAAAGCCTAGATTCCTAGAATGCTGGTGTCAAGGCATTTCATTTTACTACCATTAAAGTTTTATCTTAATATCTTAAAATTATAGTAAACTAACTACCGTACCTTATTATCTAAAAAAGGAAATTGCTATTAGAGTTATAGAACTAAGTTATAACAAATAAAATAATAATAAAAAATTATCATGTCAAAGTGTCTTTAGTCTTTGAAATGCACATGGATTACAAAATGGCTTTAAATTCTATGTACCAGACAAATTCATACTTCTCACAAGTACCTTCATCTACTTCTTATTGTATGGAGGGCCAAAAGTTCAAATATTTTTGACCCAAAATTCAGGTGCACGAAATCCGTTCACTGACGGTCCTAAGGTCATCAAGTGCACAGGTGACACATGCGGCGCAAGATGGAAGATGTGTTGGCATTTTGTCATTGTCCGACACTCCGCATACGCACTTGGGGTCTGAGACGTCCATGAACCGCCATTTGTGGAGATTGTCTTTGCTCCGGCCGGCTTGGGTTAGTCACTTATCATCCTATTCTCAGCTGACTACTAAGATTTTACGATCAAAATATACGACGCGAATCGAATGAGTCACGTGCGAGTTGATCAACAAAAAGATAAACAAAGATATAATGACTATTACGGTAGTAACGATGTGTGTTATGGTATTATTCACATCTGTTGGTTACGACTTCGGAAGGACTGGAATGGTGAGTTTGTATCAAGTAGTTCAGAATCGGTATCGATTGTAGAGTGTATTTATATGAAGGTCTTCGGGATCAGAACTGAATTGTCTTTTTGGATTATTGTCTTTCGGACTATTGTCTTATTGGATTATTGTCTTTGCGGACTATTGTCTATTTGGATTATTGTCTTTTTGGTTTATTGTCTATTTGGATTATTGGCTTTTGGATTATTGTCTATTTGGATTATTGTCTTTTTTGATTATTGTCTTTTTGGATTATTATCTTGTTGCATTATTGTCTTTTTGGATTATTGTCTTTTTGGATTATTGTCTTTTTGGATTATTGTCTTTTTGGATTATTGTCTTTTTGGTTTATTGTCTTTTTGGAATATTGTCTTTTTGGATTATTATCATTTTGGATTATTGTCTTTTTTGATTATCGTCTTTATAGTTATGTTGTTCACCATCATTATAATCTGCTTAACCTTTTCCTAAATATCGTAGGGTCGGCTTCCAATCTAGCTGGGTGCAGCTGAATACCAGCATTTTACAACCCGGTTACTGGGTAAAACGATATCCCTTGGTATCACTAGCTACCCGTCATCATCATCATCATCTTCCTGCCCTTGTTCCCCTATTCCTTGGGTCGGCGCAACACGTCTGGCGTCGTGACTGGTTATCAGAGTTTCCGGCTTTTGACTGTAATGTCTGTCGAAGAGCTACCTCTGATCTGGTTTGACTTATCAAGATATGTTGTTCATTAGCAATAATAACGTCTTCTGTTTCAAAAGTGGCTTAGGTAAATTCTTCTTTTTCCGTATGGTGAAGTGACAAGCGTCGAATTTTACCAGTGTGTTCTCTACCTTCGTTTGGTAGATATTTGTTTTATCCACTATCATCAAATTGAACATCTGTTACAATCAAATAGATCCTGTGCTGCCGAGCCTAAATTGGACATAGATTGTCGACCAATCTTGTGATTGAATGGATTCATAAATTCCTATAACCATTCCAAGATCGGTGTCTAGAACTTCGTAAACGTAATTGGACATTGACAGACAAATAGTTTTCATAAAATATCTTATTTGTTGTATCGTTTTGTGCTTAGGTATCCTTGTGAGCAAAAGGTTATGTGGTAAAAAAGTAATATTTCATCGTAATTCCCTATAGGCCTATCCATCAGACTGACCATTCTCTTCTGACGTTAGTCTTCTGTGAACAAGACCTTACGGATGACAGTTCTTTGTTACAAATATTATATTTGTATCGTCCCATAATAATTTATTTACTTTTAGCCTTTTTCTCACACTCTCACTGGCAAAGGCCTTCCTTTTCTTTTGGGAATTATTTAACTGATCCTCTAAAAACTAATTGAACTTCTAATGATGGAAACTTATTTTAGTTAATGAACCTCTAAAAACTTTTTGCTGTGCTAATAATGCACACTATTTTTTATTGCAGAGCCCGACGATTGCTGCATCCAAGTTGGTCGCAATTACTCTATTTAGTAATTTTAGGACCCAAATATAAGAAATATTTGAGGTTCACAAAAAGATGCGCAATCATTATATTAAAGTGTACAATAATATTTTTAAGAAAATTAAATGGGAATTACTTATTTGAGGTTCGATTAAATACATGCCTTTTCTTTTCCTCTCGACGTGCGAGCTCAACTCGCTCTTTGCCGGTTTTTTGTTAATAAATCAGACATTCTTCAACCGGAAAGTGATACAGCTAAAATCCGTAACCTCAATCTTAACGCTTAAAATCATTCTGAGAGATAGTAAAAACAAGTTATTGTAGTTAATCTAGTTTAACAAGATAGTAAAAAAGTAATTGAAGATAATCAGCGTTTCGAAAATTAATCATTAATGACTGTGAAATGTATCATGGAATCAGGACGAAGACTGTTACTTTTATTAAGGACCTATAATATATAAACTTATATTCTTCAATGAAGACATGTGTGACAAAATAGGTCATATCTCACTACACTTTAAAATTATATTTATGAAGACATACTCCCGCTAAGATATAATTTGGCTATTTAGAACAAACGTCTTTGCACTATTTCCGGAGTTAGAACATCTGGCAACACTGGAAGCAAAACACAAGTCAATTAGAGACGACACGATGTTAGACTTTTAGACTTTAAAGATGGTGTTCTTATATATCGGAAGACTTTGCTCATTATCTTAAAAGACATGTGTAAGAGGGAGTTTTTTTGTTGATTTGTAAAAGATAAGTAATCTCTGGAAGTACTGAGGGCCTAGACAAAGTAACATTCAATTAGCGATGACGCTAGTAGAAAAGCCAAGAAATGTATGGGGTGGACATAAGCTATCGAAATGTCCCGTGATCATAAGTCAACCAATAGAAATTAGCTGTAAAATCATTCGATTCTATCAAACGAATCGATAGCGTCGAACGATTACTTACATAGAGATGCGTAGCCATGTTACGCTTTTTGACAAGCGTTAAGGCTTGTAATAATGCCAATAACCTTGAGCATCTGGGCGGAGCTAACGACCCCTCTCCGCGCCACTCCGCTACCCGCATGCAACAGAAAACGTGCGGCGCGGCCCGCGCGCCGCCACGCGTTGCCTCGCCTAGTCTCGTCACAAAGTAACGAAATAACAGAAGGTCAAGTCATCATGAAAGTTAAATTATTTTATATGTGAACCGCATATAAAGTAGTCCAATTTTGTTTTTATTTATTATTTATTGATAGGGATGTACTTTTCGGGCTATGATTACGAATAAAATTGTTAAAAGCTTTCGAGGCCGTGAGTAAAAGCTTTACCTTTAGTATCAGCCTGGCCTGCAACATGAGGTAAACAACTTGATGTATCTTTTTAACTAAAATTAATGGCTAAATGGGCTGCTAAGCGCAAAACTCAAGAATGCCTGGACCAATTCAGTTTTTTTTTTTAATATTAAAATAATCTTCAAGTTCCTCGACAGTCCTTACAAGATGCTTGTGAGAACGTAGTTTTTGAGTGCCCAAATCATCTTGTTCCTAAAATGAATGCAGTTCTACATAATTTACAAGTAAAATAAATAAAAAATGTTCATAATTTGTAAAAAAAAGTAATTACTGACATTCACATCCAAATCAACTGAATCACGTTCTACTTCTCTGGTAGAACTAACTGATTCACTGAGTATGGGTAGTGAATTTTTTATTTGATTTAACTCAACAAAACATTCCTAAAAAAAAAAATATGATTAGTTAAATATTATTGCCCCGCTTTAGCCCGCATGGATAATAATGAAAGTGATAATTATAATAAAAACATGATTGCCATTTTTTTTTCTTATTGTATCTAGTTTGTGCCACCAGCGGATTGCGATAGGCTGATTTAATTGATTGATTGATATCACCCCCGATAGAAGTCGAATAAAAAGTATTCGACATTAAACCTACTGGATATAGCCGATCTGCCAACTGAGCTATTCATGATCCTACTAGTATTATGAAAAGTATCATAAAGTTCAACCGTTCTGTATTGGGGGTAGATGTTACTACCGTCAGAAACGGTTCACTTTTGTACTAAAATCTGCATACATTTCACGTCTGTTAGCAAAATCGACGATAACCGCCATTCTTACGACAAAAGTAAAAAAAAACGCAACACACAGTAATACATATTTAATATCTATTCGTATTCAGTATTTAGAATACTTTCTCTCCAGGTGAGGTTAAAAAATTCCACCCTGTATAAATATAATTGAAAATAATTACGCCAGTAATCAATAAACTAACAAATTATTAGCAAGTACCTAACCTATAATCTTCCTACCTACTTAACCTATAATCATAATTAATACCTACTTCAGGAGCATTTTCAGTTTTGGCAAAGTTTTCGTCTGTAGTTGTATCTACTCGTAAACTAGACCTAAAAAAGAATAAAATATGTCACAAATAATCGTAACGAATCAGAATTACTTAGGTACCGAAAAGTAAAATTTGTAATATTGGCTGAAAGTCATTGCGTGGACGTGGACCTTCTGTGATCGTTCACTACTATATGACACAGAAGCGTTATACTTACGACTTTGTTTGAATGAGGTAGGTATTTTATAAACAATACGCGACGCGAATCGCGTTCGACTCAAAGGCACCGCTCGTCGCGCGACGAGCGGCGCCTTTGTGTCGCGCTGTCTCATCGCGCCTGTCTGCGGGAGCCTTCATACAACCGCGCTATGATAGGTACACTATTACAAGCATGAGGCGCGTCCACTGGCGGCTTCGTCCGTGCGAAGAGACACCGCACCCTAATTACGTAACACGCTATCTATCACCATCTGAATAATTTTCAAGCATATTGCTATTCCATTGCTTCATTTGTTCGAAAAATGTGACTGCTCAACAACGTAAATAACGCAATGAATGTTGTTGAACTGTCAAAATGAAACTCATTCCTACTATTACTGTGTTACGTAACTACCCCGCAGGTTCATATTGGCTCAGCCAGTTGCCACGTTCAGGCGAAGCGCACACACGCGGCTTGCTTGTAGTAGTGTACCTATCACAGCGCGGTTGTATGAAGCTTACCGTCTGTCCGTTTACTCTGTGCTATCTACTTCTAAGAAAGATAAGTAAAGCTATAGTGTGTAATGAAAATGTAGATAAAACTTTAAATTTACTTTGATAAATGTATACCCTTTTGTTTGTAATATTTTTTTAGACTCCCTTTTGTTCGTTTCTGCTTATTCCCCATGTTTTAAAAACTAATAAAACTGTACAATTAATATAACTATAAAACACTACTTATTTACAAGAATCAGAAAAAACCTACTCCACTATTTACAAAATTCAATTTCTGAAGTAATATTTTACGATTTTATTTCGTAATGCTGAGCTCTCGCAACGCGACATACGTCCACCTAGCAACACGATGCGCCCCGCACTGAATTTATGGACGAGTGCGGGGGTGATGTAGACGCAGTCCTTAATCGGACGCCTTTTTAATTTATTATAATAAAAATAACACATATTTTAAAAAAGTAACAAAACCAAATTATTTTCCTTTGTATTGCAAAGCAGTAGATATTTTTTTTAATACTCTTTTGATCAAAAATTAAGGAGTAAAATGGTTTCAAAACCATTATTTGGAGGTGATTTGGTGTTTTTTTTTTTAATTATTTGATACCGATATGAAAATTATGGCTAAACCAAATTACGTATTATATCATGTAGATTACTGATAAAAAAATTCAGATGTAATTTCTCTGTAAATGCCGACGAAAAGTCGCTTCAACTGCATGCTTTTTTCAAGCTTTTTTCGAGAGAGCAGCCTTAACGCTAGTTTTAGATTCGTATGATGGAAACATTAGCGAAAGCGATAGCGATTGTAGAAATAGAATCGCTCCGAAGCGAATGCCATTTGTCTAGGCCCTCTAATCCGATTACAAAAAACCTCTCAATGATATAAAAAGCTACGCTATTACAAAGTGCCAAAGGATGTTTAAGATTCAGGTATCTAGCTGACATCCACACGGACGGACTATGTAGGTACAAAGGAGCCTACTCCCTAAGCACAAATACCGTAGAATCGGCCAAGGATAGGGATCTTTCCCAGACCGTATCACTGTCGGACATAATACGAGTATAAGCCCGGAGCCCGAACTAAAAATTAATGACATAACAATTTGACAGTTGTCTTTACTCTCGATGTATTTTTACCCATACAAAAAGTAATTTAATCTGGAGTAGGGTTTACTTCTAAGTATCGCACTACTTTCGGACGGCACATATCTTCGTTGACGGACTTAGAGTGTGGCCTACACTCTCTCCAAGGCACAAAACACTACCACTGAAAGTTAGTCCAACTCCCTGTTTCTGGAAACAAATAGCTGATGAGGGAATCTGTTGTCAAAGCTCGTGTTAGCTACTATGATTGGTTGATTGCTAACATCTATCCAGAACAGATGATATATATATAAGTAAGTAAAAGGGATTCGACAAATAATTGCGTATAAGCTTTCAAAAACCGGTTGTTAGACTGAATTAAAGGGTAGAAGGAGATGCACCATAGTAGAAACACCTGCATAATTAATTAATCAGCCTATAATGTTCCCACTCGTGAGACACGGGCCTCCTCTTGGTTAGAGAGAGTGGGCCGTAATCCACCACACGGGCCCAGTGCGGGTTGGTAGATGTCACATGTCTTCGAATTCTTGATTCTAGGACATGCCGGTTTCCTCACGATGTTTTCCTTCACCGTTTTTGAGAGCAGTGGTGATGAAAAAATTTACTTATAGTAGAGCGTCTGTCTGGGTTAGAAATCGCGGGCGTTATCACTCGGCCACCATTTCTCTAACAGTAACTAAGTAGGTAGGTACCTTTAAATCAAACAGAACCAAATAAGTTCAAAGAAAACAAGAAAAAAAGCAAACAATTGACACTACATCGTTATGCTCTTCCGAATTGACATAGAAATGTTATCACGTAAGAGATAGGGCCACAATTATTGTAGGTACGTTATCTGATAACGAATAAGTTTGATAAATATTTGATTAACTGTGCTAATGTAGGTAGTAAGAGATAACGGTATTTGTTTTGATAACAAGAAGGCGCTTCGGGCAAAACGGTATATATTTCCTTTTTATTTGAGGTGGCGAAATCGTCTGATAACATTTCATTAGCCCAGAAAGTTACGAGGAATGATAACGATTTCATTCAACATAATTTGTAGAATTTTCAGAACGGGTGTGTGACGGGTAGATTTTGATGATAGCTTATAGTCGAGTGTAATTAGTCAAAATGTGGGATGAAGTTTATACTGGACGAATTTTTATGGGAAGTGATAGTGCGGCAACATTCACCACCTATTTGATTGGTAGATATGTCTTTTTATACGTCGTTTTCGAAAAATTGGGATTTATAAGGTTTTCGAAAAATTGAGTTTTTTTTTTTTTTTTTTGATAATTCCGAATTTATTTCCATTTCATTACCATTTAGGGACTTACTAATGTACCAGTAGGATGTTTCAACAACAGAATCTATCCATAAATCTCAGAGAATTCACTATGCTGGGGGTCTACTTACTAAGCACGAAATCCGTAGTTTCGGCCGATCGTTACGAGTGCTTTCTAGTTTAGTTTGGGGCCCGACCTAAGAATGGATGACTCCACGATGTCGCAGTTGTCCCTACTCCCGATGTGATTTTCACCTGTCCGAAAAAGTTCGGGTGTAGAGTTCACTCCAAAGTTTCAAACTACTTTTGGACGGGCTCGCATCTTCGTTGACGGACGTAGAAAGTATAGGCCCCCAGATTTGGTAGCTTCTTTGCAATTGTGTGGTAGTGCTAAAACTGCTAACTAATCAATTTAGTACGCTAATGTTATCTTAACTGATTACCTAGGTACATATTGTATTATTGCTGCAATAAATAAAAGGTGCGGTAGTCCGTATCTAATACCTACCTATAATAATATCTATCAAGGATCGATTTCGGTGCAAAGTTGATAGGACTGAAGAAAAAACCGGCCAAATGTGAGTCGGACTCGCACCCGAAGGGTTCCGTACCACCGTACAATATTTTTTAATATTTTTCTTGTATTTTTTTTTCTTTATTTTATTTGTTGTTATAGTGACAATAGAAATATTCTGTGAAATTTTTAACTGTCTACCTATTACGGTTCATGAGACACAGCCCGAAGACAGACAGATGGACGGACAGCGGAGGCGTAGTAATAGGGGCCCGTTGGCACCCTAAAAATATCAGGGTGATATTATATTTCAAGCTAGTATGGTTAGATTTAGAACTATACCTAGTTTGCCGTGCTAATGAAAATAGACGTATAATAATACATGGAAACTCCTATCAAAAGACGGCCTTTTAAACAAGCACGGCCGGCAGTAGTTCCTAAACAACCTTGCTGAACCATAAAAGATTTAACTTAATTTTTGCTTATGACCTGTAGTTTAGAACTTACTAATAGGTAGACCGTACTGGCCAGGAAAAAACATATCCTAGAGGTATATAGGAGTAAGCAACTAATCTCTAAATGAATTGCCCCTAATTATCTAGTTGTTTACAAAAATAAATTATTCTAAAATGAATCGTAGATAAGCTAGTGAAATGTGTTAGTAGTTTTAAAAAGTACCTAATTCGTACAGACCCAAGACAGCAAGACTGCTTTATCAAGTTTCTTTCTTCCATAACAAAGTTTGGCAATTAAGAGATGAGTAAAGAGCTGAGTATCCGACCTTCGCGTTACTGAAATTGAGCCAACAATCATCCAAATTAATTTAACGCGTCCCGAGAACAACACAAACAAAATAATAAAATAAAACTAGCCTACCAGGAATGGTGCAGATATGAATGAATCTTACTCATCTAAACTATTTAAGCCAGCAAATATTACGCAAGATCTAGTAGTAGATAATAAAGTACATGATGATGCAGCTATCAGTGCAAATGACGACAATGATGATACATTGTAGGACGTTCTAGAAACGGCACATGGAAGTAGGTACATAAATAATCATTTGAACGAGAGAAAAAACAGTAAATTATAATATGGGTGAGACATTAATGGCACACACAATGAGTCGCAAAATAATGATACAACAACTTGTAATCATAACAAAGTACGCAAAGTAACTTACAATAAATAAAATATAGCTTGATTAATAAAGTTAGTTGAAATGAATTCTGTAAACACAAAGTTTGTTTGGAACGAACACAAAACTAACATCGTAAATAACAGAATTCAAACAACAAATAAGATATTCATGTAATCTAAAATTGAATCCATGAAAACAATATTAGAGAATAACGAGCCGATCCAAACAATGCACGCAATAAGACATGAAATTGCAAACCAAATACCTTCCCACTGTTGACCGGACGAAAAACCGGTTGTTGCATTCAGAAAGGAAATCATTCTTGTACGTTCCTTACTAGTAATTATTAAAAACTACAGAGAACTGGTTGACATACCTTCGACACAGAAATCCGTTAATAACTAAGCACCTAACACAACACTAGAACTTATAAACACACATGTTTTTAAACTTCACTACGAAAGATTAAATATGTGAGTTGACTATCAATAGTCACTTTCGTTTTGATTGTATCGCACACGCGGTCGCCGGCTTTCGGCGAAATTTAGCGCACACGATCACCCTCCACCAAGTCTCGGCCGACACTGACTTTGGTGTTGTGAATGTGAGCGGACCCATTCTCGAATACTACGCTACGGCCATTCAGGTATGTGAACAACCTCTGAGATGGGATCACTTCAATCGAAAACCAACTATACTGTCTCGAGAATAAAGGTAATATTAATACAAAGGCGTGGCAGTGATAAGGCTGCGTCGATATCAGAGCTGCGTCTAGGATTCCGAACGGAGAGAGACGGGTGACTAACGCAGCCAAGTATGAAAGAGAGAAGAGTATTTCGACATTAAGATGATTGGAGCGTGAAATTTTTATATTCAGTTTGCAGCAAAAGCGCAGCATCAGAACAATAGTAAGTACCGGAGACTGTAAGGCTTCTTTGTCTCATAGTTTATTTAACGATGGAAAGAGACGACATTATTATTCATTGTTTCAAATCGGTTTTTCCTGGCTCCTGTTTGCGATATTCGTTAACATTATTCCCCAAGGATTGGAAATGAAAATATGCATTTGTTCGTCTGGATTTTCTAATTCATCGAAAGTTCATTTGAATGGAAAATAAGTCACGGGATTATGTCTGGTTTCCAGGCATGACTCTCATGCGTTCCGAGTCTGACAACTAAGCCCTTTTAGGGCTCTGTACATAATTATTGCGTGCGTACTGACTTCATTGAATCGAAAATTCCCAAAATTGTGTTATCAAGTTGCGAAATCCTTATCTTATAGTTCAATTATCATGCCTGGATGCATTGAATTTTCTAGTGTCTAAGGAATTTACTTATATTCTACTACTTTATATTCTTCAGATGTAACAGTAGTATCTCTTCGTTTATTTAAAAGCTCGTCTTGGAAAACAACTTCTTACAAGACTAGCGCCAACAGTGTGTTTTTATTAACTTTTTAAACGATTCAAAAAGGAAGAGTTTCTCAATTCATCTTTAAATATATTTTTTTGTATTTTTGTTACGCAATACTCGTATCTCCGGCAATTGTGGATCGAGTTCAATTTTTTTTTTTTAATAGATATGTTTTGCCTCAGGGGAGGTCCTATATTTTTTTTTTTACTTTACTTAGCTAGTTTTTCAGATAGCTTCAATAATACGTATTTTTTTCACTTAGTGTATATTCATGATGTTATAATAACTTCCTGGCACTGTTATTTACATAGGAAATAGTGGTACCTATACGAATTTGTTTGGGGTGGCCACCACAACTAAAATTCAAAAAATAAAATAAATTTACAAAAAAAAACACTCCAAAGTGAAAAATAACTTGAATTTCGAAAGTCGGTGGAAAAAAAACGAAGATACAAAACCAAAGAATCGACATCCGAAATTAATTTATTTTTCAACTTGTAGTATTTTTTTTGGAAGCCGGTTGTTTTTTTATTGTATTTATAGACTACAGGAAATAATATACTTACTTTTAACCATAACTCTTTATACATTTTGAGCATAGATTATCCAAATATTTAAAGCAACAGTGGGGTCGATACTTTTCTTGAAACTCTGAAGAATTGACGTTCATTAACGCAGCCATAAATATAATAACGAAGATTCACAATGCGTTTTCTCCAATTGCATCCAACGAGTCAGTACATGTCCAATATTCATTTCATCTACTTTGAAAGTCTCTGTTCCCGCAATTACATACCATAACATAATAGGGTCCTTTCTATGAATTTTTTCGTCCATTTGAGATCAGTTAGAAAGAATAACAGAATAGGTACCTGTCATGAGAAGATCCCAAATTTAGGGGCAAAAAATGTTTGGAGTGTTACCGCCTTGCATCCTATTGCCGCTTTTGGAATTCTGAATAGTTTTACTTCACTCAATTTTGGCAATAATACAAATGATGAATCATATAATTTGAAAATTTTTGGGAGTGCAGACTTCTTTGTTATGACTTGAGTTAGGATACTCAAATAGAATCAATTATCGACTTTGTTATCAAAATTATAAATTTTAATTGTTCAATTTTAATTTTATACAGTAGTATCTTAAGTTGTTCACATGGAGAAGTTTTGGAAGAGTAAATTCAAAATTAAAAAAATCGTTCATCAAATAATCGCCTTCTTGAATGTCCCACTCACCGCACAGACTTTATTCACTCTTCCTTCTTCGTTCATTCTATCTCTCTGTGCAATGCACCCCCACTGGAAATCAAGATGGCAACCAACCGATTATATTTATCTTTTAAAGTAAAAGTTCGTGAGCACATTCGTAAACTGACAGGATATTCACAACGCTAATGTTTCTCCTTTCTTTGTCTTATTTGTTATAGTATATTCCTGTATTTATGTATATTTATTTGTACTTATATTTAATATGTAGCTCGATATTTGGGTGCCACACGAGTTCTTAGTCTTGAATTTGAATATAAAATACGATAGAACTTCTTCCCTAACTTATTATTATATAAGTAAGTTGGTCCCTAAGTAAAAGCTTTCCATTTTATGAGGAACATACCCTTAAAGTACGTTCCTCCATCGCGGGAAAAACCTGGATGAGATTGGCATAGGAGCGTGGGGATTAGCATACTAGAAGAGAGGCCTATGACCAGCAGTGGGCGAAGTGCATGATGATGATGTTGACCAAACGATAGACCAGATGATGGTCATTAACCTGGAGAATAAGGTGGCCAAAGTGTTATTACGTCGTGATTTCAAAATAGATGCCGATGGCCTAGTAATTAATTAGTGACATAATGGCTAGATTGGATGAATTGTTATCACTTTTATTTTATTTCGGACATATGTTAGATCAATCGTTTGACGCCAGCGCTACCAGGTGGCGTTCGACAGAATCTAAAACATAACGATCGACCAGTCGGTGGCGATCAAGCAGTGAACACGTTTAGAAACTGTCGCGTGTTCTGTATAATAGTTGTGTCGTGTACCTACAGTGTGTGATTCGCTAGTGTGATTAATTTGTTTGTAATTTGATTTGAACTGCAAACGGTTTTTCTATTGCGCAATAACCAACACTTCCCATAGTACGCTCACAGTATTTAAAATATGGCTGATGAGAACGAGAGAGACGTACCTTCTCTGTCATATATAACTAACGTAGTGTTGCAAATTAAAATATGGTCACGCAAACTTAATTAAAAGTCCTTTTTAATCATGTCTATCGGTTAAAGTTGACATAGATAAAATTATGTTTTATTTTTATCGACTATTAATTTATTATAAGTATTGAATTATCGGTTTTTCTATTAGGAATTTCTCATTAGCAGTCTGGATTTGTACCCGGTTGATGGCAATAGACTCGACCCCTATACATGGGACTTAAACATAATTGGCGAAATGTGGATGTGCTAAATAGGTACTACTCTGCCTAACCCTGCGGGTAAAAAAGGCGTGATATTATTTTATAATCAGAGATCGGATAATCGGATGCATATTCACCTAAAGTTGTGATGTTGGCTAATAAGGAATGCGCTTTTGTATAAAAAAAACAAAACTTTTAACACACGCCACCTCTCTTACACCCTCAATACACCATACAATAATTTTAAATAAATATGCATCTGAATAGTTATGCAATCCAAGAATACCGGGTTTTTTTTTATAATAAATATTTATTTAGAAGTCGTTTCCGTTTTAAACATCCGACTAGTTATGCTTTCGCGGTGTTCCTGGAACCGCGGGTTTTTTTTTCCAAAAATTATATTTTAATAATATGCTTCTATACTTTCAGAACAAAAAATTAACTGTAGGTAAATATGCTTCCGAATATCTGATCTCTGGTTATAATGGATGTTTGTCGCATGGTTATCGTATGATAAAAACGGTGGAAATTAGCAAAACATGAGGGTATCAGAAGAAGAAGGTACCCTAGGAAGACATATAGGGACCTTATTGGTGATGTTCTTCAGAAAGGTCAGGTGTGTAGTACTCACAACCGGCGTGCGTGTATGACCAGATGTATGAACGTAAACGAGGCAAAAGGAGTATGTATGGATCGTAGCAGGTGGCGTTCTGTAGTTTCTGCCTACACCCATGGGAAGAAGGCGTGAGTTTATGTATGTATGTATGTGGGTACCAGCTATAATAATTTAAATTAGTGAGAATAACGATATAAATTTCATTACCGACTACTACTAAAGAGAGCACTACCACCTAGCTAGCGTTATTTCACGTTTCGGTAATCAGATATTTGTTCAGTGAGGATGCCTGTGTACATATCTGATTTGTTTGTAATGTAACCCATGGCACACAGGGAATTTGAAAACAGGCGTGGTTATCCTATGTTTAGGAAGCGTTTATTTCATTAATTAGCGCCGGAGTTAGGTTCAACTTAGTTGTAAAAACTAGGTAGTTGATGATTGTAGCTCGGTGGCGCCGCGCGCCGGCTTGAAAACAATTATTATTATTTATTATTATAAGCAGAGATCGGATATTCGGATACATATTTACCTAGATAAATTTTTAGCTATGGCCAGTACGGAAGCAGCTTCATAAAATATTTTTATTTTCTGTAAAAAATTAAATGCATATTTATTTATTAAAAATTAATGTTTTACCCCCGATGCAAATATATGTGTGTAGGGTGTAAGAGGGGGGATGGTGTGTGTTAGTTAAAACAAAAAATAAATTAAAATAATTATTTTCATTAAATTAAGTAAATTAAGTACATCCTGATTGGGCGTAAATATTATACCTCGGCTGCAACAACTTTAAATACTACCTTTCGATCGCTATGTTGGTCCGGTTTGGTCACTGAAATCTGACGTTAGCGGGATTTTTTGGATACAAAAGCGCATTCCGTATTAGCCAACATCTCAACTTTAGGTGAATATGCCTCCAAATATCCGATCTCTGATTATAAGCCTGTGTTGTCCCACGGCAGGGCAAATGCGTCCCTTCCCATTTTCCACTTTTCCCGAACTACTGCGAAGTCCAGCTCATCCCGCCATCTCTTCAAAAAAAGTAACTCGATTTTAGTACATTTTAGAGGGGAGCGTATTTTAGTATATAATGTAACAAAGTCGAATACAAGCAATTGCCATCAGTTGCTTGTATTCATCATTTAACTTTGATACTTAGTTGCTTGAATTCAGTTGAGTTTTTATCGTCAAAAGTAGATAAGTACTTGAAAATGTTTCCATGAATAACTCTATAAGTTTGCTTTACTTTAAGATATCTTACTGACCGTTACACTAACCGATGTACTAAGAAAGGAAACGAAATGTTCAAAAAAATAAAATAGGGGCAGTCTTTGCGGACTGCCGATAGAAGTGAAAACTAAATAACTTGTAAACCCGCTCATGGGAAGCGTGCGGTGACGATGACGCGATTTTCACGCTTTTTTTACACCCAAAGAGTGATCAACGCGTCTAAAGAAGTTTTCACTTCAATAATTTCTTTGGAATGAAGTTCTTTAACTGGGCTTGCGATAGGAGTAAACTGGTAGAAATTGTAACGAAAATACGTAATGCTCCCTCCATGCGACTTTCTCTTCGTATTTTCACTTTTCTTTCAGAGAGTTTTCATGATTTTCCAGGGTGCTGCGGCCAATAGTGAGGTTAAAATTAAATCCAAGACGTCGGATTCGAAAATTCTAAAACGTTTCGTCATGGGTGTCGTTTTCATGGTTTTCGAGGGTGCTAAAGCCGATAGTGAGGTGAAAATGAGAATCCAAAATGGCGACAACTTTATAAGAGCTTCTAAAAACTTATACTAGATGACTCTGTATTAAAAACGCGTATTAAATTCATATTTTCTCTCTCTCTCTCTCTCTCTCTTTTTCTTTACGAGTGTGTGTGCGTGCGAGTATCGCGTAATCTCGTAAGGAACTTCATTCCTGGAGGCTTAGCGTTTTCGGACAGGTAAAAAAACATTGGGAGTAGTGACAACTGTAACTGTCACATCATGGTGTCATTCATTGTTAGGTCGGGCACCTAACTAATCTTATGTCCGTAGATGATGCGGAGTAGGAAACGACCGTAACGTCGGCCGAAATTATGGATATCGTGCTTAGAGAGTAGACGCTCTGACGGGGATCCCCCGACCGCACAAGTTTTTTCAATAGACGAGCAGCCGATCTGTATTTTTATAAATAGTATAAACCAAATTCACTTTCCGTGTCTGTCTTTGAGACCACTTAGTTCTTCTAAACTACAGAATGGATTCTGATGCTGTTTTCACCATCATTCAGAGAATTTATTCTGGAAGGGTTATGTATAGAATACACTAATATTTAACTTAGATATAGAAAGAATAGAAAAGATAGAAAAAAATAAAATTATTTTATTTGGGACACAAGCAGGTAATACAAAGAGTAAAAAATGACCATTTAAATCTAAGAAAATTAACAATAAAAACAACAATAAACAAGTAAAAACCTGTGCGAGGCCTAAAAGGCTCCAATCTCAACATAATGCTGCGATATTTAAAAAATAAGTACCGCAGCGCTGGTATTCTGATAGAGCCAAACGCTGGTAAGGATACCAACCTGTTTAATTCAACGTCAGTGAAGCCGTTTCCTAATTATACACATTGGGATCGAATTTCAGCATCTCTAGGTCGTTGAATATTTTTGCAAATTCTTCAATCCAACACTGGATATTGAAGGTATTCAAAAACAGCCTGTGGCGAATCTTAGGGGAAGTCTTTGTCCAGCAAAGAACATACTTTGATTGGATATGCTTGGCTCAATGCTGGTCCTGCTCCACAAGGGCGCATAAACTAATTGATTAGCATTTAAAATTACTGTTGGAGCTGCTGAAGATTGTAAAAACTATCTTTGCTTTGTATAAATTCAATCTTTTAGTATTGTATAATTGCATAGCACATGTGTGAGTAGGTACTATGTACCTACTATAAAGCTACCATTTACTAGGTTTTTCTTTCATTGACTTGAATGTGCCCTGGCGGCTGAGAGTATGCAATGCTCACTCAAATGTCTCGCTGGTGGTGACGTGTGTGTTGGATCATTAAGTTCCCTTCAAAATGGTTGAGCCGAATGGTGCTGATCCATGCGTCATGTTCGTGAAGGGGCGCCGTCAGTAGGGACTGGTCATTTCTTAACTGCCACGGCTTATTTTAATTTAACTTGATATTTAAATTGTTTTTGTCTTTTTATTACGGACACTTTTAATGTTCTGCATCGTTCTCACACACATAATTTCAACATGAACGATGTAACCAATATTTTGTAACCATATTTTGATTTAAAAGAGTGTCCATGGAGTTTCTTGCCCGTTCTTCTCCATAGGTACCTACTACGCTTTGGAATGGGCAACTAGCTTCATCTTTCTGACTGACCGACCTCTTGACAATTCAAAAGTGCCTGTAATTGGTTTATTTGAAATAAATGCTTTGAGTTGGAGTTTGGGTTTTAATTACGATATTGAGTCAGTTTTTTGGTGCTATAAAACAGGGTAGCAGGGTACATCGACGCGCAAACTGAAATCATGAATTCAGCACATGATTCTACCCCCATGAGTAGAAATTTTTCGCCAGTTATCATAAAACAAATCTACTGTTTCATAGAAAAGTGCAATACCTATGAGGTCAAAATGTATGGAACAGCTAACATTCTTTTTTATAACGGACGAAAAATTTCAACGCAAGGGGTTGCGAATCCTGTACTGAATCCATGGTAACAGGTTATAATAAAACATTTATTTCAGGCAAAATGGCCAATAGACATATACCTTACAAACTAACATATATAAAGTATAAAACAAAACTTGTGTTAAAAAAACTTTTTTACAAAAAAACAACCGACTTCCAAAAAAAACACTAAAAGACGTGAAAAATAACTTTAATTTCGGAAGTCGGTGCCTTTGGTTTTGTATTTTCGTGTTTGGCCACCGACTTCCGAAATTAAAGTTATTTTTCACGTCTTTTAGTGTTTTTTTTGGAAGTCGGTTGTTTTTTTGTAAAAAAGTTTTTATTTTTCACTTTTTAGTTGCGGTACCTACCCCACATAAATTCGTATACCACTACTTGGTGTGTAAATAACAGTGACAGGAAATTATTAACACATCATCCATATAAACTAAGTGGAAAAAATCTGTAGTATTAAGGATAACTCAAAAACTACTGGTCAGACCTTGATCATATTTAAATGGGACCACATGTGAAGCATCAGCTATCAAATAAAAAAGAATCATCCAAATCAGTTCACCCAGAAAAAAGTTATGAGCTAACAAACATAAAAACAAAAAAAAAAAAAAAAAAAAACATACAGACGAATTGAGAACCTCCTCCTTTTTGTGAAGTCGGTTAAAAAATAGCTTAAAACTATGTTAGAAGCACTTCACTAGCTTGTTCCTGAGCTGACTTATGGTACTTGCCGCGGAAGCGACGGAACACCACGTCCTGCGGCCAAAAGTCTTCTGCCATGACGACGGACAGGTAACAATTCGGTACTCGCACCACGAACGCCTTGAAGTTGACGTTGCGTTGCGACTCCAGTAACTGCACCCTCGTCTTCTGGCGTACGTACTCCACGATGTCCTCCGCCTTAGTGGTGTAGTGTAGGCGGGAGATGTACATCGGTGTGTTCGGCTTTGCGGCACGTAAGTTTACTCTGGGCTCCGTAGGAGCTTTGCCGCAGCAGTTCTTGTTCGTTCGCGACTGACGCTTCCTTCTTTGCACTGTCACAAAGTCCTCAACATCAGCCCGATGCCCGATGCATTGATGTCACTGCCAACCTGTATAATTACTTACTGGACAAAAGAGACTCCACAAGAATCATGCGCACGCACTCGATGGTCATTCCCGCTACCAAAATTACTGACAGGCAAACCTTTTTACCCCTAGGTACATAGAGAAGGGAAGATGGGGAGATTTCTGTAAGTGTAACTGTATGTGTCAATGGCATTCCTATGGCAATAGTAACAGCATAACATGCTCAAATAATATCTCACATACTATGTCTTAAACTAATTCACACTCGTGCCCGAACACTTATCACAAAGATGTTCATGAGAATTCTTGTACGTACAATACATGGTACACTTTTAGACCTTTAAATGTGAACTACAAATAGATTGTTGTGTCGGTCTTTGTGTCTACAATTAGGCGTAATTGAGACAATTGATAAATGGCCGACACAGCAAGTAAACAGTGCTAAGATTAAATGATACATTTTATAGTTACTCGTTAACGTTAAAAGGAACACATATTTTTTGCTCAATTATCCAATCCGTGATTCATATCAGAGTCTCTTTTTTAAAAGAGACTGTGATCTGTGACTGTGTGCGTGTGTATGTGTGTGAGGGTGTGTCTGTGTGTGACTGTGTGTATGTGTCTGTGACTTTAGTCCAGACATAATCTTGGTCAGATCATGTGAGTAAACCATGTAGATTGGTATCTGAAATAGTCTTTTGAGGAAAGAACCTCACAGATTTGAGTGGACCTATCCAGGTCGCTAGGACACAGGCCTCCTATCTGTGAGAATGTTTAATGAATATTTTTTAGTTTTTTATTCTAATAACTTCTCGTAGTATTGTGCTAAATATAGGTCTTATAATTCACAACAAACAGATGTATTGCTTGGGGGTTTATTGCGAAACTTCTTCTCATCTAAAACATTTTAGGTAGTGAAGGGCGGGTGTTTTGGGCGACTGTCTTATGTCATTTTGACGTTCATTATGATTGTGTTCTCTGCCTAATTTGTATAATGAAAAATAGGCAGTCCTGGGGACTGCCGACAGAAGTCAAAACTTAGAACTATGAAATAACAGTGGACGCTTTTATTACATATAGCTACATATATACTGTGAACATTTATAGCATGTCGGTGACGCGAAACCATAAGAATTTCCCCTGCCAAAAATCGCTTAACGAAGTTTCACTTTAATAATCAATTTTCTGTTTCGCCAAAAGAACCTGTTCGAAGACAATCCCTAATTTTTAGAGATTTGGGATAGCCAGATATAAATTTTGAATCCGATCGAGTCGCCCATAAAGCTCAATATCCGGCCAAATGTAACCAAAGTTAGGCTTTCCGTTTTCGATCTGCGGGGTAATTGCGTAACACACTAACAGTAGGAATAGCTTTCATTTTGACAGTTCAACAACATTCATTGCGTTATTTACGTTGTTGAGCAGACAAATTTCTCGAACATATGAAGCTATGGATTATCAATAGGCTTCAAAATGATTCAGGTTGTGATAGATAGTGTGTTACGTAATTAGGTAGCAGGCAATGGTGCCTGGGCCTACAATTAGGGTTGCCAATTTGAAATTTGAAAAGTCCTGACAAAAAGGCCAGATATTATTTTCGAAAAAGTCCAGACATTTTATTTTTAAGACTATCTTTTTTCAGTATTCATTTAAAATTTTTATGATTGCTGCTGACTGGTTCGTTGGGCTAGTTAGAATGTTCGTGGGTTCGATTCCCAGGACCTGCAAAATGTTATTGCGAATTTCTCAGTAGCCCGGAGTCTGGATTTGTGTCCGGTTGATGGTACTAGGCTCGCCCCACTATTACATGGGACTTGAACATAACTGGCGAAATGTGGGTGTACTATAGGTACACCTGTGCCCAAACCTTCAGCAATTACAGGCGTGATCTTATCTTATGTTATATAATTGATATTATGTTATTTACATTTTCTAAAAGAAATCCGCTAAGTCGAAAAGTTCGGACAAATGATGATCCAGATAAAATCCGTACATGTGGAAAAGTCTGACATGTCCGGACAAATCCAGACGGATGGTAAACCCTACTTGCAATCCAAATTGCCTCGTTCAAAGCGTTACCTAATTTCACCCACCTTTGTGTCGCTCACAACAATGAATTGAAATGAAACAGGTACGGACAAGTACAGACATGTATCTACGAACATGTTTAGCTATGTCGTAGACATATTTGTATTAAGGCGGTAGGTACCCCGACCAAAACCTTGCCATAGTGCGTTATTCAGAGGCTATTACTTAACTCATTCACTATGGGTAATAAACTACATCTAAAATACGTTCGATAACCTATCATCACATTGCTCGTTCTTATTTGTTTTTTTGTGCTGTAAATACATTTAAAATCTCCTTATAAAAAAGTGACTAAAATTATTAATTGCATGCATCTTTTCTTAAAGGTGACGTTCTAATAATTTAAGGATTACACTAATGAATAGATAGTTTAAAAATTTAAATAATTGTCGTTTTATTTTATTTCAAAAGCTCACTTGTCTTTTTTTATTAAAATAATTCCACAATGTTTGAGAATTCAATGATAAATGGGCGTGTGCAAGGAGTGGGACAGAGCGAGACTCAGCGACGGAACAGAAAAGGACCGAACGCTCAAGGTCGTTTGGTCAGGGAAGCGCCTTAACATACAGTATTTCAACTGGGAGCAAATAGTCGTATTCACTCACACACTCAAACGCGTTTACACGAAATCTTAGACCAAACAATGTCCCATAAGCTGGAGTGTCCAAAATGTCTATACATCTGCACATCTGAGGGCCTAAAAATCGCCACTGATGCCACGATTGATGGAGCCACCTACTTACTGGACCCAACTCAGCTAGCGTAATAAAGTATTTTTACTTTTGCCATCGACATCGAAAACAAAAATAAGGCGATATCCAAGTATACTTCAGATAATCAGGAAGTCGCGAGGATGTCGCTTCCAGACAAATGGTTACGTTTTATCCGTGTAATGCATTTTAATTTAAAATTTTGGCTGAAAAAATTGAGTAATTGTAACAGAAATTTGATGGAAAGAAAAAGATGGTAACACAACAACAATAATTTATTAGTAGTTTTTTTTTAATTTAATACAATATAACTCCTCCCCTGGCTCACACACATGCGGAGATCCTCCTGGGCATGCGGAGGAATAAGTTATCCAGCATTTCTTGCGGTATCCTGACCCATTCTTGAATAGCGGCTTTTGTTTTACGAAAAGGGCCTAGTTGAGGTACTGATCATCGTTATACTGTGGCTATGTCAGGGTATACCTATGCACGCGTACGCGGACGCACGCTTGATTTAGCATGCACCACGTGATTGCACGCATTCAGTGACCGACATTTTTACTAGCCGTGCAAAAAGGTTTTTGTTTTTTGTTTTTTTGCGGTTGATTTCGTTTGTTGCAAATAGCTTTGTCAATGTTTAGCAGTAAACGTTTTTCGGTTGATTTGATTTTCTTTATTGCATTCCATAATGATAGTAAACCAGTTTGTACCTACGGTTAAAATTAAGGAAACAACTATGGACTCTGTCGGGCACAGCTTAGTAGGAGAGAAGAGGAAGAGCGCTTACCTATTTGTGTTTATAAACACAAATAGGTAAGCGCTCTTCCTCCTATATAATATTTATTCATGTATTCTGATAGTTGTATTTTTAATTTATTACAATTTTTCTTCTTCTAATATTTAATTTATTGAAGTACCTATTTTAATAATATTTTGATTTTATCTCTTAAGTTTTAAATAATACCCTTAGGTAGGACTTTTTTGTGTTTTACTCGTACTTATATATTTTTCGTTCGTTAGTTATTCTTGTTGTCTTTGTTTAAACTACGATAATCGGTTATTACGAGTATACTTAATTTATTCTACGATTCTGTATTTATTAATGACTAGAAATTATGTTTAAATGAAAATAAGTTATTGCACTATGTATTTAATATAAATATATAAAATACAAAATACTATGAAATACTATGAATTGCAATTAAGATATTGAAGTATTTATATTAGTTGTTTTATTTGTTTAATTTTATATTTAATAAGTAGTATTAAATGTACATTTTTATTTATGTCTTTCGTGTAAATTATAATGTATCGTCTAAATATTCGTATAAACTATAATAGTTTTTACCCAATAGAAAGAGTTTTAATTTATTAATAAAACTGTTATTTTTAATAACTTTTTTATTGGTTGATCTTGCGGAGGGCAAATGAAAATTTTTATAGCGTAGCTTTTATTTTTTTAATGTGACCGTTCCAATTAATATGTGACTCTATGTCTAGTCCTAAAAGGATGAACTTGTTAACAACTTCTAAAATTAAACCATTGATGCTGAAGTATAAAATGGGTACTTTTCGACAGAGTTGAAATTTTGTATTTGTCTTATTGAAGTTAATTTCAAGATTATGTTCGGTCATCCAATTGATTGTGGCGTTAAATACAGATTTTAATTATTCATTTAGATTAATATATTAGATTCACATGAGGTGAGTATTGATACATCATCTGCAAACAGGACACATGGTTCATTAATATTGTTAGGAAGGTCGTTGATATACACAAGGAATAGGAAACAACCTATTACACTTCCTTGTGGGATAGAGGCGTTAATTAGTTTATTGTCGGACTGGATTAACTCTATTTCATTATTAGTTCCGCAGTTGTGAAATTTGGTTTCCACCAGTTTTTCTCTATGCTTTAAATAGGATGTGAACCAATCATAACATATGCCGCGGATTCCAATGCCATATCATTTATTTAATAATATTTCAAATTGTACTTTATCATAAGCTTTTGTGATAACAAGAAATGAAGTTAAGGCATATTTTTTTATTACCTATTAATAATATTGAGGGCTTCTTGGATATACTTATACACTGCTAATATTGTGGATCGCTTTTTTCGAAAACCATATTGACACTCGTTCAAGATGTTATTTATACTTTTGACAGAATGCATTAACTCGATTTTCCAAATATTTTTAAGATGTTGGTAGAGAGCAATGGAGCGATAATTGTTTAGGTCGGTTTTTACGTTTTTCTTATGGATCGGATCTATTAGGGCTTTTTATAAGAGACTAGGTAAAGCGCCGTCTTCAAAAGATTAGTTTATTAGTAAGCAAAACGGTAGAGTAAATTCATCTGCACATTGTCTCAATAGAGTAAATGGAATCTCGTCTATACCATGGCTATTTCTGTTTTTTAA
This sequence comes from Griposia aprilina, assembly GCA_916610205.1. Taxonomy (NCBI): domain Eukaryota; kingdom Metazoa; phylum Arthropoda; class Insecta; order Lepidoptera; family Noctuidae; genus Griposia; species Griposia aprilina. Next base: position 4,138,233 of record OU744302.1, read on the forward strand.
GTTTTTTATTAATGCATTCACCTCGCAAGGATCTACTGGACTAAGGAATATTGTATTCTCTGTTGGTGAGATCACAAGGGCTCCTTTCAGTTTGTTACCAGTCAAGTTTGTGTTACCTTCCCTAATAGAAGCAAAGAAATTATTAAAAGTGTTGGCTCTGAAGTTTCGTTATTATTAATAATGTAAACTTATATTATGCTTACACTTTTCATTTTCTTGTTTGTACGTTCATTTATTATTCCCCACGTAGCTTTAACTTTGTTATTTGATTTTGTAATTTTATTTTTAAAGTCCTTTTTTTTTTGCTGTCGCTAAGTTTTCTTCAATACTTTTCAATAGCTTTTGCAATATCGTATTAGAATTGGATTTTTCGTTTTTGTGGTTTTTGTTTTCAGTAAGTAATCTTTTGTTTTTACAAGTTTTTTTTTTTTGCCTGCGGTGAGCCTATATTTTTTATACTTTGAATTTCATTATTTATTTGTAATGGCATGCATTGGTTAAGAGCGGGTAGTAACCAAAATTGCCCATCTTCAATTTGATTTTTCATGAAATTGATAAGACTTATGTATAAAATAAAAAAATGTGAGTAACTACATGGTATTTTCAAACTTTTTGTGGAACAGAAACACAAAATGTTAAAATTTTCTCGATAAAACAACATCACGAAGTTACCTCTAATTTTTATGTATTTTCAATTTGTACTTCATATGCTAATGACTAATAGGATAAAAATTTGATGACTATTTGTATTAATACAAGGCGAAAGAAATTGTGGAGGCATTTTTTGAAATTCCTTTTATTTTTAGTTTTATTACGACTACAAGCTTTATGCACTTACGACGTTTTAAGTTCGTGGAAGAAGTCATCTTCCGTCGCACGTTGCGGGAACTTCAAGCATATTTTTGTTTCACAAATCAGTCGCCGTCGCTCTGTTGAGACGAGAGGACTGCGCTTGAATTTTCGGCTGCTCTGGGATATAATTTATTTGCGTAAATAATATTTTCGTAATGTATCACATTGTAGGAAAGAGACTGTGAAATAGAAAACATGAAAAAAACAATAAAACCACTTCCGAAACTATTATTAAAATCGTTCAGAATTGATAAACTAAATAAATACCGCGGCTAAACTATAAAATAAAAATATTATAATAATTCAATGTTGATATTTGAAAACTCAAGATGACATACATTTATTTGACACATTTTTGAGTGGTATAGTACAACTAGCGCCATTGCTCTGCATTTCGGTCAATTTTCTTGCGGAGAAAATTTACAACACAGAGTTCGTGCTGGAGATTTTAGATCTTATTGCTTTTAACTCAAGATCCAAATTCGTTTACTCCCACTTTCGTTGACAAACTCCTTGTAAGGGTAACCATAGACGAACCATTTCGAGCGACTTTCGACCAACCCCCGAATCAAGTTGAAACTCAAAATTTAACATATAGGTAGGTCTAATTATATTAGTGGAGTTAACAAAATAATTAAACCGGAAATCTAAAATACGTAATGGGTTTATTGCGGGCAAAAACACGAAATGGTATGCACGAGACATGACATTTTTCATACGAATAGTGTTCTCATGACTAGATCCCTTTTTATGGTGAGTATGAGTAACGGTTGTGACGAATCACAATGTTGGGGATTATCGGCTTGCTTTTCAAAGCTAAAGATTCAACAGTTACAAAAGAGGAACGTAATAAACTTTCGACTTTCTTTGGCACGCATTTATATATATGTCAATTATTTTGTCGGTAAAGCCGACTAATGTACTGCTTGTTCCGAAATTGGCCTTTTTACACAAATGTTATCGGCGAGGACTTTGTTCTACTCGCGCTTAATAGGTGTTTACGGTTTTCATGACACATGCCATTTGACTTTGCACAATACAGTGCAAAATCCACCATACAAATATTATTTTTTACTTGGTAACACGGTTGCTAATTGACTTTGCACGATCCTGCTGAGCAATATCCACGATATACCATTATATTTTTTTACTTGGTTAACTCTGTTTTCCACGAAGACGTCGTGAGGTCCAACTTATAGAAGGCCCTTAGTAAAATTTGGTTACATTGGAAATTGAACTTTGGCACATCAGCATTGAGTTTCTAGTTCCAAAACATGACTATGATCTATGATTCTGAATTCAAGCTTAGCGTATAGTATAGGCAAAATACACAGATGTTTTTCCTACTGAAGAATTTCATTGAAAATAAAGGGACTGGACAATGATCATATTTCGTTTAAATATTGTAATTAAAACCATTCGAGGAATAGGGTTGCTGATCACAGCGGTCCAACTTCGTAGATGATTGCTGTTTTTGTTCAATTGATTTCATTTTCTCAAAGTAAAAAAGCGGAAGGTAAGTGATGCGATTATAATTATTCTATTTCATATCGTCAAAAAAGCATATTTATCGAGTTTGTTTTCATCATCATGTAGGTAGTATCATGAGCATGTGGTATAGGACTTTGATGGAAGCGCTTTGCTTTTTAGCGTTCCGTGCCTCAAAAGGAAAAATCGAAACACTTATAGGATCACTTTGTTATCCATCTGTCTGACCCCTTTTCTCAGGAATGCGCGGGGTGTATCACATTGAAATTGAACTGCCTTACTTTGGAGCTGTAAAAAAATCGGGCGAAAGACGTTTACTTAGAATCTTGGTATAAATTGCCATTCATTTCGCATATTTTGACTGATTTGACTCGCAAATAAATTAAAACCTAGAATCACAAAATGTGGTAAGAAACAAGGTCTCAAAGTACAAATAGGTACAGGAAAATATCTGGAAATCGTTAATTTGTAGTTATATTACATAATGTAGGGGACCATATTTTCTCAACTACAACGTTAACTTTGTCTTTCAATTCGGAATCGAAAATTTATAGGCCGTACCTATCTTGAATGAACATTTAGTCTTTATTTCATTCGAGTCAGTTTACTCTCCAATCTAACAACCCACCAGCATCGGTAACAGATTCAGGGACATACAATAATATTGAATAATAGACCTACTTGTAGGTACACAGCAATCATACATCATGGTACATTGATTAGAGCGGTTTCATCTGATTATTTTGCGTATACTCGTACATACTACACAAGATTTAAATTCAAATGCCTAGATATACGCCGGGCGAAAAGTTTCTGCTGGCGGGAAGGGATTGTGTTTTGTTTTCGTCGTGTTTGATGAGAGGGGTAGGCAAAGAGGCGCGGGTGAAACTTAATTTTTTTCTGTCTTACTGCGCCCTCTTAAGGATTTTATAAGTGTGTCGTCAAGCGCTTTATAATTGTCATCAATGTTTTTATCACTCTTTTATCTTTCCAATTTATTTCCTGTAATTTGGACTAGAAATGTACTATGTTTGGGTTATTGAATAGTCTTTTCTTTTGCGATTTACGTTTGACATGTATTGTCTGTGTGTGCAATTGTGCATGTATTACTAGGTATCCTCGCCGCTTGCACCGTTTGTACCAACCGCTAGAGACGGGTGAATCTCTTTCATTCAAACGCCGAAATATAAAAAAAACAAAAAAGATCTAAATTGTTACAGCCCGGCTGTCGAGAGAATCCGTTCCCGACACCTGACAGAGCGACAGACAATTCTAGTAGTTAATAAAGATCTAATTCGCAAAACACGTATTCTTTTGTATGAAACTGACAGGTGTCAAGAACGCATTCTCTAATTCCGATCCAGCCTGTACCTTGCTGCCTTCTCCCAGCGACGGCCTAAGCCGAGGCTCGTACCCCGCAGGCTATTGTCGCCTAGTTTGTAAGTTTTTTAAACCCTGGCTGGGGAGTAATTCATCAACTCGTCCTACATGCCTACGGCCCATTTGGGACGACTTGCAGAAAATCAAAATAAATGATATATAAATAAATTTTAATAAGCAATTCAAATATTAAATTAAATTAAAATAAGCCGTGGCAGGTAAGAAATGACCAGTCCCCACGGACGGCGCCCGCTCACGAACATGACGCATGGATCAGCATCATTCAGCTCAATCATTTTGAAGGGAACTTAATGATCCAACACACACGCCACCACCAGCGAGACATTAGAGAGAGCATGACATACTCTCATCCGCCAGATGAGAGAATATTAGTAAGATTAAGATGAACACATCATAAATAAGTCAAACGCTTATTGACGCCTGAAATATGTATCAGAGCAAACACTTGCTATGAACTTTCTAAAAGGCAGTTTGCGTTCTTAATAATTATTTTCTAACAAAATACATTCTGAAATGGATTACGGACTATTGTTCCTTATTTCGTTTTACGATTTTAGAATTGCTTTATGCATAACAGTTCCTACTCGGTCGCGTTATGAATTTGGTCGCATTTAATTTCAGATTTAACTGATTAGTAGGTAAATAATTAGGTAATTATTTGATGTTGTTAATTCACACCAGTTTTACCAAGGGGTATCGTATTACCCAGTAACTGGGTTGTGGATTTCAGATAGACAGTCGCTCCATGTAAAATACTGGTATTCAGTTGCATCCGGTAAGACTAGAGCCGACCCCAATATAATTAGAAAAAGGCAGATTGATTGCAGATAATTAAAACTTAAAACAAAAGTTTAGAGCACCTTTTTCGCTGTCCGCCAACTTGGAGTTAATTACAAGAATAAAGCTCTTGGAAAAAGCAATAATTTACTTTATTATAGACATAAATAAACTTTATGTTACGAGGAAAGTGTTAGGAATCTACGAGGGACTATTCCGAGGACGCGAAGAACGCAAGACTCCCGGCCAATTACTTTGGGAAAACTCTGGAGTACCTACTTATAGCTAGGAATTTTAGATTATTAAAAAATGCGAAAATATTTTCTTTACGGAAAAATGTTGGGTACCCCTGCTTTTTGTGTACGGTATTTATGAGAACAGTAGGATTTAATGTAGTTCGGAGTGCAAACATCCGCACGGGTCGATCAAAATCAAATCAAAACGTTTAAGAGGGCACACACGGGTCCACTAGCGCCACTCCTTTAAAAAAGTATTATCTCGTAACTCGGAAGGAATTTTGAATAACGGCTAAATAAGCGACCTCGGTAGGTGTGTCAAGATTTTTCTAATACCTTCTATAAACTTTCATATTGAGACACGAAGCAACAAAATTCAATCTAAACAAAAGCGGCCACATTCATTTAGATCGTATTTTGTTGCTTCGTGTCTCAATATGAAAATTTATAAAAGGTATTAGAAAATTCTAGACACACTTACCGAGGTCGCTTATTTAGCCGTTTTTCAAAATTTCTTCTCAGTCACGAGATAATATTTTTTTAAAGGAGTGGCGCTAGTGGACCCGTGTATGCGCTCTTAATTACTAGAAATACATTGTTTTGGTAATGGTGAGATCTTATAACCTAAGTGTCATGGTATTCTGCCCGTAAGCAAGCGTGCAAATCGAAGGAAGGCCAAAGGTTAAGCTACGCTTGCCGCGGTCGGTTCGTGGATGGGTGACTATCTATTACGTATCGAGACCCCTCCGTGCCTCGGAAAGCACGTTGAGCCGTTGGTCCCGGCTGTCTTAAGTAGATCTTCTATAGTCGTTACGGTTTTTTTTACTGATTGTCTTTCCTGTGCGTGTCCCAAATAAAATATTTTTCTTTCTTTCTTTCTGTTCTTTCTTCCCTTTCTTTCTTTCTTTTCTTTATTTCTTTCAGAGGCCCAAAAAGCCCGACAACCAGTCTTGCTAAGGGGTATTGTGTTACCTAGTAACTGGGTTGTGGAAGTCAGATAGGCAGCCCCTAAATCGAAAATACTGGTATTCAACTGCTTCCAGTTATACTGGGAGCTAACCCCAAACTAGTTGAGTGAAGGCTAGGCAGATTGATTGAGGATTGAATGTAGATCCAATTTTATAAGTTGCTGAACTAATTTGTAGGTGAAACCGGAACTGGTTGACTAACTTTCCACTTACTGGTCTTTATTTTCACTTATTGGCCTTTATTTTTACTTATTGGTCTTTATTTTCAGTTATTGGTCCTTGTTTTACTTTTTGGTCTTTATTTTCACTTATTGGTCTTTATTTTCACTTATTGGTATTTATTTTCACTTATTGGTATTTATTTACACTTAACGGGCTGTATTTTAGCTTATTGGTCTTTATTTTTACTTATTGGTCTTTATTTTTACTTATTGGTCTTTATTTTCTCTTAGTGGTCTTTATTTTTACTTATTGGTCTTTATTATCATTTATTGGTATTTATTTTCACTTTATGATCTTTATTTTCTTTGGTCTTGGACAGCCTCGTTATTCCAGTGGTCGCAAGCGGATCTCCTGACCATGAGATTCTGGGTTCGATTCCCATGTCGGGCAAAGTGTTATTGGATTTTTTTATCGGGAATTTCTCAGTAGCAGCCCGGAGGAAAGGCTCGCCCCCATGAGAGATGGGACTTCAACGTAACTGGTGAAATGTGGGTGTAGGTACTAGGTACACCTCTGTCTTACCCTTCGGAGAATACAGGCGTAATGTTATGTTATGTTATGTTATTTAAGAAATGTGACAAATTCAAGAGTGTTTTCTGTCTGCCCGCCATCAAAATATTTAACTGGTATAAAAGTTTGAAGTAGTATAGGGGACTACAGGACCAAAACGCAAGTTTTATAATGCCTAAATGTATATGATCCACTGCAGTAAAGAAAATCAGAAAAATATATGATATTCTTCAGGATATATGCTAGTTATCTAACTAGAAAACAATTTTTTAGACAACAACAAGAGAAAATAATTTTTTAGAGGTATCTTCGTGATTTTTTTCTATCGTACCATGTTAGTTATATTATGTTCACCACACTATCTAGTGTGTTGTAGTTAGTTATATTATGTTCAACACACTAGATAGTGTGGTGAACATAATATAACTAACTTGGTACGATAGAAAAAAATCACGAAGATACCTCTAAAAAAATATTTTCTGATATTTTGTCAGATTATTCTACAAGCAACATATTAAAGTAATAGTGTTCTAATTTTTTAGTCCAATCAATAGATTGTTTTTAAATAGATAATTACTTCATATTTAGCAATAAATTTTCAGCGTTATGTCATCACGGTGTTCTTTCTTTTCTATGTAGTCCGAGATTGATCGCGCTTTAGCTGTTGTCAGCCTCTTAAGTTAATTTCACCTCTGATTTTAAAGTGTGGAATATTTCAGATTTTCGCCTCTGCGAATGATATTAACGAAGAGGAATTCTTTAATTGTGTCAGCCAAAGTAACTGTTCTTTAAATAGTAAAACTCACATTATATTACACTTAATTATACCTTTTATACAAGGTGTTGCTTAACAATCTTTTATTACTTTAACCACGATAGACTTAGCTTTAAAAGACAAAAATATGTACGAAAATAGAATTGATTCTAGTTCAATCTGCTTGCCTTTTACCAACTCTATTGGGGTCGGCTTCGAATCTAACCGGTGGCAGCTTAAAACCAGTATTTTACATGGCGCGACTAACTATCTGACTTCCTTAACCCGGTTACTGGGTAACACAATACCCTTTGGTAAGACTGGTAGTTTGGTAGAGTGGATAGTTATGATTATATTATAATTACCCAGTCTACCAATTATAATTATATTATAATTATCTAGTCTACCAATTATAATTATATTATAATTACCCAGTCTACCAATTATAATTATATTATAATTACCCAGTCTACCAATTATAATTATATTATAATTACCCAGTCTGCCAAACAACCAGTCGAGGGACGAGCCCCTTCAGAATTAATCCTAGTTGCCAGACGAAATTATAATGACCTGAAAGTTGAATCAATAAATTTATAGCTCGTACAGTACTAGCCTTAATTAATGTTCGACAGAACTAGTTCATACCCTCATACTAGTAGTATACCAATCAACCAGGCCATTTGAGTCAACAGTTGCATGTAAACATCGGATTTAATTAAAATCATCCGCCTACAGACTAACTATGAATATGGGCCAGAGGTTATTGACCCTTTCGTAAGTGTTTGTGTTCGTTTATTGTCGATGGTTACGTTTTTCTAAGGTTTAAAAGTTTAAGTTCAATAATGGAATATTCATGTTCTTTTCCTAGCCATTGTAAGTAGGAATGTTTCCATTACTATGATGAATAGTCCAAGAGATAGAATTGACATTTTTTTTGTGATAATAATAATCCATGGAAACTGACATGCCATCGCTAAATAACCAGTAACTATTCTGACACGCAAAGGCGCATTCATTATATTATTATAAGAATGTTCAATAATATTTTTATGAAAGCATAATGGGAGTTATTTCGGTTCGATTGCTTTATCATCACTATCAACAGCCCGACTTTACCCGCTGCTCTCTTTTCTAGCCAATCCCCGCGTTTTTTTTTTTTTTGTAACCTTTTGGAACTCCTCATTGATGTTCTCCGCCCTGAGGCAGACGGAGGGGTCTGTCAGACTTCTACCGACTAAAACCACCCCGTGTTTCCTCGCACACTTGCACAGGGGTCTACAGGGGCAGTTAAGCACTCTTCAACGCAGCCCCCGACTGGTGCCGCCCCGCGTCTGCGGGCTCCGTCTGGTCAAGCGCGAGGAGTGAGGTGTTTGAATCCCCCCGCGACGTCTATGGGACCGTTGTTTGATCAGTAGTCAAACATACTAATAATTAAAATGCGTTAGTTAAACTAACAATTTGTTAAAAATGACTTAAGTATGTTGTTTGACAAATGGTTAAGCTAATTAAAGTTAAAAAATTGTCAATTTGCTATGAAAGTTAACCATGCGTAGACAGAGAACTTAAACTTTAACTATTGTCTAGTGACTAATTGTTAAATTAACTATTTATTGGTCATGTTTAGCTACGTATCAAACAACGGGCCCTTTTAACAATTAGTCACTTGACAATAGTCAATACCTGTCAAAGTTTAACTACTCTTTTATTGTCAATTGTCAATTTTTTAACTGTAGTTAGCTTAACCATTTGTCAAACAACATACTTCTGTAATTTTTAACAAATTGTTAGTTTAACTAATGCATTTTAACTATTAGTATGTTTGACTACTGATCAGACAACGGGCCCTAGGAGGGACGCGCGTAATCCACATGCTCCTGTCCCAGCCTCATCCAGCACCCTAATTACGTAACACACATTCAATCACAATCTGAAACATATTGAAGGATATTGCTGATCTATTGCTTCATATGTTCGAAAAGTTTGTCTGCTCAACAACGTAAATAACGCATTGAATGTTGCTGAACTGTCAAAATGAAAGCCATTGCTACTGTTAGTGTGTTACGCAATTACCCCGCAGGTTTTACCCGCGATGGCAACTATGTCGTCCGTCCATCTCGCCGCACCTCCTCTTCCAGTTGAGTCGATTGTTTAAGTTCGATGCCAAAAAATTATCCATTTTTAGTCGGACTCTATTTCGTTGGTCTAAACTATAAAGAATGCGAGATAATTATCGCTGAGTATCTTCTAGATTCGTCACCCGGGTCACGCAAAATATTATTGAGATAATATCTCAATAATATTGTCACTATCACCATTCTATATAAAATATTTTGTTGTTGTTTAAATTAATTTAATTCGATGTTTGATTTGTGTGTTGTATTGCTAGATTGTGCTTTGTTTTTAAATTATTTTTAACAACCTAATTTTATTCACAATTAATTGTAATAATAAAAATGTAAATGTAAATATTAGTGCATGTGGCGTTAGCCTGTAAGTAATTGTTGCACTCATAAATGTATATCGTGTCCTTTTAAATGAATGTATATGTAAACAATTGTAGGCTAACCTATTAATAAATAAATAATAACATTTTGCGTGACCCGTTATCGTACAACGTACCTATATTATACGTTGAAAACTACAAAGTGAAAAAAAAAGTTTAGTTTAGTTTTCAGAACAAATTATCTTTTTGTATGCACTTGTTTCTGTGACAAATAAACCTATTTTAACCGACTTCAAAAAAAGGAGGAGGTTCTCAATTCGACGGTATTTTTTTTTATGTGTGTTAGCTCGGACTTTTTTCTGGGTGAACTGATTTGGATGATTCTTTTTTATTTGATAGCTGATGCTTCACATGTGGTCCCACTTAAATATGATCAAGTTCTGACCAGCAGTTTTTGAGTTATCCTTAATACTGCATAATTTTTCCACTTAGTTTATATTGATGATGTTTTAATAATTTCCTGTCACTGTTATTTACATATCAAGTAGTGGTATATGAGTTTGTGTGGGGTAGATGTACCGCAACTAAAAAGTGAAAAATAAAAACTTTTTACAAAAAAACAACTGGTTGGTTGGTTGTAATAATCTGTAAAAAAGTTTTTTCTTTCTTTCTTTTCTTTCTTTAATTTCGGAAGTCGGTGTCTTTGGTTTTTTTTTATTTTCGTTTTTTGTCACAGACTTCCGAAATTAAACTTATTTTTCAGTATGTACCTAGTGTTTTTTTTTTTGGGAAGTTGGTTGTTTCTTTTTTTGTAATAAGTAAAAAAAACATTTTTCTCTTTTTAGTTGTTGTACCTACGCCACACAAATTCGTATACCACTACTTGCTATGTAAATAACAGTGAGAGGAAGTTATTATTATAATAGTGTACCTACTTAATAAAGAGTATTCTATTTTATAACATCATCAATAAACATTAAGTGGAAAAAATACGTATTACTGAAGCTAACTGAAAAAATACTAAAGAAAAGTTAATAAAATTTATATGGGGCCACCCCTGAGGCATACCTAGCCATTAAAAAAAGAAATTTCGAAATCGATCCACAATTTGTCACAATTGAGAACCTCCTCCTTTTTGGAGTCGGTAAAAAAAAAGTGAAATGTGGGTGTTCTATAGGTACATCCCTGCCTAAACCTTCAAAGAAAACAGGCGTGATGATACGTTATCGCTATTAAAATTACACTTCGTCTAGGCCCTCTGGAACTGGGATATACATTGGTATGCAAGGTATATGTAGACTGTATTCTGGTTTGAAGGGTACAGGTGTAGCGGGATCTACACAGCCTCATGCGAGCTACACATCACACTGACGTCACGCAAATCCTGCATCGCGCAAGCAGAGTTTACCGCGCGACTAGCATATATACAACGTCCCGACATCAACCGTCGGGCAGTTGCCCACCAGACACAACACCCTTCTGGTCGGAGGATCCTCCCTTTTCTATAGAGTATGAGGGAACTTTACACCCTGTTCCTCATACCTACTAGCGCCTCCGCCCAATAAAACACGTAATTATAGTTTCAACTTGCATACTTATTTAGATCAATTTTTACATATTGTACATTTTATTTCATGACGTTCACTGTCGGCCCACGAAACTGACTCCTACCTCTTTTTCTTTTTCTACTAGGTACTTTTTTGTCTAAATTCGTATTAGCATTTATTTCATAACTTTTTGTCATCTCTACATGGTATGCTCAGGTACAGGTATACGTAAAAATATAAGCAGATTCAAGAAATTCCAGCAATTTATCTGGTTAGCCATGCAACGGCAAACTCTTTCCATGAGGTCATCCTATTTCCCAATCTAAATAATTAGGTAAAGGAAATTGCAGGGACTAAACCTAGAGCGCCCCCTATTACATTGAACTTAAACATATCGTTGAGCGTTGAGCTGCACGTTTACTGACAATAAGTGCAATGACTGCACCGGTCCACTCAATCTGTGTGGTTCTTTCCTCAAAATACAGTTTCAGATACCAATCTTCATGGTCTTCATATGGACTTTAAGAGAGACTGTGACCTCTGAGTTTGTTCCGGCTTTTCTTCTCAGAATAGTCAGATAGGAAACGCCGACCACATCTAGTTTAAAAATATGATTGACGTGTATTTATGTATATGTTTGTACAAACCTACTTACAGAAATAAAATCATTAATCATTATCATAATTGGCGAAAGGTGGGTGTACTAAGGTACACTCACCTTTCGCCATTTTATAAATGTCGCAGCATCATGCTGAGATAGGGGGCTTTTGGCCTCATACAGGACTTTCTGTTGTTATTTTTTTTTAAGCTATTGCATAGCTTCTATCGCGGGCCTTGAGCGCGGGGACCGGAGCCAGAAATTCCGTAACGAAAAAAAACCTCACGCTTCCCACTCCGACGGGCACGGAGGTGTGGCTTGAAGGCCGTGCATTGTCTAACGTCGTTTCTTTTCGGCAGTCTTCGACACGGTGTTTGTGTGCGTGCAACTAGACGTATTGTACGACTCTACGAAGCTCGCACGAATCAAGACGAGCTGCTCCGAAATCGGACGAATACATAAGCAGCTGTTTATGAGAAAGTATATACGTGTATAGGTATTTATCAAAAAGTGTAACTTGAATTAATATTTATTTCCATTTACTTTCGTACCATTTATCATTTACCAGTCGGACACCATACATTTATTATACTCGTAATCACCACTATCTTAAAACTCAATATCCCAATATCTCGGAAACGGCTGGGAATATCAAAATTCTGACCAATTTCCCCCCCCCCCCCCCTCCCCTATAACTCCCTTCTCAAATAGTACATACATACAGACAAGCCCCTTTGACCCCCCTTTTTTGACCCCCTCTTTTTCGACCCCAATATTAAGTTGTATTATATTTATTTATATTTAAATCAATCCCACTTATATATGATCCCGGGACCCCCCCGCGTCACCCCTTTTGACCAACCCCTCCACCCGTCTAGGGCTACTTCACCCCCCCGGGTCTTAACTTTTGAACCGGAGGTCGTAGAGGTATCGAGTTTGGGGTCTTTGGAATCGGCAGTAAAGGGCCTATCTTTTGGCCCCGATAAGGTTAGGGTAAAGCGCCCCATTTTAAATTTATTTTAGATTTAAAAATTTTAAATTCTTATTTCTTATTCTTATACAAAATGCTATGCAATAGCTTTACCGCGGCAGTCCCCGAGTGCCACACGTGTTTTTTTTATCAGTGTCTAGTTTAGTCTGTGATAATCCTGTGCGAGTCCCAATAAATACTTTTTCTTTCTTTCTTATACCTCTGCCTAACCTTTCGGGCATAACAGGCGTGATGTCATGTTCTATAAACATAAAAGAAATAGCAGGGACTATAAACCTTAATCATCTAAGGCACCGCAATTTCTAATCCAATAAAAACAGAATTAAATTTGCTCAGCTCTTTCATACTCTTTAGAAAGTTCACGAATGCGCTCGGTAATAAGCCAGGTGAGTACTTACCTCAGTTTATTAAAACTTCAGCTGATATTTTTATCTGAAAAGCTTCTTATACTCCCAGTGCAGACTCTCAAAGAGGTCTTTTCAGTCTTTTCTATAACTTTTCTGCTAGTTTGGACCATTAATTCCTATTTTACTGAAAATAGTTTTAATTTCGTAGTTCTTGGTCTTGCAGTTCGTCGGACCTTTTTTAAAGATGTTTCAAAATGGGCCAGGTCTATGTAACACTACCTCAAAATAAAGAGAAAAATCCGTACAATTCGGGAAAAATACAGATAATTAATTTAAATGTATACTGTTGTGGTAGTTAATGGATAAATATCAAATATTTTTATCGACTTTCAACGTGGCGTTTCATCGATTTAGTTACTAAAAACAATGACAGTAAACCATAGATCACCCATTGATCACAGAAAGAGAACTGTCAGCTGTCACAACAGTGTCAATAAACATGTCAAACATCATTAATCAATTAATTTCAGCTTGGCGACAAGACGGGTTTTTGTTGTGTGATGCAATTCCAAATGTAATTTCTTGTGGTTTACCAGCAAACAAAGCCATTTTAAAGTAATTAGACAGTTGAGAACTGTTTTAAACGTGTTTCCCTATTTTTCAGTATAGTGTACAAGGCCCTGGCCCAGGCTCCATACATTTTGAAACATCTTCTCTAAAACGTTTCATGTTATCTGTCAAGCAGGACGACACAAAGATTATAATAATAATATAGGAGGGATGACACATTAAAATATTCCGTTTTTTTTTGTATTAATTGAAAAAAATTCGTTGTGTCTCAAAAATTCGTAAAGAATGTGCACTATTTGGATGGAGTTAGGGAACTATGAAGAAGTGTCTTAACGCTGTGTGAGCGTGCGTGTTCCATCGCTGCCCGTTCGATGTCCTCCGCGCACAGGAAGGATGGAAAGTAGCACATGAAGTAATTTTTTGCTCCGTTGGTATAATTGCTGTATGGCGTTCCAGTATGAGGATAAATATTTATTTATCCTCAAAAAATAAGTGTCCTAAACTTTAATTTATTTAAATTAAAGTTTGGGACACTTTATCTTTTTTAATGAATGCTCTGCTTATACTTTAATCAGTGCCTTCCCATAATTACCTACTATTTATATATGACATGAAACATGAAATCTAGCCAAAATTTCATGCTTCCAGACAGACCTAGGGATAAATATAGCCTGAGCGATGTCTGTCAATATTTAAATGAATTTAAGATTTTTATTAAGTAGATTTAAGATATGGTTTTAAGCTTACAAAATGTGTGTCATATTTTAGTTTGTTAATAGTTTTACATAAGTTACGATATTATATTTTTATTTTATTAATCAAATAGGTTTAAGTTGTTATTTATGAATATTTAATTATAATTCTGAATATACATGATTAGAACAGTAAATTGACAAATTATTTTCAAAACAAGAAGTATCAGACAGCTATTTGCAACGTAAGCGAATTCAGAATACCTTAAGGTGGAAGCGCCAGTTTTTTTGCAATTTTTAGGTCACTGTCAGGTTGTATTTTGATTAAAATATGATTCGCAACCGTAACAAATATGGCTTTACAGAATTATAATTATTAGAATCAGCTATACAACTCCATAAGTTGGAATTGACGTCAAATGTCATGATTTCATGAAATAGTCATTCAATACAGTAATATGAACTTAGAAAGATGTATTGCTGATTCTAATGATTATATTTCTGTAAAGCCATATTTGTTACTGTCGCGAATCATATTTTAATCAAAATACAACCTGACAGTGACCTGCAAATTGCAAAAAACGTAAGAAAATTTGAATTACGTGGGCTACCCTGAAGGTTCCGCCTTAAGTTCTTATAACTACAACGAGTGGAAGATGTTCTCCAGCCATAAAGTACTTGGCAAGAGTAAAATCATTCCTTGAAGAATCCTTCTTGATTTGGTTTCGTAACCTTCTCTTGATCAAAGATTCCTTGTTCGGAAAATATGTAAAGTAGTACATAGGCTTTGGCAGACGGGCGCTCTTTATCGTAACTATTTCAATTGGTTCTGCTGATTCTGTTCGGCTAATTTGTTGGTAGACTGTGAAGAGGAAGCTTCATTATTTTTTTTATTTTTTTTCTTATTTTTGATGGGTTTGACTCTAGTCTAGGTCAGAGATAAAGTTGACGATGGAGTGAGTGTATTTATTCAAATAAAGCTGAGAATTATGGGCGATTGCAAGTTTATTTTCAGGGGTGTGCATCTTCAGCTCTACGAAGCGAGCTCGATCATTTTTGCACTTCACCTCGAATATGTTAAGTTATCGTTTATCCATTCATACAAGGAGTAACTTTGTTGACTTATGCAATGAAAATGTCGGATGCAAGAGCGAGTAAAGCAAACTCAATAATTTTAGCATCTCGCCTCGAATAGGACAGGTTTTAATTTGTCCATGCATACAGAAAGAGGACTGACTGTATCGATTCATATAAAGAAGTTTAAGAATTAAGAAGTAGGATGCAAAAGCGAGCGAAGCAAGCTCGATAATGTTAGCACCCAGCCTAGGGTCGATTAGATTTTCGGAAATAAGAGTTCGGTACTTTGTTGAATAATGCAAAAAAGCTTTAGAGTTAAGACATTTCTTGGATCTCGCCTCGAATAAGTTTTTTAGGATCTATTAGGCGTATTCGGATATTTTTTTAGTTCTGAATGTTTTTACACCTATATTTTATTTTGAAGCCAGGTAGGTGCAAGAGCATGCTCTTGAATGAGAGCACTTTTTAAACGTCAAAATTACACAAGACAGGCCCTCAAAATGCCCGCCCTTCACCACTTCCTAGTGCTTTCGCTGGCAACAAACTCCCCAGCAGTACAACTGTCTGCTGAGTTATAAGAACTTGTAAGAACGTTTTTGCTAAACTACGGGTCAATTGCGTAACACATTTACAACGGCAATGCCTTTCATTTTAACTTTTCAACAACATTAATTGCGTTATTTACTTTGTCGAGCAGACTAATTTACAAACATACGAAGCAATGAATTAGCAATTTCCTTCTAAATCCTTCGGCTTGTGATTGAAAGTGTGTTTCAGAGATAGGGTGCTTCTACATTGGTGTTGTCCGACTACTGAGCGTGGTTCGATTCCTAAGACGAGCAAAGTGTCATAGAATATTTTCAGCAGGAATTTCTCGGTAGGTTCGCCCCCATACATAGAACTAAACCATAACTATCGGAATGTGGCAAAGAGTCATTTATTATTGATTTATTACTTATACAAAATCATACCCCTGGACAAAGGACAAAGAGCCATCGCACTAACGCCATATAGCTTCTCACTACATAAGGTTGTGTCCTGAGTGAACGCGACAATCGTGCGAGTATGCGATTATCGCACTCGTTCACCTATATGGCCGCGACCTAACACTTCCACCCAACAGGCATAGACAGTCCTCTATGCAGGGCTTGCTTGAAAGCTGAGGAAACCGTTGCGCATGTGCTCTTTGAATGCACAGGCGTCACCCAGATTAGGACACAAACCCCCAGGGCACCCAGATCCTGCACAGGTGCTCTTAGCAAACCAGGAGACATAATCAACTTCTGGAGGAGGCGGTATGGTTGGAATTCCGCACGCACATAAAGGACTATGTCCGGAAACTAAAACCCCTAAAAAAGAAAGAAGATGGCCGCGACCTAACCAAAGCGATCATCATCATGCGATCGCCGCGTTCATTTTGTTCGGCGAACCCGAACGCGTGGTGGCGTCTACAGATGGTGCCTTCCGGTTTCCCGAACAAATGAGTGACGGGTGAACGCGATGATCACGAACTCGCGCGAACAAACTTTTTCAATATGTTTATGAAATACGTTCACGTTCGATCGTGTTTGTTCGTCATATTTTATGTATATCATGGAAACGATCACGTAATCACGCGACTGTCGCATTTGGTTAGGACAGAGGGTACGCCCATGACTGACAAACGCAAGCGCTAATGTAAAAAAAAAATAGGCTGTCATGGGTACTGGTGACAGAAGTGAACACCCCAAAATGTACACAGGCCATTCCGCGTCGCCACGCGCCAGTCTGACGCAACAAGTCACATTAGCGTATCGGTGACGTTAGCATGTCGGTGACACTGACCCATAAGTTTTGTCCCTACCAAAAATCTCTCACCGCGGATAAAGAAATTTTCACTTTAAAAAACAACTTACTCAAAAACAATAAAATACATGTATTTCCAACAGTAGCGAACATTTTAAATCAAGTTCTAATAGATTTTCGATAACCGATATTGAATGACTGATTTTTTTTATGTGACAGTTACCAATTCATATTCAATTTATTTTTTTACGATACTAAAGTACATATAAAATTTGTGTGGTTACCTTCCCATTAAACCTATCCTGTTATTTTTTTTACCTTCTTTAGAGTGGCATGTTGTATTTAATCAAACCTCAAATAAGTCCTAAAAATACTAAATAGCCAAATAAATGCAATCAATTTGAACGTAGCGAGCACCGCTCGTTTCGCTCGCTCGGCTCGGGCGCGGTTGGTACTTTTCTACGTTGTCCTAGGAAAATTACTGCGACCAATTCAGCTCGTGTGTGGTTGGTCTCAGTTCCAACCTAACCTAATCCATTTGGTCGAATGGTCGGTTCTTAGTTACTGCGATCAACTGTGACAAAAGGCCAGAAATATGTGCATCTTTAGAAGCGCGAAAAGGTTTTACAGTGTACCTTTAAAAACTTTAATTTAATTAAACGTCCATCATTAGAAGGTTAATAAGTTGATGTCATCACTTTTTATTAGTGTATTTTTTGGAAGTCAGTTGTTTTTTTTGTAAAAAAGTTTTTATTTTTCACTTTTTTGTTGCCGTACCTGCCCCACACAAATTCATATACCACTACTTGATATGTAAATAACAGTGACAGGAAATTATTAACACATCATCAATATAAATTAAGTGGAAAAAATACGCAGTATTAAGGATAACTCAAAAACTGCTCGTCAGAACTTAATCAAATTTATATGGGATCACATGTGAAGCACCAGCTATCAAATAAAAATAGAATCATCCAAATCGATTCACCCAAAAAAGTTCTGAGCTAACAAACATTAAAAAAAACATACAGTGGAACTAAGAAACTCCTCCTTTTTTTGAAGGTTTGTTTTTACGGTGTCAGAAAACGTTCTCTAGGAAAACAAACCAACTTGCTTTCATAATTATCGTTTCAGTGACGTCATTTGCCGGTAAATTGAGGATGCTATGTGGCAGCTACCGCTCTTCTAACAGCAAACCGTAGCTTAAGGCGGAACCTTCAAGGTAGCCCGCGAAATTCAAATTTTGTTACGTTTTTTGCGATTTGCAGGTCACTGTTACGTTGTATTTTGAATAAAATATGATTCGCGACCGTAACAAATATGGATTTACAGAATTATGATCATTGGAATCAGCAATACATCTCTATAAGTTCATATTACCCTATTGAATAACTATTTCATGAAATCATGACATTTGAGGGTAATTCTAACTTAAGGAGTTGTATTGCTGATTCTAATGATTATAATTCTGTAAAGCCTTAGTTGATACGGTCGCGAATCATATTTAGATCACCGTACAACCTGATACTGACCTGGAAATTGCAAAAAACGTAACAAAATTTGAATTTCGCGGGCTACCTTGGCGCATCCCCCGTAAGGGGAAAGGATATTAAAAATAAACTGATTTAAATGAATACAAAGATGAACTGTAACTTCATGCAAAAAGTTTTATTAGGTACGATGAAAAAGAAGATGAGTTTATCGATGGCTAGTGCCTAAACCTTTTGAAAAGATACCGTTTGCACACACGCTACATTGCTATAGTATTTTTATCTCCAGAAGCGACGCGCGCTTTACTTGTATTAACCAAGTGAACAGTCGCCAGCAGGTCAAGCTACATGAAACTGTCAAATTTCTTTAAACGATTTTAAACCTTAAATTGCTGATCGTTAAGTTCAAAATCGAATGAGACAATCTGACAGTTTGTGGTAACTTGATGTGCTGGCGTCTGTACAAACGCGTTGTGAATGTGTGTGTGAAGATGAGTAGCGTCAGCACATAGCACACAGCCACACACACACACACTTTTGTCTTCGTCATTGTCGCGGACGGTACCGAGACCTTACGCTTACACACACATTCACAGCGTGTTTGTACACTTGGTAACCACAATTAAAGCGCGCGTCGCTTCGTTAGATAAAAATATTCTACAACAATCTTTTGGCGCTCCAATTATGTTGACAGGGGGGCGCTCTTGGTAAACATTTGTGAAATTATTTGGTGAAAAATATAGGTATTGGTAGGTATTGGTTGGTTCCGTTAGTGGCCATGCGCCAAAAGTACCTTGTGTGCGTACAGCGGCCTGTATTTACAGCGACCAGCAGGCTTAGCACAAGCACCGTCTTGTCGACGGAAGAATAGACAAAAATGACGTTTCGTGAAGACAGTACGACGGCAGCAAAGTAGAAACAGTCAACTGCACTTTTTACGAAATTCAGTCATTTATTCACGTTTATCTTTTATTTTGCTTATATCTCGAAAATGGTGTGTCCTATCGCAAAAATAATGAAAATTTCGACCCCCTTTATATAACCCTTAAACCCCTAAAACTCAACATGTAGGTAATCATTTTTCACATTTTCCATATAAAAAGTGAAAAATTCCTTTTTTCCTTTCCATTTTTATACTTTGTGGCCGTCGAGTAAAAAGTTTTGTACCGTCTTTAGCATGGCGATTAAAAATCAAATTATCTTCACTACCTTAGACAACTGTCTTCTGAAATAGTCTAGATTAAAAAGGACCTAGACAACGATCGGCAGAAACGAAAGACAAAATGACAGATATTAGAAGGATTTTTACGGTGCGATGTCAAAAATAGAGAAACGAAATGTCACTTTGTATGGGAATAGCCGTGTCTATTCTTCGAAGAGATAGACAGCGTCATGCTAAGCCCGCAGTAAAGCCCCCAGTCGACATGATTTTTTCCGACATCTTCAACAATCATCGTCATATTTCAGCCAATTTACACAAAACCATTAATGAATTAAATACCTAAACCTTCCTCATGAATCACTCCGTCCATTGGTGAAAACCGTGTAAAAGTCCGTTCAGCAGCTTTTAGGGTTCCTTACCCAAAGTACGCCAACGGGACCCTATGACTCCACTGCCCATCCATCCGACCGTCCGTCCATCCATCCGTCCGTCCGTCTGTCTGTCAGCAGGCTGTATCTCATGAACCGTAATAAGTAGACACTTGAAATTTTCACAGAGTGTATTTCTATTGCTGCTTTATCAACAGATTATAAAAATAAAGTAAATGGAGGATGAGAAACTTTCCACCCTGTTCCTCAGAAGTGAAATAAAAAAAAATGCGGGGCAGTCTTTGGGGACTGCCGATAGAAGTGAAAGCTAGGTAACTTGTGAATTGTATCGTCGAAGTGTGCGGTGACGATGACGCGAGTTTCACGCTTTTTGTTCACCCAAAAGTTACACATATATACACAGATACATATAGCTCATGGAAAGCGTTCGATGACGATGACGCGAGTGCCAAAATTTTTGTTCACCCAAAAAGTGCTCAACGCGCCTAAAGAAGTTTTCACAAAAAAATACTCACGGAAAAAAACAAAAGTATATAAAACCGCTGTATTATTATTATATGCCATGTTACAACGTAATCTGAAAGCAATACGAAAATAAATTTTGTTGAACAAACCATAGACTTTTAATTGGTAGTTACATATTTACAACATCTTCAATATTCAATAAAACATTGTTATATAAACATTTTGTTTCTTACTCTGGATGTTATAGGGACTTCTAACGGGTGAGCTTGATAAACGATTCATGAGGAACCCGAATTTGTTTTAAAATGGAGGAGAACTGATATTTACCAAAACTGTAATAAGTACTAATTTGTTTATAGTGATTCTATAAAGTACTCAATGCAGAGCATTTTTAAAACATGGCGAATATTCACACGAATCATTGAAATTAAATTTTGGCAACAACTACACAACGTTCAATTTTGCTCCAGGCGTTAACAAAAAAAAACAATATACGGTACATATTCACAGTAAATTTGACTTCCCTACCAGTTTCCACACTATATTCACAAATTAACTAGCTATATTAAAAACTAATGAATACTAATGGAATTATTTATATTAGTAAGGAGTATGAGAAAACAAATTTCTCAAACTCAAAACACGTGCACGTTACAGTTTATAAAACGTACTTATAACAAATAACCAAGTATGTTACAAGCGCATTATAAAAATGATAGCTTTTATAAGATACTTGAGTCAGAGCGTAACAGAAGCACTAGTGCCTGTAACTGCATAGGCTAAGATTGATATAGAAACTATTGTTATTCGTCAAATATAAGTATACGAGTTAATGACTTTTTCCAAGTTCATTGTAAGATCGTTACAGAAATATATGCTCCTATACTTGCGCCCAAATCCTTGTTTGTAGCATACTTCAAGTATCTTATAAATGCACGAAAAAATAGTCTTGAGAGAGTTATAAGTACTGATTTTGCGAGTTGGGTTGACAGTTGTTACGGATAGTCGGAAGCCTACAAGTCTGACAACCTGTCTTACCAAGTGGTATCGTGTTACCCAGTAACTGGGTTGTGGAGTTCAGATAGAGAGTAGCTCCATGTAAAATACTGGTATTCAGCTACTTTCGGTTAGATTGGAAGCCGACCCCAGCTTAGTTGGGAAAAGGCAGATTGACTCTGAATGTTATAAAGATATAACACAACGTTATAAAGAAAATACAGAAAAATAACATAATACTTCTTACATTATTGTTTAATAAATTTTTGTACACGAGCTAGATCAGGCAGACATAAAAAAAATATATAACCGTACAATCTTCTTCAATGTATTTCATTAATTTACAAATGTTAGCCTTTCTTCACGTTTCGTTAATACGAGTATTTCAATCATAAAGATCAAACAGGATATTACACAGCCAATAATCCATGCGTAGAAGACTCCGGCGAACTGCAACAACGTTATCGAGCAACCGGCTTGGCAGCTGTAACTACTGGTTATCATATTAGTATTAGCACTAGTTGCTTTAGCCACTAATGAAATACCTATACCTTCAGTGAATAATCTTCGTGTTATACCAGCTTCATATAATCGCTGCATCACTCTCTGAAATTTAGCCACAAGAGAGCTGTTTTTCCTAATTATCATTTCATTATAAACAGTCAGCATGTTCTCTGTTGCTCTTAGAACTCTAGCTTCATCATTCACAGCTGAAACTGCTTGAAAAATATAAAAGTTACCTTGTAGAGTAATTGTCAATCCATTGTATTTTAATGTTTTCTCGGCACAGTCAGAAAATGATACACAGTCCTCAGACGTGTCCGCGAACTTCGAATACTTCTCATCTGCTATGAAATATTTTGTCGAATTCTTCAAGTACAGAGTTCTTCCAGATGCCATGACGTCACTATTAGTTTTAAGCAAATGTGGTGGCGCCCGAATAGTGAGGAATAAATAAAATTGCATGCTTACATATGCAGAAGAATATATGCACATGATTAAATACATTAAGTTCAAAAATTTCTGTTTGTGAGATCTTGCATCCTGCAGAGAAGCTGCGCCAACGACAGCCCCCCAGCCATACAATAATGTAGTTATCAATGACACTGAATCTCCATCGAACAGAGAAATAAAACACCATACAAATGAATAGGTTACATAAAATATAAAAAAGAAATACACGTCTTTCAGTTTAGTTGCTAAATTTTGCCAAGATCTATCAGCTCTTTCGGCATGATAGACCCAAAAAACATTTTGCCGGACGTATATGCCAGAATATTCGACCAAGTCACCGTATATTCTATAGAGGCCACCGGCACACGCGTCCAGGCTGCCATTCAGTACAAACTCTATAAAGTCCCTGTTATAATATGGATTTTCTTCTTTTCTGTAAATATAATGTATGTCTAAAGTGGCATTGAAATAATCAGTAATGATTTTCATTATTTCAAAATCCGATCCCTTGATTTCTTCGACATGATCATAATCTTTAAGTGATTCCTTGTTCGGTATCAAGGAAAAAGGAAACAGTGTTGCCATGCCAACTCTAAATGGACATTTATTTAGATTCCTTGGGTTCTTTATTGGGAAAATTTCTTTATTTTGAATGGTTCCATTAACACAAGTATTTATATGGGCTGGTTTATCAACGATCTCTTTGCATGTATTTGCATCTATTTTCGGAAATATAGTGAACATTTTACTTTTGTCAGCTTGGAAATCTTGAATGATGAATGTGACAGCACATTTACTTACACGTTCTCCAATTTGTTCAAGTATTTCAACACAGCCTTCGTTTAAAGGATCTGATATTATTATAAGAAATCTCATGTCTTCATCAATTCTTGTAAAATCAAAGTTGCTGACCTCTCCACACGTATTGAAAATGGCGACTGTCAAAGAGTTAATGTGCAAATCATGATTTTTCTCATTTAGAATTCCTTTTACAATTACTTGAGGTATGTTATATTCCGTTAGTTTGTCAATCAATTCAATAATGAATGCATTTTCTTTAGTTCCTTGACTTGTTTGCACTAATATTGCCACAGTAGATCTAAAGTATAATACCTGGTCACTTATGGCTATTATGCAGTTAGTTATGGAATTGAATTTATTAGTTTCTATTTTGTAGTTCTCTGGTAAAATAAGATTCATATCTTCGGACCCATGAACACCAAAAAATAGATTAATTAAAATACAATAAACAAAGTTGTTCCACATTTTTCTTCTCTTTGGTGCAGCGTTCTCCTTTGATGGCCACCTTATGCGCCTTGGTCGTCACTTATTTCTTTTCCATTTACTTCCATAGACTGTGGTGCCGTTTTGACTGTCGAAATTATTTAAACGGCTCCTTAATATTATGCGTAGACACTGCTGAAACATTAGTGATTTGTACTTTCTTATGTTTATGTATAGCAAAATTTTATTAAAAGGTATGCTAGTCTCTCCGTTTGTAAAAAAAAATATAAATATATTTTTAATAATAAAACAAGGTAATATTAGAGTTTGTTTAATCACTTACGCCATGACTATGTTTTACTATATCATTCAATTTACAAACTAATAAAAAACAGGTATATTTATAACCTAGTCTGAATTCAGCCTGAAAAGATACACAATGTGATGATCTCTTTCTTCTCATAAACAGCTGCCTACACCAGTCGCGTTGGCAGTCGTGCTTTAATAACTTTCAAGTTTTCTCTATTTTAAAACCTGAAAATTATTAAAATCAAGGCATCCTCTTCATCATCATTGGCAGGCAGTTCCACGCACTGCTCCTCTCCGCTCCCCTGTACTGTTTCTTCACTTTGTGCCGTCCCTGGTCTGCGCGAGTCTCATCCAGGGTTTTCTTTGGCAAGGCATAAGCCTGTTGAAAAACCTATTTAATTCATTATATTTTCGGACAGAAACGGGTGTTGGTGTAGTATAGAGTTAATAACGTATGAAACCTCTGTACGGCTTTTATCTCAACACGTTTAAACTTTTAGAATTTCGTATGTAATTGTGTTCTGAGTCTGAGTTAACATTGATTTTACATTTAGATAGCAGTAATACGTTTCTGAAACTTGTTTGTATATAATTGTATATGTTTTAAATACTTACTACGGGAGATATAACACTGTTATATATATGTATCTAAGATAATATATGATACCCGGCGTGTGTTACTACGATAATTTTCATTCATGGAGTTTTTCTTTTCCTTGTTTTGGTGATGGTTTGTTTTGGTGGTGGTGTGGTGGTTTTGCATTATTGCCTTTCTAATGAAAACGGTTTGGGGCACATCGGTTGGATGGTTTCAAAGTTTATAACGGACATAGATAGAAACATTTTTTGTATTTTATATAAATATTGATGAAATAAAATAAAATAAATGTACATTTATTATACACTCTCGTTGGTGTAATGGTCGCAAGCGCATCAGCTGAGCATGAGATCCTGGGTTCAATTTCCAGGTGGAGCACTGTCATTGGGTTTTTCCATCAGGAATTTTGCAATAGCAGCCCGAACTCTAGATTTGTGCCCGGTTAACTACTGGGACCTGGAAAATATACACTTAAGCGACTTTTCATCAAGGATATTTGTATTAAAAATACAAAATACACGCAGACCAAGTCACAGGCAATGAGTAGGAGCTCATAAAATGTCCCAGACTTTTATAAACGAATGGATAGATGAGATAGAAAAGAAAATGATTTACTTTATTCAAACAAATATGTAAGTCGGCCTGAAGTGATCTCGGTTCTTTCCATTTCACTGTGATCTTATGGCACCCGTTCCAACGCTGACGAGGAAGCGACTAGCTATAGATCAACGATTTTCTCACTCAAGAAACATACAAAATATTTCACGTCCCGTGTATTTATAAGATATACATAAAGGTATGACGGAGAAGATACGTCTCTGTCGTTATCATCAGCCATATTTTAACTACTGTGGGCGTACTATGGGAAGTTTTGGTTATTGCGCAATAGTAAAACGTTTGCAGTTCACATCAAACAACAATCACATCACCAGTTCACATCAACAGTTGTTGTTGAACAAAAAAAACTTTGAATTTGAAAATCAATTTGTTTAAAAATCTATTCAGACGGTTCAAATCGCTTTTGTCTAGAGTTGCAACGGATAGTGATTTGGCCGGATACCGCATGTCGGATATCCGGTGACTGCGAATATCTGGATATCCGGCCGAAGCGAACAGCAAGATTTCCGTGTAATACAGTGAAAGACTTATTTTCCGAAGCTGGTTTGTTATATCAGAATAACCGAAATCGCTTGTCATCTTGTATATGTTTTTAAAGTAACAGGTTGATTTCCGAACTTAGTTGTGTTATTTACTATTTATTACGAAAATAAGCCTAGTATCCGGCTAGCCAGATATCCGGCACAAGTTGGCAATCCGGCCGTGCGCCGGATAGTAAAAAAATGGCCGGATAGGCTGGATACCGGATAGTGGCCGGATATCCGTTGCTACTTTACTTTTGTCTTAGCAGTTGATCAAATAAAATTAAACCGTATGGACTCAATAATAATAGTTAATTATCTATTTATTTCAATCAAAAAAAAAAAAAAAAATTCTGTGTTCGATTCCCGGGTCGGGCAAAGTGTTATTGGGTTTTTCCATCTGGAATTTTTCGGTAGCAGCCCGGAGTCTGGATTTGTGCCCAGTTGGTGGCAATAGGCTCGCCCCCTATTACATGGGACTTAAAACATAACTGGCGAAATGTGGGTGTGCTATAGGTACACCTCTGCCTAACCCTTCGGGGAATACAGGCGCGATGTTATGTGTATGTTATTTCAATCATAAATCTAGTCCATAGATTTCCACACAAACATAAAAAAAAAAAAAAACATCTCAATATCGTCGCCTTAGCCACAATTTTTGCGAAATGAAATTTTTGGCTCTTTTTCAACACGTTCGCAAAAAATGTTGCGTAGCTCCATTGCCCTCCAAGGCGACGATATTTAAAGATCCTTTATCGTGTACGGAGTGCAATTGAAATACTGTGCCACACTCTGTGCTGTGCCATTGAATAGCTGTGAGTTGTGACATTCTAGCTACTCATTGGTGAAGTAGGTTTCTTTTTGTGTTCTAACAATAACTAGAACACAAAAAGAAACGCTAGAAAATTTCGTTAGGTATAGTACGCTACAATACTATAGCAGATTGTTATACAAGGGGCTAAAATTACTCATTATATACGATGTAGTTTTGCTCCCGAGCTTTAGCGAGGGAGTAAACAGACACCGAGTTATAATGGGTTTTAGCGCCGTGTGTTCACTCTACTTTTCACTACGATTGCGAGAAAATCAAATAATCCAATACAATATTAAAAATAAATTTCGTTAACCAATTCAAATTGTAATTACAGAAAAATCCTAAAGATTTCGCGCCTACGCCTTTGTTTTAAATTTATTTTGTAGCCTCAACTCAACGCAATGCACGCATTCTACCGAAGAGATCGCCGCTTTTAGTTCCATTTTCAAAAATAAAATGTTCTTTTTTATGTAAGTCGAGCCTTTACTCATGATAATTGTACTTACCAATAAAGACTTTTTCGTTTTTGTAGGCTCGTTGGTACAGACAAAAATTATTAAAAAAGGAAAAAGAAAACCCCTAGAGGAATATATGCTATTTTATCCCCGCTCTGGTACGCTACAATGACGGAGTTTTCAAGCAAGAGGAGTGAAAAAGAAATTATGTTAGCATCTAATAAATAGAAACCCTGCCTACATAAATATCTACATACAGACATAACTCACCCTCCTATTACAAGTATATTAGCTGGGTAAGTCCCCAGAGCCGGTCGTGTTTCTCAGAGAGACATATAAATCATAGCTGTTGACTACTAGAATACTGAATCATTGCTGCACATATGAATGTGTCGGCATCCATAACATATGACGCCTGTATTCCCCGAAGAGATAGGCAGAGGTACCTATAGTACACCCAAATTTCGCCACTTAGAATAGAATAGAATAGAATACTCTTTATTATGTACACCATAAAAATTACAGATATAATAGTAGAAATTTTACATAGGGTGACACAATGGGCGGTCTTATCGCTAAAAGCGATCTTTTACAGACAACCTTTGGATGGATTCAAGGTAGAAGGAGAGACAATAATGCAGGTAGTCAGTGGTGTACCATTTACATATACAACAAATATATACATACATAAAACATATACCTATCTACATAATATAATATATACAATAATAAACATGAAACAAGAGTAAGGAAACTAAATGTAATGACAATGTTTATGGAGAGAGGAAGTGTTTTTTAACCAGAATTTTAAAAGTGGGCAAAGATTGAGCACGCCTTATCGACATGGGCAAGGCATTCCATAACCGTACTGCTTGAACTGTAAAAGACTTGTCATAAAAACTGGTGGAATGCCTCGGCATCTCTAGTCTTAAGTTTTCCGATGACCTCAGGTATCTATTATGTGTGTCATGAAGGAACTTGAAACGTTCTTTAAGATAAGAGGGGGTTTTAGGGTTGAACAGAATACTGTAGAGCTGAAACAAGATATGAGAATTCCGGCGATGACGTATGGGAAGCCACTTGAGCTTTGTACGAAATTCAGAAATGTGATCATACTTGCGCAGGCCAAATATAAATCTTATGCAAAAGTTTTGAAGTCGCTCAAGTTTATCGAGTTGCGCCTCAGTGAGATCGAGATAACTGACATCAGCGTAGTCAAGGATGGGAAGTAAAAGGGATTGTGCAAGCGCAGTTTTAGTGGCAGTTGGAAGAAAGTTCCGCAATCGTCTCAGGGACTTACCAGATGCAAAAATTTTGCGAGTTACGTCCTGTAACTGAGGACCCCAAGACAGATGTTTGTCGATCCAAACCCCAAGGTTCTTAACCTTTTCGCTGACTGGAATAGCAGTTCCGTTAAATTGTACTTGGGGAAGCTGCGACCAGTTTCACTTAGGTATTTATTTAAGTCGCAAATAAAGGGGGCCGAGCATAGAAATATAAAAAATCAGGAGAAGTGGCAAGGGGGCGTGCCCGTGTCCACGCTTCATGTTCAAACTGCTCATGTCACAGGCAAATGACCGTCTCCGCGAACTAGTGCGCTTTCGACCGTGATCGTGACAAAATATAAGAACGCCGTGTTGTTCAGTGGTTTCTTGTAACAACCGAAGTCAAAACAAAAACTTTGTCAATTAAGGAATCACTTACCGTTTTTAAGTACAAGTATTTTAATATATTTGTCTATAAAATCATGAAAAACATTAAATCATAAAATGTTTCTTGCTTTTACTACGTTATTTTTGTTTTCAAAAATTGTAACGGCTGTACTATTTTTGGAGTAAATATTAGGTCTTTACCTATGAAATTGCCGTTCTGCAGTACTGGCCATTTCAAATCAAAATAATTTTTGTTTGGCTAAGAATTCTAATTTCAAATTAATTTTATTTTAAAAACATGGTTTTTTTTTTCTAAAAGTAGTCATTTCTTTATTGATTAGTGTTACATTTTCATCGCATTTCAATCTTTTTCGTCATCATGGATACGTTAAAAATTCGAGTAATTATGGAATATGAGTACCGTCGTGGCAGCAACGCGGCACAAGCGGCACGCAACATCAACGACGTTTACGGAGCTAACACTACAAACCAACGCACCACCTGTTATTGGTTTGCTCGCTTCCGTTCTGGAAATTTCGACCTGAAAAATGAACCTCGCGGTCGTCCGAAGACTTTGGTCGACAATGACGAATTAAAGGCGATTGTGGAAGCTGATGATACACAATCTACGGCTGAATTAGCAGCAGCTTTCGACGTTAGCGTCAAAACAATATTGGTCCATTTGCGTCAAATTGGCAAGGTAAAAAAGCTTGACAAATGGGTGCCCCACGAACTCAATGATCGCCAGCGCGAAGTACGCGTCGAGACGTGCCTTGCACTGCTCAACAGACACACAAATGAAGGAATTTTGAACCGCATTGTTACCTGCGATGAAAAATGGATTCTGTTTGATAACCGTGAGCGCTCAGCAAGTTGGTTGGATCCTGGTTCAGCACCTAAACAATGCCCTAAACGAAAACTTACCCCTAGAAAAGTGATGGTCACTGTTTGGTGGTCTAGCGCCGGTGTGATTCATCACAGCTTCTTACCAAACGGGGTGAGCATTACTGCAGATGTGTACTGTGAAGAACTGAACACAATGATGGAGAAGCTGGCGCATCTCCAACCAGCATTGGTCAATCGCTCGTCTCCGCTGCTCCTGCACGACAACGCGCGACCTCATACTGCACAGCAGACGGTCTCCAAGTTGCAAGAACTGGGGTTGGAAGCTCTCCGTCATCCGCCCTACTCACCAGACCTTGCGCCTACAGACTACTACTTTTTCCAGAATTTGGATAACTTCTTGGCGGGAAAAAAATTTAATACCCGAGAGGCAGTACAAAATGCCTTTGAAGAATTTGTTGCCTCCCGTCCAGCTGATTTCTTTAAGAAGGGCATCAATAAACTGCCACTGCGATGGCAAAGATGCATTGATTGCATGGGTGATTACTTCGATTAATACAAATAAAAAATTCATGAAAAAAATTCGTTTAATTTTTTTCATACAAAACGGCAATTTCATAGGTAAAGACCTATTGCTCCTTAACCACTACCTAAGTATGTCACTATATTGCCATCAACCAGACACAAATCCAGACGCAGGCCGGTTACTGAGAAATTCCAGATGCAAAAACCTAACATCACTTTGCCCGACCCTGGGAATTAAACCCATGACCTCATGCTCAGCAGTAGCATTTACGGCCACTAGACCACTGAGGCAGTGTGTCAGAATTCACATATTGTTTATAATTAGCGACGCCGCGCCACCCGGCCTCGCACGGGTGCAATGTATGTATGAAGGTTGATGTTTCATATCGATTTCAAATATGGAGACAACATTTTTGGCTTCGTCGAGTCTTCTCATCGCGTATCCGGCAGAGACTCAAGAGTCTTCAATCAATGCGTCCTGCCTGTTATGACGTACGGAGCCGAAATGTGGACACTCACGGTACGGCTGGTCCAAAAAATCCAGGTCGCTCAGTGAGCTATGGAACGGGCTATGCTTGGAGTCTCTCTGAGGGATCGATTCCGCAACGAGGTGATCCGGCATAGAACCAAAGTTGTCGACATAGCTCACAGACTAAGCAAGCTGAAGTGGCAAGGGGCCGGCCATATTAGCCGTAGCACCAATAACCGCTGGGATAGATGTGTTGTTGAGTGGAAACCGCGAATCGACGAACGTAAGGTAGGACGCCCTCAAGCTAGGTGGAGCGACCATCTTCATTGGTAGCAGCTGGATGAGAGTTGCCGAAAATTGAGTTGAATGGCGTATAATAGGAGAGGCCTATGTCCAGCAGTGGACTGCTGTAGGCTGATGATGATGTTGACGACGACTTTTTGGAAAAAACAACTGATACAATTCGTTTTTATAATTGAAAGCCTATAACCCTGTACAAAGCGCAAGTCCGATCCTGCATGGAGTATTGCAGCCACCTTTGGGATGGCTCAGCTAAATACCAACTTGCCGCGCTTGACTCGGTGGAACGCAGAGCTAAGAGACTCATTGGCGACATAAAACTGGTGGATGCCAAGCTTAACAGCTTGGCTCATCGCCGTAAGGTTGCCTGCTTGTCGGTCTTCTACAGATTGTACTTCGGTGAGTGTGCCCCAGAACTCCACGACCTCATTCCACCGACCCCCTTCTACCATCGAACATCTAGGCGCACTGCAAGTTACCATCCCTACCTAGTTGCTATTCCACCAATTCGCACTAAGCGCTTCCAAACATCTTTTAAAATGCGCACAGTAAAAGAGTGGAATTCTCTACCTGCGCCTGTGTTTCCAACCGCATACAACCTAAATCGCTTCAAAGTGAGAGTGAACAGGCTTCTTCTGGGTAAGTTCACTCCATCGTCGTCTTTGTCTCTGTCATCTCTGACCTAGACTAGAGTCAAGAGCAAACCCATCTAAAAAAAAAAGAAAAAAAAAAGACATTTTCACAACCTATTTCCATGAGGAATTGAATGTATTTCCAAGTATTGTTTCATCGTCATATAATTATCTTGCTTTTTTATAATCTGTGTTCGACACATTATTCCAGATAGACATCAACTGTTAGTCCAATTTAGGGAGGCTTAACTGGGTTCTCTAGAACTATCAGTACCTATAAAGTCTGTTCCTAAAGTATCTGATGAAAGAGTAAACAAAACCTGTTCTTATGCAATCACTCACTAGACGGAGTTAACACATTCATCTGTATATATTTATTAGGTTTCAACTTTATATCTCACCACTTTTTCCAACAATTATTGTTTTGAAAAAACATCGAAATTAGTATTGACTGAAATGAATGAAAACATCGACAATCATTTAGGTTATAAAATTAACCTCAACAAGTGTCAAATGAAAATCATCATGTCAAATTCGATTTTCGGGTATAAGTATTCAAATATTCAAATCCAAGCAGTCAATTTGTAAGTGGCATTATAATAATTAATATTGGCATCCACAGGTGTCAAAGTATCTAAAGAAAATGTAAACAAATGGATCAAAAGATGTAGGTACGTTTTCTGACCCATTTGTTTACATTTTCTTCAGTTATTTTTGGAACAGACCATAATATGCAGCACAATATTGCTAGTAATCAACTGTGTGGAAACCAACGGTCTCAACGATAAAGTTCACTGATCCAAACAGTCGAGATATCGATAACACCGCAGGGGGTCTACTCTCTAAGTCAGTCAACGAAGATACGGGCCCGTCCGATAGTAGTTGATCCATCAAAACAAGTATCAAGTTCAACTTTGCAAAGGGGAAAATATATCATCGGGAGTAGAAACAACTGTCAAATCGTGTTGTCATTCATTCTTAGTTCGGGACCCAAACTAATCTTATGTCCGTAGGTGACACGGAGTACGAAACGCCCGTAATTTTCGCCGAAATTACAGACATCGTGCTTATAGAATAGGCCCCCTGATTTGAATCAGATAGCGGACCTTCTGCAATACACAATCGAATATGAAATGCTGTTAATTGGCGTCTTGACGATCGGTCTCTGAATATTCTATGTCTATGTCATCATCATGATTGGCAGCCTTGTTCCGCCCACTGATGAGTATAGGCCTTCCCCTTTTTGTGCCACGCTTCCCTGGTCTATACGAGTCTCATCCAGGCCATCCCCGTGACCTTCTATAGATCATCCACCCACCGACGATGCGTTGGCAGACCAAAAGTCAGGTTGCTTTTGGTCTGCCAACGCTCCTTCTATTTAGTCGTATGTGAAAATAATTATCTATTATAGTAACTTACATGACTTCTGCTTTTCTCTATTTTTTTAATCGGCTTAACAAAAGCTTATTCATATTTTTTATTTATTATACGGCATTAAAATGTTTATACTTAAGAGTAAGAGTAATAATAATGAATTTAATTTATTCAGACAATCATTGATCTATTACATTTATATTGTTAGTATGAACATAAAAAAAACTATGTTAAAATCTAATAACTAAGAGAGACTTAGTCCTCCGGGTGAGGCTTCACACCAGTGGGCTGTCTAACTTATTGCCTATTATATTCAGGATGCTGTTACTGCTCCCACGCAATCTGATTAGCAGTGAGGTTGTCTTTTTGCGTCAGGTGGCATCAAAGCCGTCTGTGCGCCACTCAGCGAACATTGTTTTTAGGGTATTGCGAAGTGGTGACTTTGTAGTTTCGGGCATTCTAGTGGATACGTACCATTTTATCTTCCAAATAGTAGGAACAGTAAAAGCTTATCAATAACAGTACCAGTAAATAGTGAAATTTAAATAAATGGTTTGAGATTGAATAAAGAAAACACGCCTGATTGTAATAAATAAAACATTTATTTACAACGGGATTACGTAGCACTTATTATATTTTTAGGAGAAATTCTTTAAGAACACGTAGGGTAGAAAAAAATATAAAATCTAACGTTTCTTTGACCTTTGTACAAAAGTGGTAGCAACTGTTCATCTCCTGTGAGATTTCTAATAACTTTAATACTTAAAATGCCTTTCAATAACAGTTTTGTACGATCACATTAAACAAGATAAGAATTCTGAACACGAAATATATAAAAAAAAATTAGGGTGAACTTGGCGGTAACACTGCCGTGCACAATAAATACAGATTTATTTAGAAAGATACTTAAAGTAGGAGAAATGACTAGAATCGTGGGTATCACTTTGTAAGGAATTCTTAACCAAAACATTAGCGAAAAATAACAATTTTCACGCGAACTTTTCGGTAAAAGTTATTAATTAAGCGTAAAAATGACTAAATGGAGTTGCTGGGAATATAATCCGTTTGCGCTAATCCAAATAATATTATTAATTTAATGCAAAAACGAGAAAACCAGACCACGGTGTTATTACCTCTAATGGAAAGGAGCAGAAAATGCTGAATTAATTAATTTATTTTATCACTAGGACTTTATTACTTTTTAATGCAAACTTTTCAAGAATTCATAAAGCTCTATTTGCAGCTGAATTCTGAAAATTATTACTTTTACCATCGATATTAAAAATCTATTAGACCTTAAGTGCCAATATTGCAAAACGCGAAAAATCTAAATTAGTTTTCGCCTTTTCATTATTTCACATTTTTGAGGTTAGAAATGGTCAGTCGTGTGTAATAAAATATGCCTAGTTTTTTTACTTATTATTACAGTGTTAAATTACTTGAGAATTTAAAAGCACAGTTCTAATATTTTCTGTTTTGTACTCTTTCGTGGCCTTCAATGGTCACTAGATTTGAACATAATACCTATCATAAACAGTTACATAACTAGCCCAGAAAATATCCCAGCATGACTCCAAAAGAAAATAATACTTGAAAGAGTAATTTTAATCTTCTTTATCTGCCCAAATGCTGTCGCCGTTCGCTACACTGGTTCCTCTGACGTATCTTTGTATAATTGGTAGTTTGTAGAGGTAGACTGACAGGATGGAACCCGCGCAGGCACCTATCCAGTAGACCGTGGCGTGTTCCATAAGAGTATGACCTTCGCAGCCAGCTTTGAGTGATGTTGCCAGGACAGGGTTGAAGTAACCACCGGAGTAGTCGAAAGCTGGAAAGAGAAAAGTAGGTATCTATTATATGAAGTACATACGTATATTTGATTTTCTTTAAGTAAAAAATTTAAATTAAAATGACCGTAATTTCGAAGCAGTACTTAAATAAAAAATAAAGATTACTGCTATTTTTTCAGTAATCAATAACGCCAACGGATTTAAAGAAGAAAATATTGTAAATATACATTAAATTGTAAATATCTAAGTATTACTACAATATAATATATGCTGAAAATTAAGCCACAACTACCTACAAAGGTTCTTGAAGAACTATTGATATGAAAAGTGAAATTCTGTACAGTGATAATGACAATGTTGACAATAATAATAATGACAATGAAATGCGTAAAGAAAATGATGCTGATCCATGCACACCTACTGAAGCAGATAGCATTAAAGTTAATGGACATTTAGTTACACAAGTATGTACCTTTTCCTAAATGTACTTTGCAAAAGATGGACACGCTTAAGTCCGCATTGGCACTATTATCTTGGTAGCGGTAGACGAAAACTGTGTGTCTAGTGAGGACCCCTGCAACATTGATAGCTACGAGTGAGTATGTGTGAGTGAATGAATGAATATTGTCGAATGAGTGGATATTGTTGAATGAGTAAATATTGGGTAGTGAGAAGCGAGGTTGACGTTATGGCGAAAGCAAATTGGTCGTTATATAATATATTATGTGTGTTGAGTAGACTCATGTTGAAATGACGTGTGTAAGAGAATCAATAATTGGTAACCGATTCTTTAAGAAGTACAACCCTACTACGACTCTGGCTGTAGATTGGTCCAGAGACAAGTCATTATTTTTTGACAAGAAAGTTTCTATTGTCTATGAATAAAACAGCAATGCAAAAAGCTGAAGGTGGATCAAAAATCATCATAGAATTAGATAGTGTACATTATGTCAAATCAGATAGAATAAAATGTAAATTATTATAATTCGTGTATGTATGAGAGTGTTAAAAAAATTCAAAGTCAGTTAAATCAGTGCACAGTGGTCGTGGAAATCAGTATTAATGTACAATATAATCTCAGCAATAAAATTAAACTTGCCAGCAACGACGAGGGATGTTCCAATGAAGGAATCGATAGCTGTGGCGAACCGAGGGTTGAGGTCACCAAGAGATTTGGAGACAATGCGACAGAGGCAGGTGGCAATGCCTTCAACCACAGCACCGTAGATAACTGGCACCTGCAAAATAAGTCTTAGGTAAGCAAACATCGTTTATGTTATATCCTCAAGATTTTGATGATAAACTTGTCTTAATCAATGAAGTTTAAGATGCTATAGAGAGGCTTTCAAAATAAATGTTATAGAATAACTGTGATCCCTTATCTCAGTGATATAGCAAATTACATAATAATCAAGTTATCTAAGAAAAGTATTGATGTTATCTAAATACTGGGTTAATTACAAAATATTAATGTACAGTCGACAGCACATCCAGTTACCACAAACTGTCAGATTTTCTCATTTTATTTTGAACTTAACCATCAACATTTTAAGGTTGAAAATCGTTTGGAGAAATTTGACAGTTTCGTGTAGCCTTGTCCTGCTGGCGACTCGACTGTACAATTCGCCATATATCTTTCGATTTTTATTTTAGCACGCAATGCGATCTGTCACTTGGAGCGTATGACACGAGACATAGAATTAGATTAAGCGAGGTTCGACTAGTTGGTTTATGTAAGTAGATTACAATTTTTAGATTTTCTTTGTCCCGTCTATTGTTAGTAAGTATATTTCTAGGTCATGATTTACATCAAAATACCAAGATTTAAAGCGTTAGATCTAACGATTTGCCCTCACCATAATTAGGCCGCGCGAAGAAGTGTCCTTACTGAAAAGAATGAGCTCACACTTCCCGCATGGAACGATAGATACGATTTTTAGTATGTATGAGCGAGACAATTCTATTCAAATGTCAAAAAAATAAAAACGTGAGCATCTTTTGATTCGGTCGGGCGAATCTAACGATTTAAATCTTAGCCACAAACATCTAAACTGTTGAACATGAGCCTTCTCATAAAGCTGCATCCAGATATGTTCTTTTATCCATACCGTCCCACCGTCTCGTATCCGCGTCGCGATCCAAGAACGCTAGTTTGGACGCGAGGGATCGCGGCGTACCTTGATGCGTTCCGAGGCGCCGCGCGCCGTAACGCCATACCGTTCCGAACGACTACGGGATCGCACTTTATTATAGGCATGCGATGCTGTTTTTTTTTTCATTTTATAATAATATAGATATTAAATATAATTTTAATGTTATTTTATATACATTTAATTGTAATATTATTATTTTATGACCAAATGAATGAACGTAAACGAAGCAAAAGGAGTATGTAAGGATCGTAGCAGGTGGCGTTCTGTAGTTTCTGCCTACCCCCATGGGAAGAAGGCGTGAGTTTATGTATGTACGTATGTATGTATGTATTATTATTTTCGAAAAAGTTTTTCTACTCGGGTGTTTGCCTACTGATTTTTCCTAACTCTACCTACTCTGAGACTCTCAGAGAAAAAGAGGTTCGGATCCCTTTTTGCGTTACAGCATGGCAATAGCTGTCATTGATCCTGCTAAACTTTCTAGCAATTTATTTTATTTTTATTTAAAGGAATAAACTACCCTTAAGTACCCCTCACAAAACCACCTTCGCTCGACAACAGTACTAAACATTACGTACATACATCTACAAAAAAAAACACAAAAAGTTAAACATTGTCGATATAAATAAATATGAAATAAAATCAAAATTAACGAAATGGCTACTGGAACAAGACTATCTACAAACAGAATCCTTACTTAAGTACGTCGCCTAACTACCTACATCATCCAATCATACACAACACACCCACAAACACACACCACCACTCACACACACGCACGCCCACACACGCACATACACATACACATCACGAATAAAATATATACTTAAATTAGTTGTATTATCTTCAATCGCTCAGGTAGATCGACACAATCTACTATTATACATATAGCATCACATCGTAAGCTGAATCACTGTCGCTCAAGATACAGGCTATCCTAGTTTGAGAGGCAGGGTTTGCCATATTGTGTACAGATTTCAGTTCTTAGATTTGTATTGCATTGTGTTACTACCAAAGCTCATTTAAATTGTCTAGGTATATAAAAAACATGCTAAATCTGTATTTTTTATGAAATAAAAGTTATTATTATTTATTTTAAAAACTGAAATTAATTCCGTTAACGTCCTGAATCAATAATTATCTATCGTGATCTTCAACATGTTCCAATAACGCAAAACCATATATGGTTTATGGTTGGATTTATTAGGACCTAATATTAGGTCTTTACCTATGAAATTGCCGTTCTGCAGTACTGGCCATTTCAAATCAAAATAATTTTTGTTTGGCTAAGAATTCTAATTTCAAATTAATTTTATTTTAAAAACATGGATTTTTTTTTCTAAAAGTAGTCATTTCTTTATTGATTAGTGTTACATTTTCATCGCATTTCAATCTTTTTCGTCATCATGGATACGTTAAAAATTCGAGTAATTATGGAATATGAGTACCGTCGTGGCAGCAACGCGGCACAAGCGGCACGCAACATCAACGACGTTTACGGAGCTAACACTACAAACCAACGCACCACCTGTTATTGGTTTGCTCGCTTCCGTTCTGGAAATTTCGACCTGAAAAATGAACCTCGCGGTCGTCCGAAGACTTTGGTCGACAATGACGAATTAAAGGCGATTGTGGAAGCTGATGATACACAATCTACGGCTGAATTAGCAGCAGCTTTCGACGTTAGCGTCAAAACAATATTGGTCCATTTGCGTCAAATTGGCAAGGTAAAAAAGCTTGACAAATGGGTGCCCCACGAACTCAATGATCGCCAGCGCGAAGTACGCGTCGAGACGTGCCTTGCACTGCTCAACAGACACACAAATGAAGGAATTTTGAACCGCATTGTTACCTGCGATGAAAAATGGATTCTGTTTGATAGCCGTAAGCGCTCAGCAAGTTGGTTGGATCCTGGTTCAGCACCTAAAAAATGCCCTAAACGAAAACTTACCCCTAGAAAAGTGATGGTCACTGTTTGGTGGTCTAGCGCCGGTGTGATTCATCACAGCTTCTTACCAAACGGGGTGAGCATTACTGCAGATGTGTACTGTGAAGAACTGAACACAATGATGGAGAAGCTGGCGCATCTCCAACCAGCATTGGTCAATCGCTCGTCTCCGCTGCTCCTGCACGACAACGCGCGACCTCATACTGCACAGCAGACGGTCTCCAAGTTGCAAGAACTGGGGTTGGAAGCTCTCCGTCATCCGCCCTACTCACCAGACCTTGCGCCTACAGACTACTACTTTTTCCAGAATTTGGATAACTTCTTGGCGGGAAAAAAATTTAATACCCGAGAGGCAGTACAAAATGCCTTTGAAGAATTTGTTGCCTCCCGTCCAGCTGATTTCTTTAAGAAGGGCATCAATAAACTGCCACTGCGATGGCAAAGATGCATTGATTGCATGGGTGATTACTTCGATTAATACAAATAAAAAATTCATGAAAAAAATTCGTTTAAATTTTTTCATACAAAACGGCAATTTCATAGGTAAAGACCTATTATCTCTCTGTAGGTCGCGGTCATTACCCATTCCCTAATAATTAGGGAATGGATAATGACCGCTATTTCTATGCTAAAACGCGACAACTATGGTAACAAATACTGTATCCTTTAGCACTTTGCTTGATATTGTAATTTCTGTATTAGAAAACAAATGTGTATTGACGGCATCTAATTTATCACATCTAATAT
Organism: Griposia aprilina; assembly: GCA_916610205.1. Classification (NCBI taxonomy): domain Eukaryota; kingdom Metazoa; phylum Arthropoda; class Insecta; order Lepidoptera; family Noctuidae; genus Griposia; species Griposia aprilina. The sequence goes on from OU744302.1 coordinate 4,177,922, forward strand.
GTCTACTGCAGGATGCATATCCGGTACGGCTCACAAATCCTTCCCTATCCGAAGGGCACGTCTTCCCTACCATTACGGCTGCCCTCGGTCTACTTTGATATGAAATGATCTCTGTAGCACCATGAACATGAGGCTTCAGGGTCTACTGCAAATCTTGGGGGTCATTCGTTTAATTGGGTCTGGTCAAACCACGCTAGGGTCGGTGCATTTCATTAATTCATGTATTTTTGCCTGTTTCTTCAATATATGTGTGTATATACCTGCTTCTAATTTATCACAATATCTACAGCTTTTGTTTCTATCCCTGTCGATCCTATAACTGTATCCATACAGAAGATTCCATAATCGCGGTATTTCAAATTTCAGAAGCTAGTTTCGAATATTCTGAATAGATCCGAATTCTATATTTTGCTATAGTGAACGCATTATACATCCATTTCAATTATGTAACGAGAACGGCTTTGTCTGGATCCGACGTTTCACCACGTCTGAAATCTGTTTCCTCGGTCACGTTTCACATTACAAAATCTATGCATGTTCTGACAAGCAGCGCACCAACATCACTCATTGAACGTCTGCATCCAGACGCTTCTTAACCGACTTTGAAAAAAGGAAGTGGTTATGCATTCGGCTGCTTTTTTTTTGCAAAACCAAAGACACCGTTATTTTTCACATTGTAGTGTTTTTTTTTTGGAAGTCGGTTGTTGCTAATATTTTTAAATTTTTTTCTGTTGTAAATTTGTGTATTTTTTTTCATTTCATTTCATTCGAATATGAATCTTATTCTCAAGCTTTCAAACCTTATATACTCGTATAAGCTTGAAAATAAGATTCACCATCGCATGAAACGCTGATACGAATATAAACAGTAATCATTTGAAAAAAAGAACGTATTCGTATGAAACGCTAACTTAGCAAATTAAAGTAGAAGTGCAATCTGTGAATCTTACCCTAAATGTAAAAGGGTGTGTTTCAACTCAAAGGACATTACCTATAAAAGTGCAATACTTACACGGTCAATGTGTATGGATCAGCATTTTTTTTTTAATAACAAGCAATATATTTCTACGCTAACGTGATTAAAATCATGTGCTGAATTAATGGTTACAGTTCGAGCGGCATGTCTCCCTGCCACCCTGTAAAGGTAAGTACCTAACCCTCTGTATTTCATGCTCTAGACCCAGTTGTTTAAGCTATCCGTTGTCATTCAGTGAGTAAATGAATAAATGATTTTTACCAATTATAATAATTATGTGCAAGCCAACATTGCTAATAAAATTCAAAAATAAATTGTAAACGGCAAGGAATGAAGCAAGGAGATTGGGTTGGTATGTAAAATAACTTAGTCCGACATTGCACTTTCACCACATACCTTCCTAGGTTCTCATCTTGAAATAGATCCTTTATCAGCGTTATCAACGTGGGTACTTATTGTAACTGCTTGCTACAACACGCAACATCCAGCGGGAAATCACAAAAAAAAAATCAAATGTCATGTATCAAATAGGCCTTTTTTTTTTTTTTTTTTGGTTCGGAAATCGTCAAATGACCTCTCCCGCTCTGGGCGGAGCGGAAGGGCGTGTCAGACTCTTACTGACTAAAACCCACCCGTGTTCCTTCACTTGCCTGTGCGCCAGGGCCACGGTAACTCTTTCGAACAATCCGCGACCCCGGCAGGCATCGGCCCTATCGGACCCCTTCAATGATGCTGACATCTCTTTGAGGCGCGCGTGGAACACGACGCGCCGTCGACCCGGGCCTGGTCCTTACCGGACGGCGAGCTGCCCATTGCTCGCCGTCCGCAAGCCCGCGCCTACGGTGGCCGGGAGTCGGCAATTGACTCCCGACGCCCAGGGTGTCTCCTCCTGCGGCGACTAGGGGCGTGAGGGCGCAACGATTGCCGCACCCTCACGCGCTCCGCCTCCTCCTTCGCGAGCATTACTGCTTCACAGAAGGAGGTGACAGCTTCCCATTCCCTCTCGCTCCGTACCATGGCCTGTACCAGGGCCGGACGCGAGAGATCGCCGCTGCCGATCGCCGCCACGAGGACACGGCGGTGCTCCACCCAAGCTGGGCAGACCTCCACCGTATGCTCCACCGTGTCCTCCGGTCGATCCACACAATGCCAACACCCGGGCGTTTCCTCCCGCCTTATCCGAAACAGGAACCTCCCGAAACAGCCATGTCCGGTAAGGACCTGCGTCAGGCGGAAGGTGAGGACGCCGTGGCGCCTCTCAAGCCACTCCTCAAAGAGGGGACTTACCGCCGCAATTGTGGCGTGCCCAGTATCAAATGGGCCTGAGAAGTCGATTCCAAAAATATAACACACTAAAAGACTAAAAAAAAAAAACAAAATCGTGGCTGCGACTAAAGGGATCAATGCAAGATCACTTTTTAAGCAGTTTTTCAGTTGGTGGAATTAAATCTGAGATTGAACTTATAACTGCCGCCAACTGCATCGGTATCTTTTCATTTCTCATACTCGGAAAGTAGTGTTTGTTTGATCCGAGTAGCGGGTGGCAGATGCTGCTCCCTCTCTAGGGTGGGAATGAATTTTAAAAATAGAACTAAATTTGGTTATGTACTAGGCTTGGCTTGGCTTGTGTACGTGTTTGGCTACGAATTTTTTTTAAATAGTTTTTAAGAAAAATATTAAAATGAAATAAAAATGCTGCGGTGTTGTGAGTTTACAAACAGCCAGTGTGAATAAAAAAATACCTAGGTACTCGTATTAAGCCGGGCGGCACGCAGCGATGACGCGGTGTAACCCATTTTTTTTTTTAAAGACTATTTAATTTGGCGGGATACTAACTCTGTAAACTGTACCGCAATTCAAAATATCAGTTTTATTGACTAATATTTGATTAAAAACGAGTCTCATGTTATTATTATCAATAAATATTTTAGAAAAACTACTATTTTTTACTTTCCTTTTATATACCTATTCGAAATTTAATGTAGTGCGTTTAACACGGGTGAAAGTCATCAATTCCTACTCGGACTACAGCCGACCTCGCTGCGTTCGGGCGTCTAAGTACCTCATATGGGAATTGATTTCTTTCGACCCTGGTATAAATCTACAATTACATGTGCCCGTCGGATTCTAGTACTGACATTTATAAAAATGCAGCCCTGTCTGGAAAGGACATCATAATGTAGCACCCCATTCTCAAACCAATCGCCATAGATGGCGTGGTTCTTTGTTTAGTGCATCGTGAAGAACGCTGACACTGAGCAAATTTAATTATTTTATTCAATTAATTACGTATAATTATCATAATCAAAAGAATGCATTATTCAGCTGTAATTAATTTCAGCAGCAATCTCTCAAACTATAAAAGTTACATAAAAAATTAAAAAAATCCCCGACACATAAACATCTAAAAAGTATCAAATTTAGACTCGATCAGACTTGTGGAAGATGCTAACATACATTCATCGACTAGAAAACACCTGACTGATTTTCTTGAATCATAGCTAAGAACACTCTCAATCAAGTCACCTTCACACAAAAAAAAAAACAATAACGATTCAGCCGTTTCGGAGCTACGATGCCGTAGACAGACACAAAGATACACAAGTTAAACTTATAACACCCCTCTTTTTCCGTCGGGGTTTAAAAACAACGGCACTGTATGATGGCACCTGTGACAGCTTACAAACTACAAGAAAATAGCTTATCAATTATCATACATACATAAACTCACGCCTTTCTCTCATGGGGGAGCGGGGAGCTGAAACTTCAGCAGCCCCTGCTACGATTCTTACAAACTCCTTTTGCTTTGTTTACGATCTTATCTATTCGATATATTATTGCTTCAGCAGCTAAACCTTATTTCAGCAATACTGCAAAGGATTTCGTTCTTATCAACGAAATACCCCTAATATGAATAGTTAGTTATTCAAGCAGACATCTTGTTTGTGCATTGCGGTTGCCAGATTTCGTACATACAGCTCTAAGACGTCAGTTAATCTTTCATTAGTTCATTTAATTAACTTCAGACGTATGAGTGGGTCTGTTTATTTGAACTGCAGTGTAGAATTTAAACAGGTTAGTGTTTTGACTAAAGTTTTTAATACTTGACGTCAATGTTTGCTTTATAATTTTTCGTCACTATACAGGGTTAGTTTTCAAAGACCAGCCAAATTTAAGGATGTGGTACAGACCATCAAACTGAACAATTTTCTCCTTGGGATCAAAATCGTTATCACGAAAAAAAAATCAGCGGTCCCATACATTTAGGTCAAGTAGGTATTGAAGTTTTTTATGGGACAGTTTATAAATTTTTCGCGATGATGATATTGGTCCCATGGAGAGAGTTGTTCAGTTTGATGGTCTGTACCACATCCTTAAATTTGGCTGGTCTTTGAAAACTAACCCTGTATTATCGTCCACGTCCATAAAACGAGTGGGAATACGTGCACGTTATAACGTTATCGTGGACAGATACTTAAGCTTAAGCGTCTTCATGTTTATTTTTTCCTTTTTTTATGTTCCTGAAGCTTCCGTGAAGCCGTGGACGTCAACAATAAAATGACGTCACGTTAGAAATTATAAAAGTGCACATTGGGTGTAATTTTTTAACCGGTTAACGCCAACTTCTGAATCATTGATAGGTGAAAATATGTGAAATTGATGATTACATAATCAGCCTATAATGTTCCCACTGCTGGGACACAGGCCTCCTCTCTTCGAGAGGGAATGGGCTGTAATCTACCACGCGGGCCCAGTGCGGGTTGGTAGATGTCACATGTCTTTCGAATTTTTGGTTCTAGGACATGCCGGTTTCCTCACGATGTTTTCCTTCACCGTTTTGAGAGCAGCGGTGATGAAATTATTTACACAAAGTAAAGCGCCTGCCTGGGTGCGAACCCACGACCTACAACTCGTAAGTCGGGGCCGATACCACTGGGCCACCACTGCTCCAATGCAAATTAATGATTAAAATAACTATTTTCAAAATACACCATGCTTGTCTGCTTTACAAAGTCAAGTTAAATTAACTAGCGAAACTCCATAGACGTGATGGATATGGATATATTCGAAACCTGATAAAACAAAAGAAGGATTTGATCAATTATTTTTTTGATGGTCATCGACCGCAGGTAGTGTACCTACGTTGCTTGAATAATAAGTTTAAAAAAAAACTGTTTTTTTTTTTGTAAACTTCACAGACGTGAATTGTACCGATATCTAAAAACGATAAGACTACATTTTCTAAACTCATCTTTAAGTCACTGCACTGCCTGCGGTAGACCCCAAAAAAATATCATCAAACCATTTTTTTAAAGTGAACAGTGAACGTAACTGAACCATCGTGCCCGGGTCGGTGACGCTGAATCGGGTAAACTCGGTGCTGAATCGGGTATACTCGGCGCTGAATCGGGTATACTTGGCGCTGAATCGCGTAAACTCGGCTCCAGTTGTAACTTTTCACTTCTATCGTGCCGATACCAATCACGTCTGTGGAGTTTTGCTAGCTAATTAAAGGCCTTGTATAAACAAACGCAAACTACACTCTTCAACAAAACCAGTCAATATACCTGCAAATCAGCTTTGCAGTCTTCAAAAGCCTTGTCCTTATGAGTGTCAGAGATCTCCAGAGCCCAGTACATTTGCACATATTTGAAGACCAGGATACCACCACCCAGCTCAGCCCAGGTCTTCAGGACAGCCTTGCGGATTTCACCTTTACCTGGAACAGGTAGGAAAAAAGTGACAGACGATACTTCTCTGTGAAAATGATTCGTCTAGGAAAGTACAGCTTTTATCATGACTACGTAGCTACAAGGATCTTTTTGACGCATTAATGTAATTGACAGGAACTTTTTTTTTTTTTTGTTTGGGAATTCGTCAAATGACCTCTCCCGCTCTGGGCCGAGCGGAAGGACGTGTCAGACTCTTACTGACTAAAACCCACCCGTATTACTTCAGTTGCCTGTGCGCCAGGGCCACGGTAACTCTTTCGAACAATCCGCGACCCCGGCAGGCATCGGCCCTATCGGACCCCGTCAATTATACTGACATCTCTTTGAGGCATTGACAGGAACTTAAGGAGCTGATGGTAAACATTTGTTTTGTGAATAAATGTTATTAATTTATTTTTTAGCCATTTTTTATTATTCAATAGAAATATATATAATTATACTTAACTTAATTATTCAATGGAAATATAACTAATTCAGACTATAAAACAAAAACTTCACTTTTGTGAATTGTATTGCAAAAACAATATGGCGTCGTTCGTTCCGATTTTGGCAACACGTCATCAGATTCTTGTACTTACAACAATTTTTTTCCTATTTTTATGATGCAATTTTTGTACAGAATACGTCAAATTTTCAAATTGTGTGTCTGCATCTTCTGCAAGGGGCGTAAAGTTATCTTACTTAAATAGGGTATTGTATTTTCGACACCAACAATGCGTAGTCTTTAAAATTCACAGTTTGAGAAATAATGAAATTATTCTTTAAAGATATTTTGTTTTATTTTGGGTGGTAAATCATTAAATAACTTCTCTCGCTCTGGGCAGAGAGGGAGGGCGTGTCAGACTTAAACCCACCCGTGTTCCTTCAGTTGCCCGTGCGCCAGGGCCACGGTAACTACATATTTCGAACAATCTGTGACCCCGGCAAGAGTAAACTTGCTTTCATAATATTACCAAAATCTATGACTGGTAAGTAAATCGATCCCTACCAAGATATACTGTTGCTGTTAACCTGCATCATCTCACTGCTGGCCAAAGGCGCTTGCAATCTATGGCTAACATGAATAACAGGTCGTTTGTTTGGTCCATCGCTTCCTGCCATCTTCTACGGGGTCTGCCCAGACGCCTTCTACTTGTTTCAGGGCTCCACATTTCACATAGTGACTATTTTGGGCCACAGCTCATTGGACATGCGGCAGAATTGGTCACCCCAGTCCCAACTTTGCGGCGTGGTGTTGCAAATATGGTTTATTAATTAGACGACTAGAATATGGTCAAGGAACAAAAAAAAAAAGTACCTTCAATAACATCCTCGATATGTGTGTAGGGACAGGCAGTAGCATCGCCCCAGTTGAGTGACCACCAGATCGTCAGCGCGAACAGGAATATCGCATACGTCCCTACGCCGAAGTTGTCAGCAACTGAAATTTTGTAAAGAAATTGTTATAGCCGTATGTCTATGCCGACAGTAATATCTTTATCATGATGAAAATAACTATTTTACTAACGTAAAACGGGGTGAATAGGGACAAAACGTTAAAATGAAATTTAACATTGAAATAATATACTTTGTTACCAAAAAGGACTCCAATGTGTTTACTGTATTATAATTGTCGATTAAGTGCCCTCATAGGCAACAAACTATATTATTTCAATGTTAAAATCGTTGTTGTCGTTGTTTATCGTTGTTGTTGTTGTTGTTGTTTGTTCCCTTATATAGATTCGTCCTGATTTACCTTTGCTTCCATCCCTAAGCACCCCGTTGTACAGTATTAAAAACTTGATACCTAAATGACACGCAAATATAATAGTTTGGAGCTACACCTAAAGGCTCCCGCAAACAGGCGCGACGCGACAGCCCGACACAAAGGCGCCGCCCGTCGCGCGGCACGCGGTGCCTTTGTGTCACGCTGTCGCGTCGCGCCACTGTGCACGAGCCTTAACGCCATCATCATTATCTGCCCAGCTTTTTCCCAATTATGTTGGGGTCGAATTCCAGTCTGACCGGATGCAGCTGAATACTAGAATTTATTTGACATGGAGCGGCTGCCTGTCTGATCTCCATAACCCAGTTGTTGGGTAACACGATACCTCTTGGTAAGACTGGTTATACCAAACATGCCAAAAATATGACACCCATGACAGTGTTTCGAGGATTGATAGCTTTTATCCCAGGAAACCAAACATTTTACAAAAAATTCGTAAATATTTACGGTTGTATCAAATCTCTATACGAATTTATAAAGTCACTTTTTTCAACTCCTTACATTTTGTTGTCCATTGATGAATATGGATGGATTGTGTGAGGGATGTTAAAAAAGAAATTAAACAACCGACTTCAAAAAAAAAAAACACAAAACAGTGAAAAAAAAACTTTAACCTTTTAGTGTTTTTTTTGGAAGTCTGTTGTTTTTTTGTAAAAAAGAATTTATTCTTCCTATTTTTCATTGTTTAATGTGGTACTTACAAATTCGTAGACTACTACTTGATATGAAATAACAGGAAAAAATACGCATTAATAACGATAACTCAAAAACTACAGGTCAGATCTTGATCAAATTTATATGGGAACGCATGGAAAGCAACAGCTTATAAAAAACATTACATAATCCTTTTTTTGAATTTGGTTAAAAAATAGGAGTAAATGATTGAGTGACGGTTGACCGTAGAGAATGGAAAAAGAAAACGTGTTCACCAACCACATGTAACACGGGAGAAGGGCAAGAAGATGTTGATCACATTTTGTTCTCCATTCATCATTTTCCTTTCCTTATTCCAATTTCTCTTTTACTCGTCACCTTGGTAGTCACCCCTTTTCTACCCATATCATCTTTCACACAGTCCATCCATAGTTTCTTGGGTCTTCCCCTACCCTTATAGCATTTCCATAAAATTAATATTTTTTGGTAGTTCTTCCCTTTATTCCCAAAACTTACTTATGATAAGCTCAAAGCAGCAACCGCAAAGCTCTGCAGCGGCTATGGCCTCTTCAAACAGTAGCCTGATGAACGGTTCCTGGATCGCCTTCTGGACAACCCTCCTTGCACAGTGGGCTAGTAATGAGGTTAGGAGAATGAACAAGGTTGACACCACCAGTGGCGCGAAGGTCACTTTGTTTACCTGGAAAGGAAATAGGGGTGGTTAAGAACATATAACAACATCATGCTTGTACCCTCGATAAAAGGGGAGGTGTTTCTGTGACAAATAAACCTATTTTGCTTTCTTTCACTTTTGTTATGGTAACAGAGAGATTTGTTGCTGGAGAGATTGTTGCGCCACTTCTTCTTCTCAGCTAAAACACTAGGAACTGGTGATGGGCGGGTATATTGGAGAACTGGTTTATCTAATTTTGACGTTCAATAAGTTTTGATTCTCACCCTACTTTGAATAAATTATTTGTGTGAATGATTTTATTGATTAGTCTCTTGTAAAAGGGGCTAAGCTCCCTAATCACATAAGTCCGTAGACTGCAGACTTCCTAGGTAGGTTCTGTAAATTTATAAATGGACGGTTCCGGGTTTTTCTAATTCAAAAGACATTTTTTCCATCATGTTTGCGGAGTTTCGCTAGCTAATTTAATTTGATCCTGTATACGAGGTCTAGTGATCACAAGCGCTAGTGCTAAGTACGAGGTCTGGGGTTTGATTCATCAGACAAAGTGTTGTTGGATTTTTTCATCGGGACTTTCTCAGTAGTAGCCGGCTCTGGATTTGTACTCAGTTAATGGCCTATGCTCCGGGAAAACAAACGGTAATAACTAAATATTTAACTAGACAAATATACTACCAACTTTATTTACCACAGATTACAACTTAGACATTTACAAACTGATGGCAAACATAACTCTAGTCAAGGCAAAATCAATTAAATGCTCAATAAAAACAAAAAAAAAAACAAAACTGTTGTTATAATAAATTTGCTTGAGCATACGGAATCTACTGCTGATCCCTCAGAATGTTAACTATATTTTTTTTTAAGTATTTCGTTTAATAAATAATATGTCAATTTCACTGAATCACTCATTAGATATACGTGTCGACTAAGCGGTGTAGCGGCGCGGCGCGGGCGGTCCTACTGCATGGGGCTTAACATAACTGGCGAAATATGGATGTACTAAGGTCTGACCCTTCAGGGGAAACAAGGCGTGATGTAGGTAGTTATCTAAAATGAATGATGACTTCTCAAATAATCCACAAGCTTGCCAATAAAGTATCACATTACGGAATCTTATCACGAAAAAGTTTGAATCATCTTATAGCTAGTTACTGAAAGTGTCAAGATTGTAACAACAACTTCAATTTTAGAGATACGAGTTTATAAGTAAAGACAAGTTTTACATCTTCACGAGTTTCACTAACTTTTACCAAGTGGTATTCGAATTGTTTATAACTTTGAAGTAGGTTTGCTAAGAATTCTCTTGTATTCTTGGGTTACAGTAATAAAACGTGTTCATGGTTTTTACTTATCATAGTTGGGAGAGATTATTCCAGAAGGCCTTTTCTCGTATTTTTAATATTGTTTTTTGGTTCACAGTCATAAAATAAAAATAATATGTACAAGTGTAAAAGGAGAAAAAGAAAAAGGAGGGGTAATAATCAAAAGGAATCAAACAAATCGTCCAGAACGCTGCAATAGGAAAAGTGCCTAAAAGGCTGGCAGCATTGCCACGTTGTATGGCCATGCTCATTCATTGGCTAAAAAATAGACCAGCCAGGTCACATGAAGAATCGACCGCTTGCATTGGCAAGCGGTTGGTCGATTTTGCGAGACATCTGTCTCGAAAATTTCCGTATTAAGGGGACTCTACATGAACTAAACGCAAATTTATAATGCCTAAAAATATATGATCCACTGCAGTAACAAAAATCCGAAAAATAAATGATATTCTTCTGGATATATGCTAGTTAGATAGTGTGTTGAAAACATAATACAATTAACTTGATATGATAGAAAAAATCACGAAGAGATCTCAAAAAAAAATTTTTAACGATTAAAAGCCATACTAATATACATGCAAACATTCAGTTTTTTTTTGGTACAAGTAACATACTAACGTGATAGTGTTTTAGTTCAATGAATAGATTTTTTGTAAATCCATAATTGCTTCATATTTTGCAATAAATTACCAGTGTTGTGTCATCGCGCGTCTCTTTCTTTTCTATGCAATCCGACAGTGGCCACGCTTTAGCTCTTGTAAGCCTCTTAATTTAGTCGTAAACTCATCTGAGTGACATTTAATGCCAAAAACATTTAAAAGATGTGGGTAAATTAGAGGTATTTTTGACAGACGATGTTTCATAATTGCCACTCGGATAGTTGCTAACTAGCAGCTTCTTGCTAAAGATATGTGATACCAACGTCTCAGCCTAAAGACATCTATCTATAGAAACGTCCACGTCCACGGCTGGGCCTCCTCAAACATCGCCACTACGACCTGTCTTGCATTGCCTGCATGCAGCTGATTCCCGCGATTCTCAACAAGTCATTGGTCGACGATGGTTATGGTTCCAGACCGCGATAGTAAGATATGATTGACGTTTACGAAAAAAGTACAATATTGTAGTGTGAACGCGCTCAAACCGCCGCTTTTATCCTGATGGTTGCTAAGGAAAAAATAATAGAAAACGAAACCATCTGTTCGAAATATGAAAATCCTAGGAAGGAGAATTTCCTAGGAGACTGAATTTATTGAGACCATAGCATGTTGGAAAAAGTCAAATAATACTAAAAATAATAAACTAACTTTTAAACTACCTAATTCATCAAAGCCCAAACTAAAACGAAACAAAAAACATCTACCCGGTCAATGTCAAGATTTTGTTAATACTTTACAAACTACCCTACAACTCCGGGGAATACCCGGATAGAAACAAGTGGGGGCAATATAAATAATGGGTGTAAACGAAGTCTTAGGTAACTGAAAACGTTATATCCCCGGGGTATAACTGAGAGGGGATAAACACGGTATAAATAATGTGTGTCTGGGACGAGAACCCGACAACTAATATTTGTTATGTACCTTGTTCCTAGCTTAGCTGGCTAGAAGGTGCTGCTTTATGCTTTTGCTGAAATGCTTACAGGAATTATGTTCTCACAGAAGACTTGAAATAATAATTTGTTATGCAAGGCTGCAAAGTTGTTTTTTGGCGCGAGTACTTGTAATGAAACCCACGCTAGAATGCTTAGCGTAGCGAGGGTTTCAAAGGTACGACACGCAGAATAACTTTGCTGCCGAGCGAAACACAACTTTTCTCCTCACTATAGCTAGGATAATGCTAGGTGCAAGAAGAACAGCTTAAATAATATTTTATATAAAATTAGTGTATATTTATTTAATAAATTAAAAGTAAAATTAATACAATTGGTAATATTGAAAGTATTTTTTGTTTTTGGAACTGTTATGCATTCGTTTGTCACTATTGTGTACTATTACTAGGTAATGTGCGGAACATTGCTCAATTTCATTGCATTCCATTGTGAATGTTGGAAAGACGGATTGGCAGATGATTCAAAATGATTTTCTATCGTGCTCTCTCAGTCGTCGTGCTGGCCAGTGCGATTATTCTAAAAATGAGGTTGGCGCACTGACATGAAAAAGTATTCATGCATTTTGAGTGGACTGGCGGTATGGAACATTATTAAATAATTATGTAGTAATAATCTTTCCACGCTAGTGGATAAAATTTACTTTTGCATTCAGATTTCGAATGATAAATAGAATCTTTCCGAGGTTGTGAGGTGAAAAAAATAATTTTATAAAATCAATTTTGTTTTATGTTTCATTGCTATTCGCTATCGATACCCATACTAACTATTGTGAAGTTTTACTAGCTAACATAAAGAAAACCTGCATTATCTATTATTATTTACCGAATCAGATAGCTGGAACTTATGCGGAGAAGGCTAAACAAGCGGTATACGGAGTTACTAATCTTTACAAGGCCGAACAGAGCTGACATTTTTGCGAAAAAATACAAAAGATAAAAAAGATCGAAGTAGGACGGCGCGGGTGTATGAAAGGATCGTAGCAGGTGGCGTTCTGCAGTTTTTGCCTACCCCCATGGGAAGTAGGCGTAAGTTTATATGTGTGATTTTGTTTTTTTTACTTTTTTTTTAAATAATTTAATGCTAGCGTTCCACAAAAATTAAAAAAGCCTCGAAGTCAAAGTTGGTCGGTTGACTTCCAGTTCAGTTATCCTTCTTTTATATAAAACCTGATGCCAAGAATGCTTTCGAATTAATTACGACGAGATGAATTTGTTGTTAAATTCTGAACTAGAAAAGCATTTCTCTCAAAAGCGCGTTATACAACGCAAAATACAACGCGTTAGTAAATCACGTCGTGTACGGACCGCCATTGACATACTAGTGCTGTGACATTCGGACTACTCATCGGTGATTTGAGTTTGTAACACATCACTTTTAAGTAGCGGCGTGGACGATGGGTCCTAACATTTCAGAACGTTGCGACGTCACGACGCGTCGTCAAACATGAAAGTTGATACTTTGTATTTAAGTGTGTCATAATCATAATATACTTACAACTTTGACTGGTAAGTTCTTCAATCAGAATGCTCTGTGATTTTATTCATTTAATTTTTCTACGTACTTACAGGACGGACTGTTTTTTCAAAATCGTCTTAGCACACTATCAACCCGCTCCTGCTTTGCACGGGTGCAATCTACTGACGTAGTGGTATGCCACAACATCGAGTTTCTATGCTTTACTATACAGGCTGTAAGGGACAGCCCTCTGCAGACTGATGGGGTGAATTCAGTATATCATACTAAGATGACGGGGTACATGAAATTATTTCAGGAACGTTATGGGAATCTAATAAGCCTGATTTGTTTTATTACCTCACACGCAATGTTTCGTTCGCCACGGGGTCAATAGGATCTACCCCCAAGCGCGCTCACGCCACGTGATTTATTACGTCTCATTGAAGCGAGCGAGAGCGAAAAATAAGAGTAGTAGTTGAGTATTGACAATTGAGCAGATGGCCGGGTGACGTACAAAAGAAGTATGCGGTGAGTTCGATGAACTCTGTAGCTAGGCAGAAAGTGAACAGCTGATTTATCGCGTCATTCGTTAGAGAATTTCAACAATCATTGCTGTTTTTTTTATTTAAGCTGTTTTATTTACATTAATGGAGTGCTGCGTACAGATACTGTAATTTTACAATGAAATAAAGGAACAAAAATAAAAAAAACGATAAAAAAAATGAAAATTTCCGGTGGAATATGATTCAAAATAAGGAGCTGAATGCACCCTGTAAGTTTGCGGAGGGCTGTCCCTTACACCCTGTATAAGTTAAGTACACGGACTAGAAAAAAACTTTTTTACAAAAAAACAACCGACTTCCAAAAAAAACACTAAAAGACGTGAAAAATAACTTTAATTTCGGAAGTCGGTGCCTTTGGTTTTGTATTTTCGTGTTTGGCCACCGACTTCCGAAATTAAAGTTATTTTTCACGTCTTTTAGTGTTTTTTTTGGAAGTCGGTTGTTTTTTTGTAAAAAAGTTTTTATTTTTCACTTTTTAGTTGCGGTACCTACGCCACACAAATTCGTATACCACTACTTGGCGTGTAAATAACAGTGACAGGAAATTATTAACATATCATCCATATAAACTAAGTGGAAAAAATCTGTAGTATTAAGGATAACTCAAAAACTACTGGTCAGACCTTGATCAAATTTAAATGGGACCACATGTGAAGCACCACCTATCAAATAAAAAAAGAATCATCCAAATCGGTTCACCCAGAAAAAAGTTATGAGCTAACACACATAAAAAAAAAAAAAAAAAAAAAAAAAAAAAAAAAAAAAAAAAAAAAAAAAAAAAACATACAGACGAATTGAGAACCTCCTCCTTTTTGTGAAGTCGGTTAAAAAAGAATCACTCCGCGCCACGCGTATCGAAAGTGAAGCACTATAGGTATGCGCTGGACCGTTTGTACAAACATGCCTCACGCACACATTTACATCATCAGGTGCCATTACGGGGCACTACGGCTTTTCATTGGTAAAGCCTTTTCGCTTTTGCAATATTTAAATTAGTATGAAATAAATATTATTTCATTATAGATAATCACGGAATAGAAACAAAAGGAGGACTCCGCGGCACGTGTATCGAAAGTGAAGCTCTATAAGAAATATGCCGGACCATTTGTACAAACATGCCTCACGCACACATTTATATCATAAGGTGCCGACCGGCCGCCAGCACGCGGCACATTGTAGGTACTGTTTACGTCAAGTAATAAAATAAAATAATTCCTTCTTGTGTTGTGAAATGGTGTAAAAATAATTCTACATCCCAGAAAAAGTGTCAACGAATAACATATCACAAGTAAGATACTTATTTACACACACACACATAGATCGGTACGGTGCTTCACTTTCGATATGCGTGGCGCGGAGTCCTTCTTCTTTTTATAGTGCGTGGTGAAGTATTAATGTATTACACAATAAACCTTCAGAAATAATTATTCTAATGATGATGAAAACCGCATCAAACTCCAATGTGCATTTGAAGAACTGCTGGCTGTTGCACAGCAGACGGGATAAGTGACTTGGTATTATACTACATAAGTGTGTAGTTAAAGTCAAGTTAAGTCAAAAGCAGTTTTCAATGTCAAAATTTGAAAAGATATTGAATACACTCATACCTTTTCTCCATGGGGTAAAAGCAGTAACCATTTCTGGTAAGAATTACACGATCTTTACATTGGCTTAATGATGGATCGTTTTTCAGGTCCAAAAAACAACAACCCAACAAACAAACTTTAGTCAGGGAAAGTTATTTATCAAATAAAAGCACAACGTCAAATTGCCGTGCCATATCTATTGCATAAAACTGTCAAAGAATAACAGTTTTAAATTAATAATACCTTTAATATATTTCTACGCTAGAGTTAGAGAGTAGAGGTAGAGACCAACAAGACTTTTTCAGTTCTTATTTTAAATAATTAATAAACAAACCTTTACCGTTGTTTTTCGTATATGAATTTTAATCTATGCCTTGCAAAGGTTAAAAAAATACTTATTGAGTTACTGCTTGAAAGATGTTATTACAGAGTTTCTTAATGACAAATCTCTATAACTACAATATATTAGGTCTTTACCTATGAAATTGCCGTTCTGCAGTACTGGCCATTTCAAATCAAAATAATTTTTGTTTGGCTAAGAATTCTAATTTCAAATTAATTTTATTTTAAAAATATGGTTTTTTTTTTCTAAAAGTAGTCATTTCTTTATTGATTAGTGTTACATTTTCATCGCATTTCAATCTTTTTCGTCATCATGGATACGTTAAAAATTCGAGTAATTATGGAATATGAGTACCGTCGTGGCAGCAACGCGGCACAAGCGGCACGCAACATCAACGACGTTTACGGAGCTAACACTACAAACCAACGCACCACCTGTTATTGGTTTGCTCGCTTCCGTTCTGGAAATTTCGACCTGAAAAATGAACCTCGCGGTCGTCCGAAGACTTTGGTCGACAATGACGAATTAAAGGCGATTGTGGAAGCTGATGATACACAATCTACGGCTGAATTAGCAGCAGCTTTCGACGTTAGCGTCAAAACAATATTGGTCCATTTGCGTCAAATTGGCAAGGTAAAAAAGCTTGACAAATGGGTGCCCCACGAACTCAATGATCGCCAGCGCGAAGTACGCGTCGAGACGTGCCTTGCACTGCTCAACAGACACACAAATGAAGGAATTTTGAACCGCATTGTTACCTGCGATGAAAAATGGATTCTGTTTGATAACCGTAAGCGCTCAGCAAGTTGGTTGGATCCTGGTTCAGCACCTAAACAATGCCCTAAACGAAAACTTACCCCTAGAAAAGTGATGGTCACTGTTTGGTGGTCTAGCGCCGGTGTGATTCATCACAGCTTCTTACCAAACGGGGTGAGCATTACTGCAGATGTGTACTGTGAAGAACTGAACACAATGATGGAGAAGCTGGCGCATCTCCAACCAGCATTGGTCAATCGCTCGTCTCCGCTGCTCCTGCACGACAACGCGCGACCTCATACTGCACAGCAGACGGTCTCCAAGTTGCAAGAACTGGGGTTGGAAGCTCTCCGTCATCCGCCCTACTCACCAGACCTTGCGCCTACAGACTACTACTTTTTCCAGAATTTGGATAACTTCTTGGCGGGAAAAAAATTTAATACCCGAGAGGCAGTACAAAATGCCTTTGAAGAATTTGTTGCCTCCCGTCCAGCTGATTTCTTTAAGAAGGGCATCAATAAACTGCCACTGCGATGGCAAAGATGCATTGATTGCATGGGTGATTACTTCGATTAATACAAATAAAAAATTCATGAAAAAAATTCGTTTAAATTTTTTCATACAAAACGGCAATTTCATAGGTAAAGACCTATTATAATGCTGACATAAATTACTACTATTAACTTTATGTATTGACATGAAACGAAATTGACTCTGAATTGTATAATTTAATTTGCGTGCATTACTCAAATACTTATAGTTATATTGTAATTTTATGAACAGTACCTACTCATTTAATCATTTTTAATCAAATTAATCATTTGTATGCCAATAATTATTAGCAAAACATAGCGCACTAGGTACTTTATTTTTAAGAACTTTGTATGATATTACCTGTTTTACAAATACATCATTCTTCTTAATCTTAATACCACAAAATACTATACCTAAGTTAATGGACATTGTTCTTCACTGAATTTCAAAGCTTTCATAAAATTTTCTTCGGCACTGGTTTCCTGTAACCTTTTACGGAATCATACCGTTTCAGCCAGACATTTTATCTATAGCAAGGTTTACTTAATCAGGGTATAGCACCACTGATAGCTTTAAACAATGGACGGTTCTAGGTCTCTGTTGGGACCTAGGCTTCCTAGAAACTAGGTGAGTAATTAATCAGTTCAGGCATTTACAAGTGAAGGTAGGTGGATCGTGTTTATGTTGGACAAATGTTGGTGCAAAGTTTGTGGCAGATATTTGTTTGGTTAGAGGTAGGAATGTTCATATTATTGGAGACCTGAGCATATATATTATTAAAGTTGTTTTACTTTATACCTATTATAAAGATGTAGTAAAAAGTGATGTAAAAGCTACGAGAACGTAATTAATTTCTATCAATGTTATTATATCTACCTACTTAAGTAGGAAAGACAAAAAGATAAGTTGAATTCCATGACCAATTTATAAAGATTTCCTTTTTCCTTTTTATTCTATCACTAGAAAAATGATCGAAATCGGTAGACGTGGTAAAGAATTATCGCTAAACATTCATAATTTTTTTTTATTGACATTGATCTCTATTGCTATTTATTAATAACTCATTTGTATTATGAAATGTGAGATTGTTTATAATTGTAATTTTTTGTGTCCAGGCTTATTTTTATTTTAATTTTTAGCATTGAGATTTGGCTGGCTTCATGTCTTGATTACTTATTACATAGATTTGTACGCCCTTTGGCATAACATAGCGCACTCTTTATTATCTTTATATACCATTATTATTGTACCTATGTTAAACAAATTAATAAATTACTTAGGACTTATGATTTAAAAAAAGTTTCCTAACTATTCAGAACTTCCTTCTTTTTCTAAGTCGGCTAATCTAATCCTACTAGCGGTCGGTCGACTCTTCACGTGACCAGAGGACTGGCCTATTTTTAGGCCAAAGAATGCGCATTGCCACGCAAAGTGGCAATACTGCGAAAAAAATAAATAAGAAGTATTCTATTCTATTCTAAACTGCCAACCTTTTGGGCATTTAACCCATCGATGCGGACGAATTTTTTGATGCTCAATGAGTTCTCAATTTTTTTTATATACTTGATTTTAGTGTAAGCTTGTATCTTGTAATTTAGTCATTATTTACAAAAAAAATATGTCTTACAAAGTAAAGACTAAATATCCACTCGGCGTTAGAGAACTTAATAGACACTAATTATTCGTAAAATCTTAACTTAATAAATCAAAACACGAATAGTCTCAACTAAAAAATAATCTAGCACTAAATTATTCAGAGCTTCGGCAAAAAAAATGAAGTCTTTGTGACCTAGATTAGCTTTCCCTAACGAGCTAAGTTTTTGCGACCTAAAAACTATCTAACTTGTTCTTATTCTGTTTAGCAAGCACAACAGGGCTAAAGATTATTTTATGTTGAATTTTACTAACATAATTTTGGCAGTACCATCTACTGTTAAAGTATAGAGGAACAGGGTGTAAAGTTCACACAACCTCTATAGAAAAGGGAGGATCCTCGGACCAGACGAGTATTGTGTCTGGTGAGCAACTGCCCGACGATTGATGTCGGGACGTTGTAATATGCAAGTTGCTCGGTAAAGTCTGCTTGCGCGATGCAGGATTTTGCGTGACGTCAGTATGACGCGTAGCTCGCATGTGGCGTTGTAGATAACGCTACAAATATATCTTCAAGGAAAAGTATGCGCTTCGGGAATCATCGTCTATCTTCGGAAATACGATCGCGCTATGATGAGATCTAATATAGAGCAGTTACAACCGTAGAAGTACTTGCCTATTTCGTATTATCATGATAACAAACTTATAATTTAACATCTCTATGCAATTACAAAAAAACTTGAGTAACAAATCGCACCTTCGGTAGGACAAGGGCATAACTGCACTTTTAGTGATTTTTCAGGAGTCATTTTAAGATCTTGTCGCGCCAAGATTGTCAAAAAATGCACCAATATGACAAAGGCAGTGTTGCCCTCTGGCGGCCTTAAGCTGATATTGATACGGGTCTCTGTTCCTCCGGATAAAAGTGACTTTTTTAAGCACTTTGGCATACTTATGTTATTTTTCGATTTTCGATCGAAAAATGACATTATCATTTTTCGATTTTTGTCAGTTATGCCTTTGTCCTAGCGAAGCTGCAAAATGTTGATCTGCGACCGGAGTAGGTAACTTCACAGAAAGAAAACTTCAGAAAAACGCGCAATGATAGGTGCACAGACAAAGCGCGGCAGTACAAAACTTAAAAGCATTGCCTTTCTGGGGGGTTAGGTACTCTGTGGCGCGCCGGTCGTGCTAATTCGGAAACACGAAGATTACCGATGCGCATACTTTTTCTGGTTTACCTGTACTTGGGTAAGCAAGCAGTGTACCAGCTATTGAAGAAGAACTGGACTGATGGAAGAATATATATTGAGATTAGTTTTTTAGGGACAGTTGATATTACCGAATGACCTAGCTGATTTTATAAATTCCAGATAGGTAATGCATACTTACCTCCATTACAACAAACCTAGGTACAGTCAACATCAGTGGTAATAGTTGCACTAAAAAATCGTCCATAGTACTACGACATAAAGGCGCTGTCAGTCTCAATTGCTGTAAATATGCGGTTGACTGTACCTAGTATTAAAATTAAAATACTTTCAATAGAACCACTTCAGTTACCTATTTTTCTACTTATTTAGAAAAAATAATGTAAACAGTTTTCTATAAAATATACGCGTAGGTACTCACTAAAAATAACTGCATTTTCACAACATTGAACTGGATTATCCAATATTTTGAAGGCCTCAAAACCATGTATTTAAAATTATTAAAAAAAAAACTTCAAATTCACTTCGTCGAGGTTCATCAAAAATACAGACCAGTAGCAAAGTTGATAAAACCAGACCTAAAAATGTGCCTGAAAAAGTTCTTAGTTCTCCTTTTATTAACTTCTGCCATCGTAACGGGGGCCTACTCCATAAGCACGATGTCTGTAGTTTCGGCCAAAGTTACGGACGTTTCCCACTCCGTATCACTTACGGACATAAGATTAGCTCGGACCGGCACTAAAATTAATGAAAAAAAGATTTGAAAGTTGTCCTTACTCCCGATGTGCTTTTACGCGTCCGAAAAAATTTATAATTCGAGAGTTCTGTTCACTTCTATGTTTCGAACTACTTTCGGACGGACCCGTCTCTTAGTTGACGGACTGCGAGAGTAGGCCCCCTTTTTATGGATGTAAAAAGGCGATTTTTATGCACACTTGCCACAACGGGTTTGTAAAGAGTTGAAAGCATACCGCATTGTTTTGAAATGTTTAATTTAGGTCTTTAATATTTTTGGAAGATATTGCATCGATGTGACATATTTTTACACCTTACAAGTATATCTGTGGGTCCCTAAGGCGCAGATATACGACTTTTAATGATTTCAAATTGAACATCACGTCTAAACGAATAGTCTTATTTGTTTGAAAAAAAAGATATGATAAACTAGACTATTTTCTTCGTAATTTGATATGTGAATATTTGAAATTATATTTTTATAACATAGTCTAATTAATTTGTAAAGTAATGTCTAATGCGAACACAAAAACGATAATCACGCAAAAACTATCGGGCGTATTTTCATGAAATCTGCATCATCTAAAAGACAATTTAATTAACCAAATTTTTGTATACGGCTTTTATTTGTATTGTGTTTGATAAATCAAGGTGGGTTGTTTTTGCGAATAAACTTGATGCGCGTTGAAGCGGGGGCTCTTGCGGGCGACGGGCGGCAGTGCATCGCTGACCAATGTCCGGGTAGACGCTAACGCTTTGTGCAATTTTATTCGCTTAAAAGTTTTGCATGCTCCGCCCACTCGCTCAAGGTCGCGGGCACTTATTGTCGCCTTAATAGTTTTCCAACTTAAAACTGGTTAGCAGCAATATCATCCACTACCTACGAATACAATTTTAAATAACAGAAAGATCTACTAGTTATTTTTTTTTTTCGTTACGTAAAGCTCAACCTTTTATTTAATTTCTTATAATACAATAATATTTACAATTAAAATATAATAACCTAACCTATCTAAAACTATTAACAAACTAAAAAATGGCGTCGAAAAATTCCGCATCGCTGTCGACTGGTAATGTACACAAGAGACTGGCGGCATTGCCACGTTGTATGGCGATGCTTAGCCTCTGGCCAAGGAAAAAGCCAGCCCTTGGGTCAAGGGAAGTGTCAAACAGGCGTTTAGAGATTTCCTTGAACAAAACATGGGCATAATTTGATGTAATTAAGAGCAATTTTACTGATTTTTCACTATCTTACCTGAACGCTTTTAAAGACACTTCCTATTCATAAAATAAATTAAGATTTCTTCTGATCACAACCGCACAGATCAAATTTTATATATCTACCTATACTACGTTTGCGAATTGGTTATAAAACATGTAAAAAAAAAATGTGTTTTAGGAAAAAAACACTTTAAAACCCACACATAAAGTAAAAGTTATAATTATGTTTGGAGTTTTAGTGCAAACTAAACAGTTTGCACTAAAACTCCAAACATAACTATAACTTTTTCAATAGTATCTACTAGTCATTCTGAAATCAACTTAATTCAAATGACATCAATTGGGAACAAGAATTTGAGTAGACTATACTTACCTACCTTAATACACCAACGCACGTGTAACTAGAAGTACCATCTCTATTCGACTCTATCTATCTACATTGAAGTAACCAAGTAACCAATCTAGTTTCAGCCGCTCTGTGTTTACCAGCCAGTTGAGTGATTGACAAAATGTGGACGAGGTTGAGGACACACGGGAGCTTATTGTGAATGTCACTGCGTCTATTGAGCTCGCTTTGTTCTTCGAGTATTTTGGTTGTCAATTGATTATCATATTAATCGCTCAAATTTGTTTTAAAGTTATATCGTTGAAAAAACGTACTCGTTTAATGTATTAATAGAAGTGAACTATTTAAATAGATTTTTGTAAATTTATTAATATCGATTCATCGATATTTTTTTTAAACTTTGAGGGACACTTAACGCCCATAGGCGAAATGACGACAAAACTTCTATTGTCTCTGGTTCAGTGCCCTTCAACCGATTAATTTACACCGTATAAATTAAAAAAGTTTCATACATAGAGAAATTAATGTTAAGTCATATTAAATTAACAGACCTCTTATTTCATTCAAGATAGTAGGTACATTAAATTTTGTAATACGACAAGCTCTAAATTCACGTTGTTTAAATTTATTGCTGTTTGTTCTGTACTAAAAAGTAAAATTTATTTTAGTTGGTCTAACGATGTTTATTCGCTAGTTAAACGCTTTACGAGTGTTTATTAACGTAACAGACACGTTTGCTACATTATTCACTTTATTTTAGCTGAACCGTCCTATGTATACCGACTTTATTATGTACTATCCTTAACTTTGAAAATGTCGCAATTCTGACCCTCACGATACAGGCAAATGACGAGTTTGGTGGTTACCGTCCAATCTGTTCTTGTACTATCTGATTACATAAACCCACGCCTTCTTCCCATGGGGGTAAGCAGTAACTACAGAACGCCACCTGCTACGATCCTTATGTAATCCTTTTGCCTCGTTTACGTTCATACATCTGGGCATACACGCACGCCGGTTGCGAGTACACGCACCTGACCTTTCTGAAGAACATCACCAATAAGGTCACTATATGTCCTCCTAGGGCGCCCCGTCCGGCGTTCCCACTCACATCTGCCTTGTAAATACCTTTTGTTAGTCGCCTTTCATTCATCCTCTCAACATAACCGAATTATCTGAGCAAACTTTTATAAATGTTTGTCACTACATCTTCTTTAAAACCGCACCGTTGCCTTATCACATCATTCCTTTGATTATTAATAAATAATCAATAAATTAAAATCAAAATTTCAAATGCCACGTCCCCGTCTCGTTCTATGTTTACACAGTATTTTGCATGTACCGTAACCTATTAAGGTTCATGAGATACTCTGTGAAAACTTCAACTGTCAGACAGTTGAAATTTTCACAGAGTGTGTTTATGATCTATCTTGTTTTTTTTTTTGGAATTATTAACAGAGCTAATTATCCTTTTTGTATGCACATGTTTCTGTGACAAATAAACATATTTTTCTTTCTTTCTGTAACAACAAATACTAAAAATTAAGTACAAAATTAAAGGAGGTCTCCATACAAGACCGTCCGTGTTATTTCGGCGTTTTTTTCCTTGTGGTAAGGAACACATCGTGTGCGAGTCCGACTCGTACTTGGCCGGTTTTTTTATTTAAAACCATAGGTCTGTTTATGTCAATCGTTTGAAGATGACGGATACTGTTTTTTTTTTGGGCCTAAGTTTATATTCCTATACTTTAAAAATAAATGATTTTAATTTATGTATGTAGGTTTGTACACACACTTTTACACGTCAATCATATTTTCTAAACTAGATGTTTGTTCATAATGATTTATTAATAATCGTCTGGCCCGTGCCAAACAAGTCGTCGTATGTTTTTGTCCTATTACGACGTCTGTGCATTCGACACCGGATCGCATGGTAAAGTAGATTCCATTGGTGCTGACAGACTGCCTGTCGGTTTGCAGACCTTGATGAAGACCATAAAGCTCTAGGGTATCATAGAGTGAATGTATATACAATCGTTGAGCTCCTTAAGTTCTGAGTTGAGCTGCACGGTTAGTGACAAATGCGTGCACTGACTGGACTGGTCCGCTCAATCTGTGTGTTCCTTTCCTCAAAAGACCATTTCGAACACCAATCTACATGGTCTTCACATTATCTGACCAAGATTATGTCTGGACTTTAAAAGAGATTATGTCCTCTGAGTTTGTTTCGGCCTTTCTTGTCAGAGTAGTCAAATAGCAAACGCTGACCTTATCTACTTTTTTTAATAAATGACGTGTAAACATGTTTTTACAAACTTACTTAGAGAAATAAAATGATTTATTATTTACGAATGACAGCCGGGGCAATGGCTTAACGGTCTTTAAGAAGCACGGAAGGGTCTCGGTATGTAAGGAGCGGTCATCCATCCACGGACCGACCTCGCAGATCGACCTGTACTGCTGTTATTATTTAGCTACGAACCATTCGGGTATTATACATACTATTCAATTAAAATACTACCCTATTTAAGTATACATACCTTGTTAAATATTTACATGGTAAAATGTTTCCAGAGTAAAAGTATTTCAGAAAAGTGTTAAAAACAAATAGGAAAAATATGATGTCATCATTTCCGTATTATCAACAAATTATTTATTACGGTAAAATATTATACAGGGTGACATCCCACATCGATGCGCAAACTCAAACCGTGAACTCAGCACATGATCGTAGACCCTAGCGTAGAATATTTACGTCCGTTACGAAAACAAAAATCAGCTGTTTCATATAGAAAAGTGCAATACCTTCGCGATCAAAATGTATGGCAAGAGCAAATCCTTTTTTAAATAACCGACGAAATTTTTTAATGAATCATGAGCTTTAGAATCATGTACTGAATCCACGGTAACATGTTTTGTATCGATGTCCCTGCCACCCTGTATAGTGAAAACCACCACCACCACCACCTACTACCACCACCCCACCAACCACCTACCACCCACCACCACCACCTACCACAAAAAACCCACCACCACCTACCACCACCACCGCCACCACCACCACCTACTTAAAGATAAAATAATCTTGTTTTTTTTTTTTAAAACGATGCCTCACACTAGGAATTTCTCCTGTATTGTGGGTGCTTTTACAAACATTCAAACTCACATACACAAACAGCCAGACCCGGAACAACTGCTTGTAGATCATACAAATAATTGTTCCGTGCGGGAAGCGAACCCGCGACACGCAACGCAGCAGTCAATCGCTAAACCACTGCGCCAACCGTGCCGCCCAAATTAAATTATTTTATTCCTTCATCAAAGTGCAGTTTACATATTGTTATCCCTTCTTATTTCATCGTTATTAGCATATAAGTAGTACCTATCCTGAGGGCCTAGACAAATGGCATTCGCTTCGTATCGATTCTATTTCTACAATCGCAATCGCTTTCGCTAATGTTTCCATCATACGAATCGAAAAACTAGCGATAACGCTTGTCAAAAAGTGCCACTTGGCTACGCATCTCTATGGAAGTAATCGTTCGACGCTGTCAATTTGCGTCATGGAATCGAATGATGTTAACATTGTTTAGCTAATTTCTATTCGTTGACCTATGATCACGTGACATTTCAATAGCTTATGTCAACTCCATAATTTTTTTGGGCTTTTTTATTTGCGTCATCGCTTTTCGAATGTTAATTTGTGTAAGCCCTTTGTTCTGAAAAAACCATAGACCTAAGGCTCTTCCTCATTTCCATAAACACATGCTCACGATTTGAAATGTGAATGAAAAGTTAGGGCCCTCTCCTTTTTTACCGGTGGTGTATATCGGCGAAAGTTGCTACATTTCGGACGACGAAGAACGAAATTATTTGGAAGTTATTCTGTAAACTATTTAAGTTTAGTGTATCACTTTCTTAAAAACTGCACAGTTCACAGTTTTGACGTTAGTATCCTAAACGGTTCTAAGTTTAAAGTTGATCCGATTTCCTTGAAATTGAAAACGATTTTCCTGAAATCAAATGTGCATCATTTCGACCGTATAGTTTTCCAATACTATGATTATTTTATTTTGGACTAGCGCCTTCTCCCGCGTGGATGTCGGAAAGAACATCACGGGAACGTACTACCGGGTTAAGAAAGTATCATAAGCTTCAAAATGATTCAGATTTTGATTGATAGTATTATGGAGGCATGAGGAACAGGGTGTAAAGTTCACTCACACCTCCATAGAAAAGGGAGGATCCTCGGACCAGACGAGTATTGTGTCTGGTGGGCAATTACCCGACGATTGATGTCGGGACGTTGTATTAGGTCTTTACCTATGAAATTGCCGTTCTGCAGTACTGGCCATTTCAAATCAAAATAATTTTTGTTTGGCTAAGAATTCTAATTTCAAATTAATTTTATTTTAAAAACATGGATTTTTTTTTCTAAAAGTAGTCATTTCTTTATTGATTAGTGTTACATTTTCATCGCATTTCAATCTTTTTCGTCATCATGGATACGTTAAAAATTCGAGTAATTATGGAATATGAGTACCGTCGTGGCAGCAACGCGGCACAAGCGGCACGCAACATCAACGACGTTTACGGAGCTAACACTACAAACCAACGCACCACCTGTTATTGGTTTGCTCGCTTCCGTTCTGGAAATTTCGACCTGAAAAATGAACCTCGCGGTCGTCCGAAGACTTTGGTCGACAATGACGAATTAAAGGCGATTGTGGAAGCTGATGATACACAATCTACGGCTGAATTAGCAGCAGCTTTCGACGTTAGCGTCAAAACAATATTGGTCCATTTGCGTCAAATTGGCAAGGTAAAAAAGCTTGACAAATGGGTGCCCCACGAACTCAATGATCGCCAGCGCGAAGTACGCGTCGAGACGTGCCTTGCACTGCTCAACAGACACACAAATGAAGGAATTTTGAACCGCATTGTTACCTGCGATGAAAAATGGATTCTGTTTGATAACCGTAAGCGCTCAGCAAGTTGGTTGGATCCTGGTTCAGGACCTAAACAATGCCCTAAACGAAAACTTACCCCTAGAAAAGTGATGGTCACTGTTTGGTGGTCTAGCGCCGGTGTGATTCATCACAGCTTCTTACCAAACGGGGTGAGCATTACTGCAGATGTGTACTGTGAAGAACTGAACACAATGATGGAGAAGCTGGCGCATCTCCAACCAGCATTGGTCAATCACTCGTCTCCGCTGCTCCTGCACGACAACGCGCGACCTCATACTGCACAGCAGACGGTCT
The DNA here is from genome assembly GCA_916610205.1 of Griposia aprilina. Lineage (NCBI taxonomy): Eukaryota > Metazoa > Arthropoda > Insecta > Lepidoptera > Noctuidae > Griposia > Griposia aprilina. The sequence goes on from OU744302.1 coordinate 4,205,285, forward strand.
CCAAGTTGCAAGAACTGGGGTTGGAAGCTCTCCGTCATCCGCCCTACTCACCAGACCTTGCGCCTACAGACTACTACTTTTTCCAGAATTTGGATAACTTCTTGGCGGGAAAAAAATTTAATACCCGAGAGGCAGTACAAAATGCCTTTGAAGAATTTGTTGCCTCCCGTCCAGCTGATTTCTTTAAGAAGGGCATCAATAAACTGCCACTGCGATGGCAAAGATGCATTGATTGCATGGGTGATTACTTCGATTAATACAAATAAAAAATTCATGAAAAAAATTCGTTTAAATTTTTTCATACAAAACGGCAATTTCATAGGTAAAGACCTATTATATATGCAAGACGCGCGGTAAACTCTGCTTCTGCGATGCAGGATTTGCGTGACGTCAGTGTGACGTGTAGGTCGCATGTGGCGGTGTAGATACCGCTACAGTATGTTATACAATTAGGGTGCTGAATACCGAATGTTTGACCTGCTTGCAATTTTGCGCTCGACATTAAACAGAACAAGAGGAAGGCTATCTAATTATTTGCTAATTATCTTTTACGATGCAGTTCATGTTTACTATTTATAGCCAATTGTATAACAAAACAACAATACATCAATAAAGGAGTCGTGCACTTTCCAGTTTGTTATTATCATAACAATGTGACTATTGTTAATTATCTTTGTTATTGTTATGCAATACTGTAGCCCTCTTATTAATAAACCTGGAGTGTAGTTATGCCAAACTAATCCTTGAAAAATGTATGGTAAATCGATTTGAAGGTTAACAAAAAAAACAACCGACTTCCAAAAAAAACACTAAAAGACGTGAAAAATAACATTAATTTCGGAAGTCGGTGTCTTTGGTGTTATATTTTCGATTTTGGCCACCGACTTCCGAAATTAATGTTATTTTTCACGTCTTTTAGTGTTTTTTTTGGAAGTCGGTTGTTTTTTTTGTAAAAAAGTTTTTATTTTTCACTTTTCAGTTGCGGTACCTACCCCACGCAAATTCGTATACCACTTCTTGGTGTGTAAATAACAATGACAGGAAATTATTAACACATCATCCATATAAACTACGTGGAAAAATATGCAGTATTAAGGATAACTCAAAAACTACTGGTCAGACCCTGATCAAATTTAAATGGGACCACATGTAAAGCACCACCTATCAAATAAAAAAAGAATCATCCAAATCGGTTCATCCAGAAAAAAGTTATGAGCTAACACACATAAAAAAAAAAAAAAAAAAAAAAAAAAAAAAAAAAAAAAAAAAACATACAGACGAATTGAGAACCTCCTCCTTTTTGTGAAGTCGGTTAAAAAAGCGGCTGGGACAGATTGGATGCAGAGAGCATAGAATCGTTGTGCAACTTGGAAGAAGTATGTCCATTAGTGGACTGCGATAGCGTGGGGTCCCTTAGAAAGCGGTGCCGTCATTCAACGGCCGTAAATGACAGCTATGTTTGGACGGCCGTCATTTGCGACGGTACCTACAGTGTTTTTTACAACCCAGGTTTAGTTGCGATAGGCTGAATTGTTTAACTCTGATCATTTTGGCACCACTCATTATCTTCTTCTAAGAGACAGAGCAAATTTTGTGAGTTTGGGTATATGTGGAAGGTAATCTCCAGTACCACAGCTAGCATTTAAAAAATTCTTTCACCTTTTGGTAGGTAAAAGTTGTAATGATATTCGTCAACGAAGTCGGAAAATGGGGTTATTGGTTGATTCGCACAAATCACTCGCTCGAAACGAGCGAATCGACACTGCTAATTTTTTTTTTCTGTATGTGATTCGCACAAAGTTTATTTATTTGTGGGCGAATCGCCTACAGAAAAATATATAATATTTAAAAGTGTCGATTCACCCGTTTCGGGCGAGAAAATTTGTGCGAATCAACCAATAAGCAGGAAAAATTCATGCGTTTTGAGAGCATTTAGTACTTAGATGATAACGTACAGTTGTTTCATAGTTTGAGTGGACTGAAAATAATTCGGTGTGGTGTATCAAAATAAATTAGTCTGTTGAAAACTTGTGTTGTAGGTACACACTTTTACTGAGCTTAGGTGTTTATTACTTCATATTTTTTTTTAAACACAAATTACATTATGTAACTTGCACTCGTACGAAGCGACTGGAGTCACTAGTCTTTAATAAATGATGCATTACGCAACACGAATACATTAGAAGATACGTTAGATGATGAAGCATGAAACAAAACTTTTGACCTATTTTTAGAAAAATAAGGGGTGGTCTATTTTTTGCCGTGATCTAAGTGGCAGTGGGTTAGGTCAAGTGTATGTCTGTTGATAAAAAACATACATCAGCGAGTATGTTTGGTTGCCAATCCTAATTTAGCTCAGTGTAGGTGTTGTTTGATGTTTCTATGTTTTGGTTCGGAGTCCACCAAGCGTTCATGTTTTAAATCGTAGTGAAATTATATATGACTAATATAAAAAATGCGAAATTAAGTTTGTTTGTTTGTTTGTTACCTTTTCATGTCTAAACCACTGAACCGATCATCCTGAAATTTTGCATATAAGTTTTCAGGTGTACAGAAACGGACATAGGGTATCTTTCATCCTGAAAAAAGTACCGCCCCCGAGGCAAACAACAATAACGTTCTTATGATAATAGATAGCGCCACGTGTCTTTCGAATCGTGATTGAATTATAACCCGAATTGATTGTCAAACTAAATTAACGCGAGCGAAGCCGTGGTCAAAAGATAGTTTTTAAATAAATGAAATTTATTAATCTGATTACCTATACAGCGTGTATCAGAAAGGTGTGGTCTATAAGTGTATGGTTAAAGACAAACATCAAATTGAACAATTTTCTCCATGGGACCAATGTCGTTATCGAGAACAAAATATCAGCCGTCTCATATTTGGGACAATTGATATTTTTTTCGCGATTACGATGTTGGTCCCATAGAAAAAGTTGTAGAGTTTAGTAATCTATGCCACACCCTTAAATTTGACGACACCTTCCTGATACATGCTGTGTAACACATTATACGTGAAAATGAGTAAATACTCGAATTATTAACAAGTATTTACCCTAGCAAATAAAGCCATTATAAAGTTAGTTCCCAAACTATTTTTGTTACGAAACAATAACACATTAGCAGGAACAGCAAATCTCTGAAAATACCCCGAAGCTCTACTAATTACTAAACATCTAGTTTGGCAACACAACTTGGCGAAGTTGGCGGGAAAGCATTAAAATCGGATCAACTCCAGAAGTCCGTTCAACTTAAAGCCGTTTGAGTTAAATTCAAAATGAATACTTGCACTTCACAGTTTTACTCATAATTGCTTGCAATGCAAAGTTTCGCGAATTGTTGGTAGTTGTAATTAAACGATACGTGAAAGGAACGCGCTTTTGTATTTACATTATCTGTGACGCGTATGCAGATTAAATAGAATTTTGTTGTCTGTGATTTTTCGAAATACTAAAAGGAGTGAATGAAAAGTTAAGGCTCGGTCCTTTTTCGCCATAGCTAACTAAAAGGTCATCAAATTGACAAGAACATTATTATATCCTCGTAAATTTGATGACCTTTTAACTTGTCAGCGATCTGTCTGTGCTAACACCACTGCGCGAGTATGCTCGAGCATTAATCGTCACCATTGAATAATAACGCACAGAATAGTCAGTTACGAACCCAAACCCGGGTTAAGTCCTTAGAAGGTTTGTGTCTGTGAGGCATTTACTCATGTTTCGGCGGCAATTGTTCGTAAGCGTCGACGCGCGCATCCTCAAGCATGCTCGAGTGTGCACGAGCGTGCTCGCAGCCGAATTATACAGGGTGGCAAAACATCAACGCGCAAACTGTAACCACGAATTAAGCACATGATTCTAGACCTCCTAGCATAAAACATTTAACTCGGTTATAAAAAAAAACTGCTGTTTCATGGAAAAGTGCAATACCTACGCGGTCAAAATGTATGAAACAGCTATTTTTTTTTTACGTAACTGACGAAAAATTTCAATGAATGGAGGGGGTTCACGATGCCCGTATCTTGCACGATTTTCAACTCTATTCTAGTTGTGTTTAAGTTTATTATCAATAATACTCAATGAAAAATGCTCGAGCATCCTGAAGTCATAAATGGCACGTTGCAAAAAAAAAAGTACGTTACTAAAAATATATCCCCAAACTGTCATTTTTAACACTTACGAACAGCCTAAAAAATTCACAATTTTACCAGTCTAAAAAATATGACGAGACCACAGCGTAGCGCAAGTAAAAATAAACGATTGATTTAAAAACATAAAATGCTAGATGCAACGGACTGTGTCTATCAATTGAATATTTCCTCATTGTGTTGGCTCTGAGTTACATTACAACTGAGGCAAGCTGGTTGCAATTGGTACGGCGGTAGCTCACACGACAGTGATGAAGAAACCAGAATAAGCTGGCCTCTAAACAATCTCGAACACCATGTGACTTACGACTGCGATAGCTCGACGACAAGACGCTGACCTGTCGCATGCGACTGTCATCGGGTGCGCGTGCACTGTGCGTCTAGACGCTGCGACAAGTAGCGAGAGCGTGCGACTCCCCTAGCCTGTCGTTGCGACTCTACTAATTGACGCCAAGTGTGCGGAGCTTTGAACAATAAAAGATTGTTATACAAGGGGCTAAAATTACCCATTATACGCGGTAGTTTTACTCCCGAGGTTTAGCGAGGGAGTAAATAGAAACCGACTAATAATGGGTTTTCAGCGCCGTGTGTTACACTCTACTTTTCACTACGATTGTGAGAAAATAAAATAATCCAATACAATATTAAATAGTTTACTTTGTTTATTTCTTCTATTGCACGCATTCTACCGAAGAGATCGCCGCTTGTAGTTCCATTTTCAAAAATAAAATGATTTTTTTCATTAAACTAATAAGTTGAGTCTTTATTCATGATTATTTCAGTTAGGAATAAAGACTTTTTCGTTTTTGTTGGCTCGTTGCTAACAGAAAAAAAACATTTTACCCTAGAGGAAAATATGCTATTTTATCCCGCTCTAGTACGCTAGAATGACGGACTTTTTGAGCAAGAGCAGTGAACAAATTTATTAAAAGTGTTTGGTCGTCGAGCTGTATCGCGTGTCGCATAATTTAAGCCATGTCTAATTCCATTGAAACTCCTTACTCTAGGCCGACTCAAAATCAAATGTACGTCTGACGTAAGGCCTTACAATTTTTGGAATTTACAGAATGTTTTTTTCTGCAGGTTAGCTTGGTAAGTTTTATTTTGGAATTTCGCGAAGGAATATCTTATAAACATACAAACCAGTGATCGCAAAAGATACACAGGTAGCCTAAGACCTGGAGAATGACATTAGCTACTTTTCAACCTGGATCGCAGATGAAGTAGCGGGCTACAGCTACATAGTTTCATATAAATAACGGGTTATCAGTACATAACTTACGAAGATAATTCGATTCAGGGCAAGGACTATTTTGCTCTAGTAAGTGCCATAGTGACCCTTGGTCTATAAAACTTTACGATCTGGCTCTGATAAAGAAAACGCATATAATATCTCAAGACTCTTGTAGACCGTTGGAATTTCTCTCCATCTTTTGGTATCTTATTTGTAGAGTTGACCGAAAACGGATTATATTTTCGCATTTTCGACCGAAAACCGAAAACGAATATAGTATTATTTTTTTGGCCTGGCAATACTTGTTTCAAAAGAAATATAGTGTCAATCTTTTAATCATTAAAACCATTTAAACTTAAAACACAAGAAACATTACACGTTTCTCAAAGACATTATGATTATAATTTATTAATACTTAATCAAATAATTTGATAGATATTAGGTACATGCGAGAAAAAGTATATTTTGTGCATTTATCAGTTATTGTTTTATTGTGCTCTCACTTGTGCTCAAACTTTGCATTTTCTCTGAATGAAAAGTATTTGTCGGCAAGTAATTAATTTCAGCTACTGCCAAAAAAAGGGGTTCTGTAAACGCTGTTCACAAAACCCGAAACCCGAACATTTTGACAGTTTAAACCAAATAGACGACCTCTATTCTCCCGACAGCTATTTGCTGTCGGGAACTAGGCAAATTGTGTAACCGAAAATGTGTCATTTTCGATTCAGAAGTCTGTCGCATGGTTGTGAACAGCTATGCAGAACTATCAACGCGCTGTCAGATTGTTGCCTGTCAGAAACATTGTGCACGATATTCAATTTGATTGGCTCGTACTACTTGCACTAGATACACAGCTGATTTACAATCCCGCGGGTCAGTTCAACAAAATAGGTCAGATGTAAATGATGGACTTGTAACGATGCGTACAACGTGTCGCTTGGTAAATAGTATTGTTTCATTGTATTAACCTGCGACCCGTCTCTAGGGGTCTACTCTCTAAGCAAGTAATCCGTAGTTTGGCCGAAGTTACGGTCGTTTCCTACTCCGTATCACCTACATACATAAGATTACTATGGGGCACGAACTAACAATGAATGACAATACGATTTGACAGTTGTCCTTACTCCCGACGTGTATTTGCCCGTCCGAAAAACTTAATAAATTGGGTGTAGGATTCATTCCAAAGAATCGTACCTACTATTTACGGAGGGGCCCGTATATTCGTTGACGGACTTATAAAGTAGGTTCCTTGCTTCGCACGGTTTTTACGACTTGACAAAACATAAAGATTTCTTTATTAAATAGGTATTAGTTTCATTTTAATGTTTTATACACATAAATCTTTCGGAATAAATTCTCTAAATGATGGTGGAAACCGTATCAAAATCCGTTACGTAGTTTAGGAGAAATTGCGGTCACACAGACGGACACGAAAAGCGATGTTAAATAATAATGTATAGATATCGATTTTCCTATTGCTCGATTTAAATTTCATTTCAACGCTGACCTTAGTTCAGTTACGGCAATTTTAATTGTTTTACTGAACAGTTTATTCTCTTTTAGGTTATTAAATATATTTTTTGTTGTTATGAGCATACTTAGTTTAACTTAAAATAAAATAATTAGTAATCATTACTTTACTATAATAATTAGTAGCAATAATATACCGTATAGTTTCATAATAATTCAAATTAACTAAAAAGTATAACACGACAGTAAACAAAAAAACTACAGCTGCTTAAATAGATGAAAATCTTATGTAGGTACCTATCTAAATGCTAGAGCTCAAAATTTCACTGAATGTCATACAAACGGAAGTAATTACATCTACGTCATACATTCTCTTACACTTTTGAAACACGGAACTTTTAAAATTAATACAGATTTAATTTTAGTTTGGGTCACATTTAAGAAGTTCAACGTTTTTTGAGTTTTATCAAAATGATCTTGTCTTCACAATTATTACTATTTTATTCGCAAATATTATTAATAAAATAACTTACCCTAACGACGACTTTAAGGAAAATCCCCAAAACGTCAATAGTGAACTTCATTTTGTCTTCTTCAGTGATAACCACACGCTTATTTTCACTTTATTCTCACTTTTCAGACTGAAACATTAAGACGAAAACCGATTAGAACACCATCCAGCTGATGATAACTGTTACGCGAGCATTTTATTTAACTATGTCTTAAAAACGTCCGATTTTCAAGTACATCTATTTTAGGAACACATCGAACTTACCATTTTATGAAAAAAACATCCGAAATATTATCAAATCACATGAAAATCTATGTGATGTCGGCTTAAGTCGGGTTCGTCGGAAAAATATAATATGTACTACGTTTGGTTTTTATTGTGTGAACGTTTGCTGTGCGCACACGCATCGTGCGAGGCCAGACGAAGGCGTTCTTAATATAGAAGCGAACGAAATCGGACTAGAGATCCGATCACCCAGGGATTTAGTTTTATACCGCTCATTTGTAGGGGAAAAAGAATTAAAAATACGAACAACGCCTGTGGTACACATGTGATGTACTGAGTTGTCAAGTCTATTGACGATAAAATTATAGTTTCCGAGATGTCCGGGGGACATGACATAGAGTAGATATTTTAACAGAGCGAGTATAAATAATAAATAAATAATAATAAATGTAGTAGTAATGTTGTTAATATGCAAAAAGATATTATTAAACATTTAGAGTACCAACTCTAAATTTTTCATAATTTTTTGGTCCCTCGATCCGTGCTTTGATATTGTCTAGCATAATCTACTGATTAATCATGGCAATACTCTAAATATGCAGGAATATAGAGGCTCCACTGTAAATCGAAAACGTAGTGCTTACGGTGAGCTTAAGCATTTGTTCCTTAGTTATTGAGTACGAGATTATAAAACATCGCCATTGCACAAACTGCATGTCAATGGGAAAAAAGGCAACCGCAAAAATCATTCACAATTGCTTTTAAAGTCATCACCATCATTCTCCTGCCATATCCAAATTTATTTGCGGTCGGCACAACATTTTTTTTTCATACTTCTCTATTAGTCATCATCTCGCCTAGCTTAGGTACCAGTGTCCCACAGCATAATTAAAACTATTATGTATTGTTCTTAATAATTATTAAGATCTAAATATCGTTATCTCGGTAGGCTCCCTTTCTAGCCATATCATCTTTAACATAATCCATCCATCTTTTAGAGTAATCGACTCAAATACAAATACGACAAAAATCTTTGCATGAGTTCAAACTGTTGAACATGAACTCTGTTTTATACATACTCTTTGGCGCCCCGTTGGTAACACTACATATACTATAATTGATATTCATTACACGGCCCGTCTTGTATATCCGATGTTCGTTATCATATTTTACCTATTTACGGTTCTATGGCCAGTCGACGAAACCAATACAATAGATGTGAAATTATTCAGCATATTTTGACGGCACTGTGTGTAATAGACCATAGGTAAAAATGTTTATAACAGCTAATTAATGAGTTTCGATAACATTGCAATATTCAGATATTATCCCACGGAAACGTACTACCGGGATATAATATATCCTATGCCCGAATCTAGGTCATGGTCACACCGTGTGTCAATCTGATTCCAAATCCGTTCAGACAGTAAGACGTGAAAACGTAACAGACAGATAGATAGACAGAGATACTTTCGCATTTATATATGAATAGTATGGATAATACCTATGGATTAACTTTAACGTTGTTGTTTGATTTAGACATTAACATCAGTTAAACAATCATTTGTGATCGATATTGAGACTGCGGGGTAATTGCGTACCTAACACACTAACAGTAGCAATGGATTTAATTTTGACAGTTCAACAACATTCATTGCGTTAAGTACGTTGTTGAGCAGACAAATTTTCCGAACATATGAAGCAATGGATTAGCAATAGGCTTCAAAATGATTCAAATTGGGATTGATAATGTGTTATGTAATTAGGGTGCTGGATCGGAACAGAATCAATAAAAAAACCGGTCAAGTGCGTGTCGGTCCACGAACAATGAAGGGTTCCGGGTTGGTCTTAGTAGCTACATACAAGACTTACGTCGAGGACATTTACAAGATACAGTTACGCATTTTAAAAACGATTGTGCCCACACGGTAAAACATGAATTCCATGATAATGACACGGGCTTATTTAAGCACTGCCAAATTGTAAATGTCTTTGACAAGGTACGTCTAAGTGTTATAACTTTATAAGTGAGAATAACCATAATTTAATTAATATTCGTATATATGAAAGACTAAAGTCATTGTGTTGTTTGACCTACCTACCCACATTTATCGTACCTAAGTTTAAGAATGTATGGAGCGCGGACGTGGGAATGCATGCTACCATTGTATATGAATGAGTTACCTATAGAAATATGCAATATTATAAATGAGACGAACTGCTCAAAGGTATTAAAAAAATACTTTCTAGATTGCAGTGCGATCTAGAAATATATCTATGTACCTACCTAATTGAATTATGTAATATGTAGTGGCACCGAGTTGCCGTGTCTGGCCATACCACTGTTAAACCCGCGATGGTTTGTGTGGTATACATACATTCAAAATATGCTGTAAACTGTTTCTTTTTGAGTAATAAACAAGAAAAAGAAATTGGGATGAATTTATCCCAAGAACAAACTTAATTTGGTAGTTGAAAAAATCGTTCATCGATATTATACGTCACGGTCCATTCTCCAACTGCAAATGTAGGATTTTTTTTGTACTCGCATTTTTTTTTTATGTGATAGAAGTACAAATTAACGAATTTCGGACGTTTTACTTTGCTTGTGCTGTGAGACTTTGCTTCTTCCCAAATTCCATGATTCTAGGTCAATGAGAAGTACCCTTTGATTTATTTGCGAGTATCAAAATATGTCGCGATAGATGGCCGTATTTTTCTATTGCGTTGATTTAGAAGTCAACGAAATAAAAAAAAACGGCCACGATGGATACGGATCGGACGCGGTACAAGTTCTCAAGCTTAGAAGCTTGGGAACTTGGACATAAACAACGAAGTGAGGGCTGACCACGCCTTGGACACGCTGCTGTCGACCATTCATCGGAACCTAGGCGAGACTGCGAGACTTCGGCTCATCTTTGTCATCGCCTAGTTTCCTCCGCTACTCGGCCGTTTACTAGCGTTATAGTGTTCCAAAATCGTTTAATGGTTCAAGAGTGCTACAAAGCTTTTAGTAATCGAATCGAAGCTGAGAGTTTTTTTTTTATGTTAGTGCCCATTGCATTTTTAGATATTTTGAGATTCAAGTGGTCGACTCGTAGCCCAAACCGAAGCACTGCAAATTCGTGGCATATCGAGTCGGACGCGTTGCAAGCCCTCTTGCTATACGGCTACAACATTCGACATGCGAACGATGGCTCAGGACATGAAATGCTTCGACAAGGGAATCAATTTTTGAATGGACCCGGCGGCGGAAGATCAAGAAATGCTGCTAACAAGTTTTACAAAAACCGGAAACGGTTAGTAGCAAGACTTCAGACGAAGACATTGAAAACAGCAACACTTATTACAGCAAAGCAATGACAGGGAAAAGAGCTGAGAAAGCAGTTGTACCCCGCCAAAAGATTCACCGGTGAAGCTCGACCTGAATCAACCCGGCTGCGACGACGTCTTTAAAAGATACCCTATAAATAGATAAATATCACCCGTCTCTCCAGTAGTCCAATGCCTACTCTATGCATATCCGGTACAGCTCGCAATCCTTCCTATCCTAAGGACACGTCTTCCCTACCATTACGGCGCCCCCCGGTCTACTCCTTGATATGCAATGGTCTTTGTACCACCATGCAACATACATGGGGTTTCAGGGGCTAGTGCAAATCTTGGGGTTCATTAGATTAATCGAGTCTGGTCAAACCATGCTGGGGTCGGTGCATTTCATTCATTAACTTAGAAGCTCGATATTTTTTTTGAGTTCCTAGGTATTGTGTAGACTTACGTATTTGATACAAATTTACCTTGAAACCTCCACGCGTCCCTGAGAAAAAGGGTGTTGGCAGACAGACGGACGGACAACGAAGTGATCCTATATAGGTTCCGTTTTTTTCTATTGAGGTACGGAACCCTAAAAAGGAAGGCGGTGGCTACAATCCTTGGGTACAGAAAAACGTTACTGTTTCGGATTTTTTTAGTAGGATGTTGACCAGCAGGCTAGAATCTGGATTAGTGCATGGTTCATGGCAATAAACACACTGTAGGTACACCTCTGCCGATCTCTCCCGGATATACAGGATGTCAGGTAGAACAACGGACATACTATAGGGGATTGCAACACTCATAAAAAAGAACCCCTTTTACACTGGGACCATAAATATGTAAAAAAAACTGCTTTTCCCTACATTTTGATCGAATTATTGTATTTTGTAGGGAACAGCATTTTTTTCATATTTCTGAGTTTGTTAGTAGGAGGTAGTATACTTCCTTAAAGTAGCTACGTACCTCCTTTAACTTAACACACTATACCTACAGTAGGATTCAAACATAATGGCGGCTGTGAAGTGCGCTATCCGCGGCGCAGTACCTCACCCCTCACCTCCGCTGACACGTGAGTTGGATACTGCCTCATGTTCCGAGCCGCCATTAAGGCGCAGATATACGACTTTTAATGATTTCAAATTGAACATCACGTCTAAACGAATAGACTTATTTGTTTGAAAAAAATATATATGATAAACTAGACTATCTTCTTCGTAATTTGATATGTGAATATTTGAAATTATATTTTTATAACATAGTCTAATTAATTTGTAAAGTAATGTCTAATGCGAACACAAAAACGATAATCACGCAAAAACTATCGGGCGTATTTTCATGAAATCTGCACCATCTAAAAGACAATTTAATTACCCAAGTTATTGTATACGCCTTTTATTTGTATTGTGTTTGATAAATCAAGGTGGGTTGTTTTTGCGAATAAACTTGATGCGCGTTGAAGCGGGGGCTCTTGCGGGTGACGGGCGGCAGTGCATCGCTGACCAATGTCCGGGAGGACGCTAACGCTCTGTGCGATTTTATTCGCTTAAAAGTTTCGCATGCTCCTCCCACTCGCTCAAGGTCGCTGGCACTTATTGTCGCCTTAACACAGATGGAGCAGTGCTGGCCCAGTGGTATTGGCCCCGACTTACGAGTTGTAGGTCGTGAGTCCGAACCCAGGCAGGCGCTTTACTTTGTGTAAATAATTTCATCACCACTGCTCTCAAAAACGGTGAAGGAAAACATCGTAAGGAAACCGGCATGTCCTAGAACCAAAAAATCGAAGACATGTGACATCTACAAACCCGCACTGGGCCCGCGTGGTAGATTACAGCCCATTCCCTCTCAAAGAGTGGAGGCCTGTGTCCCAGCAGTGGGAACATTATAGGCTGATTATGATGAACACAGATGGATCGGTTGATAAAAGAGTCGATAGTTTTATTTTAGTCAATACTCAAAACTAAAACTAAACGACATATGACATTCATAGTTAAGACAGGACAACGTCTGTCGGGTCAGCTTGTCCGCAATAAAAATGCTACAATTGCATTGGTAAGTAAAACGATTCGTTTTTGTTTATAGGAACCGAGCATAAGTGCATTTTCTAGAAAAAGGTAAGTAGGTAGACTAGGTGAATACTTGAAACTTGTGGTCAACACAACGCAACACACACACATGAACACAACTTATATGAAGTTTACTTATAACAAAACTGATTTTCTAAACTCATCAAGTAACTACAATAACTACGATAGTTGATTCAAAAAAAAAAAAACATGTTATCATAAATTTTTCGTGTTATCATGTATCGAATTATTGCAAAAGGAGGTGAAGTCAGGGAAATTAATTGTTAAGCAAATTGTCACTGTATGTAAATTTGCCGTATTATAGCCATTTCAAACAACTGTCAAAGAATGTCAGTTGTGATTATAATACTCATACGGGCAATTTAAGTTGATAGTCAATTTGCTTAACACTTAATTTCGGTGACTTTACTTATGTCCAATAAATACAATTCGCAATTGCATAAGATTACTTTTTTATTTTCAATTGGTACCCACTAAATCTAAAAACTAGCACAACTTAATTATATGTAACAAAACCGCTCTAACTCTAAGAATACGAGCAGCGTGTTAAGGGGGCGTACAACGGTACACTGGCGCCACTCCTTCAATAAAATATTGTCTCGAGACAGAAGGAATTATGAATAGCGGCTCAATAAGGACCCCCGGTAAGTGTATCTAGAATTTTCTAATAGGTACCTTTTATAAAGTTTCATATTGAGACACGAAGCAACAAAATTATATCCAAAGAAAAGCGGCCACATTCCTCTAGATCGTATTTTGTTGTTTCGTGTCTCAATATGACACTTTATAAAATTTTGTAGAAAATTCTAGACACACTTACCGTGGGTCCTTATTGAGCCGTTATTCATAATTTCTTCTCAGTCACAAGATAATATTTTTTGAAAGGAGTGGCGCTAGTGTACCGTTGTACGCCCTCTTAATGGAATCTGGTAGAATTTAATACAACTTGTCCTGTTCGGTCCCTTGTGGGCAATTAAGCTGAGCGCGTCGTTCATAGAAACTATTTCCTTGACCTCAGACACGCGGTTTAAGTCGACTGGCTTACAGAACAATATTATGTGTCACTTCGAGAAACTACTGAAGGTAAAAATAAGGGTACTTAGTGTAATTATACAAATGGAAGATAGGTTCTTCTTCTAAATCCTTAGTGGCGAAATTTGGTTACGCAGAGGTGTCAAGTTTTTAGGAGCGCAAAATGGGAGTTACTAGAGCAGTGGTTCCTAACCTTTTCGATCTTGTCACCCCTATGACTTAGCTAGGGCAACTGATTTACAACCCCCCCCCCCCCCCCCCCCGCCCGGCTCTCTCTTATTACCAACGAATATAGTAAATAGAAATACAAATTTACTATACATAACATAATCAGCCTATAATGTTCCCACTGCTGGGACACAGGCCTCTTCTCTGTGAGAGGGAATGGGCTGTAATCTACCACGCGGGCCCAGTGCGGGTTGGTATTTACTATATTAAACATATAAAAATTGCACAAAAATATTGAGTATAAGTTCTTACAATCACATTACACAGCTAGGGCATGAAATGCACTGGCGAGCTAGATTCGGTTGTTAGGAATCGTGGTATTAGAGGTTCGATTAAATACATGCCCCTAGGTAAAGATCACTTACCTAATGCTTAACAATTACGGCACAGTCATTTACCAAGTAAGTTCTTTACCATGACTATGTTATATGATACAACTATCTATAAGTTAATGGAAGCAAATCCTTTGGAGACGCCTTTGAGTCATCGCGGGTATGTCTCGCACTAATCACATTAGCGTCTGCAGCCAGCTGACACCTGCAACTACGGTGACATTGCTTTCAAGCAATTCGGGATAGAGTTCACGCAAATGAGAGCATGAATTAATTTCACATAACATCATGCATGTAATCCCCCAAGAGTTAGGCAGAGGTTAACCTATGGTCATAACCAGAGACCTGATATTCGGATGCATATTCACCTAAAGTTTAGATGTTGGCTAATATGGAATGCGACATTCTATCGAAAAAATCTTAATTTTAACTAACACACACCACCCCTCCTCTTACACGCTCACTACACATATTTGCACATATTTGCATCGGGGTTAAACATTAATTTTAAATAAATATGCATCTGAATAGTTATGCAATCTGGAAAGGGTTACCGTGGCCCTGGCACACAGGCAACTGAAGGTACACGGTTGGGTTTTAGTCAGTAAAAGTCTGACACGCCCTCCCGCTCTGCCTAGAGCGGGAGAAGTTATTTGTTGATTTCACAAAGAAACAAAAAAAAGCACTTTCCCGAGGAATAATTTCCGACAGTCACACGGGCAAAGCCGCGAGCAGAAGCTAGTTAAGTATAACTAAAAGTCCATAATTTATTTACCTTACCCCTAAAACTGTTTTTTTTTTACTAGTGGTAGATACACGCTTCCCGTTTTCTTAGTTCGCCTTTTAATTGTGCATAGTTCAAATTGCATACATTTTTATCTAGTTTTAGATTAATTTGTCATCGACACATTCACAAAAATGGCGGTTTCTGGACTAACGACAGTGCTGCCACCTATGACGAGATATCATTTTTTAACCCTAGTGTATAAAACCGTTTACTAATTAATGCTTCTCATTGTCATGTCAACTCGGATAGGACGTGTCTCGTTTCTAAACTTAAATTTCACACTGTTTTTCTTGTTAGTATAGTATCCACATTTCCCTTCATATTTTCATTCTGGTAACCTACAGCGTTTTCCCAGAATGTTATTTTACTCTATGGTTACCCTAGCTAGTTACACTGTAATTTGCGAAAAGGTAAAGTGCAGATTTTGCGCTGAATAATAATCATTCTACAGTTTCCTATCCAGTTTTTAAAAACTAGATAGGATAATTTAGCTGAAGAATTTCCACAGCGTTGGGTTGAAGTTAATTTTAGTAGTAATTGGGGGTTTATGTTACCTATACAGTACCATTATTTTTTCTCTCTGAGGAAGGCGGGGGATTTATCAAGCTGTGAAAGGCACCTATTTTTCCCAAACTCAACAATGTGCCCCCCCTTTTCGAGGATGACTACGACATATTTACATAGGTATATCTTAGTATACTGTATACAAAGTAAAAATACAAGTTATTAGAATAGAATAGTTTTTTTTTTCTAGATAGGATTGTATAGGGTTAGTTAAATAGTTACAATTTTACTTAACTTCTAATGTTAGTTGAACTATGTGTATGTCTAATTTAAAGTTTTAGACTCAGTTTGGTCGAAACAACTGCACCCGTTGGCCCAATGTCTCCGCGCCTGGGCACATAAGATATTTCAGCATTATCTCTGGCATTACAGATGTCCTCAGACAGTGTGCGGTGACCACTTACCATCCGGTGGGCTTCTTTACCAATTACATAAAATAAAACGCTACATAGCAGGTTTAAAAACATTTTCATAATATTTTCTTGTAATATACAGGGTGTAGGGGATATCGACACGCAAACTGTTACCATGAATTTGGTTTAGATTCTAGACTCACTCGCGTTGAATGTTTTCGGCAGTTATAAAAAAAGCAGCAATTCTATACATTTCAACCGTGTAGGTTTATTTTATATTTAATTTTTTTATGAAACAGAAAGAAATAAAAGTAGATTTATTTTTGGCAGAAAGACTCGTATACAAATAGATAACTAACTATAATAATAAAGAAAAAAAAAAGAAAATATATATCTATAATCACAAGCACAGTACAGAACTAGTCGGCAGCTGAACGTCGTGACTGTGGCAAGAAGGCTTCCACTCAGCGTGATGCTGTGCTATGGGGACCCACAAACACAACATAGCGCTGATTTTCAGTGGTCACCCGAAAATGACGTACGGAAACCAAGAAGTTTAAAGATTTGTACACAAATCTATACATATAAAAATGCAATGCAATGAATTGCTGTTCGTAAGTCTCGCTAAAACTCAGAAACGGCTGGACAGATTCCTTTTTTTTTGTTTTGTTCACCTCGTCACAGGAATGGGTTAACAGAAAAAAAAATGGAAGAACCTAAAGGAAACAAATTGAGGTATGTAGGGCAGGTAGGTAGGTAAGGTAGTCAGGTACCGTAGGTAAGTAGGGTATGTTGGTAGGGTAGGTAGGTAGAGTAGCTAGGGAGGGGAGGTAGGTAGGGTAGGTGTTAGATACTTAGTGCTTCCAGTGCGAAGCCAGGCCGGGCAAATCTAGTAGATAATAAAGTAAAATAAAATACACAGTTGATTACTCGGCGGGATCAGGTGCTGAATTCATGGTAACAGTTCACGCGTCGATGTCCCTTGCACCCTGTAATCTAGCCACATTATTTTTCCGGTTTATTAAGGGGCTTCTTCTTTTCTTCTTCCTTCTTTTTGATTTTCAGCAGCGTCTTGAGACGGTTTACGAAATAGTGCGGAGGGTAAGTCACTTGTTCTGACTTGAACGATCCTGGGCCCATCTCTACTTGAGGTTTAACTTCAGTCATTCTTCTAGCAAGACTGTTTAACATAATAGCCATGTAGCCAACCACATCCTGTGTTACCTGATAATAATTTAATTATAGTTTTTATTTTAATTACAGTTCTCTGTTTTATATATGGTGTATTTATTCATACACGAAATATTCTAAGAGATACACCTATAGGTCCATAGAAACAATTTTATATAATATATTAGTAGTATACAAATTTGTGTGGGGTAGATACCACAACAAAAAAGTGAAAAAATAAAATATTTACAACAAAAAAAAAATACTTTAAAAAAAACACTCGTAAGTGAAAAATAACTTTAATTTCGGAAGTCGGTGTCTTTGGTTTTGTATTTTCGTATTTTGTCACCGACTTCCAAAATTAAAGTTATTTTTCGCTTTTTAGTGTTTTTTTTTTTGGAAAAAATAAATGTTTAACAGTTTTTTGTGGTCATTCAAATAATTTGGCCCTGTATTTATAACGCTTGTTTGCTGGCTCCAGAAAAGCTGCCAGTAGATGCAGTCTACCGAAAAAATACGCATACATCGACAAGAATTCAGAAGACGATGTATATACATCTTTTTGAGGCTAATTGTACTCTTGAACCAATGCTTGAAGCAAGACTTTGTGCTAACACTATGAAAAAATAAATAGATACCTTCTGAAGTTTTCCTACTAATGTTGGACCTTCCCCATCCGAATCCGCATCCGCATTCGGATCCTGGGAGGCCCGCGAGGAGATTAAAGCTTGTGAGGATCTCAAGGCTTGTGTTGCCATGCTGGTAAATGTATTCATTATGGTTGGCACATCCAATGTTAAGGAATATTCGTAACAATATGCTAGGCTGAACATTGTGGTGAGTGCGTAGATGATCCCTAAAAAATATTTATTTACAGTCTTTATCAATCAAGAGGGGAGGGGGGGCGATCAAGGGCTCGTGGCTAAGTGATAACAGCCGTGCGGGTCGATCGAAGGTTAAGCTACGCTCGCCGCGGTCGGTTCGTGGATGGGTGACTATCTGATCGGATATCCGTTTCATATCGAGATTCGGTAGGATCATACGTTTCCGCGACCCCCAGCGTAGGTGTGACATGTAATACCGAGGTGGTTTTTTGTCAGTAAGAGTCTGACAGATACGTCCGCATCCCCAGGGCGGAGGACATCCAAGAGGATTTTCCACCAAATACAAAAAAAAGGTCGGGACCACTCTCCCGACCCACAGCAGACGTGCCGGGCGTCGGCGGAGAGCAGAAAACGTCCTCTTCCAGCCCCTCATAAACGGTCCAGAAGGACGGCGGACCTGGGGACGTCCGCACGCCCGCCAGGCGGCGGCGGGTAGTGTTCCATGTGCGCCCCTATTGGACTCGCGGGGGGAGTCTTACACCTCACTCCCCCCGTGGACTTGAGGAGACCCGTAGAGCCGGGCCGGCCTTAGCCGGGGATCGTGGAAGGCGCACAAGTTCCCATGATCCCAGGTGCAAGTGAGGGAATGGAACACCGGTGTGGTTTCTAGCAGACCCCTCCACCCGCCCCAGGGTGGAGGACATCCATGAGGATTTTTCACCACGGGAAAAAAAGGCAGGATACACATGTCGACAACTTAAGCTTTAGAGATATTGGAAGGTTTACCCTATAAGTGTACAAAACTTTAATATTAAACTTATATATTGTACTATAAAGAAACACGATGTTTTACCATAGCTAAAAACCGTGCGAAGCAGGGCCGGGTCGCTACTTTAAACATAAAACATCAAACAGTACACTTACTAAAAGCACCCATTTCTTCCACTTAACAAAACTTCAGCAGTGGTTAAGTTCAAATTCCTTTTAAAGATTCCAAAATGTTAGCTGACTATTCTTTTGAAGATATTCAAACATGCACAGATGAGCGAACAGATAGAAAAACTAATCAAGTTTAAACGAGTATTTTTAATTAGAATCGGAATTTTCCGACATTGGCTACGTCGTGAACACCAAATTAGATTCGCCATTTTTCAATTTACCCGATAGGATAGGTATATTCAGTGTGAAAATTCTTTGGCGAGATTTCGACATTGTTTTCGTTTGCGTCTGTGAAAGAGTTTTTGAAACGATAGCTCCTTTGATCTGAAAATTATGTTGGTAATGGTCGACACCTACTCGGTAGGTAGGTACCTATTGTGCACTATTATAATTTCTAACGTGACTATAGTAAAGGCCCCTGCAGACATGCGCGACGCGACTCTTGTAGAACAATTTTCATGAAATCTTCATAGAAATTGTCCTACAAGAGTCGCGTCGTGCTGTCGCATCGCGCCTGTTTGTGGGAGCCTTAACGTGGATGTCCACGGCGACAACATAGAGAAGAAAAATGTATGTAAATATTATATGAAGACGCTTTTAAATTTCCGTCCACCACGTGCACGTATTCCCACATATTTTATGGACGCGAACGTGGAAGTCCACGATAATATCGCCACGTTAGAGACTAAACCGCGCACATTAGGCAAAGTTCTCTCCTGCCAGAGGTGCGGGTTTGCCCGAAAGGGTTACCGTGGTGCACAGGCAACTGAAGGAACACGGGTGGGTTTTAGTCAGTATAAGTCAGACACGCCCTCCCGCGCCGCCCAGAGCGGGAGAAGTTATTTGATAACTTCCCAATAAAAAAAAAGGTAAAGTTCTCTCTTAATTAAAGAAACATAATGACGTGTCTATAAGCGATAACAAGCCATGTGCCCGATGGCTTTACCTATCGGCAAAAATTATGAGCTTAGGTACAGAAAAACTCACATAGGGGATGGATTTTCTAAAATCCTTCATTAGTTCTCACTTTCGGGTGAAAAGGACACTTACCGAAGCCGAGAGTCACTTGCACTCCATGTCATTGCAATTTCTTTTTAGTATTGTACCACTTCTGCGAACATTCTGGTTACGGAGATATTGAAGGTCGAAATTCCAACTTTTACTGAAGTTTTTGACGTGATAACGTCTTATAAATCGATGAACGCCGGCTGTACGCACGAAAAAACATGACTCATTGTCACGTTCTGCCTGAGCCGAGCGTGCAAGCGAGAGCGCGGAACAAGCGATACACGATCGGCCTAAGCGTTCGGCTTGTGACACATCTATCTCTCTTCCACTCCATATATTATTGGTGTGCAATGTTACTTAGTTTGATGTACAGAATGCGTAATTGTAGACTATGTGATGGGTCTTTTTACACCCTGTATAAGGAACTCCTGCGCAAAATTTCATGCTTCTAGACCCAGCGATAGAGGCTGTGTGTAGTCTGTCAGTGAATGAACGAATTTATGATTTTTATTAAGTAGATTCGTCGTAGAATCAGGTTCCGGAAGAGTCTAATTTTATGGTTTGCATCGGATTTGTGAGCGGATATCATCAGATACTAATACCTCGATTGTGATCTTATGATTACTGTCGATCTGTATCATCCCGCTGCTGTGCCAAAGTCTCCTAGAAAATCACGCCTGTAATCCCCAAAGGGTAAGGCCTTACCTTAGACCTTAGCATAGGGTAGTACACTTACATTTCGCCCGTTTATGTTCCATGTAATAGCGGGCGAGCCTACTGCCATCAACCGGGCACAAATCCAGACTCCAGGTTGCTACTGAGAAATTCCTGATATAACATCCAATAACATTTTGCCCGACCTGGGAATCGTGCCCAGGATGTCATACCCAGTAGTAGCCCTTGTGACCACTAGACCAACGAAACAGTCTACCTAATCTATTTCCATGAAAACCAAACTTTGGTCGCTACTATACGAGAATGATGGAGAAACTAAATTCAAAGGTAATTGAGGCTAACATAACCTTATAAGTTTGTTGTACGTAAGACTAATACTTGAAGCACTAATGCATTCTAAGTACCAGCGCATACTGCGCGTCTTATCGCTGCATCTAGTCTGTGCAATAAGACGCAGAGTATATAGTCGCTAGCATTTCCGTCTTGTCGTTGCGACTAGATGCTGAGTTGTCGTTTGCGTCTACCACTAGTTGTTACGACAGACGTTGTGCAGTAACCGATCATTTTCTTTGAGTAGGTATCCGAGATAGACGGTCGTTTTGCTCCTCTAGTTGCACTTGCCTTAGTGCATATCATGCGAAGGCGAAAGCGCAATACAAAGAAATGTGCATCTTCCTCAGCAAGACTGACGCTGCTCTGTCACACGTGACTGTGGTCGGGTCTGCGCGTGCACCGTGCGTCTAGTCACTAGTCGATGCGATAAACAGGTAGCAAGAGAGGTGACTCCCCTAGCCTTTCATAGCGAGTCTGCAACTTGACGCCAAGTGTGCGTAATTTGACAGAAATATATGTAAATTATTGCTGGCCGCAGCCTGTCGTTGAAAGCTATCACAGTCGCATGTCGCATAGTGTGCGCGACGTCTAAGAATTCTCATTAGGGACGGGTTGCCACGATCATGCAACGCAAACACGCGACCATCTATTTCTGCCTTTCTTTTGTTTTAATTATGACACTATCGGTGCGAGCGAATTTCGTCCCGCATCCCGCGGCGGTTTCGTCTTAGATTGGCTAGAGGTTTATCTTGCTAAAAATGGTGGATTAGCACCCATCGTTTATTTTGGTAATATTTCGACAGCTATTGAGAAATCCTTCTGCAGGAACAATGTTCAACTGGTTATGTTTGGTAACTTCCTTCTAAACTAATCAAAAGTCATTTATTAATATTAAGTTGAGAGTCAGCACTTTGTGAACGTCAAACTTACATAAGACAGTCCCCGAAATCAGCCGCCATTCACCACGCCAGGGTGCTTTAGCTGGAAAAATTAAATAGCGCAACAAAATCCCCAGCAACACAACTGTAACAGACAGATCAATAATTAAACAACACTTATTAAAATCTAACCTCTACCAATGCGTGGTTAGCGCGAATATCGATCGTGTTTTGGCTCTCGAATACAGGGTCAAATTAAATTAGCCAGCAAAACTCCACGGACGTAATAGTTATCGCTTAAACATGATAAAACATATATATATATATATTTTTTGTAGGAACATAGTTCTTTCTCAGTTAGTGTATTCACTTAAAATATCAGTTTAAAAAATCAGTTTTTTGTTTGTGTAAGCTTCACAGAAGTGATTGGTATCAAATCTTTTTTATTTTATCGTGTTTAACTCAATACCCATCACGTCTGCGGAGTTTTGCTAGCTAATTTAATTTGACCCTGTATTCACAAAAGCAGAGTAAGTAAAAAATAGGCACACTACTCTTTTTAAAAAGAAAATAGAGAATAGAATAATACAGCAATACCCATAGTTTGCGACCATCACGGGATCAAAGCATTTTTTCCTAAGAAGTTACGTACGTTTTATACATACATACCTCAAAGGCTCCCTTATCCGTATTAAACCGAACTAACGCATTCACAGAAATCACTTCAAAAGACCGCAAAATAAATCCCGTCCATGTAGATTCCTATCGCCCACCATAAGGGCTAAAAGAGTAAATAAAACTCAATTCCTTAGCACATGACGACTCCAAAATTTACTTCGTTCACATTTGACACCATTTTATCTTAGTCCCGGACCATGTTGGAAGTACCTCGAGATAACAAAAGCCAATCTCATTTTGGTCGACAAAGTACCATCCCTTCGGAGTTCCAAGTTTGCGAAACAGATGTATTGCGAGGAAAGTTATCTCAAAATTGGATACGTTGAGGACTCGTGTAGTTTGTTATAATCTCAGGAATAGGTTTGTGTGTACACCTTTTCTGCTAAGTGGTTTTAGGTTTAAGTATGTGGAGACATTGATGTAGGTACAAAGTGTTTTTAAATGTCGTAGGTGAGATTTATTCGGGGAAAACATTTTCTTTGTTTGGTACTTACCTACTTTTGCAAACAACGCCACCTATTGAAACAAAAAATACATTAATGTAATGAAGAACAAAAAATATATGTCGGAAAAATACGTTAAATCAATCGTTTGACTTGACTAATCGGGACGCTGGGGCCACCAGGTGGCGCTGGACAGAGTCTATAACGCTCAGGCTTGACCAGAGTACAGCAGAGTTTATTGTGTGAAGGCGTTTAGAAACTATCACGCGTTCCGTATATGTGTGTCGTGTACGTCGTGTACCTACAGTGTGTGATTAGCAAGTGTGATTAATTTGATCGTAAGTTATAATTTGATTTGAGCTGCAAACGGTTTTTCTATTGCGCAATAACCAACACTACCCATAGTACGCCCACAGTAGTTAAAATATGGCTGATAATAACGAGAAAGACATACCTTCTCCGTCATATATATACGAGTACATACCCACTTAGTTCCTTAGAAAAGCTATAGGCTTTACCGTCATCTGCTCGCCTTTTCCCTAATATGCTAGGGTCAGCTTCCAGTCTCACCCGATGTAGCCGAATACCAGTATTTTACATAGAGCGACTGCCTATCTGACCTCCACAATTCAGTTACTGGGTAATACGATACCCCTTTGTAAGACTGGCTGTCAAACTTTCTGGCTTCTGATTACCCGTAACGACTGTCAAAGATCTACAAATGAAAGCCGGGACCAACGGCTTAGCGTGCTTTCCGATCAGCCACAGAGGGGTCTTGATATGTAATGGATGGCCACCCACGGACGGACCTCGACCTTAACCTTGGATCAACCCGTGCCGCTATTAATATTTAGCCACAATTTTAAATTATTATTGTAAACAAGCTGACCCCACAGACGTTGTCCTGTCTTAACTATGAATGTCATATGTCGTTTAGTTTTAGTTTTGACTATTGACTAAAACTAAAACTATCGACTCATTTATCAACTGACCCATCTGTGTTGAACGATATCTTTAGCGCGCATTCTGTCAATCGCTGACAGTTATTTCAAACAACTGACAGTTATGTAAAATTAATATTGGTGTTAAGTTTTCTTAAATTTTGTAACGTTCCTATCAACTTCCTTATTTTTTTGTTTCATAAGATCCTTCTCCTGACAATAACGAACACAACAAAAAAAAAAAAGAAGTGAAATGGTGGTGGTCCAGCCGTTCACGCGTGATGGCGTGACCAAGGGAAATAGGGGTTCATTTTTATATAGGTATATAGATTGAAAAAGCCCTCAAGTCTGAAAACCAGTAGGTACTTATTACATTTTCATTTGGCTCATAGATTATAGGTAAAAGCACTGTCAACTCAAATAATATCACTCGCAAAATTGCAAGTTATGGCTAAAAGTTGAAGCAAAAATAAGACAATACTTTAAAAGTTTTATACTTGGGAAAAATCCTATTTTCGCAGAAGCTGGCATAGGCACAGCTCATGATTAGTATGACCCCATTTCGCGAGACGTCCCAATTTTCCGAGATTCTACGACGCTTTCCGATGACACCCCGAAGAGTGCTAAAAGATTTTTTTCTTCGGACACCTGTGCATAATCTTAATAGGGAAAACCGATCTCTGGAAAAACTCAACTTTAAATGTAAGAGAAACGCTGATAGTGTAATTAACGTAAATTTTGGCAGGGATATCGACGCACACTGAAACCACGAATTCAGCACATGATTCCAGACCCCCTAGCGTAGATAATTTTTGACGGTTATCAATAAAAAACCTGCTCTTTCATAAAAAAGTGCAATACCTTCGCGGTCAAAATGTATGGAACAGTTTTTTTTTTTAAATAACTGACGAAATATTTCAACGTAGGGGGATTCAGAATCATGTACATACTAAATAACAATAACAATATTTATTTATTTTCTCACCACGATATCCTAAAACACTAACAAAAAACAATATTGTCCAGTCAGGGCTTAAGGAAAAATATTGTGGGAGACATGGTGCCTAAGCTAATCCAAAGCCTGTATTTCAGGCAATCAGATCTCCGCCCGAAGTACATAATAATTGGTTTCCCGTAATCTAAAACTAGACAACAATTTATTTCCATTTTACATATAGGAAGGAGTGTTCGTGTGGAGTGTGAGTGATGAAGAAGTTGGTATGACTTAAACTGTTTGCTGAATGCCACAGTAGTATATGCTTGTGGTAAAGATTTTCGGTTGTGTCATATTATATATATGACGGAGAAGGTACGTCTCTCCCGTTATTATCAGCCATATTTAACTACTGTGGGCGTACTATGGGAATGTCGCAATAGAAAAACCGTTTGCAGTTCAAATCAAATTATAATTTACGAACAAATTAATCACACTAGCGAATCACACACTGTAGGTACACGACACAACTATACGGAACGCGCGACAGTTTCTAAACGCACTTCACTGCTTAACCGCCAACAACAAACTGCTTTACTCAGGCCAAGCGTTAGCTTTATAGACTCTGTCCAGCGCCACCTGGTGGCACCGCGGCGTCCCAATTAGTCAAAGTCAAACGATTGATTAAACGTATTTCCGACATATATATAACTTTTTTTATTTTGTTATAGAGGTAGCCTCCTAGAAAACAGAAGAATCTTTCAAAGAAACAAGTTGTAAGTCGACGGAATCGTAGCGCCTTTTGCCGAGCAAAGGACTCTAAGAAAGAAGTGAAAGAGTGTTGTTTCAGGGTGGTCTGTAGTTTGTAGTACAGTTGGCAAACGGTGAAGAACCGCACTTTCCCTGTATAGGTTGGTTATGGAGTAGCGGAATGGTCGAAAAGACTATACTTTTAAGATTGCTCTCTGCGCCCTTTCAAGTTGGATTAGAGTCGATTTAGGTACTCCACCCTATGTTGATATACAATAGGTTAATAACGACTGACAAAGTGCGTAGTAGACCGGCTTCCGAAGGCTTTCATCCGCAACGTGTCATAGTTTCATAAATAAATTAATTAGTTTACGAACTCTAGAGGTAAGTATGTTGATGTATGGATGGAAGCCCAGACAAGGATCCAGCATCACCGAAAGGTATTTTATAGTCTGTTCTCTCAAGGTGGATGCACGTGTAGGTCGTGCCGTAGGGTATGGGGCATTTATGCGCGGTGATAGAAAATAGAGGCGCTAGACTTTGAGAACTTTTTCGCATAGCAAATAATATTTTGTTTTGTCTCCATTCAAGGTAAAGACGTTATCATGTAACCATTTTGTCACTTTATTCAGGCCAGATTGAGCACTTTCCAAAACACTTTGCGACGTGGTAGAATTAAATATTAGGGCAGTGTCGTCAGCAAATGTGCAGATCCTGCCTTTGTCAAGATTGAGCGCACACAGATCCTTAATTTATATTAAAAAAATAGAGTAGGCACGATCACACTGCCTTGTGGAACTCCGTGTTTAATACATTTCTCGGAACTTATGGGAATGTTTATCTTAATGGTCTGTGTACGGTCTTTAAGGTAGTCTTCGAAAAGCTTTAATTGCATTACCCTACCCATGCTCTCCATCTTCTGTATAAGGATGGAAGTAGAGTCAGTAGATACGGTGTCAAAGGCTTTTGCCAAATCGAGGAAATCACCTAAAACCTTCTGTCCACCATCCAAGTTCCTAACGATGTGGTCTGTTAAGTCATGGACTGCATTGGAAGTTGAATTATTGGCGAGAAAACCATAATATGGTTTTAATAATACTATTATAATTATAATCAATAATATTATTATTGTAATGGAGATAGCAGCTTTTTACTTTCCAGATAAGTTATTAGCCTCTTGTTCTGCACTCGAGGACCTTGGATAACACAGCCAAAATAGCAATGAGTCTATAATTAGTTACTCGGTCTCTATTCCCACCCTCATACACAGGAATAATAACAGATTTCTTAAAAACATTCGGAAATTTACCAGTTGCGAGCGCCAGATTGCAAATGTGTGTCAGGAGCGGAACCATAATATTATCTTTATGTTGGTATATACCATGGTGAATCCATGATAACAGATTTCACGTCGAAGTCCCTGCCACCCTGTATATCTGAAAAAAAATCCCAAGTCGGTAATCGTTGGGGATAATTTATATGTTGAATAGACAAGCAAGCAGTCGGTGGTATTATGAGAGCAAAAGGGGTTGCCTCCTATGTCCGAGATACAGTACAGTCAAGAAATAAATATGTTATGCACCTTAAAGCTAATTTTTGCTTGGACCTTATTATGTTTCCGAAAATGACTGTTCGAAAAGGTGTCATGCGCCCCTATGTAAGAAGGGAATTTGTTTTATAATTGCTTGATATGAGATATCGCTCCTTGATACTATGAGATTTATAACCAAAACCCATTTAATTGTAATTTGGCATTAATTTGTCCTTTACAAATACAAACAATTTTTATCATTCCGTATAGTTTTAATTATAGTCCTACGGAGAGTTGGCAGACCAATAGCCAGGTGGGTGCTCACACAGACCAGGAAAACATGGTACGAAAGGGAGAAGGCCTGTAGGTACTCAGCAGTGAGTGTAACATGGGTACCTACCTATGTTGATGATGATAGTCTTAGTAGAAAAACAATCAGGTAAGTTCGATTTAAAATGAATCTAGAATGAACTTAACATTTGTGTTGTGCTATTTCTTTTGTGTGCTCCAAATAAATGTTTTATCTATCTATCCAACTTGGCAGCCGTTAATTTTAGAGTTGAAATTAAGAAATTCCTTATCGCCCAAGAAATTCTGGTGAGGTACATTCCGCCAAATTGCTCTAAAGATTGATTGCTTTTATGTCAAAT
Source organism: Griposia aprilina (assembly GCA_916610205.1). Classification (NCBI taxonomy): domain Eukaryota; kingdom Metazoa; phylum Arthropoda; class Insecta; order Lepidoptera; family Noctuidae; genus Griposia; species Griposia aprilina. Next base: position 4,233,323 of record OU744302.1, read on the forward strand.
ACCTAAATTAGCTCCAGTTATAAGGGTTTGGGATTTTTATGGGAACGGCATTCATCAGTCAGTTCGAAAGTTGAGAAAAAAACCATCACTGTAAGAACTATCACTGGGTCTTTTAACTTTTAACTAGGTGAAAAAAAAGCCCCAATTGCTTAAAAATTCACAAAAATAATCTTGTGGAGAGTGATGATTACGCTACTGCCCGTCGCCGATTTGAGATGAAGGAGATCTCCATAGTTGAACTTAATGACTTCTTATCTTCGTGGACTAGCAGAAGCAGATTTAACTGAATGGGTAGGTATGTAAGTACTACAACGGTACAATGACAAATTGGCGCGTGGCCGAAATCTGAACCAACGCAGCCATTTTTTTTACAATATTTTTTTTTATATGTTTGCCTGCCAGCAACGCACCCCTCAAACTCAAACTCAAAGCATTTATTTCAAATAAACCAATTACAGGCACTTTTGAATTGTCAAAGGGTCAGTCAGTCAGAAAAATGAAGCTAGTGGCCCATTCCAAAGCGTAGTAGGTACCTATGGAGAAGAACGGGCAAGAAACTCCATGGACACAACGACCACAACAACAACAACAACAACACGGACAACAACAACAACATGGATCAACATAACGTTACAAAAAACAAATTGTTTACATCATTCATGTTCAAATAAAAAATGTGAGAACGATGTAAAAAGACGTGCACGTTTAAAGTATCCGTAATAAAAAAGAAAAAAAAAACAATTCAAAAATTTAAATTAAAATAAGCCGTGGCAGCCAAGAGTTGACCAGTCCCTTCTGACGGCGCCCGTTCACGAACATGACGTATGGATCAGCACCATTCAGCTCAACCATTTTGAAGGGAACTTGCGCAGGCGCGATTCAATATATTGCTCTGATATATTGCCCTGTCAATGTCATTCCGGTGCCAAAAGATCCTTGTAGCACTATACATCAGAAACCAGCAGGTAGGTAGACATGTGCAGTAGGCCGTCAGACAAAACGTAGGTACACGTAAACGTTTAAGCTGGCCTCGTATTCTCTTGAAAGCCCGCTAGGACAGCTAAAGCTCACGGTTAAAATGTTAAGGGCCCCCGAAACTATCACTTGCAGTTCGCAACGCAAGTTAATGTTTTGTGTAAATATTTATTGTCCATCGCATCAATTGAATTTGGTAGACAATTAGCGCATCAATGTGTGTAACGTTTAAGGGACCCTTTACCACCGACGCGACGCGACGTGTAGAGGTGCAGTCGACTTTACAAAGCAGGTACCTACCTACATATAATATAAAATAATATCACATCAGTTTTCAAATAAAAAACGTATAATACGCTTTGCTTTCGAACATTGGTCTAATAAGTGGTAGCACAAAGGAATTGTAGGTAGGTACCTACCTAAGTAAAATAACTTCAAGTTACAGGAAGTAAAGAATCAATTACCGGAATGTCACCCCTTTCCACCATTTTACATAAATCTTGGTTGCGACGCAATAAATTCTGAAAGTACCCTTATTATACATTGAATACGTAAGCAGAAATCTGTTATCTCTGTCCCAATTCGTTCTGGCGAATATTATGTTGGAGAAGTGAGGTTTAATTTGTGGTCTTTTGTGCTACAAATCATAGGTGCATAATTATATGACTGTGTTTGAAGCGCTTTGGGGATGAAAAGGATCACGAGCATGCGTTTGCAGGCCCGTAAGACGCAGTGTAAAACATTACAACTTACGGGTTTACATCTAGAGCTTATTAGCTAATAAAAAATAAAACATAGATGGAAATAGTTTGTTCGCTTCCTTAATTAATTAAGTTTTTACTTGTAGCATGTTCTGTAGGTGGCATTGTGTGGATCGACCGGAGGACACGGTGGAGCATACGGTGGAGGTCTGCCCAGCTTGGGTGGAGCACCGCCGTGTCCTCGTGGCGGCGATCGGCGGCGGCGATCTCTCGCGTCCGGCCCTGGTACAGGCCATGGTACGGAGCGAGAGGGAATGGGAAGCCGTCACCTCCTTCTGTGAAGCAGTAATGCTCGCGAAGGAGGAGGCGGAGCGCGTGAGGGTGCGGCAATCGTTGCGCCCTCACGCCCCTAGTCGCCGCAGGAGGAGACACCCTGGGCGTCGGGAGTCAATTGCCGACTCCCGGCCACCGTAGGCGCGGGCTTGCGGACGGCGAGCAATGGGCAGCTCGCCGTCCGGTAAGGACCAGGCCCGGGTCGACGGCGCGTCGTGTTCCACGCGCGCCTCAAAGAGATGTCAGCATCATTGAAGGGGTCCAATAGGGCCGATGCCTGCCGGGGTCGCGGATTGTTCGAAAGAGTTACCGTGGCCCTGGCGCACAGGCAACTGAAGGAACACGGGTGGGTTTTAGTCAGTAAGAGTCTGACACGCCCTTCCGCTCCGCCCAGAGCGGGAGAGGTCATTTGATGATTTCCCACCCAAAAAAAAAAAAAAAAAAGCATGTTCTGTAGGTGGATCCATACTCAATTGTAGCCCGCCAAATTCAAATTTTCTTTGGTTTTTTGCAAATTGCAGCTCTGTTTTACCTCGTATGATGTTGTTCAAAATGCAATTCGCGACTATAGGAATGATAATATTTATTGAATAGATACTAATCATCAATTTCATATCAATCGTCAAACTTTGGAAATTCGTTCCACCTAAGAACTATCTTAATATGATAATTATAATTAATTATTTCACACTATGAAATATTCTGAAAAATTTGAATTCGGTCTACAACTGAGGATTCATCTTAATCACAAACAAGCAAGTAGTGAAGTAAGTGAATAAGCAAACTATAAATATACAACATGGTCAGCCAGCTAAGCAGTAATTTTTTGAGTTATAATTGCAAGTCTGTCACCCGTTCGATGGACTACGTGAGAATATTATGTAAACAAGCCGATATTGTGGCTTTGCAAGAGACCTGGTTGTTTCCACATGACTTAGCTGTCCTTGGGAAAATTAGCGACGCGTTTGGTTTTACCGGAAAGTCTGCAATTGACACATCTGTTGACGTAGTACCTACGGGGCAGACCCTATGGCGGTGTAGCAATACTGTGGCGGAAGGATGGCTTCGATTCTGTGATTGTGCTTGAAACTAATAGTGTGCGGCTGTCAGCAATAAAAGTGAGTGCTAATGATCTATCGTTCGTAGTGTTCTCTGTTTACATGCCAGTAGATTTAAATGAAAACCTAGTTCAATTTACGGAATGTCTTAGTGAGATGAGCTCAATAATTGAAAATACACAAGTGGCGTCAGTTTATATGCTGGGGGACTATAATGCTCATCCAGGCGAGCGGTTCGGAAGAGAACTGGAAAGATTCTGTAGCGACCAACTATGGTCATGTATAGACGTCGAGAAGTTAGGTAGTGCCTTCACTTTTATAAGTGATGCTCACGGTACCACTCGCTGGCTTGATCACTGCGTAGTGACTGAGGCCGCCCGGCAGTCGGTTATGGACGTGAAGGTACACTACGATTCATCTTGGTCAGACCACCTGGCTTTAGAGATTAATTGCTGCTTAAATATATTGAGGCCCCATTATGTTCTTAAAGAAACAAGTTGTAATAAAGTGGTTTGGGGTAATAGGGATAATAAATAAACTGAGTATTATCAAAGATTATGTAATGAAACATTTAGAGACTTAGATTTTCCTATAGAATTAAGCCACTGTTGTGATGGTATGTGTGTTAAGGTGGAACATAGATCCGTAATTGATAAGATGTATACAAATATAATTAATGTAATAACAAAAGCGGCCGTGGATAGTTTTGATTATTCTCAAATACGTAAAAAGTGTGTTGTGGGCTGGAACAGGCATGTTTACCCAGCACATAAAGAAGCGCGGTTGCAGTTTCAGTTATGGTTGTCACTTGGTCGTCCGCGTAGTGGACCAGTGTATGACAAAATGTCACAGTCTCGTCGTATTTTTTAATCTAAACTGAAATGGTGTCAGAATAACGCAGATCAGGTAAAGATAGATGTTTTGGCCTCACAGCATACGAATAAAAAATTTAAAAGCTTTTGGAAGGAGACCAGCAAGCCGAATCCACGACCGTACACCCCTCTCAGCATCGACGGCTACGGTGAGTCACTTGACATTGCTAATAAGTTTGTTAATAGATTTAAAGTAGTGCCTCCTGTTCGACCACCTGCTTAGCTGCGGATACTCAAGGCTGATGCTCGAAAGTCAAGAACATTACCATCAGTCAGTTTCTCTGCTAAGGAAGTAGCTTCCACTATTAGTAAGATGAAGAGGGGTAAGTCCCCTGGACATGACGGCATCAGCATTGAGCACCTGAGGCATGCAGGTGTTCACTTGCCTAGAGTTTTATCTAAGTTTTATACTTTTTGTATGAGACACTCATACATACCGGATGAGTGCACGAAAGCTGTTGTTGTGCCAGTAATCAAGAATAAGACAGGAGACCCCTCGGATGGCTCCAACTACCGGCCCATCTCGCTAGCCACCACTGTAGCTAAAGTGCTGTACAGTATGCTTGATCAACAATTATGTCAACATTTAAACATAAATGATGCACAGTTCGGCTTCCAAGCGGGACTATCCACAGAAACTGCAATCTTATGTCTTAAGCATACTGTCCGGTACTACACGGATAGGAAGACTCCAGTTTATGGATGCTTCCTTGATTTGTCGAAAGCCTTCGATTTGGTGTCATATGAACATCTTTGGGAGAAGTTGAGGTCCACCTCACTCCCAGAGGAGATCATTAACGTTCTTGATTACTGGTATAACAATCAAGTCAATGTTGTAAGGTGGGCAAACGTTGTGTCCGATGAGTACGGATTGGAGTGTGGTGTAAGACAGGATGCTTTAACATCCCCTCGACTCTTCAACCTGTACATCAATGAGTTGATTGAGGGTCTCAGTAGCACGGTAGTCGGCTGTACTATTGATGGCACCACTATTAACAACTTGAGCTATGATGATGACATGGTGTTGCTGAGTCCTTCAATTAGCGGTTTACGGAAGCTCGTTAGGAGATGTGAGGAGTACGCCGAGGCCCATGGGCTCAGGTACAACGCGAACAAAAGTGAGTTATTGGTATTCCTGCCGCGGAATATCAAAGTCGTCACTGTCCCATCTGTTACACTGAATAGTGTACCGCTTAACAGAGCGACACAGGTTAAGTACTTGGGTCACTGGGTCACGGAGGACCTCGCTGATGACGTGGACGTTGAGAGGGAACGAAGGGCGTTGGCTGTCCGTGGGAACATGCTGGCTCGCAGGTTTAAACGGTGCCTGGATGAGGTAAAGTGCACTATGTTCAGGGCATACTGCCAATCGTTTTATTCGTGCACCCTGTGGGTCAGCAGTACTCAGCGGGCACTCAATGCCCTTCAAGTACAATATAATAACGCTTCTACGATGTTGTTGGGGCTTCCGAGATATTGTAGTGCATCTGGTATGTTTATGGAGGCTCGGATTGGTGGCTTTCATGCCATTATGAGAAAGAGAGCGGCCTCCATATTGCACCGTATCAGAGGAAGCTCCAACAGCATTCTGAAAGTAATAGCGGACCGGTTAGACGGTCCATTTCTTAGACACTGGATCGCACTCCACGTGTCTATTTGATTTAGTTTTTTTTTTTTTTGTGGTTTACTAACATAGCTCTTAAGTACTTACTAATACATTATGGATGTTTCTGAAATAAATTTATTATTATTATATTATTATATCCTTTATTTCATTATTTACATATAAATTACATTTTTAAATATTAGAATATAAAAACATTTAAAAATATAAAAAATAGTAGCCCACCGGTATCGGGAACAGGGTCCAAGCTACCGGCGGTCAGGGCTCCAGAGAGAGGAACCTCCTAACAATGCGAGCCGTGTCCAGAAGTACCGCTTTCTGAATCAAGCCCTTGATCCAACTGCCCAACGAGAGCCTCCTTAGGTGTTGGTCGAGGCTCTTGGCTATTAAGCCATTGGCTGTTACGACTATCGGCACAATGATCGCTGAGTCCACATCCCACATATCGACAACCTCGCGAGCCAAGTCTAGATACTTGATTTGTTTATCTTTCTCGGCTTTCACGAGGTTCCCGTCATGCGGGACCGTTATGTCAACAATCATTGCGCGCCGCTCTAATCGATCCACCATCACTATATCAGACTTATTGGCAACAATAGTCCTGTCAGTGATGATGGATCGATCCCAGTATAATGTGATATGTCCATTTTCGAGAACTGGGTCGGGCACATACCTGTAGTACGGCACTTCCGATTCTACAAGGCTGTATTTCAGAGCAAGTTGCTGATGGATAATCCTGGCTACAAGGTTGTGTCTATGCAAGTACTCTTCGTTAGCTAGACGAGAACATCCGGAGATAATATGTCTGATTGATTCACCCGGACGGTGGCATGCCCGACAGATGTCAACCGTGCCGTCTTTCACAATAAATCTCCGGTAATTGTTTGTCATCATAACTTCGTCCATAATTGCACAGACAAAACCTTCGGTTTCTCCAAAGAGGTCACCGAAACGCAGCCAGGCTACGGACGCTAGTTGGTCTACATCGGGCCCATGTAGAGCCCGGAAAAAGCGTCCGTGAAGCTCCTTACTCTGCCATACTTCCATGCGATCATAAGTGTCAAGCACTACTGGCTTGCGCCAGTTCTCTTTAGCTAAGGAGAGCGGGGTGAGGCCCTTGTCCACGATGACCACATCTCGATGCATCCCCACGTCGGCTTCTAAGAAATATTCCCTGAGACTTCATATCTCGCGATTGTGGAGGGTCTTAGCATTTAAAAAGCCTCGACCTCCACACTTTCGCGGGATATACAGCCTCATTACCGATGATCGTGGGTGATGCATTCGATTTGCAGTCAGCAGTGTACGGACCTTCCTATCCAGGGCGTCGAGTTCGGTCTGAGTCCATTTGAGTATGCCGAAAGAGTACATCAAAACCGGCATGACCCAACCGTTAAAGGCGCGCACCTTGTTTCCACCTGATAAAAGACTATTAAATACTTTTTTCAGGCGGCCAAAGAAGCGATCCTTTAACGACTGCTTCATGTCAGTACTATTGATGCCCAACGCTTCCGACATACCCAAATACTTATAGGTTTCGGATGCGGAGAGGGCTCTAAGGTTTATGGAATCCGAGAGTTGGGTTCCAACGGATTCCACAATCTCCCCTCGCTTTACATGCATGACCGCACATTTGTCCACACCAAATTCCATCCTGATGGCGCTACTGAAAGTTTCAGTTACTTTCAGTAGATCCATCAGTTGCGAATTGTTGGGTGCAAAAAGTTTTAGGTCATCCATGTAGAGGAGGTGAGATATAACCTGACCACCTCTCCTCAGCCGATAGCCTAGACCTGAATCCTCCAAGAGTGTGCTTAGAGGATTCAAGGCTAAGCAGAACCAAAGCGGACTCAAACTATCACCCTGAAATATGCCTCGCTCGATCCTTATCGGCTCGCTATTCCTTTGGGTATTTCGACATGCTGGATAGCGAAGGACCGTTCTCCATTGCCCCATACACGACATCAGGAAGGTGCGCAGAGTTGCCTCTACTTTATACAACTCCAGCACCCTGATGAGCCATGTATGTGGCACCGAGTCATAGGCCTTCTTGTAATCTATCCAACATGTCGACAGATCCTTTCGGGAACGACGAACCTGTTGGCTAATGGCCATATCAATGAGGAGTAGCTCCTTAGTACCACGGGACCCGTTCCTGCATCCATTTTGAGAAGGAGACATGATGTAGTTGGTGTCTATATGTTTGTTAATTTTATCTCTCAAAATGGATGTGAGAACTTTATAGACCGTCGGTAAACACGCGATCGGCCTATAATTTTTGGGTTCCGCAGTGCTACCTGATTTATGGAGCAGGTGGGTAACTCCTGTTGTTAGGAATTGGGGTAGCGAACCAGATTCTAAAGCAACCTGGTACTGAGCAGCCAAGCGAGCGTGCGATCTACCAAACCATTTGATCCAGAAGTTGTGCAGTCCGTCCGGCCCTGAAGACTTCCAGTTAGGCAGCGGGCGGACTGCACGAGTTACATCTTGGGGGCAGATGGTAATAGCCCCCATTTCTGGTATTGGATCACAGGCTCGCTCAACTTCCCGAGTCCAATCACCTTCGGTGTGACTGACAGGCACCGACCAGATATTGCGCCAGAAAGAACACATGGCATCATCATCTGGAAGGCACGTGTCAGCCACACCTTGATCCGGTCACTCCCAACCCCTATAAACCCACCTTTCATCGCGCTGGAAGGTGCGATTCTGATTGTACCGCTCCACTCGCCGCTTATACCTACGAATACGGTTCGCCCATGCATACACTTTCTGCTTCAGGAAGTCGATGCGCTCTGTGACACAGGACATATAGTCCTGAGGACTGATATCAGTCCCTGTAAATGCGCGTCTCACAAAGCGCATCACTCTAGGGCGCGTATTGCCCTCCCTGAAGCAGATTAGTTTGCCGATGAGAGCTCTGGCCCCACCAATACGGCGCTCAATTCTGCACTGCCAAGCTGGTACGGCTGGTTTCGGTCGTGTAGCTCTAGAATCGTTAGCAAATTTGACGTGAGCTACACGACATGCCGCTACAGCCGCGCAGTACAGAATCGAATGTGTATCGGTGAGGTCTACGCAGTCATCAAAATAATTTGACAACTGCGCATCCAGCGCCACCACCAGCGCCCTATTTTTGTTATGCATGGGTAAACGAGGTAAGCGTGGTCTAAGTTCGGGCGATATGAACCGATATTCTCGAATCGCATCCTCCAAAGCACTCCTCAATTCATCATTGCACTGGGTACTTACGTTTGTAGCCCTATCATCACTCTCCTCGCCTGCTTGACTTGTTTTAGACTGTGGTAGTACTACAACAGTCTGCGACGGGGGGGCGATGACTACTCTGCATTTCATTTCGCAGGCGATCAAGTACAGTGTCATCCAACATATGATTACGTTGGATGACCCGCACCTGATCCGACAGTCGTTGTGCCGTAACGTTGACAGCTGGCTCAAGCACCTGAAAAAGAGAGAGCATCCGAACACGGTACGCGGTCAGATTGTTATATTATTATTATTATTAATCGGTTGTGATACCTACTCTTTTGGTTTCCGCAGATTGCAGGTGTCAACGACGAGAGGTGCGGGAACGGCTCTAATCTTTAATAATGGTGTACTCTATTAGAAATGATGTTCAAATACATGCTGTACACATTTACAACTGTCCGCCACCGTCACCGGCTTTGTCTAAACACCCCATAGACCAAGAAGTGTTAAATTTCAAGTAAAATGCTGTAACCGAGAGGAAGAGAAGAGCAAGAGGAAATAAATGGTGTAATTAATAAGTAGCTGGTACTGGAGTGACGGCTTAGCTGAATTGATTAACAGAATATAGGTACCAAAATAACTCATTGTAGTAAAATCTTGTAGAAATAGAGTGACTAGACATTAATTTCCATGAATATTAGTCTCTCCGGTCTTGCAAGTGGAAGGCTAGGGTTAGAGAGAGACCTTTGCGCAGTTATGGGACAAAACATTTTTTTTAAATATAACAAAAAGAATATGTTTTTTATATCCTTGTCCGAACGCATCATAATAATTTTGCAAAATGGCAACTTTATTACCAAAATTATTGACATGGGCATCTGTTTGTCATTGTTGACAGTGTTGACTGTACTTGTCAAAAATATTTAAAAATCATAACAGCACCGAGCCGGTCGTTTTCATAAAACATTGCAATTTACAAAGAAAATGTCGGCTTTTCATGGATTTCCTGAACTCCCAGGACCAGAAGAAATACCTTTCTGCAAACTAAACGAAGTTTTCTGTTGTGGGAATGCACGTTACGGAAATATCACTACGTTTACAAACTCGGTAAGGTTAGCTTCATTACTTCGCAATTGTTCCTAATAAAACCGTATATAACCAGTTCATGTTTGTTTCAGACGAAAAGCCATCCCGTGATAAACGTAACCCGCGACATACACCACCACAGGACTTCGGACGAAAACATTTCTATGTATATTGACGTTGAGGACAATTTGCTCAAGAAAATCACTAGTGTGTGGTACAAACAGGGGTTTTTAGAGGCATTAGGTGTTGCTGCAGACCCGTCAGTGAACCGCGAGAGCCAGGTCCTAGCTGTCGCCGCGTCATACGTGTTAAAAGTCGCAAATGTATTCACAGCATTCAGATACTTTCTGCAGCCACATTTGAAGGATATAGGGCCTAAAATCGTTGCAAACTACTCCAGAACCAGGAACTGGGGGAATGGTCCCATTAAATGTATAGCATGGCACCCTCATACAACTAAAATGGCTGTAGCATCAGTGGATGACAATGTGAGAATATACTGTTCAGAAGTCTCATTTGTATCTACGCTGAAATGTAAGGCACAAGGACATGTTTCCTCGTTAAGTTGGAGACCGTTCTCAGCTTCAGAACTGGCTGTGGGGTGTGAGCAGGGCGTAATTGTGTGGACTGTTGATCCTAATTCTATGTTCACCAAACCTTCTTCTAGTAATGCTGTTGTTTTGAAAAGGTATGTACAATTTTGTATGTTTTACCTCTTAAAAGCTGTGAAGTAAAATTCCCAAAATGAGTCTCTGACTGAGATGATTCTTATTTTAGGACTGTATTTTGTAGCTTTTTAATGTGTTGTTTCTAAAGTCATTATAACTATGTTTATCAGATTTTATTATGTTTTTGCATCAGAATCACACATGCTCTATTTGACATGATAAGAATATAAAAACCCAGCCACCATTTTCTTCAGCCTTTCCGTAAATAGTTCTGTCTTATGATATTTATACAATCCTATTAGAATTTTCACCCAATTTGTTTAATTCTTCTAAACAAATATTCTTCTACTAACTAATACTAACTAACTAATACTAATATTCTTCTTCTAATATTCTTTAACTTCTTTATTCTTTTAAAGTAATATTATAAAGAGAAAAGATATGATTTTTTTGTATGTTTGTGTGTTATGGTTTCACACTAAAACGGCTGAATGGATTTGGATGAAATTCAACACATGTGTTGACCATGACCTGGATTAGGACATAGGATACTTTTTATCCTGATATTCCCACAGGATCCAGAATTATGCGGGTGAAATTGCAGGGTGCAGCTACTACTACTATTAGCCTGCATTATCCCAATGCTGGGCCAAGGCCTCTCCCCATGAGTTCCAGCTCTTTTGATCCAGAGCTAAAGTGGACCTCTGGTTGTTTGTTTTCTTTAGCTCGTCCCGCCATCTTCTACGGGGTCTGCCGCAATGCTTACTAGCTGTGTCAGGACTCCATGTAGTGGTTATTTAGGCCCGCTGCTCATTGGGTATGCTGCAGACGTGGCCAGCCCAGTTCCTCTTCAGCTTAGCGACTTTTTGAGCAACGTCAGTAATCTGTGTTTTGGAGCGTAGTGTGGTGTTGCGAATATGGTGTCAGTTTTACACCTAGAATACTGCGCTCCATTGCACGTTAGCGAACCCTCTGTTTGGACTTTTGAATGTTTGTCAAAGACCAAGTCTGGGCTCCATAGGTCAAAATGGGAAGGATGCCCATTGCTATAAATTTTCCCTTTAGTAACAAAGGAAGGTTTCTTTCATAAGCATGGTGCAGCTACTATCTACTACTACTACTACTATATACTAGCTATTAAAGTTCTTGCTATCATTTACAGGCCCGGTCACAGCCCGGTCACTGACGTGAGCTGGTCTCCCAACGGTGACTTATTGATCAGCTGTTCTGGTGCAGACACTTCCATGCTAGTGTGGGACGTGTCCATGGAAACTGCAGTCCCACTCCGGAGGGTTGCTGGTGGGGGCATTGTGTTTGCACGCTGGTCTTTTGACGCAGGCAAAGTCATTGCTGCTAGTTCTTCTATTATTTTTAGGTAAGTTTGCAGCTATCTCCTTAGACATAGAGAATGGACTGAGCGTTAGCTTCACAAAAGTGACAACTCTCTAGAAAAAGACAAAGTGACTTAGTGGCCAATACTTCTTTATTGCAAGCCTGTAAAAGAAAATTCAATATTATCAAATTGTCAAATTCAATAAGTAGTCTACTCAAAATCAAATTCTAGAAAGAGACAACTGCTGGCCGCACATTCGCTTTGTCTCTCTCGTGCTTTTCGGTCTGTATTCATTGCACAACTGAATACGGAACGCTCAGTCCATTCTCTGTGTCTATGCCTATTTCCAATTTATCTCTACTAACATTATAAAGAGGTAAAATTTGTGAGTTTGTATGTAGGATATCTTCGGAACTACTGATCCTATTAATCCCGAAAATTCTTTCACTAATGGGAAGCTACATTATTCCTGAGTTTCATAGGATATGTTTGTAATGTTAAAACGAGAAACTTCACGTGAACGAAGCCACGGGTAGAAGCTAGGCTAGAATATTCTGGTATAAAATAGGGTACTGTAAAATTTGTAAACTCATTTAACTTGGTGCTTTTGTTTGTATTTGCTCAAGAACTGACTCGGATGTTTAAGATGGTAAAATTAGTTACCCATTTATTAATGATCTTTGTTATCCGAAATAAATGAATTATTAGTATTATTATGTCTCTTGACATTTCTCGGGACCCTGGGGCAACTTGCAGAGGCCCGTTCGACATTTTTAATGAAATGTGGCACCAACCGACGATTATCCCTGTTCGGACTATATAAGTGCACCCAAGGACAACCCCCGGTTGGTGTAGGACTATTGCAGGATATGGAAACAAACATGGACTATGGATTTGGGTAGCTTAAGTAGACTGGTTATCTAGGACTATGGCCCCTGCCTGGCCAATGTTTTAGATAAAATACAAAGATAAAATGGCAGGGGGTGACTTGCACACTCAATAATGGACCCCCGGAAACGGTCGCTAGCACATAGTGTCGTAGCGACAAAGGGGCAACATGTCCTGATGTGCTTATGAGGAGTGGAGAGGTATCCCACGGCTATTAGGACAATCCCGGAAGAACGGTCAAAATCCCTACCAGCATCTTACTGGAATACTTCCTTCCTCCGAAACATTACATAGATGCAAAGCCTTTAGAAATAAATAATACATATTTTTATTAATGTAAAGAACATTTGTGACATATTCCTCCTGAAAATAGGAGTTCCAAGCTTAATGCCACATTGGTTACAAAAGGTAAGGTAGTCCCGCCGGCTTATGTCACAAGTGTACAGATTCACGACTCACTGTGCGACATGTAAGAGCATGTAGAATTTACCATAATTGAAATTTAAATAATTTGAGCTAGGAATAACCCTTTATCTCACTCAAGATATACATAAATGTTTACAAGATTCCTTTAACAAATATAGTCCTCCAGACCGTATTTCGGCCGTGGCGGCCAATCTCAACGAAAACTAGCCTTCGGCGCGGGAGATGTTATAGTGCACAAGTGTGTGCGCAGACACAGGTGCACTCTCTGTTTTCTCACTTTCATAGTCCGATGGGACGGCAATCCGACACGACCGGAGAGAGATCAGGCGCAGAACCAAGGACTTAGCGTGTTTCCGAGGCACGGGGGTATCACACCGCCAACTTCTAAACTCCGGGCTGTTACTAAGAAATTCCTAATGGAAAAACCCAATAACATTTTGCCCGACCTGGGAATCGAACCCACGACCTCACGCTCAGCAGTCGCGCTTGCAACCACGAGACCAACGGGGCCGTTAACTAATACCTAGGTATTTAAATAACTTGAATACAAATTATGGTTTTATTCAAATTAAAATAGTTTGCTTAGTCAAAAACTTTCTGCATCATCGTACCTGAGTCATATTTACAATCCAGTTCTAAGATGATTTTTGCAATTAAACTTTTGAATGCATTACAAAACAGGTCCCGTTCACTTTATTATACATACAATACAAATAGTTTATTTTTTCTTTATAAGGTTTGTACTACATAGCTAGTGATAGAAGTGTCCTTTTAAGCAAATAAATGCCTGTATTAGGACACTCCACTCTTCCGCAACTTAAATTTATATAATGTACTTTTGAGAAAGTAAAATAAAATTAACACAAAAGAGAATTACAGAAAATTAATAGTTATTTTATATCAGCTTATTCAAATGAGTGTGTTTTGTGTATTTTATACGAATACACAATGTAAGAAAAGAATACTTATTTTAAGAAAAGTGTTTTTTTTTTCTAAATCCACCTCTTTACTGTTTTCCACAGAGTTTGGGACACAAAGCGTTGGACTCCGGAACGTTGGTGCGCCCGCGGTAATCGCGTAGTGGCGGCTTGTTGGGGCCCCAACGATATATTGTTGTTTGCCGCCAAGGGAGAGCCCATGGTGTATGCTCTTACCAACACTGGGCTTATGAGTGGTCGGTATTCTTCTCAGACTTTTAGCCGACTACGGCAAAACTTGGGTTATGATTTTAACAGGATATGTTCATAATTCCTAAACTACTCATCTCGCGAACAAACACAAAATTAAAAATAATCAGTTTTCGTATAACCAGAGACACTACTAATTAAATGTCATGTAATTAATAAATCGTACAGATTACGTGTGACTATACGAAAACCGATGTTATTTCTAATTTTATTTATAAGTACAAAACTGATTGTCATTCACATCATAATAAAAAAAATCGACATTGATGTCTTCTCTGTAAGTATTTTCATACCTGGTAACATTAATTTTGCCATAGTATTACATAATCTAATCAGCCTATAAGCCCACGTTCGCACGGACGTAAAAATATCGCGACGATAAAAATCGCACACTGTATTTGTAGTTTTGTACCGCTTGGCTAAACACCGAGAGTTGAAAATCTAGTGCGCGATAAAATCCCACCGCAATATTTTTACGTCCGTGCATACTAACTTGCATGCTAACTTTCCTGCTGCTGGGAGTCAAGTCCCTTGTCAGTGAGACTCCCACAAAGCCCTGTGATAACCGTTTCATGCTTACATTAACTGAGTGAAGGCATGAACATAATTATATTACTTCTTACTGAGTGAAGGCACGTGAACATATTCATAGGGAGTTGGTTTAAGCATCCCAGCGCTGATTTGCTGGATTCGTTTACTCCTCAACTGTTCGTTAATTCTCCTGACAAAATTTATTTTGTTTACATAACATCACGCCTGTATTCCCCGAAGGGTTAGGCAGAGGTGTACCTATAGTACACCCACATTTCGCCAGTTATGTTTAAGTCCCATGTAATAGGGGGCGAGCCTATTGCCATCAACCGGGCACAAATCCAGACTGGGCTGCTACTGAGAAATTCCAGATAGAAAAACCCAATAACATTTTGCCCTACCCGGGAATCGAACCCAGGACCTCATGCTTATTATTGCCTTATTTTGTTTATATGTACGTATTAGTATTCTACCTATGTATTAGTATTTATTCTTGTTATTTTATAGATATTTTCGAGCAATCTGTCCCGTATGTTGCATCTGCCATGTTTTGTCTTTGCATCACCCTAATGTTCACTGGTTGAAAACGCCTTTATATAGTATTTGTTTTTTACTTGTGTATGAAGTTTTAATAACATACCGACACTCACGCTATCTTCCCGTGGGGGTAGGCAGCCTTACAAACTCCTTTTGCTTCGTTTACGTTCATACTCGCACGCCGGTTGCGAGTACTACGTACGCACCTGACCTTTCTGAAGAACATCACCAATAAGGTCACTATATTTCCTTCTAGGGCGTTTCTTTCACCGTTCCTCTCAACATGACCAAACCATCTCAGCGTACTCTTTTCAATATTTGTAACTAAGTACATCTTCCTTTAAACCTTTTAAAAGTTGTAATAAATAAACTACTGTTTCCTCAGGATCACAAACCAGCAAAGCGCATCCAGTCTTGGATGTGACAAAGGTAGAACTATCATCAGGTGACACCGTAGGAGGACCCATTCTTGACATGTGCTGGGACCCTACTGGCAGATACCTGGCCATTCTGTTTGAGGAGTCCCACCTGGTCACCGTCTTCTGTACCACAAAGTTGATGCTGCAGCTTAAGATCACGCCTTGGTGAGTTTTGTTTATTTATTTGACTTATTGTAGGTGACGGGTAAAAAAACGCTTAACGAAGCTAGAGTCTAGCAAAAATATTTCACAGGTATGGTCTAGCTGCTAGACCATACCTGTGAACCTTCTGGTTACGGAGATATTGAAGGTCAAAGTTCCAATTTTTTCTTACTTTTTTTTCACAAATACAGGATTTAAATGGTAAAACGTAACATTAAAATACCCCCACAACTCGCCCTACCATTGCATGACCCAAAAGCACAATTTATAGCGTGCGTTACATCGCATGCTGTCGTAAATGGCGACTTGTCACACCAAAAATTAAACTCGTTTCCCAGCAATAATTTTTGCTAAATGTTACTAAGTTTAATGAACAGAATGCGTAAATATAAACGACTATGTGATGGGTCTGTTTACAGCCTGTACAGTAAGGTTATAAATAGGTTAAGTAATTTTCAAACACATTCAATTCACGGCGACATGTTACCTTTTTCAGAATACCTTTGCTACTTTCTTTATAAACTTCTAAACAAAAACAATGAATACAAGGAAAATTTATATTCTGTCTGCTGAATGGGAAGCCGTATGATAATTTCTGGGACATGATTCCTAAGTTCAGTCTTTACTTAGTACCTACTTTACGATGTGACAGGTCTAGGAGCTATAATAGGAGGGTATTTCACTGGATTTAAAATAAAATAAAACTCGAGTCCTGGGACAGAAATATACTTACCTTTTTTTTTAATATCAAAAAACATGGCGAAGATGTAAGCGTTTTAAAGTATATGCTAGACAGAGACAGCACTGCTAGCATCTGACGTCACAGGACTGAAACGTCATAGTTTTGCGTGACAAGGATAGAAAAATAAATTCAAGTGTGCTAGCTCTCCATTTGTGCACCAATTTTATTACTTCTTTTTTTTAGCAAATTATCCTTTTTAGGGTTCCTTACCCAAAGGGTGTCAACGGAACATTATTACTAAGCCTCCGCCGTCTATTCGTCCGTCCGTCTGTCTGTCGTGTCTGTCAGCGGACTGTATCTCATGAACCGTAATAGGTAGACAGTTGAAATTTTCAGTGTGTAAATTTATTGCCGCTATAACAAACAAACACAAAAAAAAAATTAAGCAAAAAAAAAAAAGGTTTATATGGGACCCCTTGTTGTATAACAAGGGGTCCCATATAAGAAGTGTTAAAAAAAACGTCGGTACTGTGGTACGCAACCGTTCGTGTGGACCGATTCTCACTTGGCGTTGACACTTTTTTTGTGAGATCTTTAAAACAAGTACCTATAATTCATGTATATTTTTGATAGTAGTAACCATATTTCATGGTTTGAAACCAACAGATCCAAAAACCCTAGTTAGCTAGTTTATAAAAATATATTTTCCTTTTTATAATGTACAAGTACGCTAATTAATAGTGCTGTGCTTTCCGTTAATTTAAATACATGCGTGATCTATAATTATAACGATACTGTGTTTAGTTGGCAAGCTTTTATACAAATAAATAAACTGTGTTCTTCCAGTTGCTTCATATGCGGCATAGACGTGGAGGTTCCATCTACGATGGCCTTCCAGCATAACTTCAGCGAGGGAGCGTGCCTCACCATCGCCTGGTCAAGCGGAAGAGTGCAGCATTTTCCTATCATTTACACCGATACGTATTGATTTATTAGGCCTAGGGAAGTCTGTTGATAGACACGGCACATACGGCGACGGTGCCGTGCCGTAGTGTCGCCGTGTCTGACAAAAAACTTCCATAGTGATCCATACATCACTGACAACCGTGCCTACACACGGCGAATCAACCGTAGTTTTTTACGGCAAAAGAACGTGTATGTACAACCAGCCTTATTCTGTAGTTTGTGACGTGGGTCTATTGAAACAAGCAAGCTTAAGGGGCATGCGCTAAGGTAGCCCGCGAAATTCAAATTTACTTACGATTTATGCAATTTGCAGGACAGTGTCAGGTTGTATGTTGATTAAAATTATGATTGGCGACCGTATCAAATATGGCTTTACAGAATTATAATCATTAGAATCAGCAAGACAACTCCTTAAGTTAGAATTGCCCTTTGCAGTGCATCGGGGATGTTCGCGGAGAATGGCGTGCCAGATTTTTACGCACTGATGCGGACACGGATAGCATCCCTGATGCGGCGAGTGCGCGACAGCTCCAACAACTTGGTAGCTATAGTAGCCGACAGGATGGACAGTCCAATTATGTGGCAATGGATGACCACTCATCGTGCGTCATTCCATTATTTAAAATAAGTTGTTTTGTTGTATTTTTTGTATAGGTATGTGTTTTCATGTATGTATGTATGTTTTGTGTATAAAATTGTAATGTGTGTTTTTTATGGACTTATGGTCTGAAATAAATTTTTATTATTATTATTATATTAAATGTCATGATTTCATGAAATAGTCATTCAAATGGGGTAATATGAACGTATAGAGATGTATTGCTGATTCTAATGATTATAATTCTGTAAAGCCATATTTGTTACGGTCGCGAATCATATTTGAATCAAAATACAACCCGACAGTGACCTGCAAATTGCAAAAAACGTAACAAAATTTGAATTTCGCGGGCTACCCTGAAGGTTCCGCCTTAACATACTCTTAACGCACTGGCCCATTGGCAGCCATTGTAAACACTAAACTTGAATTTAGAATGTTAGATCGTTGATCGTTATCGAGTTCTGGAACCACACAAATTGCATTCGAATTCCAGTTCAACTGAATTAGATAGTTGAGTAAGTGGCAGCAATGGATTGTGAATTCAAGTTTAAAAACTTAAACGTTCTTTTGAAGTGATGTGTTCGGACGAATAGAAGACGGGTATATCAGTATATCCGGAGTACTGTGAGGTGAATGTTTGGTTGTAATCATTGGCATAGAGAAGGGACTGAGCGTTAGCCTCACAAAAGTGACCTCTCTCTAGAAAGAGACAAACCTACTTTGCGACCAATACCTCTCTTTATTGCAAGCCTGAAAAAGAAAAATCAATTTTATCAAATTCAATAAGTAGTCTATTCAAAATCCGAATTCTAGAAAGAGACAACTGCTGTCCACAAATTCGCTCGGTCTCTGTCGTACTTTTCGGTCTGTATTCACTGCACAGCTGAATACGGACCGCTGTCTATTCTCTATATCTATGGTTGTAATGCTGTGAAAGTTTTGTCATAAAGGTTATTTTTCATTTTATCTATGTACCTATTAAATCTTCGTCTCTAGCATATACAGGGTGGTAGGGATCGATGTCCCTGCTCGTCGATACGCGCAAACTGTTACGACGGATTCAGTACTTGATTCTAGCGCGTAGGTTTTATATGAAAAATCAGTATTTTTTTTAAATATTTCCTCGCTAGTGGGTCTAGAATGGTGTGCTAAATTCATGGTTACAGTTTGCTCGTCGGTGTCCGTGCCACCAGCTGATGATTTTATGCCAGTAAGAAGGTTCTAAACTACGAAAGGAAACGTGGGCTACATTTGAAAGAATTTTTTTATGAAAATAACACGAAAAAAAAGTGGCATCAGCCCTTTTATTTAATTTTACATGCTGTTACATGATTTCGTGTGTAATGAGATGTTGAGGCAAAATATCAAAAAAAGATTAACAGCTTCGAAAATACACTTTATTATAAATACAATCATTTTTAATGTTACTTTTATTTTCACTTAAAACTGAGTTTATGGTTCCTTTCAGCGTTTTTCTCTGTGACCTGTATTTTAAACTTAGTCATACGGCTACCCTCAGGAGTGTAGGCTGTATGGGTAAGTTTAAAAAAACAGGAATAAAAATATTTTTATATAAATGTAATAATTGGATAAGAAAATAAATGGGACACTTCCCATGTGTTGTTAAGTATGTTAAATCTGTAATTTTTTGACACATGTTTAAGTCTGCTTGGATTCCACTACTAATTAACTTTTTAAGATAAAGTAGGTGACGAAAGTTGATGAGCAATGTGTATTTGAAAGTTCTGCTTAGGTGTGATAAAATTGTACTAATAAATACGAGCAAGCTTATCAAAACCATATGTAACAAACAACGCCTTAATTGCATAACATACTATCAATCACAATCTGAATCATTTTGAAGAGTATTGCTAATCCATTGCTGCATATTTTCGAAAATTTGCCTGCTCAACAACGTAAATAACGCAATGAATGTTATTGAACTATCGAAATGAAAGCCATTCCTTAGTGTTATACGCAATTACCCCGCAGATTTAAAATAAATCTGAGTCGAAAACTTGTGTGACAGGTGTATCTATTGTAAAAAAAAATACAGCAAATAAAAAAACAAAAAAAGTAATTAAGTAAATATTATTATTTAAAAAAAACTGATCTGCTTACCCATTTTCTCTGCTGACAATACCATCCGTCGTAGCAGTCGTACTTATATTACTTCTAGTTACATTTCCTTAGGTATATTTCCTTCGATCAATTGCATCTATAGAAAATTTTCCGAACTGATCACTCTTATCTCCTTGCCAAGAATTCATTATCACCAGAACGAGCTAAAAGATGCTTCAATTCTTCGTCAAAACTCATTTGTACTTTAACATAAACACTAGCGGTATCCTCAGACCTGAATGCCTATGGGTTTTTAAATATTCTAGTCCCGCATGGATTTAAACCATTACACAGTACGAAAAAACTACAATTTCTATTTGCAAATCGATGACTTAAATTCTCTTTGTATATTCTCAAATACTAAGTACAAGATCATCTTTAGTTATTGAAAATACCTAATTCAAATTGTGGTCTCCGTCAGGATGGACGGTTACTAGGCGTATTTAACGTAGAATTTATCCCCAAGAATTGCTTCCCTATTGCTTCTATTTGCTTCCTATTCTCGAACAATTGCTTCTATGGTATTCTAGAAGAAAAAGCTTTTTAAGGTTGACCGTTCATTCTGATGTCAGGACTGCCGGTCACCGAGTCGTAGTGTCCCTGATAAATAGAATTATCAAAATTCACGGTGGCCATTAATTACTTCCCATTTGCTTCTCTCAATGTATAATGATAATACTGTAACTATCACGGCAATAAAGATATCGGCAAAAGTGTTGTTTATCAATATTTTTGCGCCTGACAAAAAAATAAAGCAAAACTCTTATTTAACATTGCAGTTATGCTGGAGTAGGCGATAAATCTATCGTATTGTACCGATGCGGTGGCCTACCAGCTCAGTATTATGCCTATCTTATTTAGTGACAAAAATTCATACAAATGTAATAAACACCTTTAAAGATAATATTTCAATTATAAAGGGAGTGTCGAAATTCGAATGCAGCTTAACAACAATAAAGAGTAGAAAAAAGATACCTACGTATTTGACAACAGTTTATTAATTATATTTTTTGCAATTCCATTGGTACAAATCAATCATAAAATCAAAGTTAATGACTTACTTGGTGAGCATTCTTTATTTTGTGCGGTACCGCTACTGATGCTTTTACTTTCTGTATTTTCCGTTGCATCGAAAAAGTAATTGAAATTCTTCTTAACAGGAAGTAAAGGTCGTTTTTCAGATTACCAACAAAAGGTTTTTTTATTCTTTTTTAGCCCTTTAAAGGGCACGACAACACAAAAAAAATCCTCTTTTTTTTTCTCATGGACGTCCTCCGCCCTGGGGCGGGCGGAGGGGTCTGTCAGACTTCTACTGACTAAAACCACCCCGTGTTCCCTCGCACACTTGCACCGGGGGCTACGGGGGCACTCTTCAACGCAGCCCCCGACTGGTGCCGGCCCGCCTCTGCGGGCCCCGTCTAGGCAAACGGGGGGAGTGAGGTGTTTGACTCCCCCCGCGACGTCTAAGAGAGGCGCGCGTGGAACATTACGCGCCGCCACCTCGGGTCTTATATGATAGGGGGCGGCGGACGTCCCCGAGTCCGCCGTCCCTGGACCCATTTAGGGGGGCCGGAAGAGGGCATTACCTGCCCTCTGCCGACGCCCGGTGCTCCTGCTACGGGCCGGGAGAGCACTCGACATCTCCCTCTCCCTTTCCGCTGCCTCATGCCGCTGCGACATGACATTTTCGCAGAAGGAGATCACCGCGTCCCACGACGCTGCGCTGCCGACCATAGAATTAATAACAGTCGGCAGCGACAGGTCGCTACCCACTGCCGATACATGGTCACGGCGTGGCTCCTCCCAAGCTGCATATTCGCAAGCGTATGCCACGCCGTGTCCTCCCGGCAACAGAAGAAAACCTTTTTTTTATTTATTTTTTTGTTCCGTGGTGGAAAATCCTCATGGATGTCCTCCGTCCTGGGGGGGCGGAGGGGTCTGTCAGACTCTTACTGACTAAAAACCACCCCGGTGTTCCCTTCCCACAGTTGCATCGGGGATCATGTGAACTTGTGCGCCTTCCACGATCCCCGGCTAGTGCCGGCCCGCCTCTGCGGGCCTCCTCAAGTCCGCGGGGGGAGTGAGGTGTAAAACTCCCCCCGCGACGTCCAATAGGGGCGCGCGTGGAACACTACGCGCCGCCGCCTCGGGTCCTGTTATATGAGCGACGGCGGACGTCCCCAGGTCCGCCGTCCCTCTGGACCCGTTTCTGAGGGCTGGAAGAGGGCGTTGTCCGCCCTTCGCCGACGCCCGGTACGTCTGCTGCGGATCGGGAGAGTGGCCTCGACCTCTCTCAACCTTTCCGCAGCCTCCTTCTGTGAAATGACGGTTTCACAGAAGGAGATCACCGCATCCCACGACTCGGCGCTCCCGACCATCGAACAAGCGACGGCCGGAAGCGACAGGTCGGCTCCAACTACTGACACGAGGGCACGGCGCGGCTCCTCCCATGCGGCACACTCTGCCAGCGTATGCCACGCCGTGTCCTCCGGACAGTTGACGCAGTTATGACACCGACCGTCCGGCTCCCTGTTTATGCGACTCAGGTACTTCCCAAAGCAACCATGCCCCGAGAGCACCTGAGTCGCCCTAAACCACAGGGAGCCGTGCCTCCTCCCGAGCCATTCGTTGAGCACTGGCCGGACCGCCTCGATGGTGACGAGACTGGCGGTAGGGCGTGAGAGCCTGTCCCGCCACTCCGTCACCAGGACCTCGCGGAGCTGCGACCGACGTAGCTCGATCTCTCGCTGCATCGGTCCACCAGCCCGCGACCGCACCTCCTCGCGCCACCGGTACAGAGACGCAAGGGCTCTCGCCTCTAGGTCCCAAGGCGGAGGTCCGGCCAGTGCACATGCCGCCTCGTAGGAGATCGTGCGATACCCCCTGATAGCCCTGACGGCCGTCGCCCTCTGTGGTTTTCGCAGCATTGCGACGCTGCCGGCCGTCAGGTCAGAGGACCACACCAGGGCCCCATACAGGGCCATGGATCGCACGACCCCGAGGTATAACCTCCTACAGGCGGTGCTCGGGCCCCCCAGATTGAAAAGCAGCGTTGCGAGCGCGCCCGCCGCGCCCATCAACTTGGGCGCCAGTCGCCGAAAGTGGGGCCCGAAGTCCCACCGGCTGACTGACTGGCTGACTGACTGATGGTAGACTCGACAGCAATTCGAGCCCCCCCGACCACGATGTGTGATCCCAGCGTTGGCGCCCGCCGAGGGCCGTGAAAAACCACAGCCTCCGACTTGTTGAGGGCCACCTCCAGGCCCAGGCGGCCCACTACCCGCGCACCCGCAGCCGTCGCCAGCAACGCTGCCTCCCTGTGCGAGCTCCCCCGGGCCGTGACCAGCGTGTCATCCGCGTAACACGTCAAGTCCACTCTCGGTTATAGCTCGCCCCTCAGCACCCAGTCGTACCCGATGTTCCACAGGAGCGGGCCCAGGACACCGCTTCCTCCGCCAGGACTCTAACCCGCATAATGGCGTCTACAGTGGAGCGCCCATTTCGAAACCCGAACTGACTGTCGTCCAGATCCGGCCCCTCTCTGTACAAGTGGTATACCGACGAGGCGAGCTGCAATTACCCGCTTAAAAAGCTTGCCCACCTCGTCCAGCAGTACTATGGGCCGGTATGCGGACGGCGAGTCCGCTGGGCGCCCCGCCTTCCTGAGCAGGACCAGTCGACCTGTTTTCCACTGGGTAGGGAACCGGCCCTGCTCAAGGCAAGCTGTGTAGAGTGCTTTCAGCTGGGGCTTTAGCTCTTCCAGAGCGAGGACGAGTGCTCGGCCAGGAACTCCATCGGGCTCCGGGGCAACAGTTTTGGCCCGGAGCCGTGTTATGGCTGTCCTCATCTCCGGCTGTGTCACCTCAGGGACGCTAACGACTCCCTCATCATCCAACTCTGCGGCTGTGGGCATAGCCATCGGCGGCGGTATATGCTCTTCTCTAGCAGGGAAGAGGGCGGCGACCACTTCATCTAGCAGCTGAGGCTGCAGACTCTCAGTGAGTGGGGGCGCCCAGGCACGAAGTTTACCGCGTACCGCATGATAAGGGCGCCCCCACGGATCTCCGTCTAGGGTCGCCAACATCTCCTCCCTGTCTCGAGTCTTTGACTCGCCGTTTTCCAGCCACAGAGTCTCCTTAGCCGCGCGGTACACCTCATACAGCGCGGCTTCTTCTTCCGGAACCCGTCGACGTCTCCTCCGGTATCTGGTGTACTGGCGCCGACCCTCCACGCACGTCACGCGCAATTGCGCGATGTCGGCGGACCACCAGTACAGCTGGCGCCTTGTGGGCTGTGTGCGGATACGGGGCATGGACGCATCGCAAATTTGCGTCATTGCCCCGCGGAACCACTGCGCCTTCGCTTCGAGCAAGCCTGAATTATTGCTGCCTCCTCGAGAAGTTCTCTGTCAATTCGCTTAAGCGACCAGCGAGGACCCTCCGTCGCCGACTGACGGCTGCCGCCCGTAGTCTGGGTGGAGACGTCGAATAGAATATATCGATGGTCCGACAGCGTCTCCACTTCTACGGCAACTCGCCAGTCGTGTACACGGCCCACAACAGCGGAGCTAGCGAACGAGACGTCCACGATGGACCCGCCCCGCTGCCGCACGCACGTGTACACTGAGCCCTGATTCAGGATGGTCAGGCCGGTCTCGACCGCCCACTCTTCCAACACTTCACCCCTAGGATCGGTGACCGGGGATCCCCACGCCACAGACTTGGCGTTTAGATCCCCGAGCAACACCACCGGGCGAGGGTGGAACCGGCTCACGACGGCACCCAGCTCGACAAGGAAACTCTCGAAGTCACCGAGACTCTTGTTGGGAGAGAAATATGCCCCAATTGTGACAATTCCGTCCGCGAAGGCTGCCACCTAGCCATGTCCTCGGGATGGGCTGACAAGAGTCTCGCCACACACGAACACAAAAAACCAAAATGATGGGATTGTTATGTATACAAAGTCTTCATTACATTGCACTGTTCTGGAACCTGAGATAGTAGACTCAAACTGCCTGCTTTGCAAAGTGGATAATAGTGTTGCTATTGTGGCCCTGTATAGATCCCCCTCATATAATTATATTGATAACTTCCTTAACAGTTTGGATACAATGTTATTACCCTTAACTAAATTCCACCATGTTGCGTTGGTAGGTGATATCAACATCGATATTAAACCCAACAATAAAGACAGACACTCACATGAATACCTCACTTTTGCGGCCTCTCATGGACTATTACCAGCACATTTATATCCTACAAGAGTAAATAACTGTTTAGACCACGTCCTCCTAAAAACTAAGCAGCCAGGCACGGCCATAGTGATAGACTTACCTATAACCGACCACCTACCTGTATTTTTGAGCATCAGCTTAGATGAGCCAAAGCTCAAACCTTCACACACCACTAAAATTGTCGACATTTCAAGCATTCATTGCACTGATTTCTCAAAGATATTCTGAAAGATATTGAATGCACTGATTTCTCTCCAATCCATCTTGCTAATGATGCAAATGTGGCAGCCAATGTCTTGACGTCCTTACTGAGCCATATAAATGAGAAGCGCACTCGCTTTTCCAAAATCCAAAGGAAGAATAGAAACATCAAGCCATGGATTACACCCGGCTTACTTCGCTGCATCCGAAACAGGTATAAAATGCTTTTAGCTTTGAGAGCACAAACTCGAAGCTAAATGCAATCGATATCGTAACTTCTGCAATTCATTGTTGCGAAAATCGAAGATAGATTAAGAGAAGACAGAATTTAAGAAAAGAAAAAACAATTCTAAAGCAACCTGGGATATAATAAAAACTATAACTTATACCAAGTCTGTACCATCGCCACCAAATGAACTCCTACACATTGATACTGACGAAATCAAATCAGCAAATAGGGTCAACAGCTACTTTGTGAGCCTGGGAAAAAACTTGGCCACAAAAATACAACAGCAAAATGCTAACGTATCAACTAACTCTAGTCTGGATAGAACCTGTAACTCTATTTGTATTTTGGAGGCTGACAATTCCGAAGTTGAGGGAATCATAAGCAATCTTAAATCAGGTTCTGCAGCAGGAGTTGACGGCATTTCTGGAAACATCTTGAAATTAACACGCCAAGTCTTAGTTCCCTATATCACGTACATCTGCAATCTTGCAATGTCCACAGGTGTTTTCCCAGATGCTTTCAAAACGGCTTTAGTTCACCCTATTCACAAGGGGGGGGGGGGGGGGGGGAAACAGGCAGTGTCGGTAACTATAGACCCATTTCTATACTACCTACTATCTCAAAAATCTTAGAGAAAATATTGAACAATCGTCTGTTGTCTTACCTCCAAGCACATAACCTTTTATCCGAAAACCAATACGGCTTCAGAGCTGGAATCGCTACAGAAGATGCGGTTATTGCGTTCTCTGAAAAGGTGACAAAACTTATGGATAGCAAACGGAGATGCCTTGGTATATTCCTATATATATCGAAAGCGTTCGACACTGTCTCTGTGCCCATACTCTTGTCAAAACTGGAACACATGGGGATACGTGGTATTGCACTGGATATTTTCTCAAGTTATCTAGAAAATCGACACCAGCATGTTAAAATAGGTGAGGTAATAAGTGACAAGGCTAAAATTGAATATGGTGTTCCTCAAGGAAGCATTCTAGGCCCAACCTTATTCCTCATCTATATAAACGACCTGTGTTCGCTTTCACTAACTAACTGCTCGGTGTTTACCTACGCTGATGATACTGCTCTACTTATTGACGGTAAAGATTGGAGTGAAACAGAAAAACATGCTCAGATGGCACTAGACGCTGTTATGGATTGGCTAACTAAAAACCTGTTGACTCTAAATGCAGAGAAAACTAAATTGGTCTCGTTCTCTTTAAGAAACCAATCTCAGCCAAGCACATCACTCACTATTCAAGCCCATACCAGTCATGGGCGCCAAATGCATTCATCTTGTATGTGTCCTCCTTTAACAATCACACCTAACATAAAATACCTAGGAGTACTGATTGACAAACATCTCAATTGGTATAGCCACATTGATAACCTGATAGCCCGAACGCGAAAACTCGATATCTGTTTTCAAAAAACTTCGCTGCTCAGCAGACACAGATACACTAAAGTTTGTGTATTTTTCACTTTGCCAATCTCTCCTCATATACGAGTATTGTTTGCCAGCTTGGGGCGACGCTTGCAAATCACACTTTCTAACTTTAGAAAGGGCCCAGAGGGCTGTTCTCCACCGAAACGCAGCCAGGCTACGGACGCTAGTTGGCCTACATCGGGCCCATGTAGAGCCCGAAAAAAGCGTCCGTGAAGCTCCTTACTCTGCCATACTTCCATGCGATCATTAGTGTCAAGCACTACTGGTTTGCGCCAGTTCTCTTTAGCTAAGGAGAGCGGGGTGAGGCCCTTGTCCACTGTGACCGCATCTCGATGCATCCCCACGTCGGCTTCTAAGAAATATTCCCTGAGACTGCATATCTCGCGATTGTGGAGGGTCTTAGCATTTAAAAAGCCTCGACCTCCACACTTTCGCGGGATATACAGTCTCATTACCGATGATCGTGGGTGATGCATTCGATTTGCAGTCAGCAGTGTACGGACCTTCCTATCCAGGGCGTCGAGTTCGGTCTGAGTCCATTTGAGTATGCCGAAAGAGTACATCAAAACCGGCATGACCCAACCGTTAAAGGCGCGCACCTTGTTTCCACCTGATAAAAGACTATTAAATACTTTTTTCGGACGGCCAAAGAAGCGTGCCTTTAACGACTGCTTCATGTCAGTACCATTGATGCCCAACGCTTCCGACATACCCAAATACTTATAGGTTTCGGATGCGGAGAGGGCTCTAAGGTTTATGGAATCCGAGAGTTGGGTTCCGACGGATTCCACAATCGCCCCTCGCTTTACATGCATGACCGCACATTTGTCCACACCAAATTCCATCCTGATGGCGCTACTGAAAGTTTCAGTTACTTTCAGTAGCTCCATCAGTTGCAAATTGTTGGGGGCAAAGAGTTTTAGGTCATCCATGTAGAGGAGGTGAGATATAACCTGACCACCTCTCCTCAGCCGATAGCCTAGACCTGAATCCTCCAACAGTGTGCTTAGAGGATTCAAGGCTTAGCAGAACCAAAGCGGACTCAAACTATCACCCTGAAATATGCCTCGCTCGATCCTTATCGGTTCTTTATCTCTCTGGATATTTCGACATCCTGGATAGTGAAGGACCGTTCTCCATTGCCCCATACATGACTTCAGGAAGGTGTGCAGAGTTGCATCTACTTTATACAACTCCAGCACCCTCACAAGCCATGTATGTGGCACCGAGTCATAGGCCTTCTTGTAACCTATCCAACATGTCGACAGATCCTTTCGGGAACGACGAACCTGTTGGCTAATGGCCATATCAATGAGGAGTAGCTCCTTAGTACCACGGGACCCGTTCCTACATCCATTTTGAGAAGGAGACATGATGGAGTTGGTGCCTATATGTTTGTTAATTTTAGCTCTCAAAATGGATGTAAGAACTTTATAGACCGTCGGTAAACACGTGATCGGCCTATAATTTTTGGGTTCCGCAGTACTACCTGATTTATGGAGCAGGTGGGTAACTCCTGTTGTTAGAAACTGGGGTAGCGAACCAGATTCTAAAGCAACCTGGTACTGAGCCGCCAAGCGAGCGTGCGACCTACCAAACCATTTGATCCAGAAGTTGTGCAGTCCGTCCGGCCCTGGAGACTTCCAGTTAGGCAGCGGACGGAGTGCACGAGTTACATCTTGGGGACAGATGGAAATAGCCCCCATTTCTGGTATTGGATCGCAGGCTCGCTCGACTTCCCGAGCCCAATCACCTTCAGTGTGACTGACAGGCACCGACCAGATATTGCGCCAGAAAGAACACATGGCATCATCATCCGGCAGGCACGTGTCAGCCACACCTTGATCCGGTCGCTCCCAACCCTTACAAACCCACCTTTCATCGCGCTGGAAGGTGCGATTCTGAGTGTATCGCTCCACTCGCCGCTTATACCGACGAATACGGTTCGCCCATGCATACACTTTCTGCTTCAGGAAGTCGATGCGCTCTGTGACACAGGACATGTAGTCCTGAGGGCTGATATTAGTCCCTGCGAACGCGCGTCTCACAATGCGCATCACTCTAGTGCGAGTATTGCCCTCCCTGAAGCAGATTAGTTTGCCGATGAGTGCTCTGGCCCCACCAATACGGCGCTCAATTCTGCACTGCCAAGCTGGTACGGCTGGTTTCGATCGTGTAGCTCTAGAATCATTAGCAAATTTGACGTGAGCTACACGACATGCCGCTACAGCCGCGCAGTACAGAATCGAATGTGTATCGGTGAGGTCTAAGCAGTCATCAAAATAATTTGACAACTGCGCATCCAGTGCCGCCACCAGCACCCTATTTTTGTTATGCATGGGTAAACGAGGTAAGCGTGGTCTAAGTTCGGGCGATATGAACCGATATTCTCGAATCGCATCCTCCAAAGCACTCCTCAATTCATCATTGCACTGGGTACTTACGTTTGTAGCCCTATCATCACTCTCCTCGTCTGCTTGACTTGTGTTAGACTGTGGTAGTACTACCACAGTCTGCGACGGGGGGGCGATGACATGACTACTCTGCATTTCATTTCGCAGGCGATCAAGTACAGTGTCATCCAACATATGATTACGTTGGATGACCTGCACCTGATCCGACAGTCATTGTGCCGACACGCTGACAGCTGGTTCAAGCACCTGAAAAAGCGAGAGCATCCGAACACGGTACGCGGTCAGATTGTTTCCCCCCTCTGTAGCCCCATAGTATGAGCGCATGACGTTTTCGTTGATGGATCGCGTCCATCTCATGCGCTGCACACTTTCGCCGGGAGCTGGGACCCTATCAGAAGCCGGTGGGCCTCGAGGTCCTAAACCGTCCGGCGGCCGGTGTCCTCCACGTCGACGAACAGGTGGTGGCGTCGTGGGCGGGGAGAAATACTCGTCGCTCGAGCTCAACGCAACTACCGCGGCCGGTGTCGTCACAGCGCTCACAGTGGGGCTGGATACCGGCGGCAGCGAGGCGGAGCTGAGCGACGAGTCCGGAGGTGGTGGGCGTGCTCAACGTGCGGCTGATCTTATCAACATATTGTCTTCATTTTCTTATTTTGTTTGTTTTATCGGAGGTGACATCTGTCATGTCACCTCCGATTCGGTAGTTTTTGTTCAAATTTATTTACATTCTGGTACTCGTATTATGTATGTAATCAAAGGGTTTAAAAGTGATTTTCTGGTTTTAGATTTGGTTAATGGTAAACTATTGCAAATATGAGTTAAAATTACTTTTTTTGTTGATATTATGAAATAAAATTGAAAACGAGACGTTTTGTTGACACGGCGGTGTTGCCAATCCTTATTATTATTAATTAATTATTATTATTATTATTATAATGATGGCCACCAAACCGTCCAGCTCCCCTGCCCAGTGATCGCGGTGGGGGGGACGTACTATGGCTCGGTGACCACAGCCACGTGGATCAACCACTCTGCCATGCTCTGGAACAATAGATCCTGAGCTTTGGCAGCGTGATTGATATTAGCCTGGAGGAAACGGAATTGTGCCATCAGTGGCATTCCATTTCCTCGGCTTCTCCTTCCCTGGGCCGAGAGTCGGTTATTGGGTTGGTAGGCTGTGGGAGGGGCGCAGGTCGTCCGACAGACCCAGTCCTCTTTTTTTTGGCTTTGGGTGTCTTGCATGCCTTTCCGCCAAGTCTGTGCTCCGCGGGCTTTCCATCAGCTGCACAAAGCCTGCAGTTTGGTGCCGCGGAGCACTGAGCCGCCTTGTGGCCGGGTTGACCGCAGCGAAAGCATAATTCACTGCGATCAGTCTGCGCAGTGCATTGTGCCCGGACATGCCCCTTTTCCAGTCACCTATAGCACTGCACAGCCCTCTTTGGCAGGAGTTTGACCCTGGCAGACACCCAACCCACCAGCAGCCGTCCAACGTCTACCACCTTATTCGCAGCCGCTACCGGGCACCGCACCCAAACCGTGCCCAGCCCGGCCGCGCTGTTGCGAATTTCCCCGCCCACACACTCTCGGGCGGACACCCGCCATTTCGGGCGATTGCCGCCACAACTTCCTCCGGGGTCACCGAGTCGTCCAGCCCATCAACGCGCAATTCAGCCGTTAAAGTGGGCCTAGATACCCGGGCGTCCTCTGGCTTGAGGACCTCCCGGAGCTTGGTGGCCAGAACGTCCGCTCTCTCCTGCCGTTCTAAAAACGAAGCCAGCTGGGGTGCCAAAATCGCCGAAGTTCAGCTTCTGCCGCATCTCCGGTAGGACCGACTTATATGTCACTCCCCTATTTACAGCTTCGGGCTGCAACGTTATAACTACAGCCTCCGAGCGCGGGGGGTGACCTTGGGTGGCCTTGTGCCCTCTGGAGCCGGTCCCTTGGGGGATGCCTGCTGTGCCACCTTCTTCTTTTTGGGGCCCCTCTTCACCACCATCGTCCAGGCCTCCTGGGTGGGAGGAGCGGTCGCCTGGAGCGCGTTCTTTTGGGAAGGCGGTGAAGCTGCACCCACAGCCTTCCCTTTACGGAGGCCCCGTATACCCACTTTCGTTTGGATAGGAGGAGTGGTCGCCGGCAGCTAGCTTGCTTGGGAAGGGGGTGCGGACGCACTCTTCACGGGATTTTTGGTCTCCTCCACAGCCCTCATCGTTGCGGACTCCTCCGTTCTCCTCTTATCCGCCGCAAGAGGCGGTCGGAGTATTTCGGCTGGGGGGAGTCGTGACTCCATGTCCTCCAGTTGGGCACTCACCATGCTCCCACACTGCAGCATGCATATCCTTGCCACCTTCTCAATGTCGTGGTCCGACAGGGCAAGTGCAGATGCAGGCGTTGATGCTTGCGCGAGGGCCGGCAAAGGCGTGGCGGGAGAGGGGACGGTAGCCCCGGGAGCTGCCTGCCGCTGCCTGATATTCCTCTGAGTGGAAAACTCCCGCTTGAGTTCCTCCAGCTCGGATCGGAGACGGCTGTTCTCCTCCCATAACTTCGCCGTCTCCTCCGAGGTCATGCGGTTAAGGAGGAGCTCAACCGCCTCCTTGATCCCCTCTGCCGCCTCTTTAAGGGCGTGCGTGAACGACCCCTTCAGGTTGCCGGATTTGGTGGCAACCTTCAGGACAACGTCCACGCCGTCCAACACGTGGCGGCTGAGAGCCTCTGCCGTTGAGCTCTCCCCTTTAGCTGCCTGGGCAGACCGGCGCTCCCGGGCTTGACGGGCCATTTCGGTGACCTCGTCAGCCGCTACCGCTCTGCTCTGAGCACGCTTCGCGACGTAGGCATCTGCCTTCGTGCTCACAAGTGAGACGGTGCCCCGTCCCGGCTCCTCAGTTGAGACCCCGGGGTCACTCTCTCCGCCAATTCCCGGCGCATCAGGCCGCTTGAAGCGATCCCGACAGATCCGAGCGGGCGCTCCCAAAGAAGGCCTGCGACCTCTCCCTCTCCTCGCTTTCGCAACCTTAGCGGCCGGAAGATTTTCCTCACTTGAGGATAGACCCGCTGACACCGCGAGGTGCAAATCACAGTCGCGCGGACGTTTGCCCCAAAATTTGGAGCACCCGCGCGAGTCCTGGTCGGACATGCTTTGATCCCCTGAGGGACAGGAGCCTCCTCGGCAGCAGAAGCAAACCTAACCTAACCAAGCAGTCCATAGGTTAAAAAAAAACATACTACAACGTATTTCTAACTATGTCAAAGTGCAAGTTGCACATAAATGGCTCTAAGTCGATTGAAATAGTCGAAAAAGTTTACGAACGAAAATATTTACATACTTACGTTAAAAATGAGTACCAAGCGAAAACTGCGAATTACCATGTGTTAAAATAAAAGCGAGACTAGAATGGCTGCCGAAGCAGCGCGATGGTACAAATTTAGCGATGCATTTCACATTTACCGACCCTATCTTCTTAAGGTAGTTTTTCGTGGCAGAACAATTTATCCCCGGCACTTAGAACCCCGGTCTCTCCTACCTATTTGAACTAGGTATAAAATCTAAACTCATATTATAATATAAAGTGAAAAGATTTGATTTTTTGTATGTTTGTTTCGCTTTCACGCTAATACGGCTGAACTGATTTGGCTGATATTTGTCAAATGGGTAGATGACCTGGGTTAGGATATAGGATACTTTTATCTCGATATTCCCACAGGATCGAGACTTGTGCGGGTGAAACCGCGGGGTGCAGCTAGTTCGTAAATATTTTGATGAAGCACAAGTTGAGCACAAGACGCTGTATTGCACCTCCGACTCATAAAGCATTTCGGAAAAACAATCATTGTATAGCAGATGCTGGATTGTTCCATTGTTCATCAATGCATTCTTACACGCATTTTTAAGATGTCATAAATACGGTGTAATTCTGGCTGAAATCCGGAATAAACAAAACGGTTTTGAGTGTTGCCATTGAAAAAGTTAAAATCTCGAATTAAAAAAGATTAGGTAGGTACCAGCTTATTGCCCTAGGAATTGGTACCTCTACCTACGTAGCGACTTTTGGCGAGATAGGTACTTATTTTCAATGAATATATTTGGTAATTAAGCTGAACACCCAACGCCTTTGCATTAATTACCTTATTATAACTGGGGCTTGTACTTTTCGTCGCGTTCATGATGCTATCAACTTCATCAGACTACTTGAAAAGTGATCATGTTGAAAACTATTTAGGCAGTGGTAGAGAACATTCGGTTTTTTTCAACCGAAGATTATTTCCAAAAGTAACTCTCTGAAGAGTTTTTTTAAATATATATAACCTCCTTAAGGCCTGAATTCCTGAGTTGAACTGCACGATTACTGACAAATGCGTGCACTGAATGGACAGATCCACTCAATCTGTGTGGTTCTTTCCTCTAAAGACCATTTCAGATACCAATCTACATGGTTTTCACATGATCTGACCAAGATTATGTCTGAACTTTAAGAGACTGTGACCTCTGAGTATGTTTCAGCCTTTCTTCTCTGAGTAGTCAGATAGGAAACGCCGATCTCATCAAGTTTAAAAAATATGATTGACGTGTTAAAGTGTTTGTATAGATAAACCTACTTACAGAAATAAAATCATTTATCATTTATCTTGATCCAAATAGACACGACAAAAAAATCATTCTGATACAACCTAGCTAATAAATGCGCCATGTTGTATTTTTTTCACTCGATGTGTCACTGTCAAGACAAATCGAATAAACCTCATTAGTTTCGCAACGGCCTGCGCCTGGTGACGGGGTCAAGCAAGGGACACTGCTCGATAACAAACACTTCCAAACAATAGGCAAAACGGACAGTCCTCTATGCAGGGCTTGCATGGAGGCTGAGGAAACCGTCACGCATGTTCACTTTGAATACACAGGTGTCCCCCAGATTAGGACAGAATCCTCGTGCCACCCAGATCTTATACAGATGTTCTGAACAGAACAGGAGATGTAACCAACATCTGGAGGGAGGTGGGCTGGTTGGAATAACCACCGACGGCCGCCATGGCCCACGCACAATGGTCCTCTTGAAGAACTAATTGCGGAAACTAAACCCTCTAAGATAGATAGAACATACCACATTAGTTGAAATTCATCAAATTGTTTTTGCTACAGACTTAGATAGGACATAGCGTGCAAAAAAGAAATCTGCAATGTGCGTTTTTTTGTGCCAATATAATTCTTATACCGTCTATATAGTAGTATTTTAAATTGACGATAGCAACACAGGTTTTTACATAATCTTTATAAAAGCCACCTTTGTATGTGGTAGTCTTTACAGTGCCCAAATGATACCTAGTTCGTGCGCAAGTTCTAAATGTTTGTAGTTTCTTACATGGTGTCTAAACAAACGTACTAACAAGATGCAAGTATGGTGGTATGTATTATCGTTAACATATACCCACTCCTTTCATTTGTTACGATTATAAAAATAACTCGGCTGCTCCGGCTTGAAAACAAGTAACTAGATTTTTTTAATTTAACGGGAGCGTATTATTTGTTTTTACAAATATTGTATTCCAGTTTTCTCTGAAATTATAGGTAGGGTAAGGCTGAGTTAGACTTAAGAGCGCCTAAGTCGGCTTAAGTCGTACTACAGCAATATCTGCACTCCTGTTCATAAAAACTGTCATTGAATGATGTAAAAATTTAGTCCCGTTACTTAATCTAAACAAGTGGATAACCCGCTGGAATTCGGAGAAGAAAATAAATAGTTATTTGTGCAACAAGAGAGCAAAGTTATTTTTTGCTGCATGTGCTGATTTTGAATCCTGAGTGTGGCGAGGGATTCAAAGGCACGAGATGCAAAAAACTTTGCTCTCGTGTAACACACATATCTTTTCACTTCAGCAGCGAGAACACTTGGTGATATAATAATAAACTGGAATTGATTGAAATAACTATTTATTGTAAATCAAAATAATTAACATTGTAGGTAGAGGTACCAATTCAATAAAATGGAACATTTTAAAAGTTAAAAGTAAAATTACTGCAATTCTGAAAATTAAAAGTAATAGATTTATTTGGCAACGTTATAGTTGCATTGAGTTGAGTTTGATTATCTGGGGTTAAGGTTTCTGTTTCGGTGGCGGATTGAGAAGGAACAACGGTGAACGTTGGTGACTCTGATCGGCTTTCTGTATAAGTACACTGTGCGTCGTTGGAAGTGGATGGGCGTGGGTGAGACCAAGGATCCGAGGTCGAACTCAGACTTATTGTTTCCACTATACGCTTACAGATTTTCGACTTATTTTCTATTGAGTCTTCAATATAGCCTTCTGCAACCGTATTGGACTTCCACCCGCCGTGACGTTTTAAAGTGGTGAGATCGGCTCCGGAATCAGCCAAGAGCGTTGCCGAAGTTCTCTGAAAGCAGTGACCCGTGTATAGCTGAGGCTCTTCCAGTTTTAATAATAATAATAATAATAAAACCATTTATTTTCAGGCAACTCAGGCCCATAGATGAATACCTTAACCTAAACATACATATTTTAATGTAAACAAAACTTGTGTTAAGAAATAAGACTTACAACTATGTTAGTAACACTTCACTTTGCACCAGCTTGATTAAGTGCTGCACTGTGGAACTTGTCCGCGGAAGCGACGGAACACCACGTTCAGCGGCCAAAAGTCTTCTTCCATGACGAGGGGCAGATAACAATTAGGTACGCGCACCACAAACGCCTTAAAGTTGACGTTGCGGCGCGACTCCTGTAACTGCAACCTCGGCATGTACCTCGTCTTCTGGCGCACGTACTCCACGATGTCCTCCGCCTTAGTGGTGTAGTGCAGGCGGGAGATCTACACCGGTGTGTTCGGCATAGCGGCACGCAGGCTCACTTCGGGCTCCGTAGGAGCTTTGCCGCAGCGGTTCCCGTTGGTTTGAGATCGGCGCTTCCTACTTTGCACCGTCACGAATCCCTCATCATTATCAGCCCTGTTCGGTGCCCTTTCTGGCGTAGGCTTTATAATTGGCGCGCCAGGGGCACTCGCGATTACGCTAGCGAAATCCTTTTGCAGGCGTTTCGCCAGGGCTGCACACACAGGCAGCGGGACGGGTCGAGGGGCTCGGGCGGCGCTGCGTGGAGGAACTGCTGTGACAGGCGCGGGGCTGCGGGGAGCGCGGGTAGCGCGCACTGCATGCTCAGCAATCAACGGATGCGCCGGCGACGAAACTGCTGACGCGGAATTCGACGACGATATATTGAGGCCGGCTCCGCGACACGTGTTTACATTAGACGCACCGATTGATGACCTAATTACCGCTACACTGTTGCGCAACTCGCTAACTTCTTTGCGCAAATCAGCAGCGGTGTTTTGAGATGCATCCAATTTCGTTAGCACATCTGCAAGACTGGCTTTCAAGAAGACAATGTCCTTCAGAAGGCTCGTTACATCGACGAGATCGAAGGTGACGGGAGGAAGCTTGTGTAGTTCCTTCGCCACAAACGTTGGCACATCGTCAGGGTCGGTCTCCTTGAACAGCTTGATTATGTCTTGCAGGCTTCTCTTAGTCCCGTCACGCCGGCGGGACACCATTTGGTCGCGCTTGTTCAGCACACTGAACAACAACAGCTTGGCAGCAGCTATGTCATCCTCACTGAAGTTCAATGCGCAGATCTGGACAGCAGACACTTCGTCCATCACATCCAGCTTCTGCTGCAGGAACGCCAGCAGCTCATTCACCACAAGTTCACTACTCATGGCGAGTAAATTACGAGCGACAGCTTGCGCCGCGCCATTCGATATAAAGAATATGCAAACGCGTCCGCATCGGAACGCGGCACAAGCGAGACGAATGAAGACTAATCCAATAAAAAAGTGGCAATTTCTCGCGGTTTAGCACCTATTTTATTTACTCCCATATGCTGTCTTGAGCTTTTATTATTATGGTATTGCATGAAAAATCGGTCGGTTTTTATATTGGCTGGACGTAAATTTTGGTATTTTTCTACAATAGTTACATATTCTTCGCGTAGGTACGACAAAAGACATGTCACGGTTCGTCTTCGTATTTTTCAATTTTACTAACACTAATTTATCTGAATGCTTTTCGATATTATTAACTGTTAGCTGTAATAGCTCGTTATTGCGACACGCTCCACTAATTCCTATGATCAGTACAACCTTCAATGAAAATATCACATAATTAATATGCATAATTTAACATTTACAGCATCTTTTACTTAACGTAATAAATAGTTTAACAATATTGCTAAGCCAGACTAGGATTCATTGCGCCTCCAAAAATTAGTAGTAGGCAGTAAGTATCTTTATACATAACAGTCTACACACAATTTTTAATAACTAACAACATATATTCATAGGTACCTACCACTTACTTTAGCGACAAGAAAATTGCAGTCCGGAGCTTCATTAAGAATTTTTTCTATGTTAAGGGCCGTGAAATTTTTGGACTTTTTAGTGTTATGCCCAACTGACATGCTTTTTAGAAAAGAAACGAGTTTTGCGTATGTTTCAATATGCACGTTATGTTTTGTTTTTAAAGTAGCTTTCAACATTGAGTAAATTTTCCACATTATTGATGATCTCCTCGTCTGTGATAAATCTAAAAAATAAGATAGCAAAACCGTCTCCGAAAAACTGCTTGCGCCCTTTGTAAGTCTCCATTCATTGAAGACATGGTATGCTTTCAGATATTTCTCGCGAGACTTCTCAGGTAGGAAACTTAATTCTGCATGAATAACTTGTTGTTTTAACTCTTCCGGTGTTAAAATACTGTTCTCGTCGCTAGTTTCACTCATATTTTACGTATTTTTTTATTTTTTTTACTTATTCTGCTCTTTACGCCAGCCACGAAATTTTATTCCCGCTCTTTTATTTCATTTAAGGCGTGTTTGGAAATAGCACCCATGATATTTTATTATTCAAAATATATTACGTAACATTATTGAAACTAGAAATAAATATTTACAGGTTAAATATCAGTTTTATTTGCAGTAAATACTTATTTTCGTTTAAATACAACAATAAGTTAAAAATTCAATAAATTACATTAAAAGACATAACTAATTATCTTTTTGCATAATTTCTTTAATTAGTACCTACGATTTTCCGAACGTGTCTGTCTTTGAGGTCGAATTCAAAATCGGAATAGCGAAAGGGCTTTTTTTTTTTTTTTTTTTTGGATGGGAAATCATCAAATGACCTCTCCCGCTCTGGGCGGAGCGGAAGGGCGTGTCAGACTCTTACTGACTAAAACCCACCCGTGTTCCTTCAGTTGCCTGTGCGCCAGGGCCACGGTAACTCTTTCGAACAATCCGCGACCCCGGCAGGCATCGGCCCTATCGGACCCCGTCAATTATGCTGACAACTCTTTGAGGCGCGCGTGGAACACAACGCGCCGTCGACCCGGGCCTGGTCCTTACCGGACGGCGAGCTGCCCATTGCTCGCCGTCCGCAGGCCCGCGCCTACGGTGGCCGGGAGTCGGCTATGGACTCCCGACGCCCAGGGTGTCTCCTCCTGCGGCGACTAGGGGCGTGAGGGCGCAATGATTGCCTCTCCCTCACGCGCTCCGCCTCCTCCTTCGCGAGCATTACTGCTTCGCAGAAGGAGGTGACTGCTTCCCATTCTCTCTCGCTCCGTACTATGGCCCGAACCAGGGCCGGACGCGAGAGATCGCCGCCGCCGATCGCCGCCACGAGGACACGGCGGTGCTCCGCCCAAGCCGGGCAGACCTCCACCGTATGCTCCACCGTGTCCTCCGGTCGATCCACACAATGCCAACACCCGGGCGTTTCCTCCCGCCTTATCCGAAACAGGAACCTCCCGAAACAGCCATGTCCGGTGAGGACCTGCGTCAGGCGGAAGGTGAGGACGCCGTGGCGCCTCTCAAGCCACTCCTCAAAGAGGGGACTTACCGCCGCAATTGTGGCGTGCCCAGAGCGCGCCAGAGAGCGTAGCTTTCAACATTGAGTAAATTTTCCACATTATTGATGATCGCCTCGTCTGTGATAAATCTAAAAAATAAGATAGCAAAACCGTCTCCGAAAAACTGCTTGCGCCCTTTGTAAGTCTCCATTCATTGAAGACATGGTATGCTTTCAGATATTTCTCGCGAGACTTCTCAGGTAGGAAACTTAATTCTGCATGAATAACTTGTTGTTTTAACTCTTCCGGTGTTAAAATACTGTTCTCGTCGCTAGTTTCACTCATATTTTACGTTTTTTTTTTTTTTTTTTACTTATTCTGCTCTTTACGCCAGCCACGAAATTTTATTCCCGCTCTTTTATTTCATTTAAGGCGTGTTTGGAAATAGCACCCATGATATTTTATTATTCAAAATATATTACGTAACATTATTGAAACTAGAAATAAATATTTACAGGTTAAATATCAGTTTTATTTGCAGTAAATACTTATTTTCGTTTAAATACAACAATAAGTTAAAAATTCAATAAATTACATTAAAAGACATAACTAATTATCTTTTTGCATAATTTCTTTAATTAGTACCTACGATTTTCCGAACGTGTCTGTCTTTGAGGTCGAATTCAAAATCGGAATAGCGAAAGGGCTGGTCTTTGTCTCTCTCTCTTTCTTATGGCGGGAAAGAGATAGAGTGTGAATGTTTCGAATTGTATGATTAACCCGAGGCTGAATAAGATACACGCGGCTTACTGAAAAAAAAATAACAGTTACTTTGTCTCACTCAGTGAGCAAAATCGAATTTTCTCACTGATTTCAGGCAGCAAAACCTACATGTTTGAACTACTGAAGTGAAAATGAAAAGGCTAAAAAGTCCAAAATTTTCACGGCCCTTAACATAGAAAAATTTCTTAATGAAGCTCCGGACTGCAATTTTCTTGCCGCTAAATTATGTGGTACCTATGAATCTATGTTGTTAGTTATTAAAATTTGAGTGTAGACTGTTATGTATAAAGGTACTTACTGCCTACTACTAATTTTTGGACGCGAAATGAATGTCTTTTTTTTTTTTTTGGGTGGGAAATCATCAAATGACCTCTCCCGCTCTGGGCGGAGCGGAAGGGCGTGTCACACTCTTACTGACTAAAACCCACCCGTGTTCCTTCAGTTGCCTGTGCGCCAGGGCCACGGTAACTCTTTCGAACAATCCGCGACCCCAGCAGGCATCGGCCCTATCGGACCCCGTCAATTATGCTGACATCTCTTTGAGGCGCGCGTGGAACACAACGCGTCGTCGACCCGGGCCTGGTCCTTACCGGACGGCGAGCTGCCTATTGCTCGCCGTCCGCAGGCCCGCGCCTACGGTGGCCG
This sequence comes from Griposia aprilina, assembly GCA_916610205.1. Classification (NCBI taxonomy): domain Eukaryota; kingdom Metazoa; phylum Arthropoda; class Insecta; order Lepidoptera; family Noctuidae; genus Griposia; species Griposia aprilina. The sequence goes on from OU744302.1 coordinate 4,274,497, forward strand.
GGAGTCGGCTATCGACTCCCGACGCCCAGGGTGTCTCCTCCTGCGGCGACTAGGGGCGTGAGGGCGTAATGATTGCCTCTCCCTCACGCGCTCCGCCTCCTCCTTCGCGAGCAATGAATCCTAGTCTGGCTTAGCAATACTGTTAAAATATTTATTACGATATGTAAAAGATGCTGTAAATGTTAAATTATGCATATTAATTTTGTAATATTTTCATTACATCTTGTACTGATCATAGGAATTAGTGGAGCGTGTCGCAATAACGAGCTATTACAGCTAACAGTTAATAATATCGAAAAGCATTCAGATAAATTAGTGTTAGTAAAATTGAAAAATACGAAGACGAACCGTGACATGTCTTTTGTCGTACCTACGCGAAGAATATGTAACTATTGTAGAAAAATACCAAAATTTACGTCCAGCCAATATAAAAACCGACCGATTTTTCATGCAATACCATAATAATAAAAGCTCAAGACAGCATATGGGAGTAAATAAAATAGGTGCTAAACCGCGAGAAATTGCCACTTTTTTATTGGATTAGTCTTCATTCGTCTCGCTTGTGCCGCGTTCCGATGCGGACGCGTTTGCATATTCTTTATATCGAATGGCGCGGCGCAAGCTGTCGCTCGTAATTTACTCGCCATGAGTAGTGAACTTGTGGTGAATGAGCTGCTGGCGTTCCTGCAGCAGAAGCTGGATGTGATGGACGAAGTGTCTGCTGTCCAGATCTGCGCATTGAACTTCAGTGAGGATGACATAGCTGCTGCCAAGCTGTTGTTGTTCAGTGTGCTGAACAAGCGCGACCAAATGGTGTCCCGCCGGCGTGACGGGACTAAGAGAAGCCTGCAAGACATAATCAAGCTGTTCAAGGAGACCGACCCTGACGATGTGCCAACGTTTGTGGCGAAGGAACTACACAAGCTTCCTCCCGTCACCTTCGATCTCGTCGATGTAACGAGCCTTCTGAAGGACATTGTCTTCTTGAAAGCCAGTCTTGCAGATGTGCTAACGAAATTGGATGCATCTCAAAACACCGCTGCTGATTTGCGCAAAGAAGTTAGCGAGTTGCGCAACAGTGTAGCGGTAATTAGGTCATCAATCGGTGCGTCTAATGTAAACACGTGTCGCGGAGCCGGCCTCAATATATCGTCGTCGAATTCCGCGTCAGCAGTTTCGTCGCCGGCGCATCCGTTGATTGCTGAGCATGCAGTGCGCGCTACCCGCGCTCCCCGCAGCCCCGCGCCTGTCACAGCGGTTCCTCCACGCAGCGCCGCCCGAGCCCCTCGACCCGTCCCGCTGCCTGTGTGTGCAGCCCTGGCGAAACGCCTGCAAAAGGATTTCGCTAGCGTCATCGCGAGTGCCCCTGGCGCGCCAATTATAAAGCCTACGCCAGAAAGGGCACCGAACAGGGCTGATAATGATGAGGGATTCGTGACGGTGCAAAGTAGGAAGCGCCAATCTCAAACCAACGGGAACCGCTGCGGCAAAGCTCCTACGGAGCCCGAAGTGAGCCTGCGTGCCGCTATGCCGAACACACCGGTGTACATCTCCCGCCTGCACTACACCACTAAGGCGGAGGACATCGTGGAGTACGTGCGCCAGAAGACGAGGTACATGCCGAGGTTGCAGTTACAGGAGTCGCGCCGCAACGTCAACTTTAAGGCGTTTGTGGTGCGCGTACCTAATTGTTATCTGCCCCTCGTCATGGAAGAAGACTTTTGGCCGCTGAACGTGGTGTTCCGTCGCTTCCGCGGACAAGTTCCACAGTGCAGCACTTAATCAAGCTGGTGCAAAGTGAAGTGTTACTAACATAGTTGTAAGTCATATTTCTTAACACAAGTTTTGTTTACATTAAAATATGTATGTTTAGGTTAAGGTATTCATCTATGGGCCTGAGTTGCCTGAAAATAAATGGTTTTATTATTATTATTATTATTAAAACTGGAAGAGCCTCAGCTATACACGGGTCACTGCTTTCAGAGAACTTCGGCAACGCTCTTGGCTGATTCCGGAGCCGATCTCACCACTTTAAAACGTCACGGCGGGTGGAAGTCCAATACGGTTGCAGAAGGCTATATTGAAGACTCAATAGAAAATAAGTCGAAAATCTGTAAGCGTATAGTGGAAACAATAAGTCTGAGTTCGACCTCGGATTCTTGGTCTCACCCACGCCCATCCACTTCCAACGACGCACAGTGTACTTATATAGAAAGCCGATCAGAGTCACCAACGTTCACCGTTGTTCCTTCTCAATCCGCCACCGAAACAGAAACCTTAACCCCAGATAATCAAACTCAACTCAATGCAACTATAACGTTGCCAAATAAATCTGTTACTTTTAACTTGCAGAATTGCAGTAATTTTACTTTTATCTTTTAAAATGTTCCATTTTATTGAATTGGTACCTCTACCTACAACCTTAATTATTTTGATTCACAATAAATAGTTATTTCAATCTATTCTTGTTTATTATTTTATCTCCTAAAGTGTTCTCGCTGCTGAAGTGAAAAGTAATGTGTGTTACTCGTACACGAGAGCAAAGCTTTTTGCATCTCGTGCCTTTGAATCCCTCGCCACACTCAGGATTCAAAATCAGCACACGCAGCAAAAAACAACTTTGCTCTCTTGTTGCACAAATAACCATAACGTCGTCTTGTTTAAATATTCTTTACCTCTAGCGGTTTTCACTGAGAACCTATACGATGCGACACGTTGCGACGCGATCCTGGTAGAAGTATTTCCATGAGTTTTCATAGAATTTTTTCCACAAGAGTCGCGTCGCCGTCGGCCCAGTCTGTGGGAGTATTTGTCTGTCTATCCCACGGAAAGATACTACTGAAGTTAAAAAGTACCTTCTACTTTAGTCCTGGTTATAAACTATCTTTGTGCCAAATTTCATCCGAAACCGATCAGCCGTTATTGCACCAATCCGGAACATACATCCAGACAAACAGACGAACGAACAAAAATTCTAAAAACTATATTTTCAGCATCAGACTCCTTAAAACACCTTGTAACAACTACTTTTTTTTGTATGCTGCACTGATTTTGACGTCGTCACGTCAACGCCGGCTATCGCTGAAAACCAGCGCTGGGGCTCTGTCTTGCATAGGATCGTAGCATTATGCTGAGCGATTGCCGTTTTGCGTGGATGTGACGCATATTTTCCCACAACTCGTTTTTTTTTTGTATTTGTGTTTTTTTCTTTGCGTCATGTTTACCGCAAATAAACGTATATCCTTTCTTTCTTTCTTACTTTCTAACCGACGAAAAAAATGGAGGCGGTTCTCAAGTAGATGCGTAAATTTTAACTTGACAAAAAGGGACAAATCAGTTCGATAGCTAAAATAGGTTTATGAAGCGAATGGCTTTATCTATACATACAGATAAATAAAATTGAAGTGTCTGTTTGTAATATTAAATTAACAGCTTTTTACTAAATGCATATGGATGTATACACGGTACATATACCAAAATAAGTTTTTTTTACAATTTTTGTCTGTCTGTCTGTCTGTCAGTCTGTTCCGGCTAATCTCGAAACGGCTAGACCGATTTTGACAGGACTTTCACTGGCAGATAGCTGATGTTATAAGGAGTAACATAGGCTACTTTTTTTATCCCGGTGGCACGTTCCTGTAGGATAATTTCCGAAGCCGCGGGCAGCAGCCAGTTATGAATAAGACGAGTATAGTATGCGGAGTTACGCTGGCTAATTTAATTTGATCTTGTTTGTATACGAGTGAGATTCTTCTTATTAAATTGTCGCCGTGACTAATCTTATCCAAATCTTACCGTCTTCGGCCCCGTCATAAAATTCTACTAGGGAAATTGCATAATCAGCCTATAGTGTTCCGACTGCTGGGACACAGGCCTCCTCTCTTTGAGAGGGAATGGGCTGTAATCTACCACACGGGCCCGGTACGGGTTGGTAGATGTCACATGTCTTCGAATTGTTTTGGTTCTAGGACATGCCGGTTTCCTCACGATGTTTCCCTTCACCGTTTTTGAGAGCAGTGGTGATGAAATTATTTACACAAAGTAAAGCGCCTGCCTGGGTTCGAACCCACAACCCACAACTCGTAAGTCGGAGCCGATACCACTGGGCCACCACTGCTCTCAAAGGGAAATTGACCCTTTTAATAATATAATCTTTTTGCGTTGATTTCAGGTTCATCTCTATTATTGTTTATATGTTCAGACCCTCGTCTACATGGGGGTGGGGCGCATACCAGTATCCATGGATGGAGCAATATCATTATCCAGGCTTCTACACGTCGACCCCGTCGCCGTTCGTCAATGGAACAGACACAAAGATAGCTGAGACCTGGGATACACCCGATTATCGTATTGAAGAACCACATTTCGTAATTCGCTATGAAAACTATGGGAAAGAACTGGACCGTCCGTATAGAAATTCGCCACCTTACAAACAATCTTTAAAAACCTCGGATTCTTATTGGCGGGTCAGTATAATTGCTTGATTACTTATTATTCTCTAGGTCACTCTAAGGGGACCTAGGGGGGGAGGTAGAAATAGCCCTCTCCTTTGCCCTTTGGGTGACTTATTGCCTAAGGTAGGTAACTGATATAGCCCGAAGAATTGCCAAAGTTAAGTGGCAGTGGGCAGGGGTACATTGGTCGCAGAACAGATGGCCGATGGGGCCGCTTTGGAGTGGTGACCGCGTACCGGAAGACGTAGCCTTAGAAGGCCTCCCACTAGGTGAACCGATAACCTCGTGAAGGCCACAGGTATCCGCTGGATGCGAGATACACAGAGCCGGTCGAAGTGGCGGTGCTTGGGGAGGCCTATGTCCGGCAGTGGACGTCTTTCGGCTGAAATGATTAAGATGATGGTGACTTATTACTGGCACTTCTTTCGCATGAATTTCGTATTTTACCTCACAAATTATAATACTCCCTCCACCACTCCCCTTTAGAAGGTAGGTTTTGAAAATCTTTTGTCTTTAGCTTAGGTTTCTACTTAATTTCTATTATTTTTTGTTTCTCAACTACTTCAAATAAATATTGTTTCGATTTCATTTAAATTGTAATTCCACAGGAGATCGAACTCCAGATGGGCTGCTACTGTAATACCGTATATAGAAAGTTTACTTTGCTCGCCGGTTGTGCAGTCATTACTACGCGGCACATTATGACGACTGCAACCCCCACTGCACTAATATTGAGGTCCTATAGTCACCTAGACTCATTGGACGGCATTCTTGGAGGCTGGTATGATAGCAACGTTAATGCTTTTAACTCCAGCATGTATTTCACTCCGTCGAGGATACACTTTCACCCAAGGGTAAGTTAACGAAGAATCTATACTAATGGGTGTCTAAAGACGCTTAATGAAGCCGAAAGTCACTGGTTCTTCCCGGCTTTGTGATATTTTTTTGTACTGGACCATAACTCAAACTCACAGCATTTATTCCAATGAAATTGTAGCGGTATCAACATCATCGCCACATGCGAGCTACACGTCATACTGACGTCACGCAAATCCTGCATCGCGCAAGCAGAGTTTACCGCGCGACTAGCATATATACAACGTCCCGACATCAATCGTCGGGCAGTTGCCCACCAGACACAAGACCCGTCTGGTCGGAGGATCCTTCCTTTTCTATAGAGTATGAGTGAACTTTACACCCTGTTCCTCATACCTCTATACTGGTGACCCCGACGTGATCGTCAGCGCATCCTTCGTGCAACTACTTCAGCGTGACGTCATCATCACATCATCATCACTTCCGCAAGCTTTAGAGCGGCGAGTCACACAGCCAGCCAGCACCCACGGCTTCAACGGGTATACTGACCACCAGCATGCAGCGACCGCGCATACCTGGTCATCACCCTCAGCCTCATCAGCAACCTTGGCACAGCACACTGCACTCTCGGCCGGTCCACAAGCAGAGCCTTCAAACCCTCTCCTGGTTGACGCCAGCAGTCAGCCTCAACCCGGCGCTGTACCACATCCGACGCACTGGAGCTAAACGCAGCGCCACCCCGACTCACTGGGGAATCTTCGCAGACAGTTCCAACTCACCGCGAACTATGCGACACCCGGTTCCGACTCACTGGAACCCCAACTGGCCCTGGCAAGCATCGAAAGATACAAGACTCAGCCCACTATCGACCTCCGGTCTCCGGGGCGGAGTGATGTAGCGGTATCAACATCATCGCCACATGCGAGCTACACGTCATACTGACGTCACGCAAATCCTGCATCGCGCAAGCAGAGTTTACCACGCGACTAGCATATATATAACGTCCCGACATCAACCGTCGGGCAGTTGCCCACCAGACACAACACCCGTCTGGTCGGAGGATCCTCCCTTTTCTATAGAGTATGAGTGAATTTTATACCCTGTTCCTCATACCACTATAAAATCATTTACAGGCACTTTTGAACTATCAAAGAGTCGTTCAGTTAGTTAGAAAGTTGAAGCTAGTTGTCCATTCCAAAACGTAGATCTCTATGGCCAAGAACGGGCAAGGAACTCCAATACGTTATACCTACTTGTTGCTTCTATAATGTGAGAATAATGTAAAAAAAAAACAATTCAAATTATAAGATAATAACTAATCCCTGGCAGTTTGAGATACATAAGAACATTCTGGTTACGGATATATTGTTACGGTTCGGTTACAGTTCCAACTTTTTTTGACGGTATTTCACAAGAACAAGTTATACCTTATGTCTGTATGATACCTTTGTCTGGCAATATTTATTAAAAACCCGACCAAGTACGTGTCGGACTACGCACAGTGAATGATTCCCGCGGTTGTAACCGAAAACATCCTGTATCTCACAAAGTAGTCACTTTGAAACACCATAATCGTTTTATTATGGGATCCAACGATACCCCACACGCTCATGTGCATTGATTTTTCGTAGTGCCCGGGCTGAAAACCTACTGTATGAATGGACTCTGTTGATGCTTTCGATGCATTCAAGGCATAGAGTCCCTTTATTTGCTACAATAATTTATTTTTCAATATATCTAATATTTAAAAATTAAAATTATGCCGGTCAAGGTCTTGTCATACCCTCACGACTCCTGCATCTTTGCATGTACCCGTAAGCACAATGTTTTGCGTGTGTTAAATTGCGAGCTACCTTAAACAGCGAATTTTCAAACAAAAGAAAGTCGTATCTCTGCAATTATTTTGGTTCCTACTGTATTTTTTAAAGTTAAGAGAATAAGTAAACACTGGTGCTGATTCTCTTGTACACCGAACTAAACTATCACTAAAATTCCTTACTTTTGCCTATGAGAATCTTAAAGCTATTCTGCAAAAATATATGTCTAAATTTTAAAAATATTTTGACGCAACTAAAATTAAATTTGACAATCGCGACTCCACGTGGTACTTGTTTGCCCTACCCCCTGTTTTTTTTTTACAACGGCGGCACACATGGGGTCAGCCTCGACGTGGTTTTTTTATATGGAATTTTTCACTTGTTTTTTACTGGAACATATGCAAAAAAATATTACCTACATGTAGACTTTTAGGGATTTAAGGGTTTCATAAAGGGGGTCGAAATTTTCATTATTTTTGCGATAGGACACACCATTTTCGAGACATAAGCAATACAAAATGAAAAAAGATACAGTAATGTTTTTGCGCCTCAAGTCGAGGTGTTGTGGAAAATTTAGTTCATGACAACTAATTTTATTCGGGAAATTATATGTGCGGCAACAAAAGTTTTTTTTATATGTAGGCGACGAGTTAATAGAACAGCTTCAATTATATTAATTCATCATCTTTACTATTCCAACAGAATATCAAAAAACCAGCGTCAATTTACGAGCGTAAATTAATATGACTCCGAGCTACCGATAAATATATTTACTTCTGAATTGATAACTCAAGTGACTAATGTTGTAAGTGAGCTACTAAGCGAGCTCGGGACTTAGGGCACCCCGACTCGGACAGGTTAGGTTAGAAGGGAATGGCGGGGTCTAAAAGACCCCGCCATCCCCTTCGTGGTTATTTTTTTAAACCACCCAGAAGTAGGAGCCCCGCTAAGCGGGGCTCCGTCGACTACGCTTGTCATTATTCATAATGCGCGGGCATTATGAATAATGCCCCTATTTATTACTTGGTCCATAACGTTGCTTAAGAATTATCACCATGCTGCGTCATATTAACAGTAGCTCGTTTTACAATATATATTCGCTTGAAAACCATTTATTAGACGCTAAAAGTTTGTCGCTTACCTATTAATTATTTAGACAACTAAATATATTTGAAGACGAGAATGACATTTTAAAGAAGCTGCCTTAATTAGCACCCATTTTATTCCACACGCGATTAAAATAGCCAGATTTAGTTAGATAAACAAAATTTTAGGTGAAAAAAGTCAAATTCAGAATAGCAAAATTGGCATTTTCACTAAACTAATATTTCAGTGCCATTTTACTGTTGTCAAACTATAATATAGTTAAGTTGTGTCACTTTAGTCTATTTCAGAATGAGTTATCGTCGTTTGACAGGAATTAACTAAATTATAGTGATTTTTAGTCTAGTTTAGAGAATTTTGTGACAAGAAAATCGGCACCACTACCTCATGCACATGAGTAGTGAGGTAGCTGTCACTAATGTCAACTGTCAGTCACCATGAATGGTGGGAAACAGCTGAACGTGAAGCAATGTTTGGACGAGAGTTTATGTGTGGTGATGAGCCAGTGTAGTGATAATCAGCTGAAAACGGGGTCAACAGGATTCTACACCTACAAGTTTAGTTTTATGTATAGAATGCGGCTTTTTTTATGGGTCTTTTTACACACTTACACACACACATCTATGTCTATACCATATTATAAATTAAAGTCGCTTTGCGTGTCGTTTTTTTTTTGCGTGGGAAATCATCGAGTGATCTCTCCCGCTCGTGGCGGAGCGGAAGGGCGTGTCAGACTCTTACTGACTAAAACCCACCCGTGTTCCTTCAGTTGCCTGTGCGCCAGGGCCCCGGTAACTCTTTCGAAAAATCCGCGACCCCGGCAGGCATCGGCTCTATCGGACCCCGTTAATGATGCTCACATCTCTTTGAGGCGCGCGTGGAACACGACGCGCCGTCGACCCGGGCCTGGTCCTTACCGGACGGCGAGCTGCCCGTGCCCAGTACTCGTCGTCCGCAAGCCCGCGCCTACGGTACGCAACCCCGCGTGTCATTAAGTCGGTCACCGCCTGGTGCGACCTCCCCTGCGCCAGGTGGTCCTGCGCGTTTATTACGCTGGCGACACGCACCAGCGTGTCGCCAGCGTAATAAACGATGCTGACGCCGCTAGGGAGGTCGGCGCGCAGCACCCAGTCGTACCCGATGTCCCACAGATGCGGCCCCAGGACCGATCCCTGTGGGACACCGCACGACATCTCTCGCGGATTCCATTCTCCCTGGTGACCGGGGTAGATGACGGCCCTGTCCGTCAGATAGCCCTCGAGTATACGACAGAGGTAGGTCGGCATCCGGTGATACCGGAGTGCCTCCCTGATGCAACTGCAGGGCAGGTTATTGAAGTCATTGGCGATGTCTAGAGACACTGCCAAGACGTCCCCACCCCGGGCCACAGCATCCCCCGTCGTGAGGGCTCGCACGCGCATGATGGCGTCCACCGTAAAGCGCCTTGCGTTTCTGTCTGTGATCGCGTTGTTCTTCTAAACTACGCAACGGATTCTGACGTAGTTTGCACTACAATTTAGAAAAATTATTCTGGATGGTTTATGTACATAATACATTAAAATTAAACAAACATTATAATAGAGCAACAATTTTCTACTACAGTTCAAACGTCCGTTACTGGGGGTCTACTCAGCACGAAATCCGCAGTTTCAGCTAAAGTTACGGTCGTTTCCTACTGCGTATCGCCTACGGACATAAGATTAGTTAGAGTCGCGAACTAAGAAATAATGAAAAATACGATTTGATAGTTGTCCTTACTCCCGATGTGTTTTTACTAGTCCGAAAATGTTAATTAATCGGGAGTAGGGTTCATTTCGTAGTATCGAACTACTTTCGGATGGGCCCGTATCTTTGTTGACGGGCTCAGAGAGTAGGCCCCCTGTTGCGGCCATGATGTGACGTCATTATCCACGATATTGCTTTATTGAGATCGCTATATCCGCCCTAAATCATATCAATTATATTATTTGTTGTGCTTTATTCAAGCAGAAATCTCACTTACTTACCTTAGTGAGAATTCAAGCAGTTTGCTAAGAATTGATGTTTATTTCATGGTTCATGGCTTTTGACGTCACTTCCGGCATTTTCGAAGAAGATGCGTTTTGAATTTGCATTGCGTTCAACGTTCCACCAAAAAACGCAACAAAAACGGTTAAAAACGGTTAAACTTTCCTTAAATTCGAAATGAAAAGTAGTGTTTAACACGGGTGATAGATATCAATTATTTTCGAACCTTGTATAACAATCTACTATTTTTTCATTCAATTTATGTGACAGTTCCTGAATTCTATTAAAGTAGGTTTATACAAACACTTTTACACGTCAATCATATTTTTAAAACTAGATGAGGTCGGCGTTTCCTATCTGACTACTCTGAGAAGAAAGGCCGAAACAAACTCAGAGGTCACAGTCTCTTTTAAAGTCCAGACATAATCTTGCAACGACTTCGCAGCCGCATGTCTTCATCGTCGGTGTGATACATGCAATATATCGTGCGAAACTGTCTGCGTCCGCGTACGGGCTTTGTGTCCGCGTATGTGCCCTGTGTCCGCGTATGTGCCCTGTGTCCGCGTATGTGCCCTGTGTCCGCGTATGTGCCCTGTGTCCGCGTATGTGCCCTGTGTCCGCGTATGTGCCCTGTGTCCGCGTATGTGCCCTGTGTCCGCGTATGTGCCCTGTGTCCGCGTATGTGCCCTGTGTCCGCGTATGTGCCCTGTGTCCGCGTATGTGCCCTGTGTCCGCGTATGTGCCTTGTGTCCGGTTATGTAGATTTGGCCGTACCTTTATTTTTTGGACTCATGTCCGTGATTGATAAAGCTTGTTTGTTTCAGTATGTCTATGATTATGAAGTTAATGTTTCCCATCCTATACCAGCTATGTTCGATATTTCGATCTGGGCTGGTACACACCCTTTTTTAGGAAGTTGGATCGCGATCACCAGTGTTATAATCTGCCCACGAGCGGCATCAGGCTGGTAAGCTAATTTAATACCTAATTATTTTAATGTATGTGTGTGTCAAATTTTAAGGTAATGGCCTTAAATTATAAACCATCACGATAATGTTAAGTCTATGGTTGCGATATGGTTGGGTTGTAACCTAACGTGGTGGTAACCAAAAATACCTATAGATCGAGAATTTATTGACGTTTTTGCTTAATCATGTGTTTACGCCAAATTAATTTCACTATGACACAAGTGAGAAAAAAAATTAAGTGCACTTGTTGCGAGATTGCAGCCCGAGCCACAGCGGAGTGCGTAATGGAGCCGAGAGTGTAATCACAAACGCTCACGCATTTCATGCGACGCACACTAACACTCGCGTTCACACTTGTGATCCTAAAAGCTTTGCAATAAGATCCACTTCACCTGCATGTGTGTTGAAAAACGTCGTATGAAACCTGTGAGCATTTGTCATTACATTGCTGCATTGTAACTCTGTAATTACCGCATTATACCGCAAACACAAGTAGGAAGCGGACCAAGGCTATGGTTATTCTATACGCAACCAATTTGTATGTGGAACTGTGGATACAGAACAGTTATCACCACATGTACTGCGCGACGAAGCAACATGACACTTAAGGCGCTACCCCGAGCAAAACCTTGCGATAGTGCGTTATTAAGCGGCTATTAACTACTTAATTAAGAGTAATAAACTATATCTAAAAGCACATTATTAATGTTCGTTATACTATCATCACATTGCTCGTTCTTATTTGTTTTTATGTGTTGTAAATACATTTAAAATCTCCTTATAAAAAAATACTGAAATTATTGACTGCATGCATCTTTTCTTTAAGGTGACGTTCTAATAATTCAAGGACTACACTAATGGATAGATAGTTTAAAAATCTAAATAATTGTCGTTTTATTTTATTTCAACAGCTCACTTGTCTTTTTTTATTAAAATAATTCCACAATTTTTGAGAATTCTATGAAAAATGGGCGTGCGCATGGAGCGCGACAGAGCGAGACTCAGCGACGGAACAGAGAAGGACCGAACGCTCAAGGTCGTTTGGTCAGGGAAGCGCCTTAAAACTGTCTTTAGTTGTGTGTCCCCACCCCCTTTACGACACTTGCGCACCGGTTGATGGGTAGCTTACAATTTAATATTTTTTAATTTTTTATTATAGGTTTGAGTATACTTCGACTATTCCTCGAGCTAATGATAGAAGTGTAGTCGCCGGATTCATGTTTATAAAGTCCTATAAACGCCGCCCACTGCCTTGGTTTAGGTACATCGTTAAAACGGGTAGTCATGTGTGGCCTTGTCCAAAGGTATTTTTTCACATTGAACTATTTATTTATTTATTTATAATATACCTTATAAGTAAGCATAGAAAGGTCTTATTTCCTTTACACAGACAAGCTGGCTTTTACTATGATTCTGATAAAGCTTATATGATTACAAAATTCTTTCGGCGGCCAAGTGTGAGTCGAACACTCGCACACTAAGGGTTCCGTACCACCATACAATATTTAACACTATTTCTTTTTTAAACACAGGTTTCTTAAATCCCCTTAAATTTTTAATTTTATTTTGTTATTTGTTTTTACAGCGGCCATAATAGTACCTACATACTCTGTGAAAAATTCAAGTGTCTACCTTTTTTTGTTTTCGGGGGGAAACCTTCAAACGGTACCCGACCTCTGGGGACGGAGGTCGGGGAGTGTGAGATTTTTACCTCACTAAAACCAACCCGGTGATCACCATCAGCACATAGGAGGGGTCCCGTTTCCTCTTAAAATACCAATTCCGGAACCCCCCCTGTGCAACGCTTGTAATACATATCCCTGGGGAGACTGTAAACAGGCCTCCCCTGAGCCTCACTATATACGGCAGCACGTGACCACTGGGCCACCGTCTTCCCTGGGGTCACTTGGTGGGCGGACAGAGTCCCCACTCTGTGCGCCTGCGACTCCATAGGACCACCTACCTTGTTAAGTGAAGTGTGTACCTATTAAGGTTTAAAAAATACAGCCCTGTGTCAGATGTACGGGCGGTCGGATGGACAGCGGAGCCTTAGTAATAGGGTCGTGTAGGCTGCCTTTGTGTACGGAACCCTAAAAACCTGTTATTTTGCAACCGTCCTAAGATTTTCGCAAATAACCGATTTTTTCGATTAGGCTACGACGCTGACGTGTCATAAATGCATAATTTAATGCCTGTATTTTCCGTATGGTGGCACGGTAGCAACTGCAGCAAAGGCACCTGTAGGCCTAGCCAAGTTACAAACGTTTCGTATCGAATCTCTTTCTACAATCGTTAACGCTTTGGCGTAAGCAATTTTAGAAAACGATAAGTTGGTAGCCAAGTTGACGCGACTGACTTGATCGCTCGTTCTACAATGTCATTAGAAAAAACCTATACTTTAGTCTATGGTGAACGTTCCTACAAACGTCAAACTAACCTTTGTTGTCTAAAAGTCTATCATACTGGGGCACTTGAAAGTTTGAAACATAAACAATGACGTGATACGCGTCATGAACTAATATCGCCACTTACGAAACAAACAGAACAAATGTGTTTGACCCTTTACTTTACTTTGTTTTATACTTTTATATTATACTTTATTATTATGGATATCACTGGATTTTTTAACTTTTTTTTTTCATAAATATACTGAAAAGGCACAGTCATTATATTAATGTCCTAAAATTTATCTAGGGGAGTGTCTGGGACTTAATTTATTAATTGAACGAAATGCCCTTTTTTGTAAAACAAAAATAGTCTGAATATCGGCGGCATTTCCCCACAACAGAATACCGTACGACAACATATTTAAAGTATGCATTTTAAATGCTAAATGGGAAATAAAGTCCAAAATAATGGTAAATAAACAAAACACTTCTCGGTTTCAACACAGCTGTATCATATAGACGCCATTTTATTATCGTTTAGTCTTGGGTCTCGGCGATCGCTTAGCTATCGTTCAAAAACTTCGATATCGTTTCGTTAGCGCTTGTCAAAACTGTAACTTGGCTACCATATGTATGGGATATAGCGATCAACGTTGTAGAAACGATCACATTTCATTCTAACATTTTGAACGATCTGATAAGTTGTAAACTTGGCTACGAATTTTCTATTCGTTTGTTCTGACCACGTGACTTAACGTTGACATGATGTCATTCCTATACATTTGATAAGTTTTCTATTAGCGTTGTCGATTGTAGATTGTCAACTTGGCTAAGCCTGCTGACCCACCGTCGACGATTAGCGAGAAGCGAGTAGGACTAGCAACGAAAAACTAGTTGTTAGTTGGACAGAGTTCTCGTTGGCTGCGGTGGTGTCAACAGTCAGCAATCAACTATTAATTTATACTCGTCAATGGGTGATAATTACCTGAAATATATGAATTTATTATTATTATTATTCATATACAGCGTGGCGCTACAATAGCGACATTAATTTAAAACATAGGTACTTAGTGGCCAGTAACAATAAAAAATATAATAAGAAAGTTTTTGTACTAATTTAATAAAATTAAAATAATAATTTATTTGTAATTTGGTTTAATTTCAATATGGGTGTATTCCTGAAATAAATATGATTTGATTTGATATTTGATGTGATTAATGCTGAAATTAACATTTTTGGCGCAGCCGTGAGGCACACACTGTTGTTAACACTTTTTTTTGTTATTTGTGTTTTGAATTCCACGAAAAAAAAAATGGTTACTGGCCACTAGCCCTACCCATGTGTTAGATGAATTGTAGCGCCACGCTGTATATGTATATATTTTACTGTCATTGGAGACGTGATCTTTGTAAGTTTCTTGAGCGAGAAAATAGTCGATAGCTGGAGGTTACCTCGTCGAAGGTGGGACAGGGGCCTAAGTTATGTTTGAGTGGCGTACGCCATCAATCGAGCACGTTCAGTCTCCGGGTGGCTACTGTGCTCAGTTTTTTGCACTTTTTTTCAATAGTAAAGGTAGATAGGGGTAGGTTTTTCTTAGTAACCAATCAGTAGCTCTGGGAATCGAAAACAGGAGGAGCAGAACAATCAATTATTCTTTCTTCCTGCTCACGCTGCCCGGTCCCTGTCCAGACACGCAGTACGCCATGTGCATTGCCTGTCTGCAATTTGGTTCTTAATCAGAAGAGATTTTATAAAAAAAAATAACACTACCGTTTTATTTCCAGAGTGATTGGCAATGGTTCCACTGCATTTTCGGAGAATATTGGGGCAGATATGGATTTGATTCAGGTGGTGGTATGCATACAGCTTATAGGCGAGAAGGCTGGCGTAGAGATGGAATGGCAGGTCTTTGCGCGTTTTCTATGAAACTCAGGTCAAAGCAAACCACTCATTATTTCACTGTAGTTGATAATTACCCTGTGTTGGACTTCTTGTATGATGCTTTTTTGGGGCTTCAAAAACATGTATATTTGGACCCACGTTTCGAAGATACAAAGTGGGCAGCCCCTGTACCTTGGTGGGGAGAATACATTTGGAATAGTTACGCATGGGGAGAAGAGGTTTACTACCAGGCCGGCGATGTGCCTAAATATCGACGTTGAACAATACTGTAATTAAATAAATATGAATGTGATTGGTGGGTTGCATTCTTACATATCTACCAAAAAACTATTATAATAAATATATACTTATCCTAACTAATATTATAAATGCGAAAGTAAAGTTTGGTTGTTACCTATTCACGCCTAAACCACTGAACAGATCATCCTGAAATTTTGCATATACGTTGTCAGGTGTACAGAAACGGACATAGGGTACCTTTCATCCCCAAACAAAGTACTGTTCCCGAGGAAAACAACAATAACTTTCTTATGATAATAGATGGCGCTACGTGTCTTTCGAATCATAATTGAATTATAACCCGAATTGATTGTCAGTCTAAATTAACGCGACCGAAGTCGCGCGCAAAAGCTAGTTTAGTGATTAATGTCACACACACCTCACCTCACTCTGGCTACCACTTCAGGGAAAGCAGGTGTGATGGCTACTATTTTTAACCAACTTCAGAAAAAAGTGGAGGTTATGCATTCGGCTGGTTGTTTTTTTTCTTTTTATATTCATATTATGTATGTAGTCCGATTTTTCCTTCATTACTAGGCTGATTGACGTGTTTCTTTTTCATGGAGTACGGGAAAAAATTAAAACAACTTCCTAAAAAACTTCCCAAACAATCGACTTCCTAAAAACCCGCTACAATAAGAAATATAACTTTAATTTCGGAAGTCGGTGTCTTTGATTCTGTATAATTTTCGTTTTTTGCCACCGAACTCCGAAATTAAAGTTATTTTTCACTTTATTATTATCTCCTTTATTACATATTTAAATATTTTTAGTAAAAAAAAACATTAATAAATTAAAAAAAATATGTAGTCTACCGGTATCAGGAACAGGGTCCAAGCTATTGGCGGTCAGGACTCCAGAGAGAGGATCCTCCTAACAATGCGAGCCGTGTCCAGAAGTGCCGCTTTCTGAATAAAGTCCTTGACCCAGCTGTCCAACGAGAGCCTCCTCAGGTGTTGGTCGAGGCTCTTGGCTATTAAGCCATTGGCTGTCACGACTATCGGCACAATGATCGCTGAGTCCAAATCCTACATGTCGACAACCTCGCGAATCAAGTCATGATACTTGATTTGTTTATCTTTCTCGGCTTTCACGAGGTTCCCGTCATCTCAAATAATTTCGCGCCGTTCTATACGATACACCTCCACTATATCAAGCTTATTGGCAACAATAGTTCTGTTAGTGATGATGGATCGATCCCAGTACATTATGATTTCAATTTTCGAGAACTGGGTCGGGCACATACCTGTAGTACGGCACTTCCGATTCCATGGCTGTATTTCAGAGCAAGTTACTGATGGATAAGCCGGGCTAGACGGAGATAATCTTCGTCAGCTAGGCGAGAACAACCGCTATCAATGCTGAACTGTCCTTAGTAATATGTTAATGTACGTGACTGTACCGGATAGAATATATTTTCTTAGTAGTTAGTTGTAGGGAACGCATAACTAACACACAAGTTCATGCTTGTATTTCCCGACGGTTAGAGCAGAGGAACTGAACTAGGAACTAAGTAAGTTACTTATCATTGTTTGTTTGCACATCCAAAAATGTGCTCTGAGTTACAGGAAGCGTTGGATATCTTATGTGGTCAATTTGATACCCTAAATCTAAATATATCACCAAATAAGAGTAAAGTTTGCATTTTTAGCAGAGGCTATAGGAGACTTTCGGTTAACTTGTCAATTAGATGTAATCGGTTGGAGGTTGTTGACACGGTTCGATATCTTGGTGTGTGGTTGGATCGTTCTCTCAGGTGGGGAAAGCATATCAATGAGGTTTGCCAAAGAGTCCTTAAATTCATTAAAATTATTAAAGTATTAGCCGGTTCAACTTGGGGTGTGCACCCGAAATATTTAAGAAAACTTTATATATCTTTAATTAGGAGCCGTATTGACTATGGAAGCTTTTTCTATGACAACAGTGCAAAAACTCACTTGGAAAAATTAAATAAATTACAGAACCAAGCTATGAGAGTAGTGGGTAGTTTTATTAAAACTACACCCATTCACGTGATGGAGAGCGAGTTATGTCTACAACCGTTATATCTACGTCGACGATTCTTGGCTAGCAAATTTTGGCTTAAAACGAAAGCCTTACAGGCGAATACTGGAGGTATCAACTTACTTTCCGAGCTATCCACATTGTGTAATAATTCTTCATATTGGCAAAACAAAAGAATCCCCCTGTTGATCTTGGTTCATGACTCACTACACACTTTAAAAGTTCACTGTAGTATTAAATTAGATATGTTTTCCCAGAATACATGGGTTAGTAGTATAGATAGCAACGATTTTATAAAACACGAAGTAAGTTTTATGACCAAACCAAAAAGGCAATACAATCCTGTTAGCTTAAGAAAGTTATTTATTGATTACATTAGTTCTGAATACTCCAGTTATTTTAAAATATTTACAGACGGATCTAAGGACGGTGACGGTATGGGGGCCGCCTTTTATGAGTCTGAAGGAAATTTAATGAAATTTCGAATTGATGCTAGTGTGTGTATAATGGAAGCGGAGCTGATTGCGATCGCAGAAGCTCTATCGTATGTAGAATCAATACACCAGAACAATATTGTCATTCTCACAGACTCCAGAAGTTCGCTCCAACACTTGGCTCGGTGTACCTCGACATTTCGAGGAACACCGATAGCCTACACTATTTTGAAAATTATTTTGAAATTACAATGTGATGGAAAACACATAGTTCTTCAATGGATTCCATCCCATATCGGAATAAGAGGCAACGATATTGTTGATTTACTAGCCAAGCAAGCCATATGTGATGGAATTCCTGTAAACTTTTCTCCTTACTTCACAAACTTCATACCTAATATCAAACAGGATTGTTATTCGCTTTGGAAGGAGTACTTCAATAAAAGATCACTAGAAAAAGGAATCTGGTACAAAACGATCCAGCCGCATCCATTAAACTCACCGTGGATAGATAATCAGCTGTTGAACAGATGTGATACTGTTATCGCACTGAGACTTCGTTCCGGACACATTCCATGTAATAAGTTCTTATACCTAATGGCAAAAACAGCAACGACTAATTGTGATTATTGTATTAATTCCGTTGATGATGTTTATCACATATTAACCGAATGTGTCCGCATCGAGGAATTCAGAAATAGGTTAGAATGTAGGATTAGAGAGATAGGTTACTATAATAGTGTTCTAGCTGAGCCACTTTCTGATGCAGCTAGAATACTTTACAAACTAGCTATGCTAAGGTTAAGTTAAATAGATTAGATTGATAGATTAGTATGATTTTGTTAAGCTAACCAGGGCGGCATAATCGCATGTGCGACAAAGCCCTTTAATTTTGATTAAAAAAAAAAAAAAAAAAAATTATGTGCTATAATTATAGTGTGATAGAGGATTATAATATAATCACTTGCATGCCTTCCTCACTGATGTTGGGTCCGGCTAACCTGATGCAACAAAGTAACCGCCTCTCTGTCCTCCAGTCACATGCGACCATGATACCTCTTCCCAAGTCTGGTTGACAAA
Source organism: Griposia aprilina (assembly GCA_916610205.1). Taxonomy (NCBI): domain Eukaryota; kingdom Metazoa; phylum Arthropoda; class Insecta; order Lepidoptera; family Noctuidae; genus Griposia; species Griposia aprilina. Next base: position 4,293,750 of record OU744302.1, read on the forward strand.
CTTTCGGGCATAACGACTGGCAAAGATCTACGAATGACAACCGGGACCAACGACTTAACGTGCTTTCCGAGGCACTGAGGATCTCGGTATGTACGTACCTAATGGATGTTCACCCATCCAAGTGACCTCGGCAAGCGAAGCTTTACCTTCGATTGTCCCACGCAATTGCTAGAAAATTATGTATAGATAACTATTTATCTAAATAATTTTCCCAACTTAAGTCGAAAAAGGCAGGTAGCTGATGATATTATAATCCTCTATCACTATAATTATTGCACAGTTCCGGATGTGCACACAAACAATGATAAGTACTTGTAAGTGCACATAAGAAGATGCATATTGTTTTGAATTATATATTTTATATGACGGAGAAGGAATGTCTCTCTCGTTATTATCAGCCATATTTTAACTACTGTGGGCGTACTTTGGGTAATGTTGGTTATTGCGCAATAGAAAAACCGTTTGCAGTTCAAATCAAATTATAATTTACGAACAAATTAATCACACTAGCGAATCACACACCGTAGGTACACGACACAACTATACGGAACGCGTGACAGTTCCCAGGGTGGAGGTACTGATCTCCTCGAAGACAGAATAGTAAGTGTCCACTCGTCCCATCAGCGCTCCTCCATCAGCCAGGCTCTGCCATAGCACCAAGTTAGCCGAGTATGCACGTCATCGTGACGGTACTGCCACTTCCCGGAACTCGCGCTGCGCTTCATTTAGTGTCCATACTAATGATCGTCTCCGACATATATATAAAATATTATAATATTTATTACAAGAATTACATAATTATCACTAATTAGCTGTTGCCCGCGGCTTCGTCTGTAATCCAGGATCAAAAGAAACCTATGTTCTTTCCATGTGCCAAATTTCATCTAAATTCGTTAAGCCATTTTAGAGTGATAGCGTAGATACCTAACAAACAAATAGACTTACTTTCGCATTTATAATATTAGTTTATACTAGTTAGGCTTAGTATTGCAAGAACCTTCTTTATTAAAACATGTGTGGTTATCAGATTTACCTAACTAAATAAATAAAAAATGCTCTTCTTTGGTAAGCGAATCACTTGAAAACGCTGGACTGATTTGGCTATTATTTGCTTTAAAATGTTCTTTTGGTTTTTATGGAAATAATTTTTTGAGAAGTTACAGATACAAATCCTAGAAATAAAAGTCCTATTTTCTAAGGGATTCGGACAAGACAACGCTTGTCGAGTCAGCTAGTTAGTAATTAATGTGAATGACATTAATCGACCTTTGTTTGACTTGTCTAGTGAGTTAAATGAGTTGTATACGAAATAAATTTTGAACATACTTACTAAATACACCGAATTTAAATTGTAAAATTTAGGTTGACAAGCAATTCAGCTTGAAATGCGAGACAGTGCCCGTCTCCATTAACACTAGGTGACATCTAAATGGAATCGTGTCTAAAAAACAAGGTCTGGCATTCCGAGAGTGACACATGCTTACTTCACTATCCAGTTGCCACTTTATTGCAACAAATCACGAATTGTGGAAACATTTTCCGTCTTCATTCTGTTAAAAAATATATATAATCCATTTAAATTATTGTCGTTTCATTTTTCTAATCAAATGAAACAATTCAATTTTAACATAATTATATCAACGTAATTATTAGTTAAAACCTCTTTATTTTATCGGATTCACACAGGTAATAAAGGCGATTGGGGAGTTATTATAACACACTACTGGTAGCACAGCGGTGATGACGTAGGCTTGTGTCACCCCCGTGACCGGAATGCTATACCTGGCGAAGTATATTATTGTACCATGAATGGAATTAAGCGCACAAAAACATACCGCCAACCAGAAGGCGATAACTAGAGCTATGACACCGAATCGACGATGCGTAATAGTTAGAGAACTCTTACAGGTTGCTTAGCAACAGATTCCTAACAATATTGAAAGACACCAAACATTACTTTAAAACACAGTTGGCCCCTCCCTCTAAATTCCGCTTGTTGAAAAGAATAATGGCAGAACTCCATGTAATCTAGGTGTTGCATTTAGACTTAGCGTACATTCGTAAAAATACTCTCAAAAGATATAAAATGCAATCATAGCATTATTTTTTTGTTGGGGCTCGCCTGAATACGTTGTTTATAAAAGACTATTGTCTAGATTTAAAATATTCTAAATGTGAAAATGTTAATATTGAGGGTTATATTGATGTTGATTGGGCAATTACTTCCATAGATAGAAGATCCTATTCAGGTTTCTGTTTTATGTTGTCAGGTTCAGCCATCTCATGGGGTTCTAAAAAAAAAAGAACTGTTGCGCTTTCAAATACTGAGGCTGAATATATGATATATGGCATTTGCAGGGAAGCTGTTTATCTTATTAATTTACATATTGAGATTACTGAACAAATGTATACTTACACATATAATGACTGTGTTTTTTCCACGGCTTCACCCGCGTGTATGTCGGAAAATATGCCACGGGAACGTACTACCGGATATTAAAAGTACCTTATGTGTTAAACCAGGATCTTAACTATCTGTGTGCCAAATGTGATCCAAAGCTATTCAGCCATTTTTGCAAAAATCCGGAACATACATCAAAGCAAACAGACAAAAATTCTAAACTACTGTTTTATTATATTATATAATGTATAGACAATATAATCAAAGCGCTCATAAGTTACCTGAAAATCCTGTATTCCCTAACATATGTGTTATAATCTGAATATGCGCTAACAATATTGTAGAAAAAAATAGTAATAATATAATTATAATAATTTTAGTAATAAAATTGTTTAGATTAATTATGTGCCATCAGAAGATATCCCAGCAGCATAATGTTCCCAATGTTGGGACACAGGCCTGCTCTCGGTGAGAGGGTAAATGTATGTCATGTCTATGTAAAATTAGAAATATACTGCTCTCCGTCTTGACAGCCGAGTACATTTGTTTTATTGAAGAAACCTAACTACAAAATATTGTGACTGTAGAGTCTTCGTTTAGGTTAGGTATGTACGTACACACGGCTACATATCAAGCAAGCTATAGTTTTCCAGTATAAGCTGACTTGTGTACGGAAATCCTATACAATGCGATGCGATGTCATATCATCATCCTATACAATGCGAATACGGTCAACGGTACAGATATGGAAATTTAATATACCTACGTACTTAATTATGGTAGTCCGCCATGATCTGGCTGCTGCACCCAGGATTGGCTCCAGTCGAGGGAACTCCTCAACGGTCAACAGCAGAGACACAAAATTTTATATACGTATACAAGTATGATAGCTCGTTCTAAAGTTCACCATGATCTGGCTGCTGCACCCAGGATTGGCTTCGTACGAGAGATCTCCTTAGTGGTCAACAGCACAAGCACGAAATTTAGTATAAGTACTCATTAAATTATGATGATGGCCCGTTCTAAAGTATGGCATGACTTGGATAGTGCAACTCGGATGGCTGCACACCATGACTTGTGTAAAGGCGTGTTTGGGTTCGTTGTATTTGTCTTTACAAGTACCTTTCAAGAGAAGGTGATAGACCGGATATTTAAATAAATTCTGATGCTAAAAAGTATATAATAAAATGTAAGTAAAAACCTTAAAAAAACAGCTTTTAATGAACTAAAAAGTACTAAATAGAACGTACGTTAACATAGAACTTCAATATTTTCTTAAAAGGTTAAGGCGTGAAAGTCCTTCTTACACTTTAACATAAGCCGCAACCCTAATAGCATTTACTGCTGGTACTCAGTTGGGCCAGGTGCACGTGATCGTCCCCACCGAGGGTGTCTCCACGTTGTCGTCGTGGTGGGGCTTGCGCGTCTCAATGATCTTGGGGCTCTGCCGGTAGAGTTACTCATGCCGGAAAGGTCCAAGTGAGAGACCAGACCAAGAGAGACACCGGGACGGGGTCGCTCCTGATTGATCGACGATAGTCGATCGACAGATGACGCGACCATGCCGCTGCAGTGTAGGCGCACCAAAGCGGCGCGTATTTCTCTCCTTGAGGAGTAGTCTTCGAGGAGAGAACTTTCGGCGGGTTCGCTGAGTCGGGTTAGCCGGACAGCGAACGGAGGCATGTTTAATGCCGCCGTCGGGGGCTTGGCTTAATTGCCTGGCCCAGAGGAAGGCTACCTCTAAGATAAAAAACCACCCAATCCTAAGCTTTGAAGCGCGGTGAGAGGATGAATGGCTGGAGGGAGTCCAGTCGTTAGCGCTTCCCCTGTAGAGCACCTGCCGCACTCTGCAGTATGTAGGCTTACCGGGCATCTAGGCTCTGCCCGGTGGACATTTTTTACCTATATCTACTCGTGGGATTAATATGGATACCGAAAATAATAAAACAATAGAAAATGATTTGCCGATCGTGATGGTCGAGCAGATAAGTGTGGGTGCGGTGTCAGATTCTGACATCGCATCTGATAGGATGAGTGTGGCGAGCGTGGCGAGCGTAAGCTCAAAGCGCTCGCGGACTGAAGAGGAAATGGTTGGGCGTCCTTCCAAATTTTGGAGGAAACGCTCACGTAAAGAAGATGAGAGAGAACGCGTGGGGTTGACAGGCCTCTCTTCTAGCGAGGAGAACCTACCAGCCGCCAAAGTGCCGACAGGCAGAAGAGGGCGAGGTCGCGCAATTGGTGGAGCATCTGCTCCTTCGACGTCACGCGACTCTCTGGGCCGCTTTCTCAAGCGCCCTGACATGCCGGCACCCAGCGGAGGAAGCGTCTCGGGGACCAGCCAAGTGGAGGACGCTTTTACCCAAAACGCCACCTCTTTGGTCAGCACAAAAGGGGAGATCAACTCGGCTAGGAGAGAGGAGAGACGGGCACTGGCTCTGGATGAGGTGGCTGAAATGGCTAGTCAGGCCAGAGAGCGGCGGGTTTCTCGCTTGGCCACTGCTGAGGATCTGTCGGCGGCGGCTCTAAACCGCCAAGTAATGGACAGCGTGGACGTGGTCCTCAAGGTTGCTACTAAGTCTGGCAACATGAAGGGCACGTTCACGCGTGCTCTTAAAGAGGCGGCGGAAGAGATCAAAGAGGCAGTGGGAGTCCTCCTTAATCGCACGACCTCAGAGGAGACGGCAAAACTACAGGAGGAAAACAGCCGTCTCCAATCCGAGATGGAAGTCATCCGGCGGGAACTTGCCGCTCTAAGGGCCGACCTTTGTCGGCAGCAAGAGCGTGCGACTCCTGCACCTTCTGCGCCCCCTCCAGCACCTGTTTCTTTGCAAGCCGAGCTGGTTGCGGAAATAGCCCGGACTGTCATGCTTCAGGTAGGGGACATGATGAATGCGCGCTTCGAGGGGTTGGAGTCAAGACTCCTCCCAGCCCAGACTCTCCGGCCACCACTCGCAGCGGACAATCGGAGGAATGAGGAGACCTCAATGGTGAGGCTCCCGCAGGTGACCAAAACATCCACGGCTGGGGCCAAAAAGCCAGCGGAGGCGGCCAAAAAGCCTGTGGTTCAGGCCAAAAACCCTGTGGCTGGGGCCAAAAAGCCCGCGGAGATGTCCAAAAAGTCCGCTGAGGGGACTTCCTGTCTAGAGGGAGCCGCGGAACTTGCGACCGCAGCCGGGCCAAACACCGAGGCCTGGTCAAAGGTCGTAAAAAGGAAAAAGGGCCGCCAGAACAAGAAGGTGTCGGACCCAAAGGCCCGGGCCGCCTCAAAAATCGTGGGGCCGCCTAAGATTCGAATCCCGCGCTCTGCGGCTGTAGCGGTCACGCTGCAGCCTGGAGCCGCGGAAAGGGGCGTAACCTACAAGGCGGTCCTAGCGGAGGCGAGAACCAAGTTCAACTTATCTGAACTTGGCATACCGTCCATCCGCTACAAAATAGCCGCCACGGGAGCACGGCTAATCGAGGTGGCGGGTGCTTCAAATGGTGAAAAGGCCGACGCCCTTGCCGCTAAACTGAGGGAAGTCCTCAGTTCGGAAGACATCCTGGTTTCCAGGCCCATGAAAACGGCTGAAGTGCGCGTTGATGGGCTGGACGACTCAGTGACCCAAGAGGAAGTGTTAGCGGCTATTGCCCGAATCGGCGAGTGCCCTATTGAAAATCTGCGGGCAGGGGAAATTCGCCAAGACTTTGGCGGGCTGGGCACGATCTGGGTGCGGTGCCCGGTAGCGGTGGCGAAGAAGGTCGCCGACGGGGGGCGTTTGCTGGTGGGGTGGGTTGCAGCGAGGGTTAGGCTGCTGCAACCCAGGGCCATGCGGTGCTACCGATGCCTGGCCATTGGACATGTCCGGGCACAGTGTATCGCCGAAGTTGATCGCAGCGACCAGTGCTATCGCTGCGGTCAGCCCGGCCATAAAGCGGCCCAGTGCTCTGCGGCACCAAACTGCAGTCTTTGTGCGGCTGTAGGAAAGCCCGCGGAGCACAAAGCAGGTGGCAAGGCCTGCACCGCGCCCCCCGCTAAGCGGGCTAAAAAGAGATTTGTCACGGCTGCCGGGGGATCCGCACCCTCCCCGCAGCCTAGTTGCCCTTCGGTCGACTCCCGACCCCAGGAAAGGATTACCGAGGAAATGGAGTGCCAATAATGGCAAGCTACCATTTCCTCCAGGGCAATATCAACCACTCTGCCAGAGCTCAGGATCTTTTGCTCCAGAGCATGGCGGAGTGGTCGATAGACGTGGCGGTGGTCGCTGAGCCGTATTTTGTTCCTCCCCGTGATAACTGGATGGGGGACCTCAACGGTTTAGTGGTCATCATTGGCGGGACTCTTGTCAACCCATCCCGAGGTCATGGCTGGGTTGCCGCCCTTGTAGATGGCGTGGTCGTCATTGGGGCATACTTCTCGCCTAACAAGAGTCTCGCCGACTTCGAGAGTTTCCTTGTCGAGCTAGGAGCCGTCGTGGGCCAGTATCACCCTCGCCCCGCGTTACTACTCGGCGACCTCAACGCCAAATCCGCGGCTTGGGGATCGCCAGTCACTGATGCTAGGGGCGTGGCGCTGGAAGAGTGGGCAATCACGACGGGTCTGGCCGTCCTCAACAGGGGTTCGACCTACACGTGCGTGCGGCAGTAGGGTGGGTCCATAGTGGACGTCTCATTCGCTAGCCCCGTGGTCGCGCGCCGTGTCCGGGACTGGCGTGTCGCGGTGGAGGTGGAGACGTTATCGGACCACCGATATATTCGTTTCGACGTCTCCACCCAGACCACGGTCGGCCGCAGTCCATCGGCCCCACAAAGGGAAGGTCCACGCTGGGCGCTGAAGCGCATTGACAGGGAGGCTCTCGAAGAGGCCGCTATTGTGCAGGCCTGGAACAGGGAGTCGGCGACGAACGGACCCGTTGACGCCGAAGCGGAGGCGCTCTGGTTCCACGGGGCGATGACGCTTATATGCGATGCGTCCATGCCCCGGGTCCGCAAACAGTCCGCAAGGCGCCAAGTGTACTGGTGGTCTGCCGAGATAGCGCAACTGCGCATAACGTGCGTGGCGGTGAGGCGTCGGTACACTCGCTACCGAAGGAGACGTCGACGGGATCCCGAAGAGGAAGCTGCGCGGTATGAGGTGTACCGCGCGGCTAAGATGACTCTGCAGCTGGCCATCGGCGAGGCCAAGACACGAGGCAGGGAAGAGTTGCTAGAGACCCTAGACAGAGATCCGTGGGGGCGCCCTTACCGTATGGTTCGAGGAAAACTCCGTCCCTGGGCCCCCCCACTTACGGAGGGTCTCCAACCTCAGCTGCTGGAGGAAGTAGTTGCGGCACTCTTCCCTGCAAGAGCAGAACACGTGCCACCGTCGATGGCTCCGCCTGCAGCTGCGGAATCAGAAGATGGTGCTAGCGTCCCTGAGGTGACAGAAGCGGAGATGAGGGTGGCTGTGATGCGGCTCCGGGCGAAAAACACTGCCCCGGGGCCCGACGGAGTACCCGGCCGCGCCCTCGTACACGCTTTAAAGGCCCTAGAGCCCCGACTGATAGGACTGTATTCAGCGTGCCTCGAGCAGGGCCAGTTTCCCATTCAGTGGAAGACAGGTTCGTTGGTCCTGCTCAGGAAGGTGGGGCGCCCTGCGGACTCCCCGTCTGCGTACCGGCCCATAGTGCTGCTTGACGAGGTGGGCAAGTTATTCGAACGGATAATTGCGGACCGCCTCGTCAGCCACTTGTGCAGAGATGGGCCGGACCTGGACGACAACCAATTTGGTTTTCGGCATGGGCGTTCCACAATAGACGCAATTATGCGAATAAGAGTCCTGGCGGAGGAAGTTGTATCTCGGGGCGGGGTGATGCTGGCGGTGTCCTTGGACATATCGAACGCCTTCAACACCCTGCCCTGGAGTTGTATTAGGGAGGCGCTGCGTTATCATCAGGTGCCTCCCTACCTCCGCCACGTAGTCGGGGCCTACTTAGCAGAAAGGTCTGTCACCTACAGGGGACGCGACGGCAGAGGCCGGCGCGAGATGTCGTGCGGTGTTCCACAGGGTTCGGTTCTGGGACCGCTCCTGTGGAACATCGGTTACGACTGGGTATTGAGGGGCGAGCTCCAGCCGGGGGTGAACTTGACGTGTTACGCGGATGACACTCTGGTTACGGCTCGGGGGAGCTCGCACAGGGAGGCAGCGTTGTTGGGTACGGCGGCGGTCTCACAGGTGGTGAACCGCATCCGGCGCCTGGGCCTGGAGGTAGCCCTCAGCAAGTCGGAGGCCATCACTTTCCATGGCCCCCGACGGGCGCCACCACCGGGATCACACATCGTGGTCGGGGGGGGCCCGAATCGCTGTCGAGTCTACCATGAAGTACCTAGGATTGGTGCTCGACAGCCGCTGGGACTTCGGCCCCCACTTTCGGCGGCTGGCGCCTAAGTTGATGGGCGCTGCAGGCGCGCTGTCAACGCTGCTTCCCAATTTGGGGGGCCCGAGCACCGCCTGTAGGCGGTTGTACGTGGGGATCGTGCGATCCATGGCCCTATATGGGTCCCCGGTGTGGGCAGCTGACCTGACGGCCCGCAGTATCGCAGTGTTGCGAGTACCGCAAAGGGCGATGGCCGTTAGAGTCATCAGAGGGTATCGCACGATCTCCTACGAGGCGGCTTGCGCACTGGCCGGATCCCCGCCGTGGGACCTGGAAGCGAGAGCCCTCGCGTCACTACATCGGTGGCGCGAGGAGGCGCGGACGAGGGGCGTGGTACTGGTGCAGCAGCAGATCACGCTGCGCCGGTCCGAGCTCCGTGAGGTCTTGGTGGCGGAATGGCGGGACAGGCTTCTGCGCCCTACCGCTGGCCTCTTTACTATCGGGGCGGTCCGGCCGGTGCTCGACGACTGGCTCGGGAGGAGGCACGGCTCTCTGTCATTTAGGGCGACGCAGGTGCTCTCGGGGCACGGCTGCTTCGGGAGGTACCTGCATCGCATAGGCAGGGAGCCAGACGCTCGGTGTCATCACTGCGTCCATTGCCGGGAGGACACGGCGTGGCATACGCTTGCAGAGTGTGCAGCTTGGGAGGAGCCACGCCGTGACCTTGTATCGGAAGTGGGTAGCGACCTGTCGCTGCCGACTGTTATTAATTCTATGGTCGGCAGCGCAGCGTCGTGGGACGCGGTGATCTCCTTCTGCGAAAATGTCATGTCGCAGAAGGAGGCAGCGGAAAGGGAGAGGGAGATGTCGAGTGCTCTCCCGGCCCGTAGCAGGCGCACCGGGCGTCGGCGGAGGGCAGATAATGCCCTCTTCCGGCCCCCCTAAATGGGTCCAGGGACGGCGGACTCGGGGACGTCCGCCGCCCCCTATCATATAAGACCCGAGGTGGTGGCGCGTAATGTTCCACGCGCGCCTCTCTTAGACGTCGCGGGGGGAGTCAAACACCTCACTCCCCCCGTTTGACTAGACGGAGCCCGCAGAGGCGGGCCGGCACCAGTCGGGGGCTGCGTTGAAGAGTGCTTAAGTGTCCCCGTAGCCCCCGGTGCAAGTGTGCGAGGGAACACGGGGTGGTTTTAGTCAGTAGAAGTCTGACAGACCCCTCCGCCCGCCCCAGGGCGGAGGACATCCATGAGGATTTCCACCCCGTCAACAAAAAAAAAAAAAAAGGTGCACGTGATCGTGGCCCAACCAAACGCCAAAAAAAGTACTCAAAAACTAATACTAATACTATATTGCTAAATACTCTAAAACTTTTAAGAACTCTTGTTCTTAAAAGTTTTAGAGTAATTAGCCAAATACTTATTAAAAAATTCCATGTTAAGGCTTAAGAGCGCATACACGGGTCCACTAGCGCCACTTTAAAAAAAAAAATATCTCGTGACTGAGAAGGAATTTTGAAAAACGGCTCCTTATGCGACCTCGGTAAGTGTGTCTAGAATTTTCTAATACCTTTTATAAACTTTCATATTGAGACACGAAGCAACAAAATACGATCTAAATGAATGTGGCCGCTTTTGTTTAAATCGAATTTTGTTGCTTCGTGACTCAACAGTTACACTTTGACCGGTATAAATTGAGATAACTCACGATCTCTTTACTTACCTAAATAGTCGCAGCAAAAACAAAACATTTTCAAAACGTGTAACATGACGATGATGGTGCTGTTTATTATCGCTTTGGAGAATTTAGGTTGGCTTGTTGGATGGTTATACCGCCATCGGTCGGTCGCCAGCGCCTCGTCCGTCAGTGATAGGGTGTATCGCGCGCAAGTGAGTTTGACATTTGGGGAGCCCGGTTGTCGTGTGCTCACCCTTACGACCGCATTAGCAATTAGATTAATTTTTGTAATGGTCTCATCTCGGTAACAAATTATTTTTATTCTTAGTCGAAAATGGCCTATGTTTAAATAGTGTTTTAAAAAATAAAACGTGACAATTGACGTTTTACTAGCTGACTGTACCATTTTTCCAAAATCTGTGAATAAAGTTAGCAATTACCTACTCAAAATGTTAAAGACAGCCTGCTAAGAACATTTTCCTGTAGCCGCAGCGGTTGCCGTTGCAGCCCCGTCCCTAAAATACAGTCTGTACCTACCTAGATTTGACTGTCAACGAGAATGTATCATTAAACCAAACAATCATACAACAAACCTATAAAAGACGTGTGGCACTCGGGGACTGCCGCGGTAAAGCTATTGCATAGCATTTTGTATAAGAATAAGAAATAAGAATTTAAAAAAAAAAAAACTAAAATAAATTTAAAATGGGGCGCTTTAGCGTAACCTTATCGGGGCCAAAAGATAGGCCCTTTACTGCCGATTCCAAAGACCCCAAACTCGATACCTCTACGACCTCCGGTTCAAAAGTTAAGACCCGGGGGGGTGAAGTAGCCCTGGACGGGTGGAGGGGTTGGTCAAAAGGGGTGACGCGGGGGGGTCCCGGGATGATATATAAGTGGGATTGATTTAAATATAAATAAATATACTACAACTTAATATTAGGGTCGAAAAAGAGGGGGTCAAAAAAGGGGGGTCAAAGGGGCTTGTCTGTATGTATGTACTATTTGAGAGGGGCGTTATAGGGGGGGGGGGGGGGGGGGGGATTTGGTCAGAATTTTGATATTCCCAGCCGTTTCCGAGATATTGGGATATTGAGTTTTAAGATAGTGGTGATTATAATAAATGTATGGTGTCCGACTGGTAAATGATAAATGGTACGAAAGTAAATGGAAATAAATATTAATTCAAGTTACACTTTTTGATAAATACCTATACACCTATATACTTTCTCATAAACAGCTGCTTATGTATTCGTCCGATTTCGGAGCAGCTCGTCTCGATTCGTGCGAGCTTCGTAGAGTCGTACAATACGTCTAGTTGCACGCACACAAACACCGTGTCGAAGACTGGCGAAAAGAAACGACGTTAGACAATGCACGGCCTTCAAGCCACACCTCCGTGCCCGTCGGAGTGGGGAGCGTGAGGTTTTTTTTCGTTACGGAATTTCTCGCTCCGGTCCCCGCGCTCAAGGCCCGCGATAGAAGCTATGCAATAGCTTAATAAATCCTAAAGGCACAATGTAAAATAGTTCAAGGGCTTAAAACTTATGAATAAATACTGCCTGATATTTTCGTTATTTATTTAATACTAATTTAACATCTGTATCGATTAAAACATATAGTTTATTTTTATTAAAAAAACTGTTCTGCTAACCCATTTTCGCTGCTGAAAATGCTATTCGTCGTAGCAGTCGAACTAATAGTAGTTCTAGTTACATTTACATAATTATACTTCCTACGACCAATTGCATCGATCAACCGTTTACCGGACTGATAAGTTTTATTTTCTTGCCAAGAATTCAGGTTCTGTTCATCAAAACGGACTAAAGAATCCTTCAATTCGTCGTCAAGACTCACTTGCACTTTAACATAGACATTTTCAGGATCTTTAGGTCTGAATGTCCGTAGTTTATTAAACCCTCTAGTTTCGCGTGTATTTAAACCATTACACAGTACGAAAAAACTACACATTTTATCTGCAAACTGGTGACTGAAATTATCTATGTCCATTCTCAAATTAACAATAAGATCATCTTTAATTGTTGAAATAAATTTAATTTCCAAAGCCTTCATTTTGTCATCTACAAACCGGCTAAGGTTACTTTTAATTTGACCTGTTGTAGCCGTTAAGAAATTGTTGATATGCTCAAAGTTAGCTGCCTTATTTTTATTCTCATCAAGAGTGAATTGTTCTAATTCGTTTACGAACACATGATTAACGGTCGTTTCTCCAAATTTCCTTAAATCGTCTATTACTGACGTTATTTCATCATTGATTGATGCAGTTTTCTCTTTTATATCTCTTATATACATAGCTACGTAATTTGTAAAGGTGCTAACGGCGGTATCATTTAAGTGCTTGTAAGTTATTTTTAGGAAATGTCTTAGTTCGTCTGAACAAATTACGAAACTCTCGCATTGATTTTTATCTCTTATTTCATTGTCTCGACCAAATGATCTACTTGACTTTATGCGGCCGTACCCAGAATCGATTGTCAGGTCGTCGTTATAGCCCGGTTTGCCATCCTTATCTCTACGCCTTATGTAGCATGTCAATTTATATTGGTCTAATTCTTTGTCTGTCAGATTTTCCATTGACTTGTGTGTGTTTTTGAGGATATGATTCATTAGATCTCTTGTGTCTACGCTTTTCCATTTGCACTGACCTTCTATCAGCAGAGATAACATTTCGTCCAACGTTTTTTTTATCAGCTTATTCGTTAAACTTGCAGTTTTTTCTTTGCCTAGCAATAATGTTATGTGTTGACTTAACTGTTTATACTTTTTGATGATTTTTTCTGTGTCTTGTTTAGTTTTTCTTAATGCTGACTTTACTTTAGTCCTCCTATTTTTTTCGGGTACGAATTCTAAAATGGTGGTTTCATCGTCTGCTTCTGTTATTTCCTGTAATTTTATTTTATTTTCTGTTTCTGTATTTATTTTTCTATTATCATAGTCTTCGCTGTCTTGTAGCATCGGTTGCAATTGAATTACTTTTAGTCTGATTGCGTTTTCAACCTCATTCAATATAATATTTTCTTTTATCTGATAACTGGTCCTTAGCCTCAGCTTGTCATCAATCATTTTATTGCTTTCTATAAAAGGTTTTATGATTTTTTCTAGAATACCTGATATTATACGTGCATCTGACAAATTTCCCTTGCTATTGCCAACATTGCTTGACACTATCAATATTATCCATAGTAAAAGTGGAACTGTAAAAATAAAATAAAAAATTATTTGACTTATAAGCTTTTATAAGAATTGGCTTGCTTGTGCGACGGTGAACGCTTAATCAGCCTATATTATTTCCACCGCTGGGACACAGGCCTCCTCTTAGTGAGAGGGAGTACGCCGTAATTCACCACGGGGGCCAGTGCGGGTTGGTAGATGTCACATGTCTTCGAATTTTTTAGTTCTAGGGACATGCCGGTTTCCTCACGACGTTTTCCTTTACCGTTTTGCATGTCTTCTATTTTTTTGGTTCTAGGACATGCCGGTTTCCTCACGATGTTTTTCCTTCACCGTTTTGAGAGTAGTGGAGTTTTGAATAACTACTATTAGTTTAACAATAATGATTTGATCCACCTCAATACTTAACATAAAGTGAACTTGTGAAATGAACATCATTCAGGAGTTGATTCTAGGGTTTTAACGGAACGTGGCCGTTGCCAATGCGGAGCTTCCGCGTAAAATCGTACCTCCGTATCCACATCGGCCTCCACAAGTTTTTAACAGAGTTGTAACGGAGGTCAAATGGAGAAAATCGACTCCAAATGAGCTGCCCTATAATGAAGCCGGTTTAATTTAGGAACCACTAACAAATCGCCTAGAAGGTGACAAACCTGCAAAACTCAATATCTAATTAAAATAAAATATCTAAATTTTAATTTCCAATCCGGCGATTTTTTTCCTGTGTTTTCTTTTTTGTTCTTTTTACTCTTCCCCTCCGCCTCCGTTAAAATGACCTCCGTTACATCCCTAGTTATTCCAGTTCTAACTAGATAGGCTCTCACTAGCAATAAAATACTCTGCCCCGATACTTAGAACCGATGCCTGCTGACTCTTCGGTTGTCGGTGTTGTGCAAAATCTTTGGCGGAAGCCCATACCTCGACACAAGTAGCACAGTCACACTTCTTAAAACATACTACAAAGCGAAAATTTACTATAACTTCGGAAGTAGGTATCTTTGGTTTTTAACCGCCTTATAATAGATTTTTATATTTCACTGTTTATTTGTGGTACCCACTACCTACCCCACACAAATTCGTATAACACTCCTTGCTATGTAAATAACAGGAACAGGAAGTCATAACATCTTCAACATACACAAATTTGATTAAATACATATTCGAAAGCCACTCGAGTAAAGTTAATAAAATTTATATAGTACCTCCGCGCGGATTTCTTGTACCAAACGAAAAAAGAATCACAGCTACAAACAAATACTCGTTGAATGCATAACCTCCTTCATTTTTGTAGACAGTTAAAAAACTAATTACATATTATTACCCGACTACGCGACAGTAAAGATATGTTTTTCACGCGTACTTTTTTTTAAATCTATGTAACTATCTTGGTGGCCACAACTTACTGAGATTAAAAAATGTATTGCCACAACTGCAAGACTGCTTGAAAAATGAGTTTGTTATGAACCTTTGGTTAGTTTTAGTTGCAGTCCAGTTACTTCATAACAGAAAAAAAAAATGTGTTTCATACCTCTACACGGCAATACAAAATGGACCATGACTAAATTTGGAACCCATTCCGATGCATTTTACGATGTTCATAAAATTTCTGCCGCTTTATGCGAATTTGATAGGTATTGAGTTTGGCCCAGAAACGTTTTATAATTCATTTTCACTATTAAAATATTTCTGAAGCAATTTTTTTGGATTGCTACACCTTGTAAAACCGTACTGACGGTTCTGTTTAGAAATTCAACTTAGTTGAAAGGGTTAACCTAGTACCTATTGATGTCAGTGTTGAGCTCCTTAAGTTCTGAGTTGAGTTACACGATTGCAATACACAAATGATTGCACTGACTGGACAGATCCGCTCAAATCTTTGTGGTTCTTTCCTCAAAATACCGTTTCAGACACTAATCTAAATGGTCTTCACATGATCTGACCAAAATTGTGTCTGGACTTTAAAATAAAATTTGCCCCTTAAGTTTGTTACGCCATTTCTTCATAGGGGAACTCAGATAGGAAATTTCGGCTCCATCTAGCTTATTTTATTTTCTTAATGCGACGTGTAAAAGTGGTTCCGATAACCTATTTACAGAATCAACAATAAAATTTTATTACTTTTCAGTGCCAGTGTAAAATCAACTTTGCCAACATCTTTCCAAAGTCAGTTATAATTAATCTACACACATCAAAAGTGTCTAGGGATCAAGCACGATTTAACTTGTTACAAAAAATATATATATTAGGTCTTTACCTATGAAATTGCCGTTCTGCAGTACTGGCCATTTCAAATCAAAATAATTTTTGTTTGGCTAAGAATTCTAATTTCAAATTAATTTTATTTTAAAAACATGGATTTTTTTTTCTAAAAGTAGTCATTTCTTTATTGATTAGTGTTACATTTTCATCGCATTTCAATCTTTTTCGTCATCATGGATACGTTAAAAATTCGAGTAATTATGGAATATGAGTACCGTCGTGGCAGCAACGCGGCACAAGCGGCACGCAACATCAACGACGTTTACGGAGCTAACACTACAAACCAACGCACCACCTGTTATTGGTTTGCTCGCTTCCGTTCTGGAAATTTCGACCTGAAAAATGAACCTCGCGGTCGTCCGAAGACTTTGGTCGACAATGACGAATTAAAGGCGATTGTGGAAGCTGATGATACACAATCTACGGCTGAATTAGCAGCAGCTTTCGACGTTAGCGTCAAAACAATATTGGTCCATTTGCGTCAAATTGGCAAGGTAAAAAAGCTTGACAAATGGGTGCCCCACGAACTCAATGATCGCCAGCGCGAAGTACGCGTCGAGACGTGCCTTGCACTGCTCAACAGACACACAAATGAAGGAATTTTGAACCGCATTGTTACCTGCGATGAAAAATGGATTCTGTTTGATAACCGTAAGCGCTCAGCAAGTTGGTTGGATCCTGGTTCAGCACCTAAACAATGCCCTAAACGAAAACTTACCCCTAGAAAAGTGATGGTCACTGTTTGGTGGTCTAGCGCCGGTGTGATTCATCACAGCTTCTTACCAAACGGGGTGAGCATTACTGCAGATGTGTACTGTGAAGAACTGAACACAATGATGGAGAAGCTGGCGCATCTCCAACCAGCATTGGTCAATCGCTCGTCTCCGCTGCTCCTGCACGACAACGCGCGACCTCATACTGCACGGCAGACGGTCTCCAAGTTGCAAGAACTGGGGTTGGAAGCTCTCCGTCATCCGCCCTACTCACCAGACCTTGCGCCTACAGACTACTACTTTTTCCAAAATTTGGATAACTTCTTGGCGGGAAAAAAATTTAATACCCGAGAGGCAGTACAAAATGCCTTTGAAGAATTTGTTGCCTCCCGTCCAGCTGATTTCTTTAAGAAGGGCATCAATAAACTGCCACTGCGATGGCAAAGATGCATTGATTGCATGGGTGATTACTTCGATTAATACAAATAAAAAATTCATGAAAAAAATTCGTTTAAATTTTTTCATACAAAACGGCAATTTCATAGGTAAAGACCTATTATTTAGTTATTTAGTATAGTAATTTGAAAAAGGAATAGTTTTTGAATTTCGGTCAAAGGATGAAAATCTTCTCTCAAATCGTAATTCTGTATAACTTTGCAACGGATTTGAGGCTAAATCAGTAAAATTTCTGCCATAACTCTGAGTAGAACGTTATTATTGAGAGAAGATGTCATTTGAGCCGAGAAGAAATGATCGGAGCCCTGGGAATGTTGAAAGCTTGTTCTTGGCAATGTGCTGTGGCAATCGCTGTGGGCACTATGCAGAGTGTTATAATTAAACTTACTCAACAAGTTACCGCATCACTGGCAGCGTAGCAGAGCGACATGGAGGACGAGCGCGCATCACCACACGCAGACAAAATCGTTACATACAAATTACTGTTCGACGAAATCGTACAATGACTTCGATTATGTTGATTACGAAGCTTCATAGCTCTTCAGGGATGTTAATAAGCGATCAAACCATAAGAAATCGCTTGCATGAAGTCAATCTCCGTTCCCGAAGGCCATTGCCAGAGATGCCACACATTGCCAGAGTCGTTGCAAACACACTTGCCGCAGCTAATATCAACGTCCTACCATGGCCTGCTTAATCGCAGACTTGAATACCATTGAGCACGCATGGGATATGCTTCAAAGAAGAGCTCTGCCAAATATGGATGCCTTAATTAAACACACCAGAAAAACATTTTCGCCTGTTACAACGGACGTGGGCGGCCATTCCACAACGTGATTTGGACGAACTCATATTGAGTATGCAATCGCTGTGATTGTGTTATACGCGTTGATGGCAAAAATACAGACTACTAACAAAAAAAACATTACATAACATCACGGCTGTATTCCCCGAAGGGTTAGGCAGAGGTGTACCTATAGCACACCCACATTTAGCCAGTTATGTTTAAGTCCCATGTAATAGGGGGTGAGCCTATTGCCATCAACCGGGCACAAATCCAGACTCCGGGCTGCTACCGAGAAATTCCAGATGGAAAAACCCAATAACACTTTGCCCGACCCGGGAATCGAACCCAGGACCTCATGCTTGCGACCACTAGACCAACGAGGCACAACAGACTACTAATTGTTTATTTTACACAATAAAAACCTTTAAAAACTTTTATTTTTACCTTTTCATCACATTTTAATGTCAGGATTAACTATGGTGAAAAATCAGTCTTTATTAATGCAAAATGACAGAGTAATTCGTCGATCTACACATACAAAAACATTTAATTTAATCAATTTATATACTTTTTTTTTTTCAATAGCGCATTCATGTATTTTTTTTAAATACCCTAGACACTTTTGATGTGTGTAATTTTAGATGCAACTTACGTCATAAAGTCATGATTGTGGTCAATCTAAGATCATCAACTATAGATTGGTACTACACAAACGGGGTGAATAGGGATGCAACTTTAAAATATATTTTAACATTGAAATAATATAGTTTGTTGTCAACAAGGACACTTATTCGTTAATTATACTACAGTTAACACATTAGTCCTTTTTGGCAACAAACCATATTATTTCAAAGTTAAAATCCCTTTTAAAGTTTCGTCCTCATTCACCCCTCCATCCTTATTTACCCCGTTTGACGGTAGCCATTACTGGGGGTGTCGATATGACAAATAGTTAGGGCTGCCAAAATTTCATTTATATTTAGCTTAATATGTATACTTAAATGAAATTTTATTTTACTTTGAAAATATATTTTTAACTATTTTAGCAGCTAGAATTCTGTGTCAGAAAAGTTTATACCCATTCTTCATCTAAAATTCTAAACTAATCTAAATTTAAACTATGATATATATTATAAAGAGCTAAGATTTGATTTTTGGTTTGTTTGTTACGCTTTCACACTAAAACGCCTGAACGGATTTGGGTGAAATTTGGTCATGGGTAGACCATGAACTTAATTCAAACATAGGATACTTTTTATCCCGATATTCCCACGGGATCAAGAATTATGCGGGTGAAACGGCGGGGCGCAGCTAGATGGTAAATAAAACAAGTCTTAAGCAAATAGCGTTTTATCTAACAACATTACAATAAGATTCAGAAGTACTGAATAAAATCAACACACGTAGACATAATAAGTAGGTCACACAATAAGGTATTGCAGAAGCCCACTTTTTAAGCTTATACACTAATATTGCAACAATGGTATCACTTGCACTATAAAAAAAAACCCTAACAGCTTACATTTTTAAATAATTATATCTTTAATAATCTGGCTGATATGAAGACTTATATTTAAGCCATCCAGTCTGGCAACCAGTCTTACCAAGGGGTGTCGTATTACCCAGTAACTGGGTTGTGGAGGTCAGATAGGCAGTCGCTCCATGTAAAACTCTGGTATTCAGCTCCATCGGGTTAGACTGGAAGCCGACCCCAACATAGTTGGGAAAAGGCAGACAGACGATGATGATGAAGATTTAGGTCTGCATTCCTCCTGCACTGATGTCGGTCGCATACGTCGGTCGCGTACTACGGTCGCGTAAGTCGGTCGCGTACGTCAGTCGCGTACGTCGATCGCGTACGTCGGTCGCGTACGTCGATAGCGCGTATGGATATACATTGCTTTCGATATAGCACCACACTGCGACGCTGACGTCAGCGGCGCGTACGTTGCTACGACTGGTACGCGACCGACATCAGCGTAGGAGGAATTCAACCCTTGAAGTCAAATTGTCGATGCTAGTTTTTTTGTAGAAAGTTAATATTATTGTCTAGTTTGAGCAAATGTGTTACTTCGACGTTTTAATCAATATAGCTTCTTTACAAGACTGGACGATATGTTTATCGAGCATCGACGTGTTATCATTTTTTGTCGAAATTATTTCTCGATATTTCCACAATATTTATTCCGTAGAGATTTAAAATAAGTAGTATAGACCATATTTTATATCGATAACTAGAATATATTTAAAACTTGTTTGAAACCATCCATAAGTAGATTTACATTTTTACATGACTACAGTAAAAATAAGTACCTACATAAATCATTTATTTTTAATCGTTACCCAAATTTTATGTACTAAATTTAAAATACGTATCTATTAATACCAGATACATATGAAAATTTAGTTGAAAAATTATAATTATATAAAAGTTAACGTCAAAAACATACAAAATATTATTTTTTCTATAAAACATATTACTAAAAAATCAAATGTTGTTGGAGTTACTACTTTAGTCTAAACCTACTTAATCGCCTCGGAAAAAACTTGCTTTCATCTTCATTTCTTATAATAAATGTCGGTTATCAATTAAATACGCAATACATTTTCGCTTATCGATCACTTCAACAATTATTTGGACTCGTTATAATATTAGGTTTATAATTATATCAAGCAACAAACATAACTTACTACACTGGATGGCGTTGCTTCACGAATGCTAAGATATAAATGTGACTAAAATATTTTAGCCTACAACCACAAGTGAAACCGCGCGGCGTTTAGTCACATTGGGCATGTATTGTTCTTCCTCACGAATGCTCTTTAAATTTCGAGTAAGTTGTAAAACATAATAAATAGCAATAATTACAAAAAACTAACCTAAATAAATTAAATTTTACGTCGTAATCTATGAGAGAGCAACTCGGCATTATTTCTTCTTATTTGACTATATTTGCCAACCCTAGAGCTTAGGCTCGATAAGCCGCGCGGTCCACACGCGGCGCCTCTTGAGGTGGGCGACACTTCGGTTCCTGTCCTGCGTGAAGGTCTACTCTCTTCGGTTCCTGTCCTGTGTCTCTACTCTAGGAGGTTTAACTTGCTGTTGGTCTTGCGTAGTTGTGCTCGCCAGGGTATAATTTTTGCCTTTTCATCTTCTTCGTCCACATGTTTGCCGTTAGACGTGGAATGACCTGCAAGTAATATGAACGTTTATGTGCATAAAAAAATATTATTACATAATATCACGCCTATATAGTACATTTTGCCTCATGTCGCCAGTTATGTTGAAGTCCCATGTAATAGGAGGCGAGCCGGGATGCTATTGAGAAAATATTATTGTGTTATAATCAGCAACATAAGAACATGGTGATTGGTTTTTAGTGTCTCTAAAATAGGTACCATATTAACTACTGATTTCAAAAGTTGATTCGACATCACTATCTCAAATCTAACGCACAAAATAATACGCCACTCTTATTCAGGCGCTCCGATTTGAATTATAAACATTCAAATGGCGTTTATAGCTGTACAAGGATATTTTGGCGCGTGGCCAAAACCAGAACGAACGCTGCCATCTTGTTTTTTCGGTACATTTCACAAAAAAATGCAAAAAATGTTTACGAACAGCGCCCCCCTGTCAACGTCGATCGAACACCAAAAGATCCTTGTACCGTCCGTTCATAATTATTTTACCTCTGACAGGTCCAACCCAACTACAACCTTATTGTGACCTAAATAGAGATAACTGTGATTTTGACAGACTAGTCAGTGGCAACAATCCAACTGCAATCTAATTATAACGAGAATAAAGATCACTTTGATTTTGACAGTGATGCAAATTCAGAGGTAAATTATCTGTGAACGGACTGTAGCAGTGTTTATACATTTTGACAGCTTGTTTTGGATAGATGGGCCGTATTGCACACTTTTATTTGAGCAATAAGAATCTTTTAACATTTCTGGCCTTTTCTCACAGTTGGTTACATTATCTGAGCTTGAATACCCCGACCAAACGGGTTAGGCTAAGTTCGAACTGTGATCAAACACGTGCGAGCCGAATTGGTCACAGTAACTAAGTTAGAGCACCCCCACGGTTGATCACAGTTCTAACCTAACCCATTTGGGGTTGGGTTAGAACTGTGACCAACAGCGCGCGAGCCGAGCCAGCGCTAAATTCAAGTTGGTCCCAGTTACATGGCCATTTAGTATTTTTAGGACCCGAAAATAGGAATTATTAGAGGTAAAAAAAAGAGAGTGTTCAATAATATTTTTAGGAAAGCAAAACGGGAAATATTTGAGGTACGATGCCAAGTAATCATGAATTCAGAAATTCTTTTTTTAAAATAAACGGATCTTCTAATTACAAACCGTTACAATGATCACTGGACAGTTTGGCCTCTGATGGCGCCCGCATAGGTTGCGCAGGAGTGTCGTAACACATGCTGATGTTGTCTATGGACACGGCTCGCTGCGTCCCGCTCGGGTAGGCCCGCCACTCACCATTCGACTGCCCATTCGGCTCTTCAACCTTAGGAGTGTATATGGAATGTCTGGAACGGTAATAGAAGAGGTAAGAGTCAAGGGGAGAAATGTAACTGTCTTTGAATTGCTTTTTTCCCAGTCACTGAAGTTTCGTCATCTATAGATTTAAGACTGTTCAACAGAGGAAAAAAATATCACAACAAAATTAAAATAATCATATAAGGATTTAAATTGCTAAGCAGTTTCCCGGAACTATTCAACAAAACACATCTTCCTTCTTTTTGTAATCGAACCACACCTCCCATTTTTCAAGCTCAAACATATAATTGGCGCTTATAGGCTCTTTACTCAAAGTAGATATCACTATTTGCTCTATGTTTTAACCTAGCATTTCCAGAGTTTAGCCCTTTCCGGTGCCCTATCCAAAATAAAACGGACCTCAACCTGCTCTCAGCCTCTTCTCTCCGCTGCAACAGTTGCCTCTTCCAAGCCGGCACTGCCGCCGCCCTTCGCCTCTCTGCTTCCCCTGCCAGCTCCCGTTCCAGGTCTTTTCGGGCTTTCTCGGCAGCTCTTCGGGCCAGCATCTGGCGCTTCCAGGCGGGAATGACATTGCCAGCTGCGTCGCGCTCAGGCACCTGCGCACACCTCTGCCAATCGACCAGCCGTTTTTGATTGTTAAAGCTTGCACAGTCTATTTTTAATGTGGCGGTTTTTGGAGTTGATTTTTGAGAAATAAAATGAGTGGTCTGTGACGAAGTTCAGTCTTAGCTTCAGAATAGTATTATCAGCCTTATAATGTTCTCACTGCTGGGATGCAGGCCTCCACTCTATAAAAGGGAGTAGGCCGTCATCCAGCCGGGCCTAATGCGGGTGGGCACCTAAGTAACTACTTTTGCAAAAGACGGACTTTTTTATAGTTTGTGCCCGTAATTTATCACCACTCGAATCTTGAAACTCGTGGTGATAAATAGCGGTTCGCCATAAACGCACGCGCAGTAATTTTTTGGGGCCTTTCTACATTTGAATCGTTTTGGTTTCTAGTTTTCGCTAGTTCAGACTTTGAATTATTACTTTGCGTCAAATCTAACGACCAGATGATGTAATATTTTTTCTGGTAAGCAAAGGTTTCACCTCACAGAGAAGCATCGAGATCATTTGAGTTATTAATAACCAAAACAGATACCCAGCTGTTTGATTACACACCAAAACGATACAAATATGACCAGTCTTTCTGAAACAAAGATTACAGGAGACAGGATGTCTGTCCAAAGTTAAACGTAGCTAAGGCTGAACTCACACATTCTTGTGAAACTTTCTCAAAACAACTTCATTCCCACCGTGTTACAGAATCATTGAGTAATCATGACGAATTTTAAATAAGTAGTATCATCAATTTCTAAAACTTAAGTTTTGTATGCAACTGTGTTAGAACAATAATTAGTTTTGTAACGATTAGAATAATGGCGCAAGATAGACTGTGCTTGCTTTTTCATCTTAAGCTGTGCGCACACTAAAACTTAAATGTCGGCCTCGAACTAATACACGAATGATATTTCAATAGAATCAATTTACAGGACGACTTAAATAACTAGTGTGCGCACTCACTAAGAGGTTTAAGTATGCAAGAGTGGATGCTGTGGATGACAAGAGTTTTTTTTTTTTAAATGTTAAGACAATTATTAGTGCAAAAAACTATGATGTTAATAATAGTTAATCGTATGAAACGTTAGATCATAGAAGCGGACGCGTTTTTTCTAAAGGCGAGAGTTACGGTTTGCCAAAAGGGCGGTGGCATCGTCTCCAATTTACCGGTGAATGACGTCACTGAATCGTTATTTATGAATGTATATTACAATTACTATTTTCTTAAAGTCCCCCGGAAATCATCGCATTTCCGAATACAAACGAATGCTAATTTCCATGTCCATCAATTATTAGATTTATCGTTTATAATAATTTGAATTCAGAACTAAGTACGTTATTGTTGTTTTGTTGTTGTGACTGAAATCAAAACAAAACAACAATAAAGTACCTAGTTCTGAATTCAAATTTATTATACACGATAAATCTAATAATTGGTGGACATGGAAATTAGCATTCGTTTGTATTCGGAAATGCGATGATTCCCGCTGTATGTTGGTGTGTTTTCCTAGAGAGCGTTTATTGTCACGGTAAAGTCGAACCCTGCTGCCATCATTTTTATGACAGCCATTACTGCGGCCGTTATGTGGCGGCCACTGCTCTTCCAAGAAACCGTAGGTTTAGGTACGGTCAGCAATAAATGTTGTTAGGTTAAATATAATGAAAAGGATTTTGCATTTACATGCAAAAGCAAAATCCTTTTCATTATAATCCTTAAACTGTTATAATGAAAAGGATTTTGCATATAAATGCAAAACCCTTTTCATTGTAATCGTTATTGATTAGCTATCAGTTTAACGTAAAGCAATTAGATTAGGTAGATACCTTTCTAACTAAATCGACTCTTAGGCATTTCGGTATCGTCAAGACGAAGCTGGTTACTAACTTAATGTAATAATCATTACCTAGTACCAGGTAATCATAATAAATAAAGTGGTGATGTTCCTTGTAGCATATAGTATACAAATACAGGTACAGCTAGAGCAACTGATTTACCGGATAGTTATGTAACACGCGAGCCGGCGCGGTGACCGTGACCGTAACGGGATCCTGCCGGCTGCCCGGTACCGATTTGTGATGCACTGTGTTATGGTAGGAAGGGTGGTTGGACTTATAAATGAGGTGGTTAGGATCAAAACCACTACATATCCACTTTTTGAATAAGGCAGAACACGAAAAACACTTAATGAATAGTGAGCACATATTTTTGTATTTTTTTTTAAAGAATTCCATGTTTAATAGGTACATAAAACCGTTTTTTTAGCCGGGATACGTTGAGGTTTAGAACTAAACGTTAATATTAGACGTCATTTTACTAAGGAGAATAAGCTGTTTTGAACTAAACAGTTACTACTAAAGATAGTTTTTATTATTTTGTGTAGAAATCGTGAAAAAAAAATGCCAAAATGTATATGTTGTGGTTTTGAACCTAAAACCTCCTCAAATAGTTTCGATATGGAGTTCTTTGCCCGTTCTTCTCCATAGGAACCTACTACGCTTTGGAATGGGCAACTAGCTTCATCTTTCTGACTAACTGACTCCTTGACAATTCAAAAGTGCCTGTAAATGGTTTAATTGACATAAATGCTTTGAGTTTACGAATACTAGCTGACCCTCGCGCCCCGATTCGTGCGACAGGCACTGGTGTCAGCCGATTATCCCCGTCTATTTTCCCGGAAAACGATCCTAAGAGAAATGTTCAGAAATTGTTGTTCCTAGGAATTCTAGGTACTAAAGACTCTGGGATTTTATGTCCAATCACATTTTCCTTTTACTCTTTATACAAAGGGATAAGGGGATAAATCAGTGTCACGGACGCTATATTGAATCCCAGCGTAACGCTAACGAAGGATTCTACTAGGAAAACACTCGTGCGCAGCGAGGGTTAAACTGGAATCCTGAGTGCAGCTAGGGATTCAAACTCACCCAAGACGAAGACACATTTATGGCCGAGGAGAATCTATTCTACTTTTCAATACTTCTGAGAGATAATAAAAATAAATTCCATTTTCGAATAACTTTTGTGGTACAAGTATTCATACAAATTTTTAGTTAATGTGTCAAATTCAAATCGCTTTGATTCTACCCATCCATCATGATAACTTCAAAATTGCTGCTCATCCTGTGACCGCAAAACTAATGAAAACACAATATGAAGTAAATTATCTAGCCAAAATCAGAAAAACTACTTAACGATTACCTAATTATAATATTATTAATTGTTATTGGACTTAATGTAAATAACAAATCATAAAATTAATTGTACTTAGTTAAGAATGACATTTGAATATTTATATACCATTATGTTGTGGTAGAATGTACAGAACTTAGAAAATATTAACATCGTATTACGTTAAAACTAAATTCTTACAAATAAATAATTTCTGATTCTGATTCTGTAGTTCTGCCAGACTCGAACATTATAATTACACACACACAAAACACAACCGAACCCAAACAATCAACAACTTCAAATCTCAAACACAGTATTTAAACTTTCATAAAACCAGAGACAGTATATTAACGCGATTACTAAGCACTAAGCAATCGCTATGTTTGAATTAGATTTCTTTTGAAAGTCGCCTGCACTTGCAGAAGTAGGTAGACATCTATTCCATTTCACAGATATGAATGTTATGCCCGTTTTCACTAAATACTTTTAGTTAAACTGTCATGGTGATTATCTATTTTATTACAGGAACAAGTGAGGAAGCCTCCTTTGTTCTTGTAAACTGAAATCCCCGATGCTTTTGCTGACTGTGGTGATAGCATCTTGGACGAGAAAGAACCACTACCTACAGGGTGTAATAAGACCCACCACATAGTCTTTATCTACGCATTTGAGCAACCATTTTAGCTGAGAAAAAACTTGTATTTTTAAGGAGAAAAATCGCTGTTTACGGCAGCAATGTTCCGCACGCAAAACATTGTGCTTATGGGCGCATGCAACGGTACATGAGTTAAGGGAACATTTAAAAATTGCTTACGTGAAAAAAAGTTAGAACTTTGACCTTCAATATATCCGTAACCAGAGAGCTCCCAGGACTGTATGGTCCAGTACCTACAACAAATTATCACAACGACGGTAGGAACAAGTAATTCCCCGCTTCGTTAAGCGTCTTTTCATACCCCTTATAGCTACATAACATGGATGCATAAATATTTTCTCTTCGTTTATGTTCCTATAAATATACGGATGAAAACATTTTAATCAGGCTAACAACTTTAATTATCCCGAACTTAATAATTCCTTCCACGACATTGGAATGTAGTCCAATTAGCATAGATCTCTTAATTAGGAGTGGACAATCCGGCAATGAGCTGGTAAAAAAGTGAGGAACAATGTAAAATCGCTTAAATTATGCGCTTGAGTAGCTACACGTAATATAACAATGTATGTGTGTCCGTCTTTTATTAATCCAATACGAACTTATCTAGGAGCGTCACGTGGCTTTAAAATAACAGCCGCACGGGTTGATCGAAGGTTAAGCTACGCTTGCCGAGGTCGGTCCATGGATGGGTGACAATCCATAACATATCGAGATCCCTCCGTGACTCGGAAAGCATGTTAACCCGTTGGTCCCGGCTGTCATTCGTGATCTTTGGCAGTCATTTCTGATTCTCAGAAGCCTGAATGTCTGTCAACCAGTCTTATAGCTAGATAGGCAGTCATTCCATGTAAAATATTAGACAGGAACCCGACCCCAAAATAGTTTGGAAGAGGCTAGACAGATTGATTGAAGTCAGCATTAGATAGAAAAACGGGTCGGTATCTACAACATGTGCAATCAAATCTAAATCTTGGATGATAAGATTTGCAAGATAAATCTAGGTATACGAGTATCTAGGCAACGAGGTTAATCTAATATCATCAATATAAAAATAAATGTTGTTTTTATAATAAACAAGCTGACCCGACAGACGTTGTCCTGTCTTAACTTTGAATGTCATAATGTCGTTTAGTTTTAGTTTTGACTATTGACTAAAACTAAAACTATCGACTCATTTATCAACCGACCCATCTGTGTTAAACGATATTTGCAGCGCGCATTCTGTCAATCGCTGACAGTTATTTCAAACAACTGACAGTTATGTAAAATTAATATTGGCGTTAAGTTTTCTTAAATTTTGTAACGTTCCGATCAACTTTCTTATTTTTTTATTTCATAAGATCCTTCTCCTGAAAATAACGAACACAACAAAAAAAAAAATGTGAAATCGGTCCAGCCGTTCACGCGTGATGCATGACCAAGGGAAATAGGGATTCATTTTTATATATATAGATAATAAGTAGGTACCAATTTAAGTAACAAAAGATATTTTGCCAATTCAACTGTCATAACTCTGCAGGCGGCTCATTTTATTTCAAAACGAAAGCTAATAAAGACAAGAAAGGAGTGAAAATCTACGACTGGAGCCGAGTAAAGTATACGCGATTCAGCGTCACCAAAGACTATCCTAAAGAAGTTTTCACTTAAAAAATGCTTTAAAAATTGCCACAATTAAAGTCGTTAACGTTGCTCGGATCCAATTTAAAAGAAGTGAAGTTAAATTACATAAAATACGGCTAATTATTAACAATATTTTGAAAAGATTAAATATAAAACGTGACAGTGCGCACGACGCGGAGACCGGCGCGGCGTAAGCGCAGAGAAAGCGTGAAAACTTATACACCTCTCAGTTTGTTTAAAAATATAGTCACTTTTCATACAAATCTTCTTAATCGATATACAGGGTTGGCAAAAATAAAGGAAAGTGATTTGAAGGCCAAGTCTCGTCCTAAAAAACCGTTTAAATTCAAGTCGCAATGTCGTTTTATTGACAACCAATGTCAAAAATGTGGGTAAATTAGACATTTTTTTGACAGATATAGACTGATATAATAATGAATATTATTACTCGAGGGGTTCGTGGCTACATAATAACCAAGCGGTATCGTGTTACCCAGTACCTGGGTTGTGGAGGTCAAACTGACAACCAATGTCAAAAATGTGGGTAAATTAGACGTTTTTTTTTTGACAGATAGAGACTGATTTAAGTTTTAATATTATTACTCGAGAGGTTCGTGGCTACATAATAACCAAGGGGTATCGTGTTACCCAGTACCTGGGTTGTGGAGGTCAGTAGGCTCGCTCCATGTAAAATATTTGTATTCGACTGCATCAGGTTAGACTAGAACTAGACCCTAACATTAGGAGAAACCTAGGCAGATTGATTTGCGATATAGGTACTCTAAAAAAACCGATGCGCCTTTCATAAAAATACTGTGATATAGTAGGCAACTTTGTATTTTATGTTGTATGTAAAATAAGTGCGTGATTGTTGTCATAAATTTACATGATCTAATGGCAAAGAAAGTGAAACGTTACCGGTTGCCATTTCGCGGAAACTGTAAGAGTTTTATGATGGAAACAGGTTACTGTAACGGTGTAAGAATATCAATTAGTTTATGTGAGATACATAGAAAACTGGCCATTATGTACGGTCACCAAAAGTGATAAGTAACCAGGGTCGTGAGATATAGTTTAAGTTTAGTAAGAAACCGATGGACGTTTTCGAATAAAATTTATGTAATTAATAGAAAAAAAACAATTAATTTATCAAATTAAATTTCATTCGATAACATCCATCGGTTTCTTATTAAAATTCAACTGTATCCAACGACCCTGGTAACTTATCTCTTTTGGTGATTGTACCTACACCATAAAAATTACATAATATGAATGTAGAAATTTTACAAGAGGTGACAAGACAGGTTTTGTCGTCAAAGGCAGCATTTTAAAGACAAACTTTGGATTGATTAAGGGAGAAGGAGAGACGAGAGTTTGTTAGGTTTACCGGTCCTGTACAAAAGGCATACCTGGAAGCTATAGCTTCTGGAAGTCGATCAGCACCCAAATTGCGGAAAACACAATCACAAACCGAAGGCTTTCTAAATGTTTCAAAAAATCGTCTGGTCGGTAACTTAAATACTTAACGCAATGAATGTTGTTGAATTGTCAAAATGAAAGGTATTGCCGTTGTAAGTTTGTTAGGCAATTACCCCGTAGGTTTCCGATCAGTAAATCCTTAAAATCTCTAGTCAGCTGCCTTAAATAAAAATAATTAATCATATAATGAGATTTGACGACAAATGCGGGATGCGGGGAGAAATTCGCTCCCGCCGATTGTATCAACTAACTTTTATTGAGGTGTTCAAACCGTGAATAGTCGTGTGACAACCTAAGCTAATCATTAAACCATTGACTCACCCACTCACGTCCCGCATCCCGCTTGAGATTCGCCTCAGGGTAAAATTAATTTGAATAAAATAATATTGTACACTTTCAGGAACTGAATGTGTATTGAAAAAGAACCGAAGTGACTATTCACTCACAGATTTGTAAATAAATAACTGAAAGAAAAAGAGAGTGTTTGCACAAGCAAACACCCTCTTTTCTGTCTTCCATTGTGTGGTCATAAGACCACACGATGGAAGTGAAAACTTACGACTGGAGCCGAGTATACCCGATTCAGCGTAAACCAACCGACTGAAGCCGAATGCAATTCAGCGTCACCAACCGGCTGGAGCCGAGTATATCTGTATCAGCGTCACCAACCGGCTGGAGCCGAGTATATCTGTATCAGCGTCACCGACCGACTGGAGCCGAGTATACCCGAATCAGCGTCACCGACCGACTGGAGCCGAGTATACCCGATTCAGCGTCACCGGTCGACTGGAGCCGAGTATACCCGATTCAGCGTCACCAACCGACTCGAGCCGAATCCGATTCAGCGTCACCAACCGACTGGAGCCGAATCCGATTCAGCGTCACCAACCGACTGGAGCCGAATCCGATTCAGCGTCACCAACCGCCTGGAGCCGAGTATACCCGATTCAGCGTCACCAACCCGAGTGTGACGGTTCAGTTTCGTTCACTGTTCAGAAAGAGCGTAAATTGCGCCTAAAGAAACCATATATTCTTGGGAATTCTCGTTAATACCTGCTTATCAATAATTCCTATCCATACCATAACTCACTTTACCAAGCAAGCAAGACATTATCTTTGTAAGGAGCATTCATTTCAACTTTCTATGGAACTTTCAATGATAATTACTATGACTCGTTAGAAACCAGATAAATGAAGTGTTATTTTGTTGATCGCCAACAACCAACTCCGCTTTAAGGCTCCCGCAGACAGGCGCGTCGTATCGCCTCTGTTTGTTAAGTTTTCTGTTTTTTTTCGCCTTGGGTTTGTACGAGCGTTATGTTGTAGACTCTGTCGAGCGCCGCCTGGTGGCACTGGCGTCCCGATTAGTCAAAGTAAACGATTGATTTAACGTATTTCCGACATATTATGTGTCTTGTACTAGCACGGGACCTACAATCTTTTGTACGTTTTTTGAGAGATAAAATCATTGTGAGCCTATGACTATTGAGACTTAATTGTAGTGCAAGGCATGGTACAATCTATCTATACATCGATTCATAAATTATAATAATTAAAGTCGCATTTCGTGTTTGTCTGTGTGATCACGTTATTCTACTAAACTACGCAACGGATTATGATGCGGTTTTCAATATTATTTAAAGAATTTATTTCGAAAGGTTTATGTATATATAATACATTGTTTGTCGTCGAGTGGTTGAGCTCCTTAAGTTCTGAGTTGAGTTCCACGACTAGTGACAAATGCGTGCACTGACAAGTCCACTCATTCTGTGTGGTTTTTCCTCAAAAGACCATTTCAGACACAAATCTACATGGTCTTCACATGATCTGACCAAGATTATGTCTGGACTTTAAAAGAGACTGTGACCTCTGAGTTTGTTTCGGCCTTTCTTCTCAGAGTAGTCAGATAGGAAACGCCGACCGCATCTAGTTTTAAAAATATGATTGACGTGTAAAAGTGTTTGTACACTTTGTACAATCCTACTTACAGAAATAAAATAATTTATCATTAATATTTAACTTAGATACAATTAAGAAATGTTCATGTTTTGTCAAATCATAAAAACCGTGCGAAGCAGGGGCAGGTCGACCATCTAAACAACATGATAAAAGCCGCTAGGAATTCTGTTCACCCCGTTACGTATACCGGTGATGTAATTATCTTGTTGCCACGAGTTGGCATTCCAGTTTAACCAGAGTAAGTACCAACGTTTTTCACTGATAAAGCTCTGGCTAAACTAAAGCGAATCCTACGCTGGATCTAATTTGTCTATCATTTTCCTAACTCTGTTGGAATCGGCTTCAAGTCTAACCGGATGCAGCTGAATAATAGTATTTTACATAGAGCGACTGCCTATCTGACCTCCACAACACAGTTACTGGGTAACATGATACCCTTTAGTAAAATTGGTTGTCTAACTTTTGGGCTTCTAACTACCCGTAACGAATGTCAAAGATCTACGAATGACATCCAGGACTAACGGTTTAACGTGCTTTCAGAGCCCCGGAGGGGTCTCGAATCCGCTAGATGTGGGTCAAAATTCGCTCGCTATGAAACTCAATTCAATATTTAAAGACAGCCAGCTATTTAAGATTATTATACTGTCTTAGATTTAAAGAAATATGAGCCTTCTCTGCAAACCACTACAGTAAATGGTCTCGTAATTACATAGCTTGGAAAACGGATTTAACCACAGACCACATCATACCGATATAGTTGTTAGTATATAAGTGAATGCCAATGCACATCCACGAGATGCCCTGGCTGGAGGCCTTAATTTATTAAGGCACCCACAAGATAGTCCGGTTTTTATAAACTCAGGGTTTGCCAACGTGCAATGGAGCGCAGTATTCTAGGCGTAAAATTAACAGACCGTATTCACAACATCACACTGCGCTCTGAAACACAGATTACAGACGTTGCTCAAAAAGCCGCTAAGCTGAAGTGGGACTGGGCTGGCCTAGTCTGCCGCATGTCCAATGAGCAGTGGGCCAAAATAACCACTACGTGGAGCCCTGATACAGGCAGAAGGCGTCGCGGCAGACCCCGTAGAAGATGGCGGGACGAGCTAGAAAAAACAAACGACTAGTGGTCCACACTATCTCTGGATCGAAAGAGCTGGAAGTCATGGGGAGAGGCCTTTGCCCAGCGGTGGGATGATGCAGGCTAATAGTAGTAGTAGGATAGTCCGGTTAAGAAGACGACAACCTCCTAGGTTGACTTGCGAGATGCCATTCACAAAAAAAACATCTTTGAGATGCTTTTAATAGGTATATTTGAAATAAGTATCTGGCTATAAGATTAGGGGAAGAACAAACAAACGATGGATGGACTGTTTGAAACAGGAAATGGCTCGAAAGGGGGTGACTACCGAGATGACGAATAATAGAGAAGTATGGAAGAGAGGGACATGTTGTGCCGACCGCAAATAAATTGAGATAAGGGCAAAAGAATGATGAAGATGATCTACAAAAGGAAGAGCAACTTGTTGTTTGAGAGAAATCTTAGAAAAAGAAATAAAGAAAGAAAATACGTATATTTGTTAATTTGAAGGCCTAGACGAAATGACATTCTATTAGCGATAACGATGATGAAAAAGTCAATCATGTAGATATGGAGTTGACATAACCTACCGTAAAACTCATATTGTAATCATGTTGAAAGTTTTTATTGAAATACGAAATGCATTGAAGAGAATTGCAACTTTCAGTACAACTATTTTCTTAATGGGGAATCATCGCATTTCCGAATACAAACGAATGCTAATTTCCATGTCCATCAAGTATTAGATTTATCGTGTATAATAATTTGAATTCAGAACTAAGTATTTTATTGTCGTTTTGTTGTGACGGAAATCAAAACCAAATAACAATAAAGTACTTAGTTCTGGATTCAAATTTTTATACACGATAAATCTAAAAATTGATGGACATGGAAATTAGCATTCGTTTTTATTCGGAAATGCGATGATTCCCGAGGGAAATTAAGAAAATAGTTGTAAGTACTGTAATTTTCTAGGCCCTAAGACTAGACAGCATTTAGTACTATGATTCAGTAACTGTTTCACCGATATTCTTAACCACAAAAATAACAACAACATCGAACAAAACTTACAAAGTCATTTAAATTAAATAGAATAATTATGCAACAATCTTTGAAAGGCAAATCTATTTTTTTGTCAAACTCAAACAATGAACTCAAGAATAATATTCTCATCTCCCATTCACTGTAGATCATCACGACGTGACTGTAAGGTAATTAGCAGATCGGCTGCTGTATTGCGGTGAACATTATTGTTACAGCGAAAGTACTGATGTTATGTCAGTGCACGTCAGGGCTATTATTATAGATTGATATTTACAAATGAGTGTTGCCTCGTTGGTCCTTGGTTCGATTCCCGGGTCGGGCAAAGTATTATTGGGTTTCTCCATTTGGAATTTCTCAGTAGCAGCCCGAAGTTTTGTCGTAACATGTTTAAATTACTTCCTTGCGCATAGTTACATAACATGGCATATCAAAATTTCGATTATGTCTTAAAAATACTAAGAAACTTTACAGAAATATACACTATATTTCCAAATAGTAAGGTTCAGTTCTGTCAAAAAACTACATTACAATACAGTGTTTTGTCAAAACAGTCCCCAAATAACGCAAGTTTGAAAGATGCTAAATACTGTGCTTTATTTAGGCAAACTAGTTTAACAATAAATTGATTTTATCTAGTTTAGAGCCCAGTCCATTTTTTATCAAAAAATTACAAATATTTGTATTTTTCTCTCTACGGCTGTTTAGATATCTACTAATCCAATTATAAACGCATCCAAAATTCAAAGAAATCCGGCACAAGATTTCATACCAATTTCCCAAAAAAACAGAAAATAGCGATTACAGAAAAAATCTATATTTTTAGATACAGAAAAAAGAAAAGAAAGGTAAAGAAAATACGTTTATTTGCGAAGTGTATTACCATTACACGACAGCCAAAGGAATCATTGACATTTTAAACAGTTCAGACTCTCTGAAGAAGGAGCGTGGTGTAGTAGGTATTTCAACTAAAAGACCATACTGCCTAGCCTTTTTCTATGTTGGGGTTGGCTTCCAGTCTAACCAGAAGCAGCTGAATACCAGTTTTACAAGGAGTGACTGCCCATCTGACGTCCACAACCCAGTTACAGGGTAGCACAATACCCATTGGTCAGATCATTCACTCATATTAGTTCTAAAATGACCGTACCAATCGGCGATCAGAACGAGTTACGATTACGACCACACCAGAAGCGAAACCCATAAATTAAACCACACAAAAAAACCTATAATTTATCAACAATTAATCACTAAAAACTATCGTTAAATATCGCAACACATAATAAGTCTGTAATCTCTTACGTCAGACGAATCGGTGTCAGATATTTTGCGGTTCAACAACATTTCGTCCGTTCGTGTAGACTTGTCCTACATTCCATTGTGTCCTCACTAGTGAACGGTGAATCGTCCTCAGATATAATTGTTGCAGTTTTTATTTCGTTTTGGGCGATTTTATGTTTCGGTTGACTAAGGACGAGATATACAGAGCGAATTTTCAGTTTACTCAAAATGAACTTTATTCATGTAAAGTTAATGTCCATATTTATATGAAACGCTTGATCACAGTCGCTTAAAGGAATATGCACATTAAAGATTTACAAATAAGGTTAATTTTCGCATGAAACACTTCTGAAATAAAGCCTAATTTCGCTTTAGACATCTAAGTTACTGATGTGTTTTTCCATTTTGTTTTTAGATTCAACCTCAATATTGTGTTGTCCCACTGCAGAGTACATGATTGTCATGTTTCCTGAACACACTGTGCTGCCAATTTGGTTCAGTACTTGAACTGCTAGCTCATAATAATTATATTGATCAATGAGCCGTATCGATACACATGGCCGTATTCATAAATGTTCTGAAGATAAGAGAAGATTTATAACTGATCTATCTACCTAGCCTGGTCTACTATAATGGGGTTGGCTTCCAGTCAAACTGGCTACAGCTGGAGCGACTGCTTATCTGACCTCCACAACCCAGTTACTGAGTAACAAGATACTCCTAAGTAAGACTGGTTGCCAGACTGGATGGAATATAAGTCTTTATATCAGCCAGAATATTAAAGATATAATAATGAAAAATATAATAATTTAAAAATGTAAGCTGTTAGCGTTTTTTTTTATAATGCAAGTGATACCATTGTTGCAATATTAGTGTATAAGCTTAAAAAGTGTGCAGAAGCAATACCTTTATGTGTGACCTACTTATTATGTCTACGTGCGTTGATTTTATTCAGCACTTCTGAATCTTATTGTAATGTTGTACACAGAGCGATTGCCTATCTGACCTCCACAACCCAGTTACTGGGTAACACGATACCCCTTGGTAAGACAGGTTGTGACACTTTTTGGGCTTGTGACTACCCGTAACGACTGTCGAAGATCTGCGAATAGCAGCCGGGACCAATGGCTTAACGTACTTCCGATCCACAGATCCAGGGTTCTCGATATCTAATGGATGGCCATCCATCCACGAACTAACGACCCGAGCATGCTATTATTATTTAGAGAACTTCTATGAATAATTCTGTATAATATTTTATCGTTCTTATCACTGCACAAGCAACAATGACAAATCGAACGTGGTTAAACCAGAAGATGTCAAGGTTTAGAATAAGATTCAGTAGACTGAAACCCATTTTAGGTTCTGTTCAGACTTCAGGTAGATAACATAATAATTGCTTTACCACTTCTGACAACAATTCCCAGTAAACCAAAAATCCCAAAAACGAAAACAGTTCAACAACATTCATTGCTTTATTTACGTTGTTGAGCAGACGAATTTTTTCGAACTTATGAAGCAATGGATCAGCAATAGGCTTCATTGTGATAGATAGGTGTTACATAATTAGGGTGCTGGTTGACCTACACAATTACCGACAAACAGACCTCTGACTTTGTTTCTGTGTTTCTTCTCAGAGTAGTCAGATAGGAAACACCGACCTCATGTAGTTTTTAAAATATTATTGACATGTAAAAGGGTTTTTATCAACCATAGAAAAATAAATATAATTTAAAAATTGATCCTAAAAAACCCAGAATGACGCCAAAAGAAATACCATGTACAAATGAACTTCATAAAATATAGTGTACTAGCTGCGCCACGCGGTTTCACCCGCATAAGTCTCGATCCCGTGGGAATATCGGAATAAAAAGTATTCTATGTCCTAATAAAAGTCATTGTCTACCCACGTGTCAAATTTCATCCAAATCTGTTGAGCCGTTTTAGCGTGGAAGCGTAACAAACAAACATACAAAAAATATTTTCTCTTTATTATATTAGTTTAGATTACTTATTACCTAACTGTTTAGAAATAAGAATAACTGACCTACCTATGTATTTAATTAAAAGATTATATATTTATGTAAAATGTATATTATTTTAGGTACATTTAATATTGTAAAAAGCTTTTAAAAATAGCTGTGCCCTTACAGCTTTCCTGTCAGGTGTTTGACCCTTAAAACTGTAATAACTTTTACCACAGTCATGTGAGCGATAAATATCTGAAAAATCACTTTCCAAAAAACAATTTCTATCCCGACTGTATCCGCAGTTTCGTCAAAAACGCGAATCATGCGCATTTCACGGCTGTTACACATGAGACGAGCATTCGCAGAGATAGCTTCGAATGGTGGGGGGAAGTAGATCACTGGGTTATATGCAGCTGCTTCAAGGAAATGCGTACGGTACGCAAGTCGTGATGATATTTTCTTCTACGATTCTTTGATGAAATGCACTTTGTTGTTATTTAACGATGTTAGAATTATCACAAAAAAACCTGCGAAAGGTTGGTTTAATGATATATATTTCTGTAAATTGGTACTTTTGCACGTCAAAATTTATATATATTTTAAAACAAGATAAGTACGGTGTTTCCTAACCGACTGCTCTGAGAAGAAAACCCGAAACAAACTCTGAGGTCACAGTCCCTTTTAAAGTCCAGACATAATCTCAGTCAGGCCATTGAGGAGCTCTGAGATGATCTTTTGAGGAAAGAATCACACTGATTTGAATGGACATGTCCAGTCAGCGCACGCATTTTTCAGTAATCGCGTAGCTAAACTCAGGTACAAGGAGTTAAATTTACTTAGTTAAAGAGCCTGGTACGTTAAATTATTAAAGTTTCCTCTCTCCTACTATTTTGTTGTGCCCGACAATGATCTCATTAAACGCAAACTTAATTTATTTATTTTTTCCATTAAATTTTAAGTTACCGCCTAAGTACACATTATGGAATGAAATGCAATAAATGAATGAGTATTAAGTATGTGTTTGCGTAAAATTTGGAAGGATATGGGAGCAATATATACCCTAACACTGGATTTCTGAAAGCCAGCTGAAGTGTGAGTAAATCTACTGTCAGATGTCATGGTCGCAGTTGCAATCAGAAAGAGCAATCAATTAGTTGACCGAAGATTTGACAACGTCAAATCGATTTGAAGTCTAGGCGTTCTGAAATGAAGGTCAGTCTTGGTATTTGTTCTCTGACAAAATCTTAGTACTTTTCAGGTAGCTGAAGTTCCAGCTAAGGTTTTTAAAACCTAAAAAGTTTATGAAAAACAGTGTTTTTTTAAGGCTCTTTATTTTATTTGGATTCGTCACGGTCTGTAAGAGATTTTCTTTCTGTTCAAAAAGTGTAAAATTTTAAGCTATCCAATAAACTTAAACTTCAATCAACTTGTTATTTATACGGTTAGGTCTATCCGAGAGTTAGTCTCAGATACATAATAAATAAACGAAACTTTCTTCTTAATCAAGAGTAAGATAAAGAGATGACAGCATAATTTATGTTAGTTAACATTAAATTATTACTCAATTACTCAGAGATGCGAATTAAAAGTTTCTAATTTTTATAATTCAATAGTCTGGGAATAGAGCGTGTCTTGTAACGAGTAATTCGACCAGTGCTATACTACAATCTACAGATGTTCACGAAAGTCATTCGCAAAAAGATTTATTTGCACCTAATTATGCAACTACTGATCTAAAAGATAAGGTTTATTTTCAAAAGTCAAATTGAATGACACTAGAGGAGACATTTCTGCGAGATTTTCCTTTTACACAATAAACTACTGAAACAGCATCCACTCTTTTGCATAATTTTGAAGAAATGTCATAATATAAATAAACATAAAAGTTCACTGACCTGTTCCACAAAGTTCTCGGCGGTGAACCTCTTGGTGAACTCCGAGAAGGTCTCCTTGTCCTGGAGGCTCTCCCGGCGCGCACGTTCCACTTTCAGCTTCTTGATCCCCGTGATATCCTTGGACATTTTCAGTTCCTCTATCAGATCCGTTTTCGCGTTTTTGTATATTTCCGCGGCGCTCGGTAAGCATTGAAGACTGACTGAGCGAGCTGGTGGGGCTGATAATGTCTTTTTGGCTGGTGTTCGGAGTCTGACAGCTGTAAGTTCGGCACTGCTGATGGCTGCTAGGGGCTGGTGGCTGGTTACGGGCGGCTGCGGCGGCGGCGGCGGCACGTTGTCGGCCGGCACCGGCGGCGGCGGCGGAGGACGTGCCTCCGCCGCGCTGTCGTCTCGCTTGCACGGCGCCGTGATTGTTTTCAAATACTCCGACGGTTTGATAAGACGGTCCGGCGCGTTATGCGGGAACGCGGGAGGCACGAAGGGTAGCACCGCTTGCTTGTTGACGAGGTTGGGCCCGCGCGGTCTGTCGTCGTCTGCGGACGCAGCCGAGCCGCGTCGCCCCGCTGCAAGATTTCAAGATGGCTGCCATTAGGGGGGAGAGAAAGTCCGCGCTTCGGCGCGCACGCACCCCGCGCGAGCGATGCGCTGCGTGTACAGTCGGTGCCGCAACTCTTTGATGCATTGATCCGTTAATATTTGGATGATGTTTTAATTTTACATAAATTAGTATGATATCTTGTAGTTATGTTATTAACAGCTTCGGCTTCGATTGTAAGCGCTGTAGGGCAATATGATTTTCTGTAGTCGTGGAATAGAAATCTAATTAAGAGCGACAGTAGTAATAAATAATTATATTTTCCGGAAGTAAATACAAAGATAATAATCTAAACCCTTTCTTAGCCTTATTTCTCTAAGTGATGATATGTGACTTCTATTATATTTCCTGTGTGTTCACGTGACAAGTGATCGCAACTCAACGCTAAACATTATTACCGAGACATCTAAACGCTCAGATCGGTCGATACGTGAATTTCTAAAACGTGTGTGATACAGCTTAATATCATTTTACTTCTTACGGTTTTTCGTCTGGCAGCACGTGTAACTTAATTTCATGGCTATATAACACATGGTGGCAGGACTTCAACATAAAAACTGTCACCATGAATTCAGCACATTCATTCTACACCCCCTAGCGTAGAATTTTTAAGTAGGTTATCAAAAAAAAGAAAACAATCGTGGCGTGCGGTTGCGCGTCGACCTGTCACCCTGATGTAATGTCACTTCTTGGTAGGTCGTAAGTATTCACAAAGGCCCGTAAGAGCATATCAAAGGGTTTAACTTGTAGAAGCCTTTTTTACTCGACTGCACGGGAGGGTTATGATTTTTAGTTTATAATCGGCGGTCCAATTTTACCATCAAATGTGGTTAAAACTCTATCGAATAAGGTAGATTGAACGATACAGAATGCCAGGAGCATTAAATCGGCCTTTAAACCTTTTTTTTTTTGGGTGGGAAATCATGAAATAACTTCTTCCGCTCTGGGCGGAGAGGGAGGGCGTGTCAGACTTCTATTGACTAAAACTCATCCATGTTCCTTAAGTTGCCTGTGCGCCAGGGCCACGGTAACTCTTTCGAACAATCCGCGACCCCGGCAGGCATCGACCCTATCGGACCCCGTCAATTATGCTGACATCTCTTTGAGGCGCGCGTGGAACACAACGCGCCGTCGACCCGGGCCCTGGTCCTTACCGGACGGCGAGCTACCCATTGCTTGCCATCCGCAAACCCGTGCCTCCGGTGGCAGCCTTTATACCTAAAAACATTTTTTTTTTGTGAAACATTGTAAATAAATATGCATCTAAAATACAGCTTTATTATCTACTACGCGTAACATTATTGTTATAGCATAAAATATATCCTGTGATACTCGGCGTTATTGTAGCTTCCCATTAGTGAAAGAATTTTCGGAGTCAGATCAGTATTTCTGAAGATTATCGGACACACAAACTCCAAAATTTTACCTGTTTATAATCCTATCCCTCCTCCCTCCTTCCTTTCTTTCCTTTTTTTTATCTATATCCTTTTTTTTTAAATGCGTAAAGTAAAATAGTAACGAATAATTTTTGTCCGTTTCTGTGTTTGTCTGGATGTATATTCCGGATTGGCGCAAATATGGCTGAACGGATTTGGATAAAATAGGTATGGCACACAGATAGCTTATAACCTAGATTAACACATGGGGTACTTTTAATCCCGGTAGTAGATTCCCGTGAGATATTCTCCGACATCCACGCGGGCGACGCCGCGGGAAAAAGCTAATATTAGTGTAAATGATTTCTTATTGATATCAAGCGCATTCGCAAGTCATGTCGCGTCGTAACATAAGTCCACACTTTCATGTGACTAAATCTTGTTTCTCTCGTTTTCGCACTTGTTGATCGTAATTACAGTGATCTATACCTACTATGGTCGAGTGCATCCTATACTTTTATGGTTGAGGCTGATTACGCAAACTCCCACTAGCCTGAAGTCAGAATTTTGCCCGGGAAATCACAATAAGCTCGCTGGCTATTAAATTAGACGTAAATACGTAATTGGTTCAATGTCTGCTTACCCCTACAGGCGTTATTGACTGAGCGAGCACAAAGCGCAAGCGAAGGGTGTCCGTTTCAGCTTGGGCAAAAATGCTTTCGTATGTCCGGAATTCCGGATGTCCGGCGGATGGTTGTTCTCCTCTACAGGTCGCATTTTGAAACCGATTCTCGTGAAATTTTGGGAGCAGGTTCGATAATTATATGGAATATTTCTTGTCAAATCAGTTTTTAGAATTTTTTCAAAGTGGCGGAGATATGGGGGTTGAAAACGTAAAAAAAAACATATAACTCAGCCATTTCGAAAAAATTCACAAAACTTTTTTGTTACCTACCCTTATTAAGACGCAACTTCAACGGGTTCGGGATGTGAGCGGGTGGAAAATAACGAAAAAAAAAAACGGTAATTTCCTATGTCACATCAAATCACAAGGGAATTTTATCAGCTCTCGGAATATGACTATGATTTTAAGCTATGCAAAGACAAACTCGCGAAGTCCGCCGAGTCGTCACTGTGCTCTGTTGGAAAGGCAACCTGTATGTTTGCTAATTTCGTGAAACCACTGAAGGTCGGTAATATTTAAGAGGTGACGAAACTAGAATTTTTGATGGCGATTACTTACTGCTTTTTACCTTAATCATTTAAATAAACGGTCGTGTTGTAAGACCGTTCGTGACGTTGTGAGAGGCGATTATATATGAGATAACTAGCTTCCGCCCGCGGCTTTACCCGCGTGGATTTTAGAAATTATCCAACGGGAACGTGCTACCGGCACAAAAATTAGCCTTCCCCAGGATGCCATCTATCTCCTCGCCAATTTTTATCGAAATCGGTTCAGTGGTTTAGGCGTGAAAGGGTAACATACACGCAGAGTTACTTTCGAATTTATAATACTAGCTGTTAGCCGCGACATCGTCTGCGATCCAGGATGAAAAGTAGCCTGTATTCTTACTCAGGTCATAGTCTATCTGTGTGCCAAATTTTATCAAAATCCGTTCAGTACTTTTTGCCTGAAAGAGTAACAAGCATCCATCCATCCATCCTCACAAACTTTCACATTTATAATATTAGTAGGATTAGTATGGATGTTACGAAGATAAGCAGTAGCTTCTAGCCTACCAATACAGTCGACCAGGTCGAAAGAATTTACGATGTCAAAATGACTTCGTAATTGTATTACGAAGTCACCTTGACCCCTGACCCTCAGTTTGAATGTCACATAAATATGCACGTCTTGAAACCACAAGGATTTGTCTATGTGCCAATATATAGTTTCAATTTTAGAGAAGATTCATTTTTCCGGGTTTTTTTTGTCAAAAGTGATAAAGTAATTACGAGGTCGATTTTGCCTACTGCCATCACCAACCATCATCACCTGCCTAGCGTTTTCCGAGGTATGTTGGGGTCGACTTCCAGTCGAAACGGATTTAGCTGAATACCAGTATTTTATATGGAGCTACTGCCTATCTAACCTCCACAACCCAGTTACTAAGTAACACCATACCCTACCCATATAAGACTGGTTGTCAGAATTTTGGGCTCCTAACTACCCGTAACGGCTGCCAAAGATCTACGAATGACAGCGTGATCTACGAGTGGGTAACTATCTTCATCTTTCTGACTGACCGACCCCTGACAATTCAAAAGTGCCTGTAATTGGTTTATTTGAAATAAATGCTTTGAGTTTGAGTTTTGACAGCCGGGGCCAACGGCTTTACGGGCTTTCCGAGATATGGAGAGATGTTGGTATATGTAATGGAAGGTCACCCATTCACGAACCGAGAGCGGTAAGCATAGCTTAAGCTTTGATCGACCCGTGCGGCTGTTATCATTTAAGGCTCTCGCAAACAGGCGCGACGTGATAGCTTTATG
Organism: Griposia aprilina; assembly: GCA_916610205.1. NCBI lineage: Eukaryota > Metazoa > Arthropoda > Insecta > Lepidoptera > Noctuidae > Griposia > Griposia aprilina. The sequence continues at coordinate 4,337,314 of OU744302.1, forward strand.
CGACTCTTGTAGAACAATTTCCATGAAGATTTCATAGAAATTGTTCTACTCGAGTCGCGGGATAGCCTTTAGCTACGAAGCTAGAAATACCTACATATCAAAATAATATTTCGGAACAATAATTTCAAAATGGCGGCTATCGGAATGACCAAATGTCACTTGATGTCGAAATACTCAGACCTACTCAAACATTATCAAATTGCTCACTTACGGGCGATGTAATCGATTTCCATTTAAATTGACAATAGGGACTCGCGTGACCGTTTAACACTTACGGAAATATTTTGTTACTTACATAACTTAATGGGTTTATATTGCCAAGTGTTAGTTAATAAACTGCAGGTTTGAAAAGCTCGGTAGTAGGTAGATTGTTTACTGCAAATGACTCATCATTATCACCCTATATTCGTCGACTGCTGGACGTAGGCCTCTCCTAGTGAACGCCACTGAGCCCGATCTTCGGCTCTCCTCATCCAGTCTCTGTCAGCCACCTTGCGCAAGTCGTCACTCGACCTGGCCGGCGAGCGTCCCACACTACGTGTGCCTAAACGCGGTCTCCACTCTAGAACTCGTTTTCCCCAACGATTGTCGGTACTGTGAGAGACATGGCCAGCCCAATGCCACTTCGGCTTGCTTAGTCTTGGGGCTATGTCGGTTACCTTGGTTCTCTGGCGGATCACCTCGTTTCGGATGAGTGCAAATGACTAAAAAAGTTACTCTATTTTTACATTTTGCATCGACTAACATAACATATATAACATCAAGAAAGATATTCCCTGAAGGATTACGACTTCCCCGTTGATCCAGTGGTCGCAAACGCTACTACTGAGCATGAGCTCCTGGGTTCGATTCCCGGGTCGGGCAAAGTGTTGTTGTGTTTTCGATCTGGAATTTCTCAATAGCAACCCGAAGTCTGGTTTTATGCCCGGTTGCTGGCAATAGGCTCGCCCCCTATTACATGGGACTTAAACATAACTGGAGAAATGTGGGTGTACAAATAATGGGTGTGGTGCATCTCTGCCTAACCATTCGGGGAATTCAGGCGTGATGTTATGTTGTTCTGAAAAGTGGTTAAGCAATTATGGGGTCGCCTATACCAATTCAAAAAATCCATATAACTTCATCTTAATTTGTATTTCACCAGATGAATTACAATTAGAAAGCACTCGAAAACATTCCACTAGGCAATCTCGCAAACAGTTAATATAATGGTGATTTAATATTCAGGTGTAAAGCTGAAACCGTTTCACTCTGTTTGCTGAAACTGCTTTGATTCGCTAATTCATGCGCCGGCGCCGGTGCAACCGACTAAAAACTAGATATATGACTGGGCTGTCAACTCTATATACCTATTTTTCTTTGGTGTCTTGTCCATTATTTATTAAATACTAGCTTTTCCCACGGCATAATCCGCGTGGGGTTCGGAAATTATCACACGGGATCGTACTACCGGGATAAAAAGTATCCTATGTCCTAACCTAGGTCATGGTCTATCCGTGCGCCAAATCCTGCACCGACGCGTTTGACGTGAAAGTTCAATTTATTTAACCAAGGAATCTCTCGACTAGTCAACATCACAATTAAAACAAATATATATATCTTATTTACTATAATAGCAAAGCCCACTTTTGTTAGACTTCTTCATGAGTAAAATACTATAGGTACCTACATGCATAGATATAGTCAGCGTCGTAATTGTTAGATCACTTTTGACAAACATAAGCATAATCAGCCTACGTCTAACCTTCTCTCCTCTGGGACACAGGCCTCCTCTCAGTGAGTGAGTAGGCCGTAATCCACCAGACGGGCGAGGTGTGGGTTGGTAGATGTCACATACCTTCGAATTTTTGGTTCTAGGCCATGCCGGTTCTTCTCAGATCTTGCTCCACTTCAAAATTGGCATCGACTTTATCCGTAACAGGGCGACCAGAGTGAGCTGCATCTTTGACATCAAAATTCCCGGACTGAAAATGCTTGACCCAAGTTTGTACTACTCTTACTGCTGCGTTAAGTCCATAAACGTCATATTTATTTTTTCGCGTCATGTATCGTTTTTTTCCCTTTTTTTTTTATAAATAGATTCACTCATTTTTGAAATCGTTTTTACTTTTTTTTTATGTCGTCTAATTAATGGTATCAAATCAGCCAGCTAGAAACAGTATAGCCAAAGAGATTTTACTACAACTTTAAACCTATAAAATATGAAAAATACTTTTTCATTAATTACATAAAGTTCTTGACTGGGTTCGGACCCCCGACCAGTCGTAGTCGGGGCCGATGCCACTGGCCTACTATACGCTTTTGATAAAAAATCCCACTAAATGGAATCTTCAGTAAGGTTGAAACTGCCTAAGCACCAGTCACATTATAGACCTTGTCGTTTTATATCGTGCAAGTGACATATTATTCAACCGAGTGATAAGTTTAATACTTTTCAGGATCGCAAATCTTTTTATCAAAGACATGTAGGTAAACGATCCAGTTACAAACGCTTACATTGAAATAGTATTTCAAAGAGATAGATTCGTCTGATCTTGATCGAAAACAATATGGTAATTACGTATACATAGATAAAAAAAAACATTTCCTAGTATACGTTGATCAAACGAGGAAGTAAGCCTAGAATCTCATTACACCCATCTTGGTTAAGGGAGTCGTGCGGTTCCTAATAAGGGGGTCGATCATGGGTTTGATTGTGCACTTAGAAAACAAAGGGTCCTCTTACAATGTCGAGGTCTTTCTGTAATTGGCTACAAGATGTGCACTTAGTGGGTATTATTTGAAAAACCTTACAAATAAGTAAAGGCATAATCAGCCTATAATGTTCCTGTAATGTTAATGTTAATTTTAATAATAAGTAAAGGAATTTCCATGAATTGTTCATATAAATTGTTCTACTAGAGTCCCGTCACGCCTGTTTCTGGGAGCCTTCAGAGGGCGTACAACGGTTCACTAGCGCCACTTCTTTAAAAAAATATTATCTCGTGCCGGAGAAGGAATTATGAATAACGGCTCAATAAGGACACTCGATAAGTATGTCTAGAATTGTCTAATAGGTACCTTTTATAAAGTTCATATTGAGACACGAAACAACAAATTTCGATCTAACAATAAGCGGCCTAGCAATCCTCTAGATCGTATTTTGTGATCGTAGTTTGCGCAACTGCGGAGCATGAGGTCCTGGATTCGATTCCCGGGTCGGGCAAAGTGTTATTGGGTTTTCCCATCTGGAATTTCTCAGTAGCAGCCCGGAGTTTGGATTTGTGCCCGGTTGATGGCAATTGGCTTGCCCCCTGTTATATGGGACTTGAACATAACTTGCGAAATGTAGATTGAGCAGGGTGTACCCACTATGGTTACACCACCGTGATGTTATGTAGGTAGGTATGTAGAATCGAACAAGCTATTTGGTACACAGACAATAAATAACATTCATCTTTCCTTTTCATTTTTATTCTGTAGGTAAGAAGCAATATTGTGGCCTATTTTTGCCTGTCGCGCGACGAGTGGTGCCTTTATGTCGCGTGCGATTCGCGTCACGTATTGCGCCTGTTTAATGGCTTTTTCAAAAACTAAACATTTATAACTTATTTATACTTATCCTTCGCGGAAAACAGGCGTAACGTTAGGTACGTTACGCCTGTTTTCCGCGAAGGATTGGGCAGAGGTGTACCTATAGTACGCCCACATTTCGCCAGTTATGTTTAAGTCCCATGTAGTAGGGAGCGAGCCTATTGCCATCGACCGGGCACAAATCCAGACTCCGGGCCGCTACTGAAAACTTCCAGATGGAAAAACCCAATAACACTTTGCCCTACCCGGGAATCGAACCCAGTACCCCATGACATTATTTATTATTTAGCCATTATGTAAACTTAACCTACTCAAATTGCACAGGGCCGTATTAAGGATCACCTTTTAACAATCACTAATTAACTTTCCTCGATTTTTCATCATTCAATAAAGTACGTGCTCTGTTACATAAAAGTAAATAAACTAAACTTACTTTTTCTGTATTAATAAAGTCAAGTACAACTTGCTCATGGTCGCTTTCTAACTAGTTACTAGTGTGTGGCAACACTGACTAAACTGCGTCATTCTCTGTTTTATAATAGTACAGGGTGTATTTGATCTAGATGAGCTCACTGATGGAATACCTCGGAGATTCTGGCGCTGTCTTTGCTAGAAAAAGTGGCCATTTGATGAACCAACCAAATAAAGAAATCGTTTACAGTACGATACAGACGTAGAATGTCTCGAACTCAAAGCATTTATTTCAGTTAAACCATTTACAGGCACTTTTGTATTGTCAAGGAATCGGTCAGTCAGAAATATGAAGCTAGTTGCCCATTCCAAAGCGTAGTAGGTTCCTATGGAAAAGAACGGGCAAACAAACTCAATGGACACTCTTCGAAATTATACTATTACAAAATATTACTTAGGTACATTATTAGTCAGTTTTCTACTTTAAACTAAAGGAAAATTATGATCTCGACATTAATAAAGTTTTTGCATCTCAGAAAATATTAAGCCGTTTGCAAAGCTCAGAGAGCATGGAATCACCGCGCCCGCGCCGTCAGTATAAATAAAATTGCTCTTTGTACAACAACAATGAATGACAACAAGCCTACATAAACTAAGCTATTAAACTTTACGTGTGAATAACTTCTTACGCAAGACAAAGTAATTTTTATTTGACCTTATATACCTTTTATTGTTACATAAATCTTTGTGCCTTGGAAGGCACGTTAAGCCGTTGGTCCCCGCTGTCATTCATAAGTCTTTGACAGTCGTTAGGCTTAGCAAGCACTGGGCCGGCAGTCTCGACATAGATAGCGACGCTGTCGCAAACTACCGATCGCTAAATATTAAGGTGAAATCTCAGTGGTAGCCCGCCAAATTCAAAGTTTCTTTGAATTTGACGAATGATATGAAATTGATGATGATTATTCGATAAATATATAATTCCCACAGTCGAGAATCGCATTTTGATCAACATACGACGTAAAACAGGGCTGCAATTTCCAAAACACCAAAGAAAATGTTAATTTAGCAGGCTACAACTGAGGATTCATCTTAATATTTAGCGATCGGTAGTTTGCGACAGCGTCGCTATCTAGTCGAGACTGCCGGCCCTGGGATTAAACGCAGGTGGTTTTGAAATAGCTGAAACGCTAAACCGTGTAGAAGCACGCACTGGCGTTTACTCGATTTTATATAACCACCTTGGATTTCTGGCAAACAGTGTGTGTTGTGGCTTCTGTTTTAAAACTTAGAAAACGTTAACAACGCAGCCACCATAGCTACTGGGTACATCCACTAACTGATCAAAGACATTTGAAAGGATACTTTCGTAAAATGTACAATGACGTGCGAGAGCATCCCGATAAGTTTTTTAATTACTACAGAATGTCGGTCGTAGTTTTGATAAATTATTGCAAGCTGTTGGCCAGTATCACTACATTTCGTAAGACAATATCACCAGAAACCGAGTGCGGATAACCGCCATGCGTGCACGACCATACTATTACTATTGAATACAAAAAGATCGCGCGTTTTTAAATCGCTAGTCACTAGCAAATTACGTTTTTAAAATCAGTCACTGAAAAAAACCGCTAGTGCGTGCACTTGGATAGAAAGATATACATTACATTTTTCGGCGGTTTCAAACCGCTTGCTTTTAATCGCAGTGCGTGCTAAGCCTTACGGGTAGTCAGAACCCCAAAAGACTGTCAACCAGTCTTACCAAGGGGTATCATGTTACCCAGTAACTGGGTTGTGGAGGTTATTCGCTCCATGTCAAATACTGGTACTCAGCTGGATCCGGTAAAACTGGATGCAGATCCCAACATAGTTGGCAAAAGGATAGGCAGATTGAAATCTGTTCGAAGTATAGTTCACTTATTTCAAGTTGTTTACGTAAACACCATGTATAATAAGGCAACTTTGTTATGAAAGTACGTATAAATACGTGTAGGCATTGCTGTACTTAAGTTTCAAAGCGGATATGACGAGGAAAGTCTACTGGTATCAGCCGTGTCATGATAGTGTGTTGAAAGCTCACGATAATATTGTACGATACTAAAACGGCGGGGTAATTGCTTAACATACTAAAAGTAGGAATGCCTTTCATTTTGACAGTTCAACAACATTCATTGCGGTATTTACGAGTACGTTGTTGAGAAGACAAATTTTTCGAACATATGAAGCAATGGATTAGCAATAGGCTTCAAAATGATCCAGATTGTGACTGATAGTGTTACGTAATTCGGGTGCTGGTGTGAAAAGATACTTTAGAAACCCGAAAGTAATTTATTCTTCCATTTATTGTGTTTTTTTTTTTGTCAAGAACCTTCTGGTTACGGAGGTGAACATAATGGAGCTTTGCATATGTAAGCGGGCACGCCCTTCATGCCTGGAGGCTTTTATTTAGGTATTAAGTTCTGTTTATGTTTTTATTATTTATTTCTTTTTGAATATAGTTTAAAATGTTTTTTTTGGTAGGTACGAGTATATTGGCGTGTGCTAGCTGATATAATTATGGCAAATAATTGAATGTAATGTTTTGTGTTTTGTAATGTTAATTACTTACTATTGTATAGAATCCAGTTCTTCTACCTTAACAGACAGCTGTGCTGCTGGGCAGTTTGTTCCGCCACTTCTTCTTCCCAGCTAAAGCACTAGGAAGTGGTGAAGGGCAGGCGTTTTGGTGAACTGTCTCGTGTAATTTTGACATTCAAAAAGCACTAATTCTCACCCCAGTTTGAACAAATGACTTATGGTTTTATTGAATATCTAAGTTTCAACTTTTTTTGACGTTACTTTACACACGCACATTCTGGAATATCTAAGCCTGAAACAGGGTCGTTTATTAAACTTCCCAAACCATGACGTAGGTATAAACGACCACATAATTCCTTTATCGCTCTAAGCCTGAATGTCACTTGCACGTCATAAAACTACAAGGCCTATTCGTTGTGACATTTACATAGTTTCAACCTTAGTGCCAATTTCACCAATGAAACTGATCGCGATCAACACAGATGTGTTGCAGTTTAGATAAAACCGCGTTCAAGAGCTGTTATTGTCATCATTGTTGTGGAATATTCAGAATCAGAAATATTTATTTGCAAGAAAATACATACAAATTACAAGGAAAGATCTTATATCCTAAGAGACATTGTATTCTGCCTGCAAGCAAGCGTGCAAATTATTAACTTACATCTATTTTATGTCATTATTATCACGCAAGTAATAATAATATTGAAATCATTGAAAAATAATTAAGATTCACACTATCAGCTCTTGCACGCAGTTTCTTGAAATCAGCCCTTATAAGTTTCAATTTACTGGGAATTCTTGTCAAAAGTGGTAACGTAATTACGAGTTCGAAGTAGGTAACCTAATTAGACTAGTTTTTTTTTGTCATTATAACTGTTTTTACAGTCTTACGTGCCAGTGAAAACCGTAACTAATCCCACCCTGTAATTTTAGATGCTAGCTCTAAATACTGCTGATTCAGATTATCCCATACAAAATTGATTAGAAAACTTGATTAAAGTCAGATTATGCGCTTTTTCAGACTGCACTAATTCGGTCTGATAGTCAAAAAAATAGTAACAAAGTCAAAACTGTACATTGAATATTTTTGAAAAAAAGTTTTTGCTACGAGGTGTGAGAACGACTCTGATGTTTGAATTTTTGTCCGTTTGTCTGTTTGTCTGGATGTATATTCCGGATTGGCGCAAAAATGGCTTAAGGGATTTGGATGAAATTTGACACACAGCAAAAGCTAGTAAGAAATAATAGAGAGTCCTGCAGAGCTTGGGTCTCATAATTTTTATCTGCTATCGGCCTAGACATTTGCTTTACAAGGTCTGATTGAAAATAACTGAAAACCTCTTATGGGGTCATTGTCCGCACGACTACATATCAAGCTTTACATTTCCAGTATAAGCTGACTTCTCATTGTACGAAAAGCCTATAAAATACGAAGTCAGCTAAAACTGGAAATGTATAGCTTGATATAATTATCATCGTGTGTAGGTACCTATCATTATTATATTATGATAATAATTATTATGGGACCATACAATGAAATCGTAAAAATAAATCCCCTGCTTCCTACATTTATATTCCGAGAGTGGATATCCTATGGACCGCGCTACCGAGACAAAAAATAGCCTATGTCCAACTCCAGGGTGCCATCTATCTCGTTGCCAAATTTGCTAGAAATCTGTTCAGGGGTTTAGGTGTGAAAAGGTAATATACAGACAGAGTTATTTTCGAATTTATAATATTAGTATGGATAAGTTTCATAAAAAAAAAATCAGCTGTCCTTGTGTAAACTTTAGAAATTTGTTCCACCTGTGAATTTTCATAGGAAATATTTTGAAAAACTCTTAGGTGGAAACAATTTCCAAAGTTTGACGATTGATATGAAATTAATGATTATTATTCAGTAAATATATCATTCCTACAGTCGCGCATCTCATTTTGATCAGCATTCGACGTACAACAGAGCTGCAATTTGCAAAAAAACAAAGAAAATTTGAATTTGACGTGCTACAGCTGATGTTACACCTTTAGAAGATTGTATACAAAAACCCAGGATGAAAAGCAGCCTAGTCCTTCTCCAGGTGCCAGGCTACCTATTATATCTTACCAGTCAAATTTCATAACAATTGGGTCAGTGGTTTAGGCGTGAAAAGCTGACAGACATACAGAGTTACTTTCGCATTTATAATATTAAGTACTAGCTGCTGCCCGTGGCTTCGCCCGCGTTGACGTCGGAAATTATCCTACAGGAACGTGCTACCGGGATAAAAAGCCTATGTTACTCCTTATAACATCAGCTATCTGCCAGTGAAAGTCCCGCCAAAATCGATTCAGTCGTTTCGGAGATTACCCGGAACAAACAGACAGATAGACAGAAAAAAAATGTAAAAAATGTTGTTTTGGTATATGTACCGTGTATACATCCATATGCATTTAGTAAAAAGCGGTTATTTTAATATTACAATCAGACACTCCAATTTTATTTATCTATAAAGATAGATGTATGAATGAATTGAATAAAGTGAATTTAATACTACCTCTTCCTACATTTTGCGTTGCCTACATACAATCACCGCACTTAAGTTTAAGTTATTGTGGTCAGTTCTGTATAAAGCTCAGTTAGATCGCAGTTCATTCTAGTCTCAAGTAGACACCGGCTGGTCTTAACGGGTCGCCGCGTTAGCTTTCGCGTGTAATTAATGGTTTTCCACCACTTTCAACATCTATAGTAAAACTGAGCATTATACGGTATATTTAGTGTTTTACATCTCACGATGCCGATCGAGGGTATGTGGAGGTATGTTTAGGTTCACTAGTAGATTTTTGAAAGTCGTTACGGGTAGTCATAAACCCAAAAGTCTGACAAACAGTCTTACCAATGGGTACCGTATTACCCAGTGACTGGGTTGTAGAGGTCAGATAGGCAGCCGCTCCATGTAAAATACTGGTATTCAGCTGCATTTGGTTAGACTGGAAGCTGACCTCAACACAGTTGGGAACAGGCTAAGCAGATAATATTTGGCTTCACTAGTTCGCAATGGTAAGGTCCGCGGGCCTAAGGACCAAAACAAGGACCAGGTCCAAGTTTTTGTAAATACTGGTCCCGGCAGTCATTTGTAGATCTTTGACAGTCGTTCCGGGTAGTCAGAAACCCGAAAGTCTGACTAACAGTCTTACCAATGGGTATCGTATTACCCAGTAACTGGTTTGTGCAGGTCAGATAGGCTTTTATTTATATCAAAGTGTCTTTTAGGTACTGAATGTGGATGGCTATAAGAGTAGGGTAAGACCAAAGAAACGATGGATGGACTGTGTGAAAGATGATGTGGGTAGAATGGGGGTGACTACCGAGATGACGAGTAAAAGAGAAGTGTGGAAGTAAAAGACATGAGGCGCCGATAAATAGGGAAAGGGGCACAAGAGTGATGTAATTTAGGTACTCCGAGATGTCTCCTTATGCACAACTCTCACAAGACACATTTTTGGAAAAATCTCATCTCCTCAATCCGCAAAAGATATACCGGTTCTTTTAAAATGGAAAGTATAACACGAGTTTAAATCCGAGCAAGTCGTATATATTTTTATTGTTTCTGTACAATCAGAACGTTACTAACAGCCCATTTCGGTAGAAAGTAAACGCATTTCATTACCGCTCAGCTTAATTTATTTCTATTAATATTAATAGGTGATGTCAAATTTTCTAATTAAGACGCAATGAGGTTTATATTAAATTTGCTGTTTTTTTTTAGTTTGTTTCTCTGATTTTTTACGCACATTTGGCTTTGAAAGGGAAAAGAGTTTAGTTATGGTGTTTTTTTTTTTGAAAGAAGTAATTAAATTGGGTAGGTAGGTGATCTAGTGTGAAGATTTTGTAGAGTTTATTTTCCTTCTTTTTTTGTTTGTTTGTACTTTCATTGACATACTTAGAACAGAATAGAATACTCTATATTATTTACAGTCACCAAAATTTAATTTGTTAGATGAACTGTTTGTTTTCTATTAATTACTTAAATTAAATTTTATTTGAAAACATCCATCGATTTCTTACTAATCTTCAACTATATCCGACGATCCTGGTTACTTATCACTTTTGGTTACTGTACACCATACAAATTGCAGATATAAATGTAGAAAATTTACATAGGGTGACACAATGGGCGGTCTTAACGGTAAAAGCGATCTTTTACAGACAACCTTTGGATGGATTAAAGGGACACTTACACTTGTAAGGGGCACTTACATATTAGTATCTTGGCAAAGATATAATACTTAAACATATTTTATTAGTTGTAAAAAAATTGACCTCAAACTCAAATTCAAAACAATTTCAGTTTAACCATTTTACAGGCACTTTTGATTTGTCAAAGTTGTCAGTCAGTCAGAAAAATGATGCTTGTTTAACAACAAGCATAATTTTTAAGTTCATTCATAAGTTCCTATTTAGAAGAACGGGCAAGAAACTCCATGGATGCTCTTTTATAAATTATATTGTTACTTATTAATGGATAATTGTCTGGCCTTATTAGCCTTTACTCCACTGGGTGGCTGGGACGAAAAACTAAATAACAAAAAAAAAACTACTAAAAGGAAAATAACTTTCATTTCCGAAGTCGATGGCTTTCTTTTGTATTTTCGTTTTTTGCCACCGACTTCCGAAATTAAAGTTATTTTTCTCTTTGTAGTGTTTTTTTGGAAGTCGGTTAAAAAGTCGGTTTAGTTGTGGTACCTAACCCACATAAATTCGTTATACTTTCACTTGTTATTACAACAACATCAACATAATTTCACTAAGCGGAAAAATACGTATTATTGAAGCTAACTTAAAAACCACTCATCAGAACCAAACCAAATTTATATGGGACTACCCTATAAGTATAGTCTTACAAACAAAAGAAGAATTTTTCATATTGGTTTATAAAAGACGATATAAAAAAAAAAATTAAAAAAAAATACTTACAACCGCATTGAAAACCTCCTCGTTTTTTGAAGTCGGTTAAAAAGCAACAGACTGACTGCCCATCGGATATAAAGTGTTATCTGTCTACCTTCAAATTACTTTTATAATTTCAACGTTTAAAGTGTTCTCCACTCGGTTTCTCATATTATGAACAGTGTAAGCGAGTCGAGACACTTTCAAATTAATAACACAGAAACTAAAGCATTCGGGGCGCGTCTAGCGTGACGTTTAATATAATTAAATTCTGCGCCAAACGCTGCATGCCAGTCTTGTAAACACAGCCTAACCACGTGTCGCACTCGTCGCGTGAGCACGTGATCGTCGCGTACATTTTGTTCGGCGAACCCGAACACATCGTCGTGCCGACAGAGGCCTTCCGGTTTTCCGAAAAAATTAGTGACAAATGATAACGACGATCGGCCTAACACGGCTAGTCTGCAAGTCACTCCAGTCAGTCAGACACCTGTCAAGATGTACTGATGACTTGTAATCTAGGTAGATCATTTGTCACTCATTTGTTCGAAAAACTGGAAGGCCTCTGTCGGCACGACGATGCGTTCGGGTACGCCGAACAAAATGTACACGATGATCATGGGTTCACGTGACGTCCAACGTCCTGAATAAAATCTAATAAAATCATTATAACTATTAGGTAGGGGCCTGTTGTGCCCCACTTCAGGGCACCTAACTAAATAATAAATACTATTACATAATATTTTCGTTGTCACATAAAAAGTCAAACCTCGGTCTTTGGAGTCAAATTCTAAAATTCTCACATCTAACCTATCGAAAACGTTTTTCATTAACTTAAGTGAACATCAGACTATTTTATTTGAGAAAGAAATAAAGATGTTTGGCACAAAGAGCCAAAGATTTAAATCGTTTGATTTGCCCTCACCGTACTTATGAGTAGGTCGCGCAAAAACTGTCCATACTTAGAAGAGTGAGCTTACACATCCCATTTTTTGTAAGAGGGAGCAAGAAACCTATAGAATTGTCTTTTCAACGAAATACAAACGTGAGCAACTTTTGTCGCGGTCGGGCGAATCTAACGATTTAAATCTTTGCTAAGAGCTAGCTCTCGCTGAGTAGATACGTTTTTTTTTAAATAATTGCTTTTTTGATGTAGTATCTGGACGGCTATCTATCCTAAGGCCCGTTTTCAGTAACACTACTCTCGGCACTAAGCCGAGCGTTGAAAGTCCAACAGTTCGCTATAATTTAGGCATTCAATTTAGGAGTCACCTAGTGTTACTAAAACATGCATAAGAGTTAGCTCACGTTCGTACGAACGTAAAAATATCGCGGCGGGATTTTATCGCACATTGGATTTAGAGATAGAGAGCCCACTTCCGGTTTCTAAATAAATAAATAGCATTTACGAGTCTGAGTTTATTGATGTAAGATCTAAATCACACAAGTTGCAACTAAACGATCTGTAGAAAAAAGGCACACACACACACACATTTGTTTCAGGAAATACCTACGTAGTAGTCACATACCATCATTTATTGCCGTCAACAAATCTCTAAAACACATATATAGCGCAAAAAATATATTTTGACGCGTGGCCAAAATTGGAAATAGCGCCGCCATCTTTTTTAAATAAATTTCAGGTGTCATTTGACAAATGTTTACGAACAGCGCCCTTTATCAACGTCATTCGAGCGGCAAAAGATCTTTCTAGTAGTGTATGAGTCAAATCACAAAACTCTATTAAAATCATTCAGACAAGCCAGTATTTAAAAACTTAACCTTAAAGAAGCAATACAGTTCCATATTCAAACGACAACTATTCCACTGACCTAATCGGATCCTCAGCTCCGAAGGTTTCAGCGCGGGCTCCTCCAACACGACGGGCGGCGGCGGGGCGGGCGGCGCGGGCGGCGGGGGGGGTGGCGGCGGCGCCTCGTCGCCCGAGCTGCCGCCCGACGACACGCCGGACGACGCCGACGCGGCCTGCACCACGGTGGTCTCGTCCGACACCGACGCACGGCGACTGCCGGCTGCGGACGACAGGCGGCTGGCCTACGGGTAACAAAATAAATTAATAGGTGAATCAATCAACTCAGCCTATTGCAGTCCATTGCTGGACCTAAGCCTCTCCTATACTGCATTTGAAATAAGATTAGAAATTTATACAAACCTTTTTAACAGTCCATTCAACCGATTTTGGCTTCTACCCCGTAGGCATAAGGATGTCATTAAAAGCAAAAACGTGGTTACAATACCAACTGTTTACTGCAGCTGCCATTTGTCATGCTACCAGCGCAATATAAGTCAAAATCGGTTGAACGGACTGTAAAAAAGGCTTATTTGTTTTTCTAATCTTATTTCAAATGGAGTATAAGCTTCGCCACAACATCCTGTCCTCCGGCTTCCGCATCCAGTCAGTCCCAGCCACCTTTATAAGGTCATCGATCCATCTAGCCGGGGGTTGGTCCCAGCTGTCATTTGTATATCTTTGACAGTCGTTACGGGTAGTCTGAAAGTCTGACAACCAGTCTTACCTCAGCGTGTTACCCAACGACTAGGCTGTGGAAGTCAGATAGGCAGTCGCTCCATGTAAAATAGTGGTACTCAGCTGCATCTGATGAGATTGTAAACCTGAAAGACGGGCGTTTTGGGGGACTGTCTCATGTAATTTTGATATTTAAAAAGTGCTGATTCTCAACCTAGTTTTAATAAATTACTGCCGGCTCGACTGCAAGTCTGAACAAGAAATGACATAGGTAACGTAAACTTACGAAGTTCTGAGCCTTGTGTGTCAGAGCTGCCAGTTTGGTTGCTATCGTAGACTTGGTCTGCGCCTCTGATACTGGAGTCACCTCCTCGTATGCTTTGCTTGCGCTATGTAAAATAAAACTAAGATTAGATACTATTTTCCAAGTAAATATAAGATTGACATTAAGGCTCATTTGCACCAAAAATCACTGAATGCATAACCATCATTCTGTCTCTTTCATCTTCAAACGATTGACAGAAATAATAATAGGTAAGTAATTTATTTGTTCAAAAATAGAACGATGATGATTCGTTTGGCGCTCAACGCATTTTAATGATTTGTTGTGCAAGTGGGGCTAGAAATTAATGATTTATGAAACTGACACACTACGTCAATGTGCTGAGTAACAGTCATTTATACAACTGTCACAGAATGACCGTTGTGATTCGAATATACGAACAATTTAAATTAATAGTCAATTTGCAAAATAACTAATTTCCCTGACTACCACTGCTGCACCTACATGAAATTTTAATAAATAAAAGTAAATTGGTACCAAACAGCCTTAATTTTCTTCCTGGGACTGTTTTTAATTAAAACATTGACATTGAGTTAAAGATTGACAAATATAATCGAATTTGGATTATGATTCAGATGTCATAATTACTCTTTTTTCAGTCGTCAAGTGTTATAATGGGGATTAAATCTATTAGCCTGCATAATGTTACGTTAAACGAGGGACATACTCTAAATTAAATAAAAAAAGAAAAACTTTTATTACTTACTATGGGACCAAACCTGGAACATGAAAAAAAAATCTGCTGTTCGCTACATTTTGTCAAGTTAGGCGAACATAAATGTATGTAGCACGTAATTTTTTTTTTCGATTTTAGGTTAGGTCTCTAAGGAAAATTTGTTCATTTTCATGAGCACTACAATCACTTAAAATGTCCCTCGTTTAACCTTACACCCTGTATGTGTTTAACAAGTGGCTTACGTGTCAATATTGTCTTTGGTGTTGTAGTCGACCACGAGCGCGGCACTGCCGGGGCGGCTGTGGCTGCCGGAGTCGCGAGAACTGCTCCTGGTGAAAAATAAAGAAAATTACACAAAGATACGATGGGATTTCCCATTGTAAATTTCTCAGCAGCCTTAATAGATGAGTTTCCAAAAAACGCCGATACAAAACTTTTACTTGTAAATAGAAATCTAAGTTCTTCTACGTTTCTAAGTATAAAAAATACCAAATTCCATACAAACTTTCATCCCATATTTCACCTTGCTTAGTGCTTACCTTCATTATTATAAAGTACGCATGTGCAAAGTATGTTTGTGCAAAGTACGCTTGTGCAAAGTACGCTTGTGGAAAGCACGCTTGTGTAAAGTATCATGCTGCAGATCCAGCGGTTTGGTTTGTGCGTTGTCTGTCAGTGGTAGGGGAGCCCATGAAGGGATTTCGGGATTTACTAAAGCGCAGCAGATTAATATATAGGGGGATACCTTGTACCCGGTTAAGTACCTTAACCAAATATGAGCCCGATATATATGGCCGCCCGTCAAGGATAAAGGATCAGATTAGTAAAAAAAAATTGATCATCAGAAATTCTCGAGCGCGTCAGATTAAGGTAGGGTGAGTTAATTACATGCTAAAAAGTGTATATTCCACTAATCTGACAATTTGAGAGTGACGAAAAGAAAGGAGAGGGCTACAAAGTTGTAAAAAAAAAACGTCATCTCGACATTCTCGAGCGTGGCTAATTTACTTTTTATTTCAAAGGAACTAATTCAAGGATAACGAAAAATATATAATCTGACGATTTCCACCAGCCGAAGTAACCAAAAAATCGTAGATAAAGTTTAATGCGTGCAGCTGCGTGATGCATATATTCCCCTCTCCGCGTTTCTATTTCTCTGTCACTCTTTCTCTATCTATTACTCTCTCACTCCGTCCCCACTCTGGTTTCTGTTGCCATGACCATGGGTGGTCAGCTTTCTAAGCGGCCAATGCCAACAATGGCAGGATTTGCAAAAAAAAAAATAGCTCTGTACGAAAGAATGAGATAGTTGGATTCATAAAGAACAATGGCGAATTCTTATTTGAAATAAAATTGAACGTCTAAAAGTGACACCTAAACGAATGAAATTTAATTATATAAATACGTTTTTTTCAACTATCACATTATCTAGATAAGGCCGAGTAAAAAAAATATGTTTAACGCAAAGTCATTTGACTAGTTCGTTCTAAAAGATTAAGATATTGTTGGTTGGATTGGTTTAGTATTGCCATTTTATATTTATTTTCCTAAATAGTAGGTACAGCGTAATTGTCGTGGTGCTTTTATCATTTTTAGTTTGTTATTATATTAACATGGAGTAAATGAATTAGTAACACATTTATTTTGTGGTACCTATATCTAAGTTTATTCTGTGTTCTTACTTAGATAAGCATATTGCAGTAAAATGGGAAAAATATCAAATGTTATGGCTATTCTGAACTAAAAAGTCTAGTACCTATTTAAATTCAAAAGGAAAAAAATTGCTCGGTTGTTGACATTGACAACCATTGACAGTTTACAACTCTTGACCAGAAGCTTGCGCTCTGTCCTATGTTGTTCTAAAGTTCAACACTGAATATCTATTAATCTCCGCGTTCTCTAACGAAAACTCTTACACAAACTAGCTCAGAAAATGACGCTGAGTTTTATAATGTATTTTTCATTTAAAGATGTAATAATTTAATTTCAAATAAAACAATGTATGGGAAGCTGCCATTGTTCTTTAGATACCCGACTGAATACTTACCTACCATATTGGTATTTTTTGTTATTTGAAATATATAGATGATGGACATAGCGAGTGTTTTTTTAAAAGTAATTTGATTTTATTATAGAAAACATGGTGTTAAAAATTTGAATAACATGTTTCTTTTTGTCAGATTAGGCGAATCCCTGAAGATAATCGTCAGATTATGAGACAGCACGTCTAGGACATAAAGATGAACCATATATATCTTAATCTGACGCGCTTGAGTATTTCAAAATGGCGATATTTTTTTGCACATTATAATAATAGCCGCGAGTTTGCGTCACATCGAAATCGTCAGATTATTGAATGAGACCTTTTTTTTAGGTTCACATAACATACTCTTAGAAAATCTGACGCGCTCGTTTTTTTTTTTTTTTTCATTTTCAACCCTGACTGACCACCCGCATCATGCAAACGGTCAGATTAACATACGTACAATATTAAAAATACGTAGGACATTGATGCTAGCAATATCTGACGCGCTCGAGTATGTCCATGCAACAGTTTTTTTTTACATATTTGAAAATCTATAGCCGCTCCCCCCACCGATGAAAAGGTATACATTATATAACATTTTTTCTTCTTATCATCTAAACTTTGCAACCCAACAGGTCTCTATGACGCTCGAGTAAATCCCCATTTAGCATCGTGGGCTCCCCTACTACAGGGAACGAACGAAATTAAGTTTTTGATTAAGTAGAATATTACAAGAAAAACCCAAACCCACCTTCGTCTCTGATGTTCCTCCCTGGGTATGTAGATGTCCTCATAGTGATGATCACGCCGGGTAGCCTCAGCACCACTGTCACTGTCTGACTGCTCCTGCGCAGTCGTTGCCTCCACTGAGCCGTGGATCTCTGCCTTCACTGCACAAATGGAATGAATGTGAGAAAGGTTTATTGAGGTTGATTTGATGAAGCGGGGTGATGAAGATTGAAGATGCAAAGTTCTTAGCCCAGGAAGATAAGAAGTTTTGTCTTGACATGGTCTTTTGTTGGAGTGAAAAAACAAGTTATTGTGGAAACCAGTATTTTCGAAGACAGAAGCAGTTTGATGTAGGTATTGAGCATAAGCTGACTTGTTTTCTAGTGGTGTTTGAAAATTGCAAGCTAAATTAATTACAAATTTCTCATAATTAATGGATGTGCTGCAAGGCGGTCCAGATTAAAGAAACAACGTCATCGATTTTGAAAAAAAAAATGATACCAAATAAACCTTCACAAATTGATTTACAATTTTGTTTTATCATCGGTGTATCAGCTATCCTTTCATTGGGACTGAATAATAAAGGTATTGTATTGACGACGACTCAATCCATTTGAAGGCTATACATGAAAACAGATAAAAGCAACAATAATACAGCACATTAATAGAATGGTGCGAATACAGTTGTTGTTCCAGAAATGGATGATAAGCAGCAGCTTGCGCCAATTCCATAACTCCTTACCGGTCATAATGGAGTCTTCCGGCTCTTCAGACTGCCTCGACCCTGGACAATAACGATATTCTAACTATTGGCAAATTGAAGATTCAGTAACGTAATCATAATATCCTTTCCATTCTTATCAATCAGCTATGTTAAATAGGCATCTAACCTAGTTAGCCCTTTTAGATTACTTGTGATTTTTCATATTCAGTTCCATAGATACTAATAAGACCAAGGGGCTCGTGGCTAAGTGACAACAGGCGCACGGGTCGATCGATCAGGTTAAGCTACGCTTGCCGCCGTTGCTCCGTGGATGGGTGACCATCTTTAAATATCAAGACCCCTCTGTGCCTCGTTAAGCACCTTCAGCTGTTGGTCCCAGCTGTCATTCGTGGATCTTTGACAGTCGTTACTGGTCGTCAGAAACTCGATAGTCTGACAACTAATATAACCAAGGGGTCACCTGTTACCTAGTAATTGGGTTGTGGAGGCCAGATAGGCAGTTGCTCCGCGTAAAATGCTGGTATTCAGCTACATCAGGTTAGGATGGAAGGTGACTCCAAAAACAGTTGGGAAAAAGCTAGGCTGATGAGATACTTGTAAGACCAATTTTTATTACAAAACTATTCCGTACATAACACCCAACTTTTTCAATGTGAACGATATAGAACGAACTACCCAATATCCCCGAACAGCACAGTTTTACCACTCTTATGAAATTTATTGTTTAGTTTTTGGGTCATCTGCACTTATTGCTTGCGTTTGATCACTGACTCTTCAATCCCTGATTTAAATTCTTCTCCTGTCAGCTTTTAAGACTAATATTATTAAGCCTTTACCAGTCATAGCAGGTGCCTCCTGCCCCTCAGCCGGTGCCCTGGGACCTGGTGAGCAAGTGTGGAACAGGTCGCGCACGCGCTGGTACAATGCCGCCGGCGCTCCCGAGCTGCTGTTGTTGTTGTGCAGGAACCAGCCGCTTGCGGCGTGGTCAGCGTCTGATGCGGAGCAAGCTATGGAGGAGAGAAAGAGATAATATTGGGTTTTGGACATATTGGGCACGAGTATGTTCACTAAGAAGAACCACATAAGTAAGCTGGTTTGGGAAAAATTACAAAATAAACGAAAAAAAAAGAACAATGAACGTATTACAGTAGGCAGATGTGTGTGCCAAAAGTATTTTAAATAACCTATAACAACATACAATATCTCTATGTACGAGCGAACTGCTCGTACAATTTCGGTCCTTCGAGCCGGATCACCACAACTTCTGGTTTTTTTTTTTTTTTTTTTTCCTATTTGGCAGCTCGTAGTTGTGACCACTAAGGTCCTGGCTACTTAACCGGGCAAACCTGTGGGTGCCTTAAGCTACTAACTTAAAGCCTCCAGCCAGGAGCGAACAATACTTAAAATTTAGGTGACCGCACGCTAAGGGCACCCCCTGTGGGGTACGAACCTCGGCTTAGGGCGTCACTGAGGGGAGGGTGGCAAGATGGGACAGGCTGGATCTAAATTATATTATTATTATACTGGGGAATTTAAAACTACAGGCTCAGCTACGGCGCGGGCTGGCGCGTCGTCGAGCAAGGGTCGGGGGGGGGGACAATTACGTCGGGGGCGTCGCGTAGGACCTCGGCGGCGAGGTCGGAACGATGGCGGTCTGTGTTTGTATACTGTACTGGTGGCCCTACTGGTCTCCTGGTCATCGGGGTCGGACAGGGCATGCCTTGGACGGCGGGTACGACTAATGCGGGAGGGGGCATATCTGGCAGCCTCGACAACCAGAGGGTTGCGATGTGAGGCCGCGGAGTCGAAGAAGCGCTTGGAAATGCGCTTCATGAACTGACGAATAGTGGGGATTTTAAGGTCGAGATGGAGGATCTCGTTCCGAACGAACCAAGGGGAGCCGGTTGCCCTACGGAGGAACCGGTTTTGGAGGGTCTGCATCCTATGGATGTGGTGGGGTTTCGAGTGTGCGAAAACCACACTCGCGTAGGTCATGATGGGACGAATGCACGCTGTGTAAATGCGCAATTTGCACTTGAGTGACAATTTGCTGCGTGCATTCAATAGGGAGTGGAGTCTACCGAGAGCGAAAGCGGCGCGCGAACGCGCCTGCTTTATGTGCTCGCCGAAAGAGAGTCTATGGTCCAGAGTGACACCCAAGTATTTGGCTCGCTTCTCCCAAGGGATAGGCTTGCCGAACATGGTGATCGGACGGGACTTCTGGAATATGCAGATATTAGGACTATATAGAGGGAGGACTAGAATCAAGCAACAGGCCAGTAATTCAGTTTGGACTTTCTAAACGCAATAAGTCCAATAATGGCGTTCATAAATCAGATCCAGTTAGGGTGGTAAACTGTAAGGAACAAACATGTTGTCATGAACTTCTGGGTATAATTATTTATCAAGAATATTTGTTAATTCAGAATTAAAATAATATGTACAAAAATAACAACGTCTACCTAATTAGACAAAAAAAAGTTTTACTGTGTGGCTATGATTAAGCCATGAATTAATAGAAATTATATTTATTGCTTGCGAGTAAACAGTTAATTACTTCTTTAAATTGAAAGCATCCGCCTTTTTTTATAATCCTGACTGTGCAATATGGAATAGGCTTATGTCCAAGCAGTAGACTGTAATAATCGTACTGATTGATTGATAACAAATTACCTAGCGTAAAGCCGCATTATCCGACTCAATTATAATATTGCATAAAACCAATTCTTCATGTTCAGTCAATCCAAACTCCAAACTATGATTAATCACCTTACACCTACGATTAAGTACCTACATTACATAAATTCTAAAGATTAGTGGAAAATTGCAGTATTATCGGATCATGTGTTGCGTTATGTATGCCTTAGGCAAGATACTTTTACCTAATGGGGTAAATCAAGATTGTAATTATTACCGAACACGATATACAGAGCAGTGGTGGCCCAGTGGAATCGGCCCCGACTTACAAGATGTAGGTCGTGGGTTCGAACTCAGGCAGGCGCTTTACTTTGTGTAAATAATTTCATCACCACTGCTCTCAAAACGGTAAAGGAAAACATCGTGAGGAAACCGGCATGTCCCAGAACAAAAAATTCGAAGACATGTGACATCCACCAATCCGCACTGGGCCCGCGTGGTAGATTACAGCTCTCTCAAAGAGAGGAGGCCTGTGTCCCAGCAGTGGGAACATTATAGGCTGATTATGATGATGACGATATACATTTCATCAAATTCCATAATAACATCTAAAATTTCATAGTCCATTAATGGTTTTACCTGTTCTTTTTTTGTTTAGGGTTCGTTAGTAATAACTGTTATTCATGCTTATGTTGTGGCTGTACTTAAATTAATTATTTAATGCAGTAGTATAGATAATAATTTATGAATATATAGATTAACAACACGCTTATTTTTAACGCATAAACGGCTTTAACGACCCAGGATAAACAGCTATTTGCGTAAGACTACTTGCTCGAATTTCCGATTACTTGAGTGCGGTTGATAGTTCTTCCTTCTTCCCCTATTTTTGTAATGAAAATATAAAACAACCAATAAGTGCGTAGATATAATAGATAATGTTTAATTCTTGGTCTCACAGTCATCTGTAAGATTTATTTTGCTCAAGAAAACGGACGCTGTTATCTCTCTGAACAATTTATTATTATCAAAACATGAGATGTTCTCGTCAAACTTTTCAAGAACAAAAGTAAAATAATGCTTGTAAGATAATAAAGATGGTGTACTTAAAAATAAACTACATACATAAATACAATACACTACCTATAACTGCTTATCCTTTCGCGAAATACATAATATAGATAACTAATACTCGAGAAATTAATCACTGAACACACCGTATTCTAAATCTATAATATCCACCCAGTCTTGTATCAAAGATCTCGTGACCACATCCATCTTGAATACCCAGCAATCAGAGACTATAGAAAACCCCAACTCACTAATGAAAATATTCACCAAAAGCATATAAAAAGAAACAAGAATAAAAGCGATGTGCACCACACATTGCTGGTATCCTCTCTATTTTTCTAATTCAGGAGCGCGGAAAGCTCGACTGCTCGCGACCGCGGCAGGAAAGCAACTGCTCAATAGGGTGAAACAGTTACCTAAACCTGCGTACGCGCTTCCTGGCGATTCACTTCCGTCGTGTTTACAATTAGATGCGCTTGATTTTTCACGCGCTTGCTCGGCTAATTTAATGGTATATGGGTGTTGTGATTATACCTACATGTCTGTCATGCTGTGAAAATAATCTAAAGAGGTAGACAGAGGCCGTCTATCTATGGACTATCTAAGTTGAACAAAAGTACAGTTGGAAGCTAAATTAGAGGTCTTTGCTTTTTAAATTAAATATTATGCGATTATGCGTAGGAAAACCATGTGTGTGGTGCACAGTATGAGGGGGAGCTGTAACGGCATCCTGAAAATGATAGCGAACAGAATGGATTCGGCGGTCATGCGTCGCTTCACTGACCTGCATGTGACAGGTGCAGGTTAGTGAAGAATTATATTGTTTCCAATTTTATTCCCATTGTTATTTTAATTGTACTAACATAATTTATAAAATTTATGTTATCTACTAACCTCTTCTATGGGCTGTAGTTGTCTGAGAATAAACAATTTTTATTTTATTTTATTAGCTAGTAAAATCATACTCAATTATACATAGAGCTTAATTTAAAACTTTAAATGGAATTTCACAACGCGTACAAAAGCGGATTTTTTGTTGGCCATTCCGATAACAGTTATTTTTTTTTCTGTTACTTTTTTGTTTTTGTTTTAGTTTTCGAATCTAAAACGACAATGGTTGTAGTCATAGCCCTACTTTTTATAAGCAGACCTCAAGAATAGAAAATATATAACATATCATCAACCATATTATCCCCGATTGGTACCTAAGGCAGAGACGTAGGTACATATAGTAGTACACCCACATTTCGCCAGTTATGTTTAAGTCCCATGTAATAAGGGGTATGCCCATTTCCGTCAGCCGGGCACAAATCCAGACTCCGGGCTGTTACTGAGAAAACCCTGATGAAAAATCCAATAACACTTTTCCCAACCTGAAAACGAACCCAGAACCTCATGTTTACCAGTAGCACTTGCTACCACTAGACCATCTAGGTATTTAGGTAGTACTAGAAAATACTTGCTTCATATTTCGCCTCTGTAATATTTAGAATTCGATGATGACTGAATGATTGCATAGATATTGATATTTATGGCCGCTGAAAAACCTATGAAGTAAAGTAACAGAAAAGGAGTACCTGTTTGCTGTTAGAAAATAGTTCTTGGAAATGTGGATAATTATTACGTATTCTCACACTTATTTCTTATGTGAACATTCAGTAATAATAGGTAAGTAGGTTTATAACACTTCAGTCATAGTTCAGCTACATGATTCATGAAAATCTAAATGTATTTCTTGTGGGCAGTTTAGTGAGACAATTTGCACCAAAAGTATACAGGGTTATTGCTGAAACACCAGCAACCTCTTAAGGAGTCATTGTACTCATCATTATAAACAACTTTTACTGTGGACCAAACTGAAATCACGAAAAATATATCAGCTGTTCCCTACGTTTTGACGTGTTATGCGAACATAAATGTAGTGGAAAATCTGTTTTTTTTTCGCGATTTCTGGTTTGGTCGATAGTATAAGTTGTTTATAATGATGAGTACAATGACCCCTTAAGAGGTTGCTGGTGTTTTACCAATAACCCTGTGTACAGGTTCAAATTAAATTATGTAGCGAAACTCTGCAATCGTGATGGGTATAGACATCAAAACACGATAAAATAAAAATGAAAAAGATTTGATATGTTTTTTTTTATGTTTGGGTCAACGACAGCTGGTAATGTTATCATTTGAAGTATAAGTTGAGAAGATCTGTTTTCTTTTGTTTTATCATGTTATTATATAGATACCCATCACGTCTGTGAAGGTTTTTTTTTAGTCTTATATTTTAAGTGACTATTCATTTGGTCGATGACCCCCACAAAAAATATCATCAGTATTTTTTTTGTTTTATCTTGTTTAGATGTCGATACCCATCACGTCTGCAGAGTTTCGCTAGCTAATTTAATTTAACCCTGTACACGTACAAGGAGCAATTGAAATATCTAAAAACCTTATAAGGGGTCTTTATAGTCTTCGTTATGAACAGGACTAACTCTGCTGCTGAACAAATTAGCTGTTCCCAACGTTTTAAAGAGTTCAGATATAAGCGATACTTACCACTGTCGCGCTTGGTAGCGATACCGAATCTTTGGACCAGTATCGCTACCGAGTGTGTCAGCGATATCCCATATGGATTCGGTATCGCTACAGTTCGCGCAAAACTTTATGAGCCCTCTGAACGTAGGCCCGAGAACGAAACCGCGCATGGTACAGTTGAATGAGAGCGAGAGAGTTCCCTCGGACACCTATATTATGCTTACTGCGCAGCTACTTGGTGCAACTTCCGAGAGTTCATAAAGTTTTGCGCGAACTGTACCGAGCGTGATAGCGATATTGCTTAGATCTGAATAGGCCTTTATGCGAACATAAATGTATGGCGCAGCTGATTTTATTTTGCGAATTCAGCGTTGGTCCCTTAGTAAAAGTTGGTCATAATGGTTTGTACAATGTCCGCTTAAGAAGTTTTCAGTTTTTCAATTACACCTTGTATTAAAGACTGGTTCTAAAACTGATAAACTTTTTCCCAAGATCACTACTATTTACATTTCGCAATAAAAATCAATAAAATAGTAAAAATTCGCAAACCGGTCGTGCCCCAACGCGTCTAGTCAGAAATACCTCCAACTTTAATCGATCACGATTAGACACAACCTGTCTCAAGTCTCAACGCATCTCATCGTCATAATACTCGAAGGAAAACCAGTTGCGTCTTCAGTAACCGATCCGAGTGTTACGTTCGTGTAGGTAAAGATACGAGCTTATAGCGGCGAGCATATTAGTATATTATATAAATTACATACAGGGTTATTAGTAATATGTCGGCAATCCATTAAGGGGACGTAGGGGAGGTGATTTGCAACCAAATGACCCCTGATGACCTCTATGTAAATGTCAACCATTTTCGAGTAATTTGACATTTTATATTTTTTGGCGGAACACAACTTCGAAAATTTATAAAAAATATGCATGATTTTTTTAAATATATTATTATCTGCTTCTACTTCAATACATAATAATCAACCTTAAACTGAGATTAACTTTAATAGTTTTAAATCAGAGCTACAATTTTCATCATTTTGAGCAGGAACTTTGACTAAAATAGTTGAATTCTGCAAAAAAATCACGATAGACTTTATCGGCAGAACATTCCAACAACATGTACAACTTCTCAGCTATCCAATGAGATACAATAAGATACGAGTACCAGGTATCTTCAAAAAAATATAAAATGTCAAATTATCCATAAAGGTAACAGTTCAGCTTTCAGTATATTCCATCCAGGCGATTCACGTTCCTATTTTTTGTTGTACACAAATTTCAGAGACATTGATAAAATATTACAAGGGCAGTTTAACTCAGAATTGGGTTTTCTAACAGCAAACCTCAGTGCAAAACGATTTGCACATGAGGACAGTTAATAAGTGCACAATATCCAGACTAAAAAAAAACATTTATATACTTAATCTACTTCTTGATAACCAACTGCATCTGGTAAGACTGGAGGCCGATCCCAACACAGTTGAAAAAAAAGGCTAGGCAGACGTTGCATCTACTTTTTGTGGTACAAAGTTGTGTAACACAATGCGTGCGTGTTCGTCGCAGTCAAGAACCGGCTTAACGGTCTGCGACCGACCTTGCGACGTAATAAAGACCTCCGGTTGACTCTTACTTTCATCTCGGGACGCTAATCTCTGGTATTCGTGTATTGGAAAGCAAAAGTGCCTAATATAGCAGTTTTATGATGAGAAATTCGGAATGTATTGCCGATTTCTTATACATTATGGTTGGGATCATCAATTTTGAGGACCGTTATGATATTTATTTATAGAAACTTGTTATGATGCTTTTAGAGATGTTTTTTCGTTTTTTGTTGCGGATAAAATAGTTTACTTTTCAAATATGGCGGAAGTGTGCTGGTAGGTATTGGTGTCAACAATTATAGGTCAATAACATTTTGGTTAATTCTGTAGAACACAATGTGCTATAATCCTCCCAGACACTTTTATGCCTACTTGCCCTTCTGCCCAGCTACTTACGATAAGTTTCCAAGCCGGTCTAAGCCCCTGTAAACTCATTCCAAGTGCCTCCAAGACCTATTTTAAACGTCAAATGGTACACAAGTTTACCAAGGGTAGCTTATAGGTATGCTAAAAGACCAGAAAATACTTTACCAATGTACCTGAACTCTCCTCCCGGCACGAGTTATGGTGCGTCCAACTGGAATACTTTTACGGCAGAACCTGCCAATTGCAACGCATTACGATGTTGCACACTCCTTCTAACCTACAACCCTGACCATTTTGGAGCTCAACCTAATCAAGCTCACCACACCCGAAAAATATCCAATATCCAAAATATATATATATATATACCTGAACTCTCCTCCCCGGAGGAGCTATGATGCGTCACACTGGTAGACGTGGCCCTCTGCATGGGGTTCACGTACAAGCCGTCAGCAGGACCCGAGCGAGCGGAGCTAACCGAGCCAACGGTGGACGGCAACGAGCCCCGTCGCTCCTGCACGGAGTTGCGTCGCTCTCGCTCCGGTGCGTGCAGGTAGAAGGGGGAGCGGGTTCCGTTTATATTGATGCAGTTTGGTAAGGCGCACTGGAATTTGAGTAATTGGGGGGTTAGTAAAATAGATATTAATTATTATTTAGAAAAACAACTCTTAAAATCAGGCTTCTGACAATAATACGAGCATTTTTTGCTATCTTCTGTAAAAATGTAAAGAGGTGTATTTTTACATTTTGGGTTTCTAACAAGCAGATATTTGGACCTATCTTAAAATAGCAATCCAATCCAAAGAAGGCAATCCATTTAAGGCGGATCCTTCAGGGTAGCCCGCGAAATTCGTACGTTCATATTACCCTATTGAATGACTATTTCATGAAATCATGACATTTGAGGGCAATTCTAACTTATGGAGTTGTATTGCTGATTCTAATGATTATAATTCTGTAAAGTCATATTTGATACGGTCGCGAATCATATTTAGATCACCATACAACCTGATACTGACCTGCAAATTGCAAAAAACGTAAGAAAATTTGAATTTCGCCGGCTACCCTGGCGCATCCCCCTTAAGGAAATGGATCAGCCACTTTGATGCTTGATAAAAAAAACATATTTTCGAAAAGAATGAAAAGCAACGGTCAAACTGTATGCAAGTTATTACGAAAATCATTAACATCGTCTAGAATGCATATTGTATAATATAAACATAATAAAACAACAAAGTGATAAAGAAAGCATTTCGTTACCAAATGCAACCTCTTGCGTAACTCAACAAACTCTCAACAAAAACTCAACTTTAAAAACAAAACAGTGTTAAAAGAAAAACAAAATAAAGTATAGTACAAACACAAGTTAGTAACAGTAGTCGGTAACTTGGAGGTCGCAGGTTCAACCTTAAGTAGATCATTCACGATCGACATAAAACCATAGTAAGTCTTTGAATGTAACTCATAACTCGCGAATACAAACGAATGCTGATTTCCATGTTCATCAATTATTAGATTTGTCGTGTATATTAATTTGAATTCAGAACTAAGTACTTTATTGTTGTTTTCACAAAAACAAAACAACAGTAAAGTACTTACTTCTGAATTCAAATTATTATACACGATAAATCTAATAATTGATGGACATGGAAATTAGCATTCGTTTGTATTCGGAAAAACGATGATTGCCGAGGGACATTAAGAAAATAGTTGTAGTTTACATCATTCACGATCGACATAAAACCCGTAACTCTTATCTCGGGTAGATAAGGTAAAAATTTGAATGATAGCCGAGAGTTTGATCAAACTCAGGCTTGTACAGATTTTAAATGACATTCTTTTATTTTTGAAAACAGAAAGATTATAAACTCTTTTTATTAAGAGTTGCTGAATTGCAGCTAGGACTCTGTTTGTCTCAAAATTCGTCTCGCTAGTCCGACCCTTGTGTCACTTGTGTATATTTTACTCAAATTTAGTCTTCACAGAAATATTATCTATATTTTAACAGTTTGAAACTAACAAAATAGGTACCTAAATCTTCGTTATGACAATCGTTCAATCCACAGCAATTTTCCCACCTAAATATACAAGGTGTAGGTACCTAATTGAAATAACTGAGTACTCATTGTACCTACTCATCATTAGGAACAACTCTTACTACGGGACCATGCCATCAAGTCACGAAAAAAGTCAGCTGCTTCATAAGTACATATCTTTGCATAAGTGGACAAAACGTAGGGAACAGCTAATTTTATTCGTGACTAGCTGCTGCCCGTGGCTGCGCCCGCGTGGACTTTGGAAATTATCCTACAGGAACGTGGTACCGGGATAAAAAGTAGCCTATGTTACTCCTTATAACATCAGCTATCTACCAGTGAAAGTCCCTTCAGAATCGGTCCAGCCGTTTCGGAGATTATCCGGAACAAACAGACAGACAGACAAAAATTGTAAAAATTGTTATATTGGTATATGTACCGTGTATACATCCCTATGCATTTAGTAAAAAGCGGTTATATTAATATTACAAATAGACGCTCCAATTTTATTTATCTGTATAGATGTATAGATTACAGTAAGAGATTAAATGGAATTAATGATCTCTTTATTTTTCTTATATTTGACGTTTCAATCGTACAAAAATTAAGTAAAGGTATCTAACTTAAGTTTTATTTAAAGTTAGATGAATAAAATATAAAGAGGCATAAGATACAAGTCCGTAGCTGACTGCAGGCAGCAGCAGCAGGCGACGTGTCGCTGCGACACTACTGGTTTCTATGTATTTCTATGAAAACGACGTGTCGCTAGCTGCGGAAGGTATTTCATAGAAATACATAGGAATCAGTAGTAACATAAAACATAACATAACATCACGCCTGTATTCCCCGAGGGGTTAGGCAGAGGTGTACCTATAGCACACCCACGTTTCGCCAGTTATGTTTAAGTCCCATGTAATAGGGGGCGAGCCTATTGCCATCAACCGGGCACAAATCAGTAGTGTCGCGGCAATATGTCGCCTGCTGCTGCTGCCTGCAGTCAGCTACGTATTTGTACCTTTAGGAGATATCTAGTTATCTCAATATTCCCTCATATAAAAGATTATACTCACTCGTGCCTCCCCCGGCGCACATGCGCAGGAGTGTATCGCCTTGTAGGAGGAGAGCTGCTTGTTGTCCGCGCCCGCTGCGCCCGCGGCCACTAGCACGTTCAGGCACTGTGGAAGGGAGACAGTTTTAGTCGTAGAATGACGGTTAAAAATATTGTGTGATGGTGGAAAAATAGGAAAATACATACAAAAAATGAGGGGCAATTCCCATATTTTTAAAAACCAGTCTCAATAAAAAAAAAAAATTAAAAAAAACGCCCGATACAAACATAACCTTTAAAGCTATTTTTATTTCCTCCTTCCTTTTCTTTCTTTCTTTAGAAACTGCTGAACGGTTAATTATTATTAACTTTATTTTATTTTTATTAACTTTATTTTATTTTTATAATTTTTCGTGATAGCGGCAATAGAAATATGTACACACTCTGTGAAAATTTCAACTAGACAATTGAAATTTACCGTAATACTCGTAGGTAGACACTTATTACAGTCCATGAGATACAGCCCGCTGCAAAACACGCCGAAAAAAATACGTTTCTTGTATGTACCCGGGTTTCGTTGGCACCCTTTTAGTACGGAACCCTAAAAATGAGTATAATATCTAACATTGACATTTTCCGCGTCTTTTCCTCATATTTCAGCTGATATAATTTCGATAGAATTACTCATTGTATCGAAATAATAAAGTGACACTGACCTCACCGAGACAGCGTTATGTATGACGAATAAAATTGGTATACAATTGAAAGCCGGAAGTAACCGCTATTGTTCCGTACGTGTGCCGGTAGAGATGGTTTAAGGTCAAATTTCAGTGACCCATGAAATGACCAATAACTGGCCATTGGCCAGAAGAATGTGTAAGCGCCCCATACAGGATGTCAAATCTGCTGTTCCCTACATTTGGATCTCTTAGGTACCTAAGTGCTTATTGCAGTTTGTGGGAAACAGTAGATATTTCAGGGTTGGTCCCATATATAAAACTTGTTCATTTTAATGAGTACTACACTCCCTAAAAGAATGTTTCTCGTTTCACCTTACACCCTGTATAAGCAAGTTTGACCCCAACGTCGTGCCCTTACTTTTCTCTGTGTCCGATTCTTTCATTAACCTGGTTAACAAGACTGGTATACAGGCAGCTAACTTGCAATGAATGTTATTCCAAACTAGGTTCCCCCGATGATGTTGGTTACGAGGCTTCATAGCTCTTCAGGGATGTTAATAAGCGATCAAACCATAAGAAATCGCTTGCATGAAGTCAATTTCCGTTCCCGAAGGCCGCTACGTGTAGCACCTGTTAATCCTCGCAACCGCAGAGCCCGTTTACAATGACCTCGTGAACACAGAAATTGGGCAGAAAAAGAGTGGCGTTTTGAGTGTTTTTTTTTGACGAATCTCGCTTTTGTATGAGGCCAGATACTAGACGTACACGGTATTGGAGGACCCCTGGACGCCAAAAACGTTTAAAATCATGCCAAGAAGTCCATGCATACAGTGGTGGAACAATCATGATATGAGCGTATATTTGGATCGTCGGAAGAAACGAACTGATTTGGATCAGAGGCAATCTCAAAGCACAGATTTATGCTAAAACGATTGTATCAGATGTTGTCATTCCTTTGCGGACCCAGTTTGGTGCCTTATTTCTGCTTATGCATGATAATGCACGTCCACACACTGCCAGAATCGTAGCAAACACACTTGCCGCAGCTAATATTAGGTCTTTACCTATGAAATTGCCGTTCTGCAGTACTGGCCATTTCAAATCAAAATAATTTTTGTTTGGCTAAGAATTCTAATTTCAAATTAATTTTATTTTAAAAACATGGATTTTTTTTTCTAAAAGTAGTCATTTCTTTATTGATTAGTGTTACATTTTCATCGCATTTCAATCTTTTTCGTCATCATGGATACGTTAAAAATTCGAGTAATTATGGAATATGAGTACCGTCGTGGCAGCAACGCGGCACAAGCGGCACGCAACATCAACGACGTTTACGGAGCTAACACTACAAACCAACGCACCACCTGTTATTGGTTTGCTCGCTTCCGTTCTGGAAATTTCGACCTGAAAAATGAACCTCGCGGTCGTCCGAAGACTTTGGTCGACAATGACGAATTAAAGGCGATTGTGGAAGCTGATGATACACAATCTACGGCTGAATTAGCAGCAGCTTTCGACGTTAGCGTCAAAACAATATTGGTCCATTTGCGTCAAATTGGCAAGGTAAAAAAGCTTGACAAATGGGTGCCCCACGAACTCAATGATCGCCAGCGCGAAGTACGCGTCGAGACGTGCCTTGCACTGCTCAACAGACACACAAATGAAGGAATTTTGAACCGCATTGTTACCTGCGATGAAAAATGGATTCTGTTTGATAACCGTAAGCGCTCAGCAAGTTGGTTGAATCCTGGTTCAGCACCTAAACAATGCCCTAAACGAAAACTTACCCCTAGAAAAGTGATGGTCACTGTTTGGTGGTCTAGCGCCGGTGTGATTCATCACAGCTTCTTACCAAACGGGGTGAGCATTACTGCAGATGTGTACTGTGAAGAACTGAACACAATGATGGAGAAGCTGGCGCATCTCCAACCAGCATTGGTCAATCGCTCGTCTCCGCTGCTCCTGCACGACAACGCGCGACCTCATACTGCACAGCAGACGGTCTCCAAGT
Organism: Griposia aprilina; assembly: GCA_916610205.1. Lineage (NCBI taxonomy): Eukaryota > Metazoa > Arthropoda > Insecta > Lepidoptera > Noctuidae > Griposia > Griposia aprilina. The sequence continues at coordinate 4,369,764 of OU744302.1, forward strand.
TGCAAGAACTGGGGTTGGAAGCTCTCCGTCATCCGCCCTACTCACCAGACCTTGCGCCTACAGACTACTACTTTTTCCAGAATTTGGATAACTTCTTGGCGGGAAAAAAATTTAATACCCGAGAGGCAGTACAAAATGCCTTTGAAGAATTTGTTGCCTCCCGTCCAGCTGATTTCTTTAAGAAGGGCATCAATAAACTGCCACTGCGATGGCAAAGATGCATTGATTGCATGGGTGATTACTTCGATTAATACAAATAAAAAATTCATGAAAAAAAATCGTTTAAATTTTTTCATACAAAACGGCAATTTCATAGGTAAAGACCTATTATCAACGTCCTACAATGGCCTGCTTAAACGCCAGACTTGAATTCCATTGAGCACGCATGATAGAAGAGTTCTGCCAAATATGGATGCCGTAAACTCACCAGAAAATCTTTTTCGCCTGTTACAACGGAGGTGGGCGGCCATTCCGCAACGTGATTTGGATGAAATCATATTAAGTATGCAGTCGCTGCGCAAATGTTATACACGTTAACGGGGGACATACAGCCTACTAATGGTTTATTTTACGCACTATAAACCTTTAAAAACTTTTATTTTTATGTTTTTATCACATTTTAATGTCAGGATTAAAAAAGGTGAAAAATCCAGCATAAGCAAAAATCGCGAAAAGTATTTATTAATGCAAAAGCAGAGTACTTCGTCGATTTACACATACCTACCTATACGAGAACATTTAATTTAATCAATCTAAATAGAGATTTTTATTTAATTCCAACAGGGCAATTATAGTTATTTATGATACTAGTGCAGTAAGTTGGTTTTTACAAACGAGTAGACGAATGTACCATAGTCACGAGTTTGTAAATATCAATTTCCGCACGTGTGTCATACGTTTTTCAACACATTTGCGAGAAAACAGTACAATAATATCGGATTCCTAATAATATTTTTTTTTTTTTAAATATCAGTCGGAAAGTCGCAAAAATCTTTGACGTTTCCAATATGAAAATGGCGCCACGTGCGCGTGGTGAAAATTAGAACTACATCTTTCGTCTCATTTTCTCTTTAGTATTAAAGTGAGACAAACGTATTGAGCAAAAGCGTTTTTAGGGAGGTGCGATTATTCAGCTTATTTATTCTCGTAATGTGAAACTCCTTGATGGAATTCTTATTTTTTTATTTTTTATTAAAAATAAACCTTAAAGGATACGCACGGCGCTATACAACCGAGTATGTGGTTAAATATGTACTTATATGTGAGTACCTATTTTACCGCACGTTCCGTTGTGTGGTGCGTAATTTTTAACTTTCGAACAATGTATACAGGCATCGTAAATGCATTTTTTGAGCAAATGTGTTCAAAAAAGTATATTTTTAAATACATTGATCCCTAGACACTGTTGATGTGTGTGTTGATATAAGTTTTCTTCATCACAAAAGCACACAATACAATCTTTAATGTAAATAACATTGTTTATATTAATTTACTGCAAATTGAAAGCCAAAGAAAGTGAGAGCATATCCAATAGAGCCTGCTTACCATAAATAATCAATTTCCTAACTCACTAAGATAACAGCAATGAAAGCAGGAAGCTGAGAGAGGAAGTGGCTTATTAAAATGGATCTATTTTAATTATTTAATGCCTAACATTGTTGTGTCATTAATTTATCGGATCCTGTGTTCGATAAAGTCTAGTTAATTGTACAGTGGTTTCAGAATTAAAATGATTTGTGGGTTTAAATCCGGCCAAGTGCCTACTAATACTTTTTGAATTTATGTTGGAAATTACTGGTGTCGAAGACGGAAATTATGAGGAAACCTGGACTTGTAGTAGTTAATATAAGTCTGAAATCGCTAACCCGACTTGCGCAAGCGTGGTGATCAATGCTCGTGCCTTCTGTGTATGAGAAGAGGCCTTTCCGCTGCAATGGAACACTAATAGCTTGGTATTATTATAATTATTGTGTTGCTACTGATAAACAAATCCACAAGTAGTTATATTTTGAATAGCCGTCAGATAAGGATAAACAATTTACTAAATGTTTTCAAACTTACTTATGACATTCCCGTCAAAATGTCGGCAAAAAAAAATCATTTAAGAAAGCAAGAAAATAGGCCAGTTGTTGAGTTGAACAGTCAATAACAGCAACGGTTTTTCCACTATATATACAAAAAGTGAAACACAGAAGGACATAAAATATATTAACCTTATTGGTGATGTTCTTCAGAAAGGTCAGGTGCGTAGTACTCGCAACTGGCGTGCGTGTATGACCAGATGAATGAGCGTAAACGAAGCAAAAGAAGTATGTAAGGACCGTATCAGATGGCGTTCTGTAGTTTCTGCCTAGCCCCATGGTAAAAGGGCGTGAGTTTACTGTAGGTATGTATATAAAAGTGAAACCAAAACAAACCACAGTTAAAACATTATTAACTATTCACTAATTAGGTTCAAGTCACACTTCTAATACGTACAGAAGAAAAACGAAAAACAAAACACGCATACATATATTATCAAAGTACATAGTTTTACTTTCATTGGCTTGACCGGTGTGAAGAACGAACAATTAAATATGCGCGCACGCCGAAAACGACGCAACGAAGTGTGACCAGTGAAATGTGATACTTTCAAAACGTGAGCTTTGGTTGTTGTGGACATGTGTAGAAAGTGGACGGTGCTGCGACTTAAGGCTCCCACAGACAGGCGCGACGATACAGCACGACGTGACTCTTGTCGAAAATTTTCCATGAAGTTTTCATAGAAATTGTTCTACTAGAGTCGCGTCGCGACTGTTTTCGGGAGCCTTTATGCTAATTCTTTTATGAGGTATTTACTACTAGACTTGATTCGATGTTAGCAAGAGCAATAGATGAATAGCTAATCATCATTTCTAGTCTAACGGTTATGGAGCTGAATATCAGTATTTTAAATGGGTACAACCCGGACTGGGTAATGCGATACCCTTGGTAAGACTAGTTGTCAGAATTTCGTGTTTCTGCCTACCCGTAACGACTGTCTAGAGATCTACAATCTACATTCAAATCACAACAGTTAACTGTCATTCCTTGCCAAATTGTATCGAATAGCTAATAACACCACAAATTGACATAGTGTATCAATTTGATAAAAACATTGATATACCTGACTGTACAATATATTCTGATATAAAACGAACGCGAAAAGGAATTGCAACACATTCTTTTGTAACAAAAACAAAAGCAATCAAAACACTCGATACACAACAATCTTTACGATACGGTCGACACGTTATACAATACTTGGAAACTAGGAAAGGCGAAAGAAAACTCGAGACAAAGACATAATTGATACGTCACTCCCGTGTTGCTCGACTTAATTGTACCAGTAATGACTTGATGTGGTTATAACACACTTTCTATGACTGCTGGAAACGCGAGAGGTATGGTGAAGTGTGCTCGATCGTTCATAAACTTGACTAAATTAGAAATTCTATCTAGGTGTTGATTTAGTTACAGAAAAACATACTTCTTGGTATAATCTGTTCAAAAACAATTTGATGAAAATGTAAACAAATGGATCAGAAAACGTATTTGTAGTTGACAAATTGTGATGCTACTTACATATTGAGTGATTTGATTTGAATACTTCAACCTTAAGGCGGTACCCCGACCAAAACCTTGTCATAGCCCGTTATTCAGAGGCTATTAACTCATTCACTAGGGGTAATAAACTACATCTAAAAGCACATTATTAATGTTCGATATCCTATCATCACATTGCACGTTCTTATTTGTTTTTATGTGTTATAAATACATCTAAAATCTCCTTGTAAAAAAGTGACTAAAATTATTGATTGCATGCATCTTTTGCTAAAGGTGACGTTCTATTCATTTGAGGATTACACTAATGGATAGATAATTTAAAAATCTAAATAATATACGTTTTATTTTATTTTAAAACTTCACTTGTCTATTTTTATTCAAATAATTTCATTATTTTTGTGAATTTTATGATAAATGAGCGTGCGGAGGAAGCGAGACAGAGCGAGACTCAGCGACGGGACAGAGAAGGACTGAACGCTCAAGGTCGTTTGGTCAGGGAAGCGCCTTAAATCCTAATTTTCAAATCAAATCATTTTTATTTCAGGTATACACCCATATTGAAATTAAACCATAATACAAATTAATTTTTAAAAATAAATTATGAAATTGATACAAAAAAAAATAAAAAAATTACAACAAAGCAATAGATGAATATTGTTTAAGCTGGAATATTAATTGCCATATACGGAGAAACGACGATACGATACGATTTTAAATCACCTTAAATATATTTTTCTTTTGACAATTGAGGTTGTTTTTATAACCTCAATTTTCGTCGATGGTCTAACAATTACAATTTAATTATTTTATTCAAACAATAATAATTGATGTGATGGATAAAAATTGCGGTTTGACCAGTTTTGTTTAGAAAATATGTCAAAGCGTCATACTTATTTTTCAGATAAAAGTTATCTGACGATAAAAAAATCGGCTCAAAAGGTGTTTTATTTGTATTTATGCCAATAAACGCATTTTCTTCCTTATACTTTTAGATCTCACCTCCAAATGATGGTTTTCAGCTGCATCATTGATGGGGCTCTTCCCGTGTCTGTCCAGGTGTAGTCTGGCACCGTGTCTGAGGAGCCAGCGGACAGTGCTGAGGTGTCCCCTGGATGCAGCGAAGTGAAGGGGAGTAGCACCATCTCCATCTCTTGCGTTGGGATCCACGCCACGTTCTATTATCTAGAAAAAAAGTAATGAAGAATAAATTATAGTATTATTATAGCGTAGTAATGTGCCTGTATGTATACCCGAAGGATGGATACAGGTGTGTACTGTAAAGGTAGTCTGCAAAAGGTAATACATGCAGACTAACAGAAAATGATTCTAATTGGATTCGATCACTCAAGCGAATTTAGAATTAGTTTCAAAGTTGAATAAGAAGCGTTTATTTTATTGTAAGGTGCCATTGTTTTAGTCGCAAAAATACGAACGCGTCTTCTTGAAAATAAATCGATAAAATTCAGTATAACTTCTCATTGGCGGCTGCGCCACATCCTTAACAACACTAGGGCTCCAAAAGTCCAACAGAACTCTCATAATAATTGTATAAACTCCATGTAATAGAGGGCGGGAGAAATTATTTGATAATTTCCCACAAAAAAAAACTGTGTTAGACAATCAGTAAATTCTTGGAGAATTTCTTTTTTAATGTAATGCGGGCTTTACACTGGAATATAGCCGCACGATTCTCGCTGCACGGCGAAAATCGACTGTCTAAATGGCAATTCGGCTAGGCCACAGGTGACTAAAATCGCAAGTTCCAAAGTAGAGTAGATTTCGACTTTTGTCGTGCGGTGACAGGTCGCATGCGGCGTGTAACTAAAATCGACCGTGAAAATGGTCAGTCGCAGGCGATCGCCCGCCGAAGGACGACATTTTGATGTAAAATGTTAAGTCAAGTCAACAAGTCACCTGCTATTTTTATCGACCTGTGTAAGTGGGGTGACGATTCGGCTATTGAGGCGATTTGGTAAGCGAACAGCTGAACGGCGAAAATCGACCTAGTGTAAATCCCCCATTGCTGTATCTACTCGTATTTATAAATAATGCTAAGTTGATTTTTGATATGGCATACATCTTTACGATACAATACCACTGTCAAAAGAAAATTGAAATCACTATAGAAATAAAGCCTGATTTACACGATGCGATTTACTAGCCTGTGGCATACCATTAGTTGAAGAAACAATAAAAGTTGCACCGTCTCAACAGTGATTAGACCATAGGTGCTCAACCTTATTTTGCCCACCACCCAACTATGAGTTTTTTTTTTCTAGACCCCCAATTTTTTTTTACCATCTGTCGTGAATCTGAAACAGCTATTGCCACGATTATATTTCAAAGTCAAAGTCAAGTCATTTATTTCAAATAGGCACATAAAAGGCACTTTTGAACGTCAAAATTTACAAAAAAATTGAATTTATTCTAGTTGCCCCTTCCAAAAGGTAGTTTCGTATAGAGAAGAATGGGCAAGAAACTCCACCGTTACTCTTTTAAAAATGTTTTACAATATTATGTATACATTAATTATATGTGAAGACGATGCATCTAGAATAAAATTACTATACCACAATAGGTAAAAATAATTAAATATAACGCATGACAGATTAAATTAATTATGAGATACATGGTGCTCACATATTTACAAATATTGAAAAATAAATGATTTTTCCAAAATTTCACAAGTAATAATTTAGCGTGTGTATTTAAACGTGTAATAATAGTCGTAAGATCCCATCTCAACGCCCTCTAATTTTCTCTGGGTCTTCTACTGCCCCCCTCAAAGTCTCAAACACCCAGCAGGGGGCGTTATCGCCCACGTTGAGAGCCTATGGTTTAGTAGACGATGCAGGACATTTGTTGCTTCAATTTTATTGTGTGTCGTTGTTATTGGGGCTAAAGCTAGAGTTTCTTAGAAGAGCGGTTCCGCTAAATTATAATGACCGTCATGAAAATCTGTCATTCTCCCCGGTATTTGAAATTAAGTTGTCAAAAACCGTTCCGAATTTGGACAGCCGTTATTGTGTGACGTTCATCACTGAAACCTTCTTAGAAAACCTAAGCTTAACTAGAAAATAACAGTACCAAGCAATAGACAGCAAGTACTATGAAAATATAACATTTGTCATTACAACATAACAGCAGATTACAATCATTTTGACTCATTTTAAATTGCTGTAACTATGATTTACGTTCATAAATTCTTGTTATTTTCACTCGAACGCAACACAAGCCGCCATACTTTATCCGCTCGCTAACATGCGTTTGCGCATTCAAATAAAATGAAATGACGTTAAAAGATTTCACCACAACATTGTAACTGCGATATCTAAGTCGTAAATATGGCAATGAATTTACAATCTTAGCCTAGGTACAATACGAGCGTATTTTTTTTCGCGCATTGTATTTTCAACGCTCTGCTTAGCGCTGAGAGTTGAAAATCCAACAAAGTGTTTTCTTGACGCGCTGGAATGCGCTGTTGGATACTCAATGCTCGACTCAATACCGAGGGTTGAAAATCCAGTGCTCGGAAAAAAATCGCCCGTGCGAATAGGGTTCCGTGAGTGATTGTAAATAAACGTTCGATTTTGTTACGGAATCTGTGTTATTGTTGATTTCAGGTATTATGATTGAGACATAACGAATAGATTCGTGTGCTGTGATCTAATGATTGGGTATATTCATTTGACTGGATTATAACTGTGCATGAATTGCTAGACCAATTACGTAATCATTGGCAGACTACAGTGTTACCTAATTTCTGTTTATTTTTTATTTCTGGGCTTCGAGATTTATCTGATAAATGCTTTTGTACGTACATTCATAACCTATCGAAAAAAAAGGTATCATCACCATTAAAAATGCTCCAGTAGTGAATACTATCTTCTACTTACTTCTTCTACTAAAAATATTGACTTCATCCGTTCATTCATTCATTCATTCACTGACAGACAACGCACAGTCTAAGCACAAGTATTCCTTAAATAACGAAAGTGAGCAAAAAGGTTTTTTTTTTGTTGAAAACGCGTCCCCAATAATCCGTCCGTCCGTCGTCCGTAATAAAAAAATCGGGGAGAAAGTTTGTATGGAAGTTCTTCAAGTTTGCTGATGAAAAATCACATCGGGTACATGGTTTTTCCTAGTAGAAAACAAAACACAGCTCAGCCAAAATTGCATTTAAAGAAATGCTACTTCACGCAAGTTAACTTGTGCACAGTCCACTCATGTAACATAAACTAACACAGACCACACTGATCTCGCTAACTAAATGCGCACTTTACCAGTTATTCAGCAAGTAATGCTCGTACGCATAGCTACGTCAATCACGCGGTTTTCTAGCCGAATGGTGAAGCCGACCGGACTAGAGTACCTCTAAATGAAAGTCTGGCTTTAACAAGACTAACAGCCTTATTCATAAATAATCGTTAATCAACGTCCTTAACATTACTTAACTAATTAACTAATTAAACCTTAAATATTAATTAAATATTTCTTATTCATAAACGATATTTAAGCATTGCTTAACTAACCACTACTTAACTTTTTTTTAACTGGCAACTAGTTAGCTTTTCGGTAGAAAACTGTGAAATCGGTCTATGGTGCTCGTGCCAAACACACAAACTAATAAACAAAACTGTCAGTCAGCAGCTTGCGGAAAAAGTTTCGTTCGTGGTATTTTCTTTGGAAAACCTGTACTGATCGAAAACTTGATCGAAACTCCACATCATCGTATTTTACCATAGGATCCCACTTAGGCTTATTAAATTTTGTACGAGGTCGCCTAAATTTATTTAAATCTTGTACATCTTGCTCAAACAGACTTGAATCGTCATCGAAGTCAAAATATTCCATTATTACCGTATGTAAGAAATATAAATTTTCACTAGACAAGTTTTATCAATTCACTGCAACAAGTTAGAATAGAAATGACAGACTCAATCAGCTGCACATACTACATAGAGATACTTCTTAAATCAGCTGTTAGAAGCAAGGATTTCGTCCGCCATTTTGTTGTTTAAATCTCTAAACAAGGTCCGAGGGCTGTTTAGTTTGACAGCTACATAAATGACTGTTTAAACAGTTAGTTAACTCTGAACAGCGTTTATGAATGCAAAATCTATTTAACCACTGCTTAAAATGCTGCTTAAAAGTTAAACAACGTTTATGAATAAGCCTGTAAATGTTTACACGAAAGTAAAGTTTTAGCAGAAGCTCTACGTGGGGTATGCGGTAAGTTAGCCCGCGAAATCAAAATTTTCTCATGTTTTTTGCAATTTGCGGCTCAGTATTGGGTTGCAGGGTAGCTGTACATGACTTTCTGTTATTTTCCCTTCCTTCTTTTGTTTTTTTTTATTTATGAGTGTGTCTATTTTGTGATACTCCTGTACGAGTCCCAATAATACTTTTTCTTTCTTTTTCGTTCCCCACATTTTGACAAGTTATGCAAACATTATGTACGGAGTAGTTGTGTTTTTTTTTAGCAATGGCCGCCTGGGTCCCTTAGAAAAGTTGATCATACTGTTGAGTACAACAACCCCATAATACGTGTTCAGTTATTTCTTATTTCTCCAGCTATTAGATAAGAGCAGGCGTTCTGCTTTTCTTGAACATTATTTTTAGAACCAGTTCTATCAAGTATCAACCGGTATTTAACTAGAAAAGTGTCCTTGTCTAAATGCTTGCACAACTTACTATGCATCTGCAAAACAGTAAAGTGCTGACTTTATAATTTTATGTCTGTTCATGGTGCTTATAGCCTTAGTTATTATGTGCTCTGTAACTAGGATTTATTTATTTACTTATCTTATTTTCTTTAAAATAATTGCCTCACAGGTATCTCTAGTAGTTTCTTACTTAATAATATAAATGCGAAAGTATTTTTGTCTGGCTGTCTGTCTATTACTTTTCACTCCTTAATGGCTGAATGGATTTTGACGAAATTTGGCACACAGATACACCATGACCTGGGCTAAGACATAGAATAATTTTATTCCGGTAGTACGTTCCCATGGAATAATTTCCATAACCCGCGAACCGCCAACACCCAAACCCTATGCTAGTAGGTACCTACACAAAACTTATTTTTAATAAACTGTGCGAAAATTGGATTGGTCATTAGCAATAATTAAAATCCAAGGTTTCGTTGACTATGGACAGTGGAGTCCAAGCATAATTTAACAGAGTAATAAGCTCTAAAGTTCAAAGCATTTAGAAATTTTGCATTTGAAGCTGCGTAAACGCACCTTCTCATAGCACACATGGTAAAATTGAAATGATTCTTAGAGAAAACATGAAGTTAACATTCTAGTAAGACGATTACATCTATAGAAACTTAATTTCCGATTCATTCATCACAGCTGATCAGAAACTAGGAATTCCTGTGACAGATCAGTGAATGTAGACGCAGGCGCAATGTTTTGCGTGACTGACATGCGTTTCCTTACGCATTAGCGATTGTGGAGACGTAGGCTCTTACACAATGGCCCATGTTATATAACTTCGTAATGTTTTTAATTTGATTTGATTTGAACTGTAAAAAACTCGCGTGGGTGTGAACGTCTTACTAAGGTCGCTATGCGTAGCAAAAGGTAGCGTCAAACGGGGTGAATAGGGACGAAGGTGTAAATCGGAACGAAACTTTAAAAGGGATGTAAACATTGAAATAATATAGTTTGCTGCCAAAAAGGACTCCAATTTGTTGACTGTATTATAATTAACGATAAAGTTGTTGTTGGTGGCAACAAACTACATTATTTCAACGTTTACAACTTAAGGATAGAAAGGATAAAAAGATGATCACAGTTTTAATAAATTAAGATGTATCACAACCAACACACGGAAGACAAAATTACCGACAAGAGATTAACATATGAATCAGTGGGTAATACAGTGCGTGATTTCTTCACGGTTTCTATCCGTAAGGTCATTCAACTCACGGATGATTTTCACTTATTACGTGTTAAAATGATTAAATATGAATAGTGATCTCTACATACGTGCATTACTTGCAATAATCCATTTATTTATGTCCTAATGTATACGCAACTTCGGGCAAATTATGATTGCCCAAAGCTGTGCTTTGTGGAGCAATAAAAACAATTTTCTTCTGTGTATATTGTACCTTTTTCTTTTTTTTAACATAGCTAGTGAAATGTGGGTCATCTCTGCTTAACCCTTCGAGGAAATTAGGTGTGATATTTACATGCTTATCCTTTTCTTATGTATGAACTAATGTTTCCCATCACAGTTGAGTTTCGAAATCAAAAAGCTCAGATGAATCTATTGCAAAGAGGACAATAACAAAACCGATAGAATCTTCACTTAATGTTGTAATTAACAGCCGAACCTTTTATCAAAGGTGGAGTTCAAATCTTCATCTTTGATTATATGTACAATCAACTTGGTTATTAACCAACGCAGATGGTGTCTATTATCTTCCTCTCACAAGTTATCTATAGCAGCAATTTGCACAACAGCTTAATCTGTCCATTCCATCACATTCAGTCCTCCTACCTTCGTCTCTTGGACAAAGCAGATCATCACCCAAACTCAAATAAAATTAAATCCGCCTCATGTACGGTAGGATAATCCGATCCAAACTGTCCCTTGCTGCCCTCCCCCAGCGACGCCCTAAGCCGAGGTTCGTACCCCACAGGGGGTGCCCTTAGCATGTAGTCGCTTAGTTTTTCAGTTTATTAAGCCCAGCGGGGTAATAACGTAACACACTAACAGTAGGAATGGCTTTCATTTTGACAGTTCAAGAACATTCATTGCGCTATTTGCGGTGTTTAGCAGATTTTTTTTTCGAACATAGAAGCAATAGATTAGCAATATCCTTCAATATGATTCAGATTGTGATTACGCAATTAGGGGGCTGGTTGGAGGCCTTAATTTATTGAGGCACCCACAGGTAAGCCCGGTTAAGCAGCCGACAACCTTCTAGGTTGACCTGCGAGATGCACGTCACTGTTAACAAGTAGTAGTAGTAGTATTCTATTCTATTCTATATAAGCTGGCCTCGTATTCTATTGAAACGCCGCACTATGTGGATATTGAATCGGTTTCGGGTCATAAATCCTTATCTTCCATGTTTTTATAGATATACAGCTGATTTTTGTTTAAGATAATTTAGAATAATATACAGTTTATGGATATAACATACATACATAACATCACGCCTGTATACCCCGAAGGGTTAGGCAGAGGTGTACCTATAGTACACCCACATTTCGCCAGTTATGTTTAAGTCCCATGTAATAGATATAAATATATATTTAAAAGTAAAAAAAAATAAAAAAAATGAAATATTGAAAAATGATGTGCTTACGAATATCTTTAAATAATGCGCCGATTCTTACAAAATGTATTTGTGGCCAGGCTCTCATAGGTACCTCCACATAGTGCGCCGACGCCGCACACTGGTCCCGAATGATAAAAAAGTGGACATTAAGAAATTTTTGACAGAAGGTCAACGGATTCGGCTGATTTTTTTTTTGTAGACAGCTGATGCAATTACAAATCACTTTTATACATTGAGTTTTTGCCAAAAAAGCCGTATTTTCAGAGAAAAAAAATATTGAAATATTTTTTGTATGAAAGAAATCCTAATTTTGTCTTTATCTTCCAAGATTCAAACGTATTCAAAATAAAACTTAGCGCAGCTTGTAGAGGGGCTAATTGCTCACTACTTTGTCATAGACACTCTTCTGCGATTTTGTGCTCCTTTTGAGTTACAGGCACTTTAAATATTTTTTGTATGAAAAAATCCTAATTTTGTCTTTATCTTCCAAGATTCAAACGTATTCAAAATAAAACTTAGCGCAGCTTGTAGAGGGGCTAATTGCTCACTACTTTGTCATAGACACTCTTCTGCGATTTTGTGCTCCTTTTGAGTTACAGGCACTTTAAATATTTTTTGTATGAAAAAATCCTAATTTTGTCTTTATCTTCCAAGATTCAAACGTATTCAAAATAAAACTTAGCGCAGCTTGTAGAGGGGTTAATTGTTCATCACTTTGCCATAGATACTCAATTGCGATTTTGTGCTCCTTTTCAGTTACAGGCACTTTAAATTTTTCGTTGTCGGATGAGCTTTACTAGTTTTTTGTAGACAGCTGATACAATTACAAGTAACTTTTAAAGATGTATTTTTTGTTAAATAAGCCGTATTTTCAGAGTTAAAAAATTAATTCAGGCGGATTAGAAATAATCTTGTTAAAGATAGACTAAGATGTAATAACATTTTTAAGTACGCCTTAATACAATACCTATATTATTATATAGGTTTGTATTTTGACGGTCCTAAGCCCGTTAAAGTACGAAGGAAAAGTTTTAATTGCAATTTATACCTTTTTATCATTCAGCGTTTCCGACGCATTCACTAGCGTTAGATGACCAAATATAGCCCAAATTGTAAGTAATCGGCTAATTAAGCAATGACTCATTACCAAAAAATGCTTATAATCTGAATATGAGTCACACAATAAATTACCTGTACCTGAACATGTCTGTACACGTTTTGAGATATCCAAGTTGTTTATTTGATATATTTAAAATAAGACTTTTTTTAATAGAAAGACATTTATAAGAGTTACTTATTAATGAAGAAAATGTTATTACATCTTAGTCTATCTTTAACAAGATTATTTCTAATCCGCCTGAATTAATTTTTTAACTCTGAAAATACGGCTTATTTAACAAAAAATACATCTTTAAAAGTTACTTGTAATTGTATCAGCTGTCTACAAAAAACTAGTAAAGCTCATCCGACAACGAAAAATTTAAAGTGCCTGTAACTGAAAAGGAGCACAAAATCGCAATTGAGTGTCTATGGCAAAGTGATGAACAATTAACCCCTCTACAAGCTGCGCTAAGTTTTATTTTGAATACGTTTGAATCTTGGAAGATAAAGACAAAATTAGGATTTTTTCATACAAAAAATATTTAAAGTGCCTGTAACTCAAAAGGAGCACAAAATCGCAGAAGAGTGTCTATGACAAAGTAGTGAGCAATTAGCCCCTCTACAAGCTGCGCTAAGTTTTATTTTGAATACGTTTGAATCTTGGAAGATAAAGACAAAATTAGGATTTCTTTCATACAAAAAATATTTGAATATTTTTTTTCTCTGAAAATACGGCTTTTTTGGCAAAAACTCAATGTACAAAAGTGATTTGTAATTGCATCAGCTGTCTACAAAAAAAAAATAAGCTGAATCGGTTGACCTTTTGTCAAAAATTTCTTAATGTCCCCTTTTTTATCATTCGGGACCAGTGTGCGCCGTAACTACACTAGGCCAACTCAAGGTCAGAGTGTTAACACCGCCGTGTGGTCCACTCACCATCATTCTTTTACCCTTATCCCAATTTATTTGGGATGGGCGCAGCATGTTTTCTGATCTCGGCAGTCAGCGCCTTTCTACCCATATTATCTTTCACATAGTTCATCCATCGTCTCTTTGGTCACGACGTGTGGTCTTCTGTATCAATATTATTGACTACCTGCGCCCAGCGGTTTCACCCGCACTAGTCTCGATTCCGTGGGAATATCGGGATAAAAAATATCTTATATCCTAATCTAGGTCCTGGTCTACCCATGTGCCAAATGTCATCCAAATCTATTCAGCCGGTTTAGCGTGAAAGCGTTACAAACAAACATACAAAAAAATTCAATCATTTCTCTTTTTAATATTAGTTTAATTAAAAGAAGAATAAAAATATAACCATAAATCAACTCACCATCCACTTAACGCAATCCAAGCAGCCGGTCTGCGCAGCCGCATGTATGGGCAGCATCCCATCCCGAGCCCTCGCATCCAGCCGTCCTCCTGCCTCCAGCACCAGGTATTTGAGGACAGCCAGGTGGCCCTCCTGGGCTGCTAGGTAGACCGGGGTCACGTCGTTGTCCATCGCCGTGTTGGCACTGTGGGAGAGGAAATTGTTTGGTAAGTTTTGGAGTAAAATAACTCTATCGTTGAAAATATTCGACGGTTTAAAACAAAAACAAAAACCGACGAAAAATTTTGACCGACCTGGGTTATGTACTTTGCGCGTGGATATCCCTTACACCGTAAATATGTCATATACATAAACAACCGGAGCAGATACAATTGTAGAACATACAAATATTTAGCCTGAGCGGGAATAGATACTGCGCTGCGATAGTGCAGCAGCCAATAGCTGAGCCTCTCGGCTATCCATAAGTTGAATGATGGCTGAAGAAATAGGAATATCAAAGCTTCTCCGTTATAAAAGCTTTTTGTGAGTTAGTGCTTTTGTTTTTAAACCTTCAACGAAATGTAAATGGATGTTTTGCGTTGGTTCCTTGTCCGAAGCACTGATTTTTATTTCGTAATAAATTAGGCTTATCTACCTAGAAATATAATTAAAATCAATTATAATGTAGGTAGGTCTACAGTCAGAATGCTAGTAGTTGCTTCAATGCTATCTTTAATCATTATCAAAATATTTAAATATCAAGAAGTAATAGATAAAAAGGTAGCACCATGAAGTTATTTCAGACTTTTTCTCTGCTAAACTTTGTTCTACGTTTCAATTTCACTAAACATACCTACCCTTTTCTAAATCGATGATTTTCTTAAAAACTTAATTTTTGTGCCACTGTTTAGCTCCATTTGTTCAAAACACTATACAAATAAACACACCAGAAATCAAATCACATCACAAAACCGAAAAAACATTTCAAAAATGTTCAACCCGAAAAAAAACACAATTTAAAAAAAAATACTTTAAGTAACTACAATTCCCACACCAACTTCGGATAAAACATCTTGACTAAATACAGATGCTTTAATAAAAAGTTAAGACCAAGTCTGACCTCCATATTTAAAAATAAGACTTTCGAAATCACAAAAAATATCTAGGTTCCGCCAGCGAACGAAATCAATCGCACTAGACTAGATTTAAATACATGCATTTTTAATGATTCAAAACAATATTGAATGAATTGGAAAGGATTTTTGGGTTAATTAGGTTTTTTGTAAGATGTTATTTTCGTAAATCCGTGTATTTTTTTTAGATTGGAAACTAGGTAGGTACTCTTCTAATTTATTGTTTAAGTTATGTAGGAGGCATCTATCTATAAATAGATGTATTAATTGCGTCTATAATCTTTAAGTACCTACATTTAATTTAACCATTATTATTGATAGTTAAATCTTAATTAATCCTGCACTTGTAATTATATGACTAAAGGAAAGTGGACAGCGTCAAATGTTCATTACATAGACCTCTGGAAAGCCGAAGGAAGTAATAATCACCCAATTTCCTTGGCAAAATTAATTAATATTCGCAGTAACGTAATTGTAAGTTATATTTTAGCAAATGCCATAGATGTTGTTGTATCTATACGTTCTCGCTCAATTTCCTTTAAGAGCAAGCACTTTATTTTATAGCGTCCATTAAGAACTAAGTAAAGTTTGGGGTCGAAGATCACAGTGCGTCTTACACATTTTAAATGACACAAACTTTGCAAGTTAGTAATAAAATATTAACAAATTGTCAAAGGTTCAGTACATAATAAATTGACATGTTAAAAGTCACATTACACAGTCATTACGACAGTAAAATACTTCAGGACTGTCACATTCCCTACATTACACACACCACACACACATACGCACCCTCACACAACAAACTAGACGGACTGGCTAGATATAAATGTCTAGAATAGTCTAGAACTCTAGATTTAAAAAAAATATCGACAACCCTGTCTGCAATTCGTTTTGATTATGAATTTTGATTGTTTAAATATTAATTCTCTTCTTTACTTTTTATATATTTGTAATTTCGGCGTTTTTTGTTTTTTTGGAACGAAGTTCCTTTTCGCACTGTACGGACTTGGGCGGATGGGGGCTAGGTGAAAAAAAGTGTAAGAGTTTCCCATCACTAGTTTCCGTCACGACCCTTTCTTTAGTATAGATGGCTATCCGTAGCGCGAATGCTATTGGCTGTGCCCAATCATAGTTGCGCGTTTATTGGTTCAAGGAGGCCAGTAAGATCGCACCGGCTAACCGGCTGGCGGGGATATAGCTTTTTTTTAATGTGAATTATTTATTTTTAACCTAAAATTTTTATATTACGACTCTCTTATGTTTGTAAAGCCAATTAATTGACAAATTGACACAAAAACTACGAAAGGAACTTCGTTCCAAAGGAGTGTTCCACGACACACACATTTTTTTTAAATGATACTTATTACAAGCGGCGAATGTGTGTTCTTCCATCTATTTTGCCACAAAATATAACTTTGAAAGTCAAAAGAGTCTAGACAAGTGGCTATCGCTTTCAAGGCGTTTTGTATTTCTACAAAAACATTAAACATGATTGACATAAGTTTTCGGTAGCTTATGTCATCCCCATACATTTCAGACTTTTCTATCACCGTTATTGCTGATAACATATCACATTCTCTAGGCCCTCAGAATTTATTTCGCTACATGTGTAATAATCATAGTATCAAATAGCAATCCCACAGCATTAAATTAACCCAATACCATGACTGACCCGAGAATCGAACCCAGAACCTCATGCTCAGCAGTACTTGTGATTTTTTGTTTTTGTGTTCTTTCTCTGCGTCATGTTTACTTTTTTCAGGGGCGCTTGCGATCAGTAGGCAATCCCACAGAAAGAAAAAGTATTTATTGCGACTCGCACAGGATTATCACAAACTATATACACTCATAAAAACAAATACAAAAAAAGTTAAATGAAAATAACAACAGAAAGTCCTGGACGAGGCCAAAAGGCCCCTTTCTCACAGCATCAAACCAACCCCATACGATAATATTTCAGTTAGAAAATGAGAATGATGAAATCATCATGATGAATGATGGCAGAGGGTTTTTTTTTTAACGTTTTATTTGAGATGTGTTTGC
This sequence comes from Griposia aprilina, assembly GCA_916610205.1. Lineage (NCBI taxonomy): Eukaryota > Metazoa > Arthropoda > Insecta > Lepidoptera > Noctuidae > Griposia > Griposia aprilina. The sequence goes on from OU744302.1 coordinate 4,387,243, forward strand.
TCTTGACTCTAGTCTAGGTCAGAGATGACAGAGACAAAGTCGACGATGGAGTGAGCTTACCCAGAAGAAGCCTGTTCACTCTCACTTTGAAGAGATTTGAGGTGTATGCGGTCGGAAACACAGACGCAGGTAGAGAGTTCCATTTTGCTGTGCACATTATAAAGGACATTTGGTAGCGCATTTGGGTCGCCCTAGGAGGACATATAGGGACCTTATTGATTATGTTCTTCAGAATTGAATTGCCAGGTGCGTAGTACTCGCAACCGGCGTGTGTATATGATCAGGTGTTTGAAAGTAAACGACGCAAAAGGAGTATGTAAGGATCGTAGCAGGTGGCGTTCTGTAGCTTCTGCCTACCCCCATGGGAAGAAGGCGTGAGTTTATGTATGTATGTAGAAAATGAAAACACAAAACGCAAAGGTATTCAAATAACACATAATTATCTTTCACTTTATCCCACGCTGTTCACACGACTCGATTGCATCGGCAAGGCCGCGGGCAATATTTACAAATAGGTACTACAGAATTTCAGATTAGAATCTGATGTTACATTTGCTGACCGTCAGATTGCACCTGTTGTTTAATGATTAATGTTAGATCAAGATTAGAATTTTATTGTGCACCTATTGGAATATTGCCTAATAGACAATGACACAATATGTAAATGAAGGTAGCTCTGTAATGGGTTATGTGTTCCGTCCATGAAAGCCATGTAATTAGACCGCCTCGATGTTCTAGTGATTGCAAGCGAGACTGTTGAGCGTGAGGTCCTAGGTTCGATACCCCGATCAGGCAAAACGTCATTGAGTTAGGAATTTTCTCAGTTGCAGCCCAGAGTCTTGAATTGTGCCCGGTTGATAGCATTCACCTATTGCCATAAAACGGGTACTTAAACATAACTGGTGAAATGTGGGTGTTACTATAGGTGCACCTCTGCACAACCCCTTGGCAATTATAGTCGTGATGTTCATCTAATGTTACATTATTGCTGATCGTTGGACTGCTCCTGTTATTTAATGGACAGTGTTAGATCATGATTAGGATTTTTATGATGTTACTTATTGACTAATCGACGAGATAAAAATTACAGATGGAAAATTATGGAGTCAAATAGCAGCCGAATAGGAAAAAAGTAGAAGAAAATGTAAGAGGCCTTTGCCAATGGGCACACAGACCAAGACAGCCGGTGTCAAAAATAGAATTATTTTTTATTTTACTTTTTAACCTTGTTTTCAACTTCTTAATAAGTTTTATTTTAGTAGCATAAGTTTTAAATGGTTTGAATAAATGGCTCTATTATTATTATTATATTGGTCACTGACGAACGGTCTGAAGAAAGATTTGGCGAGCAAGTTAGGCGTGGTGCTTTCCTACCCAGTCCATTCATTCCACCAAATCTCCCACCTGGACATTGAAGGTTTTGGATTAATGACTTTTGATTTGATTTTGAATCGAAATAAGTTATTGTACTTCTCATAATGGACATTTTTTTCTATAGGACCAGCCTCTGAAATCGCGACAAAAAAACTCGCCGTGTTCTACTTTTTGCGAAATTGTACAAATATAAATGTTTTTCGCGAGGTGTAGGGAAAGATACACCATATAGAAAACCTTCTGTAGGGGACAATTTCATAGCATTCTATAGCGTTGACCTATCTAATGCAACACGTCAACACGTAAACGTCGGCTGTCGCTGAAAACCAGCACTGGGGGTCTGTCTCGCATAGGATCGTAGTACTATGCTGAATGATGGCCGTTTTGAGTATATGTGACGCATATTTTCCCCCATCTTGTTCTTGTTTGTGTTCGTGTTCCTTCTCTGCACCACGTTAACCGCAAATAAACGTATTTTCTTTCTTTCTTTTTTTCTTTAGATAGGCAGTCGTTTCGTCTAAAATAACAATATTAAAACCAATACCAGTATACTGTAATAGTATAGTAGTACCAGTATTTTACATTTTTGAACTTTTTTAACCTTTTTGAACGTCAAAATTACATTATACAGTCCCCCAAAACGCCCGCCCTTCACCACTTCGTACTCGTACTAACTACACACTAATTACACCTTGAATAGCCGAACTGATATACCTACCTAGAAGGAATCTCCATTTCGGGTATGCAGTTACAAATGTTAACCATTAACATACTTAGCAATATTCAAAATCTAACAAACCCATCTCCACACCTCCATTGTTCAACATAATCCCATGCTTGTACCAGATTCGGCAACTATTACGAAACTATGTTATAATAACTTGTAACTTGTAAACATTAATTTGTTATTAGATTATGTTGCGTTATATAATAGTTCATTATAAGGTTATTGTTCTGAGTTCTGCTGTAAACAATTTTGTTGTAATTAAATTAATATGGATCATTAAGGCCAGAGGAGTTTTGTTCTTTAATTATTAGATTTGGTGGTGGTGAAGTTTTGATTATTTGAATTGAAGACGGTACTCTCACGAAGTTTCACGAATTTGTTTTGCAACAGTCATTCGTGAAACGAACAGTTTGGTGAGTCGGTACGTCGAACCATACACGAAAACCATATTCTATTAGCTGTGCTCGCAAACGAATGTTCGTTGCCTAACAAAATCTCGCGCAAGTAATGTCTGCAAAATATATTCTAGAAACGAATACTCGCGGTGAGTATGGATCCTATAAGAAATTATATTATTAATATCAAGACTTAGCATAGGTGTCTGTCTAAGACAATGTTCTACTAGACAATAGTTTAAAAGGCCCATAAGTCTGAAAAACCAGTCTTACCAAGGGGTATTTTGTTACCCAGTAACTGAGTTGTAGATAGGCAGTCGCTCCATGTATAATACTGGTATTCAGGTACATCGGGTTAGACAAGAAGCTGACCCCAACATAGTGTAGAAAAGGCGGGCAGATTGAACATAGTTTAATAGGTACATGCACTAAACTAAAGCTTGTTTTCTCCTTTCAGATCGTTCCAAGATCAATAATTTAAAAATGAAAACGCCCTAAGACATATTTTCCTTCAATAGAAAAACACTGATTTAAAATACGAGTATTTGCATGATTTTTCTAGAAATTAATGTCACCATTTCCACCGCGTCTTACCATACACGCAACGTACTTGGATCAAGTGATTGTTATAACAGCAATACATCGATCTCGCGGTCTCACGTTTCACTTTTCTTTTCTCTTTTCGCTTAGAGCGTTGCTAGGGCAACCGCGTCTGACGTCACGCGGTCGCCTAGAGTCGAGGTGAATGGACTGTGACGGTGTTACTACATCCTATGATAATGTAAGTTGTAGATGTGAGAGTGACCTTTCTCGGCAGTTTTGTAGGCTTAGGTCAGTTGATCAGATTTAAAATGATAAAGACTCCACCGACTGGCGGCTCTACTACGAAGCTGCCTATTACATGTTAGCCTCAGAAGGTCGTCTCTTATAAAACTCTAGTCGAACTGTGGCGAATCCCGCGCAAGATGGAGGACGACATTCGCTTGTGCCAGTTATGTCAGCTAACTTGTATGGCAGTTTTCAAAATGGCGCGGTACTTTTCTACGAGTAAACAATTAAGATCATAAAGAAGGTTTTCTAGGCTAAAGTCTGAACTGTCTACCTATTCGTAGGAAAGAACCTAACTAATGCGAAAAAAATGTCCTATACGAGACGATATTTAATAAAACACTGCAACGGTTCAGCCTCTTTTATAACGTTATTGAACACACTGCATAGTTGCCTTTACCTACATTAAGCAAAAGTTAACAAAAGTAAATAAAAAATTGCAACTGGCCCACTTGCATCACAAATTACTAATAGCCGATTCCAATAACTTACGGACCGTTATTGGTTAAAATTAAGACTCCTGTACCTTTACCAATAATGAAATAAAGACTTCATAGGTTTGCATAGTAGAGTCCTCCCATATGGAGAAGTAGTTATCACAAGTAAAATTAGCTTACAAATCTATTTATATGCCCAGATTGGCAATAAAAATGCTACCATTGGTAAGCAAAACGATTCATTTTTGTTTATAGGAACTGAGCATAAATGCGTTCAGCCTTATTTTTTTTTTTGTGTTCTTCTTTTATCTGCGATCGGCTTTATAGCCATAATCAGCTGAGGTCTTGGTGTGAGATTGTTTTTATGGTGTTCCATTGAACATTCACATTATGTGGTTCAATACTATTTATATAAACTTCAAATTTTCACGATCTCTGGTTCCTGTTCAGGATTTGCCATCTCTTTAGACGGATTATAAATCCTTGTCTATTTAGACGGTTCTTGGCTAAGACATTGGTGTGCTTGTTCATTCTCTGGTTATATGTTTTGAATTTTTCGCATAGTTCTTCTGTCACTGTTGGTATCTTTAGATGCTCGTGTATTTCTGTGTTTCTGACCATCCAGGGTGCACTTGAGATTGTTGTTAGGGGTTTTTTTTTTGGAAACTTTGTAAAATTTCGATATAGGAGTTGCTAGCCGATCCCCAGATTTATATTCCGTGAGTCCAGATAGGTTTTACTATAACTTTGTGAACAAGTATTTTGTTACAGAGAAATAAGTTTGAACGTTTTCCTAAGAGCCCGGATAGTCTTTTCATCTCAATGGTGGCTGCCTTTTCTTGGTCTTAATGTGGTTGGCCCAGGTAAGCCTTTTGTCTAGATGTAGCCCAAGGTATTTTACTATTTGACAATAGTTTACTTTCCATGTACACTGGAACACAATCGCCCTTCCGAAGAGTGAAAGTCACTTGAACTGACTTAGTTTTACTAGGTTGAATTCTCCATCTTTCAGCCAAAGTTCTATTTTACTCGGCTGGATTTCTGATATCCCCGCTTTGGATCCTTGTCACTCGCAAGGCATTCAGTGTCTGCATGGGTCGCCGTTACACGTCATCAAGTCCGCAATAAAGATCGAGTCGAGTACGGGCCCGAGCACAGAGCCTTGTGGGACTGAGGCCTTCATTTTATAAAGATTAACCAGTTCTTCATCATACATAACTTTAAATTTTCTTTGGTGTAAGTACAATTTTAATATCATATAAAAAGAGTTAGGTAGAAGAGATTTAATTTTATACAAAAGTCTCTTGTGCCAGACCCAGTGGAATGCCTGTTGAATATCCAGGAACACCGCAGAACAGTATTCTTTATTTTCCAACGAGTGTCTGATTTTATGGAATAGTGGTCCATAAAATCAGACACTCGTTGCATGCATGTCTTGGTCTACAGTTGCGTACTTTTCACAGAACCCAAATTGATGGTCTGGTATTATCACATTCGCGTTCGTACTTGTTTTATTCTATGTACGTAGAAATGTTTTCTCAAAAAAGCTTATGGGCCTGTATGAGCTTGATTAGGTTAGTGGTTTTCCCGGCTTCGCTATCATACATATCTGTGATATCTTCCACATTTTTAGGTAGAAATCTAATACAAAAACGTCATTGAACAGCATTGTTAGAAAAGGGATAATTTTTCTAGATATGGGTATGGTTTCGTCTGTGATGAGATTGTAACCAGGACTTATTGTTTTCCAGATTTCTTATTGTCCTTGTCAGTTCTTTCGGCGTGACCAGTTTGAGTAAAGATGATAGTTGTTAATCGCCATTAAGATAATTATCGACTTCCTGTTCAAAATCGGTCGTCAACGACTCATTCGTAGTGGAAACCGCAGAAAGGTGTTGTGCACAAATCTTCGCCTATTAACTTGCTTTTCTTGCCCATGATCCAGTAGGTAGGATGCCTATGAGGGGGTACAAAATTTGGTGGTCGTTTGAAATTTTTGGTTATCTACACAATCTTGTTTTCGAACTGACAATGTTGAGAGTTTTTCTTGAAATATGATATCCTGGTTATCATGAAAGAGCTCCTTCAGTTCTCTTGCAGCTTTATTAAAATCCCTTCTGTCCTCTTCCGATCTACTCAAATGAAGCTGCCTTCACAATCTTCATTTGGCCTCCAGTTTATGCCTTATCTCTAGGAGTATACTATTTTGACAATGTCTACAGTATCCAGCGTAGGGGTAGAGCACCAGGCTGCTATTTGTACAAGGTGGGCCAAAAGAAATAACCCTATTGGAAGATGCTCTCATTTCTGCAAATGGCCGCGAATCTCAAATCTGTTTTGACATTTGTGGACTAGACAGATGCAGAATACAAGTGAACAAGCCATGGAGCGATACACTTCCCAAGAACGCGGAATAATCGTGTCTATTTTTCTGCGTAACAGTTCGTCTGTGGTGTTGGCGCAGCGCGAATTCCGTCGCCGATTCCCCGGCCGTCCGACACCAACTGCGCAAACACTGTGCCGTTTGGCCACCAACCTTGAAGAGTATGGGACCACACGAGACGTTGCCAAGAGTGGCCGGCCCCGGAGCGCCCGTTCTGCCGAGAATATCGCCGCTGTTGCCGACGATGTCGAGCTGTCGCCGGAAACATCGACCAGACGCCATGCCACGCAATTAGCCATCAGCCGGACGTCTCTAAGGTGAATTAGGACTGAGGGACATGTGGTTCCAACAGGATGAAGCAACGGCACACACTGCGCGAGCCACAACCGATATTCTGAAGGCAGCGTTCCCGGGTCGCCTCATCTCTCGTTTTGGCGATTTGCCCGCAAGATCGCCCGATTTAAGCGTTCCAGACTTTTTTTTTGTTGGGTTTTTTGAAGTCCCGTGTTTACGTGAATAAGCCCGAGCCTCTGGAAGCCCTCAAGGACAACATTCGACACGCGTGCGAGAATCTGTCGGCCGAAGTTCTCGCCGAAGTGATGAAAAATGCCATAAAACGAGCCCGTATGGCAATCAATTGAGACGGCGCCCATTTGGCCGATATAATCTTCTCGACTTGACCAATAAAATTCTAAAGGTTCAAATAAACATAATCAAAAATCTGAATCCAAGCTTTTCGTTTAGAAAAAAAAAGAGAACCGAACAACATCGGATGACTTCTTTTGGTCCACCTTGTATAAGATTAGTTATGTACAATGGGCAGAATGTATGTCTTCTTTAGTTTTCAGTTTAACTCATAGGTTTATCTTCTTCAAGGTAGTCCGCAAATGAATCTCAGTCAGTTTTTCGATTACACAGGGTTAGTTTTGGCTCTCTCTGGATTGCTGTAACACTAAGTGTAGCAATAACTGGAGAGTGGTCAGATAGAGACATATTTAAAACATCATTCTCTATCATCTTCCAACGATTGCCAGAGACAGGACGATACATGTTTTTAAATTCGTTTAGCGCTTAACTTATTTAGTGACTTATGGTGCAAAGTATCTAAGTGTGCCTAGATATAAATTGCCCAATCACTATCGTTAAGATAAGTGACATTATCGTACACTTAAGTTTACATAATCTTACTGCTGATTTCAATATATGATGTTACTATAAATACTGAATGCAATAAACTAAATATTTTATCAATTTATATTTTCTTTAAATGTAGAAATTCGAATGAATCATACTCGTACTTTGCGCGATCTCTACACGTTTTCTAGAATTTATAATTCGAAGATGGGGCCAATATTTTATTACATAATTATATTAGTGGTATTGGAATTTAGAAAATGCGATGGCTTGAAAGTTTGTTCTTTAGTAACGTTATTCATATAAATACAGAAAATCATATTTTGCACGACTCATGATGCGAAGCATCAGAGTGCTTTACGATCGAATAAATTTTTTCGCCTCATTTTGGCGGCTATTTTTATTATTATAGCCTTGTTAGTTCACGGAATCAAGATATTTTGCATACTATTGTCGAGATAATTTAATGGAGATTAATTTCATACTTTTTAAAAATTGATTTACTGCAATAGAATTGGAAAAAACACCAAAATAGGTCAAAAAAAATTCCTATCCGTCATGTGTGAAACCCGGAAACACTGTAACTTGTGAAAAAATCCATTATTTGAGTAATTTTTTTTTTTTTAATTCTAATCGACGATTGTAGGTCACTGAATGCGAATGATTAATTAATTCAGTGTCGTATAATTGCAATTAATAAAAAACGAAAACTACAAGACTGTATATCTATATATATCCATAGAAAATTAACATATGGATGGTGATATATCTATAGATATTATGTACATTTATTCCACCAGGGGCGCTTGTGCAGTACCTTCTTCCTACTACAGCTGTTTTTACGGCAATTAATTTTGAACAACTTAAGTTTTTTTTTTTTATATTTCATAATTAAATGAGCATTATGAGTCGTGCACTTTTGGATTTTCCAATTTTTCCAGTTTAATCATGATCATCTTCCACAGAATGCGAAAAACCACGGTACGGGAGAATGTTTTTGTTTAAACCTACGCCTTTTCCCCTGTTTTCTACAATCTTGTACACCAAAAAAGACCGAAAGAGAGACCTCAGGGGTCTTGAAAAAGTGACATTCTTTCAGCGATAACGATGATGGAATAATCAAAATTGTTTTGGATTGAAAAAAGAAAAGCTTACTAAATTCCAATTCTGTTGAAAGTTGAAGTAGAAACACCATAGAAATACGAACCGGTTTGCAAGCGATTTCCCTCTGCACAAAATGAATTCATAATTTTTTTAAACGATATGCGTTTATACATCGAAGTAGTCAAGAATTTTTCTTTTGCCATTTTTTATGTCAAACCTTTAATAAGTCAAATATTTAAGATCTTTGGTGAACTGTTTGTTTCTTAATTAATTATCATATTGTTTACAAAACATAAACACAAATATTTACCGTTCCCTGCCAGCATACGTGCCAGCTTTGCTCTTCAGCCGTTTGCCCTTCTTGTTCTTTCTCCCAAACAACTTGCTTGTCACCCGACTGTAAGGCGGGGTTGCATGGTTTAATGTCATCTCACTCTAACGAACCCCAATGAACCAATCAAACCTCAAAAAAATTCGATCAAAATTTTGAATCAACACAAAATCGAGAGAAAAACAATCACCTCATTACACAATGTCACTGTTACACACTCATAATATTTACGAGTTTCGTAAATAAAAGCCGTTTATTATTTAAATTCGATTTTCGAACGCGACGTTTTTAGTGCGCGGGCGCCGACCGCGGTCGCTTCAATCTTACTGGTGAGCTTAAAGGCTTGCGCGCGATTTCGACGAGAAAACAGCGAAAGTGCCCATTGTGTGACGGGTTTATTGGTCGATCGATGTGTGCTAGTATTGTGTATAGATTAGTCTGTGTATATTACTTTAGAACATTGTCAGCTTTTCACAGAGTGAAAAACTATTTCAACAGCAGAATTATTATGCGATGAACGCTCACGTTACTACTAAAAAAGATGGGTATGAGAGCCTTTAAAATTTTCCACTAAACTTAATTCTATTGACCTTCAATGTAGGTATTTAAACTAAATGAATGTAACGACGTGATTATTTTCTAGTGAACAGTAGCAAGGAAAATTAGTAATTGCTACGCTTTTCTCTTTGATGATTAAGTGTGGTAGTAATAATATCGTATGACTACTTCGAACGCGTTGACCGTTAAGTCATTCTACGGGAGTTATTACATCCCAATGAAAGAAAAGCAGGAGATCAGTACAGGCAGGGTATATAGGTTATTAATAATTACATTGCGTGCCTGAGATGATACTCTTTCTAATAACAATTTTTTTTTTTTACGAAAATACTACCGACTTCCAAAAAATACACTAAAAAACGTGAAGTATTAAGGATAACTCAAAAACTGCTTGTCAGAACTTGATCAAATTTATATGGGACTACATGTAAAGCACAAGCTTTTAAATAAAAAAAAAACATCCAAATCGGTTCACCCAGAAAAAAGTTCTGAGCTAACACACATAAAAAATATACAGTCGAATTGAGAACCTCCTCCTTTTTTGAAGTCGGTTAAAATGTCCAAATGGGAATATTAGAAATTTAATTAGTATTTTTAAGATTATTAGAGTCAATAAGACTATATCGGTATATTGTGAGTTAGGTTCAAATTGATAATATTGTGTTGAAAACGCATTGGGGCTAGATTATGTTATTTAGATGGGGCTCGGAGCTAAGTTTAAAATATGCTTGCTAGCTCTTCGTGGCTCGGAAAGCACGTTAAACCGTTGGTCCAGGTTGTTGGTACCACGTTAACGGCATCACTAAGTAAATGTCTATTAACTGTTCCCGAATTACGAAGTTTTTTGTTTCTTTTTACTTACTTCTTTGACATAATCTCATTATTTGACATTATATACCTCAGATTCTTATTTCTACTCCTTATTTATGGCTTTTGTGGATAGGATTTTGATTCAGATTTGTTACAGTTGTAATGGCAATCATGTCATTTGGTCTAAATAGACTTTTATTTTTATATAGATTCTTCTTTTGTGAATGTGAGAACGTTGTAGGCCTAACTTGTAGACTGTAGATTTGTGGACATTTTTATATTTTGTTGAGTACCTGTTACTTGTTGACAGGCCTACACTGTCCTCCCATATCTATCAACACTGTAATTGGAAACATTGCAAAAGCCCCCTATTTTTAAAAGAGTAACCGTGGAGTTTCTTGCCGGCTCTTCTCCATAGGAAACAACTAATTGGAACTGTGCACCTAGCTTCTGACGTTTCATAAGTGCCCATGTTGGTTTATGTGAAATAAAATATTTTGATTTTGATTTTGTTATTTGTAGATCTTTGCCAGTCGTCGCGCGTGGTCAGAAGGCCGAAAGTCTGACAATAAGTCTTACAACGGGGTATCGTAATTACCCATTAACTGGGTTTTGGACGTCCGATAGGCAGTCGCGACATGTAAAATACTGGTAGGTATTCAACTACATTTGGTTAGATTGGAAGCTGACCGCAATATAGTTGGGTAAAGGCTAGTGATCGATCAAGACACGAGAGAAAAATAATAATCTAAAACAAATATAATTTTGCAATAAACGTTATTGATTTTTGCCATTAACTTTTGATTAAAAATAGGAAATGTGCGATGCTATGAATAAATGAATTTAAAATGTAGACGCCATGTTCGAGCTCTAGACGCCAAGAATGAGGAAGTTGTAACAAATAAGATGCATATGATCAAAAATAATTATTGAAACAAAGCTTCCTTAATAGGAGGTTTTCAAACAAATTAAATTGATAACATAATATAATTATATAAGTATCTTGTTCATTTGACTGATCTTTCCCACATATATGTGACTCTAAAATCTGTTCTTATGAATGTTTGTTTCATCTCTTATTATTATTGATTGATTTTCTTAACTCATAATTTCAAGTATCTTTTGTTAGTTTTAATGTTTTTTTTTTTGCTGTTTGTATATCCCGTGCGTGTCCCAAATATTTTTTTATTATTACTTCTGTTCTTATTTACCAGGCGGTCGTTGACCCCGTAATCAGCTGTAGTTGTTTGATATTACGAGTTTAGATAATCTTTTTGTATTTTTGTTTTATCGTCATTACTTTCGATACCGACACCCATCAACACCGAGGTTTCGCCAGCTAATTTAATTTGATATAGAAATATATATATTTCTCATAAAGATTTTAAACTAATATGCAGCAACTGACGACAAATCTATGAAACAGATTTTGCAATCAAAAGCTATGTAATACCTAACGAAAGTCGCTCCTACGAGTATTACACAGTACCGAGTGCATGTGAATTATGTGTATGGCATAATTATTTCGTCTAGCGTTAATTACGTACCGAAGTGTCATTTCTATCTTCATTTGTCGGTACAAGTGAAAAGCGTTTCGCGGGAATACGAATTTTCAAGATGGGCGTTATCTTACAAAACAATCAAGAGGGGCAATTCCGGTAATTTTTAGATCGTTTGCATTCTAATCTCAGTCAAAATCTGTAAAAAAAATACCTACATTTTTGACATTAGATTGTCCGTTCACAGTTATTTTACCTGTGTCTGTTACCTTTTCACTCTTACACCTTTTATTTTTGTTTGGGAAGTCATCAAATATCTTCTCTCGCTCTGGGCGGAGTCAGACTTTTACTGACTAAAACCCACCCGTGTTCCTTCAGTTGCCTGTGCGCCAGGGCCCCGGTAACTCTTTCGAACAATCCGCGACCCTGGCAGGCATCGGCCCTATCGGACCCCGTCAATAGTGCTGACATCTCTTTGAGGCGCGAGTGGAACACAATGCGCCGTCGACCCGGGCCTGGTCCTTACCGGACAGCGAGCTACCCATTGCTCGCCGTCCGCAAGCCCGCGCCTACTGTGGCTGGGAATCGGCTATCGACTCCCGACGCCCTAGGTGTCTTACTCCTGAATCGATCGTTACACAGATAGACGATAGGTAGCCCTGGAACCTGGAGAAGGACATAGGCTACCTACCTGGTTGCTATCTTTGCCTAATTATGTGTAAAGGATGATATGGCGAGAAAGTTCGACTGGCGAGATAACGACTGATCTATACAAATAAATAAAATTGAAGTGTCTGTTTGTAATGTCAACATCACAGCTTTTTACTAAATGCATATGGAAGTATATATACGGTACTGACAGATAACAAAAAAAAAAACAATTTTTAAATTTTTGTCTTTCTGTCTGTTTCTTCTAATCTCCGAAACGGCTGGACCGATGTTGAAGACATTTGGTATGGGGATACTTTGAACCCTGGGGAAGGACATATGCTACTTTTTATCAACATACCGCAACAAGCCGCGGGCGGAAGCTAATAAAGAAATATGGAAGAAGATGAGATGTTGCGCCGACCCCAAATAAATGTATTTATTTATTTATTTTATATTATTTATTTTTTATATTGGGATAACGGCAAGATGATGCCTACTTTATGCTTATGGTATAGAATACCGAATACTGTACAGTTATTATTTATTTTATTTATCTAAAACGAAGTTTATAATTTTTTTATATAAAGCTTTAATATGTATAATATATTGCTTTAATATTATGGTTGCACAGAAAAATGATGTCATGGCGTCATACGATTCACAATCGCAATCATTTCCACAGTTCTTCAATGCTCATTGTACAACAAATGTTTTTAAAACATAATTTTGTCTGTGAAAGCATTACGCAATTAATTAATAAATATTATGGAAGTAGCGTCATGGTATTTATTTTATTATCCGTTTGCCAATAACATGGCTTTAAAGGTAAGCGCATATTACATCGCATCGGGCGGCATCGGGCGGCATCGCGTTGCCTTACAATACAAAAAGTGCGGTGCGGTCCGCCTGTAGTGTGCTATGGTTCATACAAAATGTATGAAGTAATGTAGGAGGGTTTTTGCGTTACGATGCGGCCCGCCTAAATGTGCTTCAGCTTTGAAAGGTCACAGGAACATCCATACAAGGTAAACTTTAAGATAGGAATGGAACTTTATGGCAAAACACGGTATAATTTCTCCATCAATCACTTACCAGTTCTTTTTTTCACTTCCATTTTTCTCATTTAATAATTAACTAAACTTAATCTCTATAGAAAAAAACTCCAAGTCTGAGTCGGACTCGCGCACTAAGCGTTTCGTGCCATAAAAACTATTAATAAATTACGTTCACCTTATTATTTACAATGATAGAGGCATTGTAATACGAATTCTGTGAACACTGGAGTTTTTTTTATAAAAGGGTTCTTAAAGGTAGCCCCTTTAAGAAGCCTTTTATATAAAAAACTCCGATTTTCGGCATTGTTGGCGTTCAAAATTTCAGTAATGGTTGAGTTGTTTAAAATTTTGTTAATGATAAATTATAGTTTTAATCTAAATTTTCAAATTCTCACTCCAGAAACCAAGTATTACTGTTACAATTTTTTTTTATCTCACGAAGTGACACGCGCTTTACTTGTGGTTACCAAGTATACAAACATTCTGTGAATTTGTGTGAAAGCGCAGGAACTCTCAGTACCGTCTGAGGCAAAGTTGAAAATGTGTGTGTGTGTGTGTGTGCGTTATGTTCCGACAGTACTCGTCTTCACGCACACATTCACAGCGTGTTTGCAAACTTGGTTAACACAAGTAAAACGCGAGATTAAAATACTAAAACACCCTTTTGGTACACAGTATAAGCTAATAAGTTATTATTATTATTAGCTTATACTGGAAATGAATAGCTTGATATGTAGCCGTGTGTACCACACCCTAAAACTCACCTACCACTCATAACTTGGACTGGACCACAAACAGTGCGTTTCACCGGAACGTGACATGACAAGCACTTTACGAACACTTTCGCTCAAACCACCGAATATTGACACTTTAATACGTAATAACGCTGAGAACTGTAAAATCGTAACTGTTACATAGTTATGCTGTTAGATCCTGAGGTAATAAGAGTTATTGAGGTATGTATGAGGGACAGGTTATTTTTTGTCTTGTTTCACGGTTACGTTACTTTTAAAAGTTAAAATTCAAAGTAATTAGGGGGTTATTGTTTTTTTTTAGTTTTATCTGGTTTTTTTTTGTCGGCCTTGTCAGGCACACTAGTTTTGTAACAATTTGGTACATTCAGTGATACCTAGAAAAGGTTTTGACATTAAGTTTCATAGTACGCTAGAGTAATGATTACGTAGACGGGTTTTTTGTAAATCTGCGCTAATTGGACGATGTGATTCCAAAACAATGAGCCTACATCTATATCTAATTACTTAGATATTCCAAATTTACATAATTTTAACATAAGTTGTTAAAGAAAGTGGGGGACACTTTCTTTAACAACTTACACTTAACACAACTTTATTTTAAAAGCGATTACAAAGTTAACACAACACAACTATATAATAACAATACGAGTAGTTCACTAAACAGCGGTTTGCGTGATAACTGACTGGCGTTTTTACCACCGGTTAACTATTAAACGACGCTTTGTTTAATAGAAACTGTCTATCAGGGTCAGAAACGTAGAAGATGATTCATTTTATTGTAATGAAGAGAGAATATCTTGTCACAATGTAATCACATTTTTTCCTGGTGACTATTGTTTCTATTCGACGCCAGATGGCGCTGTAAGAAGTTTCCTATTGTTTGATAATGAGGGTTTTTTTTTGTTGTTGTAATATGCAGTGTTTGTTTATAGTTCATTTTAAGCTATTATAGTGTTAATTAATTTATGTTGCGTCAAGTGATAGGAATTTATTGACTTTGCTGGTAATTTAATGTCTATTTAAAACTTGGCACGTCTTCAATCATTACGATTATGATTTAAGAATCCGTCCGCTGTCAACTTTACTATTGGTATAAGCCAATTTTCTTATAATTTGACAGTTATTGTATAACTGGTTTCAACATTGCCTAGTCTCATTAGTTGTATCTAGCAGCTTTCAAAGAAGAATATCTTACGATAGTGGTATAGACATAGCCTGCATTATATCCACTCATGATTCTCACATTACTCATTCAGTAACAATTTAACAAGTTTTACAGTTTCGTTCCACTAACTAATTCATGTATATTTAAATAATATCATTAGGTCACCGGTAATTACCCTGCGTACCGTGACCATGTTAATTGTAAATCAGTTGTAAAGTATTTTGTGAGTTCAAACACCTGTAGGTACCTGAATTATAATATTACTACTGGCTGCTTGACTTGCATAGGTTTTTCATTAAAAGAGTAAGGGTTTAAATGGTTGAGCTGAATGGTGCTGATCCATGCGTCTTGTCGTGAACGGAAGCCGTCAGTAGGGACTCCTAGCTGCTACGGTTAATTTTAATTATTTCCATTTTTAATTGTTTTTTTTAAATCATGGCTGCTTTTATCGTGGACATCTTACTACATCGTTCTCACGGGGGCACAGTAGTGCCCCCGCCAAGACCAGCCAAGCGAAGCGCAAGGGCACTACCTACCTTTTCTCGAAGTGTTTCGTCGTTTTTTTGAACCCTCATACAGTTGGTTTCTGATGTACTAGATAGTTCATATTCTCAGGATATGATGTCAATAATAGACTTATTAAACATACAAAGTCTCAATTGAATAGCTCTAATACTTTAGATTTTATTGATATCTAAAATACACCGATTTCGTCACTGACACACTCACTGATACACTGACACACTGATGATCATCAAAATATTTGGCTACTTCCTGAAGTGCTAGAAAGCTGAAATTTAGTATGTAATCTAAGTTTAGTATACAACCAACAAAAAAAATCATAAACTTATAACTTTCACCCCCCATCCCCTAAAATGGGGGGGTGGAAGTTTGTATGACACTTCAAAATGTTAGGGTACTTCCTGAAGTGCTAGAAAGCGGAAATTTGGTATGTAAACCAAGTTCAGTATACAAAAAACACTACCGTGCCCCCAGATAAACTTAAAAAAAGAAGAAAAAAATAAACACTAAAAAGATTGCCTAGCAACTTACAAAAAGAACTGAAATCCCACCAAAAACATTTCATGTAAAATGTTGCCAAGACGACCACATAAGGTTTGCCCTGTGAAAAAGATATCGGATCTCATGTAGAGTCAAGCTTCTGAATCTACACGGCCTAACTCTACCGACCCTAACTTCACAAATTCTTCATATCAGTAAAAATGTATGGCTTGGCTGTTTCGTTACTTACTTCAGAAACTAAATATTCGCATCACCTCCACGACGGGAGCGAAACGGCGAAGCCTTACATTTTTACTGATATGTAGAATTTGTGAAGTTAGGGTCGGTAGAGTTAGGCCGTGTAGATTCAGAAGCTTGACTCTACATGAGATCTGATATCTTTTTCACAGGGCAAACCTTATGTGGTCGTCTTGGCAACATTTTACATGAAATGTTTTTGGTGGGATATGTATTTATCATTTCAACATGAGTGATGTAACCAATACTTAATACTTTGGTAACAATGTCCTGAGTTAAAAGAGTGTCCGTAGAGTTTCTTGCCCATTTATCTCCATAGGAACCTACTACACCTTGGAATGGGCAAGTAGCTTTATCTGTATTCTGATTGAACGACTCCGTGAAAATCAGACAAACACACAAGTGAAAAGGGCCTGCATAAGCAGCCTATATTGTACCCGCTGCTGGGACACAGGCGTCCTGTCCGTGAGAGAGAGTGGGCCGCAATACATCACGCGGGCCCAGTACGGGTTGTTAGAAAGTGCCTGTAATAGTTTTAACTGAAATATGTTTTTTCAGTACCGAGTTTTTTTTTTTTTGTTGTGTTTTTTTTTCATAGTCTTCCATAATAATGTGTAATAAAGACTCAACAAGGAACAAGTAAAACTTCAATTGAAACGAATTGTTTGAATTCTGCTCATCCTCCTTTCAAAACAATAAAGTTGTTCTAAAGCTAGTTTTATCTTATCTAATATGTATTATAAATGCGAAAGAAAGTTTGTTTGTTTCTTACGCTTTCACGCCAAAACAGCTGAACGTATTTGTATGAAATTTGGCACACAGATAGACCTTGACCTAGGTAAGGATATAGGCTACTTTTCATCCTGGCACTGACAAAGTCGCAGGCAACAGCTAGTTAAACATAACAATCTCCATACACATCTACTAACATAGCAAAAAATCTAAACAAACATTGAACACATACGTAATACGTCTATTTCCCTGTCATATCACTTTCTCTAAGGAAATTGTGGAAATTATCTCGTCTACTTCGAGATCCGACAGGCAACGCCACGGGGAAGACAATTTATACGACAGAAATCATTTAATTGACATGAAAGTTTGTCATATTGATATGAAGATTGTATGTTATGTGGTACTCTTAAGAACAGAGTTATGTATTCTATTGTTTTTGTTTAGACAGCGTTCGTAAACTACATTAAAAAAGTTTTGCTTAGGTAGATCAAGAAATGCAGCAGGCAAGCAATTGGCTGGTGCGCTACGTGTCTCGTTTCGATTCCCAAATGGATTTAATATTTGTAAAATCAATTATGTTTGTTCAAAAATGAGGTGAGGGCCTCACCTCTCATGCACTACAACCTCGAGCATGAGAGGCGAAGCAAGCAAGCAAGGCAAATAATGATGACTTTTTGAATTCATATGTGATTTCTGATTTCATCTTTGACATTAGGGTGAAGTAAAAACATCGTGGAGAAATTCTAAGGGAGAGGCAACTTTAAAGAAACTAGACGTTAATAAACGCAAACCAGACGTTTTTGACGCTTTTCCGAGGCATTGGTAGTGGAACCAGTAGACCTTCAACTACCAATCAATGCTTGACAGAGTTATTTCGAGTTTCTAATAGAAAATAAAATGATTTCCATACAGATTAATTTTTGGGATCTGCTGTAAGTGTAGTGTGTAATCCACTATTTCAATAATTTCATGGAGTCTTGCCCATTCTTCTCCATACGAAACTACCTTTTGGAAGGAGCTACTAGAATCAATTTCTATTTTATTTTTGTAAATTTTGACAATCAAAACTGCGTTTTAAAAACCTAATTGAAATAAATAATTTAACTTGGACAAATATTTGATTAGAAGAATAAAGTTAACTACACGATATTCTTGTTTCCATCAAAATGGAAATACGATAATAAATGCTAATGAATTAAAAACAATTCATTTGTAAAACGCAACACTGAAATAAAACGAGTTGCAGGGAGTTTCAGAACGGAACGAACCGTTATCATGGCGTGTGGCTATTGCCTCAGCTCATCTATTATGTGCACTCCATTGAGCTAAATACTTTTAAAGCTTTAACATCATCATAATTACGATAACAGTCACACCAAATCTGATTGAGGTGTGACCTATTGACTACAGGCTTCTCTAACGGATAAATTCGACCTTTTTCTAGGCCTTTTTAGTCTTCAGCACAGGAGAGATAACTACGGAATGTTCAATAAAATCTTTAATGAAAGAAACAAAGGAACGGGGTTTAAGGCGGTACCCCGACCAAAACCTTGTCATAGTGCGTTATTCAGAGCCTATTAACTCATTAACTATGGGTAATAAACTAAATCTAAAAGCACATTATTAATGTTCGATATCCTATCATCACATTGCACGTTCTTATTTGTTTTTATGTGTTATAAATACATCTAAAATCTCCTTGTACAAAAGTGACTAAAATTATTGATTGCATGCATCTTTTGCTAAAGGTGACGTTCTATTCATTTGAGGATTACACTAATGGATAGATAATTTAAAAATCTAAATAATACACGTTCTATTTTATTTTAAAACTTCACTTGTCTTTTTTTATTCAAATAATCTCATTATTTTTGTGAATTTTATGATAAATGAGCGTGTGGAGGGAGCGAGACAGAGCGAGACTCAGCGACGGGACAGAGAAGGACCGAACGCTCAAGGTCGTTTGGTCAGGGAAGCGCCTTAAGTCTTCGTTAGATGTCAAAAAAGACGACTAAAGGTTTTTAGTAATGTGTTGACCACATGACGGGCTAAAAGTATCAGGCCGAGTCCTAACCGACGCGACGATCGTCGCGCGATTACGCGATCACCCTGCTCTTTTATATAAATACGACATAGTCTCGCGGTCAGTCAAGTCGCGAATGTATGTCAACATTTATACAAAGGATCGCGTCGTGTACTCGCGCGACTATCGCTGTTGGTTAGGACGCGGGGTCATACTTATCCTTACCTTCAAACATCAGGTTATTTAAGGAAGTACCTAGATAACTGTAGACAAAGAAAATCGAAGGGCCCAGAAGGTATCCAAGGACAATAAGGTTCAATCTGATAACTAATATAAAAATAAAAGGTTTTTAAACAAACCCACCTGATGGTACTCGCAGGTACCGTCTTGGAGTACTTCAGCCTTGTAGAAGCGGACCTGGTAGGTCGTTCCCTCCTCGGGCACGTCGCCATCTTTGTTTTTATGACGTCACAGCTTTCCATCACTCAATGCATAGTTCGTTCGTTTTCGTTTGAATTATTGTAAAACTTTTCCGTTTAAAAAAGTTCTGCGTATGTTTTGTTGGTTTAATATTTTATACGTTTTTTATAAAGCGTATGTTCAGCTGTAGCTGTTTATAAAGAAACGAGTTAGTAGAGATTTTTTGTACAAAAGTATTTTTTTAAAGAAGCAAAGGTGTTCGGTGTTCACCAGAATGTAACAGATATTCACCAGGTTTCTGAATTGAGAACTTGAAGTTGAAAACCTTTCGAACTCTACTTAAGCATTACTTAAGCATAACTTTGAATATGTTTTCACCATAAGTAATGCTAATTAAGAGTTTGACGAACTCTCAACTTCAAATTCTCAATTCAGAAACCGGGTGATAGTCTCTTCTAGAGAAGATGACGATTTTATCTTTTTTATGTTCTGGGCATATAACAGCCTTACATTGTCGATAGGTGTAGGCGAACAAGAATTTTGAGCGATGAAATGAATCTGTTTTGACACAACTTCAAGACTCAGCAAGCATAGAGCGGGGAAGAAAAAGCCAGACAATAAAAACAAATTCTATACAGCAGAGAACGAATACAGAAAAAATAAAGATGTAAAAAAAATACAGCAGGAGGCATTTTAATTAAGACGCTCTAGTCGTAAAATGGAAAGCAGCAAGTATCATGAATCTGAATAAAATATAGTCTAGAAAATTTAATTAATTACGCAGAATTTATTCTGCAAGACATGTTTACAACCCCAGTAATTTTACTGGCTAAATGAGAATAAATATGTCACAGTAAAATGTATTTACTAAAATCTTCCGTCTTTAAATTTAGAACCGAGAAGAGACGAAGATCGGAAGACTATATTATATTAGGTAAGTAAATCTTTCAAAAATACAGATTAAACTTATGCCCGTTTCACTAACACTAGACGACACCTTAATGAAGGTCTCAATAAAAGTCCGCTGTTGAATTTTCAACACTCGGTTCAGCGCCGTAAGTTAAAAATCCAACAGTGTACTTTTAATTAGGCATTCCTAGCTATCGCCTAGAGTAAGTGAAAACGGGCGTACAAGTTTAAAATAAAGAAACTCTTTATCAATTGAAGCAATGACACACCTGACTTTTCTAGTTACATTCCATTGTAACCCTCAAAAGTCACATATTCCTACGAAAAGGTACCTCTTATCTAAAATAGTTAAATTATCTTCATGCTCTTTACTCCTACAAAGCATAATCTCCCCATGCATCGTAAAAATCATATTTTGATATTCCATCTTCAATAAATAATGCATAGATAAAAAAATCAATGCACCAGAAACGCGAAACCGGTAATTACCCCTGCCAAATTATCGGCTCTCGGAAAATAGTTTACTTTTTTCTCATTGACAGCTTACCCGTCTACAATAACTGGCAACACGAAAGTATTACTCTTACGATACGCGCATTTCATCACGCGATTACTCTGACAAGACTTATAGGTATATCAACGGAATTGTTGCTTTTATAGTCTGTGGTCGAGAGAATCGGAATTTCGATCTGTCAGATTCCGCGGTTTAAGTTTGAATTCGGGATGACACCTATTCGAATTTCGATTAATGTTGTTTTGTAAATGGAATGCTTTTAGGTAAATCAAACTTTGTACTTACATGTTTTAAAAGGTTTTGCTGACAGATTGTCAAACTCATGCTAACTGCTATGATTCACCTACTGAAATACATTGCTACAAGGTTATTTTGGCGAGTGATCAAAATCGGAACTAACGGCGCCATCTTGTTTTGTATACACAATGACAGTGACAATTTCACAAATGTCAATTCCAACAACGCCCTCCTGTCAATGTCATTCAGGCGCCAAAAGAACCTTGTAGCACTCTTAAAACAGCCAATCAAATCATTTGATATAAGTTTGGCAATCTGTCGGATAAAAGTAAGTACTCTGATTGGGTTTTCAGAAACCAGTGTTAGTCAAAGATATTGTGTAAGTTCATTGACTAACACCGAGTATCAGAGTATGTCTTATTAATATCAATGAGAGGAGAGTAATTAAGATTTATTTAGGACCAATCGGAAATTAAAACCATGTTAAAACACAGCTACTGAACTATTCTAAAAATTATGTAAGTTCAGCGTCATTACTCCGTCTATTAGCACTTTTACTAAATAAAATATTTATTTATGTAAATATTTAGATAAAACCAGAGCGTTTTATTGCGCTGTTGTGTAATAATTGTAATAACAAACGCATACAAAATATGTCAAAAGTAAGTGTCAACGAGTTTTTTTACATACGTCATGATTAGCGAAAGGAATACATGTTACATATTTTCCGCCATTTAAAAAACCATTGATACATTCCTTCCGTTCAGAATAAGTAGTCTTTGAGTATAAAGACCAGTAGAACGAGGACATAGTAAATTGAAAACAAAATTTCGATGTTTTTATTTTTTGCGAACGCAAGACATCCCTTGAAATAAGGAAATTATTAGCATTTAGTAAATACATCGTGTAAGTCAATAAGCCATGTCGTAGGTACCTAAAACACGGTGTTAAAACATATTTTTTATAAGTAAGTACCTACTGAACTAAAAGAAAAGAAAGAAAATATGTCTATTGTCAAAAGACATTGAAACCCTAGTGCAAAAGCAATAGGAAGTAATATAAAATTGATACAAGTACCTACATACATTTCTAAAAGAGTATATTGATTTTAAAAAGCCCAAAGAACATGCAAAAACATAACTATTATCGGTTAGGCACTGCCTTAACATTCATTTGGTCAGTTTAAGCTATAATAGTAAGGAGATATAAATTCAGAGATAAATACCTGTTTCTGTTTACTCCTATCATTGGAGATAATTATTTTTATTGCTACCATAAATTTCAAAAATGATTGCTAAAGACATTGAAATAAACATAATCAATTATTTTATTCAAAATTGAATATCCAATGTTTTTTTTTTGTCTGTTAATGTTGCGACTAATACAATTTTTTTAACAGATTTTTAACATCAAAATTACATAAGACAGTCCCTCAAAACGCCCGCCCTTCACCACTTCCTAGTGCTTTAGCTGGGAAGAAGCGGCGCAACAAACTGCCCAGCTGCACAGCTGTCTGTTCAGTTAGAAAAACTTTTTGACAACATTATTCTTTAAATTCAATGTTTTTATCGTCTATTTTGATTATAATCACTAATCAGTGCCGAACGCAAAATTTCACCTCTATTTCGGTTCGCTACTAATCACCTGCTAACTAGCGTTTATAAATAAAGAAAAGTGAATCATTGATTAAGAGCTAACTAATTGGTAAGCTAAACAGTGGCTAATCAGTGTTTAGCGTGTATTTTTTTTATAAATAAGGCTGTTGATGTTTATAAGTAGTAAAATTCGATCCAGCCTCACCCACCTTGCTGTGACCACCTGTGTTCACCTTGTCGTACCCCACAGGGGGTGCTCTTGGGTTGCGGTCGGTCACCTAGTATTTTAAGAAATTCGCCCCTGGCTGGAGGCTTTGGGTTAGCTTAAGGCAGCGACAGGATAGTCCGGTTAAGTATCCAAAACCTCTGATGGTCACAACTACAAGATGCCATTCATAAAAATAAAAATAAAATTATAAGTAGTAGTATTTTTTTTCATTCCAAATTTATCTGTTTCTTTTTACCGTTCTCTTGTGCTTACTGTTCAGCTGGTGATTTTAAAACGGATATTAATGCAATAAAACCATTTGCACACCTAAGTTACTACCTCATTTATTACTGAGAGCCTTGTTTGTATCTTGACGGTTACTTAATTATTTACAGAATTTAGAGTATCTTGTAAAGAGTATGATTGATTTATATTCGATAAAAAACACTGGTTTTTATATTGCCTGCGAGACTAGGAAGAATAAGTAATTGAAATGAAAAAGAATGATTGAAAATAGTTTGAAAACTTTTTGTAAAAGAAGCCAATTTTAAAATTTTCTATTGTTTCTGACGCCGTTTCTATGTAAAAGCAAGCTTACGCTTCTCTTCATTATTTATTAAGGATCCAACAATAGATATAGGTACACAAGAGATGACAAGTAATGGGCAACAATAGGTATTATCGATAAATACAAATACAATACAACAATTTTATTAATGACCCGCGGGAATCATCGCATTACCGAATACAAACGAATGCAAATTTCCATGTCCATCAATTATTAGATTTATCGTGTATAATAATTTGAATTCAGAGCTAAGTACTTTATTGTTGTTTTGTTTTGACGTAACAACAAATAAAGTACTTATTTCTGAATTCAAATTATCATACACGATAAATCTAACGAAGTACTTTATTTGTTGTTACATCAAAACAAAATAACAATAAAGGAATCGTTTGTATTCGGAAATGCGATGATTCCCGAGGGGCATTAAGAAAATATTTCTACTGTAATAATTTGAAATTATACGGCGGATAATAGTCGAAATACCCAGCGCTAAATAAAAATGAGGGAGAGGTAAAGAGAAGAGAATAGAATAGAATAGAATACTCTTTATTATGTACGAGTACACGATAAAAATTACCGATGTAAATGTAGAAATTTTACATAGGGTGGCGGTCTTATCGCTAAAAGCGATCTTTTATAGGCAACCTTTGGATGGATTCAAGGGATAAGGAGAGCCAATAGTGCAGGTAGTCAGTGGTGTACCATTTCCATATATAACAAATACATATATACCCACACAGAGACTCACGTTTACATAGAGACCTAAGAAAGTAACTATACGATTACTTTCCCGGGTAGTAGAAAAACCGGTAAGGTTTTAGTCGGTAGGAGTCCGACATAACCCTCCCTTATCCCCAGGCGGACGGAATCGGTGAGAATTTCCCAACGGAAAATACAAGTTCAGGAAAACAAAGGAATCGCCAAAAAATATATACGATTATGCTTCTTAATTAATCATATCAGTGACGATACTTAGAACTACACCATCACGCACAATCATCGTGCCAGTAAAACATGCAATTAGATTTAGAAAATCCCAACTTCAGTACATTTGTGAAGCAAACGCGCATATTCGCGCGATGTCTCGCTTTCCTTCACTTTCGAGAGTTAATAGCGAATATGCTAATTTGAACCAAATTTGATTGTATCTACGCTAAGACTAAATTTCACTGGGGTAGACTAGAACCACATCCGTTTTGTGTTATCTGTGATCTACATTAGTTAATGGTTAATGGTCACTTTGATTCATAGTTGCCATGGTTTGAGGATTTAATGGAGTATATTTATATGCTTAAGTGATCTTGAGCCTTTTGTGAAATTAATTAGATTCAACAACATTATGAAATTGAATTCATAATGACCTATAATGACCTTATTGTTGATGTTCTTCAGAAAGGTCAGGTGCGTAGTAGTCGCAAACGGCGTGCGTGTATGACTAGATGTGTGAACGTAAACGAGGCAAAAGGTATGTAAGGATCGTAGCAGGTGGCGTTCTGGGGCCCTGTAGTTTGCACTGTAGTTTCTGCCTACCCCCATGGGAAGAAGGCGTCAGTTTATTTATGTATGTATGAATTCATAATGATCCATATAGACAAGAATATTTGACATACTATTTGAATAATGTATTGGAGAACAATTTTATTTTCTTAACAAAAACGTTGATCACGTGATGAAACACAATAAAAATTGTTTCAACCGGTCAACATTCAAAGGATTTATTAATTTTCAAATATAAAAAAAAAACTTTTCCATAAGCCCAGTGTAAGCTTCGAAAGTTGGCTTTAAAATATATTTTTATTTGATTTAATTTAACTTGATTTCTGGCGATATGACAAAGCTGAAAATCTGGGGGCCAATTATGCTAAAAGTTTGTAAACTCCTAAATTCATGATGGTGCGTCAAAAGAAATGTCAAAGTAATAGGAGATTAGGACTTGTCATTATATACGAGGTTACGAAATAAGAACAATTATTCCAATGGAGTGAAGGAATGCCAGTGGCCCGCCATCCGAAAATCATAATGAAGCCTTTCAATTAGGAGATCACCAAAACTGTCAAAATCTACAATTACGGTTTCAATAATTGGCCACTCCGACTCAATTGTGTTAGCAGACTTCGTGCCCTGGTACGTTTATTTTTTTTTAGGAATATTCCAAACAATATGGCGGATGTTGATCACGCAGTGAAGAAAAAAAGCATGAAGATAAAAATAATTAATAACAGTCGTTAAATTATTCAGTTAGATACCGTTGCCATCTGATCTATAGTATGTTTATTCTAGCGTGACTACCAAGAAACTATGCATTCGTTTCTTATGAACATATTTTACATTATCTGTGATCGTAAAATGATATGTGGCCACTAAACATCAACTTGGAAGAAGTTCATAGATCTCACCATAAAAACTTTCGTAATGTCAGCTTGAAGTGAACTGTCATTAGTGTCAATTCCCTAGTGTCAAGTGGAATTACAGCTCACTTCAAATAAGATTTCACGGTGAGATTAGAAATAAGATTTAATTCACTGATAAATTATTGTTTACTTAAGTAAGATGATAATCAACAAATACCACCATGAATACAGCTTAAGACATAGGGATAGCAAAATACCTTTAATGTCATCACACATGCTAAATATTTAAGAGCCCGCAGCGAAAGATCTAAAAGCAGTAGAATTCCATATTCAAATTAGGATGAACTTGAATTGTACAGCAGAATCTACATAAAATAAAGTCAGGATTTCATTAGCAATTACAAAGAAGGAATGGAGATGTAGCAGTCTTATGGGTAATCACAAAACAGTGGAAGAAAACGACCATACATATTATTATTAAGTACCAACCTACCTCAAGAGTGTATTGTTATTATCAGTCAAGTTCAAATAACTCATGACCAATGCAAATTATTATTAATAACAATAATAATGAAAACACCATAGCATGTAGGTCAGGTCAAGATGACAATACATCACAATGGACAATGGATGTACTATATGCACTCTGACACAGTTTTATATGCAGAATCGACTGTGAATATTGACCCAAAATCAAATTGACAATACATTGTCAGTAGGACAGTATCTTAAGTCATGGTTAGGTCACATCAGGTTGTTGATGTTTGCACTTAGGTCCATTGAGCTTCTTGCCATTAATCTCCTCCATATGAATCTACTACGCTTTGGAATGGGCAACTAGCATCATCTTTCTAACTGACTCTTTTGACAGTTCTGAAAAAAGTGCCTGTAAATAGTTTATTTGAAATAAATGCTTTGCGTTCGAGCTCCGTAAACAATTTGGGAATTGAAAAACTAGAAATTGAGTGTTTTGGAAAGGAGACATGTGAAACGTGGCTTAGAACGGGGGTGTCTCCTGTGGTGACGACTAATAGGGAAGTATGGATGACACAGACATGTTGCACTGACCTCAAATACAAGAAAGTTGAAGAAGAAAGAAAGAAACAAGAAGAAGATAAGAAGAGAATGCTCATAGTGGAAAGGAAACATTTAGATCGATTTTCCCACTATTTCCTCCCATGTGGATTAATAGGAGACAGTTGAGTAGTTAAATATTTACATACAAATTCTACCATAGCAAATCAACCCCCACCAACCCCAGAAAAAGAAACATTACTATAATACAAAAATATCCAAATACATTAAATCCGACCACACAAAATTATCACGTTCACATTAAATCCCGAACGAAATCACTTGAAAACGTATTTCCGTTCAGAAAATGGTTCAATCACGAGCTCACGCGCACATTGCACTCGAGACGAGTACACGGTGAGTAGCATCTCACTCGACTGAGTGAATTACTACTAATGTGTAATACGGAGCTCTACTTATTATTGTTAAGTAGGTTGGTGATAAGAGAAGCGATAAGCGTAAGCGGGAGTCATTTTTAATTACCTCAGAAGCATTATGTTGTAAATATACTGTCGTAACCATTTAATACCATTTTATTTTATTGGCACCCATGAATATTGTTTTTCAGCTGTTATGATTTCAGAATGTTGCAGTAGCATCATGAAATTCAAAGGCTCTGTTCCAACTAAGTCAACGTTAAGCCAATTTTATGAAAATAAAGAAATGTGAAAGAATTTTCATAAAATGATTTTGCATTCATGAAATTACTTAAATAATTAACCAGCATACAGTACTTATTGTTTTGCAGAACTACATGGTTGTGAAACAGTTCAACTTATCTTGAAAAATCATAATTCACTTGTTTCTACGTGTTATGTACATAAGCCGTGGGATCTCCCATCGGCAAAAACGACGAACTTCCGATATAAACTTACATTCCCTATTTAACTTATTTATGCAAATATTTTCAAAAATCTTAATTGTTGTGCAAAATTTCATGCTTGTTGTCGGTCAGTGAGAGAATGAATTTAAGATTATTATTAAATAAATTATTATGTGTACC
Organism: Griposia aprilina; assembly: GCA_916610205.1. Lineage (NCBI taxonomy): Eukaryota > Metazoa > Arthropoda > Insecta > Lepidoptera > Noctuidae > Griposia > Griposia aprilina. Next base: position 4,415,346 of record OU744302.1, read on the forward strand.
TATTAGGTACTGAATACGCAATCGCTACCAGCAAGCTCTATTAGCAGTGGTGGCCCAGTGGTATCGGCACTGATTTACGAGTTGTAGGTCGTGAGTTTGAACCCAGGCAGGCACTTTACTTTGTGTATTTCATTTCATCACCACCGCTCTCAAAACGGTGTAGGAGAACATCGTGAGGAAACCGGCATGTCCTAGAACCAAAAATTCGAACCGCACTGGGCCCACGCGGTGGATTACGGCCCACTCCCTCTCATAGAGAAGAGGCCTGTATCCCAGCAGTGGGAAAATTGTAGGCTGATTATGCAAGCTCTATTATCGTCATCTTTACGCTTGCCTCTCCGCCCCACACTATGTGATCAGCCTTATCAGTGCAACAGACCCACTTACTTATGGCTGCTTTCTTTGCAGTATACAATTATGTTTTTATTTGCACTCCGACGGGTTTCCTTAAACAAACCGTTATTTGACTATATGAGGAAATTTATTACTTACTTTAAATTACCTTCAATTGAATTACGAGATAATTTAGGGTGCGTTTTTTTTTTTTAATTTAGGGCAATAAACTTACTATAACCATTCTTACGTTTACCATAATTTGGACGCAACGTACCTTGATTCCCGGAAAATGTTGAACTTCACCAGGAGACCCGACAAAAAGTATTTCAAAATATACAGGTTGTAATTTTAAACACCATCAACCTCTTAAGGGGTCATCTTACTCATCATTAAGAACAACTTTTACTATGGGACCATCAAAAAATCGAAAAAAAAAAACTACAGCTGTTCCCTACATTTATTTTTGCATACCTCGTCAAAATGTAGGGAACAGCTGATTATATTTGCGATTTTATGTTTGGTCCCATAGTAAAAATTGTTCATAATGATGAGCACAATGACCCCTTAAGAGGTTGATGGTGTTTCAAATATTACAGCCTGTAGTTATACAGATAAGAGAAATTTTCCAGTGATCCTTTTAAATTAAACGTAGTTATTACTTTAGTATTTAATTTTATCAAATCCTTTACTGACATGGTTCAAAAAAATGTGTGTCGCTTATGTTAACACATATCCAGATTCCTTCTACTTAAGCAAGCAAGCAGTCCTCATTAATTTCCCAACACCGGTGTCAAAGGACCAAAGAAACTGATTACAAAACAATGTCGCCCTCCCAATTACCAAATCATGTATAATAAGGTTTTAAAAAACATTTAATAAAGGCCTTTCATAACCGGGCTTCGCTCCGGAAACTCCGAGGCATTTGACTTACTCAACGGAACCGCGATACCTAGTACGAGCTACGGAGCTACAAATTGCTCGTAATTGTGATATGTCTTGCAACATTATCACTTATGGTGGTGTTGGACAGATTAAGTTACATGTATCGCGAGTTTCTTAATGGTAAATGGCCTTAATGTGTACCGAGACTAAGTATTGCAATCGTGACACAAGTAATTCACACTGTTTCTTGTAATAATGTTGTTGTTATAACAGTAAAAGGTACAAATTGTTATGTACGTTTTCAATATAAAATCAAAAACGTCATTTACACCAATTAAGGCGCTTCCCTGACCAAACGACCTTGAGCGTTCGGTCCTTCTCTGTCCCGTCGCTGAGTCTCGCTCTGTCTCGCTCCCTCCGCACGCTCATTTATCATAAAATTCACAAAAATAATGAAATTATTTGAATAAATAAAGACAAGTAAAGTTTTAAAACAAAATAAAACGTGTATTATTTAGATTTTTAAATTATCTATCCATTAGTGTAATCCTCAAATGAATAGAACGTCACCTTTAGCAAAAGATGCATGCAATCAATAATTTTAGTCACTTTTTTACAAGGAGATTTTAGATGTATTTTTAACACATAAAAACAAATAAGAACGTGCAATGTGATGAAAGGATATCGAACATTAATAATGTGCTTTTAGATATAGTTTATTACCCATAGTGAATGAGTTAATAGCCTCTGAATAACGCAATATGACAAGGTTTTGGTCGGGGTACCGCCTTAACAATAAACTATGCTAAGAATCAGCACTTTTCGAACGTCAATATTACATAAGACACGCCCGCCCTTCACCACTTCCTTCCTAGAGCTTTAGCTGGGAATAAGAAGTGGCGCAACAAAACGAAGCAGCACATCTGTTTCTTAAGTTAGATGAACTTGATTGATATACAAAAGCATGCAGTCATGAACATTACGAAACATATGGCATTTTTTTTTTGCCATAATAATATGGCAGCTAGCACAACGCCATTATAATACGACTGTCTAAAATAAGCTTGTTGAGCCAATTAGGACCACAATTAGAAAATTTTGCTAAGTTCGCCAAATATTTTAGGCAATTCAGAGGTGGACATTAAAGTTACATATTTTGAGCACCAAATCTTTGTCCTAATTCAGAGTTGACCACTTGGTTTGATGTTTCAGGAAAGCAATCTAAGACACTATTTGGATACTAGATCAGAAGTTTCTATTTATTAAGTACCCAGGCTCGAGCACCCTAAAATAAGGTTGAGTTACATTATGGCTGATGCATGCATGACGTCAGTCGGGACCGGTCAACACAAAGATACAATATCTCTTCCTTCAAAAGAAAATTTCAGACATGGCCCTGCATTGTTAGCCTCACATAATATCTTATTAAAATATTGTTTGGGCTTTAAAAGAGACTATGACCCCTAATTTGCTTTCGGCGTTTGTTCACAGGGATCGATCAGCTATGAAATGCCAGTGCCATCTAGTTCTAAAATATTGAGCAACAAAACATTCAAAAGTGTCTTAAATGTTCTGCTCATAGAAATAATTAACATTACAGTGTCCATTTCTTAAAAATCAAAGGCGAAGACGCAACCACGCTGGCCCTGAATCAGAGTAGAAAACGCACAGAAACGCGTAAAGCCGCGGTTTCCGTTAGCATAATTTCTATAATTAGAAACGTAGGTGCAGTTCCAAGAAATAAAACCAATTGCTACACTTAAAATAAAAACATTTGTATGGTTGCTTCTAATTATGTCGTTAGCAAGCATTTATCCATACTCCATGTTTTATACATATTATAAATGCGAAAGTAACTGTGTCTGTCTGTCCGTCTGAAAGCTAGTGAGAAAAGTCAGCTGCGCCAACCTATTAGAAAATATCTGTCTCAAAACTATCTAATGAAATTGTAAACAAACCTTGTTCAAGTTTAATTCTTCCGCAATCAGTCACTAAAGAGATTTAGTGCCATGATTCAAGATTCAAAGAAGAAGAAGAAGATTTCAAATTTATAGCTCAACAATTTATCCAACTATTATTGTTCGTATAACATTATTAAATTGTAATTGAAAAATCATCGACGAGAATTGAGGTTATAAAATTAACCTCAATTATAAAATTATAAACATTTTTATGGTGATGTAAATTAGAATTTCGGGTTAAAGTATTCAAATAATCAAATCAAAGCACTTAATTTGTAATTGGCACAAAAACTTGGCAAAAGTTGGTAGCTTATGTGATCCATTTGTTTACATTTTCATTAGATACTTTTGTACCATACTTTACAATAGGGGTGGTTAACCTTCTTATCTACCTACCCCATTACCAAACCTAGCGTGTATTGCACCTCCAATTATTTTTATTGCCGACATAAATGTGTCACAGGACGGCTGCGTAGGCGCGGGCGTGAAGATCGCAGATGAGCGCGCTAGATCGGGGATAACAGCAATTAATCCGGTAACGCTTTCTCTACCCGTCTCACTGAACGCTTAGCATTTTTCTTTTATTTTTGAGGTGATAAGTATAAGATTATACAGTCAAATGGTTTTTAATTGTTAGTCATCGTTTTATTATAAAGTCCATGAAATGTGACGATCATGGTCTAAAAAAACAAGTTCTGGCATTCCTGGAGTGACACATGCATACGTCACTATCCAGTTGCCACTTTATTGCAACAAAACACGAATTATGGAAACATTTTTAGTCACCATTGTGTTAAAAAATATATATATAATAAAATAAAAGTCGTTTCATTTTTCTAATTAAACGAAACAATTCAATTTAAACACATACCAACGTAATTGTTAGTTAAAACCTCTTTGTTTTATCTGATTCGCACAGGTAATAAAGGCGATTGGGGAGTTATTATTACACACTACTGGTAACACAGAGGTGATGACGTAGGCTTGTGTCACCCCCTTGACCGGAATGCTATACCTGGCGAAGTATATTATTATACCATGGTGACGATTATGTTTTTATTAAGAAATGACCTTTCACGACGAAATCTGTCTCTGTATTTCTATAGTTTTAGTATGGACGGACTGCGTGAAAGATGATATGGATAGAAAGAGGGTGACTACCAAGATGAGGACTAATAGAGAAGTTAGAAGAAAAAGACATGTAGCGACAACACCAAATTATTTGAGATAAGGCCAGCGGGGTAATTACGTAACACACTAACAGTAGGAATGGCTTTCATTTTGACAATTCAACAACATTCATTAACGTCGTTGAGCAGACAATTTTTTCGAATATATGAAGCAATGGATTGTCAATGGGCTTCAAAATGATTCAGATTGTGATTGATATTGTTTTCCGCAATTAGGTTGCTGGAGAATGATGCTGATGATAATCATACAGTTTTACTAGCCACTAGTCAGAGATAGTCTATCTTTTGAAACTGTGGGCCTACTCCCTAAGCACGAAGTCCATAATTTCGGCCGAAATTAGGGATGTTTACTACTCCGTGTCACTTTCGGATATAACATTAGTCCGGGCCCGAACTAAAAATGACAAAACGATTTGAAAGTGGTCCTTACTCCCGATGAGCGTTTGCCCGTTCGAAAAAATAATTAATCGGGAGTAGGGTTCGATTCTAAGGAGCGAACTACTTTCAGACGCACCCGTATATTCGTTGACGGACTTACAGAGTAGGCCCACTTTATTTTTTTTTTATTTTTTTGGGTGGGAAATCATCAAATGACCTCTCCCGCTCTGGGCGGAGCGGAAGGGCGTGTCAGACTCTTACTGACTAAAACCCACCCGTGTTCCTTCATTTGCCTGTGCGCCAGGGCCACGGTAACTCTTTCGAACAATCCGCGACCCCGGCAGGCATCGGCCCTATCGGACCCCGTCAATTATGCTGACAACTCTTTGAGGCGCGCGTGGAACACAACGCGCCGTCGACCCGGGCCTGGTCCTTACCGGACGGCGAGCTGAGAGTAGGCCCCCTGGTGTGACATTCCCTATACCGCGACTCAAACACTGATGCTAGAAAAGGTGCAAAAAAACTTTTCTAAGATGCCTCTTCCAAAAGTTATACCATTTCTTTCCTTATATCTACCCAACCAACTATCTTTTAGGGACTTTGGGCTTTAATTCATTGGAGGTGAGAAGAGGCCTTGATCAGCTTACGGTAGCCTGTAAGACCTTACGGGGACGTATCGACTGCCCGGAGGTCCATGGCCTTTTCTGCCGATTATTTGTGCCCGACAAATACATCGGACACCGTCAGAGCCGCCGATCTGTTTGCGCAACTGCCATCCAAAACTGTTGCCAGAGCCGAATCCCCAGTCTGTCGTACTCTGAAGGTGCTAAATGCCCGTCTGACTGCCAACCCTGAATGTGATGTGTTTGCGGATGAATGGAATAAACTTATACGTATTTGTCTGGTGTTCTGTGAGAAAAAGTATGCAAGGGAGTCCACTGTTACATGTTAGTTTTAAATTAGATAATATACAACTTATTATTGTCAACGTAATAATTGTTTCTATGTTAATTAATGTAATTGGTGTTTTACCGTTTTAATTAACTATAAATAAAATAATTAATTCCGAAGATGACCTAATTTTCTTGAGATATTTTTTTTTTAGGGAAAACAAACAATTGTTTATTATATATTACATCTAAGATTACAAACTAATTGGAAGTGGGTAAATGTTCATAAATCACGACATTGCCAAAGTTTGCTTATCATCTAAATCATAGGTTCTCAACGTGGGTGACAACGTTCCCTTTCGTGGGCGTTTGAGACTTTCAGGGGGGCAGTAGAATATTACACGTGTAAATATAATCATGGCAATAGCTGTTTCAGATTTGGGACAGACAGTAAGTAAAAAAAATGGGGACAAAATAAGGTTGAGAACATAAATGATCTAGATTATTATCCCATTAGAAGACCTTTTATAAACCTGAGTACGAATTAGAGCTAAGAACGACCATTTTAGTCGAAAAACGAAAAAACATGTAAACTCAGCAGTGAAATTAATATAAATATTTTGAAAGTCAAGCTTATTAGCATTTGAACGTACACATGATGGTATAACGATGCAAGGTAATTATGTTAACAAATTAATCATAAGGTAAGCCACGCCTTTATTGTAGAATTAACAATTTTAACATGGTTTTGGTGTTAAATTTCTCTTTTTCCATTATAGATTTTGTCTGGTTATGCACTGACGACATATTTAAGAATTTAAGGGGACTACATGACCTTAACGCAAATTTATAATGCCTAAAAATAAATGATCCACTGTAGTAACCAAAATCAGAAAAATATATAGCATTCTTCAGGATAAATGCTAGTTAGATAGTGTGTTGAAAACATAATACAATTAACTTGATATGATAGAAAAAAATCACGAAGATACCTCTAAAAAATTCTTTCAACGATTAAAAACCATACTAATATACATGCAAACATTCAGATTTTTTGTCAGATTATTCTACAAGTAAAATACTAACGTGATAGTGTTTTAATTTTTTAGTCCAATGAATAGATTTTTTGTAAATCCATAATTGCTTCATATTTTGCAATAAATTACCAGCGTTGTGTCATTGCGCGTCTCTTTCTTTTCTATGCAATCCGACAGTGACCGCGCTTTAGGTCTTGTAAGCCTCTTAATATCAATAATTGCTTCTATAGATAACAAAATGTACCAGTGAAGTATTATTTCAGAACCCAATACCTAATCTAAATGGTACCGACGACTACGTTCTGTATAGGTACCTATTAATGGAGGTATGAAATGACAAAATACTTCATCAGAAAATGCCTTGGAAATTATGACATTCAACTACCAGCACATAACACATAACATAACATCACGCCTGTATTCCCCGAAGGGTTAGGCAGAGGTGTACCTATAGCACACCCACATTTCGCCAGTTATGTTTAAGTCCCATGTAATAGGGGGCGAGCCTATTGCCATCAACCGGGCACAAATCCAGACTCCGGGCTGCTACCGAGAAATTCCAGATGGAAAAACCCAATAGCATTTTGCCCGACCCGGGAATCGAACCCAGGCCCTCATGCTCAGCAGTAGCGCTTGCAACCACTAGACCAACGAGGCAGCAACTACCAGCATTTATAGCATTTTACGTAAAAGAAAGTCTACAGAAAAAAAAGCGGCCAAGTGCGAGTTGCACTCACACACGAAGGATTCCGTACCACCATTCAATATTCATCATGACAGATTTATTTAACACATTTATTTTTTTAAGGGGGGTCCTCTTAAGAGAACCCCCTTTAATTGTATACAAATTGTGTTGTTTTGTGTACAATAGTGTCAAGAAGATTTTTTTATTTATTTATGTTTTATATGCAGCCATAGCAGTAGAAACTATAAAACTTTCAAGTGCCTATTACGGTTCAAAAGAGACAGGCCAGCCCGTGACAGACAGGCGGACGTCGGAGCCCGTTGGCACCCTTTGTGTACGGAACCTTAAACACTGAAACTATTGCTTGTACCCATTAACTGCATTCCTCAGTGTGCGTGGCTGTTCAAATCGGTATGTAGCCTGTGCCATCATCTAATTAAAGTATGTAATTGACTTCATCTACCATGCGTGTTCTGATAATAACTATATTTTGTGAAAGACCCGCCTCTGCTTCGCACGGGCACAATAGTGACATCTCAAAATATCGAGACTTCTGTGCTATATCGATGGATTCAGTATGTGATTCTGAACCCCTAAGTTGAAAATTTACGTGAGTTATTAAAAAAAAAATGCTGTTCCATACATTTTGACCACGAAGTTATTGCACTTTTGAACCGAGTTCAAAAAAAGGAGGAGGTTCTCAATTCGTCTGTATGTTTTTTTTTTTTAGTGTGTTAGCTTAGAACTTTTTTCTGGTCGAACCGATTTGGATGATTCTCTTTTTATTTGATAGCTGGTGCTTCACATGTGGTTTCATTTAAATTTGATCACGGTATGAATAGTAGTTTTTGAATTAGCCTAAATACTACATATTTTTTCCACTTACTTTTTATTGACAATGTGTTAATAATTTCCTGTCACTGTTATTTACATACCAAGTAGTGGTATACGAATTTGTATAGGGTAGGTTACCGCAACTAAAAAGTAAAAAATAAAAAACTTTTTTACAAAAAAATAACCGACTTCCAAAAAAAACACTAAAAGACGTGAAAAATAACTTTAATTTCGGAACCCGGTGGCCAAAATCGAAAATACAAAACCAAAGATACCGACTTCCGAAATTAAAGTTATTTTTCACGTCTTTTAGTGTTTTTTTGGGAAGTCTGTTATTTTTTTGGAAAAAAGTTTTCTATGAAAGAACTGTTTTTTTTTTTTTGATAACTGATGAAAACTTTCTACGCTAGAGTGTCTAGACTCATGTGTTGAATTCATGGTTTCAGATTGCACGGCGATGTCTTTACCACCCTGTATATAATACACATAAGCCTTCCGGAATAAATGCTATAAATGATGGTGAAAACACATCGAAAACCCTTGTGTAGTTTAAAAGATCTAAGTGGTCATACAGACAAACACGAAAAGCGACTTTATTTCAACTACCTATTTATTTATAAATATAAGTCCCTTCAATATTAAAGTTAGATTTAGCAAGAACCATGTATATTTGGGACTGCAAAATAATAATAATTTATTAATTTCAAAAAAAAGCTTGTGAGATGTTACATAATCACATGATCACATAACGAAATGTTAGTGTAATACTAATTGTACCTATGAAAACTTAACTGGACTTAACTTAAACTAAAACACAACTTATTCTGGAGGCAAATATGTTCAAAATTAGGTTTAAAAATACTTTCAACCATAAAAATTATTATTCGTTTGAAATCTTTGGCTTACAAAGACTGCCTTGTATTGGCATAAAGAATTAAACTACCATAAAAACTAGCATAAAAAAACTACCTATCATTATCAATGACCTAGCCAACACAAAACAGATTGCATCTCGTACAAAACAAAGCTGCGCGTACACACCGAGAACGATTAGTAACAGTAGTTCGCACCGTTAGCTCCCGTGACCGGGCAGTTACTTGCAGAAGATCAGCTGGAAAAAAGTACTAACTCGAGCTGATTACTTGCTTGACAACGAGGTTCCGTACAAGAAACATGTCTGGCTAACCGTAGTAACAAAAACAGCAATCAAGTCTAATGTCAACTATCTACTTAGACTTTTTCCAATTGCGATTGAAAATATTTATTTTTTACTAGCTGCTGACCAGGACTTCGTCTGCGCGTTTTTTAATACGAATATCCAGGGTCAAAAGTAGCCTATATCCTTGTCCACGTCCCAGGCAGTCTATCTGTCACATTGCGTGAAAAGATAACCGACAGATAGAGTTACCTTCGCATTTATAATATCCTAAGTATAAACAGATCACTCAACCCCAATACCCCCATAAAAGCACGGAAAATGTCAATTCGACAGATCTCCAAACGGATGGTCAGCAAACTAGTGAAATTATAACCACTCAGCGGGTGCCGCCGCCGTCTTCAACCAAGAGTAAAATATGTTTGTTGAGCACGGACAGCAAAAACAAAGTCTTAGCAGTGGCTCAAAGCGTTATTAATCATGACTACGAAATTTGTCATTACCTGAAAACCAATGGAGACACCGAACAACTTCTTTGTGGCTTGGAAACTAAGTTATGTGATTTTACTTTGAGAGACTTTTGCATTATCTTAATAGGTGCGGAAGACTTTAGAATAACAAAAAACTATTTTGAAATTGTTTTTTACGTTCGAAAGATACTACAGAACATAACACATACAAATGTAATTATTTGTTTTCCTACCTACAAACTTGGTTATTCTTTATATAACTGGCGAATAGAAACATTTAATAATTTGATATACCTAGATTTAATTAGCCATCAGCATGCTTATTATATAGATTCGAATTCAGATTTAACAGCAGATTTCAATATGTTTTATAAGCACTCGGGTAGAGTAAATAACAGAGGTATAAAATCAATTTTTGAAAATGTAATGTTGTTGATGAAAGATATTGACTATAATGTAGAATTGACACCATGTAATATACATACGGATCGATACAGAAAGGATCAATCCACAAATGAAGAATATTGTCTTGGTTCTAATCCACAATATACCCCTACGAATAATAGTAATGATTCTCAGTCAACGTATCGTGTAAAAGTTGATAACAAACATGAAGATTTTTTTCGTGTATAAGCACATATTTATCTTACAGCAGAACATTAATGGGCTGATAGGAAAATCAGGCCAATTGAGCATTCACCTTAATGAACTCCTACAACAAGGAAAGGTGGTTGATCTCATCTGTATCACAGAGCACAATATGAAAACAGACGACACCACACAACTAAATTTACCTAACTATAAAATAGCAAAGTTTTCGTCACGAAGCACAAGAAACGGGGGTACGTGTATATTAATTAATCCTATCCATGAATATAAAATCATAGATGTCAAAAAATTCTGTGTCTCAGATATCATAGAATGTTGTGCCGTTGAACTAACAGATCATCGGTTGGTGGTTATTTGTATTTATAGACCTCCAAAACATAGTAAAGAAGTAACAGCAGTTTTCTTTGAAAAACTAGATCGTATGTTAACACTATTTCGACATGGTGATAAAAAAATTGTAATATGCGGTGATTTTAACATCGATATTCTTCAAAACACGAGATTGGCTACAGAGTTCGAATATTTGCTTCTAAATTATAATATTAGACCGAGTATAAAGCAGCCTACTCGTATATCTAGTGGCACATGTATTGATAATATTATGCACAATGTTAAAGGTAGCCGTGGTGAAGTTCTTGACTTTGATTTGTCTGATCATACGGCTCAGCTCTTCAGATGCCCGGTAAAAAAGACGTGTTCTATTAAACACTGGTATGTAAGAAATCGGGACTACTGTGCCGAAAACAGAGCTAAGTTTCTAGACTGCATGCGTAATCTTAGTTTTGACGAAATCTACAAAAGTACAGACCCTGAGACAGCTTTCAATTTATTTCACGATACGTTCCAATTATTCTATGATCTATGTTTTCCTTTTTTAAGAAAAAAGATTTCTATTAAAAAAACCCCCAAGTGGCTGTCTAAAGGTATCCGAACCTGCAGTAAACGAAAAAGAGATATACTTTGGCAATATAGGCGATCTCCTACTCATGATAATAAGTTATTACTAAAACAATACACAAAACGACTTAAAAAAATTATATACCTATCTCAAAAAGCACAAAATAATTATCAAATAAATAATGCTGAAAATAAAAGTAAAGCTACGTGGAACGTAATCAATAATTGCAAAACAAACTTTCCTTCAGAACCTTTGAATAAAATAAATATTAATGGTAAAATAGCTCATGATCCCACAGAAATCACTACGGCTTTTAATGACTACTATATAGATTCAGTAAAGCAAACGTCTTGTAATAAAAATAGCAATAGCTTCCCAAGCCAAACCTATTACCCTAAATCGTTGTTTATGGCACCTACTGATCCTCGAGAATTATATGAAATTATAAATTCATTAAAAAACACGAATAGTACAGGTTACGACGGTATTTGTACAAAAATATTAAAACTAGTATCAAATATTATAGCACCCGTACTGAATCATATAATTAACTTGTGTATAGAAAACGGTCACTTTCCAAGTAAATTAAAATTGACAATAATAAAACCGTTGCATAAAAAAGGTGATAAAACAGCTGTTCAAAATTACCGTCCAATAGCTCTAATCCCAGTACTGTCTAAAGTATTCGAAAATGTCATAAACAAGTCTTTATATTCTTTCTTTGAATCACAAAATATACTAACTAAAGAGCAATATGGTTTTCGTAAAAATAAAACAATAAATAAGGCAGTCTTTGAATTACTCTCAAAAATCATAGTCAATATTGACAAAAAAACACCGATCGCAGCCATACTAATGGATGGGCACGCCACAATTGCGGCGGTAAGTCCCCTCTTTGAGGAGTGGCTTGAGAGGCGCCACGGCGTCCTCACCTTCCGCCTGACGCAGGTCCTCACCGGACATGGCTGTTTCGGGAGGTTCCTGTTTCGGATAAGGCGGGAGGAAACGCCCGGGTGTTGGCATTGTGTGGATCGACCGGAGGACACGGTGGAGCATACGGTGGAGGTCTGCCCAGCTTGGGTGGAGCACCGCCGTGTCCTCGTGGCGGCGATCGGCGGCGGCGATCTCTCGCGTCCGGCCCTGGTACAGGCCATGGTACGGAGCGAGAGGGAATGGGAAGCCGTCACCTCCTTCTGTGAAGCAGTAATGCTCGCGAAGGAGGAGGCGGAGCGCGTGAGGGTGCGGCAATCGTTGCGCCCTCACGACCCTAGTCGCCGCAGGAGGAGACACCCTGGGCGTCGGGAGTCGATAGCCGACTCCCGGCCACCGTAGGCGCGGGCCTGCGGACGGCGAGCAATGGGCAGCTCGCCGTCCGGCAAGGACCAGGCCCGGGTCGACGGCGCGTTGTGTTCCACGCGCGCCTCAAAGAGATGTCAGCATAATTGACGGGGTCCGACAGGGCCGATGCCTGCCGGGGTCGCGGATTGTTCGAAAGAGTTACCGTGGCCCTGGCGCACAGGCAACTGAAGGAACACGGGTGGGTTTTAGTCAGTAAGAGTCTGACACGCCCTTCCGCTCCGCCCAGAGCGGGAGAGGTCATTTGATGATTTCCCACCCAAAAAAAAAAAAAAAAAAAAAAACATACTAATGGATATGTCAAGGGCATTTGATCATGTAGACCATGAATTATTACTACGTAAGTTAGAAGGTTACGGCGTAAGGGGCAATGTATTAAAATTAATTAAATCCTACTTATCTGACAGAAAGCAAGTCACTGTCTTAAAAAAGGTTTGCCCAAAAACAAAAGTAGAAGATACCTATACGTCGTCGACTAGATATGTTACATGTGGAGTTCCCCAAGGAAGTGTCCTCGGGCCCTTGCTATTCATTGTATACATTAATGATTTACCAAAATGTATTAAACATCAAACCGTTCTTTTTGCAGATGATAGCACTGTCATAGTCCCATGTGAAAACATACATACTTTCGAAAATGATATTAATAGTTCCCTTCAATCCATAATAAACTGGTTAGAAATAAATAAATTGAAAGTAAACTTAGAAAAAACCAAAATAATGTTATTTTATCAGCGGAAAAATCAAGTGCAACTTAATATTACTTACGAAAATAAAAGGATCGCTGAAACTGATACTGCTACTTTTCTAGGATTACATTTAGACAATCACCTATCATGGAAATCCCATATTGAAACCGTTGCCAAAAAGTTAAATCAATATGCATATGCCCTATACAATTTATCAAAAATAGTAAATGAGTCTGCCGTTCTAGTAGCGTACAATGCATATGTAGTTTCTACACTACGGTTCGGCATTATGTACTGGGGAAATTCCACTGATAGACTCGTCGCTTTCAAAGCGCAAAAGAAATGCCTTAGATCAGTTTTTAAATTAAAATCAACTGACAGCTGCCTACCATATTTTAGGAAATTTAATTTACTTACCATGCCTTGCTTATATATTTATGAGATAGCTTTGTTCGTAAAAACTAATTCGGAAACATTCAAAGCTGTAGAATCTAAACGCCGTAATATGGACATTTGCTCCTACTCACACAAGACTGCCCTTTATGAAAAAAGCATTGTAGGTATGGCACCCAAAATATACAATAAAATACCCAGGTGCATCAGAGAAAAAAATGAGTTAAATGAATTTAAAAAATCGCTGCTGAAATTCCTGACACAGAAGGCATATTACTCAGTACAAGAATACCTAACCGATTATAATTTGAATAAATATTTAAATAAATTGTAGATAAATATGTGCTTTAATAATATTAGTAATATTTTAACATTTTTTCAATTTAATAATAATGTAATTATCTGCATGTAAATCATTTAATATTGTGATACTTATTTTTTAATTTAGTTGTAAGGACATTATAAATAATTAATATTTGTATGCCGCTATCGGCTAGACATGGCGAACTTATATTTTATTATGTACACCTTGTATATTACCTATGCTCTACAAATAAACATTTGATTTGATTTGATTTGATTTGAAGTATATTTAGTCCTCCAGACAGTATTTCGGCCATGGCGGCCAATCTCAACGGAGTCTAGCCTTCGGCGCGGGAGATGTTATAGTGCACAAGTACGCATGCGCACGCGCGTTTGTTGTGCGCGTGTGTTGTATTGTATAAGTACGCTCGTAGTGAACGAGCCTTTAACTCAAAACTACTTATTCATCACATTTCAAAATTACTCTATTTTCTCAAATTGACTCCTAACATGGCGACTACCGATAAGTCTCGCTCAGTTGCGCCTGATCTCGCAGATCTGCGCGCGTGCAATAATGTGTGACCGCTTAATGAGTCGTGTGCGCATGTTTTATTACAGCCTTAATAGATTATGTCTTACATCAATCTTATTGCTATAATAAATCTTACGAAGATTGTGGAGAATTGTAGTGTAGTTTTCACCATGTTAAATGGTGTGGAGGTAATAAGGTCTTCAATGGAGCTTAAGATCCTGGACCGAATTTAATAGAAATACGGATTACGTACACTTTTGTTTTTAAATAGCGTGTGTGAACCTGACGGTCAATTATAGTAATTTAAAATAATTTATATTCAAGTCACAATCTCCTCTCAGAGACAAATCGACAATCAATGAAAAAAAATTGTCAAACATGTAGATAAATTAGGTGTTTCTGGAGAGTGTGAAGTTGAGATTAAAATTATTGTTGTGTGAATTATTGATTTATTATTGTACAAATAAGTTTAGTTTCTAAGGAAAATTGACAGCTTAAAATTAATTTAGAACTACATTTTACGTGGTTTTGCACTGAAGGACCACAAAAGGGCCGATGAGAAGGAACATAGTTGCTGCTCAAGATAAATCAATTCTTCTTTTTTATTTCTACAAAAAAGTTACACCCATTGTGCACATAAACCAAATTTCTGTACAACAGTATACCTATATGCAATGGCTCCAAAACTTTATAACAAATTACTTGATCAAATTGTATCAAGCAACAACATGAATGAGTTTATACGTAAGCTTTTTAAATTATTGAATGACAAGGAGTATTATTCTGTAAATGTATATCTTAATGACAAATTAAAATAATATTATATAATTTCATATCTGTCTACAATTAAAATGTTGCTCCCCTTTGACAATGATACGAGTATTCTTTATTGGCATTTTTATTGCATTCGTTATTGTGCCTATACAAAATTGTGACTAATTAATTCCTATTTGTTTATGTGCCGTCTATAATTTATTGACATATTATTAACTATTAGTGTTTGGCATGATCTACGTAACTATTGACTTTATTTTTGTTTCTATTTTGTTAATTGACATTCGATTACTTAAGCGATTTTGTATGCCCTTTGGCGGGACATAGTATGGATCAACATTTTTTTTAGATAACATCTGTATTATTTTTACCCTATGTTCACAAAATAAATAAATGAATTTGAAAACAAAAGAATTTGAATTATTTTGCAAATAATTTTCGATTGCACTTTTTTTTTTAAAGCGCCTGGTTAGTCGACGATTTGACATTGACATTAAGAATAAATAATTTAATCCATAACTAAGACCCATATAACCAGACCTTACAGACAAACATACATAATTGAAGCTAATTGATTGATTGCTTTGATGAAGAGCTCATAACAAAGAGGTATACTCACGACACATCAGGTGTGGTGTTGGTTAGCAGCCGCACGCAGTCGAGGCAGCCTCGTGCGGCTGCGTAGTGCAGCGCCAGGGCGCCGTTATTGGCGCGCGTGCCCGCCGCCGGCATGGCGCGCCCGCACCACCAGCCCTCGACAGCTAGACGACCGCTCCTGGACCACAGAAAATCAATACAAGACTATTAATTTATTTTGGCTTTACTACTGTTTGATGTGACTTTTTAAATTCATATATTGTACTTTCTTAGTTTGTCTTAGACATATCTGACTACGGTGAAGGAAATACCTCGTGAGTGATAAATGATAAATGATAAATGATTTTATTTCTGTAAGTAGGTTTGTACAAACACTTTTACACGTCAATCATATTTTTAAACTAGATGAGGTCGGCGTTTCCTATCTGACTACTCTGAGAAGAAAGGCCGAAACAAACTCAGAGGTCACAGTCTCTTTTAAAGTCCAGACATAATCTTGGTCAGATCATGTGAAGACCATGTAGATTGGTATCTGAAATGGTCTTTTGAGTGACCTGGACTTATAGTTAATATAAGCCTGAAATCGCTAACCCGTCTTGAGCAAGCGTGGTGATCACTTCTCGTGCCTTCTCTATATGAGAAGTGGCCTTTGCTCAGTAGTGGGAGAAGAATGGGCTGATATTCATTTTTTATTACATATCATTTACATTATTAAATATTTTAATATAGAATCCATTTAAAAATATAAAAAATATACGTAGCCCGTCGGTATCGGGAACAGGGTCCAAGCGGTCAGGGCTCTAGAAAGAGACCTTACTATGCGTGCCTGCCAAAAGTATTATATGTTGTCATTTTCCTATTATTATTATTTATAAGTATTTTGATTTTACTACTTAAACGAACTTTAATGTGATACGTTAATCTTAATTTTTTTTGTCACTGTCATGTTTACCGAAGAAGCATTAGATGTAAAATCTAACAATCTATAAATTTAGACCCTAATGTCCCACTGTTAGGTTAGAGGCCTCTCTCTCCTTTTTCGACCCACGGCTGTCCCCTGCCTTTGCGGGCCAGTCCATTCAGTAGGAGTCAAGTTTTTCAAGGATTGCCAGCGAGCCATGGAGCACAAAATCCTGGGGTTTGAATTTGAGACCATGTAAGGTAACACAGCCCGCCAACATCAAAATCACGAATGTTACCCAGAAAGCTGCTAATCTTTAGTGGAATTGAGCCGGTCATGTCTGCCGCATATCAAATGAGCTGTGGGCTAAAAGAACCACTGATTAGGTCCCATTAAATGCTAAGTGACATCGACCAATACCAAAACGAAGATAAAACAGAAATGAAATGATATAAAGTAGGGTATGTTATAAAAAGTATAAAAGAGCGCATAGATTATTGCTTAACCTACCCGCTTTTCACATTATAATATCGAATGATCCAAATTAAATTACGATTATTCGATATTTTAATCTTCATTCTATTTGGATGAGAAAGTACGCTGAACAAAAGACATCAACGCGTTCACCAGACAGCAACGCCATCTAGTATGCGATAGTTGAACCATTCAATCGATACGCTGTAGTAAGCACGAGCGCCTCTAGACACGAAGTACTCATGGAGACGATTTACATTTAGTCTCTACCGCTTATAACAGATGGCGCTGTTTAAATTAGGCATATAAATAAGAAATACACTGTCTTAATTTAAAAAATCATATTATTCTTTACAATCTTGGATTTATTATTTAATTATAAACAGATCGTAATCAACACATCAAAAAAACAACCAAATACAAAATGATTTATGATTTACGATTTATATTACCAATTAAGAAATCATTAATCAAAGCGTGACAAGGGATTAAAATTGACATTTTGAGAATCAATTAATTTTGAAATCGAAGATATTTAATTAAATTGTAAAATTAGATCAAATATTATTAACTATCTGACCTTCTAAGTTGTAGCATTCCTCCTATAGATAAACCTAATGGTTTCATTTAAATCATTATAAACTTTTTGATTTATTTACTACATCTGCCGGAACGATTCCTCAGTAACGAATAGGCATGCATCTTGAAATTTTAGTGAATAACAATTTAATTCTAAAAGTTGTCCTATTCTGCAACTTTTAAATAAGTTTGTGATGGCAAATAATTAATCATAAATTGGAAATAATCTCGTTTCTGAATTATCTCTGAAAATTTAGCAGGTCTTTGAAAACTAACCCTGGATTAATACCTCGGTATATTTAGAGGTAGATAGGCTCATGTTATGAAATGTTTGGAGTTCCAGAATATACGTTTAAAATATCGTAAGCAGTTGGCAGGTTTGGACTCATTTTAGCTAAAACTAGCTTCTGCCCGCTGCTTCATCCGCGTGTTTTTTTTTGTTTTAAAGCCGGATTTACATTACGAAACTAGTTGCACAAACTTCATTCATGTAGTTTCACGAGTACATAATTATCTATTTACAGGTGAAACTATCAATGAATAACTAAGTTTACGCAACTAGTTTCGTAATGTAAATCCGGCAAAACATAAAATATATGATCCTATGACACCTAGCAATACTGTAGCTTCCTATTAGTGAAAGATTTTTTGGAACCGGATCAGTAGTTCCCCCAACCCCCTAGTAAGATTACCCCCTACCAGGGCTTGGAACCAGTACCAAAAGTACAGGTTCTGTACCGATACTTAGCGGTTCATGTCATATCGGTACCTTGTTATGGGTTACAGGTGGGTACTGGTTCCAGTTGGGTACCGGTTCCAGACAGGTACCGGTTCCAGACAGGTACCGGTACTCCACTTAACAAGTACCGGTACCAAATTCAAAAACTTTTTTACAAATAAACACAACCGACTTCCAAAAAAAACACTACAAAGTGAAATAAAAAAATCCTTTTTTTGCCACCCACTTCCGAAATTACTTAAAGTTATTTTTCACTTTGTAGTGTATTTTATGGAAGTCGGTTGTTTTTTTTTGCAAAAATGTTTTTATATTTCTCTTTTTTGCTGTGGTACTCTATCCCACACAAATTCGTATACCACTACTTGCTATGTAAATAACAGTGACAGAAAGTTATTAAAACATCATCAATATACAATATGTGGAAAAAATATGTATTATTGAAGCTAACTGAAAAACTGCCGACTCAAAGTTAATAAAATTTATGCCCCCTGGGGCATACCCTACCTATTAAAAAAAGAATTTTCGAAATCTATCCACAATTACCGGAGATATTGCGTGACAAACATACAAAAAAAAACAATGAATTGAGAACCTCCTCCTTTTTAAAGTCGGTTAAAAACTAGCGATCCGCCCCAGCTCCTCCTCCTACTCGCACGGGTACAATGTACCTAATAATGTGGCGACATATCAAAACATTTTCAAAGGATTTCTATGCTATGTTAAATATTGAAGTATTATACTCATAATTCTCATAAACCTTCCGGAATAAATGTTCTAAATGATGGTGAAAACCGCATCAACATCCATTCTGTAGTTTAGACGAAATAAGCAGTCACACAGACAGACACAAAAAGTGACTTTGTTTTATATACCATATTATATATGTGAGAAGTAATCAGTGGTTTTATTTTACTTGAATAGAGCTACTATTCAAGTAAAATAAAACCACTGATTACTTCTTTTATTTTATTTTCGTCTTCACCATCGTCTTACGTCTTTCACCACTTTCTTCCTAATCTCCGTTTTTTTTTTACTAATTCTACATTTAAAACATTCATTCACTATCTCTTTCAATCCTTGACTATTTCGTACATTCATCTCTGTCACTCGTTTATGCTTGAAATCTGTCATCCATCTTCAGATCTCCTTTGAATGTCCTGACACGCTCTGTTCCTACATACAAAATATTATAATTATATTATATTTATGTAAAGATAGATTCAATGTGAGTAAGGTGTCACGATTTAAAATTAGATCAATTGATAAAATTAAAAAATAACTAAACCGACTCCATGAAATGAAATAAATTAAATCGAAATTAAATATTTTTGCAGTCGGTTAAAAAAACTACTAGGTATGTCCCAAAATAACACAACAATGGTTGTCTGTAAAGTCGGTTTACGGACGACAATTTTACGTGATAACGTCATGGCGGAACGTGACAATGAGTCATGCTTTTTCGTGCGTGCAGCCGGCGTTCATCGATTTATAAGACGTTGTCACGTCGAAAAACTAAAACATATAGTGCCTCATCATTCCGCGAAATGATCTGCTAGCATCAGTTGCAGTAGGTAATTTTATATAGATATATATCGTTATTAATGGTATCATGATTTGAAAAAGTTGATTTGCAATTTTGTACACCGTCATGGTCATGAGCAAAATATATATGAAATCAGTAGTTTTTTCTAAGAGCACAATGTTGTTGCACTTTTCATTTTCATACAAATGTTGAACAATAAAAGTAAATAATAATACAATTTTGTTAACTTTCATGAAACATAGCACAATAATTCGTATTTATTATTGTTTCCATTTGAACTCGCATTTTTTCTTTATAATTTTCCAAATATTTTAAAAAAGTTATCCAAAAACAATCAATATTGAGAGTATTAAAACAATCATGCATATTTGGTCGCTCTTCCTTACAGCAGGGGTGCGAAAATATTATTTTTCCAGGGAAACCACAAAGTTAAATTCCAGATCGGGCAAATTGTTATTGGGTGTTAGCCCGGAGCCTAGATTTGTGCCCGGTTGATGGCTCGTTGCTCGCCCCAACATGGGAATTGAAGCTAACTAACAAAATAACAAAATTTGGGTATTACTGAACACCTCTGCCCAACCCTTCGGGGAATACAGGCGTCATGTTATGTGTACCAAATAAACTAGTGGCTCCGTGAGCTGTCGACATCGAGAGTCTGTCTTTGCATAGCTTAAAACTGAATAAATGTTCACAACGCACCTTAATACAAAAAGCGCGAAATGGCTGAAATGTTTTTTTTACGTTTTCAAACCCCATATCTCAGCCATTTTGAAAAATTTCGAAAAACTGAAGCGCCTTTATAAATTCATATAATTATCAACCTGCTCACAAAATTTCACGAGAATTGGTTGAGAAATGCGATCTGTAGAGGAGAACAGCCATCCGGACATCCGGACATACGAGAGCATTTTTGCCCAAGCTGATACAAAGACGCTTCGCGCTCGCTTGGTCAATTAAAGGCTGTCAAGTAACAGTAACAAACAATATAAAATGACTAGAAAACGCATTTGACTGACAAAGCAGAAATATTTACAAGTTGAACAAACTAAGTGTCAATGACTTTGCAATGCGCACACAATGAAGGATTAATAATACTACATGATTCTTACATGATAGTATTATGTAAGATTCGCCTTTTGTAAGCTAGGTTTCATATTGAAAATGCTTTTAGGTAAGGAATTTTTAAAGGGAAAGCCAGAGACCTGACTCAAAAGTATTTTGCCTACCTACATTGGAAATTCATAGATATACTTGATACTTGTCACAGAGAGTCTTGCGGCTAAGAAATAACTGCCGCACGAGTCAATCTATCAGGTTAAGCTACGAGCTGCCGAGGTCAGTCCGTGGATGGATGACTATCTTTACATACCAAGACCCTTCCGTGTCTCGGAAAGCACGTTAAGTTGTTGGTCGCGGCTGTCATTCGTGGATCTTCGACAGTCGTTACGGGTCATCAGAAGCAAGAAAGTCTGACAACTAGTCTTACCAAGGGGTATCGTGTAGCGGTATCTACCGCCACATGCGAGCTACACGTCACACTGACGTCACGCAAATCCTGCATCGCGCAAGCAGAGTTTATCGTGCGACTAGCATATATAAGTATACAACATCCCGACATCAACCGTCGGGCAGTTGCCCATCAGACACTACACCCGTCTGGTCGGAGGATCCTCCCTTTACTATGGAGGTATGAGTGAACTTTACACACTGTTCCTCATACCTCTATAATCGTATTACCTAGTTACTGGGTTGTGGAGGTCAGATAAACTGTCGCTCCTTGTAGTACACTAATATCCAGCTGCATCCGGTTAGACTGGAAGCTAACCCCAATATAGTTGGGAAAAGGATAGGCAGATTGATATACCTGATACTTGTCGTTACCATGTTTAGAAAGGGCAGTCAATATGAATCGTGGTAAATAGATCCTTCGACACTGAAAGAAGCGTCAGAAGTAACACTTTGACTTTACGCTGCGGGGTGAATGCGTAACACACTAACAGTAGGAATGGCTTTCATTCTGACAGTTCAACAACATTCATTGCGTTTTTTACGTTGTACAGCCGACACATTTTTCGAACATATGAAGCAATGGACTAGCAATAGGCTTCAAAACGATTCAGATTGTGATAGAGCAGTGTGTTACGTAATTAGGCTACTGGTCTAGTGGAGTAAAGAGTTTCAATAGAATAAGAGGACAGCATATACCGGTTTTGTGACTCTGTTTTTTTTTTGTAACGTCACGTCACATCGTGAAGTTTACACAAAGTAAACTGATTTTTTGTACTTATACTAGCTCCGCCCCGCGGTTTTACCCGCAGCGGTATGAAATATACTTTACGACCTATTCTCAGACCTACCAAATATACACAAAAAAAATCATAAAAATTGATCTAGCCGTTTCGGAGGAGTTCGATAACAAACACTGTGACACGACATTTTTATATATTAGGTCTTTACCTATGAAATTGCCGTTCTGCAGTACTGGCCATTTCAAATCAAAATAATTTTTGTTTGGCTAAGAATTCTAATTTCAAATTAATTTTATTTTAAAAACATGGATTTTTTTTTCTAAAAGTAGTCATTTCTTTATTGATTAGTGTTACATTTTCATCGCATTTCAATCTTTTTCGTCATCATGGATACGTTAAAAATTCGAGTAATTATGGAATATGAGTACCGTCGTGGCAGCAACGCGGCACAAGCGGCACGCAACATCAACGACGTTTACGGAGCTAACACTACAAACCAACGCACCACCTGTTATTGGTTTGCTCGCTTCCGTTCTGGAAATTTCGACCTGAAAAATGAACCTCGCGGTCGTCCGAAGACTTTGGTCGACAATGACGAATTAAAGGCGATTGTGGAAGCTGATGATACACAATCTACGGCTGAATTAGCAGCAGCTTTCGACGTTAGCGTCAAAACAATATTGGTCCATTTGCGTCAAATTGGCAAGGTAAAAAAGCTTGACAAATGGGTGCCCCACGAACTCAATGATCGCCAGCGCGAAGTACGCGTCGAGACGTGCCTTGCACTGCTCAACAGACACACAAATGAAGGAATTTTGAACCGCATTGTTACCTGCGATGAAAAATGGATTCTGTTTGATAACCGTAAGCGCTCAGCAAGTTGGTTGGATCCTGGTTCAGCACCTAAACAATGCCCTAAACGAAAACTTACCCCTAGAAAAGTGATGGTCACTGTTTGGTGGTCTAGCGCCGGTGTGATTCATCACAGCTTCTTACCAAACGGGGTGAGCATTACTGCAGATGTGTACTGTGAAGAACTGAACACAATGATGGAGAAGCTGGCGCATCTCCAACCAGCATTGGTCAATCGCTCGTCTCCGCTGCTCCTACACGACAACGCGCGACCTCATACTGCACAGCAGACGGTCTCCAAGTTGCAAGAACTGGGGTTGGAAGCTCTCCGTCATCCGCCCTACTCACCAGACCTTGCGCCTACAGACTACTACTTTTTCCAGAATTTGGATAACTTCTTGGCGGGAAAAAAATTTAATACCCGAGAGGCAGTACAAAATGCCTTTGAAGAATTTGTTGCCTCCCGTCCAGCTGATTTCTTTAAGAAGGGCATCAATAAACTGCCACTGCGATGGCAAAGATGCATTGATTGCATGGGTGATTACTTCGATTAATACAAATAAAAAATTCATGAAAAAAATTCGTTTAAATTTTTTCATACAAAACGGCAATTTCATAGGTAAAGACCTATTATTAGAAGATTTAAAGTGACCACACTACCTGTGGTTGATGACCCCAAAAAAACCCTCATCAAATTAATTATTTTTTGTTTGATCATGTTTAGATATTACCCATTACGTCTGCGTAGTTTCGCTAGCTAATTCAATTTGACCCTTTAGTGCACCCATATGTCGTGGTCGCCAGATGTCCCATCTCCATGATCCACTTGAAAGTCTCTGAACCGCCTCCGACCGAACCTGAATGGGAAGATGATACTCCAACCTCGTAAAGTGGCCACATCCTATCTTGGCCTCTATGCCCCAAAATATGCAGCCAAAGAGACCTCTGTGCTGCCACCAACGACGCCGTGGAAGTGGAAAAGTTTTGGGGCAGCAATATCTACTGCGTACTGTCATCGACACAAAGAAGTAGGGGGCGAGCATATACCAATATTTTTATCCACGGCATAAAGTTGAACTTTATCATAAAGTTAATTTGGTTGGTTGGTTTTAAGTTGAATATTTTTTTGCTGTAATGCCAATAAACGCATTTGTCTTTCTTGCTTTTCTTTCTTTACCGATACAACAAGAGCATAATACAGATAAACTAATTTGTAGCTTAATGTAACCGAATCGTCCACAGCGTAACCGAAATTAAACTAGCAAACAGTATATTTCTCGTAGAACATTCTCTTAATAAACAACCGTATCGCTTCTCATTCATTAAAATTAATTCAGTTCTCGTTGGTTCTATGTGTTTACGTAATCTTTTACTGTCTAAAAATGTGGTACCAAAAGACGCAAATTCTTTAGCTATTTGATGGATTGGACGGCCGGCGGGCCGGCTGTATTAAATATTTTGCATCACAAACTGGAATTAATGTAATTTTTGATTAGTACGAGAATATCCTGTAAATACGTTTTTATTAAATGCTTAATGCAGAACATAATATTGTACAGAAGCGGACTTAAGCTTAGGCTTTTTGGGCTTTAGGTATGTACCTAGAGAGACCACGCCGCCGCCGCGCCGCCGTGTTAAAAGAATTCACCATCTCAGACACTAATCTCCATGGTCCTCTTATGATCTGACCAAGATAATGTCCGGACTTTAAAAGAGGCCGTGAATGTGACTGTTTGTGTGTGTGTGTTTGTTTCGGTGTTTCTGCTCAGAAATATCGACGTGATTTAGTTTAAAATATTACTTTATTGGCGTGTAAAAGTGTTTGTTATAACCAATTTACAGATCTATATATCATTTGTCATCATCATCATTATTTATGATAGTACTGGGTACATTTACAAAATAGCATTTTGGTGCAATATAGACCACACCAGACCAGACTGATATTCTAAGGATACAACTGTAGCTGTCAGACTTCCAAAATTCTGAGTAGTTCTGGTAACAGCAGCCCCCATATGAGAACGGGGGGACCGTCCGGTAATTTGTTTCTCCGAAGCAAGCAAGGACCCTTCTCGATACTTAAAGAATGGTCGTCAAAAATACAACTTATTAATCCGATCCAGCCTGTCCCTTGCTGCCCTCCCCCAGCGACGATCTAGGCCGAGGGCCGTACCCCACAGGGGGTGCCCTTAGCGTGTAGTCACATTGTTGATAAGTTTTTTAAGCCCTGGTTGGAGCCCTTAATTTATTGAGGCACCCACAGGCAAGCCCGGTTAACCAGTCGACAAACTCCTAGGTTGACCTGCGAGATAAGTTGTGTTTTTTTTTACACAGCTTAATCTCAGAGAAATATTTGTCCTTAAAACTGTTATTTACCACCATAACGGCCAAAAAGTAACAAAATACACTCGCGGACAAAGAATACGGGTCAGTACGAAAAACTAAAATTACTCTTAAAATAATAGAGCCAGCGGCATGAATGAAACTGTATGTTGTAGATAATTTACCCGTTAACAAAACTACACCAAATTTTGGAAACATTATTATTTTAATTGTCAAAATTAAATAAATAAAAAACAAAATATCAATAATTTTTACGTTGAAAAAATAATGGTTGGTACGACTTATATACAACACAAAAACTTTAAAACAAAATTAATACTTTGTATTGCCTCCACGGGCTCTTCTCACAGCTGCCAGGCGATTAGGCATGCTGTTTATTAAGTTTCTCATGCGATGTTGGGTATATTGGTCCATTCTTCCAATAACGCATGGGTTAGGTTTCGAAGTGTAGCTGGGGGTGGGTTTCGATTTCTTACATACCTCCCAAGCTCATCTCAAGCGTGTTCAATTGGATTCAGGTCCAGGCTAGTCGCTGACCAGTCCATGCGATTGATGCCAACCTCCTGAAAATACTCATTTACAATTTGACCTATTATATGTGGCGTTGTCATGTATAAATATTGAATTTTCACCCAAATTAATTGAAATATGGGCCGACATGCTCATTAAAAATTTCTTCCACATATCTTGCACTGGTTAGCGTACCATTTTCTATCCGCGTGACTCTCTGAAGAGATTCCAGCCCAAACCATAACAGATCCACCGCTGAACGACACTTTTTCCTCAAAACAAGCTAGAATAAAACGTTCCTCTAGCCAACGGTAGACTCTTCGCCGCCCATTATGTGCATACAGCATAAATCTGGATTCGTCAGAAAGAATTACTCTTGCCCATATTTCGTCTCCCCATTGTGTGTTCGCGGGTTTATCATAATCTTGCTACCCGATGTTCTCTTTCAAGTTTTGAACCATTTGCGGGTCTATGTGGGGTCAAATTATCTTCATGGAGCCGCCGCCTTACAGTCCGCTTGCTTACGTCGTCTTTACCGGTCTCCCGAAGTTGATATGTTACTTCAACTGCCGTGAGGTGCCGATTTCGGAGCATGATTGCAACAATAAACCGAACCTCTAGAGCCGTAGTACATCTCGGTCTGCCGGTTCCTGGTCTTATAATGTTCTGCCCAGTTTCTTGGAAACGTTGGTCGACTCGCTGCACTGTAGAAAGTGACACGCCTATTTTTTTGCTGTACTTCGCTGACATGGTGGCGATACGTGGATATTCTTCTTGTGTTAGCGACATTAGTAATTCAATAATAATGATGATAACGATAATGACCGCCTTTTATCATTTTTATTTGACACATTGTAAACTAACGTGAGAAAACAAGCAAAAGTAAAACAACTGCGAATTTAATTTATTTCCAAAAGCGAGGCTTTTATAAAAAATACTTTTTTAAATTACGTTGTAGATCATTTAACTTTTTACTTCATACTTCATATAAGTTAGTTTTATGCATGTAAAACATCATTAATTTGCAAGTTACAGGGATTTTTGTCATCGACCCGTATTATTTGGCCGCGAGTGTATGTCACAAAACCCATTGCATTTTTTGGTTCAATAATTTCATGACCGTTTCATATTTTACCACAATGGTTGTCAATAACTACATACACTATATACGAGTATTAGTCACCCAGTAGTATAGGGGACTGAACGACAATACCGTAACGGTAGGCTAACCACATATCCGGAGGTTGTGCACAATTTCTAAATTATGACCTTTGATACGGATGACCTCAAATAGGGAATTTAGTTTAATATTTTTTGTTTGATGTTTGATTTTGGTGTCTTTTTGTCGGCCATGGAGAACTGTAGATTGTTTTGGAGCATTCATAAAACAGTACCCTATTTGCGTAACTCACTATCAATCACAACCTGAATCATTTTGAAGCCTATTGCTAATCCATTGCTCCATATGTTCGAAAAATTTGTCTGTTCAACAACATAAATAACGCAATGAATGTTGTTGAACTGTCAAACTAAAAGTCATTCCTACTGTTAATTTGTTACGTAATTACCCTGCAGGTCTAAGATAATAATAGTGATCAGAAACAGTTAGTCCGATTTTCCAGAGGAATCTATTGAAATAAAGACAGTTCTATCGAAATTTAAAAATGTGCCTCAAAAGACCAATTACCATTTCACAAATACTTAACTAACGTAAAAAAAACTCATTGATTTAGATTCAAAAATTGATTTAGCTACACAAAATGTATCCTTAAATTCAGAAAAATACCTATATCAACCAATCTCGAATTAGGTGCGCATTCTTTAGGACCAAGTTTTTATTAAGTTTATCCATATAAACTTAAGGCGGTACCCCGACCAAAACCTTGCCATAGTGCGTTATTCAGAGGCTATTAACTCATTCACTATGGGTAATAAATTACATCTAAAAGCACAATATTAATGTTCGATATCCTATCATCACATTGCACGTTCTTATTTGTTTTTATGTGTTATAAATACATTTAAAATCTCCTTTTAGAAAAGTGACTAAAATTATTGATTGCTTGCATCTTTTGCTAAAGGTGACGTTCTATTAATTTGAGGATTACACTAATGGATAATTTAAAAATCTAAATAATTCACGTTTTATTTTATTTCAAAACATCGCTTACCTTGTTTTATTAAAATTTTGTGAATTTTATGGTAAATGAGCGTGCGCAGGGAGCGATACAGAGCGAGACTCAGTGACGGGACAGAGAAGGACCGAACGCTCACGGTCGTTGGTCAGGGAAGCGCCTTAATAAATACTTGGTATCGTTTACCTAGTTACAAAGTTGTACTTAAAACTAAAACCACAGACAATAATAAATTAAATACAGCTGTGTTTGCTATTACTTAGCAGCTAAGCAAGCAGAGATCTACGCAATTATTAATGACTCAGCCATCCCCGTTGCCTCCACTTTCACTCTTAAATCTTACATCTAAAAATTTGTTAAAAGTATTTACCTGAAATTACCGGCGCGTAACGCAATCTGTAGCGTATCGAGGTCCTCTTCATAATCGTGACAAAGCTCCATTGTGGAGTTCCTTGCCTCGTGGATGTCAAACAACACTGCCCCATCTCCTAACTTATCAGTCATGACACTCCTATAAGACCGAGTCCCGAAACTAGACGTCACTGAAGCACCTCTAGGAAACCTCCTCGGAGGAACATTCACATTCTGCGAAGCCAAACCAGGCTTCTTCATCCTCCTCTTCATATACCTCCTCATTCTCAAAGACAACATCACACGAATCCGTATATGCCTCTTTATATTCCTATCGTACCGTAATTGCTCCTTCATTTTCTTATTTCGCTTTTTCCGATGCGGGATCTCGTCTATGCGTTCGAGTTGGGTGTGGTTCCGCTCAATTAGCCGATGAGAGTCGAGAGTAGGGGAGCGGTTGAAGAAATCTGAGTTGTTGTTCCGCCACGCTTTGCTTAGAGACCAGTTCTCGCCACACGTGGGGGTCTTGACCTGAATCGGTTTCTCGTAGATGTCCTCCTCTAAAGCGAACATCCGTCGGGAGAGAAGGAAGTTATCGATGTTCCGCCTAAGGGTGCTGCTTTGAGAACTGATTGTTGTGTTCACTAAGTTTGAAGTGAGAGTCTCAGAACTTTTCTGGAACGTGTTGCCGTAGGTCAGTTTTGGCGGCTCGGGGACCTCTCTTGTTTTTCTCTTCGCGATGGATATAATTCTCCGTCGCATCGCAGACATGTTCGTGAGTTCGCTTTTCAGCAGTGGCCCTTTCCGTTTGTCTGACGTCATCTCTGGCGACCACGTGCCGTTCTCCGAACAGCTGCAGAAATCCTTAATGAGCCGCGCTATAGCATTACAGTCACCGTCTTCTGAACGTTCCCTAGGCATTGTTCATCGCCCACAAACGTTCTTGTTCGTTATTTAACTGTCACTACTAAAGTAAGAGCACAGAAAATCACTGTTGCCTACGAGTCAAGGGTTAATTTGGTTACACGGCCGTATTCTGTAACACTTCCGTATTATGTATTCTCATCTTATTGTTACGATTAGGTTACGTAATCGGTAAACTCGACCGTGTCTCGCGAAGCTGCTCGCATTTTTGAGTACGTGTATGCGTAATTATGAGTTGTGGCCGAAACGATTAACGTTGAATCACTATTTACGAGTTGATTGATTACTAAATCGATAGTTGTGGGCGTTCAGTGTTAATTTACACTCTTTACTAAGTAGGTTAAACGGTAGAAACTTGTTAATGAAAGGTGATTATTTAAATGCGTAATTTCACTGAATAGATAGAGCTATGACTTAACTTGATAATGATTCTTAGAAGAGAAGATTTATGAATAAGCTTCTGCCCGCGACTTCGTTCGTGTGAAATTTCTTGTAACCCCAACCCACCCCGTCGCATCGCATCGCCTGTGCGCGCTATTACTTCGCTGTTACTTAGCATTCTTTCTGACTGTTTTTCTTTTTGCTCGACTCCTAAGGGTCCTAGCTTGATATTAAATAGCCTATAACCTTCCTGGCTACGAATTGCAAAAATATTTTTTTTCCAATCCGACGGGTAGTTCGAGAGATTACCCCCTACATAAAGACTTACAAACATATTTTACCTCTTTATAATATTAAGTATAGAAGTATAGATAATTATGATGTAATAAGTATGCATATATTATAATTATTAAAGGGCTGTAAGACAGCTTACTTTTACTTTAAATGCTGTTAAAGTATAGCTGATGGTCAATTAAGTCAGTATTAACCTCAAAACAAAATTTGATAGATGACGTTCGTTTCATTCAGGACAGTTATATATTACACCACTTTCCTCCACCAGTACAAAAACTAATGAAATAATAACACCTTTACTAAACACTCCAATGAAAGTCCCACTAAACTAACCAAATCAATTAATCATGAGCATCAAATTAATGTCTTAAAAAGCAACAAATTACTCTTCATGAGGTACCTAACCAGTACCTGTCACCACAATTCCGTGCATGACATCACGAATCGAGTTTATCGTTTCCTACATGTTTTACCGATTATTTTTAACGATTATTTTATCGATTAATTTGTAGGAACTTCACTAGTGCGGTATGTTATCTACAAAATTGTTGTAATTTATCTATGGTGGTGGGTTACTTTATGGTTTTCGTGTAGTTTGTTGGTTTTATGTGCGTTTTGAGTTTAATGTTGTTTGTTAATTTTTTTATTGTCTTCTTGTTTTTTTTTTTGTAATGAGTTACTTGTGATGTTATTGCTTTTATTACTTATTATTTTTAGATGTTTGAGAGAATGTGATGGACTGCCTTTATCATCACGCAAACACCAGTAAAGTTTTCGATATTATATTTGCTGCAAATACGGGCATTTCGTGAAAATATGACGTATGGTAATTCATTTATCATAATTGCCGCGTAAGTAATAAATTTTGATCAACATGCCTACAACGTAAAACAGCGCCGCCATTTGCAAAAAACGCGGGCTTCCTTGATGGAATCATTTTAATGATTTCGACTCTATTTTTATAATATTAAATACCTACCGAAACATAGCCTCAATTATAAAATAAATATTTAAAAACTTTATGAGCGGCTTCCTCACAAAATATCGTGTTGAAAACGTATTGATATGCTCGCTACAATTTATGTTTAGGTACGCTTTATTATATGTACAACGCTTCGTTTCGCTCTGCAGCGCAAAGCGCTTTCTTTGTCATGTTGCATGCAAATGTAGTAACGTTAACACTGAAACTTTCAACAAGTATGTTGCTAAATATTCCAAAACTTTTAGGAATACCTGCAAGATAGCTAAAGCCCTGTACATTAGCAACAAGATCAAATCCGCAGAAAATAAAATAAAAACAGTTTGGAAAGTTATAAATAACGAAACTAGTAGGAAAAAAATACGAAGCACTGATTATACGTTGGAGACTTCACGTGGTGCCATAAGCTCTAACTTAGAAGTAGCTCAAGAATTTGTAAACTTCTTTACCGATATACCACATAAAACGACGGAAGGTTTAAATTCCTCACCGGATGTCTCAATTAATTTATTAAGAGCGAACGTTCCAGGCTGCCTGGTTAAATTTAAATTTAAACATATTAACCCTATGATAGTTATAAAAGCTTTTCGGCAAATAAAAATCAAATTGACCGAAGATCTATGGGGAATGTCAATCAAAGTTTGTTCATCCATAATCGAGACTATAGCACCTTACCTAGCTTTGATATTTAATTTGTGTGTAGATCAAGGAGTCTTCCCAGATTTAATGAAATACAGTAAGGTTATACCACTTTTTAAATCTGGGGACAGCAAAGACACCAATAATTATAGACCAGTATCCGTGTTGCCGGTATTCAGCAAGGTTTTCGAAAAGGTAATGCTCAATCAGATGCTCAATCATTTTAATACCAACAAAATCTTACACGATCAGCAATATGGTTTCACTAGAGGACGTTGTACGACTGACGCCGGTGTCACTTTATTAAAACACATATTTACAGCGTGGGAGGAGGCCCAGGATGCCATAGGAATCTTTTGTGACCTCTCCAAGGCATTTGACTGCGTTGAACACAAAACCTTGCTCTTAAAACTTGAGCATTACGGACTGGATAAACTTGCGCTTAGCTTAGTAGAATCTTATTTAAATGATAGACAGCAAAAAGTCCAAATAAATGGTGTGAATTCACGTGGTTTAAAAGTAAAAATAGGTGTTCCACAAGGCTCAATATTAGGTCCTTTCCTCTTTTTAGTATATATTAACGATCTACCCCATTTATTAAAAAACCAACCACAAATGGTGTTATTTGCTGACGATACTTCCTTAATTTTTAAGATAAATAGACGTGCATCAAATCTTGACGACGTAAATAACGCCCTACTGCAGGTACATGATTGGTTCACTGCTAATAATTTAGTATTAAATGGGAATAAAACTAAATGCATAAGATTTGCTTTACCGAGTGTTAAAAGTAATGATTGTGACATAGTATTGAATAAAGAGAAACTAGAATTCGTCGATAAAACTGTTTTCCTGGGGATCACGCTCGACTCAAGGCTGCAATGGGGTCCTCATTTAACATCTCTTGCAGGACGGCTAAGTTCAGCAGCATATGCTGTGAGAAAAATCCGTCAATTTACTAATGTAGATACCGCGAGGCTAGTCTATTTCAGTTACTTTCATAGTATCATGTCTTACGGTATTTTACTATGGGGACGGGCTGCAGATATCGAGTCTATTTTTATTCTGCAGAAAAGAGCCATCAGAGCAATATATTGCCTCCGCAGGCGCGATTCTCTAAGGGAACTGTTTAAAGATATTAACATCATGACGGTACCTTGTCAATATATCTATGAAAACATCATGTACGTAAGAAAAAATTTAAATCTTTTCAGTAAAAGAGGTGAAAGACATAACTATATGACTAGAAATAGGGACCAATTAGTTCAACCAGGTTTCAGACTGGCTAAAGTAGACTCATCCTTCATGGGGTACTGTTTAAAATGTTATAATAAAATACCTCCCCACATACTCCAACTGAATGAAACAAAATTTAAATCTCGTATAAAACGCACACTATGCAGCCAAGCATATTATAAGTTGGGGGATTACATCGCTGACAAAGATGCTTGGCTCAACGCTGGTCCTGCTCCACAGGGGGGCATAAATTAATTGATTAACATTCGAAAATATTGTTGGAGCTGCTGAAGATTGTAAAAACAACAACATCTTTGCATTGTATAAATTCAATTTCTTAACAATGTATAATTGCATAGCACATGTGTGAGCACTATGTACCTACTATAAAGCCACCATTTACTAGGCTCGTCTTTCGTTGACTTGAATGTGCCCTGGCGGCTGAGAGTATGTCATGCTCACTCAAATGTTTCGCTGGTGGTGGCGTGTGTGTTGGATCATTAAGTTCCCTTCAAAATGGTTGAGCTGAATGGTGCTGATCCATGCGTCATGTTCGTGAACGGGCGCCGTCAGTAGGGACTGGTCAACTCTTGGCTGCCACGGCTTATTTAAATTTAAATTTTTGAATTGTTTTTTTATCTTTTTTATTACGGATACTTTAAACGTGCACGTCTTTCTACATCGTTCTCACATTTTGAATTTGAACATGAATGATGTAAACAATTTGTTTTTTGTAACTATATATTGATTTAAAAGAGTGTCCATGGAGTTTCTTGCCCGTTCTTCTCCATAGGTACCTACTACGCTTTGGAATGGGCAACTAGCTTCATTTTTCTGACTGACTGACCCTTTGACAATTCAAAAGTGCCTGTAATTGGTTTATTTGAAATAAATGCTTTGAGTTTGAGTTTGAGTTTGAGTTTGAGTAATATATTATTTTATTATGAGCTCTTTTACGATATAGTGCGGGGAAGTTATGAAGAAATTACGTAAAATATTTGTTTATTATTTAGCATAATACGCAGCTTACCTAGATTTGCACGCGGCTTCGCCCGCTTGGAGGTCAGAAATTAACCCACGGGAAAGTACTATCAGGATAAAAGTATTCTATATCCCAGCCCTAGGTAATGGTCTATCTGTGTGACAATTTTATCCAAATCCTAAGGCATAAAAGGGTAACAGACAAACATATTTTTACCAATATATTGGTATAATATTAGTATGGATATTTTGTTTTTATTAATAATAATTTTAGATATTCATCCTCATTTGGTCGAATTTAGCAGGTGTTACTGCTGAAATTATTTATTTTAATTTTTTCGGCATTCATTTAAAAGGTACGAAGGCAAGAATTTTTTTCAAGAGTAAAATATTTGAGACAGAATTTGTGTCCATTGTTGGTTATACATATATCACACAAAAGGTCGAGTTATCTTGAGTATGGAAGGACCAGATTTTGTACTGTAGGACCAATAATTATTGTAGAGCAAATAATTAATTAAATATTCTAAAATTAATATTTTCTTGTTTACAAACATCGTAAGGAAGGCCTTCCCAAGTAAACTATATCAAATTCTGATCGTAAAATTAATGATCTTGAAATACCAACCGCTAAATATGTATGTAAATCGTTTGAAATCGTCGTCATTTCGTTTGTAATCGTTTAAGGATATGTCAAAATTTTATGCATGAAAATTTGATTTTTGATTGAATACATCAACTCATCAATATAAATGAATGAATAACATAACATAACATCACGCCTGTAATCCCCGAAAGGTTAGGCAGAGGTGTACCTATAGCACACCCACATTTCGCCAGTTATGTTTAAGTCCCATGTAATAGGGGGCGAGCTTATTGCAATGAATGAATATAGATAAAAAATATTATTTTTATGGCAATATTTACATTTTACGACCTTTACATTTTTATAAGTGAATTACATTAGCCGAATAATATTATTTTTATTTCTGAACTAAGATGCGCAGGCTCTATACGTCAGAGTTAGTATTATTACATCGTCAACAGTAAAAAATTCGAATTTCTCTCAAATGACGTCACACTGTTTGCAGAGTATCACTGTATCTACTCATTATGCAAACCGCGGCCAACAAATTAAGTAATTATCGTAGAAACGAAAGGTAACAATTACTATGCACATACGCTCATGATGGTACGTTTTGATTGAGTTCCCAACTTTTTCTACGTATTTTCTAACCATGTACATGTTTTCTCAGCTATCAAACTATTGTTGCATTAATTCCTGGATGAAAGCATGTTTGCACAAATAAAAACAATGGATACTGTTTGGGAAACAGACCACAACTCAGATTTACAGTTTTAATACTTCTTAGATCATGTTTTAACGATGAGTGTTACAGAATACGCCAATATAAACATCGTAGAATAACCAAAATTGCGTGTGAACATCCAAGAATCGATTAAAATAAATGTATCGTTTTGAATTAATTTAAAAATAAAGTCATAACAAAACACAAGAATTCAGCAAAAAATCATCTCGAGAACACCGAAGAATATTTTTTTTCGCTTACGTAATAGATAGTTTCACATTCACTTCAACACGATACGATTAATAAAATGTTAATTCACTTTCATACACGAAACACCTTCCTATAAATCATGATGTGTATAGTCTATGGTATCGAAAAGCGCGCGAATATTTGACGTTTAAACTTTTTTTGTCGAGTGACGCGTCGCGCTCAGATACGCGCAATTGTGTTTTGATCACATACGCTTAGTGCACGTAATTATGTACAGTTGACCATGTCGAATTGCGCGTGTGGAGCGACTGCCGCCGCGGGCACCGGCCTCGCTCTTTCTCCCATTCCTACATAAGTGATATGATGATCCACTATGCTGATGGCAATTAACGAGTGCCCGTGCTTTACATTGTCACTGAGTTTAACAGCTGTTCGGGCATCGCACCATGACACGTTTCCGAACCGGTTTCCTGCTTAAACAAATGAGGTTTTACTCGCAAAACCAAGTGAAAATTACTAGAAACTTGTAATATTGCGTAATTATGGTAATTTCTCTGGTTTACACGCTACATTAGAGTTGAACTTGTGATTTGTTAGCGCATTATTTATGTTCAGTTATTGAGTATAACATGAATCCTATGTTCCTATTGATTAATAATAATAAAGATAAAATAGATCAACCATTTTTTATATTATCTAAAGTACATACATCTCTTATGGGGTACTGTGTTAAATGTTACAACAAAATACCTTGTGATATAATGCAATTAAATGAAAGAAAATTTAAAACTCATATTAAAAGTACACTTTGTAAAAAAGCATATTACAAATTAGAGGATTATATCCTAGATAAGAATGCTGGGAAACATGCTGGTCCAATCGAACTGGTTGCTAATTTAATTGTATAATTTAAAAATTTTATGACATTGTTTTTTACATTATGTAACTACTTCAACTCACACACTAAATTATTACTTGTGAAATTTTGGAAAAATCATTTAGTTTTCAATATTGGTAAATATGTGAGCACCATGTATCTATCTCATAATTAATTTACCTGTCATGCGTTATATTTAATTATTTTTACCTATTGTGGTATAGTAATTTTATTCTAGATGCATCGTCTTCGCATATAATTAATGTATATATTATAATATTGTAAAACATTTTTA
This sequence comes from Griposia aprilina, assembly GCA_916610205.1. Classification (NCBI taxonomy): domain Eukaryota; kingdom Metazoa; phylum Arthropoda; class Insecta; order Lepidoptera; family Noctuidae; genus Griposia; species Griposia aprilina. The sequence continues at coordinate 4,452,118 of OU744302.1, forward strand.
AAAGAGTAATGGTGGAGTTTCTTGCCCATTCTTCTCCATACGAAACTACCTTTTGGAAGGAGCAACTAGAATCAATTCAATTTTTTTGTAAATTTGACGTTCAAAAGTGCCTTTTATGTGCCTATTTGAAATAAATGATTTTACTTTGACTTTGATTCGAGAACGTTTTCTTGGGAAAAGAAAAAGTTCATATTTGTTTTGTGGAAATCAGTTTCAGTTTTAAATTATTATAATAACTAACGCTAAAAGCATTAATAATTCATTACTACATGTGTTAATGAATCTTACGATATTTTTTCAACGAATTAATTTTCATTTTCCCTTGAATTATCCGTCAACATGATTACAACGATTTTACATAAGTGCCTACAAAAAATATCTCACGTTAATTTAATAAAAAGTTCAATCTAGTAATTACGACTATGGCCATAAAATGTACCTACTACCTACCATCACAAAAATAATTACTCCGGAAGCCATTCATTGGTCTTTATATCAATTTGTAATTATTTTACACATAACACCAACACACCTTCACAATGGCTATTTAAATCATAGACAAGAGTTGTAGATGTCAAAACGTCAGGCGCTAGTGTCGCAAGATGGCGTAAGAATTTAAGCACGTAACGATTATCTATATTATGCAAAGATGCGTTTTAGAGCGGAAATACAGGTGTTAGGAAAATTCCTAAATGTAGTCGGATTTAGCTTAACCGTCATGCTTCTAGACCCCGAAGTTAGGCAGCCGTACATTTTCACAGTCATGAATCGCTAATGATGTATTGATGGTACTAAAGTTGTATATTATGCGTACCTATTAGTTCTCATTCTGATCTTTTTGGCGATTATTTTGGACACCAGCCTTTCCTTCACTATTGCTTATTATATAAAATAAGCTGTCCCTCTTACTCAACCAACAAGGCCTATCGCATTCAACTGCTGGACATACCTACCTACGTAGACGTCTCTCAAGCTGCTCTGCCATCATGTCCAAAAAGAAGATTATTTATCAAGCCTACCACGACCGTTGGTCGCTGATTCCAAATCGCCAGCTGAAATGAAAATAGGGTTTTCAAGACTGCTGAAATTAATGTTCGCGAGTAGATTTGTGACCGAAGATATTGTAATAAACGCATCAGAGCACCCTTAGTCGTATTTCATGTCAACACGTCGCAAAAAGAGAGGGGTTGGTATATTCTTTGCCAGTGAACACTAAGCTAGGAAAATTAATAGTTGTTTATCACACTTAGCACTACACCAATTTATTATCCCCAATCAATTATAAACACATCACGAACACTGACACAAAAGGTTTATCATTTTTAATCAATCAATAAATATGTCAAATTCTACACCAAAGTTGTGGCCGCCACCAATTTGGTGTGTTCGTGTTCACGAGCAAATATTCAACGTCATTTAGCCACAGAGCATAGACAATTTATTTAGAAAAAATGTTTGTCACTTAAACTGACGTGACATAGTTGACAGAGAGAATGGCTACGCAATTATATATTGTTTATGTATGCGAGTTAAGTAATTGTTTGGTGAATTTTTGTCTTAAATGTTTGTTGTTTTAATTTAATTAAGAAAGGCCTAAATTCTACCTACTTAATGTAATTTTGAATTAAACATGTAACAAAAAAAAAATATGACCGACTTAATGTTAAGAATAAGTAACATAATAACAAAGAAGTGTGTGCAGTTGCGGAAATAGGTAGATAAATTAAAATTAACTTGTATAAAATGATAATAATGATATTGTAGATTTAAGAACTCGCGTCTTTACTAAATAAAAAACAAAAATGAAGTTAGATAAACACAATGACAACTGAAAGGAAGTAAAAATTATAAATTCTAAAATTGTTTTTAATCATAGAGCTTTTGATTTTTTAAGTGCTGATTTTTTTGCTTGGATGTGCTTTACATGACTAACTATATGCTTTGGCTAAATGCACAAACCGTGCGAAGAAATAAGCAAAAAAAAAAGTATATGCTTAAAAATATAAAAAAATATTGAATATCAGTGCAAACAACTAGCAACGAATTAAAAAAAGAAAATTGTATGGAGTTGACATTAAAATCGGTGATAACTCAGCCATTTCACAATTGCCCCTAATTTCCTAGTAGGTGATTTTTCAATAATCTATTTAAGATTTTTTGGCATACTTTTTAACCCTGGGAAAGTCTCGAGTATAAAAATAAAATAAAAAAAACTTTTTTGTTTCGGCAAAATCAGTGATAACTCAGCCATTTCACAATTGCCCCTAATTTCCTCGTAGTTAATTTTTCTATGATGTATTTAGGATTTTTTGGCATACTACTTAACACTGGGAAAGTCTCGCGTTTAAAAAAAATACTATTTTGTTTCGGTAAAATCGGTGATAACTCAGACATTTAACCGTAGCCTCCGTATAATTTCAACGGTTTTAGAATCAAGTACTGAATCCATAGTAACAGGTTGTGCGTCGATGTTCCTGTCCATGCCACCCTGGACAATACAAAGGTCTATTCACAAAAAAAAATAAGTATAGGTGTCCGTGTAGTAACGTTAATTGGGTAGAATTAACGTTACTAAACCGACACTATAACCAATGCTAATTCCTTCAGTAGCATACTATACCTATAGTTAGAATATAATAGAATAGAATACTCTTTATTATGTACACCATAAAAATTACAGATATAAAAGTAGAAATTTTACATAGGGTGACACAATGGGCACCCACACACTACTGGACTGGACTGGTGGGACTTCTACACTAATAATCTAGAGGGCTAAAATTTGTTTGTTTATATGTAGGTGGTAATCTCTGGAACCACCGGTCGGCTTTTTGCATTCTTGGCTATTTAACATCAAGCTAGGATACTTAGGAGCCGAACAAAAAAAAAGGTCAGAAAGAACGCTAAGAGAAAACGAAGTAATAGCGCGGGCAGGCGATGCGTTTCGACGGGGTGGGTCGGGGAACAAGAAATCTTAAGCGAACGAAGTCGCGGACAGAAGCTAGTACCGCTACTGAAAGAAATAGCTGGTCAGTGCCGGTGCTGGTATCATTACAGACACAAAAGACATTTCGACTTGGGCCCTAGGATGGCAACACATAATTATGTGATGCCTCTGGTACCTTTACGAAAAACGGAGTTTCCAGAATGTTCACGATTACAATTTAAGACAACAGCATGAGTATTTAATATGTATAATAATTAATTCTGCATAATGTAAAGACGGGGGTATTAATTTTTATTGACTATACACCATTTATTATAACATTAGAAAAATAACGGTTATCTCCCTTTCGTTATTTCGACATAAATATTTAATAACCTCCGTTATTTCACTATAAATACAAAGCAATGTAATCTATTTACCATTTACTACTAGTCTACTACTACTACTATTAGCCTGCATCATCCCACTGCTGGGCAAAGGCCATGAAGGCCCCATGACTTCCAGCTCTTTCGATCCAGGGCTAGAGTGGACCACTGGTCATTTGTTTTGTCTACCATTTACATTAAAAAGTTAACTCTAAAGGTCAGGCGTGCGTGTATGACCAGATGTATGAATAAACGAGGCAGAAGGGAAGAAGGCGTGAGTTTATGTATGTAAATAAGTCTAAAGTGCAGTAATTTGTACAATATTACACAATACCTGTCGTTATTTAACCGTTATTTTTCTAATGCTATAAAAATGGAGAATAGTTACTGACTAAAATCGTCCGTATATTCAAATCACAAATGCCATTCTTTGAAATAGCATTTTCATGGCATATGAAATGGTAATTGACGTAGCAAGTCAATTTGCTTAACAATAATATTTTCCCCGACCATACATACAAGTAGGTACTTCGAGTATGTAGAAATAGAAAACCAGAAGCGCAAGCGCAAGTAAGTACATTACGTGTATAACCATCACAAGTTTCCTAACTGCTCTTAATCTGTAACACTTCCTCAAACGATGTTTATCACACCGTGTCAAAGTAATTGACATGATATCCTATTTTATAATGTTTAAATAAGTCTTATAAAAGAAAATAAAGATAGGAAGGAACAATATAAACATAACATCACGCCTGTGTTGCCCGAATGGAATAAAGCAGAGGTGTATCTATAGTTCAACCACATTTCACCATTTATTTTTAACTCTCATGCAATAGGAGGCGAGCCTATTGCCATCAACCGGGCACAAATCTAGACTCCAGGCTGCTATTGAGAAATTCCAGATCGAAAAACCCAATAACACTTTGCCCGACCTGGGAATCGAACCCAGGACCTTATGACAGCAGTAGCCTTGCGATCACTAGACCATCGAAGCAGGGAGGAAATGTAGAAAAAAATGTTTTCCACTAAGGAAATCTTGGAAATGGGTGTACTGGCTCCAGCATTTACCTACCTAATCTAACCATTTACAGGAAGGTCCTTTTAATAAGTCAAACATTTAAGGCGAATTTAACCAATGAAACTGAATGCGATAAGCACATTTTAAGGGGGATGCGCCAAGGTACGAGTATATAGTCCGCGAAATTCAAATTTTCTTACGTTTTTTTGCAACTTGCAGGTCAGTATCAGGTTGTATGTCGAACTAAATATGATTCGCGGCCGTATCAAATATTTATTTATAGAATTATAATAATCATAAAAATCATCAATACTAAGTTTATATTACCCTATTGAATGACAATTTCATGAAATCATAACATTTGATGCCAAAACTTATGGAGTCGTATTGCTGATTCTAATGATTATAATTCTGTAAAGCCATATCTGTTACAGCCGTGAATCATATTTTAATCAACATACAACCTGACAGGGACCTGCAAACTGCAAAAAACGCAAGTATTTTTGAATTTCGCGGACTACCTGAGCGCATCCCCCTTAAGGTAAATCCTCAGTTGTAGCCCACCAAACTTAAGTTTGTTCAACCTAAGTATTTTTATATGATGAAATATTCTGAAAAATTCACAAAACAACAAATTTACAAAATTTGACGATTGATATGAAATTTATGATTATTATTCAGTAAATATATCATTCCTACAGACGCGAATTGCATTTTGATCAAACTCAAACTCAAACTCAAAGCATTTATTTCAAATAAACCAATTACAGGCACTTTTGAATTGTCAAGGGGTCGGTCAGTCAGAAAGATGAAGCTAGTTACCCATTCCAAAGCGTAGTAGGTACCTATGGAGAAGAACGGGCAAGAAACTCCATGGACACTCTTTTAAATCAAAAAATGGTTACAAAATATTGATTACATCGTTCATGTTGAAATTATGCATGTGAGAACGATGCAGAACGTTAAAAGCGTCCGTAATAAAAAGACAAAAGCAATTCAAATATTAAATTAAATTAAAATAAGCCGTGGCAGCCAAGAAATGACCAGTCCCCACTGACGGCGCCCGTTCACGAACATGACGCATAGATCAGCACCATTCAGCTCAACCATTTTGAAGGGAACTTAATGATCCAACACACACGCCACCACCAGCGAGACATTAGAGTGAGCATGACAAACTCTCAGCCGCCAGGGCACATTCAAGTCAATGAAAGAAAAACCTATTAAATGGTAGCTTTATAGTAGGTGCATAGTACTCACACCTGTGCTATGCAATTATACAATACTAAAACATTGAATTTATACAATGCAAAGATAAGTTTTTAAAATCTTCAGCAGCTCCAACAGTAGTTTCAAATGCTAATCAATTATTTTATGCGCCCTTGTGGAGCAGGACCAGCGTTGAGCCAAGCTCTACATACGACGTAAAACAGAGCTGCAATTTGCAAAACAAACAAAGAAAATTTGAATTTAGCGGGCTACAGCTGAGAATTCACCTTAAATCACGTTCAAGAGCTGTCAGTTTCATCATTGGTGTGGAATACTGACAGCTGTTGAGCGCGGTTTAGATTTAGATGTGCTGATCGCGTTTAGTTTATTTAGTGAAATACCGTCAAAAGGGGTGAATAGGGACGAAACTTTAAAAGGGATTTTAATATTGAAATAATATAGTTTGTTGTCAACAAGGACACTTAATCGTTAAATATAATACAGTAAACACATTAGAGTCATTTTTGGCAACAAACTATATTATTTCAATGTTAAAATCCCTTTTAAAGTTTCGTCTCGATTCACCCCTGCATCCCTATTCACCCCGTTTGACGGTACGACCTTAGTCAGAAAGGTGAAGGTAGTTGGCTAAGCTTAAATCATAGTGAAGCAACTTAGGTTCTGTAGGCCAATTCCCTCAATTAAGGACGTTCAAAATCTAGTAGCATTGTCATCTCCGCGACAATCAAAAAACGTGTCAAACATTTAGTTAAATTCGAGGGATTTCTGACAGATTGAGTCTGACATTAGAATGCGAAGTTTCTTAGAAATACGGGAATTGCCCCTGTGTTATATTTAGTCCATTTATTGAAAATCCACGATTGGTAAGAATTAATTATCTTTGTTACCTACTCCTGCCTCTTTAAGTCAACTGTAATGAAACTCGTGTGTATTTAATTTACACTCAACACAAAACCGACAGAAATGTACTGCTCGAAACAATAACGTAATTACCTACCTAACTTTAGGAAAAAAATACACAAGATTTTTTTCTTGTATAGGTAATTATGCATGTCTCAACTACATAATTAATTAAGGATTTTGGTGGAGGCAAGTTAATTGATCATCATTTATAACACGACAAATACCTACATGTGATGTGAACGTGCTCCTCATAACAAATAGTTGATCACACGAAATGATAATGAATGCTAAAACTTCTCAACATCATCTTAAACAAATATTCATACATTCAAATTAATTTAAAGCCCGTCTTCAATGATTAATTAATCAATATTCCTAAGTTAACCACGACAGACGCTGAAACGTGTAGCGAATCTGACTATAGTGTATTTCTCATTAAATGTAATATTTTGTAAACAAACAAGAACCATTTCCCTACATTGTTATAAACGTCCATTTTAAAACATTTGCCTCCTAAATGCCGTTTTAGGGCAAGTACCTATAGTCCTTTGTCTATTCTCCTTTTCTCAAACCGAATTCGTAATGCGCCATCTTTGTTTACCAAATAAGACAAATGAAGAAAGATACACTTTAGCTATGCTAACAGACAGCCCGACTCCGTCTGCCAATAAGTCACGCTTTGGCGAATGTTCCAAGAAACGACGTTAAATTAACATCGATGCGCAGACGCATACAAAAAGTAGGCTGATTACTTTTTATTTGTTAGAACGGTTGCTTACTTGCTAGTTTCAGATTGATAGACAAGTAAATAATAGCTTGTTTTGTTTTTATTTGTCTTAGTGGAGTTTCGTGATAAATTTTTCAATCTGACTGAATTAATCCGAATGCTCGAAATCGTAAATTCTAATTAGGTACTTACTGCCTTAGTTTAATTATTTTTGCAATTTAAATTGACTGTTTTTAGACAATTTATTATCAAATTCGACCAAAACAGAGAGGCAAGTTGATTTTACATTTATTTATATTCGATATTTTGATTTTGAAAAAACGTTATTGCTTATTTTGTTTTAGTAGCAAGTCGGCACACTCCCTAACATCGCTGAATACAACTTTTAATTTAACATCAAACATAATAGACTAATGAGCACGATAATATTCAACTGATTGTCACTTGTTGAATTACCGAGTCACGCAGAAACACACTCGTGAACGTTCTTTGTGTCGTTGAAATATTGTAAGTACCACATTCACAGATTGTTTTGATTACTCTACCTCATAATATTAATATTTTATTTTTATGTTAACATATCTCGGGACCTTCTTATCCCGGACCTTTGGAAGGCGTACGAGGGGCCGAAGCCAGCTCGCAGAGGCCACTTAGAAAATGTTAAATGGAATGAGGCACAAACGGACGATTGTCCCAGTATGCACTGTGCGAGTGCACCCAAGGATAACCCCCGGTTGGTGTCGGACTATTGCAGGATATGGAAACAAAGTTATTGGACTACTGATTTGAGTAGCTTAAGTGGACTGGTTATCTAGGACTATGGAAAGACTATGGCCCCCGCTTGACCAATGTTTTATATAAAATACATAGATGAATTGGCAGGGGGTGACTTGCCCACTCAATAATGGGCCCCCTAAAACGGTCGCTAGCACATAGTGTCGTAGCGACAAGGGGGCAACATGTCCTGAGGTGCTTATGAGGAGTGGAAAGGTATCCCACGGCTATCAGGACAATCCCGGAAGTACGGTCAAGATCCCTACCAGCATCTTACTGGAATACTTCCTTCCTCCGAGCACGTTTGCTCTTGCGAATCTTTGCATCTGGTAAGTCCCTGAGACGATTGCGGAACTTTCTTCCAACTGCCACTAAAACTGCGCTTGCACAATCCCTTTTACTTCCCATCCTTGACTACGCTGATGTCAGTTATCTCGATCTCACTGAGGCGCAACTCGATAAACTTGAGCAACTTCAAAACTTTTGCATAAGATTTATATTTGGCCTGCGCAAGTATGATCACATTTCTGAATTTCGTACAAAGCTCAAGTGGCTTCCCATACGTCTTCGCCGGAATTCTCATATCTTGTTTCAGCTCTACAGTATTCTGTTCAACCCTAAAACCCCCTCTTATCTTAAAGAACGTTTCAAGTTCCTTCATGACACACATAATAGATACCTGAGGTCATCGGAAAACTTAAGACTAGAGATGCCGAGGCATTCCACCAGTTTTTATGACAAGTCTTTTACAGTTCAAGCAGTACGGTTATGGAATGCCTTGCCCATGTCGATAAGGCGTGCTCAATCTTTGTCCACTTTTAAAATTCTGGTTAAAAAACACTTCCTCTCTCCTTAAACATTGTCATTACATTTAGTTTCCTTACTCTTGTTTCATGTTTATTATTGTATATATTATATTATGTAGATAGGTATATGTTTTATGTATGTATGTATTTGTTGTATATGTAAATGGTACACCACTGACTACCTGCATTATTGTCTCTCCTTCTACCTTGAATCCATCCAAAGGTTGTCTGTAAAAGATCGCTTTTAGCGATAAGACCGCCCATTGTGTCACCCTATGTAAAATTTCTACTTTTATATCTGTAATTTTTATGGTGTACATAATAAAGAGTATTCTATTCTATTCTATTCTATTCTCCACTCAAGCCGGCCAATAAAGGCAAGAAAGAGGTGGGAGCTCTGTTCTTCGTCATTGTTCACTCCAGCCGGCCAATAAAGGCAAGCCAGAGGTGAAGAACAAGACTTCTCCCGGGAGATAGGGTCCGTGGGGTCACTACTGCCCAACAGCTCGCCACATGCTGCCCTGCGGGTTAATATTATTATTACGGCTTATTTTAATTTCTGAATTGTTTTGTTTTTGTTCTTTTTTATTACGAGCGCTTTTAACGTGCACGTCTTCCTACATCGTTCTCACATGGTATAATTTCAACATGAATAATGTAACCAATTTTTTGTAACAATATTTTTATTTAAAAGTGTCCGTGGAGTTTCCTACGCTTTGGAATGGGCAAGTAGCTTCATCTTTCTGGCTGAATGACCCCTTGACAATTCAAAAGTGCCTGTAATTGTTTTTTTTTTTTAAATAAATATTTTGAGTTTGAGATTGATTGTCTTTACAATATAACAAACAAAAGATTGCGAAATTTTTGGTAACAATACCATCACCAATATTGTATAGAAATTGCCAAGAATTGCACCATAATATCATCATCACCTGCCTTTTCCCAGTTATGTTGAGGTCAGCTTCTAGTCTAACCAGATGCAGCTGAATACCAGTATTTTACATGGAGCGATGGCTTATCTGACCTTCACATCCCAGTTACTAAGTAAGACTGGTTGTCAGACTTTCGGGCTTTTGACGACCCGTAACGACTGTCAAAGATCTACGAATGACAGCCGGGACCAACGGTTTGACGTGCTTTCCGATGCACGGAGAGGTTTGGTATGTAAAGATGGTGAACCGCCCACGGACCAACCGCGGCAAGCGCAGCTTAACCTGATCGATCGACTCGTGCGATGGTTATTACTTAGCCACAAGCCAAGTCCTTCCACACCTTTGCACCATAATATATAATACCTAATAGTAAATTATTCCTCTCAAAAAGGTACAATTTTGGTACATAATATCGAAGTTACAAGCGGATACAAACCTTTGTGAGAGCTGGAGTCTATACTGGGTTCCTGGGAAAATTGCCCACACCAACCACAAATTGTCCCCAACCCAATCTATAGCCTAATTCACGTACCAGGTTAAACAGATGCATATAATTTATCATTACCTAATATACAAGGAAACACTAATCTACTACATAACACGCTTCATTTTGTACCAGAAAACACTCCATCTTATTAAGCCATTAATTATTTTTAGACTCTACTCCGAGAAGCGTGGAAATAAATTAATGACTAACAATATAAAAATAAAGTCATAATTCTTAGCAGCACTTTGCTACAAGATGTCTTACGTTATGTCAGACACATGTGTTCTCAGAAGAACCATTAGCACACAATTGAAGGCAGACAATGAATTAGAAACGATAGCAACCCAGTTTTTAGTTCTTACTACCTACTTTCATGTTAGTGTGATATTACACGACACGAATCAGCTGAATTGATAGTTGTCAATAATTCTGCAACTTGTCAAATTGCAATTCTCTAAAGAGGCCTACAACGGTTTAATACAACTATTTTGTTAATATCCCTCGGGAATCATCGCATTTCCGAATACAAGCGAATGCTAATTTCCATGTCCATCAATTATTAGATTTATCGTGTATATTATACATAATATATAATTTGAATTCAGAACCAAGTATTTTATTGTTTTGTTTTGACGTAACAACACAATAAAGTACTTAGTTCTGAATCACAATAAAGTAAATACACTCGAGAGCAATGAATCCGGGTCACTTAAAGAATGTTAAAAATCTCGGAAACTAAAAATGATAGGTTAATGCAAAAAATTGTATTTAATAGACAATGTAATACTCCTTAAATGAAAGTAAAAAAAATATGAGTCACCATACATTTTATTAACACAAAATTACATAAAGAAAAAAACTGCTGATCTCTCCTTAAAACAAAAATAGGAAACATGAAATTTTTGAACTTTATTACGATTTTCTTGAATTTTAATACTTCGTATTGCCTCCTCGTGCTTCCATTACTGCGTTTACGCGGTTTGGCATGCTGTACACCAAGTTCCTTATACGATTTTGGGGAATATTCTCCCATTCCTCTGTGAGAGCAATTTTGAGCTCACGAAGCGTGATTGGGGGAGGGTTTCGTTGTTTTACGCATCTGCCTAGCTCGTCCCAAGCATGCTCGATCGGGTTGATATCCGGGCTGCGCGCTGGCCACTCCATACGAGTAATGTTCATCTCTTGAAGGTAGTCATTCACAATCCTACCTGTATGAGGTCGGGCATTGTCATGCATAAATATAGCATCCTCACCTAAATTGACCATAAATGGACCAACGTGATCATTGAGGATTTCTTCCACATATCTTACGCTAGTTAAAGAGCCGTTTTCTATGATCACCAGCTCTGTGCGACTTTCAGAAGAAATTCCGGCCCACACAAGTACAGACCCACCACCGTAGGCTACTTTTTCTTCGATGCATGCTTGCTTGAATCTTTCCCCTGGTCTTCGATACACTCTGTGTCTTCCATCGTGCTTGTAGAGCATAAATTTTGATTCGTCGGAGAACATAACTTTTGACCAATCTTCAATACTCCAATTTACGTGGCTCTGGGCATATCTTAGTCTTGAAATACGATGCCCACGCTCCAGTTTAGGGCCGTTTGCAGGTCTAAGGGGTTTTAAGTTAGATTCAGCAAGCCGACGTCTTACTGTCCATGCACTTGGGTTACTTCCTCCGAGGCGTCGAAACTGATTTGTGAGTTCAGTTCCTGTGAGAAAGCGATTTCGAAGCATGGTGTTCACCAAGTATCGGTCTTCTCGTGCTGTGGTACACCTGGTTCTGCCCGTTCCTGGTCTGCGTAGGTTAGAACCAGTTTCTTCGTAACGTCGGAGAACTCTTTGTACTGTTGACAGCGACACACCGACAGTCCTGGCTGTATCGCGCTGACTCCGGCCGGTTTCCAGCATTGTAAGTATTCTGGTGCATTCTTCAGGCGTAAGCGACATAATTTCAGCTTGAATAATGAATATAGAGCACTATCAACATGGTTTATGTACCCACATAAATGACAGATTACAAACAAAAGCAAAACCAAATGCTGTAATTTCGTAGTTCCATCTTCGAAAGTGGCCCTTTTTCAAATTTGATTTTTTTATGATGTAACTTTACAATAACTAAGAAGTTTTAATACCTTCATTTAAGGAGTATTACATTGTCTATTAAATACAATTTATTGCATTAACCTAGCATTTTTAGTTTCCGAGATTTTTAGGATTCTTTAAGTGACCCGGATTCATTGCTCTCGAGTGTAGTTGTAATGTACATACAAGAATATTTCGGCGCGTCGCCAAAGCCGGAACTAACGTCGACATCTTGTTTTTTATCAATACAATTTCTCACTCTTTGGTTATGTAACTTTCTTTAACTAGTTTTTTTTTTGCAATAAACAAGACTTATTGAGGCTTATGCTTATGTCTAGCAGAAGCCGACTTTTAATGTATTTGTATATACTAGTCACCTCTTTATTATACATATCCATATAAACTACTCCTAAGTCAGGTCAGTACAGAGGGCCTAGACAAAGTAACATTCGATTAACGATAACGCTAGTAGAAAAGCTAAAAAGTATGGGGTTGACATAAGCTATCGAAATGTCACGTGATCATAGGTCAACGAATAAAAATTAGCTAGACAATGTTAACAACATTCGATTATGAAATGAATCGACAACGTCGAAAGATTAGGTACTTCCACCGAGATGCATAGCCAAGGGACACTTTTTGACGAGCGTTATCACTAGTTTTTGGAATCATTAGCGAAAGCGATAGCGATTGTAGAAATAGAATCGCTCCGAAGCGAATGCCATTTGTCTAGGCCCTCTGGTACGCTACTAATGTAAAAACTAAAGATACAATTCATTGGTACGTTATCTACCAGTTGTGCACTGAGTCAGGAGGCCTACACTTTAACTCCATCAACGTAGATACGGGCCCATACGTAAGTATTTCGATATTTAGAAGTGAAGCCTACTCCCGATTAATTAACTTTTTCGGATTGTCAAAAACACATCGGGATTAAGGACAGTTACTGTTAAATCGGTTTGTCATAAATTTTTAGTGCGGGCCCCGGACTAATCTTATGTCCGTAAGTGATACAGAGTAGGAAACGTCCGTAACTTTGGCCGTAACTACGGACATCGAGTTTAGGGAGCAGGCCCTCTGGATTGTAACTCGTGTATCCCTGCACTATTAGATATTGCGGAAAAATTAAAACATGAATGATATCAATGAGACATGTTATGATAATGGCAAGAATTAGCCTTTTTGCCTTTGAGATGTAATTTCTTTAACATAACGAATAAACAGAAACTTGTATGAAATACCCTATAGATTATGATTCTTAAGATGACAGATATGAAGCCTAGAAAATAAAACGTTTTTTTTATTTTTATAAAAATCTAAAAAAAAACTTATATAGAAAATATTACACCCCAGCATTTTTTATCTGATTTTACCAATATTAATTATTACTGATACTCTGACATTAGCTTAGTGCATTAGCACATTGACAGCAGAGCAGTATTCATTGCATTGATACATTAGAGCATACCTAGGCTTCAATGGATATTGTTGAATTGTCAAAATTAATTATTTTGTGATTAAGAGCTCTAATTAAGGTTCCGTTTGATCAAAATATGGTGAAATGTGTTGGGAATTGAGATGTGAGAAATGATCCCTTTACATGGCTAGGATGATGAGAGAATGAGAGAAAGAGGAAGGGGAAAGGGGAGGGAGGGGAAAGGGGAGGGAGGGGCCTGGCAACAAATAACAAATAATTCACATTACGAGTATAAACTATGATCTAAAACCCTTATGAGACTTGACTCTACATAGATTATCCTATTTTTTTTTCAAGAAGAACATGTTTTTCAGGAATTGAATGAGTAGTTATTGAAATAAATATTACTTGAATAGCTCTGTTTACATCAATAGTAGTACATTCACCCGCACATCAGCTATAAAATAAAACACATTTCACAACGCTCTTTATGTCGTAGCTGTAAGGGCGATTTTCGTAGTGCTAGTGTTACCACTGATGTGCATGATGTTGAGTGTACATTCAAAACAAAACTATATAATAATAGCTTTAGCCCACGGCTTCGCCGCGTGACTTTCGGGAATTATTCCACGGGAATTACTACCGGGATAAAAAGTATCTTATGTCCTAACCCAGGTCATGGCCTATCCGTATGCCTTTCATCTAATTCCGTTCAGCCGTTAAGGCATTCAAAAGGTAACAAACAGACTATATTTCCAATCCCTTAAATCGCTTAAAAAGAGGTACCCAAAAATTTTAATGGTTTTTTAATTTACATGTGAATTTTAATATCATCCCCTATTTCACCCCCTTTAAGGATTATTTTTGAGAAAAAAAGTATTTTATGTTCTTCTTCAGGATGCCATCCGTGTCCTTGCCAAATTTTATCGGAATCTGTTCAGTGGTTTAGCCTTGAAAATGTAACATACAGGCAGACAGAGTTACTTTCGAATTTATAATATTAACTAGTTGTTGCCCACGACTTTGTCTGCAATCCAGGATGAAAAGTAGCCTATGTCCTTCTCTAGGTCATGGTCATCTGTGTGCCAAGCTTCATCCAAATCCGTTCAATCATTTTTGCGTGGAAGAGGAACAAACATCCATCCATTCTCACCAACTTTCCGGTCTATCGACGATAGAGTCACAAAATGTATTAGGTACTTAAATAAAAGAATAAAATAACTCTTAACACACTACTAAAGTTTCTGTAATAATATAATTCAATCATGATTCGAAAGACATGTGGCGCCATCTATTCTCATAAGAACGTTATTGTTGTTTTACTCAAGAACAGTACCTTTTTTCGGGATAAAAAGGTACCCTAAGTCCGTTTCTGGACACCTGACAACGTATAAGCAAAATTTCAGGATGATCGTTTCAGTTTTTAGGCGTGAAAAGGTAACAATCAAACAAACACACTTACTTTCGCATTTATAATATTAGTTAGGATATGGATATGGACGTACAGTGAGATTACTGAATGCTTCAGATATTTTTAACAACTTTATATAATTGAATGACTGGCATTCAGCTGCTTCCGGTAAGACTGGCAGCTGACTCCAACTTAGCTGAGAAAAAGCTGGGCAGATGATATGTGTCTCGCGTGATTGTCGTTATCATTACAAAGTAATATTATTTCTTTATCTAAGTATACCATTGTTCATGCAATGGAAGTTTAGTATAAAAAAACTTTTTTACAAAAAAACAACCGACTTCCAAAAAAAACACTAAAAGACGTGAAAAATAACTTTAATTTCGGAAGTCGGTGCCTTTGGTTTTGTATTTTCGTGTTTGGCCACCGACTTCCGAAATTAAAGTTATTTTTCACGTCTTTTAGTGTTTTTTTTGGAAGTCGGTTGTTTTTTTGTAAAAAAGTTTTTATTTTTCACTTTTTAGTTGCGGTACCTACCCCACACAAATTCGTATACCACTACTTGGTGTGTAAATAACAGTGACAGGAAATTATTAACACATCATCCATATAAACTACGTGGAAAAAATATGCAGTATTAAGGATAACTCAAAAAGTACTGGTCAGACCTAGATCAAATTTAAATGGGACCACATGTGAAGCACCACCTATCAAATAAAAAAAGAATCATCCAAATCGGTTCACCCAGAAAAAAGTTATGAGCTAACACACATAAAAAAAAAAAAAAAAAAAAAAAAAAAAAAAACATACAGACGAATTGAGAACCTCCTCCTTTTTGTGAAGTCGGTTAAAAATGGATGGCGCTATACATGGAGTAAGAAATCTAAAGAAAAACATGTTTAAACGAAAATGAAAGAAATATTCTTGTTTAGGCATTTGTAATGAATGAATAAGCAGCGCAATTATTAGTATGCGTCCTGTTTTGTATTCTATAGTAACGATTTTGAATTAAAAATGCAAACCTTCCCGACATTTACTTGTTTTTTAGGTAATCGATATATCACGCAAATGAAACATGCTACAACTTACTTCTAACAGATTTAAGCTCTGCTGACAGCGTTACTAAACAATCGTGAAGATGCTTCAATGTTCCCAAAATGATAATTAAATCATAATAACACAATAATGAAAAACAACACGTAGGTATTGACTTCAATAATAAATACCCTAATTATAGAACTAACAAAAAAAAACAAAATACGAACATTTTGACGCATGCGTGCGACACAGACGCGTGTTTCCGCCGGAAGTTCTCCAGCAGCCATATTAAAAACAATAGTATTAACATAAACCACATCACTGCACTGGTTTGTATTTCGAACACTCCAAAATCACAGAGTAACGCACGATGCCAGAAACTGCATTCTTTTTTTGAAAGTTATATTTTGTCTTAATTTTTTATTAATTACGTTATGTAGTGCATGCCATACGCATGAACACTAAGCGGTAACTAAACAATACAATAATAGAATCGATGTAAACAAGTATGCGTGTGAAAGCAAGATACATAGAAGTAATGTGCGCAAGAGTCGCTCACGAGCTAACATCCGAACAGCGGCGCTAGCGTCGCGAGAAATCATAGTGTAATGAAAATGAGTTTTCACATGATATTGGTGCCGATTCTCTTGTCACAAAATTCTCTAAACTAGACTAAAAATCACTAAAATTTTGGTTAGTCCTGTCAAAAGACGATTTCTCATTCTGAAATAGACTAAAGTGACACAACTTAACTATATTTTAGTTTGACAGCACTAAGATGGTACTGAATAATTAGTTTAGTGAAAATGGCAATTTTGCTATTCTGAATTTGACGTTTTTAACCTAAAATTTTGGTTGTCTTAACTAAATCTGGCTATTTTTAATCGCGATTAAAAAGGTGTGGAATAAAATTAGTTGTCATGAACTAAGATTCACCACAACACCTCGACTTCAGGGGCAAAAACAGTACTGTTTTTTTTTTTAATTTTGCTTATATCTCGAAAACGGTGTGTCCTATCGCAAAAATAATGAAAATTTCGACCCCCCTTTATGAAACTCTTAAACCCATATAACTCTACACGAAGGTATTTTTTTTTTTAAATATTTTCCGTACAAAATGTGAAAAATTCCATATAAAACACGCCGAGGCTGCCACCCAAGAGCGCCTCCGGCTCTAAAAAAAAATCACGTGGTAGGGTAAACAAGTAGGTACCATGTGGAGTCGCGATTGTCAAATTAAATTTTAGTTGCGTCAAACTGATTTTTAAATTTAGAGATATTTTTTTGCAGAATAGCTCTAAGATTCTCATAGCCAAAAGTAAGGAATTTTAGTGATAGTTTAGTTAGTTTAGTTCGGTGTACAAGAGAATCGGCACCATTGTTTATTTTTCTCATGGTAGGCATTATTAATTGATTATCATATAATATAAGATTTAAAAAATGTGTCGATTGATTCATTGGGTGTAAATTAAATTGAAATTGTGGAAATTGCCAGTAGTCACGCACAAAATCAATTAAACGCATATTATATTAATGAGTGTTAAGACGTACTTGTAACGATTGGGGTAACTTTTTATAGAAAAAAATGTTCACTACTTTAATTTGAGTCGATTTTCAGGGTTTTTCAGAAAACCTAATACCTAAGATAGAGTGGATATTAATCTGCACAATAATGTACCTATCACGAAAAAAGGAACCTACATATTTCCTATGCAGGTATGGGATCGTTGATAGCTTTATCGCCTATAAGCTTAGGTATAAATTCAGCTCAAAAACACGAAGCGAAGAATTGCCCATGTAAAAAAACACGAAGCGAAGAATTGCCCACGTAAAAAAACACGAAGCAACGTTCAAAAAACTGGCATCTCTATATCCAAATTACTCTACGCGAATCACTCAAGCGCACAAATTAAACACAAAATCATCAATCTTGTACGCATTCCTCGTTACTTAATAATTTAATTTACTCTCTACAATGTAATTATAATTATCTGTCTGTTCAAAGTTGACGATTTTAATTATTTAATTATTAGATAATCCCCAAACAGGTTGCCATACGACATAGTGAGGACACTTTCACAGAGAACTTTTACTTTTGCTTCGGTTACTTTAATACGAACCGATTAAACTGGTATCGGCTTTGGTTAAAGGGATCCAGTTAACTTTTTATGACTTTAAGTCCCTTCACAAAGTTTTTCATGATGTCATTAATTAACTTAAACGGTCGAAATAAGCGAAATTACAACACGTTAACTGTGTGCTTTCATAAGATATTTTGATTCTTTTGCAGGTGTCATAAGCCTTTAAAATAATAACATTCCACTCCAAGGTGGCAAGGTCCTATGTCCTATCCTATCCAAGTCCTATCCACAAAAGAAAAAGAAAAAAGTGGCAATGTCCATCGACGCGCAAACTTTAAATAGAATTCAGCACATGATTCTAGACCCCCGTAGCGTAGAAAAAGAACGAAAAATGAAAAACAAACCAGCTGTTGCATACGTTCAGAATCCATGGTAACACGTTGCGCATCGATGACCCTGCATCATGTATACATAGAAGGAAGAAAAAATATGCTTAAAAAAATAAGTAAATTAAACTAAACAAATCCCTCGACTAACTAGCGCCACCAAACGGCTAGACGCGTAAACGCGATGTAATTTCCAGTAGCGTGAACACATTATATGCGCACGCGCATGACAAAACCTCGTTTGTTACAATTGTTAGATTCGTGCGATAGATGGCATATACATTATAGCTAAGCATACTGTTTGAACGCAATAGTTCTGTGGTCGAAGCGCGGCAGTTGAATGGAGCTCCTAGGTTTGTTTTCCATTTCGGTCATAATTTTCAAAATAATGTCGGGATTTCATTGCTGTCCTCTATTCCTAGAAAAATTCAGGCATGACGTTATCCTGGTTTGCCAAAACATGGGTACTGTGATAAGTTTGTCTGTGGCAAACGAATTAAGAAGAAATGAGAAGCGGTACCAATACCTTGAGGTTTACATTTTCATCCTAGAATAAATTGTTTTATTTTTTTGGTATACCTTAGTATGGCAAAGGTACACATACAAACATAAACTCACGCCTCCTTCCCATATGAGTAGGCAGAAACTACAGAACGCCACCTGCTACGATTCTCACATACTACCTTCCTTCATATTCCTTCGTTTAAGTTCATACATCTGGTCATACAAGCACGCTGGTTGCGAGTACTACGCACCTGACCTTTCTGAACACCATCACCAATAAAGTCACTAACAAACATCACATATATCCTCCTTCGTCCCCTCTCAACGTGTCAATTTAATTCGAATGTAATGCATGAGCACTTCGATGTATTCAATCGCCTTAAAATATAAAGTTTTTCTCACAGAATAACAAAACCAAGCCGTCTTCTAGTTACCATGTAAAATAAGAAAGATCATTCTAGATTAGAAAACTCCAGTTTACAAACACATAGAAACAGTTTTCCGTGTAACTGACGGAGCGGTTATAAACAGCATGGTTTAACTTGGAAAGCAGCCAGCTCAGTTAGTTTTTACTTCATGTCTAGTTATCACACATATTTAGTGTTGAAAATTATTCTTCTATCTGTTGCAGACTATTTCAAGTTAAAATAGCCAGGCAGCAAGGTTGGTAACAGGATGGACTGCCCTGAGGGCAAGGTGACTAGGTATCTATCAGCAAAAACAACCCGTTGAAAGACTTTGTGGCAATTCCAAACGCTTTGAAAGCGATTGGTGGATGTATAAGCATCGCTGCTGAAGGTAATTTTAAAGCACTCTATATATCGTCAACACTATGGGTATTGAGCTTCAATTAATTGTCCAAAGGGATTAATGGCCGATTCCTATAATTTACGGACCGTTATTGGTTAAAATTAAGACTCTTGTATCTTTACGAATAATGAAGCAAATACCTCATAGCTTGGCATAGTAGACCCTCCTATATGGAAGTAGCTTTCACAGGTAAAATTAGCTTACGAATCTATTTAAATGCAAAATGCATTGCAAATGCAATTTATATGCAAATGTAGCCCGCAAAATTAAAATTTTCTTTATTTTTTTGCAAATTGAAGCTCCGTTTTACGTCGTATGTTGATCAAAATAGGATTCTTGACTGTGGGAAATATATTTTTTTTATTTTATTTTAGATGGGTTTGCTCTTGACTCTAGTCTAGGTCAGAGATGACAGAGACAAAGTCGACGATGGAGTGAGCTTACCCAGAAGAAGCCTGTTCACTCTCACTTTGAAGAGATTTGGGTTGTATGCGGTCGGAAACACAGGCGCAGGTAGAGAATTCTACTCTTTTGCTGTGCGCATTATAAAGGATGTTTGGAAGCGCTTAGTGCGAATTGGTGGAATAGCAACTAGGTAGGGATGGTAACTTGCAGTGCGCCTAGATGTCCGAAGGTAGAAGGGGGCCGGTGGAATGAGGTCGTGGAGTTCTTGGGCACACTCACCGAAGTACAATCTGTAGAAGACCGACAAAAAAAAAAACGATAATATTTATCGAATAATAATCATTCATTTCATATCAATCGTCAAATTCAAAGAAAAATTGAATTTGGCGGGCTACAAATGAGGTTTCACCTTAATATTTAGCGATCGGTAGTTTGCGACAGCGTCGCTATCTATGTCGAGACTGCCGGCCCAGTTTGGAAATAAAAATGCTACCATTGGTAACCAAAACAACCGAGCATAAGCCATTACCATTCAGAAGAAGAGATGACCTCTACCTGTGGGATTCTTATCACAAGTTACATCACCTCACATTACATTACATCCAATTCCAATCCATGGGTTTAAATACCCTACAACTTCGGAAATTTCGTGGGGTGGTGTTTGTTTCCAGTGCTAAAGGCTAACAGATTATGTATTGGACTATTTTACTACGACATGTTCAAGTCTCTTTACAACACATGACTAAAAGGTTACTTCTGCCAGCCCTATACTCGTATATAGCTAATCTAAAAATGTAACCGTCCACAACCGTACAAGCGGTACATAAAAGGAATGGAAAGTAATGTTGTCCTGCGACTTTTTACTGCCAGTACTTATCGCGTACTATCTCACGGTCAATGTGCTGGAGAAACAGGTGGCTCAAAGCACTCACATATTAGCTATTATGTCGAGTAGTGAAGAAGATAAACTGAAAATATCGCTACTTATATTTTACGTTTACATAAAACACTAACGACATGAAGCTAAAATTTCAGGTTCTGTCTTCAGACGCACCATCTTCAACTGCATCATCGCTGATCACCATCCACGGGAGAAAAAGCACAGGGGGTCTCCACGGATGGGTGCGTTCTGTGCCCCGGAAAGCACGTGAAACGGTTGCCCCGGTTGTCATTCGAATGATAAATGATAAATGATAAATGATTTTATTTCTGTAAGTAGGTTTGTACAAACACTTTTACACGGCAATCATATTTTTAAACTAGATGAGGTCGGCGTTTCCTATCTGACTACTCTGAGAAGAAAGGCCGAAACAAACTCAGAGGTCACAGTCTCTTTTAAAGTCCAGACATAATCTTGGTCAGATCATGTGAAGACCATGTAGATTGGTATCTGAAATGGTATTTTGAGGAAAGAACCACACAGATTGAGTGGAACTGTCCAGTCAGTGCACGCATTTGTCAGTAATCGTGCAGCTCCACTCAGGAAGTCAGAACTTAAGGAGCTCAACGATTCGACGAACAATACCAAAGAAAGGACATTTGGGTAGGCCACATAAATTACTCAATCTGCCAGATCATGATCAAAATTAACTGCGAAAAAAAAAAGCAATGACCCACATAATCCTCACATTCACAATAATTAAAATAACATAATACTTTACAAGTAAATACTCATGTCATTGTGTATATAAAATTCAACAATGTCAATGTGTATATTAAAAAAAATCGGACATAATGTTTGAGAACCATGTAGATTGGTGTCTGAAATGGTCTTTTGAGGAAAGAACCACACAGATTAAGTGGACCTGTCCAGTCAGTGCACGCATTTGTCAGTAACCGTGCAGCTCAACTCAGAACTTAAGGAGCTCAACGATTCGACGAACAATACCAAAGAAAGGACATTTGGGTAGGGCGCATAAAGTACTTAAACTGCCAGATCAAGAATATAACTGAAACAATGACCCACATAGTCCTCATATTCTCAATAATGAAAATAATATAATACTTTTTACAGTAAATATTCATGTCTAAAATAGCTAGCAAATTAAAATCAACATTCACCGTGTAAATTTATTGGAGCAGCTCAATCCCAAGCCTTTTTGTCCTCAATATAGTCTTTCACAGTATAATAGGCTTTCTGGCATAGTTTCCGTTTTATAAAAGATTTGAATTTATTAAAGCTTAGATCTTGAATGTGGCTAGGAAGTTTATTATAAAAACGTATACATTGGCTTCTAAACGAGCCACCTATTTTCTTGAGCCTGGTTGTAGGAACAATAAATTTGTGTTTGTTTCTAGTATTTATATTGTGGATATCACTGTATTTTTTAAACAGATTAATATTTTTATGTGCATACAAAAGATTTTCATAAATATACTGAGAAGGCACAGTAATTATATTAATATCTTTAAATTTATCTCTGAGGGAGTGTCTGGGACTTAATTTATAGATAGAACGAATTGCCCTTTTTTGTAAAACGAAAATTGTCTGGATATCGGCGGCATTTCCCCACAACAGAATACCGTACGACATCACACTATGAAAATAACTAAAGTATACTAAACGGGCTGTCTCTAAATCAGTTAAACCACGAATTTTTCTAACGGCGTATGCTGCAGAGCTAAGCTTTTTTGACAATTTATCTATGTGGGGGAAGATCTTTGACAGTCGTTACGGGTAGTCAGAAGCCTGAAAGTCTGACAATCAGTCTTACCAAGGTTATGCAGGTCAGATAGGCAGTCGCTCCAAGTATTCAAAACTCGATCTCGGTTCGACTGGGAGCCGACCCCAAAATACACTCGAGAGCAATGAATCCGGGTCACTTAAAGAATGTTAAAAATCTCGGAAACTAAAAATTATAGGTTAATGCAATAAATTGTATTTAATAGACAATGTAATACTCCTTAAATGAAAGTAAAAAAAATATGAGTCACCATACATTTTATTGACACAAAATTACATAAAGAAAAAAATTGCTGATCTCTCCTTAAAACAAAAATAGGAAACATGAAATTTTTGAACTTTATTACGATTTTCTTGAATTTTAATACTTCGTATTGCCTCCTCGTGCTTCCATTACTGCGTTTACGCGGTTTGGCATGCTGTACACCAAGTTCCTTATACGATTTTGGGGAATATTCTCCCATTCCTCTGTGAGAGCAATTTTGAGCTCACGAAGCGTGATTGGGGGAGGGTTTCGTTGTTTTACGCATCTGCCTAGCTCGTCCCAAGCATGCTCGATCGGGTTGATATCCGGGCTGCGCGCTGGCCACTCCATACGAGTAATGTTCATCTCTTGAAGGTAGTCATTCACAATCCTACCTGTATGAGGTCGGGCATTGTCATGCATAAACATAGCATCCTCACCTAAATTGACCATAAATGGACCAACGTGATCATTGAGGATTTCTTCCACATATCTTACGCTAGTTAAAGAGCCGTTTTCTATGATCACCAGCTCTGTGCGACTTTCAGAAGAAATTCCGGCCCACACAAGTACAGACCCACCACCGTAGGCTACTTTTTCTTCGATGCATGCTTGCTTGAATCTTTCCCCTGGTCTTCGATACACTCTGTGTCTTCCATCGTGCTTGTAGAGCATAAATTTTGATTCGTCGGAGAACATAACTTTTGACCAATCTTCATTACTCCAATTTACGTGGCTCTGGGCATATCTTAGTCTTGAAATACGATGCCCACGCTCCAGTTTAGGGCCGTTTGCAGGTCTAAGGGGTTTTAAGTTAGATTCAGCAAGCCGACGTCTTACTGTCCATGCACTTGGTTTACTTCCTCCGAGGCGTCGAAACTGATTTGTGAGTTCAGTTCCTGTGAGAAAGCGATTTCGAAGCATGGTGTTCACCAAGTATCGGTCTTCTCGTGCTGTGGTACACCTGGTTCTGCCCGTTCCTGGTCTGCGTAGGTTAGAACCAGTTTCTTCGTAACGTCGGAGAACTCTTTGTACTGTTGACAGCGACACACCGACAGTCCTGGCTGTATCGCGCTGACTCCGGCCGGTTTCCAGCATTGTAAGTATTCTGGTGCATTCTTCAGGCGTAAGCGACATAATTTCAGCTTGAATAATGAATATAGAGCACTATCAACATGGTTTATGTACCTACATAAATGACAGATTACAAACAAAAGCAAAACCAAATGCTGTAATTTCGTAGTTCCATCTTCGAAAGTGGCCCTTTTTCAAATTTGATTTTTTTATGATATAACTTTACAATAACTAAGAAGTTTTAATACCTTCATTTAAGGAGTATTACATTGTCTATTAAATACAATTTATTGCATTAACCTAGCATTTTTAGTTTCCGAGATTTTTAGGATTCTTTAAGTGACCCGGATTCATTGCTCTCGAGTGTAGTTGGAAAAAAAACGAAGCAGAAAACGTATACGGAGATAATAGAGCCTCTATAGACTGGCTTTATCTAACTTCTAGTATAGACAATTAATTATATGAATCAATCATTCAACCAACCAAAGTTACATAGATCTATTAACATAAATCTAAGCATCTAAGCTATTTTTAGCACTATAAATTGTTTAAATTGTTTTTGTTACTTAGTAAAATAGTGGCATTCATTCAAGAACTAGCTTCTTTTACTGCAGACAAGTAGGTAGGTACTTAATTTAGAATTCTAAACATGTTTATGAGGCAAATTACAAAGTTTTTTTTTGTGTTTGCTAACACTAGGTTTTAGAGTCTTTCTCTTTTATTAATTAGATACATAACTCGCTAGTGGTTCTACTTTGAAATAAAATTGGTATGGTTAGAAAGGGGAATATGACTACCAAAGATGTATGGATTAAAAAATATGCTGATCTACTCGTAACCCCAGATTAGATACATTGGGATAAGGATAGGAAGAACGTATATAACGAACGTGGATAATGATACTCGTAGTATTATAAGTTGAAAAGACCTGACTGAAGCTACTGTTTCCTAGAAAAGCGGTGACAGCTGTCATGTAAATGATGACAGCGGCAAAGATTTAAGGGGGATGCGCTAAGGTAGCCCGCGAAATTCAAATTTACTTACATTTTTTGCAATTTGCAGGTCAGTGTCATGTTATATGTTGATTAAAATGAGATTCGCGGTCGTAACAAATATAGCTTTACATAATTATAATCATTAGAATTAGCAATACAACTCCTTAAGTTAGAATTGGCCTCAAATGTCATAATTTCAAGAAATAGGCATTCATTAGGGTAATATGAACTTAGAGAGATGTATTGATGATTTATACGATTATAATTCTATAAACAAATATTTGATACCGCCGCGAATCATATTGAGATCAACATACAATCTGATACTAACCTGCAAATTTCTAAAAACTTAAGAAAATTTCAATTTCGCGGACGACCCTGACGCTTTCGCCTTAAAACGTTAGCTACCTACGGCCCATTGAGATAGGAAAACTATACGCCCTACCACGTCAAAAGATAATCTTGTTTCTGTTTCGTTTTGACTCACAATGACGCAGTGACTTGACTTGTTTACCATAGAAGCGCTATATAAATGTAGGAGCTCACTCCTCTCAGTATGGACACTTTTTCGCGTGACTATAAAGTACGGTGAGGGCAAATCTAGCGATTTAAATCTTGGGGCAGCGGGTTTTGACTTTACAGTGTCGAAAACACTCTTTAGAAAAACACACTAACTTACTTTCATAAATAACGTTTCAGTGACGTCATTTACCGGTAAATTGCGGACGCTATGTGGGCGATCACCACTCTACTAGGAAACCGTTCGCGTCAGCGGGATAACCTCTTATCATTTAAGTCCACCACAATGATCATAGAAGATCTTGTCAACATTGCCGCACAGGGCTTTTTTTTTGGGTGGGAAATTATCAAATGACCTCTCCCGCTCTGGCTCTGGGCAGAGCGGAAGGGTGTGTCAGACTCTTACTGACTAAAACCCACCCGTGTTCCTTCAGTTGCCTGTGCGCCAGGGCCACGGTAACTCTTTTGAACAATCCGCGACCCCGGCAGAGTGCCAGAAGTGAGTGAGTGAGTGAGTGAGAAGTGAATAATTGCCAGAAGAGCACTGTTACTCATTCCTCTTGACACCTGTTATTCGCCACCAGAGGCACAGAGCCTATTTCTGGTTCTCCTCTCTCCCCATATGAATCAAGAAAGTGGAATCGTAGAATACTTATTGGAGTTTACATAACATAAGTGTCTGAACAATTGTGTTTCTTTTTTCTGCTTCGTTCGTATTACTTGAAGCGGTCTTCAGTGTTTAACTCCCTAGTTACGTAACTCAACCAAATTCACGGAAGGTGTGAACCAAAACAACTCCTAGGACATGTAACGTACGGAGAAAGGCATCACCTACGTACGTACCGGTAACAACTCAATCTTGTGTCGAACACTGACCAACACTCATTATCATGATGTAATGCAACACATTACAGACTAGCATTTAACATGCCTGTCTAGTTACCTAAGGTATTGTGTCAGGACACAGAGTAGGATGCATAATAATCAAGAAATACGGGGGAACAGCAGTATTGATCAACCAGTAATTAACAAAAAACTTTTTTACAAAAAAACAACCGACTTCCAAAAAAAATACAAAAAAACGTGAAAACTAACTTTAATTTCGGAAGTCGGTGTCTTTGGTTTTGTATTTTCATTTCAAGTCAGTCGTTTTTTTGTAAAAAAAGTTTGAATTTTTCACTTTTTAGTTGCGGTATGTACCCCATACAAATTCGTATACCACTACTTGATATGTAAATAACAGTGACAGAACATTATTAAAACATCATCAATATAAACTAAGTGGAAAAAATATGCAGTATTAAGGATAACTCAAAAACTACTGGTCAGAACATGATCAAATTTAAATGGGACACAATCATGTAAAGTAAAAAAAAAAGTTCTCAGCTAACACACATAAAAAAAAACATAACATACAGTCGAATTGAGAACCTCCTCCTTTCTGCAATCCCCGTAGGGTAGGGCAGAGGTGTACTTATAGTACACCAACATTTAGCCAGTTATATTTAAGTCCCATGTAATAGGGGGCGAGCCTATTGACATCAACCGGGCACAAATCCAGACTCCGAGCTGCCACTGAGAAGTTCCTGATGGAAAACCCAATAACACTTTGCCCGACCTGGGAATCAAACCCAGGACATCATGCTCAGCCGGTTCACTCGGTTTAAAAGTAAAAATGGGTGTACCACAAGGCTCGATATTGGGTCCTTTCCTCTTTTTAGTATATATTAATGATCTAGCCCATTTGTTAAAAACCCAACCACAAATGGTGTTATTTGCTGACGATACTTCTTAAATTTTTTAAATTAATAGTCGTGCATCAAATTTTGACGACGTAAATAACGCCCTACTACAGATCCAAAATTGGTTCACTGCTAATAATTTAGTATTAAATGGGAATAAAACTAAGTGTATTAGATTTTCCTTACCAAATGTCAAAAGTACAAATTGTGAGATAGTATTAAATCAAGAGAAACTAGAATTCTTCGGTAAAACTGTTTTCCTGTGGATCACGCTCGACTCAAAGCTTCAATGGGGTCCTCATTTAACATCCCTTGCAGGACGGCTAAGTTCAGCAGCATATGCTGTGAGAAAAATCCGTCAATTTACTGATGTAGGTACCGCGAGGCTAGTCTATTTTAGTTACTTTCATAGTATTATGTCGTACGGTATTTTACTATGGGGACGGGCTGCACATGTCGAGTCTATTTTTATTCTGCAGAAAAGAGCCATCACAGCCATATATGGCTTCCGCAAGCGCGACTCTCTAAGGGAACGGGTTTAAAGATATTAACATCATGACGGTACCTTGTCAATATATCCATGAAAACATCATGTACGTAAGGAAAAATCTACACCTTTTTAGTAAAAGAGGTGAAAAATACAATTATATCACTAGAAATAGGGAGCAATTAGTTCAACCAGGTTTCAGGCTGGCTAAAGTAGACTCATCTTTCATGGGGTAAAATGTTACAATAAAATACCTCCCCATATACTTCAACTGAACGAAACGAAATTCAAATCTTGTCTAAAACGCACACTATGCAGCCCAGCATATTATAAGTTGAGGGATTACATAGCTGATAAAAATGCTTGGCTCAACGCTGGTCCTGCTCCACAAGGGCGTATAAACTAAATAAAGACTCTTTGGACATGTTACATTTAGAAAGAAAACACGTTTTTTGCGGTAAACATGACGCAGAGAAAAACACAAATAAGTACAATAAAGAACGAGTTGGGGGAAAATATGATTCACATCCACGCAAAACGGCAATCGGTCAGCATAATGCTACCCTACGACCCTATGCGAGACAGAGCCCCAGCGCTGGTTTACAGCGACAGCCGGCGCGGCGTTGGTATTTTACCACCAAGCTTGCTCGTTGTTGTTTCCACCTTTTTCCAAAATATTTCAGGCAGTTTTTAAAAGTTTATTGTTCGTAACAAAATGCAATTGGAAGTTATTGCATTGCTGCCAAAAAAAATTGACGTTGGTTTTACTATTTAAGTAGGTACCTACATAACCATGATAATTACATTTTATGTTTTTTTTTTATTCCTAAGGGTCATCGTTATCGAAATCGAAAAGGGGGACTATTATTTAAAAAAAAAAATATGAATTATTTTGTTTCACCAAGAAAAGTTTCAGATTTAGCAACAACATCAGAATTAATCAACCGATGCAAAAACTCACGAACACACATGAGTAGGTACTTAAAAAGAAATACTTTATACATAATATATTATTATATATTATTTTAAAATTACATACTACACACACGAACAAACACCAAACTATCAGTCCTGGTAAACATACGGACAGACATTAAAATAACTACATCATTAGCAAATAACCAGTTATCAATATCGTTGCTATGTTATTTGTATCGTTATTTGTTATTTTGTAGGTCAGTGAGAATTGTCACTGTAATTGACACAATTCGCGCTTTCATGGCGGCGTCTTGTGTTTCTATTGTTTTCTGCTCTATTAGAAGTGCTGATTTAGCTCAAAAATGTGAAACTATGCATCGCTGGCGACCCGAAGACACGTGCAGGTCACGAGATAGCTTGGAGCATAATAATAGTTATTTATGATACTAGCGCGGTAAGTCGAGGGCTTACCATAGTCACGAGTTTGTAAATACCAATTTCCGCACGTGTGTCATACAACGTTTTTCAACACATTTGCGAGAAAACAGTACAATATTAATATCAGATTCCTCTTTTGAACTCATTTATTATTACTTACTCGTTTATAAATCAGTCGGAAAGTCGCAACAATCTTTGACTTTTCTAATATGAAAATGTCGCGAATTGCAAATGGCGCCACGTGCGCGTGGTG
The DNA here is from genome assembly GCA_916610205.1 of Griposia aprilina. Lineage (NCBI taxonomy): Eukaryota > Metazoa > Arthropoda > Insecta > Lepidoptera > Noctuidae > Griposia > Griposia aprilina. The sequence goes on from OU744302.1 coordinate 4,481,800, forward strand.
AATATTAGAACTATATCTTTCGTCTCACTTTCTCTTTAGTATTAAAGTGAGACAAACATATTGAGCAAAACCGCTTCCAAGGAGGTTCGATTATTCAGCTTATTTATTCTCGTAATGTAAAACTCCTTGGTGGATTTCTTATATTTTTTATGGAAATTAAAAATAAACCGTAAAGGATACGCACGGCGCTATACAATGGAGTATGCGGTAAAACATGTACTTAGGTGTGAGTACCTATTTTACCGCACGTTCCGTTGCATGGTGCGTAATTTTTTACTTTCGAACAATGTATGCAGGCATCGTAAATGCATTTTTTGAGCAAATGTGTTGAAAATGATTTTATTTCTGTAAGTAGTTTTGTACAAACACTTTTCCGAGTCAATCGTATTTTTTAATCTAGATGTGGTCGGCGTTTCCTATCTGACTACTCTGAGAAGAAAGTCCGAAACAAACTCAGAGGTCACAGTCTCTTTTAAAGTCCAGACATAATCTTAGTAAGATCATGTGAAAACCATGTAGATTAGTGTCTGAAATGGTCTTTTGATGAAAGAACCACACAGATTGAGAGGAACTGTCTAGTCAGTGCAAGCATTTGTTAGTAATCGTGCAGCTTAACTCGGAACTTAAGGAGCTCAACGATTAAATCGACTAATAAATTATCTTGGCCAGGAAATACCACTTTTTTACCGTGGGTGCCATAAGCTTTGGGATAAGTTTACGGACATAGAAAGACTTCTTACATTTAACCTTATAATACTTAAATTACAAGCACGTGAGACATTCCAGCTTCGTCTCTGGGATAGGGATCTACGATGCTTCTGGTATTGCGGATGCCCTTAGGCAGTGCATGGCTTAATGACAAGAGCGCACACTTCGATCCTTTTTACCAATTTTAGTAAGAACACAAAAAAAGAGACCTAATGGACCTAATGGAGAGGTAAGTAGCCTGAGGCATGGGAAAAGACATTTTCAAAAAAAACATCATATCATCCTGGATATCTGTAAGTATTAAAAATGATGAAATACAAAAAACTTTTTTACAAAAAAAACAACCGACTTCCAAAAAAAACACTAAAAGACGTGAAAAATAACTTTAATTTCGGAAGTCGGTGCCTTTGGTTTTGTATTTTCGTGTTTGGTCACCGACTTCCGAAATTAAAGTTATTTTTCACGTCTTTTAGTGTTTTTTTTGGAAGTCGGTTGTTTTTTTGTAAAAAAGTTTTTATTATTCACTTTTTAGTTGCGGTACCTACCCCACACAAATTCGTATACCACTACTTGGTGTGTAAATACAAGTGACAGGAAATTATTAACACATCATCCATATAAACTAAGTGGAAAAAATCTGCAGTATTAAGGATAACTCAAAAACTACTGGTCAGACCTTGATCAAATTTAAATGGGACCACATGTGAAGCAACACCTATCAAATAAAAAAATAATCATCCAAATCGGTTCACCCAGAAAAAAGTTATGAGCTAACACACATAAAAAAAAAAAAAAAAAAAAAAAAAAAAAAAAAACATACAGACGAATTGAGAACCTCCTCCTTTTTGTGAAGTCGGTTAAAAAAAACAACCGACTTGTATTTTCATTTTTGGCCACCGACTTCCTAAATTAAAGTTATTTATTTTACACTTCTTTTAGTGTTTTTTTGGAAGTCGGTTGTTTTTTTGTAAAAAAGTTTTTATTTTTCACTTTTTAGTTGCGGTACCTACCCCACACAAATTCGTATACTTATCACTACTTTGTGTGTAAATAACAGTGACAGGAAATTATTAACACATCATCCATATAAACTAAGTGGAAAAAATATGCAGTATTAAGGATAACTCAAACACTACTGGTCAGAACATGATCAAATTTAAATGGGACACAATCATGTAAAGTACCAGCTATCAAATAAAAAAGAACCATCCAAATCGGTTCACCCACAAAAAAGTTCTGAGCTATGATACATAAAAAAAAACAGACGTATTGAGAACCTCCTCCTTTTTGTGAAGTTGGTTAAAAATACACGGAGACAATGTTGTGGGCAACGATTGGTAACTTATATACACATGCTCACCTAAATAAACTACAAACATATACACAGACACACCATACCTACCTACTCTTAACCACAGCAAAGCCTAATGGTCTAATCTGCGCAATGAATACGTTTGTTTATACATACCTATATAGATCGCGTGTGATTACACAACGGAGACGGATATTGTATTGGATGCGCAAGAGCAGCACCCTAATTATTGAGTAACACACTATCTATCACAATCTGAATCATTTTGAAGCCCATTGCTAATCCATTGCTTCATGTGTTCGAAAAATTTGTCTACTCAACAACGTAAATAACGCAATGAATGTTGTTGAACTGTCAAAATGAAAGCTATTCGTACTGTTGGTGTGTTACGCAACTACCCCGCAGGTCATATGAGGACCTTTTCCCCTCGTTCGATTCGACTGACGCCATCACGAGGCTGACATTGACTTCTAATTGATTTATTATAAGGATATAGGATGAAATTAAAACAACGGTTCAGTTGCGGTTATCCAACTTAGCAAGAACGGTGATTGCATTAATATAACTGCGAGGAAACTTAAAAAAAACCTTAAGTATTAGAAAATGGAATGTAGAAGACGAAGGAGAATGCAGTTTAACAATTTAATCACCCTGCGGGCTTAGCTTGACGCTATCTATCTCTTCGAAGAATAGAGACGGCTATTCCCATACAAAGTGACATTTCGTTTCTCTATTTTTGACATCGCACCGTAAAAATCCTTCTAAAATCTGTCTTTCGTTTCTGCCAATCGTTGTCTAGGTCCTTTTTAATGTAGACTGTTTCAGAAGACAGTTGTCTAAGGTAGTGAAGACAATTTGACTTTTAATCGCCATGCTAAAGACGGTACAAAACTTTTTACTCGACGGCCACAAAGTATAAAAATGGGAACCAAAAAGGAAATTTTCACTTTTTGTATGGAAAATGTGAGAAATGATTACCTACATGTTGAGTTTTGGAGGTTTAAGGGGGTCGAAATTTTCATTATTTTTCCGATAGGACACACCATTTTCGAGATATAAGCAAAATAAAAGATAAACGTGAATAAATTACTGAATTTCGTAAAAAGTGCAGTTGACCCTTTCTACTTTGCTGCCGTCGTACTGTCTTCACGAAACGTCATGTTTGTCTATTCTTCCGTCGACAAGACGGTGCTTGTGCTAAGCCTGATGCTCGGATACTAAACGAAGACAGGCCTACAATAGATGACATCAACGGGAAGACTGTCATAATTACCATGTTTGACAGACGTGGCAGACAGATTAGTGAGCATAGTGACGTATATTTACATAAGCTGCACAAGACAAGACAAATTACTGCCTCTTAATATCATCGTTTAGTCGCATTTCACAACACCCATTGGCTTAAAAAAGTATGCCAACTATTCGAATAATAAATAAAAAAAAAATTAAAAAAGTCGCGAAAACGGTGGATTTATTTACCAGCGGGGTAATTGCGTAAAACAGTAACAGTAGGAATGGCTTTCATTTTGGCAGTTCAACAACATTCATTGCGTTATTTACGTTGTTGAGCAGACAAATTTTCGAACATATGAAGCAATGGATTAGCAATATCCTTCAAAATTATTTAGATTATGTTTGATAGTGTTTCCCAATTAGGGTGCTGTTCTCTGAATAAGTTCACAAAAATTACTTTACATGTGATAAAATGGAAAAAATATTGTTTAAGACCACGCTACCGATTTGGGGCAACCAGGAGCCGTACTATGACGTGCTAATACCATCATGGTTCCATTGCGAAAAAGGGATAGTGCTATCGGTCATATATAGCTTCGTCTCACTTTCACGCTGGAATAATGATGGCTTTAACACATCATAGTACGGCCCCTGTAATTCTAGTTGTGTTGGGAATAATAAATAAATATTCTGTAAAAATCTCATCGTGAAAACTAATGTGAAGTAGGAGCTTGAAGTGAGCTGTCAATAGACTCAATCCTTACCAACAGGTTTCCACATGCCAGTTCACTTCAAATCTCATTTCACCTTTAAGTATTCACGAAGAAATATATCTTCAGAATAGACCGGCACATATCGCTCACCTAGTTAATATATTGGCACATCTACGTTTTTCACATTTTTTGTTTCTGACCAATGAGCCGCTGTTTTACGCGCCATGCGGGGGGAAACAACAATAATGGTAGGTATAATGATAATGACACTAACGACCTGTCTCAATGAATACTGAAACTAGCGTTGTACCGTTTTACCACTTTGTAGATTATGTACTTTTAAACACATAAGCCTATAAACTCAATTCCGCATTTTTTGCAGATGTGCCAATATATTACTAGGTGAGCGATATAGGCGTTAACGATGATTGAACGGTGAACTTCATCTCGCCAATGCGACCGGTAATTACCTTCGTTTTCTACTCAGTAAAAGTCACGGGTCATTCAAGTTATAAATAACTTAAATTACATAACTTTTATATTTGTCGGGACGGTCATTAGTATGGACACTAAACGAAGCGCAGCACGAGTTCCGGGTGGCGGCAGCACCGTCGCGATGACGTGCATACTGGGCTAACTTCGTGCTATGACAGAGCCTGGCTGATGGAGGAGCGCTGATGGGACGAGTGGACACTTACCATTCTGCCTTCGAGGAGATCAGTACCTACAGTGTGTGATTCGCTAGTGTGATTAGTTTGTTCGTAAATTATAATTTGATTTGAACTACAAACAGTTTTTTCTATTGCGCAATAACCGACACTACCCACAATACGCCCACAGTAGTTAAAATATGGCTCATAATAATGAGAGAAACATACCTTCTCCGTCATATTAATAATTCACGGAAATCATTCGGTGTTGATTATGGAATGATTATGGTGCCATCACTATAGGTTTCTCTTCGATTTATCATAACTGTTGATTAACTTTTGGAATTAGTGAATGATAGCGTTAGGTAAGCGTGGTTTTTTTAGTTACTTGTAATTAAGCTACAGGTGCTTAGCAGAAATTAAAGTAAACGGCTTTATAATAGAGGTTTTATGTGTTTAAGAATTCGAAAAAAAGATTCTTATTCAGCTCATTGATCAATTTGGTTTAAAAAAAGAAAGAAAGAAAGAAAAAGTATTTATTGAGACTCGCACAGGATTATCAGAAACTAAACACACTCATAAAAACAAAAAAAATAACAACTCAACGTTCAACTTAACGCAATTATTGCTAAATCAATCGTGTCTCTGCCCAGTACGCAGAGACACGATTGATTTTATTCGAAGATTAGCGACCTGCCCCGGCTTCGCACGGGTAGTAGAGCATAATATATATGCCTACTTTTTTTGAGACGCAACAAATATGTAACTGATGTTCATCCTACTTGGAGTATTTTTATTGGAGGATGTAATTTATTTCCGATCCTGCAAGATGATGATCAGAACGTTGTTTTATGACAGCCGCGACGCGAGCACTCGCGATTTTTAAACTTTAAAACTATTTGACCAAATTTATGTAATGCAACGGACAGTGTTGCCAATAACGGCGTTCGCCTACATTATGCTATCGCGGACTTTTTTTAGACCTATTTATGAGTAATAATCCTACCATACATTATTTATGTGTACATCTAACGGTTTCTGCAGCGCACGCCGAGGTAGCTCTCAAATGGCAGAATTCTTCCGACTTCTTCAACTACCATTGCCATATTTCAGCCAATTTACACAAAACTTTAATGAATTATACACCTAAAGTTTCCTCATGAATCACTCCGTCCATTGGTGAAAACCGTATGAAAATCCGTTCGGTAGTGTTTGAGTTTATCGCGTAAAGACAGACAGACAGACGCGGCGGCGCGGCGCGGTACTTTGTTTTATAATATGTAGTGATAATGATGAATAAGTTCTTCAATAAAGCGTCAATAAATGGCAGTAGGCTTTTGCCATCTACCAGATTTGGTTGTCCTGGAATATTTTCTAGTGCACCTTCCGGATAAATCCTCCAGTTTCCACTTTTTATACCCTTTTATAAGACAATTTGAATACCTACACTCTTTTCTATTTTTGTCACAGCTTGCCATATTTCCAGTCCAGACCAGCCACAAAGAATATACAAGAGTAAGGTATTCAAAAAATGCAGTAAAGTCAAATGGATGCAGTTACCACCACAGCGGAGAAGTGTTGCGGTCAGGTAATGGCGCAATTTGGACCAACATCGGCAATCATATACGAGAGAAATGTGGCATTTTAGTATATAAAATACTAGGTTTAACCCGCGGCTTCGCCCGCGTGGATGTCGGAAATTATCCCAAGGGAAAGTACTACCGGGATAAAAAGTATCCTACGTGTTAATCCAGGTTAGAAACTATCTGTGTTCCAAATTCCATCCAAATACGTTCAGTAGTTTTTGCGTGGAAGAGTAACAAATATCCATCCATCCATCCTCTCAAACTTTCACATTTATAATATTAGTAGGATTTCTATAAGCCAAGGTACGAGCGATTTTAATATCACGGCGATATTTTTCCGCGCACTTAATTTTCGACGATCAAATCGAAAAATTAATAAAGTTTATTTTGGATAAATAACACAAGACTAAGTACAACAAGTAAAACGAGAATGGAATGATGTTCCATGCAAATGTGGCTTGAAACATTGGATTACATGAGCTTAATTGTGGACTTATTCACGGATGAGTACCATAGTGTATTTATTTTGTTGGTCTGATGGTCTTTCCATTAGTTTAAAGTCCGACGAGCGGTGCCTTTGTGTCGCGTGCGATTCGCGTCGCGTATCGCGCCCCTTTGAAGGAGCGTTAAATAAGGGCTCGTGCACACTGGCGAGACGCGACAGCGTACACAAAGGACCGCGTGCCGCGCGACGAGCGGCGCCTTTGTGTCGTGCTGTCGCGTCGCGCCTGTTTGCGGGAAGAACTTACCTACAATGTTTGGAAGAGACTCACACAAACGGGCACAAGAACTAGTTTAGGTATGCAAAAACCACAGCTATTAAATCCTGCGGGGTAACTGCCTAACAGACTAACAGTAGGAACGGTTTTCATTTTGACAGTTCACCAACATTCATTGCGTTATTTACGTTGATGAGCAGACAATTTTTTCGAACAAATGAAGCAATGGATTAGCAATAGGCTTCAAAATGATTCAAATTGTGATTGATAGCGTGTTACACAATTAGGGTGCTGTTTCTTTAACAGATATTTTAGCCCAATTTGAGGTTATGAGCTCATAGTTTAATAGCCTATTTCATAATCTTTCCTGAAAATATCCTATCACTTTATTTCAGGTCCATTGAAAGACGTTTTGCTGTAGCGCAAAGGGTAGAGATGCAAATTCCATCATAACATAACATCACGCCTGCATCCCCCGAAGGGCTTGGCAGAGGTCTACCTACCTACAGTACACTCACACTTCACCAGTTATGTTTAAGTCCCATGTAATAGGAGGCGAGCCTATTGCTCTCAACCATGCTGCCATATCATTGTGCAAATAAGCTCTTCGTAAGACTTAATACGTCTTTCTTGCAACAAATACACCATTAATAAAGCCATCACAATTTTCTTTCATAAAATAAACGCACACCTCACATAATCTACATCACAAATCCGATCAGGCACATTACATGGAAGCCATTATAATGTGCTACAATCTCATCAGACGCACGCTCCGGCACAGAATGCGCGCGCGCAACGAGACAAGTATTAGCGCCCGTTATGGTGAAATTGGCGTACGGCGCATGCGCGAAGAACTTACACGATATAGGTAAAATGGTAAGTTATGCAGAAGATTAACTGACTAATTCAATCATGTTCTCTATATTCAATTAGGGTACAGAATGAAAAACGTAGACTTTGAAGAAGAGAATGGAATCTCGACTATAAGAAATGAGCAAGTTATGTTTTTATGCTCACTGTACTCTTGTCGCATTGTTATGAACTGTGTCTGTGTGTATTATTTATTGGGATAAATAAACAATTTTATTATTATTATTATTATTATTAATGCATACAACGATTAAATCTCTGCGGAGGCAAATCCCGCGCTGGAGGCGGGACGAAATTCGCCCGCAACGATGTGTCAATTAACCCGTATGGAGGTGTTCTAAGTGGCGCGAATAATCGAGTAACTTACTAATCCTACTTCGCCTGGACGGGAAGGGATTCACCTCAATGTGGCCAGAGCTTCATAACGAAAGTGATCGAGTATTTATGTCGAGTAATTCCGATCCAGCCTGTCCCTTGCCGCCCTCTCCCAGCGACGTCCTAAGCTGAGGCTCGTACCCCGTATGGGGTGCCCTTAGCGTGTTGTCGCCTAGTTTGTAAGTTTTTTAAGCCCTGGCTGGAGGCCTTAATTTATTAGGGCAACCACAGGCATGTCTGGTTAAGCAGCCGACAACCTCCTGGGTTGACCTACAAGAACCCAATCACAAAAAAAAATATGTACAGTATATTACAGGAACTTGGGACAGGCAAGTATTTCTACGACTTCGCCACAGTAATGGTTGCAGTTTTTAAAATTAGAGTTGGTTTTCTGAAACTTTGTTCTGCGTTCATAAAAAATTAAGAAAGAACCTTTCATATCTCCTAGAACAAAAGACAAACTGCGATCGCCATTTCAGTGATTACTGCAATATGTACCAGCGGCATGGCAACATAACATAATATCACGCCTGTATTTCCTGAAGGGTAGTGCAGAGGTGTAAGTATACTATAGCCCGTATTTCCGCAATTATGTTTATGTACCTATCAGCGAGCCATCAACCGGACAAAAATTAGAACTCTGGGATGCTACTGGAAAGAGATGTCAGAATAATTGACGGGGTCCGATAGGGCCGATGCCTGCCGGGGTCGCGGATTGTTCGAAAGAGTTACCGTGGCCCTGGCGCACAGGCAACTGCAGGAACACGGGTGGGTTTTAGTCAGTAAGAGTCTGACACGCCCTTCCGCTCCGCCCAGAGCGGGAGAGGTCATTTAATAATTACCCACCCAAAAAAAAGGCTGCTACTGGAAAAACCTAATGAAAAAACACAGTAACACAGGACAACAAAGAAACAGTAAACAACTGGACTTTCTGCATTTTTCTTTCTTCTTGAGTAATGGAACAAGCTACTATACATCTTAAACTAGAGAGCTTTAACTTGACAAGTTGGCACAACCGGATGTTTGCTTATGTTTCACTTATAATTATGCAAAATAATATCGCAAATAAATCAATTTACGGATTAGAAATATTGAATAACTTATCTGAATAAAATACATCAATGAAATTAAATGTAGAGTTATGAAAGAAATGATTCGAATTGAATGTTCTTTGTACCATATATCATTTCTTTGACATCCATTGAACTATTGAACTCGGGCGTTCAGACTATCGTTATACTTATGTTACTGTTTCTCTTCTGCTGGACTCCATTCTTTATCGTACTGCCAGTTGGCAATAATAAGGATAAAAATTAAATATAAGTAGGTGTTTTGAATGAAAGTAAGACAATTTTACTTCACAGGATGAGGCACATAAAATGTACTCAAAAAATAACAGAAAAATAACTAAGTTATAACAGTATTGTGTCCCTAACAGGTGCTCCAAATATATATCTATATAGTATCGCCATTTTCCTATATTTTCCCTACAGATAGTATCTTGCTTAAATCACCCATTTGGTAAATGGATTGGTGATCCTATAGACGGATGAGGAATAGGGTGTAAACTTCAGTCATCCTCCATAGAAAAGGGAGGCTACTCCGAACAGCCGGTGTTGTGTCTGGTGGGCAACTGCCCGACGATTGATGTCGGGACTTTGTATATATGCCAGTTGCGCGGTAAACTTCGCTTGCGTGATGCAGGATTTTGCGTCGTGTCGTCAGTGTGACGCGTAGTTCGCATATGGCATTGTAGATGCCGCCACAATCCTAATTATGTGATCACAAGACAGATAGAAGATACCAACTTGCTTACGCCTATTTATTTTATTGCTTCATATAAATACCTATATGAAGCAACATGTGTGCAAATATGCATTATATACAAAAGCTAATTCAAAAAATATCTATGATACTATCATTATAATAGTAGCTTATCACGATAATTAGAGTTTTATTACCTTCACGAATTTAGCAATATATTGCTCACACAATATTGTGTATGTACATGTATGCAACACAAATGCAGGTAGGATAACCATCCGTCCAACATGTTCGGCTTTTCGACCCCCAATGCGGACTTCGTCCGGGATCCGCACTTAATGAAATTTATATTAGACCATAAAATAGTAAAATGAATACGGAAAGACAAGGGAAAAAAAGTAAAATTCCCGGCTTTTTGTCAGGATATTTTTGAAAGGGTAACCTACATGTTGCGCCGAGCCCAAATAATTTGGTTTATGGGACTGAGAATGATAATGAACCCTAAATGCATAGTCAAAGAGAAGGTATACACTGTTGTTGAATGAAAATAGATAATTTAATTGAGATATTAGATATACATTATTACAAACAACACATACAAAATAGAGGGTGTCCCAGAAATCGGCCGACATACGCTAGTGATAGCTTTGGTCAAGCCCTCCCAAAATAACACAACATATATTCCGCAAAATCTTATAGTTTTTAAAATTAATATAATTTATTAACAAAAAAATATTTGAGGAAAAAAAACAAAATAGTGAATTTATGTTGAATTTGCAAATTTTATGGAGAATCAAAGGTAATTACGTATATAGTATATAACTATTTAATAATATTTTGTTGGAAAATTTATTAATAAAAAGATTTGATTTACACACGAGAGCCTAAGAATGACATATGGCGGTATTTTTTTTTTTTGTTGAAAATCTGGTGGAACTCGAAAACTATAAGATTTTGCGGAACATATGTTTCGTTGTTTTGGGAGGGCTTGATCACAGCTATCACCACCGGCAGTATGTCGGTTGATTTCTGGGACATCCTGTATAGCTGTGTTTAAAGTAACAACTTGTAGAACTCATAATTCGTGGTCAACAACAAATAAAAATTCGATACGATAGTCTCATTTGATTATTAAAGCTTCCTCACAAACCCAACAATACATACATTATACCACACTATAATCAACAATACAACTCATTGTATTGTTACACAAAACATCACTCACGATCGTCTATAAATACTGACAATTCTGACAGTACCATCAAGCATTATCTACAATGATTTTTTATTTATTTATTCATAAACAATGTACATTGTGTTTGAATTTTACATAATATTTAATATTTAAAAAGTTACAAAATAATCCCTCCATATATAAATTCCATAATCCTCGTAATAAAAATAAAAAAAAAAACATAAAAAAAACAAAACAAAAAACATAATAAATTTAAAATGTCTGTTAAATGTCAGTAATTATTATTTGTAAGAATAACAGTATTTGATTTGATGATTGGCATGCGATTAACTTGTTTAGGCACCTGTCCCACCGCACCGCCAGTGATTAACAAGAAGCGAGTAAAGCTAGCGGCAGAAAACGAGTTGGCGAACAACGCGCAACAAGTGCGCGAACGACGGCGAGCGATTACTCGCTGGCGGTGTACAGTCGCCGGCACATCAAGCTACCACAAACTGTCAGATTTTCTCATTCGATTTTGAACTTAACTATCAACATTTTAAGGTTTAAAATCGTTTGGAGTAATTTGACAGTTTCGTGTAGTTTGACCTGCTGGCGACTATTAAGCGTGAGTCTCTCACGAACGTCGTGCCACGAACTGTGAACGTCGCTGAGCGAGTACTATCTTTGACAGCTCTTGTCGCTGCAACAAACAAGTGCTCGCCGGCGAGCGGTGTGAACTGTCAGCAATCAAGTATTAATATATGTATCTCTTTTACTTACATGGGACCTACAATCTTTTGTACGTTTCTTGAGCGTGAAAATCGTTGATAGATCGTTGATCGTTGGTTGAAGTAGTTGATCGTTGTTGATCGTTGGTAGTGGGACAGGTGCCTTATACCGTAAGCAATATTGCTTATGCCGAAGATACATTATTACAACAGCCTCTATATTGGAGCTATACCTCAAATGACGAGTCATTGGCATACTAACAGGTGAACATGGGCAATTTATGGCACCATAGAGGTTTTTGCAATGGGAGTTGACAGAAATGATCATAGAGTTTCCATAGAGCTTCTTTTTTTTGCATGGCTATTCAGGCTACTACCTGATGTTAAAGCTCTGATCAAACAGCGGCAAATACCGAGCGGGATTCGGGACGAAATTCGTGCGCGCCGATTGTGTCATGGACTTGTTCAAACAGGCGCGAATAGTCTTGTGAGGTCTTGTGACTTTATGTCATTAAAACAATCGACACGCGCAGTAGCGTCCTGTGTCGGGGATTCGCCTCAGTTTGAAGTTCCTATGGCTCCCGCAAACAGGCGCGACGTGACTCTAGTAGAACAATTTCTATCAAAACTTTATGGAAATGGTTCTACAAGAGCCGAAATTAGCCGGAACAAACAGGCAGACAAACATCCAGACAAAATTGTAAAAAAAAATTTTTGGTATATGTGCCGTGTATACATACAACCATGAGAGCAGTGGTGGCCCAGTGGTATCGGCCCCGACTTACGAGGTGTAGGTTGTGGGTTCGAACACAGACGGGTGCTTTAGTTTGTGTAAATAATTTCATCACCACTGCTCTCAAAACGGTGAAGGAAAACATCGTGAGGAAACCGGCATGTCCTAGAACCAAAAATTCGAAGACATGTGACATCTAAAAACCCGCACTGGGCCCGCGTGGTGGATTACAGCCCACTCCCTCTCAAAAAGAGAGGAGGCCTGTGTCCCAGCAGTGGGAGCATTATAGGCTGATTATGTATACATCCATATGCATTTAGTAAAAAGCGGTTATTTTAATATTACAAACAGACACTCCAATTTTATTTATCTGTATAGATATGTATAGATATAAACTTAGAGGGTTTTATTGATGACATTTGATTTACATTTGACAACACACAAAAAAAAACTGACTTGTAATATGTATAGTCGCCAGCAGGTCAAACTACACAGAACTGTCAAATTTCTCCAAACGATTTTAAACCTTAAAATTTTGATGGTTAAGTTCAAAGTCGAATGAGAAAATCTGACAGTTAGTGGTAACTTGAAGTGCTGTCGACTGTACCAATACGTCTAACTGTGCGACAAAAAACTGAGCATTTTACGGTGTCCAATGTTTGGGCAGCGCCATATGACAGACTTGATACCGCGTGGTGTAATAGGCCCTTATATCATTTTCTCTTCCTTTTTTTTATTTTGCTGGCCCTGCAGGCTCGACAAATATAACGACAAAAATCGGTCGTTAAGTCTAATCGATGTCAAATCTCTTTAATAGATTTTCAACCTTATTCTGCGTTCGATATAAAGTTGAAAATCTATTAAAGGAATTTGACAACGATACGACTAAGCGACCGATTATTGTCGCTTTGTAATGTCGAGACTGCACGGGCTGGTATCTTGTTGAGTTTGGCATTTAGGCCGGCTCTTATAAGACGATCAGTTACGGAACAATTTTTGAATTAATCAATACAAGATGATTTCTATTACATAACCTTAGCGGATTAATATAAGGTTCGCTTTCTTATTAATTATTTTAATAAACTATGAATAGCTTCCGGCTTTTCTTTTTTCGACTGGAGGAGGTTCGTTATTTTAGTGCAAACTGGTAGTTTATTGTTAATCATTGTCCCATCAGCAAGAAGTTGTGCGTGAAATATGGAGAGAAGCGAATCGGTTACGGAAAAAATATAATTGATTAATTATAATCAATTATAAAGTTATTTGGAGAAGCCTGCTTTGTTCTCAAAAAAGGCGCATGACTAATTTCAGGCTACATTGCTTGACCAAAGGACCAAATTATGATCTTAGAATTCGATTCCAAAGTTTACTCACGGCAGTTCCAGTCTTAGCAGAGGACCTAGAACACCTTTATAAAATAATCTTAATCTATATTTTGTTATGTCTATGCTCGAAAGTTTTAGGTAGTTAAATAAAGGTAAACAAAAATACCACGTCGCTCATAGGTGTTAAACCTTTATTTCAATTGTTAAAAAATCATATTATTTTGAGTCCCATTATAATAGGCTCTATTCTGAATCTGAATTTGAGGAACTATCTGTGACATTAATAATAAAGCGTTCAGTGGTATCATCAATTATTTTGTCTAATTTAAACATTTTCTGTTCTTCTTTTATTACATGACCCTCGCAACTTTTCCAATTCTCAGCAGTCACATAAGCTAAAGCCTCTGGCAAAAGGATGTTTAGGTCAGACATTTTAAAAGTTTTATTTTTCGCGGCTACAAACCTGAGCCCATATTAACTCAATTGAACTGCACTCACAATGGTATGGTGGCAGCCGCAATACAGTGACACCATATACTTAAAAAAAAAACTAATTCATCCACTACTTAAAAGGCATCTGGTTAACCGACTGAACGTAATACCTGCTACTTCAGTTGCCTTATTACGTCACAGGTGTACTCTTCAATTTAGCAACGTTATCTAATGCGTTGTATTTTCTAAAAGGTTTAGGGAACCTGTCTTTTTGGGCTCTTTACAATAGAGACAGATTACAAAATGTTATACTATTTTATAAATCTAACAAAACTATCTACCTATCTAAGGAAACTATCGTATAAATCGCAAGTAACTTTAATTTTGTTGTAACGTATTTTTAAACAAGAAAGTGTCAACTATAAAAAACCCTTTTTACGATTTGTTTACCTTTATTTAACTACCTAAACCTTTCGAGTATAGGGTGCTTTTATTGGCACAAATCCTACATGCACAAACAATTAAATCTGAAAATACTACCTAACCCTGTATGTCATACATAGATTTCTTCAGAGCGAGAATCAAACCCGTAGCGCAAAAGCCTGTCGCCTAGGCACTTCGCTAAGCTAACTGAGTCATCAGGTTATTCAATAAAATCTATCAGATAAGGCTGAATAGTGGTGGTGTTGTATTTTACCGGCGCTTGACCATTTGACCGATTTGTCAAACTTGTCGGGAGTTCCGATCTAGGCCCCCTTGCGGTTTCAGCAATGGCGGTAATAGTCAACTGATCGACCATCATTCTGCGGTGATACTCGTACGAGGTGTATTCACTTAAATATTCAGGTTGGTACCGTGAATAACAAAAGTTGCTAAATATTTTGAATTTTTTAAATATTTTTCTTTATTGACTTTTTGAGATTGAGGGATCAGCTTCCTAAGTGACTAAACAAACAAAATGTTAATTTTAACTGCACTCCATTCGCAAAAATACTACACAAAAACTGTAATTTTGTTTTCGTCTTTCTAGACCCTGAAATCACGGTAAAAGACGAGAACATTTCCTGTCCTTGAGGGCAGGAGGGAGGATGATAATAATGATGATACTTCACGAGCATAGAGCAGGACTAAAGTTTATAAGAATACTGGGTAAAAATCTTAAATTCACTTACAGGCTACGCACAGCAACCATAACCAACCAGCAACCAGCGGCGGAGCTCTGCCTCGCATAGGGTCGTAGCATTATGCTGAGCGATTGCCATTTTTCGTGAATGTGACGCATATTTTCCCACAACTCGTTCTTTTCTTGTATATATGTGTTATTCTCTGCGTCATGTTTACCGCAAATAAACGTATTTTCTTTCTTCTCTCTTTTCTTTCACAGCTTAAACCGCTAGTTCTAGAAGCACATAACATTTTGCACAAATGTTCTTAATCTAAAAATAGTGAGCACTAACGAGGGATTTTTTAAAAAAACACTAGGTACAGGATTAAATACGGGATGAACGTTTGTAAGTAAGTTTGTCATTTTCGAAGTTAGAAACATGGAAGTTAGTAGGTACTTGTACTTCTGCATTTCAAAGTATTTGTTGTATGATCATCGTTTTCTGGAAATTAATCCCCTAAAGTTCTTGAGATGTCGAAGCATGGGAAACCCCACCGAGCCGTGTGGCTTCGATATTGCTCAATTCAACCCCAAATCATTAATTGACCTTTGTCACTACGCGAGTTCAATAATCGCGTGTATAAGTAACAAGAACATTCGCATTCGACACGCGTTTGATACGAGCTATAATGGCGAAAGTGACATATTATCATGACGTGTCACGCGACACAGCACCCATGACATATAGTTACACCATAGACACAAAAAACCAACGATTTCTTAAACCATTATAGGCTAATTGCCTTGAATCACTGAACTGTTGATTATTGCAGTGTTTTGTTATTTTTATGACTTGATTTAAGAAGTGTTATTTCATTTGAAGAGCTTTTAATAAACATACACATAACATCACGCCTGTATTCCCCGAAGGGTTAGGCAGAGGTGCTCCTATAGTACACCCACATTTCGCCAGTTATGTTTAACTCCCATGTAAGAGGGGGCGAGCGTATTGCCATCAACCGGGCACAAATCCAAACTCCGGGCTGCTACTGAGAAATTCCAGATGGAATAACCCAATAACACTTTGCCCGACCCGGGAATCGAACCCAGGACCTCATGCTCTGCAATAGCGCTAGCGACCTCTAGACCAACAAGGCAGTCTAGTCAAGACCTTTTAATGTTGATCTTTATTTGCTGTAGATCCTCGGTTTTACGTACCTATTGTACATTTAATATATTAGAGCAATTTAATTCGAATGGTTTCGTAAAAGCTTTCCGAAATTGCTGTTTTTGATTACAATAGGATTTCACATGCACTATAAAAGGTAATTTATTAAATTAAAATCAGAATTCAATATCACGGTTACAATGTAACGTATTCTAGGCAGAGGAAACGGCAAGGAACTCCACATGATTACTCTTTTAGTATCCAAATATGAGCACAGATCGCTCTCACAGAGCCTGTGTCTCAGCAGTGGGAACGTTATTGACTGATTATGCTATGCTATGCCTTGAGCAAAGATAAAAAAAAAGTAATGACAGCTAATCACCACGATTAGCAGCGTTTTGGTAATCATAGCCTTGTTGGTATTATCAGACGGAAGCATGCCGCTTTCTGCTAAAAATTAAAATCTCATTTCACTACATCGACTTTATAAAAACACGACTTGTTAGATTTTTCCGGAAACCGACCGCAATCATCATTACTGTTATTATTTTATTCAATTAAGTTTTTTAATTAAAGTTTATAATCAAAAGTAGGTACTTATTATAGTTAAAATAATCGTAAGTAGTTAATTTACCAAAAGACAAAGCTTACGCAATCGACCGGATAGAGCGACGGCATTGAAAGTTTTGCAGATTCACGCACTTTTTCTCATTCTGCATAATGACCCGAGAACCTTGATAGCTCGAGAATTCCTTTCTAGAACATAACAACTTTAACCGTTATAGTTATTATGTGAAATATGCATGATGGTGCGCACATGTGAGTTAATTAAACATTTAACAAGTTCATGTTATGCTGTAATTACTTACAAGTAAGTATTCCAACTGCCGCAATATTATTTCGAAACGGTTGTGGGTATTTCTTTCGACAGCCTCATTATTTTTGGGTTTGTAAATCAATACGGAATTCTTTTTTGTTAATCAATTGTTACCGAATCAGTTT
This sequence comes from Griposia aprilina, assembly GCA_916610205.1. NCBI lineage: Eukaryota > Metazoa > Arthropoda > Insecta > Lepidoptera > Noctuidae > Griposia > Griposia aprilina. The sequence goes on from OU744302.1 coordinate 4,499,403, forward strand.
AATTGTTGCTATGTAAGTAAAGTACACGCAGTTCGTTCCAGCATTTCAAAACGTCATAGACAAACGATAAAAATAATACAGAAGAAAATAATAGGGTCTAGCAAGTGACAATATGGCTTTCAAAAGGTTTCGTATTTCTTTAAACGACTTTCAATAGGATTGTCTTAAGCTTTTCGGTGGCTTATATCAATCCCTCAGACCAAATAAACAATCAAGACATAGCACTCTGCCGGGGTCGCGGAGTGTTCGAAACAGTTACCGTGGCCCTGGCGCACAGGCAACTGAAGGAACACGGGTGGCTTTTAGTCAGTAAGACTCTGACACGCCCTTCCGCTCCGCCCAGAGCGGGAGAGGTCAGTGAAGCATGCAAAACTACACATTGTTTTGTGCATACACGCATTACAGCTCCATGTCTTGATTTTTTATTTGATCTGAGATCACTCTAATACATTTCTGAATTTTCCATCATCGTTCTCGTTGATAGAATGTCTGTTTTTCTATGCCCTAAGGATGTGACTGAACTGAACAATGTACCTACTAGCATCAACTAAGACGTAGAATATTCTCGAGGAAAGTTCTAATTCAATATACGAGATTCAATTCATTTTATATGTAAAAACTTTCGCAACTTTGTGCAACAGCTAGCTCTAAAATTGACATGTGTCGTCATAAAACATAATTTATTATGACTGGGTTTTATGACCGATTTCATTAACACTAAACGACCCCTAGATGAAAGCCTAATTAATAAAACGCGGTTGGATTTTCAACGCTCAGTTTAACTCCAAGAGTTGAAAATCCAACAGTGCCATAATATTTAGGCGATCAAATATATGTCGGGCATTCGTTTTTGCGGCAACGGTGAAGAAAAACATAGTTACAGTAAATATAAGTCTGAAATCGCCAACCCGCCTTGCACAAGCGTGGTGATCAATGCTCGTACCTTCTCTGTATGAAAAGAGGCATTTGCCCTGTCGTGTCCAGTATTAGGTTGCTATTATTTTACTTATTTGTTTGTTTAGTGGGCAATACATAAGTTTAGATGCAACGAATCCAAGTCTGAACTATACTACCTACATACATATAAATAATAACAGCTACGTAAATTAAAAACATAACAGCCACAGCCTAGCAGAATTTCATCGCAATTAAACAAAGTACGGAGCAGTTAAAAAACATAGCACGCTCCAGTTACTAGCCATACAGCCACAGCCCTCATGTTAAGAATCAACCACAGCGCAGGCGCACACGTCTTTATGAATTTTATGTTTTTTAACCGACTTCTAAAAAGGAGGAGGTTATACGTTCGGCTGTATGTATGTTTTTTTTTGTGTATGTTCATTGATTTCTCCGTCAATTGTGAAACGATTTTGAAAATTCTTTGTTATTTGAAAGTGGGTGCTCTCGAGGTGGTCCCACTGTCACCAAGTCAGAATCAGATGAGGGGATCCCATGGAAAACGAGGGAAATCCTCAAATTTTATAGGCACACCTATAGTGATTTGGGTATTTTTTATAGTAACTCGTGCATTGGCTATCGGAAAGCACCATTTGGTGAAGTGGAACTGATAGTGAAGACCAGAGGGGACCACCGGAACTACTCAATGTGGTTGCGATTCGATTACTTTAATATGGTTGCCAAGCAAGTTAAGCTCATCACAATACATATGGTGAAATGGAGCTAATGGCGGCTTCACCATCAGCTCCAGGTCTTCTCGTTTTTACCACGAGAACTCTTCAACAATTAACGGCCCTGCATTGGGAAAAGCAATATTTTATAAAAGGTGATGAGCAGTTGAAATTAGGCTATTGTACTCGTAACTTAGATAAATTAATGACCCACAAAACAAAAAAGTGAAAAATAACTTTAATTACGGAAGTCGGTGGCAAAAAAACTAAAATACAGATACAGACTTCCGAAATTAAAGTTATTTTTCACTTTGTAGTATTTTTTTTAGAAGGTGGTTGTTTTTTTTTTTTTATAAAAAAAAATATTTGTACTATTGCAGTTATTGTGCATTGCTATTTGCATGTGGGCGATATTGTGGAATGGTGGATAAGGTTTGGGTGTTTTTTTTTGTGATTGAAGTAAAGGCTTCGTCTGCGTGGAGGTCGAAAATTATCCCACGGGCACGTACTACCGGGATAAAAGTATCCTATAACCTAACCCAGCGGGGCAATTACGTAACACACTCCGTCAACAAATTTGTCATTTGTCAACAAATCTCACGTTAAGGCGGTACCCCGACCAAAACCTTGTCATAGTGCGTTATTCGGAGGCTATTAACTCATTCACTATGGGTAATAAACTACATATAAAAGCACATTATTAATGTTCGATATCCTATCATCACATTGCACGTTCTTATTTGTTTTTATGTGTTATAAATACATCTAAAATCTCCTTGTAAAAGAGTGACTGAAATTATTGATTGCATGCATCTTTTGCTAAAGGTGACGTTCTATTTATTTGAGGATTACCCTTAATAGATAGATAATTTAAAAATCTAAATAATACACGTTTTATTTTATTTTAAAACTTCACTTGTCTTTTTTTATTCAAATAATTTCATTATTTTTGTGAATTTTATGATAAATGAGCGTGCGGAGGGAGCGAGACAGAGCGAGACTCAGCGACGGGACAGAGAAGGACCGAACGCTCAAGGTCGTTTGGTCGGGGAAGCGCCTTAACATAACATAACATAACATCACGCCTGTATTCCCCGAAGGGTTAGGCAGAGGTGTACCTATAGTACACCCACATTTCGCCAGTTATGTTTAAGTCCCATGTAATAGGGGGCGAGCCTATTGCCATCAACCGGGCACAAATCCAGACTCCGGGCTGCTACTGAGAAATTCCAGATGGAAAAGCCCAATAACACTTTGCCCGACCCAGGATTCAAACTCGAGACCTCATGCTCAGCAGTAGCACTTGCGACCACTAGACCAACGAGGCAGTCACGTTAAATGATACGATATATGATTTGATTGCAATAACATTGTCCAATCAGCTAACATGATAATATGAGATGTCACAAGCATCACCTCACCTCACTCATGTCTTTGATTTTGTATTTTCGTTTTTAGCCACCGACTTCCGAAATTAAAGTTGTTTTTCACGACTTTTAGTGTTTTTTTTTTGGAAGTCTGTTGTTTTTTTGTAAAAAAGTTTTTGGCAATAGATTTTTATTTTTATAGAATAAAGAATTTGAACATGGCTGCCAATGTCGGTGATGCTTGTGACATCTCATATTATCATGTTAGCTGATTGGACAATGTTATTGCAATCAAATTATATTATCGTATCATTTAACGTGAGATTTGTTGACAGTAAATAATGATCAGGAGGCTTGATCAGGTTTAGCACTGTTTGAAGTATAAACGGTGGATTTTATTATTGTTAGTAAGATATTTAGAATCCATCTGTGAGAATTCACACGACTTTCATATGAAGAAGTTTGAGACGTTACGTTACGTTTTCGATATCTATAAAAAACAGATTTTACAAAAAAAAAAAACACTGCAAAGTGAAAAATAACTTTAATTTCGGAAGCAGCCAATGCCTTCGGCTTTGTATTTTCGTTTTTTTTGCAACCAACTTCCGAAATTAAAGTTGTTTTGCAGTTTGTACTGTTTTTGTAATATTTTATAATTTTTCAGTTTTTATTTATTGTACCTACCCAACACGAATTCGTATACGTCATACGGCTACATATCAAGCTACAAATTTCCAATATAAATTGCCCGATCAAGTAATCGGGCAAGATGCATAATATCATCAAATTACAAAAAGTGGTATTAAATACGTATTATAGCATCTTACTCAAAATCTACCAAAGCAAAGTTAATCAAACTTATATGGGACCACCCCTTAAGCATCCTCTAACAAAGGAAAAAGTAATCACGTAAATTGGACCAGCGATCACGGAGAAATCGATGACCGTACATTAAAAAAAATACATACAGACGAACATAGAACCTCCTCCTTTTTTGAAATCGGATAAAAACTTACTCAGCACTTATCGCAAAGCTTTATTCCGGTTATTGTCGCACAACTGTCAAAACACAAATGCAGGATAGACATCGCGTGCTAAGTAACGTTTATAGATCTTACGACTTGGGTAGATAACCCACTCTAAGCTCAAGTAAAGATGAAATAATTATACTCCCGGACTCCAAAATCGAGCCATAATCATAAAACTCTAAAACATCGAAATAATTATGCAGCAACAGTTTTGAAGCCTATCCTATAATTTAGGTGTTATCATTGTTCTAGAATTCGCGACCATTTAAATAAACTTTTTAAGTGGTCGCGAATTCTGTTTACTTTATACAAACATGCAGAGTGGCTGGGTTTTGGAGTGAGGGATTGTATTTTTTGGCGATAAGTCTATTCGTTCTAAACCAAAGAAACGGTGGAGGAAGTTTAACCTCCATTCAAAGACAAAAAAGCAACAATTAACACGTCAAAATTAACATTTACTCACTAATGACTAACTCTGAACACCCAGTTAGTCAGCTGACCGAGAAAAGTGGGAGACGCTTCAAAATCTAACGTTTTCGCGGAATAAATCGTTGAATTTTGAGAATGAGAAAGAATTGCTTGTAAAACACACGTTTATTATGGGTAGCACCATATAAAAACGAATGAAGTATGTGACAGCTGTCATTTTAAATATTTAATTAAGATATCATTGGCATTAAATGCGAATATGTATAATTTATTTAAAATTAATACACGAATATAGATCTGGCATTGGAAACATCTGCTCTAAGTGTCATAATCCGCATTCTGCATACTAAATAAATTACCCAGCCTTAAATTATAGATATAAATGTAACAAAAACAGATCTTTCCATTCAAAGCCTAATAAAGCCTAAAAATATAACATTCTCATGATTAAAAAGTGTCACAACGTGTGACACTTTTTCACGTTTCAATTAAATTTTCAGAGTTTCAGACTAATAGAATCAAAATATTATGAGTAGGTACTGTTAGAAAACCATGTTTTAAACATTATTATGACAGCTTATCCGTTCTTACGGGAAGTAAATCGAGTGATACGCTCTATAATTTCAATCGATACCTGGATCAGTAGTAACGATACATTGAACACGTCAACTTTGATTTATTGATTGGCAATACTACTGTTTTTATGTGTACCAATTTTGAAAATGTAACGTATGGTTCTCAATTGCTGGCAACACTTCGATGACTTTGACTGTAACCAACTGTAACTCCTGTGTGTGTCTCTTGTTCTTTTTCTTTCTGTTGTTCTGTTATCTATTCTGTGTTTCTGTGTACGTGTGTGTCTGTGTTCTGTGATTAAGTATGAGTATTCTATTCTGTGTCTATGTAAAATTAAAATCGTTTAAAATAACCTACCTATTCAATAAATAATAATAATATTCATAGTTCAGAGTTCTTCTAATTAAATTAAGACAATTAACACACATGTAATAAAGTCAATTACAACAAATCATGGACATCGTTACGCTCCCAATTATCTGTTACAAAATGCAAACAAATACACGTTTTTATTTCCTATACACTAATTAACGGTTAATTTTATTGTAAACGCACTTAGTTACTGCTACCGAAAGCGGTTATAAGCGTTTAAAATAACAAGTAACTGTTACGTTATACATAACGTTACGTGATATATGTAATATGCATTGTTTGAGGACGGCCTTCACGTCATGGAATGCCTCGAGGTGTGAACTTTGACACATTTTTAGGTGTCTAGATACGCAGGCTAGGTTTAAAATGCCCTGATTTTGGCTTGTGTGTCATGATTTTGATTGTGAACATATCGACGGTATCTAATAATAACTAAAAAAAACATGATTTTACAGAAGGCGAAAAAAACTATTCATTTCTATAGTTTTTAACATTTGAATCAAAAAGTTACGTAGATTTAAAAAATACTAGGAATCGCCTGTGATGGTGATAATGATTTCAGTTGTTACGTCTTTGCAAATGCGAAATCTTTGATATTTTACCCACGAATATGCAATAAAGTGTAAATCGCTAACATGTTAATTATTGTTACTGCCTCGTTGGTCTAGTGGTCGCAAGCGCTGCTGCTGAGCATGAGGTCCTGGGTTCGATTCTCGGGTCGGGCAAAGTGTTATTGGGTTTTACCATCTGGAATTTCTCGGTAGCAGCCCGGAGTCTGGATTTGTGCCCGGTTGATGGCAATAGGCTCGCCCCCTATTGCATGGGACTTAAACATAACTGGCGAAATGTGGGTGTGCTATAGGTACACCTCTGCCTAACCCTTCGGGGCATAAAGGCGTGATGTGTTATGTTAATTATTAGATACTGATACTTTGCTTCAATAAGGTTGCACAAATAGATGTAATTCCATTGAGTTTCTTATACAATGAAGCCAACAACTAATCCTACCATTTTTATCGGCTTTTCCCAATCAATCCAATCTTTTCGGATTGTCCTAATAGGGAGTAAAATAACTCTACAAATATTAGGTAATCTACTCTCTTTGCTAGCGTTAAATGGGTTAACATTTCAAACATCACGCATTGTTTTTCCGAAGGATTGGGCTGAGGTGTACCTAAAGTAAACCCACATTTCGCCAGTTATGTTAAAGTCGCATGTTATTACATGGGAATATATCCTATTGCCATCAAAGATTCCAAGCTGAGAAATTCCTAATGGAAAAACCCAATAACATTTTTCCCGACCTGGGAACCGAACCCAGGACCTCATGCTCGGTGTAGCGATTGCAACAACTAAAACGTAAAACGTGAACGTATAGCTATTGATCAATGAAATAGTGAAAAGCGCTCGAAAATCTAAAAGTTTATGAAAGTAAAGCATAAAGCTTTACTGCTTGCCATTTGAATAATAAGCACCTACTAATAAGTAATGGTAGATCGAGGGAAATGCATTACCACGCAAAAAACTGTTCAATGATATATACTATTTAAGATCAACTCCGATGAAAATAAATGTATGAGAAACTTTATTACCTACGTTTCTGTCTTGAAATACTGTTATTCACTGGTAGGTATTTCCATTTTGTTTTTCATAATATCCATCTGCTTTATCCTACTTTCAAAATCGTGAAAATACTGCTGTTGACCTCAAAACGTTACGGAATTACAGACCTTATGTACTGAATCTAGATGGAGTAAAGAAATAGTTGTTATTGTTATTGTTATATATGTTTCTGTAAAAAGCTCAATTAAAGCTTTCAGAATTCCCAAAATAAACTAAAAAGACGCAAATGAACACGCTTTTACAAACAAAAAAATGCAAAACTTAACGCAGATTTAGCATATTAACCGCTAATTATAATACAAAAACACACAGTATTACCAGAAAAAAAAACAAATACAAATCACTTACAGGTCAAAGTCAAATCCAAAACAATATATGGTCGATAGCAACAATTTCACAGCACTAAAAAGTTTTCAAGCACTGGCACAAAAAAAAACAAATGAAAAAAAATAAAAAACAATCATGGCGCGCATCAATTTGCGCGGGAGACGCGTGGTCGCGGCGTCTGACGACGTTCGAATGCGTGCACATGCGCGAACGAAGATTATCTCGCTATAGTATCGTATATTATGTTACGTAGGAGTTACCGTTCGTCTTTGCACTTTACCGGAGTTACGGTAATATTTGATTTTTGATACACATTATAGGTCATTCTCATGATGACTAAGAGCGTGTGCTTTAGAAATTCATATCTGAAATGTAGACCAATTATTTTTTTTGTACATTATTACTGCCTTTTTCTAAGAATTGGATTCTGAAGAAATACTTCGTTGAGGCGTTAATCAAGATGCTCTGATACCTTGAAGAGTAATACACGGAGATAATGAGAGCAGAGGTGGCCCACTGGCATCGGCCCCGACTTAAGAGTTGTAGGCCGCGAATTCGAACCCAGGCAGGCACTTTACTTTGTGTATTTCATTTCATCACCACTGCTTTCAAAACGGTGAATGATAACATCGTGCGGAAACCGGCGGCATGTTCTCTAACCAAATAAAATCGAAGACATCTGACATCTATCAATCCGCACTGGGCCCGCTAGGTGGATTACGGCCCACTCCCTCTCACAGATAGGAGGCCTCTGTCCCAGCCAGATATCCGAATCCCAGCAGTGTCAACTTTATAGGCTGATTATGTACACAAAATAAACAATGCCCGCATGAAAATAAGGAAAAGTAATAAAAAACTAAACTCCTAGAAAAAAACTTCTCAATTGGAATCATCTGTGGATATGCAGAAAATACACATGATTAAAGGATCTAAACGCCATTTAAATAAATACTTTCTCTTGATTCATAGCAGGTAATAAAATACTATAGCAATAAACTGTGACAAAGATAATAAAGAACGATGAAATCTACCCATTGTTGTCTATGGACAATTAATTTTCTACAAAACCTAGTGACATAATGTTGTGTCAAACTAAAGACTTGGCTAAAAGGTCTTGGCAACCAGGACATAAAAAAAAAAAAAAAAAAAAAAGTTGTGTCAACAGAATTACATATAGTAATTATAAGTACCAGCACGGCGGATTGCGCTGGCGCTGCTGCTGTGGCTACTCAGAACTTCAAGCGGCGCAATCTGTACCCTAATTGCGTAACAAACTGTCAATCAGAAACTGAATCATTTTGAAGGATATTGCTGATCCATTGCTTCATATGTTCGAAAAATGTATCTGCTCAACAACGTAAATAACGCAATGAATGTCGTTTAACTGTCAAAATGGAAGCCATTTCTACTGTCAGTGTGTTACGCAACTAACCTTCTGTACTGTAACGTTATGGGTATGTACCTACTTATCTACAGTTTTGAGCCGTTTGTGGTCGAAACGCCCGGGTCATGGGGCCCTAGTGCGCGACTCCTTTTTATGGAAATTTCTCGCCGATTGGTCGACGCTTCACGTGACCAGAGGGCTGGCTCGTTCTTTGACCAAAGAGATGCCTGTCTTCTGGGCACGTTTCTGGACGACTGGGACGCAAACCGGATGGAAGTGCCCTTTTTTGTGTTTATTTGTATAGTTAGTAATATAATTCAGTATCTAGTGTATACATAGTTAGTTGTGTAATAATTGTATATAAGCATTTGAATGTAAATTGTAAACTGAAAACTACCATTTAATTAACTTTGCACATTTTATTATTTACTAAAAGGTTTCACCTTGAACGGTTTTCGAAGTTCGTAAACAATTTTTTTATAAATATCTGATTCGGGGTCAATCCAATTAAATTATAATACAGAGACAATAATAATACTGCGAGAAGAAATTGAACAATTTGAAAGTGTGTGGCAGTTTCTTATACCTGATGACGCGGGCGCAGCATGAGACACCGTGTAGTTTTGTTACGAAGTTACTGGAATCACCGAAGAGGTCGGTAGTGGCGGCCGACTTCTGATGGCAGAGATGATGTCAGAGGAGCCACTCTCGCACCAGGTCCACGACGAAGTGCTATATTCCGACACAGTTCTGATTAAATCGAAGCTGATGAACTACTAATACGGTACGACCACTTCTGGTAAAGACTACCTGCACCGTTATAGGTCCTGTACCTATTAACTCTTGATAAGTGGTTTTGGAAAAGCCACCACAATTATTCTTCTCTCTTTCCAATGGATTCCACCAAACTTCACGTGAAAAGGAATTTCGCCGGTAAATCAGACTTTTGGTTTAAGAGTCTGATTGATTTCGCTACCATCAAGATGGACATCATGTCTGGACGATTCAGGATGTTTTCCTTATCTGACCTATAAAAATGCTAAAAGGTTAACTTTTAACTTAATTCAGAAACCGATACAATACTTCCGAGAGTCGTGCAACAAAGTATAATAATAAAGATTTGAAAAATTGGCGAAATGTGGGTGTTATAGGTACACCTCTGCCTAAGCCTTCGGGGAATCAATGCGTGATGTTATGTTATGTTGTGTTAAAGATTATTTTTTCAAACTAGGACCAGCAACCTAATTTCGTAACACACTAACAATCACTATCTGAATCATTTTGAGGTTTATTGCTAATCCATTGCTCCTTATGTTCGAAAAATGTATCTGCTCAACAACGTAAATAACGCAATGAATGTTGTTGAACTGTCAAAATGAAAGCCATTCCTACTGTTAGTTTGTTACGCAATTACACCACAGATTACATATTATCCTGCCGGGGTCGCGGATTGTTCGAAAGAGTTACCGTGGCCCTGGCGCACAGGCAAGTGAAGGAACACGGGTGGGTTTTTAGTCTGTAAGAGTCTGGCACGCCCTCCCGCTCCGCCCAGAGTGGGAGAAGTCATTTGATCTTTTCCAACCGAAAAAAAAAACGATTTCATAGCAAGGTAATGTACCTGTAGCGGTATCAACATCGCCACATGCGAGCTACACGTCATACTGACGTCACGCAAATCCTGCATCGCGCAAGCACAGTTTACCGCGCGACTAGCTTATATACAACGTCCCGACATCAACCACCGGGCAGTTGCCCACCAGACACAACACCCGTCTGGTCGGCGGATCCTCCCTTTTCCATAGAGTATGAGTGAACATTAAACCCTGTTCCTCATACCTCTATATACCTAAATCTAGTACAGCCATCAACCTAGTGGTGGGTGCCGTACTTTTCTCCTAGATAGGTTAGGAGCTAACCTGTGTTTGTTTTTATTCATTTATAATTATTGCCCGGATTGGACGGTTTTCCAATTTGGGCAAATAACAATGTGACTTTTTAAACCGTATGTACTTTCTGAGTTTATCTTCGGTGAAGGAAAACATCGTGACGAAACCTAGACTTATAGTTAATAAAAGTCTGAAATCGCCAACCCGACTTGCGCAAGCGTGGTGATCAATGCTCGTGCCTTCTGTGTATGAGAAGAGGCCAGGCCCTGCAGTGAACCAATAATAGTTTTAGTATAATAATATTTTTTTAAATTATAATTAGTAATTAATTGTGTCAAATTATTCGACGCTTGAGTAGTTAAAGCTCATTAAGATTCATCAACTGATGTCTGAAACAGACCAGCAAAAGCTAATTTAAATACACGACCACTCCATCGACTTACTAACCTGTTTCTAACTTGTAAACCGTGAAAATAAATACATATGGCAACCCATGCATAACATAGTGTATCATTATTGCTTAAGAACATCTAATTAAGCGTTAGAACCTAGTGGTCTGGCGATTGCAAGCTCGGTTGCTGATTCGTCGCCCCGTGTTTGATTCTCATGAATGAGAAAGTGTTATAACTTCATTTTGGTTTACGAGCCGTTCATTTAGTCACATTCTTCCGTTGTGGGGGTAATCCTAACGTCATTACTGAAGAGTTTTGAAACCCATGTGGTTTCATTGGGAGAGTAGTACCTACCAACATTATCAGCTTCGTAAAGCAGAAGCTCAAAAAACGAAATTTTGGATAATTCAATAAACATGCCGCGCGACAAAAGTTGTATGAACCAGCGATTGATCATAAGAAAAATATACACGAAACTATAGTAAATAATTATAATCGTGAAAACCTTTGAGCGTTTACATGCAAACGGCTTCCAGTAGGCGATCGTTCAATGTGCAGAATCTTTGCCCAATGAAAGGCTTCAAAAACTATAAATACAGAATCCAACAATTCACAGACCAACGCGACGGTTGTTGCAATATTTGTTGTTTGAAACCTCCGAAATATCCAGAGAAAATAAACAAAAAATTCCTAACAAAATCTTTATTTACAAACTATCGGTGTCCAAGAATTAAAATACAAACAAATAATGACAATAGCAATTGTTGCAATTGTTGCACTGCGCAAACATGGCGATTTTTAAAACAATAGGACGATGACCAGAACTGCGTGTTTATATTCACACAGCAATTTTAGTAGCCGTTGATCTCAGCTGTCATTCTTGCATCTTTGACAGTCGTTACGGGTAGTCAGAAGCCAGAAATTCTGACTACCAGTCTTTCCAGTTTATCTTATCGTATTACCCAGTAACTGGGTTGTGGAGATCAGAATTTGGCTGCATCCGGTTACACTGGAAGCCGACCCCAACGTCTGGGTAGATGAGGAGCTATTTTAGTAGACCGTGACTGCAGGCTGGCTAGATTTGTCGAAAGACTGATGGCTGTTGGAGTAAACGAGTCCTGAGGGCCTAAACAAAATTATATTCTATCAGCGATAACGATGATGGAAGTCAAAAAATGGCTTGAAATAAGCTACCGAAAAAAAAAAAAAAATGTCGGAGACGGTCATTAGTTGGGACACTAAACGAAGCGCAGCACGAGTTCCGGGAGGTGGCAGCAACGTCGCGATGACGTGCATACTCGGCTAACTTCGTGCTATGACTGAGCCTGTCTGATGGAGGAGCGCTGATGGGACGAGTGGACACTTACCATTCTGCCTTCGAGGAGATCAGTACCTCTACCCTAGGAACTGTCGCGCGTTCCCTAGAGTTGTGTCGTGTACCTACAGTGCGTGATTCACTAGTGTGATTAATTTGATTTGAACTGCAAACGGTTTTTCTATTGCGCAATAACCAACATTACCCATTGTACGCCCATAGTAGTTAAAATATGGCTTATAAAACGAGAGAGACATACCTTCTCCTTCATATATATATTTTATTTCGGACCCATATGTATTGTATATACCCATTTGGTTGGTGTACACATAACTTAGAAACTAGTGTTAGTACTTACATCTACTAGAAAAAAGACACAAACAATTAATTACCACGCCACCGTGGCATGCAGACGTATCCAATGTCCCAGTATGGGGCTGTCCTACCTATCAGCTATAGTTTTCAAAAGCTTATGTGAATCATGTTGAAAGTCGTTTTAAATACAAAACACTTTGAAAGCGATAGCCACTGTTCTAGGCTCTCTGAAGTGTAGACAGCGTATCGGTAAGCGTAGTACTGGGACATTCAGTTAGATGGACGGACAACCTTCAAAAGATGGGTAAGACAGACTATCGGGAACGGTGTTCTGGCGCAGTTTTGGAGAGGCCTATGTCCAGCAGAGAACTGCTATAGGCTAAGTTGATTATACCAGATGGGACTTTGACATGGAGAACGCAGTATTGACGGATGGTGAACTGGATCAGGAAGGCGGAGTACCCAATGGTATGTAACGCAAAAGATAAGCCGAAGTGCCGAAGTCCAGCCAAGAATTGTGCTGATCTTACATGATACCCGTTTCTGATAGCCTAATCGGTTCAAAATTGCTTTCAAATGTCGTATAGAGGCTCGCGTGCAACGCGAGTCTAGTCGAACAAGTTCTATGAAAAATCATGGAAAATTTTCTACGAGAGTCACGTCGCGCCTGTTTGTAAGAGCCTTTAGCCTTTGAGATTGGCTTACTTACAGATTTGAATCGATAACCTAGGCCTCATGAATAATAATAATAAATTACCTTCTTCACCATCATCGCACTCAAACTTCTAAATTCTCAAATTCATATATGTCACTCACATATCTCAAGAATTCTTGTATTGCCAACAACACTACTCACACGTTTATCAATTTCGTCAACAACTGTTTGTACAAGAAATCGATCGTCATTCAACTTATTCATTCCAAAAACCAGATTATGTAGATTACCTTGGAACATGCGTAAAGTAAATAAGGCAATTCATCTTGTCGCAGCAAAAGTAAAAGTCCCTTGGAATGACGAAAGTTCGCTTTTACATCCATCTCTACAGATAATTATGAGAAAACTGAAGAGTTTGTTTGTATGTTTGAACGCGCTAGTCTCTGGAACTACCCGTCGGATCTGTAAAATTCCCGTCAAATCTTGAGGAAGGCTTGTAGCGGTGGCATCTACAACGCCACACGCGAGCTACGCTTCACACTGACGTCACGCAAAATCCTGCATCGCGCAAGCTGGTTTTACCGCGCAACTAGCATATATACAACGTCCTGAAATCAAACGTCGGGCAGTTGCCCACCAGACACGACACCTCGTGGTCGGAGGATCTATGGAGGTGTGAGTGAACTATACACCCTGTTCTTTATACCTCTACATCACGCTACGACCCTTAGGAGGCGAACAAAAAGAAAAAAAGGTCAGAAAACGATGTAATAGCGCGGGCGGGCGATGCTATGCGACTCCGTAAGTCGGGGGCCGAATTTTCACGCGGACGCAGTCAAGGGCAGAAGCTAGAAAATTATTAAATTCAATATCATATATTATATTCGTCGGTTGCATCATTGTTTTTTTTTTATAAATAGAGTGAAAGATCCAGTTCCTATTAAATCAAAGTACTAATATTAAAATATGGTATTACATGAATATCTTGGGGTCTCCATTGTTCCAGTGTTGCTAGTTGACTGATTTTAATAAGCAACGAGCCGTGTACCTGATGGGGTTTCTATTTGGCAACGCATCAGGAACCTTCGGGGATGAGTTTCCAAAAAACGATACGACTGACTTTTGCTTATATTACAGAAGTTCAGTTCCATATTCAACTTCCACATTTCTATCTTCAACACGGACGAACTGCGATACAAACTTTAATTCCCTTTTTAACCCCTTTAGGGAACGATTTTTTTAATCCCTCCTTAGTGCGCGTCTTCATTATACATATACAGGGTTATTGGTAAAACACCAGCAACCTCTTAAGGGGTTATTGTACTCATCATTATAAACAACTTTTACTATGGACCAAACCTGAAACCGCGAAAAAAAAAACAGATTTTCCCTACATTTATGTTCGCATAACCCGTCAAAACGTAGGGAACAGCTGATATTTTTTCCGCGATTTCAGCTTTTGTCCATAGTAAAAGTTGTTTATAATAATGAGTACAATGACCCCTTAAGAGGCTGCTGGTGTTTTACCAATAACCCTGTATAAGGAACTCTTGGGCATAATTTCAACCTTCTAGAGTCAGTGGTTTAAGCTGTGTGTTGTCTGTTAGTGAATTAATTTAGGATCTTTATTCATCAGATACTCCTATCCTAACTAATATTGTAAATGCGAAAGTGCGTTTTTTTGTTTGTCACGCTTTTACGCCGAAACGGCTGAACGGATTTGGATGAAATCTGGAAAGTGGGTAGACCATGACCTGGAGAAGGATATAGGCTTATTTTGATCCTGGATCGCAGACAAAGTCACGGGCAACAGCAAGTAGTCAATATAAGTTTCATTCAGCAGAAAGGTTTTTTAGTAAGTACCTCACAGGTACCTAAAGGTGTCGTTATGTAAGTTCATAAATTCCAATTAAGGGGACTACAGGACCTAAACGCAAGTTTTATAATGCCTAAAAGTATATGATCCACTGCAGTAAAAAAAAACAGAAAAATATATGATATTCTTCAGGCTAGTTAGATAGTGTGTTGAAAACATAATACAACTAATTTGATACAATAGAAAAAAAACACGAAGATACCTGTAAATATTTATTTTAATGATTAAAAACCATACTAATATACATGCAATAATTCTGATTTTTTTTGTCAGATTATTCTACAAGCAACAATTAACGTGATAGTGTTTTAATTTTATTGTCCAATCAATAGATGTTGTATAAATAGATAATTGCTTCATATTTTGCAATAAATTACCAGCGTTGTCATCGCGCTTCTCTTTCTTTTCTATGTAGAATAGAATAGAATAGACATTCCGAAATTGACCGGGCTTTAGCTGTTGCCAGCCTCTTAAAGATATACACACACACACACAAGTTATTTATGATGATTCAATTCAATACTCGGTGAATCATATATATTTTACTGCTAAACATTAGAACAAATCGATTACAACAGAGCTACAGCAGCTGTATATACTAAAATCACAAGGAATTTAACCAATGTTAAAAACATAATAATTAAACATTCCTTTCTTTCCTGCACATCCGAAAGTGGAGAATTGTTTTTTGACTCATTCCTACTTAGCATACAAAATATTCAAGACACAAACTTACTTCGCAAAAGACCAATTAGTTACGAATAAATTACGTATTTAACAACATAAACATTTCACTCGTAAATAAAATTCTAGTTTAATGAATCTGAAGAAAACATCTGTGGCGTTTATGTTACTAAAGAAATTCAAATGAGGTAGATATTACGTTCGGTCGAAAGTGAAAATATGACAACTGACAGTTTTCTAATATTCCTCTAGCTAGATCATAAATATTGGATTGTACTGTGTACAGGTACGGTGAAACTCACTGACCCTACAACTTTTGCTTTTCTTTGCTGTTTGCTGAAGAGATTATTCATCTTTGTAATTTTATTATGATCAACATCATTTCAGGTTATTGTAAGTAGAATGCGTTTAACACAATAAAAACATGTTTTGGTTAACTTTACAGGCTGGCAGGGATATTGAAATTTTTTGGAAGTGATTTAAAAAAAAACAGTTTTTTCCTACTAAAGTACAATACCTACGCGGTCAAAATGTATGGAACAGCATTTTATTTTTAAACTAGCTTTTGCCCGCGGCTTCGCTCGCGGTAATTCAGACTTTGACAATCAATTCGGGTTATAATTCAATTATGATTCGGAAGACACGTGGCGCCATCTATTATCATAAGAACGTTATTGTGGTTTTCCTCAGGAACAGTACTTTTTTTCGGAATGAAAGGTACCCTATGTCCGTTCCTGTACACCTGACAACGTATATGCAAAATTTCAGGATGATCGGTTCAGTGGCTTAGGCGTGAAAAGGTAACAAACAAACAAACTTACTTTCGCATTTATAATGTTAGTTAGGATAACCGCCAAAAAAAAATCAATGCTGTGGGGTCCAGAATCATTTACTTAATCCATGGTAACAAGGTGTGTGTCGATGTCCCTGCCGCCATTTTTATTCATCTCCTGCTTTATGCACTGCATTATGAAAGCTATTAAGTAACAGCGATTTTTTTTTAACAAATGTCTGTTCCTACCTTATAAGTATACCCGATTAAGTAACCTCGTTGCTTAAATTTAAGAGCCGTATAGACATCAAAAAAACGTATGGTTAAGTAGACAAAGGGGATAATCTTGAGAGAAGACGTCTTAGCCTAAACACTATCATTAACCTTAGGGCTTCCAAACAAGCCATTTCACAAACCCTCTGTAAATAACTTGAAAAAGGAGGTACGACGTACGGCGGTCAGTAACAACAAAAAAAACAGCAGCTACTAGAAACCATACCAACCCCACCTTATTACCACCCAGTCCAGCACCATTATCCCACCATACCATTTAACTCAATAGCACACCACCACATCGCTTACCACCTCTTATTAGAAACCTGAAGCCAAACGATCCACTTGTATGCTCCCGTGTACTTCTGAAGAAAGTGACCCTGCGCGACCGGTTGTGCGGGTGCGCAACACCATCCGCAATAGATACAGTAAACACTTGAGTTTGTAAGTGTACGCTGCACCCGTTATCCAGTTTAGTTTTTGTTTTATTTTATTTGCAGAACAGCTGGCAGGAATTGCAATGACCTCGTCTTTATAGGTTCGTTACAAACGAAAATGAAATTTTGACATTTTAGCTTGAAGGACCACGTGGTTGCCTCAAGTAATGGGACGTACCCTAATAATAATAAAGCTGCAATTCAATGCGATGAATGATAATAATGAATACAAAACGCAGATCCACCAAGGAAGTTTAATGGAGCTTTATTTTTCATTCGTGTGAGTGATGAAACTTGCATTGGCCACATGAATAACGCCCTCTACCAAGCCACCAAGAATGTACCATAAATAACTAAATACTTACAAAAGGCCAAACTAAGAGAAGAATTTCTAGAGAGACATGGTTCTGTATATTCACTTACACTTCATAATTTAACACAGAAATAGATATAGGTATAGTATACGCAACGGACAAAAACAGATGTTCCTGAGGAAATCAACAATATTTTGATTTAAAGAGTGTCTATGATGTTTTTTGCCCGTTCTTCTCCTTCATAGGAACCTACTACGCTTTGGAATGGGCAGCTAGCTTCATCTTTCTGACTGACTGACTGACTGACTCCTTGACAGTTCAAATATGCCTATGTAATTAGTTTCATTAAAATTAATGCTTTGAGTTTAAGTTTCAGAAACGTTCTTGTTCGTTTTCTATCTTTTCTCTATCAGTTTTAAATTTTTTATAATATTCCCTCTGTAACTACCGGTATTCATGTGAAATGTATAGAAACCCCTATTTTAATGTAAGTTACTAATATTAGCTTAACAGTGAATCTTCTGTCAATAATTATATAGGCTCGGTTCTCAGTTAGCGGCCGCTGTCAAGTAATTAGACCATAGAGCCGATACCTCTACTATTAGAAAATACCAACGGGATGCTGTACTGTGAGTGAGAAAACAGGCTTTATTATTTGAATAAAACTAAGATGGTAATTTGAAACAAACAGTAAG
Organism: Griposia aprilina; assembly: GCA_916610205.1. NCBI lineage: Eukaryota > Metazoa > Arthropoda > Insecta > Lepidoptera > Noctuidae > Griposia > Griposia aprilina. The sequence goes on from OU744302.1 coordinate 4,517,751, forward strand.
CAATATTAAAAAAAAAACACTTCGCCTACTTGCTAATGTCAAGTTATATGTTATGCATGCAAACCTAACATAAAAGCAAGTCATTAAAGGGGCGCCTCTAGCCCGGCGACCTCGCTTCGCTCAGGGGTTAGCTAAGAGCTCCCTCGCCATGCTCGTGAGCCCTAGAATCCTATGTTACGTTCGGCATTCAAAATAGCGCCCGTGGCAAAAGACACTGCTTTATCAACTAAGAAGCAAATTTTTAGATAATATACAATTAGCGCATCGCGCCAACAAATAAGGTTCAAAACAGCGATACGTGTTTTTTTGTTATTTTTATTTGGTCTGGGTTTGCTCTTGACTCTAGTCTAGGTCACAGATGAGAGAGACAAAGTCGACGATAGGGTGAGCTTACCCAGAAGAAGCCTGTTCACTCTCACTTTGAAGAGATTTGGGTTGTATGCGGTCGGAAACACAGACGCAGGTAGAGAAGTCCACTCTTTTGCTGTGCGCATTATTAAGGAAGCGCTTAGTGCGAATTGGTGGAATAGCAACTCCCCCTCCCCCTCCTCCCTCCTCTCCTGAATTCCCTTTATTATCATTACATAAAATAAGATAATTTACGCTCAAATTTTTGACAATTATGGACGCAAAATATTTATTTTGTTTTACCATGATACTATTTTATTTTTATTAAATATTTTTGAAGTGTTTTCTTTGAACATTTGACAATACACAAAAAAAAATCTGGCTTGTAATATGTACCAATACGCTTAACTGTGCGACATAATCTGAGCATTTTCGGTGTCCTACGTTTAGGCAGCGCCGTAATGACTATTAAAATGTTTGTTTGTAATGATTTCAATTTTTTATTATCAAATAATCGAGTCCCCAAAATACTATGTTACCAACTTTACGTGAAGGGCAGTTAGTCCCATCATCGTCAAATCAAATAATTATATCACCCAGACCAGCAGCGGGGTAATTGCCTAAAACACTAACAGTAGGAATGGCTTTCATTTTGACAGTTCAACAACATTCATTGCGATATTTACGTTGTTGAGGAGATTTTTTTTTCGAACATATGAAGCAATGGATTAGCAATATCCTTGCAAATTATTCATATTGTGATTGATAGTGTGTGACGATGCAGTTTCATAATCAACAATTGGCAACCATGCTGCAAGTTAATATGCAGATGCAAAGAGGTTTGCCAATACTGCCATAAGCTATGGCTTAAATTCACAATGATAATTCTAGAAGAATTCAAAAATATCTAAGGAGCTTATAGAAACGAAATTAAATACGCACGAAATAGTTATGTATTACGCGTTAATTAAAATATACGCATGAAACGTGAGCAACATAATAAATTATTACATAACGTTTAAAAATAACGGTTTGAAACTATATCACATAAATATTTATAGTTGAATTCAATTTCTAATTAGATTACATGCTCTTGAAGCAATGAGCACTTTTATTTTTCTCTACAGTACTTAATTATATGTGGTTAGCGAATGAAATATGTGATAACTCTATTATCTTGATCTCTAATTAAGATCGTAATTACATCATTGCTAAAGACGCACTCACTAATAATACATTAAGTTAGTCAGAAGAGGCAACAGATCAAATGAAAACTACGATTACAGTAAGCAATGGTAAACGGATTCAAAACCACGACCGTTCATGTTAAGATGTAACTGTAGCGGTATCTACAAACGCCATATGCGAGCTACGAGTCACACTGACGTCACGCAAAGTCCTGCATCGCGCAAGCAGAGTTTACCGAGCAACTAACATAGCCCGACATGAATCGTCGGGCAGTTGCCCACCAGACACGACCATCGATCATACACTTATATATAGGAACACCCGTCTGGTCGGAGAATCCTCCCTTTTCTATGGAGATATGAGTAAACATTATACCCTGTTCCTCATACCTCTATATAACTAGTAAAATGTCAATCAACTCAGCTTATCGCTGACCACTGCCAGACATAGACAAAACTCTCATAAGTTGCGCCACAATACTCTGCCCTCCACCTTCCGCATACAGTCTGACCCAGCCAACTTTTTAAGGTCGTTGGTCCATCTATGATTGCCAAGACGCGGTCTCCACTTCAACGTAATTTAATTTCTGACTATATCCTTCAATGAAACTCCGAGCATAGCCCGCTCCATAGTGCGCTGAGAGACCTTGAATTTGTCGACCAGCCCGCCTGTCAGTGTCCACGTTTTGGCACAATAAAAAGATACAGAGATAAATACTGATAAACAACAGTGAAAACCTTCCCATTTTTTTGGTAAAAACTCTCGCAACCTGTTTACCATCTTTGTGATATGGCGACTCATTTATCTATGGTCACATATATAAAAGTACTCTGTGGTCACTTACTCGTGTGAATGACGTTAAGTGGGATGCGCCAAGGTAGCCCCCGAAATTCAAATTTTCTTAGGTTTTTTGCAATATGCGTGTCAGTATCAGGTTGTATGTTAAACTAATTATGATACGCGGCCGTATCAAATATTTATTTAGAGAATTATAATAATAACTTGCTACATAATTCAACTTAAAATTGTCATATGTGTGAAACAGACATGAAACAAGGAATAGAGTTACCTACTGCAGATGTTAGAACAGCTAACAGCTACTACTTTGTTAGCTTTAAGGCTCCTTTAAATAGACGCGACTCCCGACGCGAATCGCACGCGACACAAAGGCACCGCTCATCGCGCGACTGGCGGTGCCTTTGTGTCGCGTCACGAGTCGCACCTGTTTGAAGGAGCCTTTAACATTTTAAAACAATAATATACATTCTACTGTTTATTTAATTTTCTTTTGTTTACAGCATACTTGGTTGCACAATGCAAATATCAACGCATCTGTACCTCTTGAAGCAAAACTAAATAGATTTTAATGACCGTTCTTTGAAACAAAGAAAGTATTTAGATTATATACCAATTAGATAGACACAACCTAAGAGAACCTACATGATACACAGTATGAACACTCGATTAACTTAGAACAATAAGTTATTGTGGAGAAGGTATTGTACTTTGAGTAGAGTGTACAAACGCATATATAGTAAATTAGGATTATCTCAACACAAAGGTCTATTTAACGACGGTCTACCAAATATATCATTTGGTAAGATAATTGTGATCATCTAGTAACCTGAGGGCAGACAAAAGAGCCAAGTGTGAGTCGCTTTCAAAGCGTTTCGTATTTCTACAACTTATTTCAACAAGATTGATATAAGGGTTTCGATAGCTTATGTCATCCCATACATTTTAGACATTTATATCATTGCTATGGCTGATAGAATGTCACTTTGTCTAGGCTCTCTGGACCAATTACTGAATAGTTCGCAGCCTGTAATCTGTAGGCTTTCAGGCAAATGATATTTGCCTGAAAGCCAACTCTAAAAATAGCAATGTCCATCAATATTGTAGTAGGTAAACACGATCACATATCAAGCTATACATTCCAAATATAAGATAACCTCTCATTGTACCGAACGCAAATACTATGCGAGGTAATCTTATACTGGGCAAGTATAGAAATATGTAATAAAAATGACAACGACCTGACCTTAAATAATAAGGCTTTAAAACTATGTTAGATGTGCACTTTTGCAAAAACACAAACACTCGTACGCACACCCTCACACACTCACACAAACACACACACCCTCGTACAGTCACACATATACACACACATACCATCAATCAATTGTACCACGTTGACAACCTTTACTATGTGATTATGATGGGGGGTCCTGGAGTCCTAAAATACAGGCCTAGGCTTAGTTTAGACTCCAGATCTCCCACAAATTACAAAATTTTAATAACATACCTGTCAACGTAATATTACTAGTATAAGAATGTAATTTGTGGCGATAAAATAAACATTATTATTATATTTACGTCTCTTGACATTTCTCGGGACCCTGGGATCCCGGACCTTTGGATACGAGGGGCCGATGCCAACGCGCAGAGGCCCGTTAGACTTTTTTAATGAAATGTGGCACCAACCGACGATTATCCCTGTTCGGACTTTATAAGTGCACCCAAGAAAATCCCCCGGTTGGTGTAGGCCTATGGCAGGATGTGGAAACAAAGATATTCGAAAATGGATTAGGGTAGCTTAAGTGGACTGGTTATGTAGGACTATGGAATGACTATGGCCCCTGCCTGACCGATGTTTTATATAAAATACATAGATAAAATGGCAGGGGGTGACTTGCAAACTCAATAATGGGGCCCCCAAAACGGTCGCTAGCACATATTGTCGTAGCGACAAAGGGGAAACATGTCCTGAGATGCTTTTGAGGAGTGGAGAGGTATCCCTCGGCTATCAGGACAATCCCGGAAGTACGGTCAAGAGCCCTACCAGCATCTTACTGGAATACTTCCTTCCACCAAGCACGTTTGCTCTTGCGAATCTCCACTCTAGCCGGCCAATAAAGGCAAGAAAGAGGTGGGAGCTCTGTTTCTTGTCATTGTTCACTCCAGCCGGCCGATAAAGGCAAGCCAGAGGTGAGGAACATGACTTCTCCCGGGAAGTATGGTCCGTGGGCTCGCTACTGCGCATCAGCTCGGCACATGCTACCCTGCGGGTTTCTGAATCTCTCTTGGTCTGGCTCCTCACCCTAGACCTGTTTCGGCAAAGTAATCTCTACCGGTACAGACCTAGAGTTCAGGAGCGCGCAAGCCTCATCACGACGTCAACGTAGAGATGCGGCAGTGGATTATTATTATATTACTTTGCATTAGCTCGACCTTGTGCTGTCCTATGGAACCTATAGCTTGATGCATCGCCGTGTAGTACCTCAAATCGTAACATCCTTCTTTATTATCGTAAGTATTGGTTCTATGACTCTTACTTTTCTGCTGCTTTTCTCATTGTGTTACTAACGAACGGTAGGACGCAGCTTCATATCTTGACGTAACCTCTTAATCGACTTTTATACACCACCTAAGAGTATCAAAAGTAGGCAAGCGTTAAATAATAAATAAAACATAAACATCTTCATTATCATTCATCATTTTGCTCCATGTAGTTTTTAAAATAATGACGAAAAAATTTACTTGTAAAAGTGTCTTAAAAGATATACTCAAGTGCAGAAATGAACATCATTTAATTTCATCATATAATCTCATGTGGATGTAACCCTCCTTGATCCACATCCATTCCTATCTATTTTAAGCTGACCGCGGTATCCAATTGCTTCTTAACTACCCTTCTTGTCAAAGCAAGTTATAATTATCTAGAGCTCCTTAGAACATTTAGCTGAGCCCCCGTTACCGGCCGTTGATAAAATAAACAAATTATAATGGAATTACGTATGATTCTGGAACGCAGCGGCTCCTCTGACTACAGTTAGATCGAACGGGACCCCAAGTGCGTAGCCATCCCATCTCAACGTATACTTATTTATAAGATATATAACTATAACGTCATGCGTCGTTTTACTTATTGGGTGAGTAGAGCAAGGCTGTCGCCTAGCGAAATAGTTTCCTTTTTAAATCATCTGCTGACGGAAACTGGTTCTGGCATATTAGTCATCTGCTACTCTGATTCAGACTATAGTATGATTTTAAAGTTACACACATATCTACATAACTGGATCTCAAGATTAGATAAGGTATCAGATTTTCATTCTCTTTTCAATATTAAAACGGAAAATTCTGAAGTAGTAAGTACTTAATTACCTACTGCTTGTTCTCAAACACTGTCTACATTTCTTTTTCATTTCTCCTTTCGCAGGTCTGCTGGAAGAAATTTCTTAAGAAATAAGCAGTACCTTTGAACTCTTATGTTAAATAATGTCGTAACTAATCTACGTTGTTAAAAAACCACGAGCCTGCACACCCATTAAATTTCTCCAAACAATATACCCAGGTCTCTGTCAATCAGTACTCTAGTATGGAATCTCCGTCTGGGGCGGAGTCGTGAACAGCATATTATTGAAATAGAAAGAGTTCAAAGTGCCATAATCAAAGTGCTCAGAAAGCCCTTGACGGCGCTCCTTCACCGGGAGCATTCGCCTTTAATGTAACCATTACCAGCGACGTAGCCGTGTTACTTCTACCTATTTAATTATATGTATTAACCTATCCTGCTTGTTTCAACTATCTCTCTACACTATCTAGCAGTTGACGGCCTGCGCAGTTTACTTGCAAAACCCTAGCCGTTACAGAGGAATCTTGGTTTTGTTACATTACAGCCGCTTGTTCCCGGTAGTTCCCGGCAGATCTGCTATACAACGGTTTTCTGGTTCTCCGAGTACGTCAACTGTATTTATTTAGTGCCGCACTGCATACACACAAATCTATTAAAAACAGACCTGACTAACAAACAGCTCTCAAAACGTATCTTGCACGTCTCTCTTCCTAATGCAAACAGTCTTCTGGCCAGACGGTATCCCTCTTACTCACTCACTCATATCTACAACAAAATAAGCAAGCGCTGTGATACCAAAGATCTTAACACCCATTCATATTCAATAAAATGATGACATCAAGTTGGTTTCTCTTCCTGTTATGACAGGGATAAAAACCAACTTGATGTCATCATTTTCAATGAAACTGAGGAAATTGTGAGTAAACACCAATCTTCAAGCAAGTCATTCGCACCGTCATTCACACAAAAACCCACACTTAAGTACAACTCACCACTACCACATACTCACTCTCACACTCACACTATGACATTATTTAGAATCATTTTATTTTGCACAATGTATCATTTATTTTATCTTGATAGTTCGCTGCCCTTATTTAATTAAATATTCTGTCCATTATCAAACAGCCTGAAAAAAAAAATTTGTTTACGCAAACATGTCTCTAATTATAATTGGGAACTATATTTTCTATCACCAAAATTTATATTTGTCATCAAGTTGTATCACCTAATAAATACATCTATCGCCACGAAATATTTTCGTTCTCAGATAAACAAAAATTGTTCCCAGGTATTTGGTACAACTTGGGGCACCCCGACTCGGACAGGTCAGGTTAGAAGGGGACGGCGGGGTCTGAAAGACCCCGCCGTCCCCTTCGTGGTTATTTTTTTTTAAACCGCCCAGAAGTAGGAGTCCCGCGAAGCGGGACTCCGTCGGGTACGCCTCATTATTGTTGAAATACTTATTAGGACACACCTATTATAATACATACAAAAACATTTATTTGGTACTAGACCTTATATCTCAGGATTTTAGGTGATTTATTGTGGAACTGATTTTGCATTGTTTGGTGACTACATTTTGGTGACAGATCTACTATTTTGAGGACAAACCCTATTATTTAAGAAACACAAAACTAATTAAATTGGTGATAGCTTAAATGATACCCATTATAATTTAAGATAACGCAACTGAGGCCCCCAAGATACAGGCATTGTCTAATTTTGGGGGCCGCTGTTCAAATAACTATGTTAATTATTATTCTAGTTACAGTAAGAATACTTACATTACATTATCATTATTTTTTAAATTATTTTGTAACATTAGACCAATAATGTATTCTTATTCTTAAATTATTCATATCTGTAAGTAGGTATCTACTTATATTTCACTGTGTAAGTAATAAATAAAGCCTTATAATTCGAAACTTAAAAAAATGTCATTTAATTAAATACTTAATAAATCTAATTGGACTCTCTCAATCATTGTTAACACTAACTCTTTGACAGTTTTTGTGATTTTTTTATGTAGTTTTGAATAAGTAACATTTTTGCGATCTAACTGTACTGTATAATATATTTTTCGAAGCGCCATCTATTATCACACGTTCAAACTAAACTAGCATACTAGTTCAGCTGCTCGACAACAGATGGCGCTAATCACTTTCTTTGTCAATATCCTATGAAAGTAGATGCAATAAAGTAATTTAGTTAAATAATGCAACTAGAAAGTGGTTGAGTTATATAAAATAATAAAAACAAATTGTCTTGATCGATAATAATATTGGTTAAGAACCCGCTTTTCCATGTTGCGAAGAGGTAATTGAAAATCGAGTGAAAAGCGTTTTCGTAATGGTCTAACGAGTCGACAAACTAGTACTTTCGTCGAGCAGCTGCCCTTAACATTATGGGCTATTACCCTGGCGATATTAACTATAAAACAGTCCGCAAGTCAACTGTAAACGTTCTAGTGTTCTTTATTACTTGTAAATGAGATCCATGTTTCTTGCAAATGGCAATTGACACAGTTTTAAAGTTATTCCAGCGAGTGTTATGGTAAATTTTATGGTCATTCTTGTTTAAACAGATACCAAGAAGCCCATCAGTTCCCGAGAACCTGCCTACACTACTCGTAGAAGCGATTTATATTTACTTATAAGTTTTAATAAAAATGAAGTATACCTACTGCTGTCATAATAAACTGATGTCCACTTGGGTCAAGCCAATACTTGCCCCAAGCCAAATTGTCATTCATCACCATTTTCTAGGCTTCAACTTTATATCTCACCACTTTTTCCAACAATTAGGTTTTTATTTTATAACATTATTAAATTTTACTAATTGAAAAGACATCGACGAAAATTTAGGTTATAAAGTTAATCTCAATTGTCAACAGAAAATCATCTATAAGGTGATTTAAAATTAGAATTAAACAAATCAAAGCACTCAATTTGAAAGTGACACTACATATTGGAATAAACAGGTAGGTAGTTTTCTTATCCATTTGTTTACATTTTTGACAAACACTTTTAGAAAAGACCATCATAAAAGTTCAGGTAGGTACTGCAAATGATTTAGGTACCCTGGAAGAAACGCCTGTTCCATAAATTAACTCAACACTTATGGACTGCTACGAAACTTCATTTGCACCTACCTACAGTTTTTTACCACTCCACAGGCTGGCACCACCAGCACCATCGCTGCCAATTTGTAACAAATGAGTAGGTGTGTAAATTCGGGTAATTAATGGTTAATCAAATCGACTACCAACCTAAATTGTCCGTATATTTTTAATATTTGTAAATATGTGAGCACCATATATCTATCACATAATTAATTTACCTGTCATTGCGTTATATTTAATTATTTTTACCTACTGTGGTATAGTAATTTTATTCTAGGTGCATCGTCTTCACATATAATTATATAATTAATGTATACATAATAATGTAAAACATTTTTAAAAGAGTAACGGTGGAGTTTCTTGCCCATTCTTCTTCATACGAAACTACCTTTTGGAAGGGGCAACTAGAATCAATTCTATTTTCTTGTAAATTTTGACGTTCGAAAGTGCCTTAGAAGTGCCCATTTGAAATAAATGTTTTGACTTTGAGTTTGACAGTTGTATAAAACGGTTATATCACGACAAATTGACGTAGGGTGACAATTTCCTCAACAATAAATTTCTTATATATTTGTCGATACAAACTCGTCATTAGTATCAGACAAGCGTTATTTATGATCCAAAGACATGCACGTGTTAGCATTATAGTTGTCTTTAAATCGGCGTAGAATACATTTTTTTTTTCAAGAAAGAATCCAATGGACCAGAAATCACATTCATGAAACTGTTTAAAAGAGAATTTGTGAAAACCGATATCATTTTAGCCAAGCCAGAGGGATGATAATTAGTAGTTCCCTTACCTTAGAGATAAAGAATGGAGGAGAAATGTCACCATTACCGTAAATATATAGCATGGCTTAATAATAATAATTTAAAAGTGAACATAGACAAAACCTCCTTCGTTCAATTTCATAATAGAAAATCGAAATCTGACCTTATGATCACTTATTCCGATCAGAAAATTAAGGAAGCGAACGAAGTAATTTTTCTTGGTATAACAGTGGACAGTGGGTGCACATGGAAACCCCACTGCGAAAAGGTCACAAAGAAAATTAATCGTTTCGCCTATGCATTATGGAGACTTTGTAAAATAGCCAACCTCAAAACAGCCCTCTTGGCTTATCATGGTTACGTGGCTTCTAATATTAGATATGGCATTGTGTTATGGGGGAATTCTGTAAACATAAATAGGGTATTTATAGCCCAAAAACAATGTATCCGTGCTATTTGTGATGTGCCACCTTTGAGTTCATGTAAACCTCTTTTTAGAGAACTAAATATATTAACAGTTCCTGGAATGTATATATTTGAATGTTGTAAATTTGTTAAAACACACTCCGAATTATTTCAACGTCTTGGAGATACTGTTACGTTTAATACGAGATATCCTGATAGACTGATTATTCCGCCAATGAAAAGTCAATTATATCACAGAAGTTGCTTTCCAATGGTTATAAGGATATTTAACAAACTACCAAAATCATATAGGGAACTGCCAATCAATCGATTTAAAACAGCGTTATTCAGATGGCTTATAGACAAGACATTTTATTCTGTAAATGAGTATCTTAACTTTAAAGATTCGGGTTGACATTCTCCTATTATGAATATTATGAATTAAGTGAAAATTATGGACATTTATACAACTGAAATACTTATTATTGACATTCTTATTATTGGCATTATTATTATTGACATTTTCTTGTTGACATACATAATTACTTATTACTTTCCAATTATTACGTTAAATTCATAAATGTTCTTAAATTTTGCATGCTAGTTTTAGCGAATTGTGTGAGAAAGTGTAATAAAATTCGACCACCTATGTATATACTACAATTCTAGCAAATAAAATTTCATTTCATTTCATTTCAAATTTCATTTCATTTCATTTCATTTCATTTCATTTCATTTCAATAAATAGGGTTAAGGCAATGGCACCAAAGGACGAGGAAGCGACTGGCTATCAACGACTTTGTCGCTCAAAAAACGTTATACAAAAGATTGTAGGTCCCGTATAAGTAAAAGAGATACCTACGTATATTATACTAGCTTTCGCCCGCGGTTTCGCCCGCGTTGAGGTCGGAAATTATCCCACGGGAACGTACTACCGGGATAAAAAGTATCCTACATGTTAATCCGGGTTATAAACTACCTGTGTTCCAAATTGCGTCCAAATCCGTTCGGTAGTTTTTGCGTGAAAGAGTAACAAACAACAAACTTCCATCCATCCATCCATCCATCCATCCGTCCGTCCATCCATTCTCACAAACTTTCACACTTATAATATTAGTAGAATTAATATTTGATTGCTGGCTGCTCACACCGCCGCGCCCCGGCGCGGCGGGTACCTACTCGTTTGTCCCAGCGACAAGAGCTATCAAAGAGAATACTCGCTCTGCGACCAACGCTCGCTTGACGGGCATAACACTCGCTGAGAGACTCACGCTTAATACATTACATACGCATACCAGCGATTAATCGCTCGTCGCCGATGTCGCGCACTCGCTGCTCGTTGCTCGTCAATTCAATTTGTTTTTCGTTGTTAGCTCTACCCGTTTCTCGTCAATCGCTGGCAGTGGGACAGGTGCCTTAGGGGAAGCGAATGATGATGTGCCTGTAATTTTTCATTGCCAAACTTCGTATCTTTATCGAATCTCTTTATTCTCGTCAAAGTCAAAAAAAATACTTCAAATAGGGCACATAAAAGTCACTTTTGAACGTCAAATTTACAAAAAAAAGAAAAGACAGAAAAATAGGTTTATTTTTCACAGAAACACGTGCATACTAAAAGATAATTAGCTCTAATAATAAAGAAAAAAAAAAAAGAAAAAAAGTTGATCTATAATCACGAGCACAAAACAGAAATAGTCGACAGCTGCACGTCATGACTGTGACAAGAAGGCTGCCACTCAGCATGATGCTGTACTATGGGGGACCCACAGCACAGCGCTGGTTTTCAGTGGTTACCCAAAAAATGGAATAGAATTGATTCTAGTTGCCCCTTCCAAAAGGTAGTTTCGTAAATAGAAGAATGGGCAAGAAACTCCACCATCAATCCCTTTACTCCAATAACAAATAATAATTGTTTGTAAGTACCGGCTCATCCACAAGTAGCTCTACCTACTACTTGATCGTCTTATATAATCTGTTAGATTTGTTTACTACCAACTTATTCATAATGAAATAATGCTAGTATTATGTGTATTTCAGGCGCGTGTGTGCCATTGTACATAATATACAGGTTGAAACGTTTACAGTGGTCCAAAATGATTTTTTTAAGAAGCCTCACGCCAAAGATTTAGCTTTTATTTATAGTTTAGGAGAAAAAATTGTTCGAAGGGAAACATTTTGTTTGACGAAATAGTTTCGAGATTTTCAATCCCTAAAAATGTATTAAAGGGAGTATGGCAAAGAATTTCCTGTAGTTTTAAAAACTCAGGACAATAGAATTATTTCAAAAAGCACTTGGTGAGAGTCTTCCTAAAAAATCCTTTTGGCCTGCTGTAAACAGGCTACCTTGTAATATATGTACTTATAACATGAAATTCTAAGCTTTAATCTATGGTCAGCTACCTACCAAAAAAAATAAAAGAATTATAAAAAGGCCAACGCAAATAAGTCAAAAATGAAAGCAGCACGTTTTCGGTGCGTTACAATTGCAATTTTCTCGCTGATTTGATTATCTTCGGTAGTTGTCGGGTTCGCTACGGGTTACCAGTAATAAACTAACAATACTGTTTGATAAACTTTAATCTCCGTTCACTTATTTTACTGCATTAAAAATGTCTGGAAATAGGTTGCTTACCTAAACGCGCTTAGGATGAAAAGGAGAGCAGAAATTAGCTGTTATGTATATGTTCTTACATTTTGCTAGATGCAGATTTTGACCCGTCCATTGGCCTTTAAGGTTGCACTAGTCGACGGCTCTGACTCGTTGGTGGATGTGGCTAATATGCGTGCTATTTAGTTTATTTATTAATTTAGTTGTATTTATTTAGTATTGTTTACTTAGTTTTTATTTATTTATTTAGTGAAATAGACGATGTTTTATAAAGAAAACGAGCGTGAAATTTCATGAACAGACCTTTGGGCGTATAGATGTTATTAAAAAACTTCTAGATGTATTTATTCAAAATAATGTTATTTGAAATCTTGAATAAATTATCTATCCCTGTACGATAACAATTTTGCCATTTTCATATTCCGGGAATTATTTATTTACGCCCAAAGATGCGTTGAAATATGGAAGTTTCTACGCTCATAAATTACATATATTTTTTTACGATTCTGCTTCAATATACGGGTTAGATAATGGCGAGAAAAAACTGATATCATTTTTAGTTTTGAACTTATCTACACCGTCAAACAGACGAGTAATCACAATCACCATACTAACTACGTTTGTTTGGAAGAATGACCCAGTATCGTGTCTGTAACGCTCAAATTATCCTAATGTCTGAAGAATCTGCAGGTAAATCCTCACGAAACTCATATCAAATCAAGAACCGTTTAAAACGTTTAGCGGGCAAGTGGTTACATGTGGGGCTTGTCTTACAATGAAATCACGATTTCCTTCCGATCGAATTAATTAATAAAATTGTCTTGGCTCTGGGTCACCTTAGACATGAATGATAAATGATTTTATTTCTGTTAGTAGGTTTTTAGGTACTTAAACACTTTTACACGCCAATCATATTATAAAAACTAGATGTCGAGGTAGTAGGTTAGTAGGTAAGAAGCGTGTAGCAAAGCCGAAAATATCATACCTCGCTATGCGATTGTGCCAGCCATGAACAAAATAAACGCAACTTGATTATTCCTGATGCGATCTCTACGTACTACAGACAAGAAAAAAAAGTGGGTCCAAGTCATAATGAACAACACGGAGCGCCAAATCAGCTGGCACTGTTTACAGCATTGTATAATCGACTAAAATCGATTCGATCCCAACACTAAAGTCGGCCAACTTTTCTTTTTTAATTTTATACGGACGACACGGTACAGAAACAGTACGACTTATTGATAAACTGTTTTATGTAGGTAGCAATAGAACGTTGGTTTGGAGAAGTAGCTTAGCTTAAATCAATTATTACAAGTTTTTAATTTACTTCCTTCGTTCGTATGTTATTCCGGTTACTCTTTTTCTAATCCATTCTTCAAGCACTTCCTGGCATCCTATTGAGCTGAAACTTGGCATACATAATATATGTAAACAGTCATCTATAATAATACCTATTTCTTTTAGGAGCATTAGCTGTTTTAATTCTAAGTTATAGGTTCAATGCCGATGAGATTGCCGGCACTGAGTCTTTTCAAACTGGCCTCTTAAGTTGAATTCTTAGTTGTGTTCCATCTAAGAATTTCCAAAAAAAATCTTAGGTCGAACTTCCCAAAGTTTGACGATTGAAATGAAATTGATGATTAATAATCAGTAAATATATCATTCCTACAGTCGCGAATCGCATTTTGATCAACATACGACGTAAAACAGAGCTGCAATTTGCAAAAAAACTTGAATGAAATTGAAAATTTGAATTTGGCGAGCTACAGCTAAGGATTCACCTTAAGTGACAAAGGTAAATCCTTATCTAGAAATCTAGTAACGTCACTGAAAACGAAAGGGAAATATCTCAAAGTTCCATGCTTCCAGATCATTGCGTCTCTTTATTTTGCAGTTTCGGATCCACTTATGACTAATCCAACGACGTCACTCATAATATGAACGAAGTAAGCTTGAAGTAAGTATATAATGGAGGAGCAGTGGTGGCCCAGTGGTATCAGCCCCGACTTACGAGTTGTAGGTCGTGAGTTCGAACCCAGGCAGGCACTTTGTATATTTAATTTCATCACCACTGCTCTCAAAACGGTGAAGGAAAACATCGTGAGGAAACCGGCATGTTCTAGAACCAAAAATTCAAAGACATGTGACATCTACCAAAACGCACTGGGCCCGCGTGGTAGATTACAGCCCATTCCCTCTCAAAGAGGAGGCCTGTGCCCCAGTAGTGGGAACATTATAGGCTGATTATGCAAGTATAGAATATCCCGTCAATTTGATACGGAACCCGACCATCATAACACAAAGCAATATAAGCCGCTGCGTGGATGAACGGCAGTTTTCACCGGAAAAACTTATGATAAAAAGATACAGCCGCGAGTGTAACGCACTGCTGCCATTCTGCCGACGTTATTGACAGCACTTCTCGCTAACACGCGAAATAACAAGTTAAGAGCATAATAACGATTAGCTGTCATACTGATTCTGTATGTAAGTGAGACACGAGTGTATTTTAATAGGTACTTTTTAATATTGTCCCACTTTTATGTGGGACTAGCTTCTGGCCGCGACTTCGCCGGCGTGGATTTCGGAAATTATCCCACAGGAACGTACTACAGGTACAAAAAGTAGCCTATGTCCTTCCCCAGGATGCCATCTATCTCCTTGCCAAAGTTTATCGAAATCCGTTCAGTGGTTTTTGCGTGAAAAGGTAACATACAGACAGAGTTATTTTCGAATTTGTAATATTTGTGTGGATGAGACTTAATATCTATATATAGCTGGCGAGATTTGGAAGTAGGTACCTGCCTTGTACCCACTCCCTGTGAGGAATAGAAGTGTGACTTCTTGAATCAGAAAAGTAGGTCTTGTGTCCAAAATATACTGCTGACCATCCAGCCGCTACCCTTAGCAAAGAGCCACGCAAATGCCCAATCATTCATTTTTGCTCTAATAATTACATAACATACTAAGAAACTGAAACCATAATTCCTAAGTAGGTACTTTTAAATAATAATAAGTTTATTTATTTCAGACATAACTCTAACCCATAGTTTTACTCACACATTAAAAATTATATAATAGGTACATATTTTAAATTCTAACAGATAAAAACCCAAAATAAAATTGTGACTAATTAAATTCAAATATTGAACTATAAAAAAAATGTCAACAAATTATAAAAATATCAGCATCGTATAAAAAATAAAATGTCAAATATCCAAGTTTTGGAGCACCGATACTCCAAAACTCGGATATGTAAAATGCCAGTAGCACTACTTCATCATTATCTTTTGCTTTTGAATACCATTCTTAATCGAAGGGCGTTAATGCAAAAACTCCAAGCGACTTTTCCAATTCCCTCATCTTCAAATCCATCGCCAAGACACGAGGAGCTATTTCACCTTAAGGACAAGCGCCACTTTGCCCGCGAAATTCAAATTTACTTACGTTATTTCCAATTTACAGGTCAGTATCAGGTCGTACGAGTATGTTGAACAAAATATGAATCGCAACCGTAACAATAAGTATGTATTTACATAATTATAACCCTTAAAGTCTCCCTGTAAGGTCATATAATCCTATTGATTGATATTTTATGTAATTGATGTTTCTAATGATTATAATTCTGTAAATACATACTTGTTACGGTTGCGAATCATATTTTGTTCAACATACAACCCGACACAGACCTGTAAATTGCAAAAAAACGTGAGAAAATTTGAATTTCGCGTGCAATCTGACGCTTCCCTCTTAAATAAGCAGATAATCTGACTAACAACAAATACCTAGGTCCAGCTAAACGATACATTAAAAAGCGAAAAAATAAATGGAAATAAGAAATTCAACCCGTGGTTACTCTTACGGACGGTCATGGACAATAACCATAATTGCAATAACGATACATAACGAATCGCGAGCACATCATTAAACACTAAAACAAACGAGTAGGTCTATCTTGCGTAGGCATCAATGTTGGCTATAAGAGTTTTAGAAGACCAAAGAAACGATGTATGGCCTGTGTGAAAGATGATAATAATGACTCTAGAGGTATGAGGAACAGGGTGTAAAGCTCACTCATACCTCCATAGAAAAGGGAGGATCCTCCGACCAGACGGGTCTGGTGAGCAGCTACCCTACGTTTTGATGTCAGGACGTTGTATATATATGATAGTTGCGCGGTAAACTCTGCTTGCGCGATGCAGGATTTTGTGAAGTCAGTGTAACGCGTAGGTCGCGTGTGGTGTTTGTAGATGCCGCTACATGGCTGGGGTTAACTGCCGAGATGACGACTAATAGAGGAGTTGGAAGAAGAAGACATATGTTGCGTCCACCCCAAATTAATTGCAAGAGAATGATGATAGATATATCATGCATGTCTTCATCAAAGCTCGAAAAGAACGACGGATTGATTCATAAGGGCACCACATTATCACTAATAAAGTAACATATAAATATATTTGTTCTGATGCTGGGGCCACACCAACGGTCAACTTCAATGCCCATCATCGCCATAAACCACGCGCTAATTATGGGTTTAAAGAACTTTATTTCTCATAAGAACTTAAAAAGACAGTTCGCATAAAATGAGATACATATGTGAATAAAACTAGTAAAATTAACATTAGTTACCTCTAGGGTGTTGGAGACATTATATTAGTATAATTATTCTGTTTTGTTATTGTATATGAAATGTTGCAATGTGTTGCCTTAATCTGCGTTTGAATGTATTTATATTGTCACATTTTTTTATATCTTCCGATAACTATTGAACAGCCGTTATTATTCCGATAATTAACGCGATAACATGAGTCGCCACACTTGGAACAGTCAACGTCAATCCTCATTTAATTGGCGATAATATTGGCGTTTATGTTCCTTCCCTAAATTTCCTTGATCTCGTCGCACTTTCAGTGCACAATGGAAAACGCAGTGTGGGCGCTTCAACGCAATAATTCTCTCGTTAGATCTCTTTGATGTGCCGCAAAATACCGCCACCCGAGTTATCGCCTAACGTTAAACGGCAATGTGAATGCCCTTGTCAAATTATCGCGATAAGTGCTGGCTACACCTACGGTTAACATCCATCATCGCGATAATCAACGGCGTTTCCCGTTGATGTGGCCCCAGCATTACGGACGAATCAGGAATGAAAGTTAATGGAAGAATTTTAGAGTTGCCATTGTCAAACTGCCCTAAGCCCCTGAATTTAGGTGGTCGGCAATTGTTTAATTTTTGTGGGATAACCAATAAACCGCAGAATTGCTACATGTCTGTTTTTTGGTAAAACAATAGGCTTATCTTCCACACTTTTGACTCCAAACATAACGCAGGGATCAGGCGAAAGTGTGATAACTGGCAAAAGAGAGTCTTATTAATTTAACTTCGACTGTGTGTTGCTACACTTTAAATAGTTAAATACGTAATTTTAACGATGGCCACATTTTCTGAATTCGTTACTCTCTCATAATAAATACATATTATTATGTTACATATCATAATGAGCTAGCTAACACGCAATCCCACAGTGTTTGGATTCCGTCAATCATCACGACGAATAATTGCATTCCAGTGCTGCCACCATTTATCTGCACACACATGTATAATAAGCGACAATATACGCATTGCTATGGTAACACCGTTATTTTAAATTTATGAAGCTTTCTATTATTTTTATGTAAGTTTTAAATTCACACACAGTTTTCACATTAAAACACTGTTCTCGGTGTTGTTTTCGTGAAACTAGTTTTATGTACTTAATTTGTCTTTGGTATACAGTACTAACGTCGGTATGGTAGTGTCTAAAATTAACTATTTTCTTAGAATTAATAAAAAATGATTGACTTCTTGGTAATGCATACTATTTGTCATCAACTTACAGAAGTCCATTGCTGGTTAAAGACACCTCCAATTTCACGCCATTCGGCTCAAGAACTCACATCATCGGCCTAAAAGGATAGAAGTTCTATGGCAGATGTGGTCTACTGCATGACATGTCAAGTGGCAGGTATCGAGACGGGCCTTCACGGTTGAACTTGATGTCACAAACCGGTCCCTGATTTGGCTTGAATTAGGTCGCCTGTTACCTGTTGTTTATGGTAATTAATAGGGCATAAATAGTAGATTTAACACTTTACCAGATGAATGTAACACCAAAAACAAGAGTGAAAAGACAAAAACAAAGCAGGGTCCAACACACGCCCTTGTGAAACATCAATGTGCAGATCAATCATCTTAAAGAAGCTTGAAGGTTTCGGTCTCCTTTGGTTTAAATCGGATCTCAAAAAGAGATAAAAAAGAGTGGTTGTAAAGGAGTATGAGTCACCAGTATATTTCTCTACATCTGGAGTCTCCCAAGGTTCGCACCTAGGCCCAATTCTCTTTCTAATGTTCGCCAATGATATAGTTCTCTCAGTAAAATACAGCAATTTCTCTATATTTGCTGATGATTTAGAAATCTATAAAGAGATAAACTCATCCGTCGACGTCCATTTACTCCGGGCTGACCTCGACGCAGGCCACGATTGGTGCTTGAAAAACCGCAATGTGAAAAAGTGCTATCATATCACATTTACCAAAAAACGGAATCCCTTACCTACGTCTTACTCAATAAATGGGGTAACATTACATAAAGTGGACATGATTCCTGACCTGGGAGTACACTTTGACTATAAACTCACATTCGTTAACCACATTGACAATATCACTGCCAAAGCGGCAAAAATATCTGGCGTTATAAAAATAATTTGTCGGGAGTTTTAGTCCATCTCTACACTAAAGGTACTCTTCGATACTCTTGTGAGGTACTGGATTATGCATCTCCAGTTTGGAACCCTACTTACCGTGTTCACGTAAACAGGATTGAAAGTATCCAAAGAAGGTTCACTAGATATCTTCGTTTTAGAAGCCCTAGCTGTCCACGGGATTCTTTTTATGGCCAAAGGGTCAGTCATTTTAAAACGTGTTCACTTGACCACCGAAGAGAGGTGACGGACCAAATATTTCTTTATAAAATTGTTAACGGTTTACTAAATGTTCCCGACCTTTTAGCGGAATTAAGTATAGCTGTACCTCGACAGAAATCTATATTAGATCTGTTCGCGAAACCATTAGCTTTGCCACAACAGGAAGTCGTACTATCCTTGGTAGCACCGCACCCATGAACCGTCTAATGGGACACTATAATAAAATCGCTTTACGAACCAATAGCATCGACATGTTCTCTAAGGCTTTCCGTCAATTCCGTACGAGGCTTTTAACCAGCACCCTAATTTACGCAATTTACATACTATCTATCACACTCTCAATCATTTTGAAGCCTATTGCTAATCCATTGCTTCATATGTTCACAAAATTTGTCTACTCAACAACGTAAATAACGCAATGAATGTTGTTGAACTGTCAAAATGAAAGCTATTCCTACAGTTAGTGTGTTACGCCATTACCCCGCAGCTCGGAGTCTCGAGACCTCTGTGCGATACGAGCAGTCTATCAATAATTGTATCCACTTCGTTTCTCTTTTCAACCTTTTTTGTTATTTTGTTAAATATTTCCCATTGTAGTTGTGAACATAGCTGATTTTCGTTTTATTTTGTAACCTATGTATGTAATTCAACTAACGGTTGCGGGAGATAGCTGCACCCGAATATATGAATAAATTTAAATCACTTACATTCTAGATTAAACAGTTTTTATTGTGCCAATTAACCAAAATATGGAAAAACAATTCTCTTTGGTTTCTGTCACCGACCGGATGTGATGTGTCACTATTGTAGTGATGTTACATAATCATTAATAATCCTAATCATAATCATTTGGTGGACAATGTGTTAATTGCCAAACGGTATCTTACACGTCCTCTAAGAGGGCGCACAACGGTCCACTAGCGCCACTCCTTTAATAAAATATTATCTCGTGACTGAGAAGACTGGTTTGCACCCTCTAATTACTTACATCTTTAAAAAAAAATGCACTCAAGGAGTCAAAAGCCGATTACAAATCATTACATCTTAAAGTAGCAGATACCTACATTATTTAAATAAAATAAACTTTTTTACAAAAAAACAACCGACTTCCAAAAAAAACACTAAAAGACGTGAAAAATAACTTTAATTTCGGAAGTCGGTGTCTTTGGTTTTATATTTTCGTTTTTGGCCACCGACTTCCGAAATTAAAGTTATTTTTCACGTCTTTTAGTGTTTTTTTTTGGAAGTCGGTTGTTTTTTTGTAAAAAAGTTTTTATTTTTCACGTTTTAGTTGCGGTACCTACCCCATACAAATTCGTATACCACTACTTGGTGTGTAAATAACAGTGACAGGAAATTATTAACACATCATCCATATAAACTAAGTGTAAAAAATATGCAGTATTAAGGATAACTCAAAAACTACTGGCAAGACCTTGATGAAATTTAAATGGGACCACATGTGAAGTACCACCTATCAAATAAAAAAAGAATATTCCAAATCGGTTCACCCTAAAAAAAGTTATGCGCTAACTCACATAAAAAAATAAAAAAAAACATACAGGCGAATTGAGAACCTCCTCCTTTTTGTGAAGTCGGTTAAAAATAGTGATTAAATGTGTAATAAACGCCATTTATTAATTTTATTGGCATGTCGGAAGTACCTACTGTTCACTTCAACTTTATAGTTTTCTATTTTATTTTATGTGCGTTTAATTATTGTACCTAATTAGTTTTTAACCGTTTTAGTTACAACTAAATCATAAATAAGGACACTTAGCAGCCCTGAACTGGCCCTACCAATTAGTCTTAGTTTCATAACATCGTAGGATATTAACCTTTTGCAAGAAGCATTCAGTGCATAATGCTGCTCATCGGAGCGTGTATACGCAATGAAATAAAGGCGACGCTTGTTTCACGCGAACAATGTTTGTCTTATCTATGTTTTCTGTATACAATGTATTCTTAATCTTTCTATGGATGGTTTGGCAGAGGTAAACTTGCGTTTAGATTTAGATACAGTAGCGGTTAAGAATTGCAAGTAGCAGTAGCAACGAGGCATTTCTATATAAAATAATGGAATTTCTTTACATACTGATATTCATAACTAGTCATAAGTCAATAAGTAGAATAATATCATACACCAACGTGTCCTACACCTAGATATAGAAGACCAAAATAATATCTCAACGTGTCCTACTCCTAGACACAAAATACCAAAAAACTTTTTTACAAAAAAACAACCGACTTCCAAAAAAAACACTAAAAGACGTGAAAAATAACTTTAATTTCAGAAGTCGGTGTCTGGTTTTGTATTTTCGTTTTTGGTCACCGACTTCCGAAATTAAAGTTATTTTTCACGTCTTTTAGTGTTTTTTTTGGAAGTCGGTTGTTTTTTTGTAAAAAAGTTTTTATTTTTCACTTTTTAGTTGCGGTACCTACCCCACACAAATTCGTATACCACTACTTGGTGTGTAAATAACAGTGACAGGAAATTATTAACACATCATCCATATAAACTAATTGGAAAATATATGCAATATTAAAGATAACTCAAAAACTACTAGTCAGACCTTGATCAAATTTAAATGGGACCACATGTGAAGCACCACCTATCAAATAAAAAAAGAATCATCCAAATCGGTTCACCCAGAAAAAAGTTATGAGCTAACACACATAAAAAAAAAGAAGAAAAAAAAACATACAGACGAATTGAGAACCTCCTCCTTTTTGTAAAGTCGGTTAAAAATAATATCACACATCAACGTGTCCTACTCCTAGACACAGAAGACCAAAATAATATCTCTACGTGTCCTACTCCTAGACACAAAATACCAAAATAATATCACACATCAACGTGTCCTGCTATTAGACACAGAAGACCAAAATAATATCACACATAAACGTGTCCTACTCCTAGACAAATAAGACAAAAAGTCTGAACGAAAAAGGTAGGCTATCAAATTCCTACGTTCAAGATTAGAATCTTAACTCTCGGCCCAGCTGATCCGGTACTAATTGACGGGTCTTTCGCTTTATTATTATATAAAGTAGTATGTAACTACACTATAATCAAGACGTACTTACATTGCGACACAACAATAAAATATACACATTTATCTGCAAAAAATGAGGAGAAAAGTAAAAATGACGTAAAAGATGGTCACACAAATGCGCATCTGATTAAAACAATGGTGTATTACACCATAACCACTCTAATAATAACACGCCACAAAACCAGCCCATAGTGTAAATCCATAGCTTAAGGTCGAATGACAGCTCACTTCAAGCTCACTTTACCTGAGTTTTTACAAAATAGATCGGCAGAGTTTCAAGTGATGTTCAGATAGACGTGTAATGTTATGTCACAGTGACAGTGTGGCTATTAAGAAACCTAATGCATCACGATAGGAGATGAAACCATATTGCCACTTGTCAGCCACATTGATGATAAGTTCCATGAAGAAAGTCGCATTGCCTTATCTAGATAACTCTAATGTTGTAGGGCAAATTTCACCAACGAATTTTAACCGCATTCAATAGCTGTCAGTGTCAATATTACTTTGTATGACGACACTGACAGCTCTTAAACGCGGTTTAAATATGCTGAGCGAGTTCAGTTTCATTGGTGAAATTCGCCCTAAACATATTATTTGTCTTAAAAAAAGAGAACTGAACATCAACAAAAATTTATCGAAATCTTCTCATTATTTATTTATTTAAACTTCTCGCACACAAATGCATACAAAGGCGGACTTAATGCCTTAGGCATTCTCTACCAGTCAACCAAGGGTGGTGAAGAGATAAGATGGCAGGTGCTCTATATAACAGGCGTTTAATAGTATGAAACAACAGCTAGATTTATCAGAACATGTGCAATAAGATGCACAATGCACGCTTTCCGAGTAAGTAATTAACAGTTCATTATTATTGCTAACCATGTGTTGCGTTTATGATAATTATTAGAGACCAGTGCGAGATGGACAAATTACTATGTTACACGAGAAGACTACAGTAGAATAACGTATTTCGGTAGGTTTAAGAAATCATCACAAACGACACTCTTTTGGAATAATAATGACTATAGGACATCATCAAAAATACCCAACTCTTTTTGGGATACATTGGGAATCTGACACAAATCAGTAAAGATTTGTCGTGTTATTCTCACTCATCAACGCCCAGCTTAATTTTACGAAATTCCTAGAGGGTTAGCAACTCAATAATCTACTGATAATAAATGAATACCTGTCAGATAGGAATTTGTGTGTATAATAATTGTATTCTTAATTACGTGTTGAATAAATTATTGTTACTAAATTATTGTGACTGACAGTAATAACAATAGTTAATAAATTATTGTTATTACTGTCAGATAGGAATTTGTGTGTATAATAATTGTATTCTTAATTACGTGTTGAATAAATTATTGTTTATTTTTTTAATTTATTGAATTGTATAATTTAAATTATAATGATTATTTTTGCATGCCTGAATTGGTACAACACAGTGGACTGGACATTCACTTGACATTTGGAAATGTATTATTATGTAGGTACTGTGTTGAGTAATAAACTTTTGAATTTGAATTTGTTGGAATATAGGGCTAACGCAATCGCTGGCAAAGTGCTAGCTAAACTAATAATTATAAAGAATTCAATTGAACATTCCTTAAAACATTGGGTAAACAAAAACAAACATGGGCATGCAAACCTACATGGGTACATCCGGTACCATGTTTGCTGACTATCACCTCAAGCTCTATTGTAGCATGAAAAGTAAAAAGTTGATAATAATTATTAGTGTACAGTTGTACAGCTCGTTTCCCAGAGATTCTATTCACCATAACTTACGATAAGAGTAGGTACAATTACTTACTTTTATAACAGACTTCAAAAAGGAGGATGTTCACAATGTCGTTGTTTTTTATATGTTTGTTACCTCAGACCTCCGTTATTTATAAATCGATTTGGAAAATTCTTTTTTTTTATTTGAAAGGTCCAACCAGACCAGACCAGACCCAGCTGCCCAGCTGCCCAGCTGTTTGCTGGGGCTTCCAGATTGGTCCCATATACATTTGGTCAAGTTCTGATGAGTGGTTTTGGAGTCAGCTTCAATAATATGTATTTTTGCCAGTTAGTGTATGCTGATGATGTTGTAATAGCTTCCTGTCACTGTTATTTACACTGCAAGTAGTGGTATTTATACAACTTTGTTTGTGGTAGGTACCACAACTAAAAAGTAAAAAAAAAAACACAATAAAACCACCGTCTTTCAAAAAAAAACACGTCAAAGTGAAAAATAACTTTAATTGCAGAAGTCGGTGGCAAGAAACGACAATACAAAAACCAAAGACACCGACTTCAGAAATTAAAGTAATTTTTCACTTTGTAGTGTGTTTTGTTGGAAGTCGTTGGTATTTTTGTGAAAACTTATTTTTTTAATACGTACGTTGTATGAGTACGGCAAGGTTCAATCTATTTATAAAACAGACTGAGAGCAGAAAAAAATATAAACATTTTCCTTGATTCGCACTTCTTTTATAAATGTAAGGCATTAACAAATGTCACTTTGTATGGAAATAGCCGTGTATATTCTTCGAAGAAATAGACAGCGTCATGCTAAGCCCGCAGATAGTAACAAGTGTAATTAAAAATTCTAGATCACAATGGGTATGTAGTTTTATCAATAAAAATATTTTATGAGCTAAAGATTAATATTGTGAAGCATCACCCTATGTACATAGGTGAGACTCGTTCAATACACAGACACACACAGAAGTACAACATTTCATCAATATGTGGCTAGAACGTGAGTCGGAAAAGAAAAACACTCACCCAAAGGTTCCGGGATAGCAAATAGGATGACAAACATGCATATTCGGTGTTCTCTTCCCGCTAAAATGATGTCCGCCGTTGAAGATCACTTCCGAGCAGCAAGGCGAAGAGCATCTCCCACTGTCCGTGCACTCCGAGCCACAGCAGGACCTGGATCCATCCGTGCTGTACCAGTGGTCCTCACACGGCAGGGAATACCGCCACTCAGGAGACGGGACCCTATAGCTATATCTCCGGTCCCAGGGTCCCAAGTCCGTACATCTCTCCACGTAAGCCCCTGCCAGCTGCTCCATGTATTGTTTATACAAACGCTTCTGCCTCTGAGTCTGCGAAACGTGCAGACGCAGCACGTTCAGGAAGCACATCTTGACAGCGCGCAGGATCTGGGGGAGCACGCCCGTGCTCTCCACCAACCGGTACGTCGGCATATGCTCGACTACCAGAAACGCACGGACCAGACGTCCGCGGAATCTCAGAGAAAACAGATTTTACTGTCGCTATTAGACCGCATTGCAAACGCGTCGTTAGCAGAGAATTCAACCGTGATTTATTAATTTCCCGTTCGCTTTTGTAATCTGTTTGGTGTTTGTTTCAGTTAACTCGATTGTTTTTAATATCATTTGCTATCTTTTGTTACAAAAGTTAACAAAGATGTTGTTTTGTGCTGTCGAAAGATTTGTTACATTTTAAATTTCGCGCCGAACGTCACGGTTCCATTTGAATGGGCGCGAGTGCACGGGAGCGCGGTTCGTGTCTGATGGCGTACTGCGCCTGCGCGGACGGCGCGACCGCCATAATCGCTTTACGTCAAATTAACTCGCATTTCCCCTAGAGGTGAAAAAACGGAACAGTTTAAGTACGGAGAAAATACGGCACCACTGAAAATAATTGGGGTTATAAGCCGTATCTAAATGCGACCCACCGCCGCTGGTGTTTTGATTGAACACAACCGCGTTTTGCAATTGTTTTTCGTAAATCAACAAATAAAAGGGAATGGCATCAATGAAGTAGACCATAATGATTATTTAATTTAGGTATTTTATTTTTAATCTTACTCACATGCCACAGCTTATAATAAGAGGTTACAGTTAAGGTACAAATACAAAGGTAATTCAAGAATTCATAAACTAAACACATTTTTTTTTTACTGTTTATAGAGATTACATAACATTTAAAGTAGATAGTCTAAAGATTCCGTCTGAGAAACATTACAGAGTTAATCTCTATTATAAATACATCGGACCTACATAAACTCACGCATTCTTCCCATGGGGGTAGGCAGAAAATACAGAACGCCACCTGCTACGATCCTTACATACTCCTTTTGCTTCGTTTACATTCATACTTCTAGTAAAAATTCTAGTCATACACGCACTCCCGGTTGCGAGTACTACGCACCTGACCTTTCTGAGGAACATCACCAATAAGGTCACTATAAAGTAGCTAGATATGTAATTAAACCTAGTTTACTTGATATGTTACCTATAAGTAAGGTAAGACTACTTAAAGAAGTAGTCTTGCCTTACTTATAGGTAATATAAATGCATTGTTTGTATTCTATAATCATCTAGGGCAGATTTTTCACTCGTCAGATATATTACGAGTATATCTCTTGACTAATTAAAGCAGTTTGACATATTTTCTACACAACAGCTGTCAAACCGTCCTATTTATTCCACAGATAAAAAATATCCGACGGTTAAAAATCTGCCTAATTATTATAATAGCTGTCTCGTATGTAAAGGTACAATGTGCTAAAATCTAGATTAAATAAAAGAAAATGTGATGAATTTACGTTAAGGGGGATGCGCCAAGGTACCCCGCGAAATTCAAATTTTCTTACGTTTTTTGCAATTTGCAGGTCAGTATCAGGTTGTATGGTGATCTAAATATGATTCGCGACCATATCAAATATGGCTTTACAGAATTATAATCATTAGAATCAGCAATACAACTCCTTAAGTTACAATTGCCCTCAAATGTCATGATTTCATGAAATAATCATTCAATAGGGTAATATGAACTTATAAAGATGTATTGCTGATACGAATGATTATAATTCTGTAAAGCCATATTTGTTATGGTCGCGAATCATATTTTAATCAAGATACAACCTGACAGTGCAAATTGCAAAAAACGTAACAAAATTTGCATTTCGCGAGCTACCCTGAAGGTTCCACCTTAACCTAAGCAAGGTTAGCGTTAGACTACCAGTTTCCAGACTGCCAGTTTCACGAACGAAAATTATCGCCAAATTAATGTGACAAATTGTCAAGCAAAGAACGACAAACTGCTGCGATTGGTGGAATAATTTATCACCTGCGGCAATGTAAATTGAGCCTTAAGGATTCGTATAAGCAAATTTTGGACTATATCCTCCTGGCCTACCAAGTTAATACTTTGTGCACTCGATCCGTTCGCATGAAAATTAACTACACTATTAATTTTATGATCAACCGAATCAGACTTGACAATTTAATTTTTTGCAAACACTTCGGCTACGGACAAACAATTCTCGAAACCAGTAACAATAGTTTTATATTCCTTCAAAAAAATTGACCCAGTGAACCTATTTTCCAAATATTGCAGCAATTCATTTTTGTTATTCATATACAAAATTGCGTTATAAATAAAAGTAGCATTGTAAGTATCGTGGTATACAGTACAGGGAATTTTTTCACCGCACAATTTATTTAAATAATTAATATGCTGTAGACAATGCTGGAATTCAGATAAATTATGCACAACTGTAGTATTATACTTTTGCCATAAATTAACTTTATCAAACAAAAACTGCAAACCATTATAGAAGTTTACAGCGTCCTTTGCTTTATTGGATACGGACAAGCTCAGGCCAATCTTTTTTAAATTACTTACTAATCTAGATACTGGACCAAGTATTAAATACGATAGTAGAACGCAGTATGCGTAATTGATAAAGTTCTTATTTTTCTTAAGAACATAATACACTAGAGTTATAATGAGAATCCAACATTCCTCAGGTACAGTCTCGAGTGGTTTCTTATAATCACACCCAGGGAGAACTTCCTCAAGAAACTGCTCGAAAGCCTCTGACTCTTTCGTTAACAACTTTAATTTCTTCCCAACACGATGTTTCGTAAATATATCTCTATTGGATATTTCTTTATCCCAATGTGTTTCAATTTCCTTTACAAAACTTTTCTTGCCCTCCCTCCCAAGAAAAGTAATCGTTGAATATTGAGAGTTATTCAAAAGACAATGGCTGTAAACGATGATATCAATGGCTGCTAGCAAAGCATCGGGCAGCGCGCTGTCATTCATTAACAGAGATCCACATATTATTCCTTTCTTCTTGAGATTGATGTACGGAACCGCTATCCTACCATTAGAGACACCTTTCGAAAACCATTTCTTGTCATCTTTCAATAAACCATGAGCTATGTCCCTTTGAAAATATTTCACGGCAAGGTTGCATAATGGGTATAAGTATATAGTCTGAATTTTCTCATAAACTTCCTTAAAAACTTTATTTTGATTTTCCTTATCAATACTTCTTGACACTGTACTGACGACAGTTGCTTCTTTTTGGCGTTTGACCCATTGTATTACTGGCCTTATAACATCGCTATCTCCATCTTCAATGATTTCAGCTAGCTTTTCTAAGTAGTCACCACTTTCATTCAACAAAGTCAGCAATATTGGCATTTTACTATAAACACCAATAGCAGATTTAACTTTCTCATGCTCGTAGATTGTGCAGTTTAACTTTATTACACCTTGTTCTAGTGAATTGGGTGTAATGCACGATATGCCGAAACAACTGTACTCTATTTTATTTGTTAGAACTGGACACTTTAATTTTCTGGCTACTGCCACAACGGCTTCTAAAGAATTATACTCGCACACAAAATACTTTATACCCATTTTATCTAAAACTTGTTTTTGGACGTCCTCAATGAAGAGTGGCTGAAAATATCCTGCCATGTCTATTCGCGCAATACCGTTTCTGTTATCAATGATGCTTTGATGGATTACTTTTCTTCGATCTGTATCGTGTTGTGTGGCTCCACTGAAGATGACGTAGCATTTGATATCGTTGTCGTCCAACAAGCTGAGTCTTTTAATGATGAAATCTGCGTACTGATTGCAGTCTGGCCCTAGGACGAACTGACAGTCGCTATTTTTGTATGTATCCTTGAAGAAACTGTCGCCGTCGATGACGAGTTCACAGTTTTCCAGGAAATGAGGTGAAGACAGTTTTTTGTTCCTGATGTACCGTCGTAATGCTGCGAACTTCATCTTGATGTATCTGAAATGATGATAACATTCCTATGAATATTTTGCCGTAAAGGAAATTGTATTAGGAAGGTACTGTCGAGGAAATCCAAAGGTGATCGAGACACATTAAATACACAATATGACTTTGAAAATGTCACATTCAAATTAGTACCCACATCTTCCTGCGGGGTAATTGCGTAACACACTAACAGTAGGAATAGCTTGTATTTTGACAGTTCAACACCATTCATTGCGTTATTTACGTTGCTGAGCAGACAAATTTTTCGAACATATGAACCAATGGATTAGAAATAGGCTTCAAAATGATTCAGATTGTGATAGACAGTATGTTGCTTATAAAACATCTGGCCCCTTAACCTCCGGGCTATCACGACCTATCCGAAATTATTGATAGAGAAGAGACCGCCGTGGATACGGATTAAACTTCGCATCCCCGTCTGATCTGTAGCTTCCCATTAGTGAAAGAATTTTCGAAATCGGATCAGGAGTTACTAAGATTACCCCTAGAGTCCATCTCAAGCATGTGACGGAGTTATAAATCTTTATTTATTTATCTCAACATTATATTACAGGCACTGGTTAATAAAATGCACAATCTTAAATAGAGAAAGGTGTCCGAGGAGGGTTGTTGTAGGAATGTTGCTAACTATATAATAATAATTAGTTCAATAATGCGCGGGACTTCTTTCGTGGGACGGACTTTACATCCAAACTAACAGATTTTACCTCTTTATACAGGATGGTAGGGACATCGACGGGCAAACTGTAACCATGAATTCAGCACATGAGTCTAGACGGTTTTTTTTTTTTGTGGGAAGTCATCAAATGACTTCACCCGCTCTGGGCGGAGCGCGAGGGCGTGTCAGACTCTTACTGACTAAAACCCACCCGTATTCCTTCAGTTTCGAACAATCCGCGACCCCGGCAGGCATCGGCCCTATCGGACCCCGTCAATGGAGCTGACATCTCTTTGAAGCGCGCGTGGAACACGACGCGCCGTCGAGCCGGACCTGGTCCTTACCGGACGGCGAGCTGCGCATTGCTCGCCGTCCGCAAGTCCAAGCCTGGGGTGGCCGGGAGTCGGCTATCGACTCCCGACGCCCAGGGTGTCTCCTCCTGCGGCGTCTAGGGACGTGAGGGCACAATGATTGCATCTCCCTCACGCGCTCCGACTCCTCCTTCTCGAGCATTACCTACTGCTTTGCAGAAGGAGGTGACGGTTTTCCATTCCCTCTCGCTCCGTACCATGGCCTGGACTAGGGCCGGACGCGAGTGATCGCCGCCACGAGGACACGGCGGTCCGCCCAAGCCGGGCAGACCTCCACCGTATATTCTAGACCCCCTAGCGTAGGTATTTTATGTCGGTAATAAAAAATTAAAACTGCTTTTTCATAGAAATGTGCAAAACTTAAGAGGTGAAAACATATGGACCAGCATTTTTTTTTCAATAACCTACAAAAAATTGCAACACTGGGGGTTCTGAATAAATTACTGAATCCATGATTGCAATTTGCACGTCGATGTCCCTGCCGTCTTGTATATTAGGTGTTCGACAAGTTTAATAAAGATAAAAGATCATTCTAGACTTTCTCCTCAAATGGTGACAAGAATCATCGTGAAAGCGCATGAGCAAGCATGGTGGGCAAACTCAATAGTCATTCCATATAAGTATGTATGTATTATTACATAGGTAATACAAAGGGGGGCTTTACCCTAAGTGCTACAAATTAATACTTAAATGATTAACGGTACCTAATAAACCTACACATATTTCGGTACCGTAGTAAACTATCTTAAAAGCTGTGAACTTATTTGATAAACTTACCTATTGACTTTCTTTAGATGGTCCGAAATTATTTATGGAAAAAAGAAAAGACCTACAAAAGAAAAGCTTCTCGAGCGAGTTGACCTTGTTAAAAACAAAACATTAATAATAATTCTGAGGTAGCAAAAAACTGTATTACCAAGATCAACCATAATTTCATTGGTACGGGTGGTCGAAAACAGGTGAAAGCTGGAATTAATTTATTAATATTTTAATTTATTTAAATATAAATTATTAGCGGCAACGGTGCGGTTTAAAAGATGTAATTAGAGACAAAAATTTAAAAGAATGTGCTTAGATGGTTTAGTCATGTTGAGGATGAATGAAAGGCGACTAACAAAAGGTATTTAAAAGGCAGAAGTGAGTGGATACGCCGCCCCGGAGGGGTCGCCCTAGGAGGACATAATTATATTCACATTATTGGTGATGCTCTTCAGAAAGGTCAGGTGCGTAGTACTCGCAACTGGCGTGCGTGTGTACACAAGGCAAAAGGAGTATGTAAGGATCGTAGCAGGTGGCGTTCTGTAGTTTCTGCCTACCCCCATGGGAAGAAGGCGTGGTTTATATAATGTGTATGTAGGTATGTGTAAATTATTAGTGCGTCGTAAGGCCATGCTTCTCAGAACCTAAATGGTTTCTACCTTTTTCTATTGTCAAGCTTAACCCGATACTGCACTAAAATTGGTAATTTCCGAAGAAAAATAAAACAAAAAATTAACTCGTATGTTCCAAATTTTGTTTTTTTTTGTCGCTGAGAAATGCTTTATGCATTCCCGCTCGTGGGGGGACCAGACGGGATATGTGGGACTCCTGTCGGAATGACAGTATACCCACTAAAACTCAGCGGTGTTCCCACATCGCCGTGATAGAGAGCCATGGGAAACCGGCTCAGCCTTTGCATCCACAACCCTCCCGGCGCGTGCCCGCCTAGCTGGCGGGCCCCGCATGCCCCCCAGGATGGGGGGCTACGGGAATGGTCGGGAACACCGGGCCATTCCCGTCCGACACTGGTGGAGGCCTGTGCAATACAGGCAAGGGCGCTTCCGCAACCGCTGCCTGCTGGCCTCCACCTGGGCCGAAGCGTATACCTACTCCAACTCCTACAACCACTGATCAGGACCCGGATTACCGCAGATCAACTATTTTCTTAAACATACATACAATCAAAAATGCATGATTTTGATAACATTATTTCACCTACTTCTATCACATTTAGCCGGTATCTAACTAAAGTTTAAGCACTATACTTAATCTAGAATAACCTTATCACACACTGACTCGTTCAAGGGTGTACTATGCCAAATCGAATGCCTAATAATCGAACATCACTTGATCGACCACTATAAATCGAACATCTAAATACTCGAACGTTCATAATATCGAATGGTTAATAAATCGAACATTCAATATATCGTACACTCAATACATCGAGTGTTCAAAATATCGAATGTTTGTTTGATCGAGCGTTCAACGCATCGCATATTCAATAAATAGAAATCAAAATATCAAAATGGGTTACCTATCATATGTTCGAAAAATATTTGACCTAATTTCATTTCACCTAAAACTTTTCAACTATTATCGTTACGTTTTTTTTTAGTTCAATTAAGTCACGTCTGCCACTGTATCAGTTGACCTATTATCAATTCGATTTTTTAACGTTACTCCGACGTTTCATTTGGTCGAAAAACTTTTTACCAAAGTTACACTTATCCGAAATAACATTTGTTCGAAGTATTATGTTTCCAAACATGCATTATACCACTGTTTTAATTACCATATTTTCATTTCACCAAACGCCTAGAATTTTTTTTGCAAGCAAGGATGCTTGCTTCAACCATGCAACATGCAAGCAAGCATGCAGCGTGCAAACAAGCATGCAATATGCAAGCAGGCAAGCAACATGCTAGCAGGCATGCAACATGCAGCAAGCATTGTTTTTGTCACGGCTCCGGCGCCGCAGCGCCGGAGCCGTGACAGAAACAATGCTTGCATGGGGCAACCCAAACCCTGCCGGGTTTGGTCGGCCCTACGCGAGCTTATCATCGCAGATGGTTTTAACGCTCACCTCCGTAGCTTCAGTCGCGGCGGGCCTTCAAACCACCTGCTCCTCAACTAGCGAGCCACCCCACCCCACCAGGCCTACGCGGGCTTAAATTATACTCTAAGGCAGACAAGACTGCGTGAAGTCGGTTTTGCAGCGATTCTTTTCTCACTAAATATTGAAGTTTTATGTCACTATTTTCATTTAATATTGAAAATGCTACCAAGTAACCGGCTATATATTTGTGACCTAATAATATTCCGTAAAATGTTGTTTCGGTGTAGTGAAAATATGGCAAATAAATCAATTGGCAAATGAAAAAAGTTCAAAAGAGGCTTCGGCCAATAGAAAAAAGTTATTTTGTAAATCGGCGAAATATAGTTTGGTAAAATAATACCTATGACACATGATACTTCGATGATCTACAAATATGTCCAATAATGCATGTAGCAAAAAAGACGTCGGTAAAATGAAATTCAAACAAAAAATAATCGGAAAAGTGATCGATTCCCATTAAAATCTACTTACAAAAGATAATAATTAAGGATTAAAATGTGATTTATTAGTAATTTTTGTTTTTCTTGTATTCTATATAAAAGTATTGAATATATTGATATTTCGATATAATTAATGAATGGCAAATTATTTTCCAGGCGACTAACAACTGAAAGTGCGACTAACTATTTGCTACTAGAAATCATAGGCAAGGTACTATAAATAATGACATGGCGACTAATATTAACAGTAGGATAGGATGCAAGAGCGAGCGAAGCGAGCTCGGGACTTGGGGCACCCCGACTCGGACAGGTTAGGTTAGAAGGGGATGGCGGGGTCTGGAAGACCCCGCCGTCCCCTTCGTGGTTATTTTTTTTTAAACCCAGGATAAACCAGGATTTATTTTTTGTCCAAAAATAAAAATTCAGAAATAGGAGGCCTCGCCAAAACAGAAACTCGATGCCAGTTTAAATTAAAACAAAGCTAACAACTGATTATTAAGCTGCTACTTTCTACTTAAAATTATTCTTCACTGTAGCTGCCAACCTACTATTTTTGCTACCGGCTTTAATTATTTTTTAACCCCAATTTCAGATTAATTTGTCGCCGCGTTAAATACATGCCTTAATGAATATGCGATGCTTTGAACGATCGATCAAACATTCATTCGATATTTTGAACACTCGATGTATTGAGTGTACGATATATTGAATGTTCGATTTATTAACCATTCGATATTATGAACGTTCGAGTATTTAGATGTTCGATTTATAGTGGTTGATCATTTGATGTTCGATTAATTGGCATTCGATTTGGCATAGTACACCCCTCATTCAATAACAAAGACATTGATGAAATAACTTCAGAAACCTAACTGTTTTTATATACTACTGGATTCTTTGCTCACCCCAATGGAGGTCAATAGCCGTGAAGATAAAACCATAACATAAAAGTTAACAGCATAAATAAACATAATATTATATACCTACATTCCTTACATGCGTCGTTATAACTACCAAAACTTATTTCAATAACATTATATAAAAGCATATTTACGGAACTCTATCTTACCCTGATAGTTGTTATTTTTACTCAAAAGATAACTCTAAAACACTCCAAAGTATGAACTGATAACTGGCACGTCGTTCACTCACCACACACAGAACCACATTGACTGATGAAAATGAAATTATGACGCAAGTAATTTTACACGTTAGTCATGCATTCATGCTATTTATACGCAGCTTGATGGCTTTGTATATCCTGTGTAGGACATTATGTTCAATAAAACAAAGTCCCGACCATAGACTAATATTAAGTAGACTATAGTTCATAGTAAGTACGCCTGTTTTCACACAAGTTAGGTATCAAGCTTTCAAAAGAAATAATCAATCTATGCTCGTTATTTCTTTTACAGTGAATGCTGATTTTCCACAGAGTGTTGCCTACGTAAAAACTTGCTCTTGGGCATATGTGAGAGGTACGCAGTGTCACATGGCCTCAGGTACAACTCCAAAAAAAGTGAACTACTTGTGTTTAAGGTGGGTAATAAAACTCCCACGGCCATTCCACCGGTCAGTCTTGGAGGAATACCAAGAAGTAGGGAAGTAGGGTCACCAAATTCAAGTACCTGGGGCACTGGGTCACTGAGGACCTCTCTGATAATTTGGATATTGAGAGGGAACGCAGGGCTTTGGCAGTAAGATGCAATATGCTGGCGCGCAGGTTTGCAAGGTGCTCAAAAAATGTTAAAATTACTCTGTTTAAAGCGTACTGCCAGACATTGTACACCTGCAGCCTGTGGGTCCGCTATACGCAGAAGGCTTTCAATGCTCTGCGAATTCTCTACAATAATGGGTTTAGGATGCTGATGGGGTTGTCACGTTACTGTAGTGCATCGGGGATGTTTGCGGAGGCCAACACCGACTGCTTTAGAGCAATAGTGCGCAAGGGAGTGGTCTCCCTGATGCGTCGTGTACGGGGCAGCACCAACGACCTTCTAAACACCATAACAGAAAGGGTTCACTGTCCTATTGTGGGGCACTGGAATAAGGTACACAGTTCTGGTGGTGCCCTTTTTAATTTAAAATAAATAGGTTTTTTTTTATAAGTAGGTATAAGTTACTAACATAGTTTTAAGCTTTACTAACAACTTTATATGGAATTTATTTTCTGAATTAAATTATCATTATTATTAACGTGACGCAGTATTTGTGAGATGTCCGTGATTAGTTTATTTGTGTTTTTTTTTGGGTTGTCCGTAGACAGAGAATGCTAGTATGCTAGTCTACGGTGTTGTCTGAATCTGAATCTATTACATTTATTACAATACTCTATGGTTGTCTGCCTGTCACTGTCATGTCCTCTGTCATTGAGAATTTGAAACAATCTCTGTTTTTGTTTTGATTGCTCGATTCCGCCAAATTTTAAATAATTTATCCGATAAATCTGTGAAAATATGTCAACAATCTGAAAATATCATGTTTTTCGATTCATACAAAAATATTGATACGATCATAAATGGAACAAGAGACAGGTGAGCGGGAAGTTATAGAAAAATTTGATATAAAGTTAAAATCTAAGCCAAAGGACGGTGTTATACTACAGCTGCATCATACGGTTCGCGGTTCAAATGGCAAATGCCGCAGAATACGATTCTCCACCGGCGTGTTCGACGATAACCATGACAAACTCGCGTGTGCGGACAACGCCGGCAACATTTTTATTCTGGACTTATCCGACCTAAAATTCTGGAAATTACCGGGAACGGGGCCATGCACTGCCTTACAATTCGTGCCAAACAGACAGGACACGCTGATCGTCGCCATGGCGAAGAAGTATGAGATGTGCTTTCTAGACACCGAGACTGGACAAATGTCTCTTACGCTGGCGGGGCACACAGCACCAGTAAGACACATTTCCTTTTCAAACCATGTAAAAACTAACAATCTACTGACAGCAAGCCCTGTAGAAGCTATTCTGTGGGAGCTACGCAACTATACCAAGTATTTCACCTTAAACACGTACTTGGGTGCTCAAATCCAACAAATAATGTTTTCTCCTACTGATGACTACCTTGTGGCATGTTTTCAAAATGACACGGTACAGATTTGGAAACATGAGAACATGAAGTCTGTGAAGCAGATAATACCAAGTGAATTGAAGCACATGAAAAGTATTGCTTTCACAATGAATGGTCGTGCAATGGCCATGGCCGGTCTTGCACAAATGTTAATACTGTTCAGTATGGATACTTGGAAGGCCCTAAAGTCAATAAATTTGTCTAAATACAACATATCTGGTGCTCTTCAACTGGCATTTATTCCACAGTTATTTGACGGAGGAGCAAACAAAATCCTTGCTATTTTGAGCAGTGATTGTATACTTTATTTATTAGATTTAGAATCATTAATTATAATCCATATTATACATCCAGAATCATCGGGTATTCGTAGATTCGTTGTCAGTCCTACAGGGAAATACTTTCTATGTATACTGCAACTTGGTGAAGTGAATATCTACAATTGTTCATATGTAATGGATTCAGTTCAGAACTGTCAAAACTGTGTAGTAGAAACTATGAGGAAGGAGATCCCAGGTACCTCAACATTTAAAGTAGCTTCCCAGGAACAAACACATTCAAAATCCCAAATTGAACAAAAGATGCGTATCTGTATGGATAGTGCTAGATTAAGGAGAATATTGATGCAATATGGTGAATATCCGGATAAGTTCCGCTCAATCATCTGGCGATCACTGTTGGATACTCCACGGAATAAGGCTGCATATAGTGCTCTCATTGATAAAGGCATTCATCCAGCTTACAAAGATATAGAGAAGCAGTTTACCATCCACAGTGCAGTGACACTGAAAAGCCTGAAACGTCTGCTGTCCTGTCTCTCTCACTGGTGTCCATTATTTGGTGTTATGAAATTCTTGCCTGGTTTTGTTTTCCCATTTGTGAAAGTACTTCAAAAAGATCCTCTTCTGCTATTTGAATCTGTAGCCAGTATTTTGTGCAATTATTGTCAGCTATGGTTCGAGTATGCTCCATTCCCTCCAATAAGTGTGTTGGCCATTGTTGAAAACATTCTAGCAGAGCATGATCAGCCACTTTTGAACCATTTCTGTGATGTTGGCATCACAAGTCAAACATATGCTTTAAAAATACTAGAAACAGCTTTTAGTGAGGTACTAACGTGCTCTGAGTGGCTGATACTGTGGGACCATGTACTTAGTAATGAGCCAGCATTCATTCTAATGGCTGTAGTTTCATACAACATTGTGCAAAGAAATGCATTGAAGAGGCTAAAGTCTCATGAACAACTTGAAAATTTCTTCCACATGCAGAATCCTATTGACAAGAAAACATTTCTGAAGAAGGCTTATGTGCTATTATATGAGACACCAGAAGACATACACCCAAGAAGATTTTTCAAACCTTTTGTGTCACTGGAAAAAGGAGGATGCTATCAGCAATTCATAGGATACCCAAAAGCAACAATTTGCCTTAAATTAGCAAAAAAAGATAGGAGGAAAAATTCAAACTCAGAAAAGTACTCTTTAAAAGAGTTGACCACTAAGACTCAAGAAAAAGAAATTAATAATAGAGCAAAATATGACCTGTCATCCGATCATAAATCTGTGCTTAGCGATGAGGAAAGTATACAAGATGTCTGTATTGAAAAACATAGGAAGCCGAAAAAGAAAATTCGCGATGCTATACAAAACAGAGGGGATTTTTGTACTAAAGCAAGAGAAGAATTGATTGAAAGTATAATTTATCCTGCTGCAATACATCTACAGAGAAATAAAAGTACTGAAGAAAAAGCCTATAAAAAGGACAAAGAAGCTAAGCATTCAAGATCAAAAACAAAAAAAAAAGAATACAAAACTGAATCTTTAGAGAAAGAGGTTGAAAAATTATTAGGGACCTATACTAATTCAGATCCATCTGAAGCTTGATCCGCTGTGCTACAACTACATACTTAATGTGTATTATAGGATGATAACAAAACAACATAGTTATTTAAATATTAGTTTATTGTTACTGCCCGCTAACTAGTTAGGTTCTGCATTAAACACTTTTAATTTGTATCAATATGATGACTTTTATTCTTTCTTCGAAGGTCTCGGTATGGTTGACTTAATATGACTAAATTTCTTTTTTGATGAACTGAGACTAGAGCTTGCTTCCATGTTAGACCGAGGGGTGCGTACTGGTGTTACTATTTTTGGCTTGAATAGACCTGCAAAAATGTTAAGGTGTAGTTAATGAATGAGATACACTGTAAATTAGTTTGTGAGCTCCTATTTTTTGTTTCATCTAAGGCCCGTTTTCCTTACCACTAGATGACATTGAATAAAAGCGCACTGGTGGATTTTCAACGTTCGGCTAAGCGCCGAGAGTTGCAAATCTTGCAGTGCAATAAATGTTAGTGAAAACATGCATAATTGTCATGTCCTATGTGTTATTTAAACGTTACAAAACTGATTTACAAAAAGAAAACAACAGACTTCCAAAAAAAAAACACAAAAAAGTGAAAAATTACTTTAATTTCGGAAGTCGGTGGCAAAAAACGAAAATACAAAACCAAAGACACCGACTTCCGAAATTAAAGTTACTTATTTTTCACTCTTTATGGTTCCGTACCCAAAGGGTAAAACGGGACCCCATTACTAAGACTCCGCTGTCCGTCCGTCTGTCTGTCCGTCTCTCACCAGGCTTTATCTCATGAACCGTGATAGTTTGATAGTTGAAATTTTCACAGATGATGTATTTGTGTTGCCGCTATTACAACAAATACTAAAAAACAGAATAAAATAAATATTTCAGGGGGCTCCCATACAACAAACTTGATTTTTTTGGCGTTTTTATAGATAATGGTACGGAACCTTTCGTGCGCAAGTCCGACTCGCACTTGGCCGGTTTTAGGTTTAAGTTTAGTATTTGTTGTTAAAGCGGCAATAGAAATACATCATCTGTGAAAATTTCAACTGTCTAACTATCAATTTAGATCAGAACCGCGGGTGTACTTTTTAGATCTGCTTAAATTTATTGCAATTATTTGGTACCTTCTGTGTACCTTTACGTACCTCTCTTGAAAATCTGTGTACCTACACCCGTACAATGATATTTTAAAAATTAGGTACATACGCCATCCTGATGTCAGAACCGCAGGTGTACTGCTAACCAATGTAGCTGAGTACACTCTATAAGTAGATTTGGTACCTCTTATGTACCTGCAGAAACACGTATTTAATAAACAAAATACTATCAGGTTGCTGCTAAAAGTAAAAAAAAACAATTTTCTTTCTTTGACGTTCTTACTATTTTATAAAATAGTAACGACGTCAAAGAATAAATGATAAATGATTTTATTTTTGTAAGTAGGTTTGTACAAACACTTTTACACGTCAATCATATTTTTTAAATTAGATGAGGTCGGCGTTTCCTATCTGACTACTCTGAGAAGAAAGGCCGAAACAAACTCAGAGGTCACAGTCTTTTTAAAGTCCAGACATAATCTTGGTCAGATCATGTGAAGACCATGTAGATTGGTATCTGAAATGGTCTTTTGAGGAAAAAACCACACAGATTGAGTGGACCGGTCCAGTCAGTGAACGTATTTGTCAGTAATCGTGCAGCGCAACTCAGGAAGTCAGGACTTAGGAGCTCAACGATTCGACGAACAATACCAAAGAAAGGACATTTGGGTAGGTCGCATAAATTACTCAAACTGCCAGCTCATGATTAAAATTAACTGAGAAAAAAAAACAATGACCTACATAGTCCTCACATTCACAATAGTTAAAATAACATAATACTTTACAAGTAAATATTCAAGTCATTATATATATAAAATTCAGCAAATGTCAAAGTGTATATAAAATATTCGGGCATAATGTTTGAGAACCATGTAGATTAGTGTCTGAAATGGTCTTTTGAGGAAAAAACCACCCAGATTAAGTGGACCTGTTCAGTCAGTGCACGCATTTGTCAGTAACCGTGCAGCTCAACTCAGAACTTAAGGAGCTCAACGATTCGACGAACAGTACCAAAGAAAGGACATTTGGGTAGGCCGCATAAACTTAGGCAATAAATTTAGGCAGATCTGAAAATAACACCCGCGGTGCTGATGTACTTACATAACTATCACAGTTCATGAGATACAGCTTGGTGTCAGACGGACAGCGGAGTCTTAGTAATAGGGTCCCGTTTTATCCTTTGGGTACGGAACCCTAAAAAATACAGTCGAATTGAGTACCTTCTCCTATTTTGAAGTCGGTTAAAAAAGAAAATACCTACTGTCAAATTTACTTCTGGCATCTTGCGCTTTAGCCTTATCAATGGGCACTCTCGGAGATTCTTTCTTCCCCTTAAAAATATTAGGTGATATTCGGCGCAGTCGAGAGGAGAGCTTGCCTTCTTTGGCAGTTGACTGCGGCGCTAGATTAGCTGCTGAAGCGCTTTCAAATCGCTTCAAGTGGCTTTTTGTGAAGTCTTCCTTAACAATGCCAGACAGATTTGGGCTTGACGCAAATTGTGTTTTTGACACCTCTGGACCCTGAAATGGGCATAAACAGAATTTTGCATTGCAGTTGTATAATTCGCTACCAGTAATGAGGAGGTCGATATAAACTCAAACTCAAAGCATTTAACATAACATATAACATCACGCCTGTATTCCCCGAAGGGAATAAAATATTATATTATTATTTATAAAACTCAAAGCATTTATTTCCAATAAACTAATTACAGGCACTTTTGAATTGTCAAGGGGTCGGTTAGTCGGAAAGATGAAGCTAGTGGCCCATTCCAAAGCATAGTTGGTACCTATGGAGAAGAACGGGCAAGAAACTCCATGGACACTCTTTTAAATCAAAATATGGTTACAAAATATTGGTTACATCGGTTCATGTTGAAATTATGCATGTGAGAACGATGCAGAACGTTAAAAGCGTCCGTACTAAAAAGACAAAAACAATTCAAATATTAAATTAAATTAAAATAAGCCGTGGCAGCTAAGAAATGGCCAGTCTCCACTGACGGCGCCCGTTCACGAACATGACGCATGGATCAGCACCATTCAGCTCAACCATTTTGAAGGGTACTTAATTTATAATATAATGACATAACAACACGACAATAATTATTTTCGATGGGTTTGACAGAGCTGCACCTGTGGTACACCCATATTTCGCAAGTTATGTTTAAGTCTCATGTAATAGGGGTCGAGCATATTATTATTATTAAAAACTTATCGGGCACAAATCCAAACAGCCACTGAGAAAACCTTGATAAAAAAACTCAATAACACCGCCCGACCTGGGAGTCGAACCCAGTTAATTAGTGTAATATAGGCTATTCGTAAGTTGTGTTCCAATATAAATACTGTTGACCACCCGCGGCGCATTAGTCAATAAATGTCTACCGAACGAACTACTTGTTTAACTTCCCAATACCACAATTAGAATAAGTGTTAATGACGCTCCCATCTTTAGCAGCCTGAGGCTTCTGAACTCCAAGGCCGGTATCCAGCCCTAATTTACTTAGCATAAAATGGGGCAAGCCTATTGCCAAACGGGCACATCCAAGCTGAAAATTTCTCTACGAAATAACTCATAATCTGGTCCAGAAATAGCATCCACCACATGACTTCACTCACACAGCTGCAATTTCTAATAATTAGCCGGAAATACAGTTAGCACCCGAAAAAATCTCAAGTCTTGAAAACCTTATTTAATTGGTTATACCTGCAGCAACGAAATTTTGGAGACGTCCAACTGCAGCGAGGATGTCGAGGCGTCATAATTATTGTTCTCCGTTAACTCTCTGATGATGGATGATAGTTGATCACGCATCTCTTTTGCGGTTTGCTCCGCTGCTATCAAACTTACCAGTATGTTATTTTCTGAAGCATTTATGGGACTGAAAATATGAAAGCTTATTTATTTTTCATACAAGGCTAATGTTAAAGGGTCATAATAACGTAATTATTTTATTTATGTATCTAAGACTCATTAATTAAGAATCATTAACCCTGTATTCCCCGAAGGGTTACGCACAGGTGTACCTAAGGAAACCCACATTTCGCCGTTTCGTTAAAGTCCCATGTAATAGGGGGCGAGCCCATTGCCATCAACCGGGCACAAATCCAGACTCCGGGCTACTACTGAGAAATTCCAGATGGAAAAACCCAATAACACTGCCCGGACCGGCAATCGAACCCAGGACCTCATGCAATGCTTGCTACCAGTAGACTAACGATAACGAGGCGACGAATGATAATTAAATTATGCTAGATTATCGGTTAGGTAAAAAAGTAGAGAGTGATTCAACGTTTATCGACCACAATTACTAGGTAGGTACCAATAAGAAGGTATAATTGGGTGGCAAGGAGACCGACGCGCACTTGTTACCATAAAGGCTCGTGCACACTGGCGCGACGCGACAGCGTGACACAAAGACGCCGCGCGACGAGCGGCGCCTTTGTGTCGAGTTGTCTTAATGGATTCAGTACATGGTTCTGGATCCAAATTGCGTTGAAATTTCTCGTCTCCTAGTGGGTATCATGTGCTGAATGAAATTCATAGTTAGGTACAGTTTGCGAGTCAATGTTCGTGCCATCCAGTTCATGTTAAAAAAATTACCTTGATGTTTTGTTTTTAATCTTTACACTGCCAGGAGTGGATGATATCGTGTATGTGCTCTGTCTGCGGACCATAATCTGCTGGAAGTACATAAATTATTATAACTAGTTAAATGTAGGTAAGCAAAGAAAAATTCTGATGTTGAAATCCAACTCACGAAACTTCAACTCCAACTTCGTCCAAAGGAGTTTCGGCTAAAACAATTATAGGCATCCCACATGGTCTGCAGCGACACCAATATATAGGGTGGATGTTTGAGATGGGCTAATAAGGAGAGGTGCCTAAATCGTTGCCGCTACAAGAAAACGGTCTTAGGAGACTGACCTTAACATTACGAGAAATTTGATCTGCATTCACAGATCTTGAAACAAAATTACAGTCAGCAAGAAAATGGGCAGTTTTCACAAAAACTATTTTGGCGCCAATCGATCTTGTTGCTTATACTTATGGGTCAAAAAACTCTAACCTGTACCTACTAAAAAAGTCAGAAAGGGCAAAAAAAAAAAACACTTCGTGCGATGGATAGACTAGCCGAAAATAACCACGAAATTCGCGCACAGTTCGCGCGGTAATCGCTTTGACTAGACATAGAGCACACTGAAAGTTCTGCACTCCTGGCCGCTCGTCGCGTTACGAGCGGCGACTTTGTGTCACGCTGTCGCGTCGCGCCTGTCTGCGGGAGCCTTAAATGTTTGAATTTCGATTATTCTATTTTTTTAAACATGAGAAACTCATTCATTGATTAGAATATTTTTTGGCGGGAAGTCGCGTTCCATTGTTTTTATCACAAGTTGAATTACATCGTCCGTAGCAAAAATGGAATTAACGCGAAAAGATTTTTAGGGCGATGATTTTTTATGATTTTAAAATATCACTGTCGCCGCAAGACAAAACTGCCTGTCTTCAAAATGCTTTTGGGAGGGAAGCAACTCATTTGAGCAGCACCGTAAAGAGGCTCCCGCAAAGAGGCGCGACGCGACAGCCCGACATAAAAGGCGCCGCCCGCGCCCGTCGCGCGGCGCGCGCT
Organism: Griposia aprilina; assembly: GCA_916610205.1. NCBI lineage: Eukaryota > Metazoa > Arthropoda > Insecta > Lepidoptera > Noctuidae > Griposia > Griposia aprilina. Next base: position 4,562,455 of record OU744302.1, read on the forward strand.
GCCTTTGTGTCACGCTGTCGCGTCGCGCCAGTGTGCACGAGCCTAAGGCGTTGGAACGCAGAATTTGATCGTGGCCGTGTTTCTCTCCATGATGAAATTCGTGAAGGTCAGCCCTCAACTGCGATCACTGAGGAAAATGTGGCTACTGTCAGGCAACTAATTGAAGAAAACCAACGTATCACCTATGAGGATATTCGAGGACATTTGGGGACTGGTATGAGAGAATTCAAAAAATCTTATTTCTCCGCTGAATTCCTCATGAACTCACTCCAGAACAAAAATGGACTCGAGTTGATTGGTGTAAAAAAATGTTGTTCGCAAAATTCAAATTTTCTTACGTTTTTTGCAATTTGCATGTCAGTGTCAGGTTGTATGTTGATCTAAACATGATTTGCTGCCGTAAAAAATATGTATATATAGAATCATAATCACAAAAATCATCAATAAGTACATCTCTATAAGTTCATATTACCCTAATGAACGACTATTTCATGAAATCTTGACATTTGAGGCCAATACATTGCTGATTGTAATGATTATAATTCTGTAAAGCCACACTGACCTGCAAATTGCAAAAAACGTAAGAAAATTTTAATTTCACGGGCTACCTTGACGCATCCCCCTTAAAATACAATCACGGACGTTCGAATGCTGTGTATGACATTGTGACAGGAGATGAGCAACAGTCTTCTGTACGGGTGTTCGAAGGCGACAGCAAACCAACAAAATTGAGGCAGGCGAGAAGCGTAGGCAAAAACATGATTGCGTTTTTTTTTCTCCCAGACGGGTCCTGTCTGCACGATCCCAATTGAATAACAAAAGACAGTTAATGCTGAGTGGTAAACCACTATTTGTTTGCCCAATGTCTTTCAAAAAGTTAGGGAAAAATGACCAAGAAGTCGCATCATCATATTGCACCGTGACAATACTTCGGCGCTCACCGTGAACAAGACAAAGTCATTTTTGGCTTTAAAACTCGTGAGTCGTGACCCATGCCGCAAATAGGCCAGACCTAGCACCATGCGATTTCTTTATGTTCCCAAAAATCTAAGATTTTATGAGAAGTTTGACATTTACGGGGCCAGAAGAGGCCGTGATAGCTTTCAACAAGCACGTGAAAAACATGCCCTCAGACCAATGGTCCTCATGTTTTCAAAAATGGTTTAAATGAATGAAAAAGTGTTTAAAATGTAATGGAGAATACTTTGAAAAGCAGTAGCTATATTACATACTTTAAGTACATGTAAATTGTTTTATTTTTGAGTTACGCAAAACTTTCAGTGTGCCCCACGTACTAGGCATCTAGGTGATATGTAGTCATACCTTCTTATCTTTACTATCATCACCAGATGCATCACCGAGATCTCCCTTCTGCAAAGACCCAGGAGCAGGCAGAGGTTGTTCACTCTCCTTCTTAAGTGTCGTGAGGGTATCCAGAGATCGATACCGTGTAGGCGTATCGGTTTTGATCGGGAAGTCCCTGGAAATAGATAGGAAATTCGAATCCGCTCAATGTTTATAAAGTTTGTTACATTTAGCACGATGCTACCTGCCTATCTATAGTTATCATTCAAAACAAGTATTTTTTATTGGAATTAATTCCTCATGCACGAAATTAATCTAGCGGAGTATGAAAACTAAGAAATAGGTACAGTTCTGTTTGGTATACGTACTTTCGTATTTTATTAGATTCCAAAAACAACATTTTTCAAATAATGTGGCGCGTTGAATTTTCAACGCTCAGCTTACCGCCGAAAGTTGAAAATCGAACAGCGCGCTTTTATTTAGACATCCATTAACGTGTCGCTTGATAGTGAAAAGGGGAATTAGATTCACACCTACCGTTTCTCAGGAGTTTTCAGTTCAACCATGCTGGCGGACTTATTCTCTATAGCTTCCAGAATTATCTCAGCATCCGAATCATTGTGCTGCTTGATGCATCTGATTATCTCATGCAGCTCTTTTGAAAGACGTTCGCGGTGGCTCTTTGATAACGAGCCCAGTAATGAGCATCCAAATTCCTGAAATAGGAAATAGTTATCAAATTAATGAAAGGCGACTAACAAAAAGTCGCGGAAGCGCCGGGGAGGGGGACGCCCTAGAAGAACATTATATTGTGACTTTATTGGTGATATTCTGCAGATAGGTCGTAGTAATTACACAAGGCAAACAGGCGCGACGCGATAGCCCGACACAAAGGCGCCGCCCGTCGCGCGGTGCCTTTGTGTCACGCTGTCGCGTCGCGCCAGTGTGTACGAGCCTTTATTCACAACCGACGCGCGGCGTGCGTGTAGGTAGGTACCTATGTTCAATTTTGTTTAGAAACTTTCGTATTGAAATTAGTACCTTGTTATTTTAATATTTGCATGTCAACAGTGCCGGTTTTATCATCACAGGCGCACGGTGAGCTGAAAATCGGCTTTCATAGACTTTATATTTTTTTTACGAAAACTTTTTATGAAGCTAGTATGAAAAATGTAATTATCTTTTAAACGGAAAGGAAAACCGTAATATCCTTACAGGTGGTTATAGTACTAATTATCTATGTTTTTTTTGACATACTCCACATAACAGTTATCGCTAATTATTTTAAAAGATGTGCTAATGAAAATTTATAATCGTCAAAAACATTTCTTAGAACTCATAGCACACCTAATTAACAAATTAGCTTACCTAGTTAAAAAAGGTGAATGTAGGTAATCCATTGTTGCCCGATATTGCAAATCATTTAATCACCTATTCAGACTCATCAGAAGAATAAACAATTTTTTTATTTGATATTTTGCTTGTATGCAAAGTTTTAAAACTCATTTTAAAACATAGTTGTCTAAGTGTGGGTGTACTACGAGTATAAAGCTCTGCTTACTCCTTCGGGGATATAGGGGTGATGCTATTTTATGTTACGTGTTGTTAAGAGTCTGGGTTCCTCAACTTAAACACTCAAAGGAACCGTTTCATATGTAAAAAAAAATAAAAAATAAAATTGGAAAATCCAAAAGTGCACGCCTCATAATCTCATTCAATTCTATAAAAATATAAATAGATGTACAGTCTTGTAGTTTTCGTTTTTTATTAATTGTAATTAAACGACACTGAATTAATTAGCCATTTGCATTCAGTGACCTACAATTGTCGATTAGAATTAAAAAAATAAAAATAACTTATATAATGGATTTTTTCACAAGTGACACTGTTTCCGGGTTTCACACATGACGGACAGGAATTTTTTTTGACCTATTTTGGTGTTTTTTTCCAATTCTATTGCAGTAAATAAATTTTTAAAAAGTATGAAATTAATCTCCATTAAATTATCTCGACAATAGTATGCAAAATATCTTGATTCCGTGAACTAACAAGGCTATAATAATAAAAATAGCCGCCAAAATGAGGCGAAAAAAAATTTTCGATCGTAAAGTACTCTCTGATGCTTCGCATCATGAGTCGTGCAATAATTTGATGATTTAAAAAAAAAACAGAAGCGATAACTGTGTTGTCGAGTATGTCAAAAAATTATAAATAATTAGTAAATACATTTACTGCAAATAAATTACTTTGACTAGGTATGAACGTAAAGGAAGTAAAAGGAGTACCTACGTAAGGATCGTAGTCGTAGAAGCTGGCGTTTTGTAGTTTCTGCCTACCCCATAGGAAAAGGCGTGAGTTTATAGAGGTATGTTGCCTAATAATCATCAAATCAAATCAAAATATTTTATTTCACATAAACCTACATGAGCACTTATGAAACGTCAGAAGCTAGGTGCACGGTTCCAATTGGTTGTTTCCTATGGAGAAGAGCCGGCAAGAAACTCCACGGTTACCTATATAAAAATAAGGGGCTATTACAATGTTTTCAATGGGAGGACAGTGTAGGCCTAACAACAGGTAACAGGTATTCAACAAAATAGAAAAAGGTCTACAAAATTATGGTTGTGAAAGGGTAAAAGGGAACTGCTGGGTCTAGCGGAATAATAGTTTGACCATCACTAGAAAAGTTGGTAGGTAATTAGAATAGGTAGGTACAATTGCAATAATCAATGACTTCAGTATCATCATCGTACTACACTACTACATACATAAGTAGCTACGTATACAGGTAGGTATGTACTAGGCATAGACCAGGTACCTACTAATAGATATTTTACGCAAATTAATAGGTATTAGATGCATTGCATTGCATCCAAAAATAACACCGTTAAATTACTAGCTGCTGCCCGCGGCTTCGCCCAAATTAAAGTCGGAAATTATCCCACAGAAAGTAGAAGTAGCCTATGTTACACTTTATAATACCAGCTATCTGCTAGTGAAAGTCCCGTTAAAATCGGTCCAGCCGTTTCGGAGATTAGCCGGAACAAACAGACAGACAGAAAGACAGACAAAAAAAAAACTATTTTGTTGTAAGTATATACTTTATATGCATTTAGTAAAAAAACTTTTTTACAAATAAAAAACAAACCAACTTCCAACAAAAAAACAACCGACTTCCAAAAAAAACACTAAAAGACGTGAAAAATAACATTAATTTCGGAAGTCGGTGTCTGGTTTTGTATTTTCGTTTTTGGTCACCGACTTCCGAAATTAAAGTTATTTTTCACGTCTTTTAGTGTTTTTTTTGGAAGTCGGTTGTTTTTTTGTAAAAAAGTTTTTATTTTTCACTTTTTAGTTGCGGTACCTACCCCACACAAACACTTATACCACTACTTGGTGTGTAAATAACAGTGACAGGAAATTATTAACACATCATCCATATAAACTAAGTGGAAAAAATATGCAATATTAAAGATAACTCAAAAACTACTGGTCAGACCTTGATCAAATTTAAATGGGACCACATGTGAAGCACCACCTATCAATTAAAAAAAGAATCATCCAAATCGGTTCACCCAGACAAAAGTTATGAGCTAACACACATAAAAAAAAAAAAAAAAAAAAAAAAAATAACATACAGACGAATTGAGAACCTCCTCCTTTTTGTGAAGTCGGTTAAAAAAAACACTAAATAAGTGAAAAATAACTTTAATTTCGGAAGTCGGTGGCTTTGGTTTCGTATTTTCGTTTTTTGCCACCGACTTCCGAAATTAAAGTTTTTTTTCACTTTTTGTTATGGTACCTACCTCACACAAATTCGTATACGGTACCACTATTTGCTATGTAAATAACAGTGACAGGAAATTATTAAAACATCATCAATATAAACTAAGTGGAAGAAATACGCACTATTATGCTATTATGGCGCTACTGCTGAACATGAGGTCCTGGGTTCGATTCCCGGGTCGGGCAAAGTGTTATTGGGTTTTTCCATCTGGAATTTCTCGGTAGCAGCTCGGAGTCTGGATTTGTGCCCGTTTGATGGCAATAGACTCGCCCCGTATTACATGGGACTTAAACATAAGTGGCGAAATGTGGGTGTGCTATAGGTACACCTCTGCCTAACCCTTCGGGGAATACAGGGGTGATGTTATGTATGTGTATGTATGTTAATTTTTCTTATAACATTGCCAAAAAGCTATGCAGGGTGGCAAGGACATCGACGCGCATCCAAACTCAAAACTCAAACTCAGGCACTTTTTAACAGACTTCAAATAAAATCTTTTTTACAAAAAAACAACCGACTTCCAAAAAAATCACTAAAAGTTATTTTTCACGTCTTTTAGTGTTTTTTTGGAAGTCGGTTGTTTTTTTGTAAAAAAGATTTTATTTGAAGTCTGTTAAAAAGTGCCTGAGTTTGAGTTTTGAGTTTGGATGCGCGTCGATGTCCTTGCCACCCTGCATAGCTTTTTGGCAATGTTATAAGAAAAATTAACATACATACACATACATAACATCACCCCTGTATTCCACTACTTGGTGTGTAAGTAACAGTGACAGAAAATTATTAACACATCATCCATATAAACTAAGTGGAAAAAATATGCATTATTAAGGATAACTCAAAAACTACTGGTCAGACCTTGATCAAATTTAAATGGGACCCCATGTGAAGCACCACCTATCAAATAAAAATCCATATAAAAAGTTCTGACCTAAAACATATAAAAAAATAAATTAAAAAAAACATACAGACGAATTGAGAACCTCCTCCTTTTTGTGAAGTCTGTTAAAAAGGAGGAGGTTCTCAATTCGAATGTATGTTTTTTTTTTGTGTGTTAGCAGAACTTTTTTCAGCGTGAACCGATTTGGATGATTCTTTTTTTTATTTCCTTCCAGTGTATAGTCACGAAATTTAATTGTTAAGCAAATTGACACCTCAATTTGCCGGATTATAGCCAGTTCATACATCTGTCATTGTAATTTGAATATACGGACAACTTAATTTGGTTGTAAATTTGCTTGAAACAAAACTTGTCTTGAATTGCCTTTATAAACAAAAGAAAGAAAGAAAAAATATTTATTGGGACTCGCAGAGGATTACCACTAACTAAACTAAACACACGCTTATAGAAAAAAAAAAAATACAACAAAAGACATATGAAAATAACAACAAAGTCCTGTAGGAGGCCAAAAACCCAAAAGTATAGCTGTGTGTCGTTACAACGTACCTTATCCAGTTGTTTTCCGCCAGTAATGCCCGACACCTGCCAAATGCCACTGTTCTCCTGGTTGCTGGTAGTCGGACATGAACACGACACGCTCGGGCTTTCGAGCACCACGTGGAGACCAGATGACTGAAAAGATTATCTTGTAATTGTTTAACAGATTCAAGCAGTTTAAAATTGGTTGGATATTTGCAGAAAGGCAGCACAAAACGGGACTTTTCCGGATCCCTAGATATTAATAGCGTAACTACCTAACTAATCTATTAAAAATATGTTTGTGCGTTAGGACTTTTTCGGTATATTAACAAACACTAATATTACAAACTGCCAGACTCGAAAAAGTTACTAACTATAACTCATATCAATCAACTTTTGTTCAGTGCGGGAATTGAACCCACTACTTGTAGGTAGCCAATGCTGCATGCAGCCAATTGCTCAGCTAGAGTTCTGAAAAAGACTTTTCTATGATTGTGTTTCCATCATCGTTCTCGTGCCCATATCATTGGCGGATACATTGGCGGGGGGCATGGGGGCCATGTCCCCCCCCCCCCCCCACCCCCCAATAGACCCAGGAATTCTATACTTTGGACTCAACTTTTGGATTGAATTCAGCCGAAAGGTCATTCTCCATTCTACGCCGGTTAAAAACATGGCTCAATACGCGGACAGGGGAGGAACGGCTTTGCGGACTTGCACGCCTACACATCCACAGAGATGTCCCGGTTGATGTCGATAAAATTATAAATACATTTGCCAAAAGCGGCACAAGGCGCGTTAACTTTATTTTGTAAAAGTTCAAGCTAATAAAAACAATTTTTTTCTTTACTTGTGACTTTAACTCTAGCACCGAACCTTGTCAGAATGCCCCCCCCCCCCCCCCCCCCAATTAATTCCTGGATCCGCCCCTGGCCCTTATCCTGCCTATCTTACCTACTTACTTCTCTATAAATCGTCATCTACCGAGATGACGTCTAATAGTGTAATCACCCCAACACCCACCTTCTAGCCATATCATCTTTCACACAGTGATAGTGATAGTATAATAAGTTCAGATTTTAACTTTACAAGGTGTTCCCGCAAGCGCCTATAGAAATTCTTATAGTTTAATGTTGAGGCTACGTAGATTGTGGCTAATCGTACTACGAATCAACTACGTAGATGTGAATAATCTGTGATATAATTCAGAATAAATTTGCACGTTCACATCAAGCAACGTATTTTTTCATTATTCCCGTAATTATACCTGAATCAATCCCGCACACAAGGTATATCTGTTACTTTTCTTTTGGCCAAATACTTATTAAAATTGCATACAGGGACGTGAAAACTACTATAGTGACATTAATGTTGGATAAGAAGCCGCACCTATTGCAGCTATCATGCATGCACCAATAATTTCGACAAAAATAGAAATTCAACCAATCACACGTAAGTGCGTGCTATTAGCGATTAGATTTACTATCTCTTATTGGTACTTAATAAAAATTCTAATTAACTACCTCATTACATGCACGAGATGAGCTAAACAATTAAATGATTTTATTTCTGTAAGTAGGTTTGTACAAACACTTTTACACGTCAATCATATTTTTAAACTAGATGAGGTCGGCGTTTCCTATCTGACTACTCTGAGAAGAAAGGCCGAAATAGACTCAGAGGTCACAGTCTCTTTTAAAGTCCAGACATAATCTTGGTCAGATCATGTGAAGACCATGTAGATTGGTATCTGAAATGGTCTTTTGAGGAAAGAACCACACAGATTGAGTGGACCTGTCCAGTGAGTGCACGCATTTGTCAGTAATCGTGCAGCTCAACTCAGGAAGTCAGGACTTAAGGAGCTCAACGATTCGACGAACAATACCAAAGAAAGGACATTTGGGTAGGCCACATAAATTACTCAATCTGCCAGATCATGATCAAAATTAACTGCGAAAAAAAAACTACTACTAAAACATTATCTACTACTATTATTAATTTTTGAACTCAAATAACGTGACTTGGCCATACTGCAAACTTTTTTAAATAATTTTGAATAATTCTTAACATATAAATTACATTACATTGTAACATTTGTAACCAATTCATATCCTATACCATTCTTTTTACCGGAATTCCCCGCTTCAAAAGCGAATGAAATAATTATGTGAATAAGTAGGTATTTTAAAATGTACTCGTATCAACACGTCATCTTCATTGACTTGATATCGTTAGGTGCCTACTTAAAGCCATCAGTAGGTACTATGAGTAGTTATCTACATCGGAAATAAGTCATCAAGTTATTGATATCGACTCTCGCGCTTTTTTACCCTCTGTTGGGTCTTCTGTACTGATATAAGACCGCCCATTATGTCATACTATTTAAAAAATACATTTATATCTGTAATTCTTATGATATACCTATTTACTACATCATAAAGAGACAAATATATATTCCATTCTATTTATTCTATAATCCTTCTGCCCTTTTCAAGTTCATTTTATTTGAGATCAGAGCAGCATTTAGTTCTTTTTCCATACATCTTGATCAGCCATAATTTCATGTCTAGATTGTCTGACTATGTATCAATCGATCACACACACATCATAATTACCTAGCTACAATCCACCGTATGTCATAAGTCTTTCACAAATCGCCTCAAACTCAAACTCAAAGCATTTATTTCAAATAAAACAATTAGAGGCACTTTTGAATTGTCAAGGGGTCGGTCAGTCAGAAAGATGAAGCTAGTTGCCCATTCCAAAGCGTAGTAGGTACCTATGGAGAAGAACGGGCAAGAAACTCCATGGACACTCTTTTAAATTAAATATGGTTACAAAATATTGGTGTGGTCAAATTATGCATGTGAGAACGATGCAGAACGTTAAAAGCGTCCGTTATAAAAAGACAAAAACAATTCAAATATTAAATTAAATTAAAATAAGCCGTGGCAGCTAAGAAATGACCAGTCTCCACTGACGGCGCCCGTTCACGAACATGACGCATGGATCAGCACCATTCAGCTCAACCATTTTGAAGGGAACTTAATGATCCAACACACACGCCACCACCAGCGAGACATTAGAGTGAGCATGACATACTCTCAGTCGCTAGGGCACATTCAAGTCAATGAAAAAAAAACCTAGTAGGTACCTATATGGTAGCTTTATAGTAGGTACATAGTACTCACACATGTGCTATGCAATTATACAATACTAAAAGTAGTAAGGGCCTCTATTTCAAAGTAGTAAGGGCGGTTTTCGTAGTTTAAGTGTTATGGACTTATGGTATGTGTCAATGCGGTTGCCCAATTAATAAAACATGTAAGTAAATAAATACTTTGTTTTTACCTGACAATTAATAACAACAGTCCTGAGCGCGCCATCCTGGCTGATGTTGCCGTCGCTGGTGTCCAGAGATTTGATGCTAAAGCCCAGACATTGCAGCAGGGCACACAACTCCACCACATCAGTGTATGCTTCCTGAAAATAGTCATATACCTATAGGTACATCCTATATGACAGACTGAAGTCCCTAAGACGACCTACTGACCTAAGTAAGGGTGCACTTAAAAAGTAAAAAGTAAGTGCACTTTTAATTAATAGTTAAAAATAGTACATTTTGATACAAGTGGAGAAATTTTGTTATTGCATTCGAGGCGGAATACACACAGCCGTAGGCGAGGGTGTTATGGAGCCGAGAACTGCAATAACTAATGTCCACGTGTATCAAACGACGTTTTTCAATACACTTTTGAAAAAATAAAAGAACGAAAAATATGCTTGTATGCGGTCCCCCGACTCGACGTCGCTTGAATCACAATATATTACTATATAGGTAAGTATTTAAATTTTAAAGTTTAAGGGCCAGGCCTAGATTTTTTTAAAACTATTTATAGATTATTGAGTCGGGGGCTTTTTAAATTTTAATTTTTCATTTTTAAAATTAGGTACAAAAGAAGTTATCTAGTTACATCAATAAATAAAAAAATACTGATCAAAAACGAATCCAAAAATGACATATCTGCTATATTTTTTTTCATGAATGTACAAGTGTGCTGGATATCCTGCCTGCAGCATCAGACCAAGAATTCCATAATCTTGCATAGTTACGTAGCATACGTAGTATAGCGTGTTTCAAATTTTAGGTCACACATGTTTTAAAGTAAAGTAAATACCCATTATGCGTCTAAGATCCGAACCGCAGCTAACAAGAGCTGATGACCTTGAAACGACTGAACCGATTTTGATGAAAAATTCATTTTTAAAATAAACATTTAAGAAACACCAAAATGCTCGATGTTGCCGAGACATCCTAATTAACCACGTTTGCCAAGCCCTGCTGGTCAGATAAGATAGGCCAGTTTATCCTACTATTGTTTAAATTAAAGCTTCTCGAAATTAGAGACAGCCTAAAAAATGATTTAAAAGATTAATTTTAATACAAATACCTAATTACGATTTGAAAATAAGTATAGTTTCTACAACATTGAAATTACTTACATTATCAGTCACGATCTGCGACATTTGGACTATAATAAACGAACTACTGCAACAACAAACTACTTAATTACTGATCCGCGCGAAATACTTATTTCTCTTAATTTGAGATCTCTTTGTCTTCCCTTATTTCTCAGTTACAATACAATTACTCTCCGCTAGGATTAATGGTGTCCTGTGATCCAACTGTCGTGCTACTACTTAGAAAGTAAAAATACTCTGTTTGCTACCGCCAATAGCATTTGAGTATTTCTCATTAAAAATGACGAGTAACTTTATTTAATTCAACTACCCTCCTAATGTGTTAATTTTTATGGTGCATTTGTGAAGCAAGTTACGTCTGACTCGGGCTTTGCAGCAACAGTGATAAATATTGTTACGATGTATTTTAGCACCTAAAGAAATATATATACCTATATGAATAACGTTTTTACGCGTATCTTTATTGATCCCAAACTGTTGATTAGTAAGACATAATTAGTTTATTTGTCCTATTATATATGTATAGGCCGAACGGTTCTTAAGTCTTCAGTCTTACTAAAAAACATGTTTTGTTTAAATATTAATTAGGTACTAGGTAACCAACCTGCTTGTAGTAAGGGCGTATCCAGTGAGTAAAATAAATTGAATCGTTTGAATGAACTGGCCTGAATACATATCTATCAAGACATTTCTTCAATGATGAACGCTGAAGAAGTACCTACCATAAGTTCAGCAGCAGTCCCGTAACTATAACTACTAAGGTTCAAAATGTCCATTTCAACCGCGCGGCCAACTCATTAAATTTGATGAAATTTTGCCAGGAATTCGTGATAATTTGTTACTATACACAACTGTTTTACTGAATTTGTTGCAAAAAATAACCAAGATGCTATGACCAAAAATAGCTGGCCGCTAGAACCGCCACTTGCCGTGTCATCGTAACAAACTTGCTGTGGTATTTCAGACAGAAATCGACAAATACAAATAAACAAAGTTATAAAAACTATTCAAAAAGACAAAAAATAATTATAAATCTCACTAAACGTGCTCAAAACAATTACAAAATTAACACATCCACTAATAGATCTAAAACAACATGGCGAATTACTAATAATAATAAACTAACTATACGCAGGGAGTCAATAGATAAAATAAAAATTAACCATCACCATACCACTAATCCTACAGAAATAGCAAATTCGTTTAATAATTATTTCATAAAGAAAGTCAAACCTATTTCAGGTGCTGGAAAAAAACCAACATGAATCCAACCTAAAAACAAACTCAATGTTTCTATCACCAAGTTTACCTTATCACATTCAGAAGATTATCAAAAATCTTAAAAACACGAACAGTGTGGGTTACGACGGCATTGCAACAAAAATAATCAAAACAGTAAATGAAGAAATCTCTCATCACTTAAGCCATAATCATAAATCTCTGTATAATGTCTGGGACGTTTCCGCGAGATCTCAAACTGACCATTAAAACCAACCATTTTTTTATTTATTTAAAAAAGGAAATAAATTATTAATGGAAAACTACAGGCCCATAGCGTTAATTTCTATTTTGTCAAAAAAAAATGAAAAGTACTTTTACAATGAAATCAATACTTACCTTGACAATCATAAGATTATAATTATGTTAGGAACAAAAGGGCTTCCGAAAAAGTAAGAATATAAACATGGCGGTTTATGATGTTATACTCGTACTCAATGTTTCCCGACATGTTCACAAATGTTTACCTGTTTGTTCTATCTTTTGCGACATGTCACAAGCATTCGATTATTTTGATCACAATATTTTGTTATACAAACAGGAAGCTTATGGTATAAGGGGTAACGTATTGGAATTGATTAGATCATATTTAAGAGTGCGTTACCCAGGCAAAATGTTTTGCTTTAGAGAGATGAGACTTAAACAAATAATTAGTGTATCATGAGGAGCAATTTGTTTACTAATAGCAAAATTTGTTTGAATTGTAGTTTTTAAGTTATTTAAGAAAAACAAATTTTGCTGGAGTAACGTTTGAAACGTTACCCAGGCAAAATCGTCTTTCAAAAATTAGTTTCAGCACGGAACCAAATACATGAATAGATAGCTTTTGTTGAGTAGTAAATGTTTATAAATAGCAAAATTTGTGTGTGGTATAGTTCTTTAGTTATTTAAGATTTTGCTGCGGTAACGTTTTGGGATTTCCCAGATCTCGAAAACGGCTCAACGCAGAAGTTTGAAAAAAATACCAATAAAAGACCTTAATTTGTTTAAATTTGTTTAATCATTAGTTTTTGATTTGGTTGACGTAAACCAATGTAATTAAATGGTTTCAAAAATCAGAAGAAGCGGGTTTACATGTAAACCAATACACTTATAACCAAATAAACAGCTGTAAAAAATACCCGTGGTTCGACGCTTGTTTACAGCAGACATTTTAGATTTCATACTTTACACGTTAAGAAGATAAAAACAAATTTGATTTATTTTAGACTGGTCGTACTTTAGCGATCGAATACGCAGTTCCCATAACATTAAGAAACATGGCATACTTTAAACAAATTAAAATGATTCATGAAAATTCTTTCCTGTTAATTTCAGCCTTGAATTACGGCTCTAATGAAAGTTATCTCAAAAACAAGAATATGTCAGCAATTCTCTAATAAGCCGACCAAATTGAAAAGGTCACGTAAAAGCGACTGCACCGTACGTACGGGTAATCTTCGCAAATTAGCAGCTTGGTAACCGATGTTTTGTACAGTTAAGCAGAAAAACGTTATTCGTGAAGCCGATTTTTTAATATTTTTTAAGTGCAGTACCATATTACACAATTTTTACTAGTTAATAAAAGTGTAATATCATAGTGTATAATTTATAGTGTGATTTAAAACAATACAAACATATATACATGTAGCTATATTTTTAGTACTTAACTTGTTGTTTCTGTTAAACCAAATGTTTTATTTTGATACCACAACGCAAAGCCACGCTAAAAACGTTTTAACGTTCTTGATGCTAGTCAGAGCAGCGCGCATCGCTGTGTGCAATGCAACGCAACAGCTATATGCCTTGTCTTACTTACTCTTTAGCTGTGAGTAGTTGAGTACGCTCTATCTATGGGTACGCTAGCTCCGACCGAACCAATGAAACAATCAGTCGTGAACCAAGTGTTTTGGAGAGAAGTGCTTGTGGTTTATGTGTGTGTGTACGACGACGTCTTTGAACGATGTGAGTATTAAATGTTTTTATTTTACAGTACAGTTGTGTTTCAGTATAAAATAGTCATTCAGCGTATATTAATGTACGCTTTTTGGTGTGAATCAGAATAAAGAAAACTCGTCAAATGTGACCCAAAACACAATTAGCCCCGGCACAAAAAAAAACTTTGCCATTTTCTTCATTACAATTAGGAAAATATAGTATATAGTTTTTTTATCATTTCAATGGCTATCATGGAAATATTGAACCAGAATATCGCGCAAAATATGAAATATTATTGTTTTACGACAGACTCATCTCTTTATTGCTTAAAACTGTGTGTGTGATTATTGGCTAAAATAACAACGTGGCGGTCTCAGTGGTAGGCTTTAACTTTTAATTATTCTATACCTACGCCATGCTAGGCAATCGCGTTGTGATATTGCTCTTAGACTTAACGTAAACAAAACAAAAAGGATACAGTTTTTATACGTTTAAGCTATACTGTCATAAAGTTTCAAGCGCTTTAACGAATCTAGTATTATTCTCAATTATATTGAAGTGTGTTTGACAAGTCCGGTGAGTATTCGGTAATGATAGTTTATGAAACTTGTATAATGAGGGGTATTATACACGAGTGTTACAATACCTAGTTAGATATGTGCTGTTTCATACACGGTACTTTATATACACATTAATTGCAATCAGATCACACGAAATTCAGTATACGTACAACAAAGCGTAGGAATGGCGCCACGCCTAACAAAACCCAGCTCATCACTGCGCAAGCGCTTAAGCGGTTTATCTTTAGCCATCTTGGATTTTTTACGGCATTTATCGCATATTGGTAATTGGCGATCCCAACCTTAAAAACGACACCCTTTTTAATCTGCTAAAATGTCCTTTCGCGCAATATCTTGAGAAGACTGAAGGTACTGTACACCTACAGTCTTTTTACTGAAGTGTGCATTCGCAAATGTCTTTATGCGCAAGTATCCATTCGTGCGAATGTCTTTCTGCGCAAATGGCGAGACAAGTGTACTAGATTTTTAAAATGATAGGTAATGAAAATATTAATGTAAATGTGATGTGTGCCTTGCTTTTTTTTCAGGTAGTTGCACTTCATGGCTTCGGGAGCAGAATGTGCAAGCCTCAACTCACACCGTTGTTCATGTCAGTTCATTTTATATTCGGAAAATCACACATACCAGTGAAGTACCAGCAGGTACAATAAAATGGCAGGCCGAAAAGTAAAAGTGCCCCTTGACGACCTAAGAGTTGTGTTCTCCAAATATAAAGATATATTTAATGTTTCTATTCCCCCAATCTCAAATGAAGTTTATGACCACATACAACAAGAACTGCGTATTCAGTTTAATCACGAAGTCAGCAAAGCAGCCCTGCAAATATCTGCGAAGAGAAATAAAGTTTTATTTTTTAATTCTCGCGGAGATTGTGAAGATAATCGAACACAATTGCATGCAGTTGTAGAAGCTCCTTCTGATTTAACAGTTTCTTTTGAAATGAGTAAATATGACTACTATAAAATTGCGCCTATTGAATCCCACCATCTCGCACAAAATAAGTGGACCAACGAAATGCAAGATCATATATTTTTTAAAACCGATTTAGAATGCACATTCTCGTTTAAAAACAATTACGTGCCTACTGATCTCAAAAATAACGACATCACATGTACAGGAAGTTGTACGCAATGCAAAGCTAGTCTGTTCTTGACAATATCCCCCGAAACAGCTGATAATTCTTATAAAGTAACGCTTATTCTTACAAATTTGAAAAAAGGCTTTCGGCATGACCCTCGAATTAAAAATAAATTAACTTCACACCGGGTTAATCTGCACAAAGAAAAACTTAAAAACATTAAGGCTTTAAGGGTACGAAATTCAACGGCCGATGAAGTTATGAGCATGGATAATCCAAAAGAACCGCCAACTTTGCCTAAATTATTAAATTTGAGGAAATACCGGCATGAAGCTAGAAGCGCTCTTCAGTTTGATAAAAATATTATTTTATCACTGTATGCCATGACTTGTAGCCCACCGTATGACAGTTTCATAAAAAAAATGTCTCTTGTTCCATTTATATTGCATTTTTGGACTACTGAGCAAAGTATATATTACGATGACATCTTGGAAGACAAATATAAAATCCTGTCTATTGATGCCACTGGATCTTTATTTAAACCAATAAAGCCACCCGAAGCAAACGATTTTTTAAAATATAAAAATCCCAAACATGTTTTCTTATATGCCATCGTAGCATATACCTTGGGTGCTAGTGTTCCAATTTGTTATATGTGCTCTGACTCACACACAACAGAAACAATAGCCACATGGCTAAGCACATGGTTAAACAGAAGAGTCCTTCCAAATGAAATAATTTGTGATGATTCTTCTGCTTTAATAGCGGCCATAACGAAAACTTTTTTGAAAACGGACTTGAATAACTATTTAAGACAATGTTTTGCAATAGTTGAGGAAAAAAAAGGCAAGATACCTGCTTGTTACATCAGACTTGATAAGTCTCATTTTTAAAAAAAACTGTATACACAAAGTTGTTTTGACAAGACTTCTGAAACATGCAAATATTTTTATATCAATTGCATCAAATTGATACTACAATCACGAAGCTATGACGAAGTAAAACTAATTATTAAAGATGTAATCACACTTTCTCTTCATGAATATATAAGTACCGATCTTGATTATACGGCATCGAAATGTGAACAAGCATTGAAACGATTGAGCGACCAAATAAAAACATATCTAAGACACACAGACGAAATTGAAAAGAATGAAAGAGAGGACAGTTCCGAAGAAATATATTTTGTAACAGAAGATGAAGAGAGTGAGCAACACGGTGGCCCTATGCCTTTGATAAAATATTATGATGACATTATGAATACAGAACTATTATATTTACAGTTAATTGAATCTACACCAATGAAAAATGCTTTTTTTTTGCCGGAAATTAACAACACTCTTAAAAGACTTTTGAAAAAATTACCTTTGTGGGGCAATATTATGACTGATTATTTTCCTGGAGCCAAAGACTATGCCAGCAGCTCAAATGTAGAAAATCATTTTAAGGACATCAAAACTATATATTTTGAGACCAAAGTTGAACGCGTCCGGTTAGACGAATTTCTTATACAACATTATAGTTTTATTAACGGAACCATAAAATTAAGCTCTAGTCAAATTTTACACGAGAATACTAAGAACAAAGAAGAACAGGCCTTAAAACTAAGAAACAAAAAGGAAAAACGCAAAACAAATTATGAGTATTTCTCACGAAAAATAGTAAAAATTAGAGACAAACACGAACAAAAACGAGATTCATTCTCAGCAGAGTTAATTATATCTGATTCTGCACCGAAGTCAGTTGAAAAAGAAGAAGAAGAAGAGAACCTAACTGATACGTCAGATTTTGATATTCAATCAATTTTTCAAAATAAACCTATAGAAGTTGAAAACTGGCGGGGACTTACCATACCCACTCCTAAATCAAAAAAAGCTACCTCCATATACATATTACAGAATGGTAACGTCGCATATTCTTATGTACACCAAAACAGGGTACTTATAACAAACACTTGTGCTTTTGATTCCCTCGCGCAAGCATTCGGTGTAGCTTATCAAGACAGGCCTGCTTTCAGAGAAAAGTTAAATAGTGCTAGCGATGGTTTAACAACATTCATAAAAGTATTATCTAATACGAGAAAAACTTGCAAAAGATTATATGAACTTCGTGACAAACTATTGATTGACCTTTTTGATAAAACAAAGTCACAGCAAAATATTATCAGTTGTGAATGTAATATAACAATGATTTTAGAACAGGTATTCATGAGCAACATATACTTTTCTGCCACCAGACAGAGGTGTTGCTCAAATGACACATGCTCAAATGCATTACAACCAAAGAAAATTGATTGTAAATATATATCTTTAAATATAAATATTATAACACAAAAGGGTATTGACTTCTTGGAAGAATCTGCCACATCGTGTATTAATAATGATAATGTTTCACTGTGTCCTGTATGCGAGACAGGAAATGTATATTTTACATATGAATTAAAACCATTACTTTTCTTCGAACTACATGACATGTCTGTTAACCTGAATGATATACCCATTAATATAGAGTTAAATGGCCAACAGTATATGATTTTGGCAGTAATTGATTTTGACCCACCATCAAGTTCCACATTGATTGGACATTACAGAGCATACTGTTACAGAACGAAAACTCAACAATATGAATGTTACGATGATCTGTACTGTAAACTACAGAAATGCAAAAACTCCATAATGCCACATTTGATTATATATTCATTAGTGTAGGTAATTAAAACGTTAGAGACTGGAAGCATAAAACACATAATTTTATACGGTCCCAATGACCACACAAATTTTATTGAATTAGGTACGAATCTGTGATTATGAGTGATATTAGTAGTTATTAATGATAAAAACTGTACTGTTTCCTATATTTTTAAATAGGTACATAAGTGTAAAAGTTGTTTATTTTTTATATAATTGTTGGAAGATTTTTATTATATTGTTGTTTTCTCATTTAAAAGTTTTGTGATTATATACATTTTTTATAGAATATGCTCGAAACCGTCCCTCATAAGGGCAAGAAATATAGGCAAGCCGATAATACATATTTTGTAAAAAAAAACATTAAATGTGCTTTGCACATTACACACACAACGCCGACTCAATTCCAACTCAAGTCACACTGTGGTATTGAAATATGAGCTTTATGTCGTGTTACTTAGAGTGGATATTTCAACATTAAGTTAAAAGAAGGTTACGACGCTTTGACAATGATTGGTTCACGGGTTATCCACCTGTGGCAGTCACATGTAATGTTAAAATATTCACTCTAAGTAACACGTAACAAAACTCATATTAAAATGCCATACTGTGAGTCGAGGTGAAATGGAGTCCACCTATCAACCTACGTTATTAGTACCTCCTAAGGAAAATTGTACAAACTATTAATGTATCCAAATATTAAAATTAAGTAAGTAGGTTATAACTTATCTGTGATTTTTCTCTAAAAATGTTGATGCTAAGGCAAAGCAATACATATAATTTGTATGAGACTGATTTTTTAAATAAAAATAATGAATCTTAACCATTTTATTATTTTAACTAACCTGACCAGAAAACTTTTGTATTCAACTGTACTAACAAAACATCTATATTATCCTGTTCATTTCAGATGGTTGCGCTTATGTATGGTGCGGTCGCTTTTATGTGACCTTTTCAATTTGGTCGGCTCATTAGAGAATTGCTGACATAATCTTGTTTTTGAGATAACTTTCATTAGAGCCGTAATTCAAAGCTGCAATTAACAGGAAGGAATTTTCAGGAATCATTTTAATTTGTTTAAAGTATGCCATGTTTCTTAATGTTATGGGAACTGCGTATTTGATCGCTAAAGTACGACCAGTCTAAAATAAATCAAATTTGTTTTTATCTTCTTAATGTGTAAAGTATGAAATCTAATATTTCTGATGTAAACAAGCGTCGAACCACGGGTATTTTTTACAGCTGTTTATTTGGTTATAAGTGTATTGGTTTACTTGCAAACCCGTTTCTTCTGATTTTTGAAACCATTTAATTACATTGGTTTACGTCAACCAAATCAAAAACTAATGATTAAACAAATTTAAACAAATTGAGGTCTTTTATTGGTATTTTTTTCAAACTTCTGCGTTGAGCCGTTTTCGAGATCTGGGAAATCCCAAAACGTTACCGCAGCAAAATCTTAAATAACTAAAGAACTATACCACACACAAATTTTGCTATTTATAAACATTTACTACGCAACAAAAGCTATCTATTCATGTATTTGGTTCCGTGCTGAAACTAATTTTTGAAAGACTATTTTGCCTGGGTAACGTTTCAAACGTTACTCCAGCAAAATTTGTTTTTCTCAAATAACTTAAAAACTACAATTCAAACAAATTTTGCTATTAGTAAACAAATTGCTCCTCATGATACACTAATTATTTGTTTAAGTCTCATCTCTCTAAAGCAAAACATTTTGCCTGGGTAACGCACTCCATATTTAACAGACCGTCAACAAATAACCGAAATCTCAAAATTCAATACTAGAACTAGTAGTGATCAAATTTTCTCCTCCAATAATCAGTTTCATACTACTCTTATTCAGTGAATATATCCTAAAATATGAATTTCACCGTTATTTTCGCCATATTAATCCAAACTAGGTTACGTTACCTGTCGATTAGTACTATAACTAAGCTTGAACTTGCTATAATAACGAAATAAACGCCATTGTATTTTAGACATATTGCCGTCCGAGCGGCCAACAAAAATCGACTAACAAATTATTAAGCGTATTTTCTAGTTTTTTCTTGTTTATTCACTGCAAGTCTGCAACAAATTAGCAACTAACTGTCCAGACACATAAGCCTCTAATATTAATTTGATCTTTATGGTGAGATACCTACCTACCTACCCATAACCAGAGAGGTAATTAGGTAATACATTATGGGTTTCATTTTGACAGTTCAACAACATTCATTGCGCTCTAACGTTGTTGAGCAGACAATCTTTTTAGACAAGCTATGGATTAGCAATAGGCTTGAAAATGATTCAGATTGTGATAGATAGTTTGTTACGTAATTAGTGTGCTGGAAAGTAAATAAAGCATAACTTTCTGTTTATTAACATTTTGACGTTTTTTATTTTTGCAAAAAATTTAACAATTTCTTTTGATGCATGATTTGTCTATCTGCATTATTTAGTTTCTGTGTAATCACAGGCGATGACTAAAGCAAGTGGCGGTTCTAGCGGCCAACTATTTTTGGTCATAGCGTTTTAGTTTTTTTTTGTGTATAGTAACAAATTACCACTAATTCCTGGCAGTTTCAACAAATTTTATGAGTTGGCCGCGCGGTTAAAATGTACATCATTATTTTGGCGAGAAGATTTCAGGATAACATAATTGTAATGCTAAAAAGATAGCGCGGTCTGATGGACCTCGCTTGTCCAAAGTTTATAGAGCTTTCCTAACTCATGAAAAATATTTAGCTAATACTATGAATGGTCAAAAGAAAAATTAAACCAAACCAATTCAAGGTGGGGTGCTAAAATTACTGAGTGAGCGAGCACAATAATTTTCTTCTTTCTTCTCATTCTTTAACTTTACTACCTATGTCGACAAAGTAACTCGTATTTCTGTACTTAAAATGTATTATTTTTTGGAGTTATACATTATTCATTGAAAAATAACGATTCATTATTTTACATACCTACTAGATTGAACTAGATATGGGAGACACTTCTTGCCTGTCTGGCCCCTGTGCCCTCCTTGAAATAAATCCTGCATCCGCCCTTACTTGTAAGCATTCGTATCTATTTGTAATGGTTCATATCAATTTGCCGATTGACACAATTTTAGTAATAAGGAAAGGTTGTATTGATAAATAAGTAGGTATTTTACAATAAATTTTATTAGAAATTATTCAAATACAATATCTAAGTTATTTTTAAGGAACAGCATTCATTACACACATTATCCGTATTGAAATAACCGTATTATTCAGATTAATCCGCGTACATAATGAATGCAATCCACCAGTATCTAAGTGCCTTAATCATTAGAAAGACAAACAATGTTAACAAACAATCTTTACAATGAAAAATGCACCCAGATTACATACACATAAGGCATTTAGTTGTAAGTCATGTAGCGTGGAGTTGCGGAGAATTTGGCGTAAGACTTTATGACTTTGTTGACTGCTTCTAAGAAGTCTTTTTCAGTTGCCACCTTACGCCGAGCGCGAATCGCGAACATACCCGCTTCCGTGCATACAGACCTGAGAAAAAAGATAGTGTTAAAGATTTCCAAGTGTATAAACCCAGGTTCGCACGGGCGTGTTCTACTCAATAGATTTTCAACGCACTGCTTAGCGCCGAGAGTTGAATATCCAACAGTGTGTTATCTTGACGCGCTGGGATGCGCTCTGTTGGATTCTCAATGCTCGGCTCAACACCGAGAGTTGAAAATCCAGTACGCGATAAATTTTATGTCCGTGCGAACGTAGGCGAACAGTCCTGGGGGCCAATTCTACTAATTTAGATTTTGTATGGAAAATCTGTCAAAAACTCACAATGCAAAGAACATTGTGACGTTTGTAAATTAGTAGACTTGGCCCCCAGCTGTCTGCCCAGTTTCTATTCAACAGTTCAATTACTATACATTGTTGTTATTTTAGTTAGTGACTTGACGTGACATCAATCAAGAGAGAATTATAAAAGTTATTAATTTTTTTAATTTTCATATCTGTTTTTTCTATGTTTATCTAGGCTTTTGACATAAGTATTCACATGTATATGTTATTGTAATGTGCGTTTTATTTGTGCGAAATAATAAATTTTTCAATCTTTATCTGTTTCTATGTATAGTAATAAAAATAATAAAGTTTTGTAGCGAGGCTTTTTGAAGTCAACCACAAAAATATTGGGCACATGATGACTCTGTGGTTTTATCATATTGGTTCCTATGATGTATATTTATTTCAAATTGGTTATTCTACAACTTTTACAATATTTAACACAACTAACTATTTACACTAGGTACTCAATTAAATGACTAAATAACTATACAAATAAATACTAAAACAAAAGGACACTTAGGTGTCGAAGTAGTCGTCAATTTATGATAAAATCTTCACAGATTCATGTTGTGCTAAATATTTTTGTGGTGGACTTCAAAACCTTGAAAAATTATACATACCTAATTTCAGCGCCAGTAGAATTAGGGCACAGTCTAGCCAGCAAGTCGAACCTGATGTCCCTCTCAACACTCATGGACCTGGCGTGGATTCTGAAGATGTGTGCGCGACCTTCAAGGTCAGGTAGACCGAACTCCACCTTTCGGTCCAAACGACCGGGACGCATGAGGGCAGGGTCTAGCGTGTCTGGTCTGTTAGTGGCCATCAGGACCTGGAAAAGAACATTATTTTATTTATAGATGTACAATATGTTTATAGGTTACAGCAAAAATTGGACTGATAAATGTCAGTATAGGAAATAATTTATCCAAATACAGCACTTCTTGAAGATCAAAAGTTACAAAAGTATTTCCACTTCAACATGTCGGCGAAATTGTGTGAAAATTATCTCAAACATGAAAAAAAAAAACAGGACACGGGCGGTGATATGAACGACACATCAAGCTTTAGAAAGAGACACACGGGTACAGAATTTATGTCTCACGAAGCGACGCGCGCTCTACTTGTGGTAACCAAGTGTACAAACACGCTGTCAATGTGTGCGTTAAGACGAGTAGCGTCAGCGCATAACACACGCACAAACTTTCGACTTCGCCATTGTCAAACTCAAACACAAAGCATTTATTTCAATTAAACCATTTAGAGGCACTTTGAATTGTCAAGGAGTCGGTCAGTCAGAAATATGAAGCTAGTTACCCATTCCAAAGCGTAGTAGGTACCAGTGTCGTACCTAGGGGGCAAGCCGAAATACCTATATTAAAAAAAAAACAGGTATCTCATTATTCTTATCAATTCTTGCGACATGATTGAGGTAGTTAATTTACAAATTTGCATGAGGTGTAGTTTGTTTGTTTTTTGTTGATAGGTTCACATTTAATAGAAAGCCGGGCTTTCCGGCTTGTATGGAAGGAACGCCACTGGTAGGTACCTATGGAGAAGAACGGGCAAGAAACTCCATGGACATACTTGTCTCGGACCGCATGGTACCGAGAATACCTGCGCGTACACACACATTCACTGCGTGTTTGTACACTTGATAACCACAAGTAAAGCGCGCGTCGCATCGTGACTTAAAAATACTGTAACAGTGACAGAGACGCTTCTCTACAACTCTCGAAGTGCTATATTTACGGGTGCGCACTATGCATACCTTGATGTTACCACGGGGGTCGAAACCGTCGAGCTGGTTGATCAGCTCCAACATAGTTCTCTGGACTTCATTGTCACCGCCAGCGCCGTCGTCGAATCTAATGAAACATTTAAATAATTAATACAATGAAGTAAAAAAGTAATGTGTACTAGCGTACATGAAATAGAAGTGCAAACTCAGAGCATTTATTTCAAATAAACCAATTATAGGCACTTTTCAATTGCCAAGAAGTTGGTCAGTCAAAAAGGTGAAGCAAGTTGCCTATTTCAAAGCTTAGTAGGTTCCAATGAGAAGAACGACATGAAACTACATGGCCACACTTTTAAACCAAGATATTGGATACATCATTCATATAAAAAATACACATATATAAGAGAACGACGTAGAAAGAAACGAACGTTAAAAGCGTGCATAGTAAAAAATATTATTGGATTCAAATAACTTGTTGAGCCAAGTATTTTTGTCAGAAATGTATTCACATACACACATACATACATAAACTCACGCCTTCTTCCCATGGGGGTAGGCAGAAACTACAGAACGCCACCTGCTACGATCCTTACATACTCCTTTTGCCTCGTTTACGTTCATACATCTGGTCATACACGCACGCTGGGTGTGAGTTCTACGCACCTGACCTTTCTGAAGAACATCACCAATAAGGTCACTATATGTCTGCCTAGGGATGTAATCACCCAACTTATAATATTCTTGCCTGCATAGTGTGCATATTGAACAAGATTTAAATTTCCTCTCAGTCATGCAGATTCGCAGCTTGCTCTTTCAGTATCAACAAACAACTCAAAAAACAAAAGTAAAGGTTTATAAAGAACATCTCACCTGGCGCCACCAATAGCGTCAATTTCATCAAAGAAGATAAGACAGGCCTTCTTGCTACGCGCCATCTCGAACAGTTCTCGCACCATTCTGGCGCCCTCACCCACGTACTTCTGGACCAGCTCGGAACCTAAGAACGAAGGCATATTTCAAAGAAAGACAGATAAATGCTGCTCAGTTTTTTTTGTTTTTGGATGGCAAACTAATCAACGGTTGTCTGTTGTGGGTGTGGTATTTCTAAACTAATATTATAAAGAGAAAAGATTTGAATTTTTGTATGTTTGTTTGTTATGGTTTCACGCCAAAACGGCTGAACGAATTTGGATGAAATTTGGTATACAGATAGTTTATAACCTGAATTAACAGATAGTATACTTTTATCCCGGTAGTACGTAACCGTGGGATAATTTCCGACCTCCATGCGGGCGAAAGCTAGTCTAGCCTCTATAAATTGTGTTTTATTTGTGTACAGCTTTTGTTGGAGGTCCTCAATAAATAAATAAATAAGTTTCTTCACAAAGAAAGTAAACTGCTGGACATAGGCCACCACAAAAAATCACCACGAAGCCGGTACTGCGTTACCTGCATCCAGTGGATATCCGCTACCTTCACTAATTCGTCAGAAGACGTCGTCAGTAAAATATAACTAACATGCAGCTCATATGAGTCCCGGTAAAATTATCTGGCGGATAATGCCACACAAACTTCTTTTTCAATAGGCAGTTATGCAGCATAGCTATTCACAAACATTCGATACGATCACTTAACTTGCCTGGCCTCCGACAGCAAATAGCTGTCGTCTTTTAGATTTAAATCTGTAAAAAATATCGGGTTTTGGATTTGTGAACAGCGTTTAGATGACTCGCCGTAAGCGTATCGAATGGTTGTGAATAACAATGCAGGTCCTAATTATTATAGAAAAAAAAACATGAACTTACAAATATATATGTTCTGATAAAAATAGCTTTGTCATATACTTAATGTGACAAAGTAGAACACAGTTGCAGATCATAGCTTTACTGTAGGGGAGGCGTATCAGAAAACTGCCTAAATTTATGGACAGACTTCTTTCTTAACTCCCCATATAAAGACATAACTAGATAAACCGACATCGTCATTGCTGTACCAATTTTGACAAAAACTCTCAGTATAAATAAAAAAGAACCTTTGTTTATCTTATACTAGCTTCTGCCCGCGGCTTCGCCCGCGTGGATGTCGGAAATTATCCCACGGGAATGTGCTACCGGGATAAAAGTAGTAGCCTATGTTCTTCCCCAGGATGCCATCTATCTCCTTGCCAATTGTTATCGAAATCCGTTCAGTAGTTTAGGCGTGAAAGGTAACATACCTAGACAGAGTTACTTTCAAATTTATAATATTAGTATGGATTTTTGTTGCCATATTTTTTGGTTGCCATGATGGTAAATCAAATCAAATATATTTATTTCGGATTAAAAAAAATACAAGTTGCGATTGATAAATCATGATCCATCAATTTCCATTGTCGCATCTTTGTGCAGTACGTTTTGGTTTAATTATCCTTCTTATTATTATAAACTAGCTGTCCTGTCCTGTCCTTATTAAATAAGAATAATTATTGTACCCACTGAGATTTTACAAACTTTTTTTTTTTTTATAGGAAACATAGGATTAAGTATGTTCATAGCATAGAAGTAGAATAATGTGGGTGTATGGAAATTAAACATAAGATAAAAAAAAACAATGGAGATGTCGTATACAATGTGAGTAGGACAGTGTTTTATCATTTAAAAATAATTAGGTTGTGGGTACTTAATAAAAATGAGTCTTGGTCAACCCGTCTTTCATTTACAACAGCCCGCGACTTCGTCTGCGTGAAATTTCGGTCCTCGACCAACCGCGCCACATCGTATCGCCTGCCCGCACTATTACTTAATATTTTCGCTTAGCATTCTTTCTGACTTTTTTCTTTTTGATCGGCTCTTGAGGGTCCTAGCGTGATGTTAAATTGCCTATAGCTTTCCTCAAGGTAGTTTCAGAGATTTGCATGTCCAAACAAACAAACAAACTCTTCAGCTTTATTATTAGTAGTAAATAAATGTTTATTAGTATAGATATAGATTTGAAACCAATTAATTAACTGTACATATATTATGACGTCATCTCCGAAAGCCACAAACATTTAATCTAAAACAAGTTAGACTGATTTTACTTGAAATTATTTTCATTCTTTTAATCTATGTATATAAAAATGAATCCCTATTTCCCTTGGTCACGCCATCACGCGTGAACGGCTGGACCGATTTCAGTTTTTTTTTTTTTTGTTGTGTTCGTTATTGTCAGGAGAAGGATCTCATGAAATATAAAATTAAGGAAGTTGATCGGAACGTTACAAAATTTAAGAAAACTTAACGCCAATATTAATTTTACATAACTGTCAGTTGTTTGAAATAACTGTCAGCGATTGACAGAATGCGCGCTGCAAATATCGTTAAACACAGATGGATCGGTTGATAAATGAGTCAATAGTTTTAGTTTTAGTCAATAGTCAAAACTAAAACTAAACGACATATGACATTCATAATTAAGACAGGACAACGTCTGTCGGGTTAGCTTGTGATAATATATTTTTTATCTGGGTCTTGTTTTGGTTGTCATAGTAAAAGTTGCTACAGTACATTCGCGTTAAGAATGCAGTGAGTCTACCACTACTAGGAGGCCTAGCCCCGCCCCCTAACCAATCAAATCTTTTTAAGCGTATTTTTATAAATTCATTGAACTTAATCTTTTAAAATATAATTTGTTTGAAATTAAAACCACTGTGAATACACCTTTATCTTGCAGTTGCACTGATGACTCACTGCATTCTTAACGCGAACGAACTATAGTGATCTAAGTAGCATATTTGGGTTTATTGGACCACACTTCAATGGGAAAAGTTGTATTATCCTTTCACTTAAGTTCTCTGTCATGTTGGACTTAAATCAAAAATAGACCTTGAAAGTACGGCAATTACGAGATCATCTAAACAATGTATGACATGCAGTTTTCAGATCTATATAACTACTATCGAGTCAATTAGACCAGGTACTCACCAATGACCCTGATGAAGCAGGCATCGGTTCTGTTGGCAACTGCTCTCGCGCACAAAGTCTTGCCGGTACCGGGGGGTCCGAACAGCAACACACCCTTGGGGGGCTCGATACCTAGTTTCACGAACTTCTCAGGCTAGAAGGAAACGTATAAATAGTAAGTACAGTTCTTTCGCAGTTGTACCTCTGTTTTTTAATAATATTATTTTACGTCTGTTTTTGCATTACTGTCAAAATCAAAGTGATCTTTATTCGTAAAAATTCCATACAAAATGACTTAGATGGCGTTTAGCTAATAAGTTAAAACATAGTACATTATAACTTTATATTGATATTGTCAAAAGTAAAAAAAAAAACGAATGAAACCTTCATTGTAGTAATATTTTAATTTACAACCACAGAAATAACTTTTTGTTCATAGTTTTTTCTGACTACGGAACCTTTCACTATTCGTGGTCCGACAAGAACTTGACTGGTTTTTGTATCGGAAAACTGTCAAAAATTCAAAATTAATTCGTCCGATAAAGTTATCTGGCGTTGGAAAAATCAGTCCTTATTCAAGTTCAACTCACATGTAAAAGGGGAGTCTCCACGACTTCCCTGAGCTTCTCAATCTGCTCCTTGCATCCTCCGACGTCAGAGTAAGTCACGTCCGGTTTCTCTTCAACCTGCATCATGGTCACCGTGGGGTCGATCTTCGGAGGCAGAGGGATGTGAATCTGGTACTTGTTGCGGTCCACACTGATGAAGTTTAGTCAGACTTGAGTTGATTGATTACAGAATATTACTGACTAGGACACTACTTTATTTTCTTGTGAAG
This sequence comes from Griposia aprilina, assembly GCA_916610205.1. Classification (NCBI taxonomy): domain Eukaryota; kingdom Metazoa; phylum Arthropoda; class Insecta; order Lepidoptera; family Noctuidae; genus Griposia; species Griposia aprilina. Next base: position 4,591,322 of record OU744302.1, read on the forward strand.
TATTTTTATGAAGGTAAGTTTACTAAAGCGAAGGTCACATACGATCATATTTGTTGCAAATATGATAGGCTCTATCCACACATATCGGGATCAGGGCCTTTCAGACTCCGGACCGTCTAAGCCCTATTACCCCGCTATTCGGACTCAACCTTCTACCAACAACGGTAAAAAGATTTACTTGCACGTTATTATATTTTGTAAGCTCTTTTGCTCAATTTTTTTTTGTGACGAAAATGTTCGTCTGTGACAAAAGCGACTTTAAACTTTTGTAAAATCAATTAAAGGACCTAACTCAAGTATAATTTAACAAAACACCACAACAATTCTACCATTCCTTCTAACTAGATCTACATTTTAAGATAGTTGTGGCTCAAGGTAATAATCTGACATGAACCTCCAACATATCAGACTTTTGCAATGAACCTGAATATGCTCTCGGAGAGTGCTATGGAAGTTGCCAATGCTTATAACAACCACCTGATATATCTCCTTCATCAATTACTAGAACAGCTGAAATATTTGTGATCTTGTCTTCAAGGCCAAGGAGTATGTTAGGATCGTAGCAGATGGCGTTCTTTAGTTTCTCCCTACCCCCAAGGGAGGAAGGCGTGAGTTTCTACAATATCATGGACAAAGAACTATCGAGGCAAAATGATGCCTTCTTTAAATAAATACATTTACACCAGTTTTTTTTTTAAGGTATTTTCTGTAAAATACTTAAATGATTATTACTTTTATTTATTTAGTAAAAATCGTTATTATTTAAGGCTTCTTATAAGCAAATTTTTGGACAACTAATCCTTTATTCCTAAGTTGTACTTTGTATCCTAGTGACAATCCAATATCTTAGTTGTTAAACGATTATCTGTAAGTGCAGACCGCATGGTCACCGCACTCTTTCACAGTTACTGCTAGCTTCTTGAAATTTTCGCTAAAGGTGACGTTTTATTGATGATTTTCAAGATGACAAGTCCACAAATATTTTCGTCATATCAATGCTTTTAAAACAACAAAAAGCTTTCTAGTTTTAATAATTATCTGCATAAAAGCATTGGCAGGCCTACTTAATAAGCATTAGCAACTCAAATGTCTCAGCGAGACACAAAAAAATATATCAAGTAGTCATAAAGATGGAGCAAGCACTACCGCTTTAAAAAAAACAAAAAGTATCGGCCAACCCGTCATAATTCCCATACAAACAGTCGTACGCTTTTATGACAAATTTTCCTTCAGATAATATTATGAATAAATGCTATGCGATAAATGCTTTGAGTTTGAGTTTTGATAAAAAATAACTTTTTTGAGAAACAAATTCAGTGAACACGTCAGAAAATCGGCTTTTTTTGCACAAATGTTATCTGAACTTTGGGCGTTCATAATATTTTCATACTTTGAAAAAGTAAAGAAAACATTGTTATAAAAACCTCGCACATGTAATGGAGATTCTAAATGACACACATTTTTTCCAAAAACTTGTAAGGCTTTTTCGAAATCACGTGTTTCCTGGAACAAGTTTTGTGAAATCACCGCACTCCAATTTTCGTTCGATGTTATCGCGTTCTCACTCTTGCTTCTTTTTCAAACATTACGTTGGATGAAACAACAAGCTTTTCAATCATGCTCGCGTTGCACCCTAATTGCGTAACACACTTTCAATCACAATCTGAATCATTTTGAAGCCTATTGCTAATCCATTGCTTCATATGTTCGAAAAATTTGTCTGTTCAACAACGTAAATATCGCAATGAATGTTGTTGAACTTTCAAAATGAAAGCCATTGCTACTGTTAGTGTGTTACGCAACTACCCCGCGGGAAGGGCCCTCTTTAGACTAAGGCCGGCTTGCACCGCAAACATCAAATAGAGTTTATTATCGTTTGCAAAAATATTTACTACTTCGACTGAAAACTAAATGTATTTTTTTTTTAATAAGGGCAAATATATTTATGGAAAAATAAAACGTAATTTCTAAGCAATAAGGTTGAAAAAACTGTTGTAAAATAAGACCACAAATAAATTTGTGGTCTTATTTTGACTTTAGTCTAGGCTGATCTCGCATTGTATAGGATTTCCGTACAATGAGAGGTCAGCTTAACTGGATATGTATAGCTTGATATGTAGCCGTGTGTCTTCTCCCTTATTTCTCTAATAGTCGTGGACTCAGAAGTCACACCTTTTCTTGGCATATCATCTTTCACACAGTCCATCCATAACAAGAAAAATATAATTAGAAGTAAACTACATATTAAAAAATATATATAAAAATTTACATACCCAACCCTCATGCCTTCTTCAATGTCAGTAGGAGCAACTGAGTCAGCGAGGTCCACCACAAACTTGGCAAACTGCTTCACGTTGATGATGTACTTCGGGTCGTTTGAGTCCGCATTGATGATCTTTGTGCATCTCGCTACCTGTCACAAACATTGTAATGAACAGACGATTCTATATTCTACTAAGGTGAACTCTCAGCTGTAGCCCGCCAAATTCAAATTTTCTTTGGTTTTTTGCAAATTGCAGCTCTGTTTTACGTCGTATGTTGATCAAAATGCGATTTGCGACTGTAGGAATGATATATTTATTGAATAATAATAATCACCAATTTCATATCAATCGTCAAACTTTGGAGTTCCACCCAAGAATTTTCATATGAAATATCCTGAAAAATTCGTAGGTGGAACAAATTTCCAAACGCCAGTAACAATAAAAAATATTCGTGAAACACAAAATACAAATAAAATAAAAGTGTAAACAACAACAGTGTGTGCCTCACGGCTGCGTCAAAAAGATTCATTTCAGCATTAATCAAATCAAATCATTTTTATTTCAGGAATACACCCATATTGAAATGAAACCAAATTACAAATTAATTATTTAAAAATATTAAAATTAAATTATTAAATTAATACAAAAAAATTTTTTTTTTTTTATTGTTGCTGGCCTCTAGTCCTACCCATGTGTTAAATTTATGTCGCTATTGTAGCGCCACGCTGTATATACCTATATTTATTTACTAATATTATTTTTTTTTTTTTTTTTTTTTTGTATAAATGTTTTTTTACATACACTTTTTTATATTATTATTATAGGTACTAGTTGAACTGCCTTTTCCAATTTTTGTTTTTTTGATTTGAATCTTCTCCGGCACGACTAACGCACGGCAAATGATTTCTATTTATACTATAAAAAGAAGAAGATTATGCACAAATTGAAGTGAAGGACAGTGTCTTGAGAAAACATGCGTAATGTGACCATAACCATATTGTAACAAAAAGCCTCAAAATCTGACACCTCTCAAAACAAAGGGTAAATTTAAAAATGACCCTAACTATGTCCTGCCAGAAGGCATCAAAACATTATACAATATTGCACATTTTTTTTTAAATATTGTCATAATTTAATGGCAAAACTAGTAAGTCAACAAAGTCAAATATCACATAAAACCAGTAAGTAGCCATTAAATAAGTCACAATTTCAACAGAGATATAAATCCGATTACAAATTCGATATCTCTCAACAAATGCACAATAACATGCATATCAACAACAGCATATTGTGTAAAACCAAAACACGCACGCAAAGCCGTTGGTCCTGCCTGCGCCTGATCTCTCTCCGGTCGTGTCGAATTGCCGTCCTCTCGGACTATAAGAGCGAGGGAAGAGACAGTGCACCTGTGTCTGCGCTCATACTTGTGCACTAAAATATCTAGTCTCCGCTGAGATTGGCCGCCATGCCCGAACTTCGGTCTGGGGGACTATTATTGTAACCAAACCAAATGCATTTGTGACCCGGCCTGGCTCTTGTGATACAGGAGCTCCTGGTACAAACAAGAGCCAGCGCTACATAGCTGTTTGTGGCTTGAAGTGAAAATAAAGAAATTAGACCCACAGATATTTCCATTATCTGCTGGGGTCGGGGATTGTTCGAAAAAGTTACCGTGGCCCTGGCGCACAGGCAACTGAAGGAATACGGGTGGGTTTTAGTCAGTAAGAGTCTGACAAGCCCTTCCGCTCCGCCCAGAGCGGGTGAGGTCATTTGACGATTACTGACCCAAAAAAAAAAAAGATATTTCCATTATGCTAGCAAAACTTACACGAGCATTCTAGAAGCTTCATCAAGTCTCATGTCCATATAATTATTATGTTAATGTAATTTTATTTGTGTATTTTCTCTACTTGCCTACAATCTGTCACTATGTATGTTATTAAGTAAATTTTTTGTTAGATGTTTTGTTTGGTACGCATCCTTTGACACATCCCATTACTTGTAAAGCACAATGCTTAGTTTGTAAACGAACATAAACTAACAATAAGTAAACTGTGCCAAATAAACTACTTTTATTTTCATTAAAGCTGCAGTCAAGTCTTATATCAGTTGTAAGTACCCAGTTGATGTTGAGTAGTTGAAAACAAATCAAACAAATGTTTTACACAAAAGATTTTCCAACAGATTATAGCCTTTTTGAACATGCTCTACCCAAAAAACAGTACCCATTCTATTGCTATCATAGACTAATGGTACTTTTATAATAAACTGTTGTCTATGCATGAACTACGCTCAATAGACAGTGGCAGTAGCAACAAGAGATATATTAGGTATGCTACAGACTTGTTTGGGTCGGTACCATTTGGAAAAATTGAGTATATTGTCCTGTTACTGCAAATACCTATTAAGTGAATTTATGACGAAAAGGTTTTTTTTAGACCTTAAGAATTAATTTTTCAAGCTGTACAAACTGGTAAAACCCATTTTTTTTATACGACCTTTCGTTACGAAAATAGCTCACAGTTTATGGTAACATAATTGATGATTTGGTAGCACATCCAAACATTCAAATGGCATTATCACAAAACGCGATTTTTGCACTTAATCGGTATTTGCAGTAATAGGACGATATGTAGTAATTTGTTCAGGTCAGCTTTGTTGTCCAACAAATACTCCCAAATCGAAACTGCCGAAACAAGTGTGCAGCACAGTTTAGAACAATATGGGCTTGCCCCATTCATTGTATGGTCTGTTCTTAACATATCTAATGAAAGTATAAACAAACCCAGTCAAAGATAACTTCTAACGTAATCTCAACAGAATTAATAACACATTCATCTGTATTTATAAGTTTTCAACTTTATATTTCAATACTTTTTCCAATAATTATGGTTTGAATAACATTATTATATTGTAATTGAATATTCAGCAATGAAAATTGAGATATCACATACATTCTGGACAGACTATAGTTACCTATTCACTCTTCAGACCATTTTCTAGGAAGTTCCTTACTGCATGTTATACTCTACATACTTAGCGAATGAAAGCTAGACTGAAAAGGCGAATAAAAGGTCTTAAGGTTTAAAGGGTTAATTTTGACTGTCACAGCACTTTTGTTACTTAATACGTCAATGTCTAGCTATCATTCGCCAATTTAATGTACTACAGGGCTAAAAGGGCGATATGGATGAAAAAAAAAATGTACTGCATTGTTTTGGCCTGTCAATTGGTTTAATTTGTCCGATGTGTACAATGCAGCCACAATTTGCTGTTGGGGAGGTGTATAGAACTCTGCTAATCTACATGTCAGAATACTTTGTATAGTCCCCTATTAGAGAACTGACTATGACATGAACCATATCTAGAGTTAGTTTGAAATCATATAATAAAATGCCAAGAAATACGAAAACGGTGGATAAAGACGCAGTAACTAAATAATTGGATTACTTTGATATCCATAAAACATTGGTTGAATAAGAGCTGAAAAGAAAGTAGCTTTTCGAATCCCAGCCTAATTCTATAAAATTTTATTAGGAAGAATCACAAACAAAAATAAAGTTTATGTTGTTGTTATTATTAGGCATGTTAATGTTTGAATACATATTAAAAACGTTTTGTAAACTAAAATAAAAAAATACCTGCAATGGCTGCTCATTTTGAAGGGTCTGTTTGTCTGCTGCAAGATCCCATAAGGCAGGAGGGGCCAGCCCAGTATCTGACTCCTTGATCCCTGTTAACTCATTAACTCTCTTCATCACAGTCTGTATACCATCTTCGACCTCTTTGATGATCTTCGTATATTGTCCTTGGCCCTTCAATTCAAATGAAGACAATATAAAAAAGTGAAGAATTGAAAAAATGCCAGTCATCAACATCCTTTCTTCACTTGTAAAATATGTATTATTTTACTTACGTATGATTTTAGAAGTGCTATATCACCTTCATCAAGAGCTGAAATGCATAATGCATGATTATTTCTTCTGAAAATACAGCGGTAACTCATTCATGGGTTATGGAGTAGGCAAGTGGATGATGCAGCTATTAGTACTTACATTTGATTTCTTTTTCCGGCTCCTCTTTATCATCCTTCAGTTTACGCATATCATCTCCTAAATGGTCAGGCATTTTCGAATATTTGTGATAAATAAACTATTTGTAAAAATCAGCACAAAGATGAACGCTCGTCCGTCATCAAATTATCAAATCAATAATTTTAATGACACAGGTGACACTCCTGTTTACGTGTTCATCTTAGCTTTAGCAAGCAAGCAGGAAATTATTTTATCAACATGTGCCTAACGTACTTTTGAGGTCGGTAAAACATGCGTATAACGAAACGTGAGACTATAATTTTCCGATTTACTTAGTTTGTCAAAGTTTTATTCATGTGGAATATTGTTGTACCGTAAAAACCGACAAGTACAGGCCAGCCAAAATATACTTTGTTTTTTTTTGCACTGACTGCAAGAGAAAGCTTCAATATCCTTTCTTTTCAGGGTTTAAAATTTTTCTCATTGAAATCACACATCTACTTGAAAAGAACCGCATTTAGCGATGACAAGCAAAATAAATAATGCGTTCAAATTATGAAAATATTTCACCGTTTACTTCTTATTTTCTTTTATTTCTTTCTGCTGATAAATTAAATTATCTAATGACATCTCTTTTTTACTCATAAATCTATTTTACGAATAAGTTGCATGACTACACAAAATTATCTTGAAATTCTAGTAAAATCAAACGCATGAATGCATTGACAATGTTATGTACCGTGCGCCACCTGACAGCTAATTCCAGTACTAAAATTTTGTATTCGTAGTGCTGAATGGAGAATCACATTTTTTCGTGTTTTTCATGAACATATTCTTCTGAATTAGCGAATATTTTCTTTTAGGTAAGTGTGAAAAACTATGAAACAGAACTTTGTTTGATTTGACTGTAATTTACATGAAAAGAAATGGCTGCTTCATTCTGTCCCTCCGGTTATGACCCACAACCTAATGTCAAAGCCCGGTTTCATTGAACATTTTCATTGTATTACGCACTGTTTTACATTTAATCGGATGCGGTTGTTGTGCATTGGATAATTGCTCAACTAATTTGATCGAGCGTTTGAAATATAGGCGGTAAGTAAGTATATGACTGAATGCGTGATGACCCCGGTATGCGATTGATGCCCTATTCTAGTTTTTCAACACAAAAATCTTGGTTTTTATCTTAACCTTATCTTTTATGTTATCAATCAATTGTGGATCATCTTCTTTCAAAAATAATGTGTGAATTCAATACCTAACTATTGCCATGTTTTGCATTCTTAGAAAAGTGAGTATTGTAATGTTCTTTGTATAAAACTATTTATTAATTTGCGCAACACGCCTTTGTGTTCTTGTTCTGCTTTTAAGAAAACAATACACATTGTTTATTACATCAGTTTTGGTTAAATTTTGTATGGTCAATTCTTATCAGAAATAAGTATTGATAACCTTATTTGTTTAACCTTACATTAGGAATATATTAGTTTCATTGTGGCTTCTGGTCCATACATCTCTGATTCTCTGGTATGTATTTTTTCAATTGTTTCCATAAACATTTTTCAGTACCAAAAGTACTAATCATGCTGTATGTTTCTAGTGCTTATCATTTTCCAAAAAGGTATAAACACCACTGACTGTTTGATTGATCTTTTTTTTATTTACAATCCAACTTATTTTGGAAATGTAACAATCTGTAACTGTTTACATTCCATTCTATCTGCAGTACAAATCCATATGTATTTAAGAATCATTTTCGGTTTTTATCTACTGATTTTTTAAATCAAATAGTTATAGTCATGTTGATTCAATTAAGACTATTTATTCATGTCTGAAGTGCATAACAATATGCCAAGATATAAACCACAACCAACCAATACCTAAACACTTGTTCATAGATATATTTATGTATAAAACTATACATATATTTATGTAATAATGTTGTTGCTCAAAATTTACTACAGCTGAAAACGTCACAAATGTTTGTATGTATAATTACACTTCACGTGGGATGCGTTATATAAATAACCATTGACAATGTAGACTCATGAAAGCACAACACAGTTTCAGTGCAAAGAGGTTTTATATGTAATTAAAAGCACTCTATTTAATTATTATTGTTGTGTTAAAAGACAGGCATTTGGTGATAGTTTAATTTTATTTTTATAATCTATATAGTGTAGTGACAATGATGTTTATAAATATTTTTGGATGTACTGTGGACTTGTGTTTTATGCACTGTAATGTTTGGTTTTCGGAACATTTTCTTCAAGGTAACTAGGTAACAATGGTGTGCAATTTTATTTAATATTAGTTTACAAATAAATACTCTTTTTCAAGAGTTTAATCTATGCTTTTTGTTATTGTTATAATAAAGTCATCAATGAGAATGAAAATAATCAAACAAAAGGAATAAAAATGTTACTCCTTTTCTTTTGATGAACAAAACAAATCTAAAAATAAATTATATCAAACTGGCAATTTGTCACAATATGCACAATTGGCTATGGGTAATTAAGTAAATAGTTTTATCAACTAAGTGCAGCAATCAGTAATAACTTACTGATATGGAATTCTACTTTCGTTTTCTAGTAATAAGCATTTGGCAGACTATTAGTACAGTTACTGTAAAGTTTAGTTGCTAACTCAATTTTAATAGCTTAAAATTTACTAAAGAAATGAGGATAATAAAAATAGAGAAAAAAGAGCAGTGTTTACAAATAATCCATAATTCCAACTGCCTGGTATTATAATAATATATATCTTTATTTCTGACACACAGTATATAAAATTGTTACATAGAAGGCATTAGAGGGGTTCTTAGTTTTATTATAATATTACTAGACATAGTGTCAAGTTCTTTCAACTACTTATTTTGGGTCACTTTCCTTAACAAACATGCAAAGTTACTGAGCCTCTGCTGTCAAGTCATTCATGAGTTACAAATGTTGTTTCTATGCATGTAACTTGTCCAGAGTCGTTAGACGCATTTTCCTTTCTTTAACACTCTTCTAAACAGACATGTTTAAAAATAAATTATGGATAAATAACCATAGAATAACGACAAACAAAAAAGTGAAAAATAAAAGTTGAAGTAAGTGTACATGCGCGAATCTACTCCCAGTACACCAAAACCTTGCTAAGTTAGGTGTCGGCGACTGTAGTATAGGTGAAAGCTAATAGACACTAGAGTTAAACTGACGTGCGTGTACAACACGAGTTTAATTTTGGCGGGAATTTTACGACTGTTTCGCACAATCGTCAATGTTTACGCGCCCTTGTGTATTTAAGGACGGCCAACCTTAATTCAATTCCTCCAGTAATAATTTATACATTTGGGGCTATGCCATAATGACGACATTTAGTGGCTAGGGAAGGTTATGTCCAGCATTCCTGCAGTTAACGTGTTTTGTGTGAAATTATCGTGATCTTTAAGAATCATCGTCATCTTCCTATGGCGTAAGCGCAGCACGTTTTTTTTTCCCGACTACGGCAGATATGAAAGGTTATGAATGTCACTGATTCTACCAAACAACTGTATTAGCCATCATCACATAATATTCCAGCCAAAAGAAGTTACTAAAGAAAAAGAAAAATAGGTTTATTTGTCACAGAAACATGTGCATACAAAAACATAAGTTAACTCGATAATAAAAAAAAAAGTTGATGACCTTGAAACGGCTGAACCGATTTTGATAAAAACATGTATTAAGTACCACCGCTAGCAAACCCGCTTTCAAATAAATTAAAAATCTGTTCACCTGTTTAAGAGCTACGGTGCCACAGACACACACACACACAGACCGGTCAAACTTATAACACCCCTTTTTTTGCGTCGGGGGTTAAAAATAAAATAGATCTATAATCACGATCACAGAACGGAAGTCGGCAGCTGCACTTCGTGACTGTGACAAGAAGGCTTCCACTCAGCATGATGCTGTACTATGGAGGACCCACAGCACAGCGCTGATTTTCAGTGGTCACCCAAAAACTTTTTTTTTTTGTCTAGTGCTGCTGGCGAGTTGGCGAGATGCACACAGCCACTGCAGATGGGCAGTTCCGGAGTACCAACGGCGCCACAAACGGACGTGACAAGGTCGCCATATTGGATGCTGGATCTCAATATGGGAAGGTAAATGATGACTTACACTTGGTGATGGAGGACTTGATATTCGACATTGCAAAAGGTACTTGTACACAGTGGAAGTAACTTGAGCAGTATGAAGCACCAGGCTACTTACCCTGGCACAAATTCGGTAGATTACACAATGCAGCGATAGATTAGAACTTGAGCCGGTCCCTTTAAGGCGCTTCCCTGACCAAACGACCTTGAGCGTTCGGTCCTTCTCTGTCCCGTCGCTGAGTCTCGCTCTGTCTCGCTCCCTCCGCACGCTCATTTATCATAAAATTCACAAAAATAATGAAATTATTTGAATAAAAAAAGACAAGTAAAGTTTTAAAACAAAATAAAACGTGTATTATTTAGATTTTTTAATTATCTATGCATTAGTGTAATCCTCAAATGAATAGAACGTCACCTTTAGCAAAAGATGCATGCAATCAATAATTTTAGTCACTTTTTTACAAGGAGATTTTAGATGTATTTATAACACATAAAAACAAATAAGAACGTGCAATGTGATGATAGGATATCGAACATTAATAATGTGCTTTTAGATGTAGTTTATTACCCATAGTGAATGAGTTAATAGCCTCTGAATAACGCACTATGACAAGGTTTTGGTCGGGGTACCGCCTTAACTTGAGCATGTTAAATGCATAAAAAAGTTACCACAAAATTTGTTTGTTTTTGCATTAATTTTTGGTTCGGACTTCTTTATTGATGAAGTAGACAACCCGCAACTTTGGTCAGTTCAATGTTGAAGACTGGCTAAGTTTTATTCAACGATCACGCTACTTTTACCAGTCGCGCGTGGTACATCCTTCTCAAAAAAGACTACGAACAGATCACTCTTCAAGGACTGCAAAACTGAAAAGTCATGAAAATGCAGCTCGCGTACCTACATTTCAAAGCGCCACGCGGTCTGCATCGTACGCGAAATATTTCCGCACTTTATTAACATCCTGCCTGATGCATAAGCCCAGGTAGTAAGGGCGATATTTTTTATCGCGCACATGATTTTCAACTCTCGTGTTTAGCCGACCATTGAGAAGCCAACAAAGTGCATCCCAGCTGGTCAAAAAAATACACTGTTGGATTTTCAACTATAGGCGCTAAACAGTGCGTTGAAAATCGAGTGCACAATTAAACGTCGCCGCGTTAAAAAATCGTTTGTGGGTACGAGGGTTATTTATTTAACATCAGAAGATGAAATTAATCAATCAATATTACACCCAGAACATTGTTATCTTATTTTATAAGGTCAATGTTACCTAATAAATTATCTAACTAAAGTACTATTTCATAACTTTACCGCCTAAGCGATAAGGGAGTTTATTTATTAACGATAATTAAAGTTAAGAGACGTTTAAACGTCAAAAATGTATAATTAAATAATCGCTAATCATTACTTAACTATAAGCAGCGTTTATAAATAAAGGGTTTATGTCCCCAAATAAACTATACTGTTTACATAATTATTTAAATTAATTTCATAATGATTAGTGGAATTTTCACTTAGAAATAGAATAAAAAGGAAAATAAGTCCGTGTTTCTTTTCTAAATTAAATTAACCTAATTAGAATTAAGTAACTGATTACTAGTGTAACAAATTTCGTAACATTGCGATTCAAAAATAAGGAAACATTAAATAGAAACCATTTGAAGTTTGAGTAAACTCAAACTCATGCCGTAATATCGGTAATCGTGAGATATTACGTTGGCACTTCAGCGGTTTCTCATTATTAAGTTTCGTTCATGAAACATACCAAATCAAAGTAAATTAATTAATGAGAAATACTGCGTCGGTGTCGTATTTATGTCACCGTATAATTATGAACATCGATAGTTTATAAGATTATCTCGCGACATTATAAATTGTCGAAAAATTGTGAACTGCAACAAACCATTTACAATTTAACGCATTATTTTTTGTTAGTTTATAATCTGTCCATGGCAAACCGACAAATTGTGAACAGGGCCGGCAGTCTCGACTAGATAGCGACGCTGTTGCAAACTACCGATCGCTAAATATTAAGGTGAATCCTCAGTTGTAGCCCGCCAAATTCAAATTTTCTTTAGTTTTTTGCAAATTGCAGCTCTGTTTTACGTCGTATGTTGATCAAAATGCGATTCTCGACCGTGGAAATTATATATTTATCGAATAATAATCATCAATTTCATATCAATCGCCAAATTCAAACAAACTTTGAATTTGGCGGGCTACCACTGAGGTTTCTTCACCTTAATATTTAGCGATCGGTAGTTTGCGACAGCGTCGCTATCTATGTCGAGACTGACCGGCCCTGGTATCAAACTTGCATGTGACGGATCGCACCTTGCGCTAATACTAAATAGCCAAGTAATTGCGACCAACTTGGAAGTGGCGCTCACCGGCCGCTCCCGCAGCACCGCTCTCTTTGCTTGCTCGGCTCGCGCGCAGTTGTTCACAGTTCTAACCTAACCTGACCCATTTGGTCCGCGTGCCCTGGATTAGTTACTGCGACCAATTCGTCTACCGCCAAGACCGACAAATCAGGGACCGTTCACAATTTTACGGGTGATAAAACCGGACAGATTGTAAACCCTGTCGGTAAGTACAAGTTCGTTCACAATTTGACGATATGACATGGATAGATTATAAACTATAGAATATTCATACGTTATATTGTAAGCAGTACAATATTCACAATTTATCGACAGTTTACAATCTCGCGATATCGATTATGAACTAATGGTGTTCACAATCATACTGTGACATACACATAAAAGGAAAGAAAACGGTTTTTTTTGTCTTGAGGTTCAGCATAACCATCTTTTTTGATTTTGAAAACAAAATCACCACCAAATTGTATTACAAGATTAGAAAATATTGTAATTTTTCATCACGATCTTTTTGCATCATCTTCCTCTCAATCAAACAAACTTTAGAATATGCTCCATAATTCTATGTTTAAAAATCTCAACCATAAAAATATCCACAGGTAATAGACCGTCGCATCCGTGAACTATGCGTGGAGTCGGATATCCTGCCGCTGGATACGCCAGCATACCATCTAAAGGAGGCTGGGTACCGCGCCATCGTCATATCGGGCGGACCTAACTCCGTGTACGCTGAGGATGCGCCGAGATACGACTCCGATATATTCAAGATTGGCCTGCCTGTGTTAGGTCAGTTGGTCTTTTATACTCTAGCTAGTAAGACAGGTTTACAAATAGCGTTACAGACACACTACTCTAGGATTCCGTGTTGGACACTAGTCGCCTTCGTCTTACAAGATTATAAGATAGTAATACTACTCAAGCTCTTTTTACATCCGACTGCGGCATAGCTCAAAAGGAGGATAATGTTTTTCCAGCAAAAACTACAGAAAGCCTCGTCCTTTCCAACAGTCTTCTGGATTTGTCCACGTTCAGACATCTGTACGTGTATGTACTTCTTTTTACGAGCCAATATTTTCATAATTGAAAGTAATAAAGCACTTCATGAAAACTAATAAAAAAGGTATAATATTTAAAACGAAGAAGATTTAATGTTTCGTCTATTCAAGGGAATCAACAAAATCCGCAAAGAAGAAATAGCTATCTGTATAATTATCATTAAAATGATTAGCTGTTCTAATCGTTTTTATGTCCCCTACATAAATAGATTTTTCTTATAGCTCAACAGAATAAGTAGCGTGAATGACTAGTAATTAAATAATTGTCAGCAAAAAGTTAACATAAGTTTAGTTTTTCTGTTCTAATAATCTCTCGGACAATTTTGTCGCAATTACAGCAACAATTTGCATGTTCGTGTTGACATGAATCCGGTTCCAATTAAATATTAGTCGCTTTGTGTGACCATGGTCGCATGTTTAAATGAGTCCCGTTGTTTTGTTTATTGTATTTTATTTCATGCAATTATACATACATACATAAACTCATACCTTCTTCCCATGGGGGTAGAATTACATTATTAATTTTCATGCAATTATATCGTTTTGGATCTTTTGAAGTCTTGGTTGATTGGCGTAACAATGCAAACTGAAAGTCAGTTACTACTCTAAGGGAATAGTTAGTGAACTAATTGCATCTCTCTTGACACTTTTCTGAGTCGACTATCTGCATTCAAACCTTCGGTACGTAATAATAACGTATTACAAGTACTTGGGCGTAAATTCTTTATTCCCCGAAGGGTTTGGCAAAGTTGTATCTATAGTACACCTTCATTTCGCCAGTTATGTCGCTGGCCCCGGGCAATATAGCGGTAAACACCGATTACGCCTTTTTTAATGTTATTTGATTTTTGGCTTTTCTGAGTATCAGTCTAGCTCTTATTTTTTTTTTCAGGTTTTTTAATTATAATATTTCTGTAGAATAAATGACAATAATTTCGAACGCCTGTTTTGGATGACTGTACGCTGCACTATAAACAAAAAATTGCTTCTTTTATTTCTCCTGTAAAATTCGATTTTTGATATTACCGCTTTATTGCCCGGAGCCAGCGATGTTTAAGTCCAACTTAACAGGGGTCGAGCCTATTGCCATCAACCGGGCATAAATCCAGTTTCCGGGCTGCTACTGAGGAATGCCAGATCGAAATGGTGGATAAATATGATATAAAGCTCAACTTCAATAATATATTTATTACATTCCACAATATGAACAAAGTTGGCAGTGGTGAGGCCTTCTAAAATTGACATTATGAGTGAATTCTGACTGTCAACGCTTCACAAAGCCGAGTTTTTCCAAAACATGTGCTTCTACGGCCGGATACTATACGTAGTTACCTCCTACGTCTACTTAACAAGGAGAAAGTCTTTTTCTCCGGAAAAGTTCTATCATCCGAAAAGTTACAGCCTAACAATAGAAAAATAACAAAGAAAATACGTTTATTTGCGGTATGACGTGACGCAAAGAAAAAAAACAAACACAAAAGTTTATTTCGGAACAAAACACAGGAAAGTACAACAAGTAAAACGATGATAGCTGCAAATGTATAAACAGTAGCGAAAAAAAAAAACAAACAGTACAGGACATATGAATTGGGATGTATTTTGACGTTGAGCTAATGTGGTGAGTATAGAGCGAATGGGAGTGTTGAGACGGATGAGGTGGTGGTGCAGGAAAATATGCGTCACATCCACGCAAAACGGCCATCACCCAGCTCAATGCAATTAAGGCTTCTTCCTTGGAAATATTTTTGTAGGTGCAAAATTATCTAAAGCTACTTATTCGGTGTGCAGGAATATGCTACGGCATGCAGATGCTGAACAAGGAATTCGGCGGCTCGGTGCTACGTAAGGAGGCGCGCGAGGATGGACAGTACGAGGTGGAGGTCGAGACCACGTGCCCGTTGTTCAAGTGAGTTCACGAACCTGTTTCATGATAAATATACCTCATATTTGCAAAAAAATAAGAATAAAAAATAAAATCTTTTTAATTCAGGCAAACTTGGCCCATAATATTGTTAGTAGTACAACTTAAAAACTATGTTAGTACATTTAATTTTATTTTTTAAGTATTTGCCGCCCTTTGGGGCCCCGGGCACACGCACATGAAGAAACACATGTTTTGTGTTCACGTTTCAACAGACGTAACAACAATAAAGTACTTAGTTCTGAAGTCAAATTATTATACACGATAAATCTAACAATTGATGGACATGGAAATTAGCATTCGTTTGTATTCGGAAATGCGATGATTCCCAAAGGATATTAAACAAATAGGTGTACTGCACATATTTGCAAAAAAGAAACACACTACATTGGTTGTATTTATTTATTTATTTATATAACCAAAACTAGATCGCTTTTAGCGATAAGACCGCCTATTATATTTTACTTGTAGGATACAAGCCATCAATAAATCCGACCACATACCCCCATCCCGCACTTTCGAAGCCTTGCACAAAAATCTTTTTTGGATAATGGAGTCATGTAAACAGACAAATAGAAGTTGACTAACGATTATATTATTATTGAAATAATTGCTAAAATAATGACTACTCACTACTGTAGCTAATATTTATTTGCAAATGCACCGTTTACATCTAAATCAATCATTACAGGTGATTCTCAAGAATCAGTCATTATCATTAACCCTGTGCTTTCTCCACCAGCCGCCTCGAAAAACTGCAGCCAGTACTTCTGACACACGGCGACAGCGTGCAGAAGGTTGGCGATAGATTCCGCGTCGGCGCACAGTCTTCTAACCATCTCATCGCCGCTATTTACAACGAGCAGATGCGACTGTACGGCGTGCAGTTCCATCCTGAGGTAAATATGAGCCGAAACTTCCCTTTGTTCTCAGATAGGTCGTTTCTAGGCAAGCGATATTTTTATCTCACGAAACGACGCGCGCTTTACTTGTGGTAACCAAGTGTACAAACACGCTGTGAGTGTGTTCCTGCAGATAAGTAGCGTCAGCATATAACACACACGCAAACACTTCCTACTTCGCCCGTGTCTCGGACGTTAGTCGGTACCGAGAGCACTTGCGCTTACCCACACATTCACAGCGTGTTTGTACACTTGGTAACCACAAGTAAAACGCGCATAGCTTCATAAGATAAAAAATCTATACTTACTATAAGTATTAAAAATTAATGCCATCCACAACCATATCCTGAACAATTGTTATCAAATTCTATGCCAATGCGATTGATTGATGGTTGGTATTCTGATCAATCAATCCAATATGATTGGACCACTGATTCACTTAATCCAGAAATTGAGTCAGTAGGGACTGATCATCTCTTAGCTGCTATGGCTTATTTTAATTAAATTTAATATTTGAATTGTTTTTATCTTTTTCTTACAGACGCTTTTAACGTTCTGCATCACTCTCACTAATTTCAACATGAATTAAATAACCAATATTTTGTAACCATATTTTGATTTAAAAGAGTGTCCGTGGAGTTTCTTGCCCGTTCTTCTCCATAGATACCTATTACGCTTTGGATTGGGCAACTAGCTTCATCTTTCTGACCGACCGACGCCGCCTTGTAAATTCAAAAGTGCCTGTAATTGGTTTATTTGAAATAAATGCTTTGAGTTTTGAAGTTAATTTTCGAACTTATTATATAAATTAGTGTTTTTCTGGAACCTGTAAACACAGTGCATAATTACACAAATGATTAAAATCCGTACTCTTAGATAATAACAATAATAATCTTTATTGAAATAAGGAAAGAGTTACAAAAAACCTATGAAGCCTCTGAAATCCAAACTAGGTAAAAACCTGTATGTCTTATTTCAGCGCCTTCTCCCAATTCATTACATTATATTTTTATACCAATTAAGATTTTTAATGAACATTGATGTTTCCATTTCCAATGAATCCTGAACACGACTCATAACTCTTAAAGTTTTAGTTATGCAAATAATTATGTTTTATCAATTTCTATAATTCTTCAAGGACTATGCCTTGGTCTATCTTGCCAAAAATATTTCCACTAATCTCTTTTGATACCCATACTAACCATCTTGTCTTACCAGGTGGACCTAACTCCCAAAGGCAAGCAGATGTTGTCAAACTTTCTGTTTGACATCGCGGGCCTGTCGCGCTCGTTCACGCTGCGTTCACGTCGCGACGCCTGCATACAATTCATACGGGAGACCGTCGGGGATAATAAAGTTCTGGTGAGTAAACATAACTACTGTACAGTTACCCTACATCATTCCACTGCTGGGCAAAGGCGTCTCCCCAAGACTTTCAACTTGATAATGTGGACCACTGGTCGTTTGTTTTGTTCAGCTCGTACCGCCATCTTCTAATAAAACTACAGGGTGTAAAACTACCCAGTCTTGGCGTTTGCCAAGTATTTGTCGTTGGTACATGAAAGAAGGCGAGACGACTGACAAATATTTAATAAAAATCTTCATTCAGTCTCTGACAGACCACACACAGCCTAAACTGCTGGGTCAAAGAAAATACCTTTATTTGCGGTAAACATGACGCAGAGAAAAACACACAAACACAAAAAAGAACGAGTTGGGGGGAAATATGCGTCACTTTCACGCAAAACGCAATCGCTCAGCATAATGCTACAACCCACAGCGAGACTAGAGCCCCAGCGCTGGTTTTCAGCGACAGCCGGCGTTGACGTGATGACGTCAACCAGTTCAGAATATAATTGTGTACTAGAGTTCCTTAATGAGCTCTTAGGACGGATGTTTGAAAATTCATTCCCTAAAGAGGAATGGGGGTGGGTGAATATTCAAAAGTTACAAACTTAAACGTTCATATGTTTGTTTGGAAGTTTTTCATCATCCCATCGGGTACACGGCTTGTCACAGAGTAAAAGCTTGCTGTTACGTCAATTCTAGTATTACCTGATTAATTTACAATAAAATTGGTTCATTAACTTCGTAAGTTTTGTAAAACCTTACAACTTACTTGAGAAAATATTCTATAAACCACTGTTTCCATTGTCAGGTGTTAGTAAGCGGTGGCGTAGACTCCACCGTATGCGCGGCGTTACTTAGAACCGCTCTCCGCGAAGATCAGGTCATCGCTTTACACATTGATAATGGTAAGTCAAATTAACTACATTTATTTCTTCAGAATACTTTGAGGAGACTTGAAGAGCTCCCTCCCACCCCGAAAATCGCCGTGCTGTAAGCTACTACAATCTCAAACTCGATGTTATATCATTATAAAATTGTTATTAAGTATCAAGCACTTTTATACTAAAAATACACCACTGTCTGCCGTCGTAGCAGACTGTCTACCCCTTTTCTTCTACACTATGCCATTACCTTATAAAATATTCGTGGAGGTTGTATGAGAAAGCCATTCAGGTTAAAACTTCTTCGATACCACCTTTTTGATGGCATTCGCTTCAGGTATAGTTCAGAAATAAAGTCATTTAGTGTGACACTTGGAGCCGTCTCAAATATAGTTTTGAAAAGGTTACTAGGATAATGATTGCTAGTCTGATTTCATTTTACAGGGTCAAATTAAATTAGCTAGCGAGACTTCGCAGACGTGATGAATATCGATAACGATATGGTTTTGTTTTGACGTAACAAAATGTAGCAAACAATAAAGTACTTAGTTCTGAATTCAAATTATTATACACGATAAATCAGCATTCGTTTGTATTCGGAAATGCGGTGATTCCCGAGGGACATTATGAAAATAGTTGTACTGTATGTGATTATGGCGTTATAACAATTTTTCCTCCAGATATTTTTTTTATTTTTTTTATCCTTTATTAAAAAGAAACCAGGTTCTTAATAATTAATTACAATCTAGCCTATGAGACTAATAAGCAATTTTAATCTAACTTAATTTTTTACGTGATAATTATTTTAAAACTTAGAATAGTGTTGATTGTACTTTACAAGTCCGTTCCACTTTCTTAGAGTCTGATATAATGATATAAACACTTTGTTCATGTGTTATTATGTGTGTCATTGTCACTATTATTTCTACACTTTTTACACTACACTAACTCAAAGGGTTTTGTTCGTTTTAGTCTTCGCACTATATTTGTTTGGTCTAACAGCTGAATTGCCTCGATGTTCACATGTCGGTGGAGTCGGTGTTCATGGGCCTCAGCAAATCTTTGTATTATGTTGGTGACTGGTTCCATTTTTAGGTCACGATGGAGGTCGTCATTTCTTATATACCAGGGCGCATTAACAATACTCCTGAGTACCTTAT
The DNA here is from genome assembly GCA_916610205.1 of Griposia aprilina. Taxonomy (NCBI): domain Eukaryota; kingdom Metazoa; phylum Arthropoda; class Insecta; order Lepidoptera; family Noctuidae; genus Griposia; species Griposia aprilina. The sequence continues at coordinate 4,611,394 of OU744302.1, forward strand.
TCTGGAATGATTGTATAGTTTTGATGTTGGTCGGTTTAGTACAGCCCCATAGTTGGATGCCATATGTCCATATTGGCATAAGAATATGCTTATATAATAAAATTTTATTATGTATCGATAGGCATGAATCCCGTCCAATCAACCAATACATGTTTTTATAACGCATGTCTAGTTCTTGTCTTTTCTTTTTGACGTGCGCTTTCCAGCGCAGTTTCGCATCAAGCGTTATGCCAAGGTATTTGGCTGTATTTGCGTATGGCACTTGTTGGCCATTTATGTAGATTGGGTGGTAATCACAATTCCTGTTCGTGAAATCAATGTGAAGTGACTTCGATTCATTCAATTTGATTCTCCATTTATGTGCCCATTCATGCACTTTGTTTACAGCGATTTGTACCTTTTTTATTGCTTCCGTATGGCATGAATCTGTCGCCATAATGGCTGTGTCGTCCGCAAAGGTTGCAACAGTATTATTTTCCAGCTCTGGTATGTCATACGTGTACAACAGGTAGAGGACTGGACCCAGCACACTACCTTGAGGCACGCCAGCTTTAATAATTTTTAATTCGGAAAAGGCATCCTCGTGCCTTACCCGAAACATTCTATCTGTAATATATGATTGCAAGATATCAGCAAAATCATTGGGCAGCATTAGTTTTAGCTTGAATATCAAACCCTTATGCCAGACTTTATCAAAAGCTTGTGCCACATCCAAAAATACGGTGGAGCAGACTTTTTTATCTTCAAGCGTTTTCTCAATAATGTTGGTAATTCTATGTACTTGGTCTATTGTTGAGTGTTTCTCTCTGAAACCAAACTGATGGTCGGGAATCAGGTTTCCCTCGTTTATGATGGATTTTAGCCGTTTTAAAAACAATTTTTCAAACAGCTTTGATAGTATAGGCAACAGGGAAATGGGCCTGTATGATGATGCTTCGTGAGGCGGTTTACCGGGCTTTGCAATCATAATCACTTCAGCAACTTTCCATGGCTCAGGAACATGCTTTAGCACGAATGCAGCATTGATCAGCCTAGTAAGCTTAATTATGGCTTTACGCGGGAGATGTTTTAGGATTTCTCCCGTAATAAGGTCATACCCTGGGGATTTTTTAATGCTAGTGATTTGGATTTCCTTTGCAACTTCTTTCGGGGTCACAAGCTTAATTCTTTGATCTTGCAGTATATTGGCAAACTGCAAGTTGTCAACAGACCCGTCGTTTGGTTGAAAGGTTTCTTCTAGGTGGTGTGCAAATCTTAGAGCTTTTTGCTCATTGCTTATGGCCCACTTTCCGTTACCATCTCTGATAGGGGGAATTGGTGTAATTGGTCTTTTAAGTGACTTTGTCGCTTTCCAAAGAGAGTATTGCGTTGTATGGTCGCTGTTTAATTGACGTAGGTTAGTATTGAGAGCCTCATCTTCAAAGGTTTGTATTTTTCTCTTCAGTCTTTTCGTAAGGTTATTTAATAGAGTTTTATCTTGCGGGAATCTAGTTTGCTGCCATCTTTTTCTTTGGGTTCTTTTTTCATATAATAGGTCTATTATTTGCTTTGGGTAGGTATTTCCTTTAATTTTTTTTATAAGCTGTGGTGTGTTGTTCCATGCACATTGTTGGATATTATTGCTAAACTTGTTTACTTCAGAATCGAGCTGATCTTTGCTTTTTAATGAAGTTTTTAGGTCAATAATATTTTGTAGGTCTAAGCTAAAACTTTCCCAATCTGTAAACTTGTTAACTAATGTCAGGTGGTTTTTTCTGAGTAATATTTTGTGACTTAATTGTAATAATATCGGAGAATGATCGGAGTTCATATGGTACCCCTCTTCCACACTCAGATAATTTGTTGATATATTTTTGACAATGAAAAAGTCGATAAGGTCAGGTAGTTTCTGGTGGTCAGTCGGCCAGTATGTAGGTTTTCCAGTACTTATGACCTCACATCGCATATCTTTCACTGCACTTAGAAGTTGTCTTCCCTTAGTTGAAGTTAATCTCGATCCCCAACGAGTGTTTTTAGCGTTAAAGTCACCGCCTAATATAAATCTCTGACCAAGGAGTCTGAAGAAGTGTACATATTGTTCTTTGTTTATCGTATGTCTTGGTGGACAGTACACAGCCGCTACTGTAACGTTAAATTGATTTGTTTTAACCGATATCGCCACAGCTTGCGTGTCTAGCTCCTCGTATTTACACTGTTCGTAATGACAGATATTTTCTCTAATAATAACTGCGCTACCTCCACGGGCCGTGTTGTTAGGGTGCAGCGAGTGATAAACCTTAAACTTTACAAAAGACTGTTTAGTGAAGTGCGTTTCAGAGATCAAACACACATCAATATTTTCTGAGTCTAAGACTACTTGCAACTCATGTTGGTGTTGCAGCAGTCCGTTGGAATTCCACGCCATTATTTTTAGTGTGTTATTCATGATTTATTTTTATAGTGCTTGATTCTAATTTCTCTAGTCTCTTGTCAAATGTGGATATGCACTTCAAGATCTGGTTGAGCTTGTCCTCAAGACTTGATGGTCGTGTGCTTGGTTTTACCGCTTGTGCATATGAGGCACCAGATATTTTGAACACACAGATATCTTGTGGTTTATATCTAGGTTTCTATTGAATAAAATAAAATAACTTTTTTGTGAAACAAATTCAGTAAAGACGTCTGGATATCAGCTTTTTTGCACAAATGTTGTCTGAACTTTGGCCGTTCATAATGTAATCATACATGGAAAAATTAAAGAAAACACCCTAAAGAAAGAAACCTCACACATGTAATGGAGATTCTAAATGACAATTTTTTCCAAACACTTGTAAGGTTTTTTCAAAAACACGTATTTCCTGGAACGAGTTTTGTGAAATCTCCGCGCTCTAATTTTCGTTCGATGTTATCGTATTCTAACTTTTGCTTCTTTTTCAAACATTGCGCTGGATGAAACAATGAGCTTTTCCATCATGCTCGCGTTGACGATAGACGAACCCGGGGGTCTTAAGCCAAGCCAAAGACCCAAAGATTGAGCGAGATATTTTACTCAGATTTTGTTTCATTAACCTTTCGTATAACGTAGATCCACGCAAGACACAATGGCTTTTTAATTGTCTCTGTAATTACGGCATTCAACCGGCTAAGGAAAATGTTTTATAAGAATTGCATTTTCGTTGCAAAAACCAGTATATAAGCTAGTCTCTAATTCTATTAAAACTCTATACTACACTAGGCCAGTTCAAGGTCCAAAGTGTCAGCACCGATGTGCTGTCGACTGTACCTATGCTGCCCGTTTTGACAACAATAACACAGATTATTTCTTTTGCAATGTCAAACAAAGTCATAATCTATATACAAATATATCTATATAAAATTTAAGTGTCTGTTTGTAATGTAAAAATAACAGCTTTTTACTAAATGTATATGAAAGTATATACGGTAATTATAACAAAAAGAACTTTTTGTAAAAAAAAATGTCTGTCTGTCTGCTTGTTCAGACTAATCTCCGAAACGGCTGGACCGATTATGACGGGACTTGGACTGGCAGATAGCTGATGTTATAAGGAGGCTACTTTTTGTCATAATATCCGATATCCAAGCGGGCCAAGCCGCGGGCAGAGGCTAGTTTCCTAATAAAAACCACTTACAGTTTATTTGACTCCTGTTCAAAATTGTGCAGTAAATCAATCAGCCACGTCTTTGAATATTTTGAATGTAATTGTTTTTTTTTCGCAGGTTTCATGCGTAAGAACGAGAGTGCTAAAGTTGAGAGGTGTCTCAGAGAGCTCGGTGTTCGTCTACATGTGGTCAATGCGGCTCATCAGGTATGATAGATCTCTAGTTCTAGTAAATAGATAAATAAATTATATTGTACAGTACGATAAAACCGTGCCATCATCATCATGTCAAGGAACGTTCCCAAAATTACCGTTTACGAAATGTCTGAACGCGCTCTTTTTTTACAGTGGCCGTGTTAGATTCGGTCTGATACGGTGACAGTAAGGTAATATTGTACTCTAAAAAGTAAAACATAAGGGGGTTCACTTTTTGAAGTGAAAAGTTCTTTAGGCGCGTTGAGCACTTTTTGGGTGAACAAAAATCATGGAACTCGCGTCTTCGTCATCGAACGCTTCCCATGTATATGTTTTCAAATAATATAAAATATAATTTACTTTTATAGGGGATTGTATGATGTACAGTTAAAATGCATTAATTTTATAGAATTTTCTCTATGGTAATTTGCTCAATAAAATTACGATTTCAGTCATTTATTTGCTGGCGAACCAAATTTTTCCATCTTGGTGATTTTAAGCCTATTGTGCATGTATTATTTACATACATACATAAACTTACGCTTTCTTCGCATGGAGGTAGGCAGAAACTACAGAACGCCCGCTGCTACGATGCTTACATACTCCTTTTGCTTCGTTTACGTACCTGACCTTTCTGAAGAACATCACCAAAAACGTCACCATATTAGGTCCTCTTAGGGCGTCGCCTAGTTCAGTGGTGGCCCAGTAGTAACGGCTCTGACTTACGAGTTGTAGGTCGTGGGTTCGGACCGAGGCAGTCCGTTTACGTGTAAATAATTTCATCACCACTGCTCTCAAAACGATGAAGGAAAACATCGTGAGGAAACCGGCATGTAATATCTACCAACCCGCACTGGGCCCGCGTGGTGGATTACAGCCCATTCCCTCTCACAGAGCGGAGGCCTGTGTCCCAGCAGTGGGAACATGTTAAGCTGATTATGAGGGCGCCCCCTCCCGGTTTTTCCACTCACACCTGCCTTAGTCGCGTGTATACGAGTCCCCCCCCGCAGTTCCGGCAGGGCAGCACGGTGGTGCGCGAGGCGGGCGGGCGCGCGCGCCACACGCCGCTGCTGTGCCACACGGCCGCGCCCGAGGACAAGCGCAAGATCATCGGCGACGTCTTCATACGCATCGCCGAGCAGGCCGTGCACGATCTTAACTTGCAGTGAGTCAATTATTAGATACATCATCATTTCAGCCGAAAGCCGTCCACTGCCTGACATAGGCCATCGTCACATCGACCGGTTCTGTGTTTCTCGCATCCAGCGGATTCCTGCGGCCTTCACCATTTCATCAACATCAACACTACACTACGTCTTCCGGTAGGCGGTCGCTACTCCAGAACCATTCAGCCCCATTTGTTCTGTGAGCAATGTGTCCTGCCCATTTTTAGATTGGTTAAAGGTCATTTATTAAGGAAGAATATGTTAACAACCCTTGTGACCAATCACTATCATAATTCGGAATGAGGTTTTTTTTACATGGTGACTCCACTTGCTACAAAAAAAGAGTTGAAAAGTTATAATTTTAAGTCAATCACTTGATAAACTTCGTTTTTTTTTTTTAATTCTAATTAATGTTCTACGACAATTGTATTTTTTGTCCACGTTAAAAGTACTCTCTTTGGTTATTCAATTATCTACATTCTCCAAACTAAAATGATCACTTTAATCCACAGGGAAGACCAAGTCCTCCTAGGCCAGGGTACACTAAGGCCGGACCTCATCGAGTCGGCATCAACTCTGTGCTCCAACAACGCGGCCACTATCAAGACTCACCACAACGATACTGAGTTGGTTCGAGCGCTGAGGCAGCGCGGCAGAGTCGTCGAGCCTCTGCGCGACTTTCATAAGGATGAGGTAAAAACCAAGTCCTCCAAGGACAGAGCACATTAAGGCACCTGTCCCACCGCCAACGAAGAAACGAGTAGCTATCAACGATTTGTTCGCTCAACAAACTTAAAAAGATTGTAGGTCCCCTGTAAGTAAAAGAAATACATACAGGGTCAAATTAAATTAGCTAGCGAAACTCCGCAGACGTGATGGGTATCGATATTTAAAAACGACAAAAAAAGTGGATGGTTTTTTTTTGTGTGGGTATCGACCACAGTTGTCCATTGAAAAATCAATTAATGAAATCTGTTTTATTTTTTTGTCAACTTCACAAATGTGATGGATTTCGATATCTAAACAATAAAACAAACTCAAACTTCAACAAAACTACCAGCGGTCGTTGACCCCAAAAGACATCAAATAATTTTATTTTATCGTGTTTAGATATCGATAACCATCGCGTCTGCGGAGTTTCGCTAGCTAATTTAATTTTACCCTGTATATTAATAGTTGATTTCACGAGAAAATCGTTTTTGAATTTTGCGCAAGTATATTTATGCTTGTGACTACATTGAAACTTTACTTAAAACCATCTGTCACATTGATCCCAAAGCAAAAGAGTCTTTGAAATTTTAAAATACTGGTATTTAGATGCATCCCGTCCACACTGGAAGCCAACACCAACAAAAACTAGACAGATGATAATGACAATGTGTGTCCCCAGGTCCGAGCGCTGGGCATGGAGCTGGGCCTGCCCACGGCGCTGGTGGAGCGGCAACCCTTCCCGGGGCCCGGCCTCGCCGTGCGCGTGCTGTGCCAGGACGAGCCCTACGCCGAGCGGGACTTCGCCGAGACACAGGTAACATACATAACAGATTTCCGAAGATAGACGTTAATTCCCCAAACGCGTACTTTTGTTGGGAAACCTGTACAATACATGGAGACAAAGTGCGAAACAATACAACTAATTCAACCATTTGTACCTAACTTAACAAAAACACATTTTTATTGGTATAATACCTAGGTATCAAAAAAGCTTTATGTATGTACTGTAACGGCGACTTAAAGAATTTTGTCAAAAGAAAACTTGTGCGGTCGGGAGACCCTCGTCAGGATCGAAGTTCCTTACGCGATACTCGCACGTGCACACTCCTAGATGATAGAAAAAGAGAGAAAGAGAAACTATGCATTTAATGCGCGTTTTTAATACAGAGCCATCTAGTATAAGTTTTTAGAAGCTCTCATAAAGTTGTCGCCATCTTGTATTTTCATTTTGACCTCGATATCGGTTATAACACCCTCAAAAACCATGAAAACGACACCAGCCAGGCCAGTTCTTCTCTATGGACAAGAACTGGCCAGAAACTATGGGTACCTAGTGTACCTACTATGCTTTGAAATGGGCAACTAGCTTCATCTTTCTGACTGACCAACCCCTTGACAATTCAAAAGTGCCTGTAATTGGTTTATTTGAAATAAATGAGTTTGAATACCTATGTATTTTATTTTTAGCTTTGACATACTTAGTCTTTTTTTTTTTGTCAATTCTGTGTTGTTCTGACTTTGGCTGACAGTCAGATTTACTACTTTTATTCTATTTTATTTAGCTGTTTTCACAGCAAAATAAATAATAAGTTTATATTAACTCAACTCCTCCATAGGTGATAGTAAAAATAATGGTGGAATACGCGTCAATGTGCGTGAAGTCGCACGCGCTTCTGGGCCGCGTGGCCAACGCCAGCACGCCGACCGAGCAGGCCGAGCTCAAGCGCATCTCATCAAAGTCGCCCGTCGCCGCCACGCTGTTGCCGCTCCGATCTGTTGGAGTGCAAGGTATAGTTGATAGCCGGAAGAGCAATTCCCGTAACATTCAAGAACATTCGCAGTCTGATCTCAGTCTCAATCTGTCTAAATTACCTCTTAATTATAGCGCCACACGGTTCTTTAGGCGCGTGACCAAAATCGGAACCAATCGCCGCCATATTGTTTTTTTCAATACATTTCACAAAACAATTGCACAACAACGCTCCCCTTCCAGTGTCATTCGACCGCCAAAAGATCATTGTAGCAGTGAACAATTTCCTTCAAAGTTCTTCAGATTGCGATAGAAAGTTCGTTTCGTTTCCTATTGAATATAGGAAGGAAACTAGAACTTTGAAAAATATCCCTCCTTTGCACAACATCATGGGCAACCCAATTCATTCAAAGGGCACTGGCACTCGAAACTGACTTAGGTGCTTCAAAAAAAATGCTGGTTTTGCGACACCTTTTAAATATGTTAAACTAGTTGTTTCCCATGTGCTAAATTTCATCCAAATCCGATCAGACGTTTTAAAGTGAATGCGTAACAAACAAACATACAAAATATCAAATATTTTCTGTTTATAATATTAGTTTAGATAAACATTTTTTTGTTGAAGTTAATCCATTGTGTCCACCATCATCCTATAGCGATCAAATAATAACTATTACTTTTTTATAACCGTTCACTGCTGTGCTGGCCATAGGCCTCTCCAATTGCCTGCCATTTAACACGATCTTCGTCTACTCCCACCCAGCTGCTACCAATTTGGTTTGCCCTAGACGACGTGTAACATTTTTTAAATGTTCGCATAACTCGACAAAATTTAAGGAACAGCTGATTTTTTGTTCACTATTTCAGGGTTGGTTCTTTAATAAAAAAAAATTATTGCGCCTAGAATGAACCCGAGGTTTTCAGTTATCTCAATTACATCTTTTATACCAGACAAGAGCGAACAGGGAAAATATTGAAATGCGTTTATGAATATGTTATTTCAGACTGATACATACATACATAGATAAACTCACGCCTTCTTCCCTATGCGGGTAGGCAGAAACTACAGACGACCACCTGCTACGATCCTTACATACTCCTTTTGTCTAGTTTACGTTCATACATCTGGTCATACACGCACGCCGGTTGCGAGCACCTGACCTGACCTTTTTGAAGAACATCACCAATAAGGTCGCTATATGTCCTCCTAGGGCAACCCCTGCCAGCGTTTCCACAGGTAACACTAACGATATTTTTATTTGTAGGTGACGGCAGAACGTATAGTTATGCCGTAGCTCTATCGACGGAGCGCTACCCGCCCGACTGGAAGGACATGCACTACCTCGCCAAACTTATCCCGCGCGTCTGCCACAACGTTAACAGGTATTTACCAATGAAAACCAATGATTATTACCCTTTTATTGTCAAGCATCGCCAGCATTTGTGTGTTGAATTTTGCAAGTGATTTAAAAATTATGTTGGTAGAAGATTTAGGCACAAATTATATATAAAACTAACATTTGTGTATACCAGGACTACATACTTGCATATAATTAAAGGTTTCTTTATAACATTTTGCTGAGAGCGCGGCTGGCTTGTGCAAACGGTTTGCTGGTATAATGGTAAGGACGCCACACTTATTTTTTGAAAATTGTTTGCGCGTGCAAGTATATGCGTGTCTTGACATCATACTTAATGAAAATGATACTTTTCAAAAAGTATTTTGAAAATGATACGTCTAAAAAATACACGTCGTTGTAAATACTTCAATGAGCTAGCCATGCGTTACTATATGCAACGGCGTTTTCAGATAGGTTGATACACCGTAGAACCACCACCATCAAAAATGTAACCAATTTAAATATGACTCATTTTTCCAGGGTTTGCTACGCTTTCGGAGGCATAATCAAGGAGCAAGTGACAGACATCACGCCAACCTTTCTCACACAACAAGTTATCTCAACTCTACGCCAGGCAGATGACCTTGCTACACAGGTATATAATTGTTTAAGTTTTGTCCGTAATTTCTGGTTTTTATCTGTAAAATATAGGTTCTTTTAAAATAATTGTATTAAGTTGGGGTATATCAATTGATGTTAGTAAGTTCGTACAAAAATACTTAAAAATCTACAATAGCCCAATAAGGCCACCACAGCTTGCGCGACTCACGGTCGATGACCAGTTCTTTGAATTATGAGTTTAGTATTAGGAAATCATATTTTGTTATGATTAGACTAGCTTTTGCCCGCGGCTTCGCACGCGTGGAATTTGGAAATTATCCCACGGGAACGTATTACCGGGATAAAAAATATCCTACATGTTAAATCCAGGTTATAAACTATTTGTGTTCCAAATCCGTTCAGTAGTTTTTGCGTGAAATAAAACTTTCACAGTTATAATATTAGTAGAACTAGCATCTGCCCGCGTGCAATTTTTTGTTTCCGCGATCCACTCCGGCGCATTGCATCTCCCGCCTGCGCTGTTACTTCGTTTTCACTTAGCGTTTTTTCTGCCTTTCTCCCCTTTGCTCGGCTCCTAAGGGTCGTAGCGTGATGTTAAATAGCCTATAAGCGCATATCCGTAAAAAAATTGGCCACACTCTTACCGAAATGCCCCGAACCTTCCTCAAGAATTGGGCTAACAAATGAAAAATATTTTTTGAAATCTGACTGGTAATTCTAGAGCGTTTAAACAAACTCTTCAGCTTTATCTATATATATAAAAATGAATCCCTATTTCCCTTGGTCACGCCATCACGCGTGAACGCCTGGACCGATTTCACAATTTTTTTTTTGTTGTGTTCGTTATTGTCAGGAGAAGGATCTTAGGAAATAAAAAAATAAGGAAGTTGATCGGAACGTTACAAAATTTAAGAAAACTTAACGCCAATATTAATTTAACATAACTGTCAGTTGTTTGAAATAACTGTCAGCGATTGACAGAATGCGCGCTGCAAATATCGTTAACACAGATGGATCGGTCGATTAATGAGTCGATAGTTTTAGTTTTAGTCAATAGTCGAAACTATAACTAAACAACATATGACATTCATAGTTAAGACAAGACAACGTCTCTCGGGTCAGTTTGTTATTAATATAGATATTGATTGATCCATCACACCTGTGAAGTTCTCCAACTAATAAAAACTTACTTTTTCTACCCCTCAGGTGTTAATATCAAGCAGCTGCGCATCCCGCATCGCACAGATGCCGGTCGTAATGATCCCGATCCACTTCGACCGCGACGCAGCAGTACGTGCAGCTTCATGCCAGCGCTCGCTAGTACTGCGCCCGTTCATCACGTCCGACTTTATGACCGGCATCGCCGCCCTGCCAGGGTCGGATGCTATGCCGCAGGATGTAAGTACACTTCTACTCACCCAGTTAAATAAATACGTTACGTACAGTAACAGTTAATAAGTTATAATTAGTATTTTTATCTCACGAAGCGACGCGCGCTTGACTTGTGGTAACAAGTTTACAAACACGCTGCGAATGTGTGCGTGAAGACGAGTACCGTCAGCACTTAGTCTCAAACACACACACTTCGCATAGACATATAAAAAACAGGAGAAGTGGCAAGGGGGCGTGTTTATGTCCGCGCGTCATGTTCAAACTGCTCATATCACAGGCAAATGGCCGTCTCCGCGAACTAGTGCGCTTTAGAATGCCGTGCTGTTCAGTGGTTTCGTGTAACAACCAAAGCCAAAATAAAATCTTTGTCAATCATGGAATCACTTACCATAATTAAGTACAAGTATTTTACTATATTATACACACATTCACAGCTTGTTTGTACACTTGGTAACCACAAGTAGGTATAGCGCGCGTCGCTTCGTGAGATAAAAATACTGTACGTAAATTCGAACGAATTTTTAATCGTAAATAAAACTATCCAATAGCATTTTAGTTAAATTTTTTCTACAAGCACAATTTACTACTACTACTACTGTCGCTCATAAATATGAATAGTCTTAAAACTTAGGAAATAGGTAAACGGGTACTAGCTACATCTTTCTCATCTCATCTTTTAAATGCTTTGATTTTGAGTATTTTTATTTTTTTAATCGTTCGAATTTACGTTACGTTTAGTCCGGGCGTTGGTGCTAGGCCCACTGGTTACTGCCAGTCTACATCATGGCACTGATGTGGAAATGCCAGCCAAAAGGCAATATAATATGCCTGTCCATAATAGAATCATCTTATGCTTCATTTGTGATTATGAGCCAAGATAAACGAATAAACGTATTTTCTTTCTTTCTTTCATATGAGATTGTCAAAAGTATCAGGACATCAAACCTAGACTTAAGCAGGTCACCCCACCGGTCTGCCTGTCATTACATAGCTTATTTCCTAATCTAATCATAAGTGTTTTTCAACAGGTTTTAGACAGAATGCGCAAGGAGCTGCTGGGCGTGCCGGGCATCTCGCGCGTGCTGTACGACCTGACGCCCAAGCCGCCCGCCACCACCGAGTGGGAATGATCGCCGCGGCTCTCACACTTTTATATATTTTTTTACTGAACGAACGCATCCACGGGCAGTGGTTGCCGCCATGTTGTTTTAGTTGATGGCAGGCATCCGCAACGCAACGTAGTGAAGGCAACGAACTCGACTATACAGAAACGCTATCGTTATAGTAAATGACTACGGGAAGATTCTTGACTTATGCTATCGTTATTCAAGTGCCTAATTAGTGCGGTATCGATCTCGACAATTGCCATTTCTGTTTCCCAATACTCCCCGCAAATTCTTCTTACTCACGAAATGTGATTCACGAGATCGACTTTCAGCACGACTGTTGTTAATTTTCAACTTTTCAAACTGTCGTTTGTATCGGGCACTCGCCTCATAAATTACTATTTTATACGATTTTTCGGTTGAACTTATCATTGATTTTATTTTGTTATTAGTGTATTAGCTGTATCGAGTTATTAATTTATCATTTTCTAAGTTTCAATGGTTGCACCACTGCCTGATATAAAGTTTTTGTAAATACATTGGTGTCACATGTTATAATATTATCTCCACTGATCAGTTTTGTAACATGTAGTAATTTATTGTCAAAGGCTGTGTAAAAATTTATAAAAAAGCCCACAATTATTCCGCGCAACAAGATGTTATAAATGGATCTTGTATGAAATCGAAGACACATTGTGTTTTATGGAATGGTTCAGTGTTATTGACTGGAAGTTTCATAATAAAATTATATTATGCTTTATTTTCATATTGGATTTTATTTCTAAACCTTTATCACAATTCCATATAAATACAATAAAATAACACAAAAAATAATCAATAAAAAGTCAGTCAGGGTAAAAAATATGTCATAGTACAATAAAAAGCCTCAACTATCAGGCACCAATAAATTAATATTCTTCCCTGAAGAAACTTGTCCACCTATGAAGGTTTCTTCTTCACCCCTGATGGACAGACCCTCAGAGAGCGCCACTTTCTTTTCTGTCATCATTGGCGCCTTCACCCAACGAGTGCTACGACATTTGCCACAAGGATGAAGAGGTAGAAGTTCTAAGGAAACAGTTCTGTTATTACAATCACCACATTTGAAGAACCTTTTGAATGAGTCCAAGACTTTCAGAGGATGCCTTTCATCCTTGCATATCTGTGCTGCTGAGAAAGCAGTGTACTTGCATTTCACACATCTCACAGCTTTGCAAGCCAGCTTGAAAGTGTTCAGCATCTTCTCTTCCATCTGTTCCTTTTTCTCAAGTTTGTGGAAATACTTTTCTTGTTCATCATCCTCATGCTGCTGGATCAAGTTAGTGTGAGCTGAAGTTGCTTCCAGTATTTTCTTGAACCTCTCAGACATCACAGTCTTAGGTTTCTTCAGTTGTGACCTTAGCTCATCATCATCGGATTTTGATTTTTTGCTTTCATTCTCATCACTACTAGAGCTATTCAATTTTTCTATAGCCCTTTTCTTACCGGCCTGTGTTCCTTTAATGTTATTTGGGTCTGCCTTAGCAAGACCACCATTTTGTTGGATCAATCTGAATGCATTTGCCTTTGCTCGCTCTGCAGACTTTTGTCCGTATGTTGTGCATAAATCTATAGTACCACTGCCTTTTAAGCTGAAAGTACCTCCTCTGCTGAGTTTGGGAGAGCTTCCAACTCTGTCAGCCAAGCTCAAGTTTTGTGACTTGGTATTTGGCGTACAAGAAGTGAGTTTGTTAAGCCTTTCATTGTCACTTGTCCTTTGAGCTGCTGGGCTATGCAATATTGTGTTATTCTTCATGAGGCCTGCCCCCTGTGGTGCCCTGTTCATCATAAATTTGTCTCCGTCAGACTTATAATACTCACTCAAAGACATCAATCTATTATTGTCCCTCTCTTTCACTTTAGCAGTGTTGCCAGAAGGTAAAGCAGAGTATGCTTTTCCACCATAAATAACTGTGCTTTTACCAAGAACCTTATTTTGTAAGCTAACAAGTCCTTTGCCCATAGTGGAAGACTGCAGTTCTTGTCTCCTGGAGTACTGTTGATACTCCTGCTTCACATGATAAATACACACATCGCATTGGCTTACATTAACAAATGCTGTACATTTCTCACCATTTTTCTTCTTACTTTTGCAAACACCAAGATCCTTAGACTGTCCCAAGATCATCACTCGATCAGGATTCTCAACACTGAGACTAGCCTGTTCAGTACTGTTTTGTGACCTATCCAAAACATTCGGATTTAGAACTGCCACTACAGTACCTTCTGGAGTTTTCCATAAATCGTTGTAAGCTTTTCGAAACAAGAACATGGAAACTGTCTTGAAATCATCTTTTAGGTCACAAAGAGTCCAAATCAGGAATTGGTTACCCTTTGCAGACTTTTTGGCTGCACTTTTTCTCACAATAACACCACCTATCACCCAGTCTTTGGAAAGATCTTCATTTTCTACGTGTCTCTTCACTCGTAGCATGTTAATAGCCTCTCTGCCTTGCATACGGTCCAAGAGTGCATTACTTGATATCAATGGCTTGGTAATTCTAATACCGAATACTGGATCAGTATAAATGTCGGCAGCCTCTTTGTTCTTCTTAGTTTCAGGCGCACAAAATGTATTTTTGTTTACCTGTTCAGCCGGCTTTTTAGATATGAAGTTATTTTTAGCAATCTTGACGTCCATGTTGGTTTGTCGTAACCGCGTTTCGAAGTCAAGCCTCTTGTCCCTCTGCTCATGTTCCTGGTGGTCCAATATCTTCTTAACCTCGGAACCATAGTTACTGTATTTACGTTCAGTGTAATTCCTTTGTTCTTCATCATCTGATGAATCTGTATCGCCATTGTGGATAGCAGAATTCTTAACAGGCTTACTTTCATCAGGTTTCTCTTCAACTTCTACGTTACTGCTACTTTGTTGGAAGATATTAACTTCACGGATAGATGCTTCCTTCGTGTCGTCATTTTCAGCCTCGTTCAAGTCCGCACACAAAAGTTCTTCTAACTGTGCTAGTTCATCATTATCGTCCATTGTTTCCGAGACTAAAATTAGTTGTTGTTAGCACAAATCAATGAATAAAATGATATTTTGCAAAATAGGCGCGAAACTTTTATCTAACCCGAACTTGACAGCTCAGCTCAGCACAGCACAGATAACCTTATCACATGACAGTTTACGAGACGTTCAGAAATAATCCAATTCAAACTGGCAAGTGGCCGTACCCAGTACCCAACGTATTTGGAAGGGCAAAGGCTAGCAACATATAGGGTGCTGAATGATGATGATGATGAAAACGGCAAGTAGCAACCCTATGCGATTATTACTATAATTTAATCGACTAAAGATATCTTGATAATAATCTATTTCAGTTTTTATATATTTCAATTTTAATCTGTGTTTTTTGAGTTGACAGCAATAATCACAAACTACATGGCAATAATAAGCTGGCTGTCATATTTTGTGTGATTTCAAGAATTTCCATTCATTACAATTAAATAGAATTTCTCCTAAGCCGAGTCGGTTTTACGAAGAAATAATCTAATTAAATTAAATATTTGTACGTGTGTAGTCAAAAACATCGCAACATTATAAATCATAATGGCAGGTATGTACCTAATTCGAACTTTACCGGGAGTTTATTCAATGTAGTTAGTCTTACTCCTTGAAATTTACTTATTTTCAATGTTTTAGACAATCAGGATGCACCGGCAGCTAGCAATCAAGCTAATACAAACAATGAGGTGCCAAAAGGGGTGGCTGCAAGTACTAATGAGCCGCATGCGGAAGTAGTAACGGCAGAATCACCGGAGCCCGACGCAACACCACCTGCCGAGGAAGAATGCCAGGAGATCATTATAGTGAACGAGCAAACTGAGGAACTAGACCTGAACCACGGCAGGATCGGAAAAATTGAGAATCTTGAGCCTTTGAAGAACTTAGAGAGGTGAGTCATGTATTGAACCCGTTTTATTAAGTGTTCATCGGAAAAATATAGGTGTAAAAGTGTTTGATAAGTTCCAAACCTTATCAGTGTAAGATGCAAGTAGTTTTAACTATTGTCTTGATCTTATCAGTGTTCCATTGAGTGGATAGATTATGACTTTATATTTTTTTAATTATATTCAGGTATTGTATAAATTTTATTATTCAAATCAAATATATTCTTTTTTGATTCTGCACAATTGAAAAGTAATTAAACTTTTTGGTAACTAAACTTTTCTGTGGTAAATGGAAACTAAAATTCACTGCCTCACGGCAAAAATTAACTGTAGTTACTTAATTATACTCATAAACTAAAGTTTTAGAAAGATTCAAACTTAATGGCGGCTGTGAAGGGCTCTATTCGCTGCGCAGTACCTCTCACCATAAATAACCACCGTTTTGCTGTAATGTGCAGTAGATGCTCACATAGTTTATTACCATCAAAATATCTTAGCCAATGTGCTGCAACGCTCCTTCATGCAACAAGAAAATCCTATGATTCCTGTGCATCAACTATTCATTATTATGATGAAGGTATAAGATATTTTACTCATCCCAGTGGCAGAGTGGGAAAGTTTTTATAGTAGGGAATTCAAAAATATGTACCACTTTCATGAACAACTAGCTTCTGCCCGCGGCTTCGTCCGCATGGATGTCTGAAATTATCCCACGGGAACGTGCCACCGGGATAAATCCTATCAACCAAATCCATTCAGCCGATAAAGCGTGAAAAGGTAACAGACAGACAAATCATAAAATCTTTTTTAATTTTTATTAAACAGGTTCAACTTCATTTATATTAAATTAAATAAATAATACACTCAAGATACGGGTTCTGACTATATTTACAATTCCTTAAATGTCTTAAAAAGAACACATTTTTTTTTCTCCATAATTCTGTACCTTTTAATATCATCCCCTATTTTACCCCCTGGGGAGATGATTTACAAACACTCTGAAACAAATATGGTTTTATATCTTACCAAAAGCATAAATTAAAATTTTCATATCCATAACTTAAGAAATGCCAAGTTTCCCATACAAACTTTCATATCCTATATCGCCCGGTTTAGGATTATATTTGAGACAACAAGTAGCCTATGTCCTTCCCCAGGATACCATCTATCTCCTTCCAATTTTATCGAAACCGTTTAGTGGTTTAGGCGTGAACGGGTAATATACAGACAGACACAAGTTACATTCGAATTTATAATAATAGTATAGATTAGTAATTGCCATATTTAGAAAAAAAAAGCCAAAATAAATCATGTTAAATAGACTCATGGCTTACATGGCTTGCTTAGTTAGGCAGAGGTGCATACCTATAGTACATCCACATTTCGCCAGTTATGTTCAAGCCTCATATAGTAGAGAGTGAGCCTATCAACCAAGTATAAATCCTCACTCCAGGCTGCTGTTGAGATGTCAGCATAATTGACGGGGTCCGAAAGAGTTACCGTGGCCCTGGCGCACAGGCAACTGAAGGAACACGGGTGGGTTTTAGTCAGTAAGAGTCTGACACGCCCTTCCGCTGCACCCAGAGCGGGAGAGGTCATTTGATGATTTCCAACCCAAAAAAAAAAAAAATGGCTTACAGAATAAAGACTATGAATGTAGTATTCCTTTAATGCACATTGTTACCATGTGTTTTTATTTCAAATTAGACAGTTCTTTGAAAGTCTTATTGTTATTATATAAGTAAAAGATGTGCACAAATCTCCCAGCAAAAGTATGCGCTTCGCAATCGTGATCTATGTTCGGAAATACGGACACGCGATGATGAAGTCTAATATAGAGCTGTTACAACAATGGAAGTACACTTACTTATTTTGTATTGCCATGCATGGATACTTACAAAATTAGAGATTATGAACTCTATGCAAATTTAAAAACTTTTAACTGACAGACTACGAGGTGCGACAGGAGTAGGTAACCCAACAGAGATAAAGTTTCATACAAATGCCCAATGATAAAGGCTCTCCCCCACAGGCGCGTTATTATTGGTCGATAATATCGGTTGCGTTATGGCGATATCTGTTTCCAGTACATTTTCTATTAGGACGGCCACGAAGTTACACACTGCTGCCATAATAACGACGCAATATAAATAGGACGCTTGCGTTCCTCCGTCCTGCGATATTCCGAAATGAGTTGTTAGAACATTTTGTATTAGGCCGCAAATGATCTTACACACACCTGCGTTAATAACGTTAGTACTGGTGTACCTCAATAATTTGCTTATACCGACTGGTATCCTAATTAGTAGTGGTTCCATGTCTGTAAGAGTGACCAGTTTTCTAATTATAATATGGATATTCATTTATCATCTGACGATTTTTTTTTATCACTAACTATCGGACGATAAAAACGCAGCTGGCAAGGAATCGAGACGCATTATCGCAATAACGCATCCGATATTATCGCCGATAATAACGCGCCTATATGGGAGAGCCTTAAGTGTACCACTAACAAACGCGGCAATACAAAAGTTAGAAGCTTTGCCTTTGTTAGAGGGTCGAGTAGGCGCGTCGTTCGTACTAATTCGGTAACACGAAGATTACGAAGCGCATACCTTTTCTGTGTTAACTGTGTTTTATATTTAACAAGCTGACCCGACAGACGTTGTCCTGTCTTAACTATGAATGTCATATGTCGTTTAGTTTTGACTATTGACTAAAACTAAAACTATCGACTCATTTATCAACCGATCCATCTGTGATTGATATTTGATATTTACGATATTTGCAGCGCGCATTCTGTCAATCGCTGACAGTTATTTCAAACAACTGACAGTTATGTAAAATTAATGTTTTCTTAAATTTTGTAACGTTCCGAGCAACTTCCTTATTTTTTTTATTTCATAAGATCCTTTTCCTGACAATAACGAACACAACAAAAATAAAAATAGTGTAATCGGTCCAGGCGTTCACGCGTGATGGCGTGACCAAGGGAAATAGGGATTCATTTTTATATATATAGATAAGATGATAGATTGATCACTAGATAATAAACTTTATTAGAAATAAACAGATTTAACTTCTTACATGGCATTACAATCTATGCTCCCTGCCGTAGTCCCCCATCATAGATAATATAAAATACCACAGATAATCTTATTCTAGAACAAACTGTACACACATTGTCTACTAACTGCAAGTGTGTGTGTCTACTAGGTGCAAATTGAATATACAGGGTTACTGGCAAAACACCAGCAACCTCTTAAGGGGTCATTGTACTCATCATTCTAAACAACTTTTACTATGGACCAAACCTGAAATCGCGAAATAACAGATTTTCACTACATTTATGTTCGCATAACACGTCAAAACGTAGGGAAAGCTGATATTTTTTTCGCGATTTCAGGTTTGGTCCTTATTAAAAGTTGTTTATAATGATGAGTACAATGACCCCTTAGGAGGTTGTGTTTTACCAATAACCCTGTATAGTGGTGTGCCATAAACATACGCATGTGACCACAATAACTGAATGATGTCACACATCAGTGTCACAAGATAATCAATAAAAAAAGGTCATTGTGCTGCTCCCACTTAATAAATATGCTCAATGAATGGTGACGTCCATTGAGCTGGGTCAACAATTACATACTGTTCTTTTAGGTCGTAATTACACTGACTTTTGACGTGCGTGCACCTAATTCGCCACTCAGCGCAAACGCCATTTTTTTTTAATAATAATGGTTCTTGCATAAAAATTGTGTATAAACGAAGCACTGACTCCAGCACTAGATAAAAAAAACACCTGTGTAACAGGCAGGGCTGATAAAAATCATGATTTTCTTGTTCCTGACATTCTTTGCGTTATTTAAAAAAATCAAATAAATCTCATTATTTTTTATAAATTATATAAATTGTCTTAATTTTACCGTAAATGGTAGATTTTGACTTTAACTGACAACTCTAAGAAAAACATTGGCATTACACAGCTGTACATTTGGTCTGGTCCAATCTAAACTTCGGAACAGGCTGGGAAATGAAAAGATGGCAAACTTGGAAATATTATAATAAATAGTAGTTGTTGGTTGATTTTTAGGGTTCCGTACCCAAAGGGTGGCGACGGAACCCTATTAGTAAGGCTTCGCTGGCCTCCCGTCCGTCAGTCTGTCAGCGGGCTGCACCTCATGAACCGTAATAGGTAGACATTTCTATTGCCGCTATAACAACAAATAATAAAAAAACTAAATAAAGTTAAAAATTAAAAGGAGTCCCTAATAAAGAAACGTGTTTAAAAAAAATGTAGTGTTAAATATTGTACGGTGGTACAGAACCCTTCATGTGCGAGTCCGACTCGCACTTGGCCGGTTTTTTTTAATTGATTTATAGTTTGGTATAATAAAATAGTTAATCCAGAAAAACTGTGCATTTGAATACGTATTTTACTTTTGTGTAACTGATTTGATTATTATACTTCTAAGTAAACCATGAACTTTTATGAAAAAAATAAGTTTGATTTAAATATTGTTTTTTTATAAAAAAATCACTTGATATAAATCAATCAACCCTGGTACAGGAGCCAGTGTCTTCTCCCAATCAGTAGGTTTTAATCAGGGTACTATACTTGAAAGCGTTCCAATGGGACTGTATTGCTGAGCCCACACCATCTGTCTGTCATTTACCAGCCAGACCTGTACTAGAGCTGCTGCTATGGCCTCTATCATGTCTAATAAAGGCTAAAAACCAACTAGGGTCACCAACCAAGCAAACAAACTCAAACCCAGAAAAAAATATGTTTTAAAGTGTGAAAGTAGGAAGCATTATAAGCAGAGATCGGATATACGGATGAATATTTACCTAAAGATAATTTTAAGCTGTGAAAGTATGGAAGCAGCTTCTAAAAATGTGCCAGGAACACCGGGAATGCATACCTAGTATGGAAGCGGCTTCTAAAAATGTGCCAGGAACACCAGGAATGCATACCTAGTCAGGGGAATGCATAACTAGTATGGAAGCGGCTTCTAAAAATGTGCCAGGAACACCGGTAATGCATAACTAGTATGGAAGCGACTTCTAAAAAAGTATTTATAAACAAAAAGCTCCGGGATTCTTGGATTTCTTAACTATTCACATGCATGTACTTAAAATTAATGTTTAACCCCTGATGCAAATATGTATGTGTATGTAGGGTGTTGGAGGAGTGGTGTGTGTTAGTTAAAACAAAAATTTCGATACGGAATCCCATTCCATATTAGCAAACATCACAACTTTAGGTGAATATGCACCCGAATATCCGATCCCTGCTTATAAATGCGCAAGTCTAACTCGCACTTCTTACTCAGTAGGTAAGAGACCTAACAGATTTTCTACTTAATTACTTAATCTAGTACAATTCGATATAGTTAACAATATCACTAAACTATCATAATCATAACTAAAGGCTAAAGATAAATTGAGTTATAGAAGTAAATAAATCCAATCAAGATCTCAAAGTAATAACAACTCTCCGTTCCGGCATCCTTATTGGCCTCAATCTACGTTAATTTACGCGAATTAACTGTGCTAATGGAGAAAAGCAATTCCATTATTAACAATTAATTACCGCCTACGTAGCGACCAGTCTCTAGGCGGTAATTTATTAGAAAATATCAGTGTTTATTGCATTGGTTTAATTCGCTAATTGGACAGTATTTCTAAGAATAAGTATTCCATCAAAATAGGATTAGGATTTCTCGAGTATTTTCAGTGTATTTTAATGGCCAAGCACTTAGATCCAATAGATCGCCAGCTCTGTTCAATTAACTTCAGGGTTTCCAAAAAATATGACGTAATCCGAATTCCCATTCATTTCCTTCAGGAATCGATGCTGCGATCACCCAAATCAAGCCATATTCTTGTACCTATTTTTACCCTACTGCGCGAGAGCAAAGACAGGGTTATGTTTTTCACGCTTATCATGTGTCTTTGTATGTAGGATTCTTTTCACCCTCGCAGCATCCTGACGGCTAAATGGTTTTAAATAAATGAGGCCGCATAAGAATGATGTAATTTGCAAACTCACTGATTAAAAACATAAATGATAAATGATTTTATTTCTGTAAGTAGGTTTGTACAAACACTTTTACACGTCAATCATATTTTTAAACTAGATGAGGTCGGCGTTTCCTATCTGACTACTCTGAGAAGAAAGGCCGAAACAAACTCAGAGGTCACAGTCTCTTTTAAAGTCCAGACATAATCTTGGTCAGATCATGTGAAGACCATGTAGATTGGTATCTGAAATGGTCTTTTGAGGAAAGAACCACACAGATTGAGTGGACCTGTCCAGTCAGTGCACGCATTTGTCAGTAATCGTGCAGCTCAACTCAGGAAGTCAGGACTTCATAGGAAGCCTCCGCACTGCAAGTTATGATTTAAGAGCATGGTTTATTTATTTTCTACATAATCTTGTTACTATAGAGGTATGAGGAACAGGGTGTAAAGTTCACTCATACTCTATAGAAAAGGGAGGATCCTCCGACCAGACGGGTGTTGTGTCTGGTGGGCAACTGCCCGACGGTTGATGTCGGGACGTTTGTATATATGCTAATCGCGCGGTAAACTCTGTTTGCGCGATGCAGGATTAGCGTGACGTCAGTATGACGTGTAGCACGCATGTGGCGATGTTGATACCGCTACATTACCATCCCTTTAGTTCTCTTTTCGTGAAGTCGACTTTTCAGTTTTTTTTTAATTTACCTTTGTATGTTTATAAACTGTTATCTCTGAATTTCAGATTATACTTGAGATGGAACCTGATCAAGAAAATCGAGGGTTTGAGTACATTGAGCACACTGGTGGAACTTGAGCTGTATGACAACCAAATTGTGGTCATGGAGAACTTAGATGGTCTTGTCAATTTAGAGTAAGTTCTTCTATCTTTCAACCCTTTTTCTAGAGTTAGCTCAAAATTGGAGTTTTCTTGTCTTTGAATCCATTTTGAAGGTAAGAATAAGTCTGGGCAAAAAATACTGTCATTTCGTAGCCTAACATTACATCAATACGTTAGTAACCAGTATTACCTTCGTTCAGATTATCCATACATATTAGGCATAAGTTTACGACACGTTTATTAATAAGGGGGTAAATGCATAGAGCATAGCAGCACTCAGCAGCCGGGGAGATGCAATAAGCCGCGGGCGTTTTTAATACAAGAACGCGCGTGCTTGAGCAAAATCCGCATGATAAATGATTTTATTTCTGTAGTAGGTTTGTACAAACACTTTTACACGCGATTCATATTTTTTAAACTAGATATAGGTCGGCGTTTCCTATATGACTACTCTGAGAAGAAAGGCCGAAACAAACTCAGAGGTCACAGTCTCTTTTAAAGTCCAGACATTATCTTGGTCAGATCATATGAAGACTATGTAGATTGGTGTCTGAAATGGTCTTCTAAGGAAAGCACCACACAGATTGAGTGGATCTGTCCAGTCAGTGCACGCATTTGTCAGTAATCGTGCAGCTCAACTCAGAACTTAAGGAGCTCAATGATTAAATTAAACTGCCAGAGTCTGGAGGACTATTATGATAGCGCACAAGTGTGTGCGCAGACACAGGTGCACTCTCTCTTCCCGCACTCTCATAGTCCGATAGGACGGCACGCAATCCGACACGACTGGAGTGAGATCAGGGCCACATATCGCTCATCCAATAGAACAACGACGTAATTACGAAAATGAGTTTTGAATATCATAAGTTCACGTTTCGAAAGTTCTATCTATGACAAAAACGCCAGAATTATAGTTACGGTGGTTTTTTTTATGATCATGTTGGTATCTTACATTATCCAGGTATCTTTGTTTTAATATAAAAACTACGTCTGAAACTCACTTTAAAAAATAAAAAAGTATACTTCTTATTATACGTATATAAATGTAAACAGATTTATAAAAATAAAACTAAATTGAACAATTTGTTGTTTAAATTCATGATTTATTCCCATTTCAAAACCTAGTTTACTTATGTCATAATTGTTAAAATGGCTTAAGAAGTGTATGTCAGGTTTGTTTTATTTGGAATTTTTTAACAGTTTTCTTGAGTTTTCTCATGAAGTTATTACAAATTATTATTGATAGTAAAATAACATACATAAATATTAAAAGATTTTATCATAATCATTGGAAATATTATTATATTAATATTTTCAATTTCAAACTTTACTTTACTACTAAAAGGCATTGTTTTTTTTCTATAAATAGGTACTTAATGATGTTTTTATTTTTTATTTTTCTATTTTGTGTCACTACATTAAGTTAGTGTGCTTCCTGTGCGAGTCCCGATAAATACTTTTTCATTCTTTCATTTTAAACCGTTAATTCTCTCGTTTCCAGAATGCTAGACTTATCATTCAACAGGATCAAAGAGATCGACGGCTTACAGAAGCTGGTAAACTTGAAGAAGCTGTTCCTCAGCTCCAACAAGCTGTCGGAGATCAAGAACGTCAATCATTTGGCAAAAATAGAGCTGCTTGAGTTGGGAGACAATCGGTTGCGGGTAAGTCTTGCAATCTTTTGAAAATTACTCCAATTATGTGCCACCATTAAAGTTTCCATCCCAGAATGATACATTTAAAAAACCGGCGAAATTCAAACATCAATCTAGCTATCTTCAAAAACTTTCTTCATTATCATTGTCCTGTTGGAAAAAATGACTAAAAGAAGTACCTAAATAGGTATTATTAATGTATAACTAATTTGCATGCTCTAAACAAGCGAAATATGGACTGTGTATAAACTTCATTTTTTTAAATCTAGTAAAACCTGTATTTTCAGCAAATAAATTATTCTTATTTAAAATTGTAATTACCTGTTTAACTAACTGGCATAGTTTAATTTATTTTATTTTATAATATAATCTATTGGCATGCCACCTTATTATTGTAATTGCTTGTTTATGATATTTTTTAACCGACTTCACAAAAAGGAGGAGGTTCTCAATTCGTCTGTATGTTGTTAGCTCA
This sequence comes from Griposia aprilina, assembly GCA_916610205.1. NCBI lineage: Eukaryota > Metazoa > Arthropoda > Insecta > Lepidoptera > Noctuidae > Griposia > Griposia aprilina. The sequence goes on from OU744302.1 coordinate 4,636,202, forward strand.
GAACTCTTTTCTGGGTGAACCGATTTGGATGATTCTTTTTTTATTTGATAGGTTGTGTTTCACATGTGGTCCCATTTAAATTTGATCAAGGTCTGGTAGGTAGGTAGTTTTTGAGTTATCTGTTATATGGATGATGTGTTAATAATTTCCTGTCACTGTTATTTACACACCAAGTAGTTGTATACGAATTTGTGTGGGATAGGTACCGCAACTAAAAAATGAAAATACAAAACCAAAGACACCGACTTCCGAAATTAAAGTTATTTTTCACGTCTTTTAGTGTTTTTTTTTGGAAGTCGGTTGTTTTTTTATACGTCATATATAGGAAAAAAGTAGTGCACATATTTTCGACAATATACAACCTGTAACCATACCTATGTTTAACAAAATAATTGATTGATTGATTGATTATTCTTAAAGATCGGCGAAAATCAACACCACCGCTACTATCGGCTATACGACATTTCTAAATCTCAGTTTAATAACTCTCCATATCTCCCTATCCCTTACAGGAAATCAAAAACTTAGAAGGCATGAAAACCCTCAAGCAGCTCTATCTAGGCAAAAACAAAATATCGAAAATACAAAACCTGAATGAATTAACAGCACTAGAAATATTGGTTCTACAGAGTAATCGTATAACGAAAATAGAGAATCTGGACGAACTGAGGAACTTGGACCAGCTGTACGTTTCTGAGAATGGAATCTCTGCTATAGAGAATTTGGGAAGTCAGGTCAAGCTGCAGACTTTGGATTTGGCTACCAACAGAATTACTGCCATCGATAATGTAAGGCATATGGTCGATTTGGAAGAACTATGGGTAAGTTCATTTTTATTTGTAACTAGCTTCCGTACGCGGCTTCGCCCGCGTGGTATGTCGATTAAAAGCAGCGTATGTCCTTTCCCAGGGTTCAAAGTATCCCCATACAAAATTCATCAAAATCGATCCAGCTGTTTCGGAGATTAGCCAGAACAAAAGGACAGACAGACTTTTTTTTTTTTTTGTTGGTACTTACTGTATATAATTTCATATGCATTAGGTAAAAAGTTGTTATTTTGACATTACAACAAACAGATGCTTCAATTTTATTTATTTGTATTGATTTTATTTTAACCCAACTGAACTATTTATTATACAGGGTGTTTATAGAATTTGATATCCAACTGAACAGTGGTGGTAATTTTAAATCGGGCAATAAGTATAGTATCTTGTCTCCAAAGGAGGAAACTGAGATAATAAAAAAATCCCTCCAAAGTTAATATTAGGTATCTTTTCCTGGTATTGATGTCTGATTCATTAAAATTAACCGGTTTAGACTTACTGCAAGCAATCGTGCTGTGAATCTTTATGAATCATTGTAGTCAACACATAAGTCATTTATTAATTTGTTTAACATAGGTATAATAATAATGAAATATAAAGATAATAAATAGTGCACTATGTTATGCCAGAGGGCGTACATGCATAATCAGCCTATAATGTTCCCACTGCTGGGACACAGGCCTCCTCTCTTCGAGACGGAGTGGTCGGTAATCTACCACGCGGGTCCAGTGCGGGTTGGTAGATGTCACATGTCTTCGATTTTTTGGTTCTAGAACATGCCGGTTTCCTCACGATGTTTTCCTTCACCGTTTTTGAGAGCAGTGGTGATGAAATTATTTACACAAAGTAAAGCGCCTGCCTGAGTTTGAACCCACGATATAACTCGTAGGTCGCGGCCGATACCACTGCTCTCTGAGGGCGTACAAATGTTTGTAATTAAGTAATCAAGTCAGACAAGACTCGATGATAAAATAAATTACAATAAGCCTGGATAGTAAAAATTATAATTATAAAGAATCTCACATTTCATAATACAAATTAATTAATAATAAACGGCAACAAAATCAATGTAAATAAAAAAGAGAAGAAAAAAGAAAGCAAATGAAACAATGTAAATACATTACATGTCAACACACAGACTGATACCAAATAATAAGATTATATACAATACTAATGTTAATATACAAAACTTATGTCAAGGACAACACACACACATATTATATTTTATTAGCATGTCAACTTTCTGTCATTACATTTTTGTCTGTTACAAATTCCTAAATTCTGTAATATGCTTTGTTCACCAGTAAGGATTTTAGCCGTTTCTTTAATAAGATCACGTTCAATTCTTTGATTGGCCGTCGTAAGCGGTTAAATTATGTAAGACTCGTGCAGTCTTATTGCAAAATAAGGCTTTTCTTTAGACATGGTTTAAACCATCGTGCCTGTTTTTGAAATAAGAACAATACAGTTCCTTTTACAGAACTGACAACTTCGTCCGGTCCTAGGTTGTCAATTATGTAGTAAGAAGTTTACTTTAGTCGGCATAAAGTTCGAAATACAAAAACGGGCTCGAAGGTTTAGGCTTGGGGTAAAGTTAGATCGTGTTTTGTAATAGTATGGATTAAGCGCTAGACATGACCAATTATTAATTTATTTTACATAAACTTTCAGTTAAACGACAACCAGATAACAGACTGGTCATCAGTCGAGTACCTGAAAGAGAACAAGAAGATCACCACGATATACCTAGAACGTAACCCTCTTGCCGCCGACCCCGCTTACAGGAGGAAGTTGAAGTTAACCCTCCCGTCACTGCAGCAGATCGACGCCACTTTGTGTAGATAAGAATTTTTGTTTCTTTATTTTTGTAGTATTGGGGGTGGTGTTGAAATAGTAAAAAGAGTTTATTCGTAAAAACATAGTAAAATAAAGTTTATTTGACACAAAACAGAAATGAGAACATAATTTTAAATGCCAGTTGCTTTAAATTCGAGCATTTCAAATTATACAAAAAGTCGCCAATTTTTATGCTTTATGAAATTGGGTCTTGCATGAGAAGCACCCTGGACGATCATTTGAAAAAAAATGAATGTTTGTTTTAGTTAGTAATAACTAGAGATCGGTTATTTGGATGCATGTTCACCTAAAGTTGAGATGTTGGGTAATATGGAATGCGCTTTTGTATTGAAAAAAATCTGCTAACGTCGGATTTCAGTAATCAAACCGGACCAAATCATAGCGATCAAAAGGTAGTGATTAAAGTTGTTGTAGCCGAGGTAATATTTACGCCCAATCAGGATTAATAAAAATAATTAGTTTAATTTATGTTTTTTGTTTGTTTTAACTAACACACCACCGCTACTCTTACACCCTACATAAACATATTTGCATCGACACTTGTTTTAAAAAAAAAAAAAAATAGGAAGCCGCTTCCATACTTTTACAGCGAAAAAATAACTTTAGGTAAATAGGCATCCGAATATCCGATCTCTGGTAATAACATAATACGTATCACGCCCGTTTTCTCCGAAGGGTAAGCCAGACATTTCAACAGTAATGTTTAAATCCCATGCAATAGGGGGCGAGCGTAATAAATACACTCGTTTGAAGTCAGTTGAACATAGAAACACACATTTATTAGCCAACATAGAGAATATTATCACCACCCCAAGTAAATTTTATATGTAGGAGAGATAATGAACTAAACATGATAGCAATATCGCGTACAAGCTGTAAAGCCTGATTTACACGGTGCGATTTAAGTGCCGGTGGCATATCATCATAACACCTAGATGAGGGACACGGAACCGGGAAGTATGGCAGGAAAAAGGGAGGCCTATACCCCAGCAGTGGGTGATTCCGTGCTGAAATGATGATAATGATGATACCACAAGTGGAAGCAACAATAAAAGTTGCACCGTCTAAATAGTGTTTAGACGATGCATTTCATTTGTTGCTCCAATTTTATTGTATGCCACAGGCAAGGAATTTTCATCGTGTAAATGGGACTTAATTCAAAATCTTGTGGTAGAATGTAATTTTATTATGTGTATGATTTATGTATTTTTATGTAATTATAATTAGTTTTAGATGTAGAAGTAGTATTGCGATCAGCTGTCAAAGTGTATTAAGTATTGGATAAATTCGTAGTTTATTTATATTATTTTTAATTAGATTTACGTTAAAGTCTCGCAGTAGTAAATTTTCCTGTTGATTTCATGATGTAGCCGTAAACGGTATTTTTGTTTCTTTTAAATGCCAAATAACGATAAATATACTTAAGTGCCTATTTCAAATTGTCCAAATTTCAGTAGAAAATGGTAGAATTGTATGTCCTTTATATCATTGTTAACATTTCTAAAATTAAATAGAAAAATCATTTTAACATTCATTGTTAAAAGTTTGAACTTTCTAGAATAATGTAGATGATCAACATTTTTCATGCATTTTCCTACAAACTGGCAATAAATACAAGAACTAAAATATAACATAACCTATTCCTAAGCATTTATATACCAATTGTAACAATAAACAAGGATTTGAGTATAGATTTTATACTGATGTAGTATATATGTAATTCATATTTTAATTGTTGTAGTAGACTTCATGTATGTATGTAACATTATTATGCATTTTTGTACCATAGTCGATTTTAAAGGTGTGGTTTTAAATTAGCAAAGATCATTAAAAATATATTGACAGTCAAACTGAATAGTTGAACAATTTGCGGGAATGAAATGTAATTCATTGGACAAATATAGGGTCAAATTAAATTAGCTAGCGAAACTTTGCAGACGTGATGGATATCGATATCTAAACATGATAAAACAAAAAATAACTTAATTTGATGTTTTTTTTTGTTTTTGTGGAGCCATCGACCGTTATTAGGCTTATTCCCTTGAAATATCAGTTTTAAAAATCAGTTTCTTTTTGTGTAAACTTCGCAGACATGATTGGTATCATTATCTAAACATGATAAAACATATTCTTTTAACTCATACTTTATGTAACAACATTACCAGCGGTCGTTGACCCCTAAAAAAGCATCAATTCTTTTTAATTTATTTTATCGTGTTTAGATATCAATACACATCACGTCTGCGGAGTTTCGCTAACTAATTTAATTTGACCTTATATAATTTACACGAATTTTAGACACGGTATGGCAATTTTTTTCTAGTGTCATAACTGAAATCAAGTATAGTGGGCCTCGTAAGTGCTTTACCACTTTTGACAACAATTCCCAGTAACTTGAAAGTTCACTAAGGTTGAAACTATCTAACTGTTACATAGTAACTATCACTGCCATTTGTTATTTCTACCAAGGGGTATCGTATTACCCAGGAACTGGGTTATGGAGGTCAGATAGACTGTCGCTCCATGTAAAATACTGGTACTGCATCCGGTTAGACTGGAAGCTGACCCCAACACAGTTGGGAAAAGGCTAGGCAGATGTTGATGGTGTTATTCCTATGACATAACTTGTAGCAGGCCTAAGCCCAGCAGTGGACTGTAGTAGGCTTGATTAATAAGTGACAGTTACTTGCAATCAATAGCAGCATCTTCCTGCGAGCCCCGAAGGCGGTGACTCCCGATCTTGATTCGGTCAGCCTCGATGAAATAGACAATATCGTTTTTTAACATTAGGGTGGTAAAGACATTACTTGATCGACTATACATAACGGCTTTGTGACGGGTCCTTTTCAGGAGGAGGTTTCTCAATTCGACCGTAAGGATATTTTTTTTTATGTGTGTTCGCAGATAACTTCGTCGTTTATGAACCGATTTTAATGATTCTTTTTTACACTCAGTATGTTTCAAGTCTTTACTGCTCTTTAAAACCACACCTGTCATTAATCACTTCACTAATTCCAATAAGTTCCTGTAAGTCTATAGTTTGTAATTTACATAATTATTATTATATTTATAACCTTACACATCAATTAATGTCAAAACAGATTAATGTTGAATGTTATACAATAAAACATGTTTAAATAATTAATTGGATTTCAAATACTATTCCGAATAGTCAGTCCTTTTATAATATAACATTTTTCAAGTCGTGAATGGTAAAATTCTGTGGGTCTTCAGCGTTAGGAAACTACTCATAAACACCAGTCTTTCTGAACGAGTGTTATCCATACTAATGACGGTGTAAATTGCGCGCAAAATAAGTCTGCGCGCGTGTTTGACCTTCAAGACTATATTCCTGCCAGCACTTTTAATCACTTTGGGCATAATGATGGCGATTATTTACTTTAGAAACAACGGAACACAGCACACTCTCTTGACACCTGATATAAACGTCGAGATGGCGGCAAACGATTATTTCCAATTTCGGCCCCGCGCAGACTTATTTTGCGCGCACTCTAGTACCTACTTGCCTGTGCAAATACGGTAATTTTATCTCACGAGGTGACGGGCGCTTATTTGTGGTTACCAAGTATACAAACTAGCTATGAATGTGTATGTAAGCGCTGGAGCTCTCGGTACCAACGTCCGAGCCAATGGCGAAGTCGGAAGTGTGTGTGTGTGGGTGTGTGTGTTATGTACTGACGCTACTCGTCATCACGCACACATTCACAACGTGTTTGTAGGCTTGGTTACTACATGAAAAGCGTGCGTCGCATCGTGAGATAAAATACTATACTAGATTGAAAATCACGTGACTTGACGGTGTCGTCAGTGACATATGTGCATTGGTGTTCCTTCAAAGTTTCGACACCCGGCGCACGCGTCGTGTTACTCTGATTTACGTAACTCAGCCGCTATGTTTTCGGAAAGTCCTTTAGGAAGCTTCCTTTGTGTAATAAATTCAAGTGCATCCAATTCTTGGAAATCACATATTTTTCGGAACCATAATATAAAAATTAGGGCAGATGATCAAAATAACCTGTATCTATGCAGATTCGATATACTTACCTGTACCCTAATTGCGTAACACATTTTCAATCAAATCTGAATCATTTTGAAAAATATTGCTAATCCATTGCTTCATAAGTTAAAAAATTTGATAGCTCAGCAATGTAAATAGCGCAATGAATGTTGTTGAACTGTCAAAAAGAAAGCCATTGCTACTGTTAGTGTGTTACAGTAGTACCCAACTGATATGGCTTACCGATGAACCTGCGCAAAAGATGAATTTTCAAAGCGCGGGAATTGCTATTGACCAATCGGCACGCTCCACGCACCGCGCTTCTTTTTTCTGTACCGCTATTGGTCGGCAGCTGCCGCCATGTCAGCGCGCGCCGCGTGGCATGCTAGTTGTTCTGATCGGAGGGGCGCGTCTTGCGAGTGAGTCGGAACTAACAGCTGCAGTGTATTATGAACCTTATAGTAGTGATCTAAGGTTGATTGTAAGTTTAAGCATTCTTTCGTTAATCTTCGGGCCATACTTTCTTTTATGTGCGAACGAAGATTCACGACGCGCCTTATCAGTTGGGTACCACTGTGCGCAATTACCCCGCTGTTCGGTATTGTGTCCCCCTACTTATAAGTAAAAATCTATTTAAGATTCTTGTAATAGTGTAATTACATAAACAGTACTGCAGATACATTATTTCCAGGCAGTCGCGGACTCTCGCAGCAGTCTATCAAAACGCAAGGGGAACATTCGCGGAGTGCTACGTAGCCCTACTGCGGTACTTTCTAGGGTCAATTTTAAGATGTAAATAAATAAAGTCCGGCCGTCGAGAGAATGCGTTCTTGACACCTGTCAGTGTGACAATGCTAGTAACTATTATCGATCAAATTCTTTTATTTTTATATATAATTTCAACATATCATAACATAACATCACGCCTGTTTGCCATCCAGCCCGGAGTCTGGATTTGTGCCCGGTTGATATAATTTCAAATAAACCAATTACATGCACTTTTGAATTTTCAAGGGGTCCGTCAGTCAGAAAGATGAAGCTAGTTGCCCATTCCAAAGCGTAGCGTTCCAACTATATTCTTTCATCAGAAATAAATAATAGGCAACAACGGGACGCACTACGCCTCTATGTACCCCGAACATGTACCTCTTTAATGTACAAGAGTGTGTTCCATATGGCTCCTGTAATTTTCAATAAATTACCTAAAGAAATAAGGGCAATGAATACGGCCCTATTTAAGAAAAGTCTAAAAAAAATTCTGATTAATAAATGCTACTATAACTTGAATGACTTCCTCAATGATAATTTTGCCAAATTATAGACCTCACAGTGACATCAAGTAAAATCAATTATTCAATGAATTATCCATGTATCTCTTAATAACTAATTTTGACATTGACATTGAAATAATCTAAATATTTTTATTATTTAATAGATAATTTATTCTCCACTATGACTTTAACTTATTATAACTATATCGTGCTTATGTCATCTAATTTTATTTATTCCAATGTTTATTTTGATTAATTGATGAATAACTATGACTGTATAATTTTTTTGCATGCCTTACGGTAGAATCACTTGAAACATGTAATTCTTATAACACCATTGTAACAGTGTATTCAGCAAAAATAAAGGATTTTTTTTTTTTTTTTTTTTTCAATGTTAAAATCCCTTTTAAAGTTTCGCTTCGATTCACCCCAGCGTCCCTATTCACCCCGTTTGACGGTACAGGCAATTTTGAATTGTCAATAAGTCGGTCAGTCAGAAAGATTAAGCTAGTTGCCCGTTCCAAAGCGTAGCGTTCCAACTATATTCTTTCAATGTTAAAATCCCTTTTAAAGTTTCGCCTCGATTCACCCCAGCGTCCCTATTCACCCCCGTTTGACGGTACAGGCAATTTTGAATTGTCAATAAGTCGGTCAGTCAGAAAGATTAAGCTAGTTGCCCGTTCCAAAGCGTAGCGTTCCAACTATATTCTTTCAATGTTAAAATCCCTTTTAAAGTTTCACCTCGATTCACCCCAGCGTCCCTATTCACCCCGTTTGACGGTACAGGCAATTTTGAATTGTGAATAAGTCGGTCAGTCAGAAAGATTAAGCTAGTTGTCCATTCCAAAGCGTAGCGTTCCAACTATATTCTTTCAATGTTAAAATCCCTTTTAAAGTTTCGCCTCGATTCACCCCAGCGTCCCTATTCACCCCGTTTGACGGTACAGGCAATTTTGAATTGTTAATAAGTCGGTCAGTCAGAAAGATTAAGCTAGTTGTCCATTCCTAAGCGTGGTAGGTACCTATGGAGAAGAACAGGCAAGAAACTCCATGGGCACTCCTTTAAATCAAAATATGGTTGCAAAATATTGGTTACATCATTCATGTTGAAATGATGCATGTGAGAACGATGCAGAACGTTAAAAGCGTCCGTAATAAAAAGACGAAAACAATTCAGATATTAAATTTTAAAAATAAGCCGTGGCAGCTAAGAAATGACCAGTCTCTACTGATGGCGCCCGTTCACGAACATGACGCATGGATTCAGCACCATTCAGCTCAACTATTTTGAAGGGAATTTAATGATCCAACACACACGCCACCACCAGCGAGACATTTGTATGAGCATGACAAACTCTCAGCCGCCAGGGCACGTTCAAGTCAATGAAAGACAAACCTAGTCAATGGTAGCTTCGCAAAAGACATCGTTTGTATGAAACTGACGGATCTCAAGAACGCATTCTTTCGACGACTGGACTGTAAGGCTTAGCGTGCACTAGGAATTTTAATCGTTGCGGATAATAATCGCAAATCTGTGAACATTACCAATAAACTAGAATCCGCGCGATGCGGTAAAAATACCCCTTGAGAATTCGCTTGAAAAATCATTTTCATTTGCGCCGTTTAGAAATGGCTACGATTAAAATCGTAGTGCGCGCGTAGCCTAAGTAATGGCTATTGTAATAATAAATAAACGATATTTTTTAAGGTATTTCTTTTGTTAGGTAGTTTAGAACTGTAGTTAGCTTACTTATAAATTTACCAGTCCAGAGCAAGAAATACAAACTCAAAAATTTATTTCCATTAAACCAATTACTGTACAAACGGGGTTAAGAGGGTTGCGGGGGTGAATCGGGACAAAATTTCAAAGGGATTTTAACCTTGAATTATTATAGTTTGTTGCCAACAAGGGCACTTAATTGTTAATTATAATACTGTAAACAAATCAGAGTCCGTGTTGGCAACCAACTATATTATTTAAACGTTAAAATCCCTTTTAAAGTTTCGTCTCGATTCACCCCTGCGTCCCTATTCACCCCGTTTGACGGTACAGACAATTCTGAATTGTCAATGAGTCGGTCAGTCAGAAAGATGAAGCTGGTTGTCCATTCCTAAGCGTAGTAAATTCCTATACAGAAGAACAGGCAAGAAACTCCATGGACAGTATTTTAAATCATAATATTGTACACACTTAACGTTTTATTCATAAAAAAGCCATTCGATACCTATTTTAGCTATTGAACTGTTTTGTCCCTTTCTGTCAAATAGGGCCAGATTTAGAGGTCTGTAGGCCTTGGGGCAACAAAGGAGTGGAGGCCTCCCGCTTCCCAAATTATTTTCCAAATAAAGTGAACAATTTTTTTTACTCGTGTTTTTCATTAAATAATTTATTGTGTAACCAAGTAGATTCTTTTAGCATTTAACAAACATATATAAATATAATCGAAAAAGAGAATTATCTGAAATCAAAAAACATTTCGAATCGTTTTTTTTTCATATTTAAGTACAATATATTATTTTTGTACAAAGTACCGACTATAGGTAAAACTGCGGAAAAAAAATATCAAAGAAAAAGTTCTATAGTGTTTAGTCGTCGTAATTTGTTTTTTTTTCGAACTCTTGTGGGGCCCCTCTTTTGTGGAGGCTCCGGGGCTTTAGCCCCAGATCCCCTAAATCCGGCCGTGCTGTCAAACTTCATTTTAACTTGACAGAATGGGGAAAAGCAGTTCGATAGCTAAAATAGGTTTATGATGCGAATGGCTTTATTATGAATAGGACGGTTAGACTTTACAAGCATGTGAAATGCTACTCTTTGAAGCCAATATTGATATTTATGTTTACAACGTATAATTAGCCGGCGAAACTTCACAGGCGCAAAGCTAAACACTCAACTATTACTTTTCAGTAATTAGACACAATTATTTTTCTATTGTTACCGAACTTATTAAATTCGGTCCAAAACCCGGAAACTGACAGTTTAAATCAGGCGCGGATCTAGCTTTTCGCTCAAGAGGGGGCAATTTTTTTCTGAGTGGGGGGGGGGGGGGGTCATAAGCCGTGAAAGACTTAAAAAAAATCTTTAACACCTATTTTCAGTAAACGCAAGAATGGGCTCCCATTTCGGGGATGACTACTATGCGAATACTACAGGTTGTAAAACCATGTCTAAGTATGTCTAATTTAGAGTGAGTTATGTCGAAGCCCAGGGGGCCCTCTGTATCCGCGCCTGGTTTAAATCAAATAGACTACCGCCATTCTGTCGACAGATATTTGCTGTCGGGGGTAAGGCGAATTAGTAATTGAAAATGTAATTTTCGGTTCGAAAACTGTCGAATGGTTGTGAATAGCTTTGCTGGTGGGTATCAATACCTAGTGACGATAAAACAAAAAACCGTCCAATTGCCTGTCGGGCCACGCATAGTGTAGGGTTCCGTAGTAGCCCGTTATCACAATATAGTACGATTCTGTTGTTCTTTATTCTGAATATAATGACAACGTAACCCGTTGGTACGCGGCAGTATTGTGAAATTTATGATAATTTATTATGGTTTTTTTAGTTTATGATTTCATATTTTGTTTTTCAATGCAAGTTTTTACCCCTTATAAACAAGGTCACTTTAAAGGATTAATGCTAAGGATTTTGTATTCGGTACAAAATTATCCAACACCCAAGTTCAACGACTATTACTGCTAAACTAATAAAGTTATCTTAACCGCTATAATTGTCCTTTAAAGTTCTTCAAATGCACTATCATCGTGATTTTTTCCAGATTTTTCAAGCCAGCAGTTTAGCTTTTATAGGGGGGGGGACGCCCTACTGGAACAAAAATGTGCACTTTAAAGTTTAATATTTCGTAAATGGAGCATTAAATCGAAAAATTATTTTAGCAACCCCCAAGTCATTTTAGAAGACCTATTCAATGATACCCCACACGATGGGGTAGATGACGAAAAAAATATGCATCCCCACTCCACGTGTAGGGGAGCTACCCTAAAAAAATGTTTTTTCTAAAATTTTATTTTACCACTTTATCGGCGTAATTGATATGGACACTCCTACAAAATTACAGTTTTCTAGTACTAACGGTCTCTTAGCGAAACCTCGGACAGACAGACTGACATGACGAAACTATAAGGGTTCCTTGTCAGGACTACGGAACCCTAAAAATATTACATAATTCCAAGTAGGTAACTAGATCTGATTACGAGGTCAACGGCTGCTGTTAGTGTAGTTGAACTAGTATCAGCATGTACCTATATCTAGTATTTACAGGTTCAGTTTTTGAGATCAGAGAGAGAACTATGAATAAGTAATAAAAAAGAAAACAAAACTGGGCAAGGCAGTTTTCTTTCAGAGCAAAACACAAAAATAATAACCGATATGATAACAACTTATCACTGCATTCTTGTTTATAGAAGGATTCATTTCATTCGATAACAAATTCATTACGGTACATTCATATACTTAACCTAAAACAGTCCCATCAAAACTCCCCTTTCATTTTCATCAATGATACATAAAAAAATAACTAAAAACTTTCCCTTATTCACCGAATGAGTACCTGACCTTCACTTTGCACACAGCATAGTATAGTCTACTCATCTACTCTCCCGCCGGCCGGCAAGTAAGTACCTAAACCGGCTAGATCAGTCGTCCAGTAGTTACATTTCCATAACAACTTGCTGCGACTACTTGAAAACACATTCCGATTGCCACCCGACGCACAAGCACGTATCAAAATGAAATCGTTTATCGAATACTCTCCAAGCTCTGATTTTCCTATCGAAAATCTTCCGTATGGTGTTTTTACTTCACATAACAATGTAAGTACAATTTTGTCGCATTATTTTTTGCTTTAATTATAAAAAATGTTTGGTTATTCCAAATTGGTGTTTATCGACTAAGCAATAAGGTTCATGTAAATGCAAATTAATGTTCGTACCCAATGTCTTCTTTTTGACATTGCAATACAGTATAATACCGCCAAATTAGGATGTACTGCCGCATGGTAGCGAAACTGTAGAATGTGCATACAATTTAATTTGGTAGGATTTGTACAATTTTATCTTGTCGAGCGTAAGTTTGTTTAGTCATGTTTTTTTATGTTTTCAGAGTGAGAAACACATCGGAGTGGCAATTGGCGAGTTAATTTTGGATCTGAACGTGATCTCAAACTTATTTGATGGACCCCTACTGAAATCTAAGCAGAATGTTTTTAAGGTAAACTAGTACATGGATGATAATCTTCTATGTAGATATGAATATAATATAATCAAGACTTGTTGTTGTGTGCAGAACAAATAAGAATTACATTATCATATCATTAGTATGTAGGGCGTAAGTAGACCTGTTTTATCTACCTAGCTAGGAGTAGGTCCAAAGCAAGTTGTAAACAGTTTTGTTTTTCATAAAATAAAACCTTGTCATTCTAATAACTTGAAACAAGTAAGGACTTCAGAGCTTAATTAATTGAAGCTCATTTGCATAAAGTGTAAATAAGTCAGCTCAGTAGTAGGTAGGTAGTATAGGCACTTATCTACCTATGTAAGTCATTATCATCATCATTTCAGCCCGGTATCAGCCACTGCTGGGTGGGTATAGGACTCCCCTATTTTTCTGCCATACTTCCTGCTAGCGCGGGGAGCAATAAAAGAAGTGGATTGTATGAAATAGGCAATGGTTTATTATATAACTCCCCGGACAAACAATTAATAATATAAAGTTTTAGGTGAATCCTCAGAATAGACCATTTTTTTTTAAAAATTCTTTGGTTTTCTTTATGTCGTATGTTGATCGTTCCACCTAAGAATTTTCATATGATATATTCTGAAAAATTCGTAGGTGGAACAAATTTCCAGTTTTCAAAAGGGATCTTTTTGGGCTAAAAAAATATGTTCCAGCTAACCAATCGCCGCCCACCCAAGCTGTATTCTCCTGGAAATCTTTTTTTGTGAAATGCTCCTTGTCAAAAGATAAAACATAACCCAAGTAAATGTAATGGTCAAAAATCTCCAGACGCTCGTTTACAACCATAACAGCTGAAACTGAGTCATCCGGGACGCCTAACATCACCTTCGTCTTGGACATGTTAATTCTCAAGCCAACTTGTAAGGAAGCACCATAAAGTTCTTTTAACATGCGTTGGAGATCTTTCAGGGATTCAGCGACTAAAATTAGGTCATCCGCAAACCGAAGGTGCGAAAAGTAGACACCATTGAAGTTTATACCACGTTGGTCCCATTCCAGCGTTTTCATCACGTCTTCCAGAGTAGCAGTGAACATTTAAGGCGAAACGGTGTCTCCTTGGCGTACTCCCCTGTTAACCGATATTAGGGCCGAAAGTTCACGCAATCTGACCTACATTGTTCATGCATCGCACAGCTCCTTGAATACATCCACATATCGAGTGTCGATGTGGCAGCAACGGAGAGAGTTGAACACGGCCCAGTGCTCGACACTGTCGAATGCCTTCTCATAGTCGACGGAAGCTAAACACAAGGGCCGATTGTAGACTGAACTCTTCTAAATCATCTCTTTTACGGTGTAGATGTGGTCGACGGTGGCTTTCGGCCTTAAACCGAGTGAGCACAGAGACATCTATGACTACATGTTTATGTAAGCTTATTACGTAGTCATCTACGTTCTTGGTCTTACGGTCTGGGCTCTCCCAAGTCCGTTTTCTTGAAAGTTGCGACCTTCAAAAAAATGGACTTGGGCAATGTGTTCGTTGCGTACATGTTCTTTTATTCCAGAAAGTTTACTAGAGTTTGCCCGCTTCTATTACGCAGACTAAGGCCAAATCCGCCGATGGAGGTTTCATTTCTGAGAGGCTGGCCAACTCATGCATTAAAGTTTCCCATAATGATGTAAAAATGTGACGGGGTATCAGCAAGGGCCTTTACTATATATTCGTAGAAAGTGTCCAGCTCTTCGTCCGGATGTTGGGATGTATAGAGTTGAACGATTTTAAGTGAGTACCGGTCATTCAGTTTCAAAATAACAAAACAAACTCTTGGTGAAATGCTTTTGATATTTTGTACTAATGAGGCTATCGTTTTACTAATGATAAATCCTACACCACCGTATGAGGTATCTACGTGACCTCTGTAGAAGGTGACCTGATTGTAATTTTAAGAGCTCTTCATATTTCGGCGTAATTCTGATATACCTTATGAGTTCCTATTTGATGGATTCAGTCTCAACTTGGAATTCCAATATTCTTTCGTTCGTTCTTAGCGTCCTAGCGTTGTAACACGCCAGGGTCAGAGATCTTGGGTTGTGACAGCTGGGTGACATCCAGAGCTTCTTAGCATCCTCTGCCCTTTTGTTTTTTTTGACTCGGGTGGAAAATCCTCATGGATGTCCCCCGCCCTGGGGAGGCGGAGGGGTCTGTCAGACTCTTACTGACTAAAAACCACCCCGGTGTTGCATCTCATACCTGCGCCAGGGCTCACGGGAACGTACGAATCTTCTGCAACCCCCGACTGGTGCCGGCCCGCCTATGTGGGCCCCGTCCGGTCGAGCGGGGGGAGTGAGGTGTTTGACTCCCCCCGCGATGTCTAAGAGGGGCGCGCGTGGAACACTACGCGCCGCCGCCTCGGGTCCTGATGTATGGGGGGCGACGGACGTCCCCAAGTCCGTCGTCCCTGGACCCATTTAGGGAGGCTGGAAGAGGGCGTTGTCCGCCCTCCGCCGACGCCCGGTGCGCCTGCTGCGGGCCGGGTGAGAGGGTGAGATCTCTCGCTCCCTTCCCGCAGCCTCCCTCTGCGAGATAACTGTTTCATCCTCTGCCCTGCCGTAACCGGAGCCGCTGTCCAAACTTGGAATAACGGGGCTGCTGGGTACTAGGGGCCGGGGCTTTTTAGCATTGTTCATAATTAAAGGGGGAATATTATATAGTTCCTTGCAATATTTGTTCATCAGAACCTAATATAATAAATTAGATCTCCATTGGTCCAGCACCCTAATTACGTAACACACTATCAATCACAATCTGAATCATTTTGAAACCTATTGCTAATCCATTGCTTCTTATGTTCGAAAAATTTGTCTGCTCAACAACGTAAATAACGCAATGAATGTTGTTGAACTGTCAAAATGAAACCCATTCGTACTGTTAGTGTGTTACGTAATTACCCCGCTGGTGGATGAGAGCGTGGTTGTCGACCGTTCGGTTTTAGGTTTGAATTTGGTGACTGGTAGAGGTACCTAGTTTTAATGCACCCTCCTTAAATTAAATGGATATTATAAAAGTCCTTTCACAGATATTTTACCTCTGATTTTGCATCTCACTGATCTTTATTCTCGTTGTAATAAGGTAAAATAACTACGAAAGCTCTGTAGTAAAATTCTTCTTTCTTTTTCACGTTTTAAAGTTAATTCGGCAATTATTATTATACTATTTAAAATGTTCATCAAAGGTGTGTTCACAAGACACGCCTCCCATATTTAATACTAATTTAACAATAAAACAAGTTTAAAAACTTCCGCTAGACTTGTGAATATAAATTATGTTAGAACGGCAACGTCAACTTGTTTATGGTTTAAATAAAATACTAGTTTGTTGTAAACAGGTTTAAGATATAACATTATTTTCCGATAAAATGGTCTGATTAGGAATCAAGATTTTATTGGAATATAAACTTTTGTCTTACGTACCTATAACTTTTACAAAGACATACTTATGAAGAACTAAGTATTTAGAGTCTTTAGATACAAACCGAATAGTAACGAAAGCGATGAGGAATGCCTCAAGAATCACGTTTTGAGGGTTCTTAAATGAAATCCTTATAACTTTCCATGTCTTGTCTACGCGGTTCATCCTTCTGTATGTATGGCACAACTTTTTTACCTGCCTATGTAGGTCTAAAGCTGAAATATCTTATATGAAATCCTTACTTCCTTAGTAATATTATAAATGCGAAAGTAACTCTGTCTGTCTGTCTGTCTGTCGCGGTTTCACGCCAAAACCACTGAACCGATTTAAATGAAATTTGGTACACAGATAGTCTAGAAGGCTCTAGACTATCTGTGTACCAAATTTTTTTTTTTTTCCATTTTGTGTCCTTTCTCAGGCGAGAAAGGACAGGCTACTTTTTAATGCGAAAAAAGGGTTGTAAGGGGTTGAAAGGGGGGGGATGATAAGTTGTATGGAAGTATCGTCATTTTTAGAGCTAGAAGCTTGAAACTTATTTTTTAGGCTGTTGATTCGATATAAATAAATATGACATTCAAAGATTGTAAAAGTTTTACCCTCAAGGGTGTACAATAACAATAAGGACTAGGGGATGAAAGTTTGTATGGAAATATGTAAGGTTTATGTGAATGTTTTATAAGTTTGCGACAAGAGACAAAATATTAGAGCTATTCTGATGTAACATTTACGGAGTCATTACAAAATGTGAAACAATTAGCCTAAATAATTTAAAATGCTACCCAAAGACACTTTTCCACGCGGACGAAGTCGCGGGCACAGCTAGTATCTTATATCTTTTTGACCATTTTTTGATTTCAGGAACAAACACTCAATGCCTTCATGGGGCTCACGCGTCCCCATTGGCTGGAAGCAAGAAGTACACTACAGAAACTTCTAGACGCTGGTAACCCTACGCTACAGAATAACAGTGAGCTTAGACAAAGGTGAATGATATTCATAGAAAATAATCCTATAATTTAGCTTAGATAGAGATAGAAATGATAAATATCAATACTAGTGACAGTTTCTGGTGCAATAATTCGCCCCACTAGTATGCAAGTGTCAAATTTTGCAAGTTATTTCCTAAAAATAACGATCGCGACCACATTTCGTTGTAGAAAAGTGATAAAATGATTCGTTATAAACAAAGATTGTCTATGTTTAGCGTATTTACCCCAAAAAAAAATGTATGGACGGCCCATCGGATGATTCCCTTAAACATAACTGGCGAAATGTGGGTGTACTATAGGTGTACCTCTGCCTACTCTTACGGGAAAAACAGGCGTGATGTTATGTTATGATTAGAGATCGGATATATTCGGATGCATATTTACCTAAAGTTAATTTTAAGCTATGAAAGTACGGTAGCGGATTCTTAAAATATATATTAAAAAAATCAGATGCATATTTATTTAAAATTTATGTTTAACCCCCGATGCAAATATGTGTATGTAGGGTGTATGAGGAGAGGTGGTGTGCGTTATTTAAAACAAAAAAAAAACAAAACCTAAAATAATTATTTTTATTATAAATTAAGTACTATATCCTGATTGGGCGTAAATATTACCTCGGCTACAACAAAAGCGCATTCCATATTAGCCAAGATCTCATCTTTAGGTGAATAAGCAACCGAATATCCGATCTCTAGTTATGATAGATAGAATACTCTTTTTTGCACAACAAATAAAGAAAATCATACCACAAATATGGTGGTACAATGGGCAGTGTTACCGCAATCAGAGATGTATGCTGGACAACCTTAGCTTAGTTTATTTAGCTGCTTATGCAGCTCTTTGCTGACCTAAAATATTATTTTCTTACGCCTTGAGAAGGCAAACAGTTACCTAACCTACGAAATTACTCTACGATGTCTAATTTTCTTTTCTTTTTTCTGCAGAGCATTCGTTAAACAAAGCGAAGCACAGATGCACGTGCCGGCTGACATCGGTGACTACACAGACTTCTACTCGTCACTGCACCATGCTACAAACGTCGGTATCATGTTCAGAGGCAAAGACAACGCGCTGTTTGACAACTGGTAAGTATAAACTAAAACAAAGCGAAGCACAGATGCATGTGCCTGCCGACATCTGCGACTACACAGACTTCTACTCATCACTGCACCATGCCCCATGAATGTTGGGATCATGTCCAGAGGCAAAGACAATGCGGTGATTGGCAAATGGTAAGTATAAACTAAAACAAAGCGAAGCACGTATGCACGTGCCTGCTGACATCGGCGACTACACAGAGTTCTACTTATCACTACACCACGCCATGGACGTCGTGATCATGTCCAGAGGCAAAGACAACGCGCTGTTTGGCAACTGGTAAGTATAAACGAAAACAAAGCGAAGCACATGATGCACGTGCCTGCTGACATCGGCGACCACACAGACTTCAACTCATCACTGCACCACGCCATGAACGTTGGGATCATGTTCATAGGCAAAGACAACGACTCACTTCTACTCGTGAGTAAAGCCTAATCACATAATTTGAAAATCAAAAATTAAATAAATTATAATTTTCACAGGAAGCAGCTTCCAGTTGGCTACCACGGTCGCAGTAGTTCAGTCGTCATATCCGGAACGCCTATCACAAGACCGTACGGGCAGACTTTACCCGTTGAAGGTAAAAAATTACAATCTCTTTTACAAATTCGTTTATCTCATATTTTAGGTTTGAAATACCTGACATATACGGTGTTGGTATTATTTCTAGAGAACCAAAAAAAATTGGACACGAACTACTTACTGCATGTGTTTGATAGTTGTTACAGTTAGAGAGACGAAAACGTTACGCTATTCTTAAAAGACTAGTCGTGTATCAGCAGGTCTATTCTGTAATCACCGTGAAAATTGAAAGTGAAATGACCGGTCATTCCACTTGATGCTAGGGATTTACACTATTGACAGCTTACTTCAAGCTCACTTCATTTAAGTTTTTACAGTGATATTTTTACAGAATACATCAGGCGGTCTAGCTAATAAACTTTATTGTTCAAAACTGGTTTTTTTTTTTTTTTTTTTACTTAATTCTTATTGGGGATTTTATTTGGTTTATTTTATGTGATTTATATTTGGCAATGGGTGTTATTTACCTAAAATAAATGAATTTATTATTATTTTTATTTATTCATCCAGGAGCCGCCCCCCACTTCGGTCCCTCTCGCCTCATGGACTTCGAACTAGAAGTGGCGGCCTTCATCGGCGGCCCTCCCACTACCCTCGGACAGAGAGTCACGGCCAAGGAGGCTGAGGAGCGCATCTTCGGATTTGTGCTTATGAATGATTGGAGCGGTATTTATTTATTTTATTTTATTCATTATAAGGAAACTCAGTCATCATCATCGACGTCGTCATACAGTTATAGTAGTACCTATTAGTTATGATACCTTAATTTAGTTCTAAGGATTACAAAGACATTTTTAAATGATACATTGAAATCCATGGCTTACTAGGAAGTAGAAACCGCAGCTACTGAAGGACCTCGATTATAAGCAAAATTCTTATGAAATTAATTTGATAACCAATTTCATGAGAAATCCAATTGTGATTTTCTTTGGAACTAGTATAATTAATTCGTATGCAAATAACACTACAACTGCCTCATAATATCTCCTAAATTCCATAGATATTGTTTTCTCTTGGCATGGACTTCTTGTACACATATGCTTGTGCAATTATAATTATTAGCACAAGACTACAGACTCTGAAACTAAAGTTTTGTTTAAATTCTGGCGTTATCCGTTTCCAGCTCGCGACATCCAGAAGTGGGAGTACATTCCCCTAGGCCCCTTCACAGCAAAGAACCTGGGCACCACCATATCTCCCTGGATCGTCACCATCGAGGCCCTGAGACCTTATGTAGTGGACAACTTCCCACAGGACCCCGCGCCCTTCGCGTACTTGAGACATGACGATAAATTCAACTTTGATATCAAGTTGGAAGTGGATTTGAAATGTAAGAGTTTCTTTTTTGCTATTCTATGTTTAGTTATAATCATTTCTACATCGATAATTTTTAGCGGTAGGTTGCGGCGAAGATCTTCAGTGGGGTTAACGCCAAAAAACATAGTTTTGGATCTGTAGATCGGTCATGACTAGAGATCGGATAATCGGATTTATATTCACCTACAGTTGAAACGTTGGCTAATATGGAATGCGCTTTTATATCGAAAAAATCCTAACTTTAATACACCACTCCTCTTACACCCTACATACACATATTTGCATCGGCGGTCAAACATTAATTTTAAATAAATATGCATCTGAATAGTTATGCAATCCAAGAAACCCGGATTTTTTTGAATTTTTTTTTTTTTTTTAAGTCGCGCTCATACTATACACCAACAGAAATCTAAATAAAAAGGTTATTATTTAGATTTCTGTGTATACACCCGACTAGTTATGCATTTCCGGTGTTCCTGGCAACCCGGTTTTTTTTTACAAAAAATATATTTTGAGAAGCCGCTTCCATACTTTCATAGCTAAAAATTTACTTTAGGTAAACATGCATCCGAATATGCTATCTCTGGTTATGAATATGACAAGTCATTAAAAAAAAATATGATCGGTCCAAAAAAACAGCCTTGCGGTACCCCGTCTTTTGATTCACACTCACAGATCATGCGATGTGTCAATTCGATTTTAAACCGATTTTCCCAAAAGGACGGTAAGGTTTTGCGTGTAAGTATATTTGTTTGGTTTTTTTTATATATTACATAACATCACGCCTGTATTCCCCGAAGGGTTAGGCAGAGGTGTACCTATAGCACACCCACATTTCGCCAGTTATGTAATAGGGCGCGAGCCTATTGCCATCCACCGGGCACAAATCCAGACTCCGGGCTGCTACCGAGAAATTCCAGATGGAAAAACCCGATAACACTTTGCCCGACCCGGGAATCGAACCCAGGACCTCATGCTCAGCAGTAGCGCTTGCGAACACTAGACCAACGAGGCAGTCACATAAAGGTAGAGGAGAGGGGGCGTGAGGTGGGGGGGGGAGGTCGAGGTAGTTTAATATATCATTTATTATTTTTATTTCCATAGCCGAAAAATCTCCAGTAAGCACAACAATCTGCCGGTCGAACTACCGCTTCCTGTACTGGACGGTGAAGCAGCAGCTAGCTCAACAGACCGTCACCGGCTGCAACCTGCGTGCCGGCGACCTGCTGGGCTCTGGAACTATTAGTGGAGAGGTGAGTCTTATAGGATATTTTTGGAACGAAGTTCCTTATCGCACGGTACGGACTTGGCGGATGGGGGCTAGGCGAAAAAAGTAAGAATGTTCCGTCACGACCCTTTCTTTATTTGTTTGTTTGGATGAACGCGCTAATCTCAGGAAGTATTGGTTGGAATTGAAAAAAAAATGTGTTGGATAGTCCATTTATTGAGGAAGGATTTCGGCTATATAACATCACGCTACGACCAATAGGAGCGGAACATAAATAAAAAATGTTGCGAAAACGGGAAAAAATTATTCCTTTTTAGAGCTTCCGGTAAGTTACGCAAAAATCATGTATGACGAAATTGTTCCCCTTTAAAAGTTCAAAAAAAAAAGTCTACTACAGCATAAGTCTATCTTTTAAGGTTGACTCAATATAACCCTTTATGTAATCAAATTTGTTCTATGGATGCTCTAAATATACTACGAAAGGAACTTCGTTACAACCGAGTGTTCCACGACACTCACGCATTTTTAATGTTATTGAGCGGCAAACAAACAGGATGTCACCTGATAATTAATAGTCGCCGTCATCTGTAGACATCTGCAAATGCAGAGGCATCGTAGATCCCATGGTCTAAAAAAACAACGTCTTTCATTCCGGGAGTGACACATGCTTACGTCACTATCCAGTTGCCACTTTATTGCAACAAAACACGAACTATGGAAACATTTTCAGTCACCATTCTATTAAAAATATATTTAAAGCAGTTAAATTGTCGTTTCGTTTTTCTAGTCAAACGAAACAATCCAATTTAAACATATACCATCGCAATTGTTAGTTAAAACCTCATTATTTTATCGGATTCGCAAAGATAATAAAGGCGGTATTACACACTACTGGGAACACAGCGGTGATGATGTAGGCATGTGTCTCCCACGTGACCACTGTGTCTCGGAGTGCTATACCTGGCGAAGTATATTATTATACCATGGTAGCTGCGTTGTATCTTAGTAACTTAAAGTAAACGAGAAGTGATCGTCGGCAGCTGTAGCTAAGAAACATACTGATTCAACTATCTTTTTTAAACAAGTAAAATCTATGTAATCGTGTCATTTAGTGGCTTCATCGCCACAATCAGACGGAGGCAAAGGCTTAAATCTAATCTTCAAATCTTTAACAAGCCTTGTTGCTTTAAATACGCAGAGGGCCATGGGCCTAAAACAAAGGGTAAAAAAAAGTGCACAACAATGAGAGATGACCTAATAAAGATTTCTTGACCTAATAAATGATACCTAATTTTCAAACCTACAGGTATCAGATTCCTTCGGAAGCATGCTAGAACTATCATGGAAGGGAACCAAGCCGCTTCGTCTCCTGTCAGGCGAAGAAAGAAAGTTCATCCAAGATGGCGACACGATCACGCTTCGCGGCTTCTGCGTCGATGTAAACGGCATTAGAATCGGCTTCGGAAAGTGCGAAGGCAAACTGTTGCCTGCCATACCTTTTGATGCATGAATTTGAAATATTAACTATTGTGCCTTTGTATAACCGTTTTGTATGTTGAATATTAAATGTATGATAATATTTTATTTAGTTTTTTTCCCACCCTGTATTCTAAGAAAACCTTATAAAATCAAAGCCTTTTGAGTACTGACGCCATCTTTACGTATATCATGAAAGGTATCCAAACCCCTTCGTCTGCTGTCAGGCGAAGAAAGTTCATCTAAGAAGACGACACGATCATGTTTCGCGGCTTCTGTGTCGATGACAACGGCATTAGAATCGGCTTCGAAAATTGCGAAGGCAAACTGTTGCCTGTGCCATATCTTTTCATTAATGAATTTGAAATATTAATTATGATATGCCTTTTTAAAACCGTTTTATATGTTGAATATTAAATGCATGATAACATATTGTTCTTAACTCCTAGTAATTTTTTGTACTCTGTACCTACTATACTAAAAAAATTGAGCCGTCACAGGACCCCTGGCAGATGTGAAACATTCCATCGTTTAGCGTGGCGTCGCCAAGGCATTAGTCGCCACGCCAACAATCGGTTTTACTCGCGGCTATAGATGTTTCACATCAAAAATAACATCTGTTAACTGGAGACTGTAAAGCAGGTAATCGTTGGCGCCACTGTCATGTAAATTATCTCCAAGCACAATCAATATAGTCACGCTCACAGTTATGACTTTAGCTTCACAATACCAATAGTGTCCAATAGCACATCTGGTTGTCGTAAGTGAGGTACCAAAAAAGAACTCTTAAAACAATAGTGAAATTATACAAAAAGGGCAATAAATCTATTACGCAGAACATGTGCTAAGCGTGGTGATTTTTTTGTATCCAGGAAATGAAGGCAGGCAACCGCAATAAGAGACGGTCCGGGTCGTACTGTCGTATAGGTTAGGATAGTTAAGAAACTAAAGTTAATACCGAGAGGATAGTTGGCTATGTTCGGGTGACTCCGGTGCGATCAACATTGCATAGGTATTCTAGCTATTTTAAATAAGTTGGGTTGAGCTTAGACAAAACTTGAAAATGAAATAAAAATAAAATGTGCGAGATCTCTGAGTGTGGCTGTTGGTGAGCGAGTGGGTGAGTTTTTCATTATTTTAATTAAAGTATTCTAGGTATAGATATTAATTGTGGCTGTCAATTAAGGTCTTGTAACTAAACAGACAGAAGAAGTGTTGCTGGGGAGGTTGATGCGTCAGGTTGCTCCACAGTCCACTTACCCCTAGCTCAGAAAACTCCCTACTTGACCACTCAAAACCACCACCACCCCACCACCACTTTCCTTAATATTGGTCTCTAGTTAAGAGGGAGGAGTTACGAAGTAGGGAGGGAGTTCTAACTTAAGGAGGAAGCGTCAGGGTAGCCCGCGAAATACAAATTTTCTTACGTTTTTTGGAATTTGCAGGTTGTATGTTGTTTAAAATATGATTCGCGAGCGTAACAATTATGGCTTCACAGAATTATAATCATTGAATCCGAAATACTACTCCGTAAGTAATTTCAAAACGAGCATTCTGTGTCATCGTGAATTGTCAAAAACATAATGTCAATGCATTTAGCAAGTCAAATAGTCAATGTCAATTGTCAAACCCGAAATAAACAATACAATATCCTTTGGTTTAATCGTTAAAAAAAGGTGAAAACCAAAACAAATTATTTGAGGTTGTAGAATTGAATAATGATGAATACATGGTTATTTATTGCTGTTTAAAAACTACTGAGGGATTATTAATCATTTCACATTTATGTAAATACAAACCTACCTGCCTACATCCTCCTTATTTATTTTTCTAAGTACCTTTCTTTTCTTTTTAAACTTATTTTGTAATTTTAAGGTTAATCACATTTTTAACGTTAATAAATTATTCGCTATTAAACATAATGTGTTGCTTTTGTTGACTATTAAGTAAACACTTACCTGTTATTGCACTGGTTAGATATTCCTACCTTCTATGTATACTTATAAACAAAGCTTTTATAGAGCTGCTTATTTGTCACTTTTAAACCTTCAAAATGGACGAAGCAAAGGAAAAGAGAAAGACACTGGACTTCAAAGCATCAGACGTAGAAGCTTGCAGGATATGTTTGGCCACAGATGTCAAGCTGTACAGTCTCCAAGATACCTACCTAGCGCCTTGTAGGGAGTCTATTGGTGGCTTTACTGTAAGTAGCTGAACTATTTAAACGTTATTTGCTAACTACCTACTCCAGCAATATAACAATATATTTGTTTCTTTCAGAAATCTTATGAAGGTCTACCAAATTATGTCTGCTATGAATGTGCACCAATTTTGATAAAATACAATAAACTAATAGAGAAAAGTAAAACGGCTCGGGCTACACTTCTGGATATATTTAACAAGAATGGACAGGTAACATAAAATTAGATCAAGAACATATAGAAAGATAGACTTCTGCTAAAAAGAATTTAGTTTAATTTTCATTTTCCAGATAAACAAACCTCTCATTCAAGAACAGAATAAAACTGAACTGAACTTACAGTCATCATTAGACAGCTATTTATTATTAAATTACTTCTACATCAAATACGATGATGACAGCAACACTTCAGACTTTATCAAAATAGAATCAGATCCCAATGAAAAAATAAACATTAACTTAAAAAATGAAATTAAAGAGGAATCTTCGGATGAGGTGTCGGATTCAGAAATACTGAAAATGCTTAAAGATTTGAGTAAGGAAGACAAATCGGACAAGGACAGTGATGTTGAGGCAATAGAAATGGAAGTCCCTGTCGTAGAAATTGTGTCTGATGATGACAAAATCGGTGATGACTTCATCAGTTTGAAATCTTATAAAGTGAAAATGGATAATGTATGTAAATGTTTTTTTTTTTATATTTTTCCCTTGAATTACTGTTGTTGTGTTGTTGCTGTTGCAATTTTTAAGATCAATTTGAATTATAAGATAATGTGTAAATTATTATAATGCATGACGATATTGCAGTAGACCAAGGCTAAGATGGCGGGACGGGCTTGACTCCTACCGATACAACTGGCCATCACTAGCAAAAGACAGAATCGTGTGGAGAGGGGAGAAGGACGCCTTTGCCCTGCAGTGTCACAGGCTGGTTAGATTAGATAAGATAGAAGTACATTATTTGTTAACATAATGTTTTATTGTCCAAACCTGCAAGCAGTATTTGATTAACATCCTAGTTAGTTCAAAATATGTTCTAGATTATACGATATATGAATGCCTACATCATTCTTTAACGGTGATTTCTTTTTCAGCATGTAAAAGGATTATTAGCTCATGATAATGACATCCCTCATTACCATAGACCTAAAAACTTAAGACCAATAGGCGTAACGAAGAAGGGAAAGAAGAAGAAAAATAAGAAGGCCAAAAACACTCCACCGTTTGCACATAATGATAGTTATATAAGGAGGTTCTTCAATATTCATCTTACGGTGGGTTCTTATTCTTAGTGTGTCGGTTGCAATTTATACTATACTAGCTGTTGCCCGCGACTTCGTCTACCATCCAGAATGAAAAGTAGCCTATGTCCTTAACCAGGTCATGGTCTATATGTGTGACAAATTTCATCCAAATCCGTTCAGCCGTTTTCGCATGAAAGCGTATCAAACAAACAAAATTACTTTCGCATATAAAATATTTTATTTTATAATACTAGCTGCTGCCCGCGGCTTCGCCCGCGTGGACGTCGGAAATAATCCCACGGGAACGTGCTACCGGGTCAAAAAGTAGCCTATATTACTCCTTATAACATCAGCTATCTGCCAGTGAAAGTCCCGTCAAAATCGGTCCAACTGTTTCGGAGATTAGCCGGCATAAACAGACAGACAGACAAAAATTAGTAAAAAAAATGTTATTTTGGTATATGTACCGTGTTTACATCCATATGCATTTAGTAAAAGGCGGTTATTTTAATATTACAAACAGACACTCCAATTTCATTTATCTGTATAGATAAAACAGGCTGGCAGGGACATGGACGTGTAAACTGTATCCATGAATTCAAAAAATATAAGCAGTTTCGTAAAAAAGTGCAATATGTACAAAATTTATGGCGGAGCAAATTTTTTTTTTTAATACTACGAATAATTTCAATGCAGGGGATTGAGAATTTAACCTGGATTAACATGTAGGATACTTTTTATCCCGGTAGTATGTTCCCGTGGGATAATTTCCGAGGTCCACCCGGGCGAAGTCGCGGGCAAAAGCTAGTTATAAATAAAAGTTGCTTGGGTGACCGTTTTTTCTTGTAAACCACGCCACGGGTTTTGATTCGGTTTTCACCATCATCTAGAGAACTTATTCCTGAACGTTTATGTGTATATATATATTACATTTATTTACAACTCACATAAAATTAAGAAATTTTGTGTTAAGTGATAAACCGTGCGGAGCAGGGGCGGGTCGCTAGTTCTTGATATTTTAGTATACATAGACCAACTGCTTTATATTTTAGTATACATAGACCAACTGCTTTATATTTTAGTATACATAGACCAACTGCTTTATCCTTGTTTACACAAAAATAATATGGTAGAATGGGGAAAGAATTTGTATTCGGTCGTTTGGTCAAAAGTTCTAAACCGACCTTTATTTCGGTTATTTGTAGTATACAGGATCAAAATAAATTAGCTAGCGAAACTCCGCAGACGCGAAGGGTATTGATATCTCACAACCGGCGGCGTGCGTGTTTGACCAGATTTATGAACGTAAACGAGGCAAAAGGAGTATGTAAGGATCGTAGAAGATGTCGTTCTGTTGTTTGTGGCTACCCCCATGGGAAGAAGACGTGAGTTTAAGTATGTTTAATCTAACTGCATCTATTTGATTACAGCCATTAACATCGACCACGAAATACACCTGCAAATACTGTCCAGATACATTTAATTATGTGTAAGTTTTTAAACTTTTATTGTTAGCCTATTTATTTAAACATATGGAACATCGCTTTGTTGGATCCTAACTAACATCATCTAGCGCATAGGTTCTCAACCTTTTATGGACTACCGAACCCTTTATAAGAAAAAAAATATCCAACGTCCCCCTTTACGTAATAGTTCATTATACCAATTTTATGTCTGTCTAGGTATTATTTATTAATAATCACAAATTAAAAATTAATTCTCTCTCTCTACCTACCGCCCCCACGAAAAGCTCCAGCGCCCACCAGGGGGCCGGTACCGCCTCCGTTGAGAACCTATGATCTAGCGCAGTGGTTTTCAACTTGTGGGTCGCGACCCCCGGGGGGGGGGGGGGGGGGGGTCGCGTAGCCTCTATAAGGTGGTCGCGAAGCCTAAGTAAAAGAATAAAAAATATATTTTTGTTAAGAAAATATTAATTGAAGAGCATTATTTGTAGGGTTTGCATAAATCAACAAGAATCAATCAATCAACAACCACAATAATGTAACGCATACAAATGTGATACCTACTGGCTTATGGCTCGTATGGATGGCTCACATTTGCGTGTGTCGCGCTCATTCACTCGTGAGCCGGCCGGCGCAGCATCGGCTTCGCACATACGCATGGGCGTTATTAATCCATCGTATCGCTTTTTCGTGGAGGCTTTTGGCGATATGTAATATATGTGTTATAGGTGCTTAATTATGTAATTAGCCGATACATAATTATAAAAATAATAAAAAAGGTGTACGTATTTGGTATTTGTAATTTAATAAAGTACAGATTATAAACAGTAGAGGGTCGAGAATTAAAAATGAGTGAAAATAGGGTTTTGGTAACGTCAGCAGCCAAACAAAAGATTAAAAAAAAAACCTGCACCCTAATTATGTAACACACTATCTATCCTTTGATTATAATTATAATGTCTAGATGGAGCGTCGCCCTACAATCAAAACAAAGAAAAACGAGCCAACAATTTCAAGCATGTGTGCGTGCAGGCGTTGTTTTACACTGTGCGTCTTTGTCTCTGTGTGCGTGAATAATGATACCAGCAACTACACTTCTCCCATAAATCACATATTAAAAAAATAGACTAATTAAATTAGATTAGTTTTAGGTGTATGTATGTAGTATTATTCCGTTTTAGTAGTGTCTTTTTATTAAGTAGTTACTTTCTTAAATAATTAAAAAGCACTATTTAATTTAAGTAGAGTTTTGTGTGAATGTTGTATTAAATCAGCTAAGTTAATTAAATTAGAATTACAATATTTAACTTTTTAGGCAGTTTGTATTTGGAAATTTGAAACGAAAGATCACAGATATTAGGAATTATTTTTTAATTACAAATAAACACGTTTAACAAAGACATGGGCTATAATAATGCATGTAAGAAAAAAATATTAAACAAACAATTATTAAAAGAAAACACGAAAATCATGAATGAAATTACTCTTGGCACCTTTGAAATCGGTTTATTGGACCCAATGCAAAGATAATCATTAAAATGGGCTCATAAACAAAAAAGTTATACGCGAACATTATATTATTATAAAGAAGTACAGACGAATTGAAAAACTCCACCTTTTTAAATCGATTAATAAAAGTACACCAACTAAATAATATATACGTAACCATAAACCAACTAATATACCCACAAAAAAAACACGTTAAGTTGGGACAGTGAAAAAAAGAAACTGGCAACACTGATAAAATATGGACTAATTTGGTAATCATAAAAACAAAAATAAATTTATGGTTTTTTGGTTACTTTCCGATGACAGGTGATGTGTTTGGTATTTTTTACCCCTCCTTTATAATTCCGGCACAGTTTAATAGCACATACCGTCATTTTATCGCTGTTATTTGTTTATTACTTAGCGCGCGTAATGCGTAGAGACACCAAAGCGGCACGATCGGCACTAATCGGCGGGTAAGAACTTATAGTCCAACAGTTGGCCGATATTTTTGACACGTTTGCGCGCATTTGATGCTCTATCTAGAATTCTAGACATTATATAATCAAAGTATCTATCACAATCTGAATCATTTTGAAGCCTATTGCTTATCCATGGCTTCATATGTTCGAAAAATGTGTCTGCTCAACTTTCTGAAACGCAATGAATGTTCTTGAACTGTCAAAATAAAACCCATTCTTACCGTTAGTGTGTTACGTAATTACCCCGCAGGTTGCCACATGAGACGGCCTCATGAGGCGCATTTTTTTTTAAAACAAACTTTTCATACTAAGATGACGAAACCTATGTACATTTTAATGTCAGACATATTGTGATAAAACCGCCTGCCTATTTTTTTTGGCATGCCAGAAATGGACATATCATAAAACTGCAACGGTTCAGAATCATCTAACTAAACTAGAGTTTATACGGTTTTGCGACCGATGCGACATGGTTTTGGTCGTGGGCTCTCATACTATATTCTCTACGTGTACAATACATTATATTAAACTTACATATTATAATAAATAAATCTCGATGTTTTGACAAGTCTTAATTAAAATCCGAAACAGGGATCACTACTAGGAAAATTAATAATACGTCGAATGGAAACGAAACTATAACGTATCGTACGCGTACTTAAGCTCGTTTTTGGACGCATTTAGTGCGTATGGTTTGATCGTTAGATAAAACGGGTTACGTTTAACATTTCTACAAAATCCGCATCTATCAACGGACAGTTATCTGTGCAGTGCCCGTACTATGACGTCTTAAAGCCATCATTGTTCCAGCGTGAAAGTGAGACGGAGCTATATATGACCGATAGCACTATCCCTTTTTCGCAATGGAACCATGATGGTATTAGCACGTCATAGTACGGCAACATCGTGCATGGATGATGAGGAAACCGTTGCAAGTGTGCTCTTTGACAGCACATGTTCACCCAAATTAGAACAGAAACCCTCGGGTCATACAGTACAGTACAGTTAGGGCATATATAATTATTTAAAGATTTGTTCATAAGTCAGACTTTCTCTAAAGATCATTGCTAGATTTACATGCAAACTTCCAGTAGAAAAAAAAAACTAATAACCAAATTCTAATTCCAGGGAAGATGCAAGAGACCACACTATTATCGGCTGCCAGAAACCGCAAAGAAGTAATGGCGATAGATCCACTGTTACAAATCCTGGGTCTGAATCCAATAGTGTCCAATTAAATCAACCGAATGTCTGGAAAGAATGGCCTGGCGGAAGTAAATAGAGAATTTGTAATCTGCTAAATAGTAATTATACACTCTCGAACTCTTTGGAATAAGTTCGAGAACTTTTTATAGGATTATGAATTCAAATTTGGAACAATGATGACACCAAAATGATGGCCAGTATGTCCGCTTCAAAACTGCATCAAATTTTTTTCTTTGACTCATCATTAGTGATGACCTTTATATTTACCTAACGCGGAAATACACGTAAGCTCCATTTAAGAGTCCGGTAGTGTATTAATAACTCCCACGGCGAATTCAGCTGCTATTTTAAGCAAAAATTTTATAAAGCTCCTACGGAACTCTTCTCAAGGTATTTGAAATACCGTTTAGATACTGTAAACTAAAACTGAATCCTGAAACAAACTATGGGAAGTGACTGACGGAAGTACAGGTATCGGCGCGGTTTAAGAGCGCTCGCCGGAATTGGTGGGGTGATACGCGCATGTGTACATTCACGCATAAAATTACAAAGTTTGATTGGACGTGAGAGCGGAGCTCGACGGGGGTGGGCGTGAGATTGACCAATAAGGGCAATAAATCGCAGGCGCCGATTGGTCGAAAAATCGACTTCTGCGCATTCAAGGTCAGCGCTCTTAAACCGCGCCTATACCTGTAACTAACGGAAGTGAAATTATTCTTGTTTTAGTAAGTAACCATTAGTAGCCTAATAAAATATAATTTAAAAGTTTTTATATTATTATTTAAGGAAACGTCAGATCATTACTTTATACATGTTGGTGAATTGTTCACCTGCATCCCACAGTAAGGGGTGATTTTACACCGTCTTACCGAACAAGTTACTTTATGAAACATAATTATAAAAAGGATTGTGTGGTTTTATGAAACCCCGGTAAAAGTGAAACATTTTCCCTACTCCGCGGCCAACCGTCACGCGACATGCAACACACAGACTAAAAAGTTTGAGACGATGTAATAAAAGTTTCACTTTAATAATAATAATTTATGAAATAACAATTCACCAGCCTGTATCGGATAAATACTACGTCTGACATAATAATTTGGCATTTTCTAGTCTCTACTTTTTTTTTTTCTTGTGGCTTCCCATGGTTTGTGCATTTACCCAATGTCACGTTTAGTTTGTTTACTATAGTCTCTACTTGTACCTGTATGTTGTTAATATATGTATGTACAGTCGGCAGCAGGTCAAGCTACACGAAACTGTCAAATTTCTCCAAACGATTTTAAACCTTAAAATGTAGATGGTTAACACGTTGACTGTCCGTGCTTTACATGTAAAGCATTATGTAGGTAATACAAATTACATTGGCTTTTGTGAGTTGGACGTTTGAACTAGAAAAAATATTTTTGGCGGACCTATGACATGGATACAAGGAAATTAAAATACCAATGTCCCGCGATATTTTTTAATATTTTTTACAAGGACAGGCAATGAAAACCATTGCTTACCGGACGACTCGTGTACGTAGTAAATTTTGCTTGGACAGTCAACGTGTTAAGTTCAAAATCGAATGAGAAAATCTGACAGTTTGTGGTAACTTGATGTGCTGGCGACTGTACCTTATAAATATCGCAAATGTTTCATTGGATTTTCCTATTTAATTCTCTTTGACACAGATAGACACACATTCATTATAATACAATTATGAATACATAAAAACGAGGATAAAACACCAGTCGTTATGAATGAAATAGTATTATGTAGGTTGGTACGGTCAAGGAGCGATGTCTTTCCCATCTCCTTTTCATTGCCGGACTACCAGACGTACTGTACCATCGGCTTTTGTTGATATCCTGATTTGTCGTACTCAGCGCTTTTCCTCCAAATTCTAATGCGCACGGGCAGAGTATGGAACTCTCTGCCAACATCTGTGTCCCTCCCATCCACCCGTCAGCCTTCAAAGCAACAGTGGACAAGCATCTTCTGGGCCCGCTCGTTCTAACGTAGACTTCATCCATCGCTTTCCATCAAGAGAGATCGAGGTCAAAAGCAAGTTCATTGGGCAATAAAAAACTGTGTTCCCATCCACTTATAACCCGTCAGGTTTCAAAGGAAGAGTGAACAGGCAACTTCTGGGCTCGTTCTATCGTAGACCTTATTCATCGCTTTCCATCAGGGGAGATCGCAGTCAAGAACAAACCTATTTGGCAATACCAAAAAAAGTACCGTCAAACGGAGTGAATAGGGATGCAGGGGTGAATCGAGACGAAACTTTAAAAGGGATTTTAACATTGAAATAATATATTTTGCTGCCAAAATGGACACTGATGTGTTTACTGTATTATAATTAACGATTAAGTGCCCTTGTTGTCAACAAAGTATATTATTTCAATGTTAGAATCCCTTTTAAAGTTTTGTTCCGATTCACACCTGCATTGCTATTCACCACGTTTGACGATAGCGGGCGCATGTCGAACTGTAATTAATGACGTAGTCGAAAAAATACGAAGGTGCAAATAAAAATTCAACATAAGGTTCTTATCACATTTATTCCTTATCTGTTTATTTACGATTAATAATAAAAATACTTTAAGAGACATAGAGATTTAAAAATTGTTTAAAAATAGGTCGCTGCTACCAAGGCAACGTCTACAATATACAGTAATTATTAATATTTCAAACACGAACCACTCCCTCTCACAGAGAGGAGACCTGTGTTCCAGCAGTGGGAACTATGCTTATTTTAAGCAATTCGGGCCGTAGTTCTAGGGAAAGATTCACAAACCGCACTTTGACTTCACGTTGGTAAGTAAAAGTAAGCGATTCATACAAATACTTATATTTGTAAATCCCACGGAACAGAAAATTCTGTTCCCTATTTAAGAATTTTATTAAGTAAAATTAATTTTATTCTTATGGGCATAATGTTCATATTCGTATAAGCGAATGTAAGCTAACGTTTCGTTCGAATATGAAAATGAATGTTATAAAGATCATATTCGTATCAGAAGATTACTTAGCAAAGTTGGTTTTTCATTTTCGCCCTTAGGGCTCCCATACAAAACTGCGTGGCGATGCGATACGACGCCGCATCGCAGGAACCGTCTTGGAGCTGCGTCCTGCGAGCTCGCAGATTTTTCCAATACAATGCGAATTCGCAGTTTTGTGTGGGACCTCTCATATAGCCTTCTAGTCTTCCTCTCCCCTTTCTATCACTCGTTTCTACCAGTGCCTAAGGTACCAGTTCCTGTGGTTCCTAATCTGTGGTGGCTGGTGAAAGGGGACAGCCAGAAGGGGCCTCGGTCCAGGTACATGAGCATTTCTAATACCGAAAGGTATGGCCCCAGTACAGACAGAGTTTTTGTGGGCCTTAGCGTCATCTCTGTAACAAATTAGTTTGATTAAAATTATTTATTTTTAAATACTTAAACTAGGATGTATGAACGTAAATGAGGCAAAAGAAGTATGTATCGTAGCAGATGGCGTTCTGTAGTTCTGCCTCCATACCTACACTTTATTAGACACCAGAAAGTACGTAACAAAAAAAAACAATGCACTACAAAACATACAAGGGGCGGCCTTATCGCTTTCTGCGATCTCTTCCAGGCAACCTTGGCATGGACAATGATTGCGTGGAGATAAAAATGGGGTTGTTGTTATTATGTGTGGATTTAGCACTAAAATGGAATGAAATTAATGTAATTATTTATTTTGTAAATAGGATATAGGAACTACTCTAACACGTCATAAAAAAAATAAGATGGAATCGACATTTGGTGCCTGAAAGTAGTTAGTTATGTGGTTAACGCACCTGTCCCACCGCCGACGAGGATGAGCTATCAACGATTTTCTCGCTCAAGAAACGTCTAAAATATTATAGGTCCCGTGTAAGCATAAGAGATACATACATTCATATTTGATCGCTGAGACGCTGGCTGTTCACACCGCCAGCGAGTACCTACTCGTTTATCGCAGCGCGACAAGAGCTATCGAAGAAAGTACTCGAGCGAGCACTTGCTGCTCGTTGCTCGCCAACTCGTTTTTCAGTTGCTAGCGCTACTCGCTTCTCATTAATCGCCCGCGGTGGGACAAGTGCCTTATTTAATGAGATTTGTTCAATTCTTAGGAATAAAATGCAGTGTCAAACTAAATTAGCTGGCAGCTATAATACTATGCAGACGTGATGGGTGCCTATTCGTACTATCGATATCATCCATATGTATTTCTGTCTGAGCAACTTTTATATATTCACGCCTTAACCACTGAACCGATCGTTATGAAATTTGATAAATAAGTAGGTAGTCTAAGCCATGAGAAGAAAGACAGGCTCCTGGATATTTGTATTAAAAAAGCGGCCACGTGTGACTGTATGAACACTACACGTTCAATACAATGTGAACATATATTTTGATATTCTAAAACATTATAAATTGATGCAATTAATTGCAATAATTTATAATGATTTAGAATCAAATCAAATGAAATATTTTTGTATTTTCTTTATTTTTTTATGTATGCAACACTGTTGTGCCTTAAAAATATTATTTATGTATGGCAGCACACACTTTTTCCTGTCCCTTGTGTATTAACCCGCCCTTGTATTTTCCCTCGAACTCTGTTTAATTTAAAAAAATCTTTCCCAACAGCTTTAAACCACACTCTTCTAATTTTAGGATCTTTCGGGAAAAGGTGGACTCCAATTTCGGAGTACTTAGGAACTCAGCAACGCGTCATTTTCGTAAAAATAAATTTAGTTCACGCCATTATATGCGTGTGTTGGGAACTAGCTACGACACCGCTATTTTGACAGTTGCCTTCCCCGAATAATTATTTCATGAAATGACATTTGAGGCCAATTCTAACTTAAAAAGAGTTGTAGTGCTGATTGTAATAATTATAATTCTGTAAAACCATATTTGTTACGGTCACGAATCATATTTTAATTAATAACATTGCAAAAAAAACATGAATATTAGAATTTCGCGGGCTACCTTAGCGCATCTCCCTTAAAGGCACGGAGGGCATCGACCCGCAAACTGTAACCATGAATTTAGCACATGACTCTAGACCCCCTAGCATAGAAATACTACGTCGGTTACCAAAAAAAAAAAACGGCTGTTGTATAGAAAAGTGTAATACATAAGCAGTCAAAATGTATGGAACAGCAAATTTATTTTTTAATAACCGACGAAAAATTGAAACGCAGAGGTGTTCAGAATTTTTATTTTTGTTCATTCGAAAATCTGTATCAACAATAACATTATATCTAGTCTGCCAAACTGCATAATTATTTTATATATTTATATGAGAACTACTGCCGAGTGACTGGACTCGGCAGTAGTTCTCTAATAATAACATTTTGAAAATTAGTAATAATGTGCTAAAGTTTAATTAAGCTAAGTAAGCTATAAAATAATACTTATAATTGTCTACAGTCGAGATCAAAAAATCATGTAACAGGTTGCTAGTCGATGTCCCTGCCACCCTGTATACTGCAAATAAACAAACCAAAAAAATAATGTAAAGTGCAATGTAAGAAATTAGCAGGAAAGTGTGCTTGAAGACACGGGTAATAGCAATAAATAGGATCAAATATGGTCACAAAGAGCAGACTGTGCTACTGGGCACTTTGTTACGCCACTTCTTCCCAGCTAAAGCACTAGGAAGTAGTGACGGGCGGACGATTTGGGGGACTGTCTTATGTAATTTTGACGTTCGAAAAGTGCTGATTCTCAGCCTAGTCTGAATAAATAACTTTTTAGTTTTAATATACGAGTATTAAGTACTTACATTTCATTGAACACCATCGGACAAAATTTGCAGCAGAATTTATTGGCGTGTCTTCTATCGCTGTGATACTCCTTCGCTTCAATGGTTGGGAAACAGAGGAGGCACACCTCGCACGGTACGTTGCCATGAATCTGGTAACATTGAATAATTAATTAAAATAATGGCTTATGGGGGATGCGCCAAAGTACCCCGCGAAATTCAAATTTTCTTACGTTTTTTGCAATTTCCAGTTCACTTTCAGGTTGTATGTTGATTAAAATATGATTCGCAGCCGTAACAAATATGGCTTTACAGAATTATAATCATTAGAATCAGCAATACAACTCTTTAAGAGGCTTACATGAGCTAAAGCGCGGTCACTGTCGGATTGCATAGAAAAGAAAGAGACGCGCGATGACACAACGCTGGTAATTTATTGCAAAATATGAAGCAATTATGAATTTACAACAAAACTATTCATTGGACTAAAAAAATAAAACACTATTACGTTAGTATGTTACTTGTAGAATAATCTGACAAAAAATCTGAATGTTTGTATGTATATTAGGTTGGTTTTTAACCGTTTAAATATTTTTTTAGAGGTATCTTCGTGTTTTTTTCTATCATATCAAGTTAATTGTATTATGTTTTCAACACACTAACTAACTAGCATATATCCAGAAGAATATCATATATTTTTTGGTTACTACAGTGGATCATATATTTTTAGGCATTATAAATTTGCGTTTAGGTCATGTAGTCCCCTTAAGTTAAAATTGGCGTCAAATGTCATGATTTCATGAAATAGTCATTCAATACGGTAATATGAACTTAGAGAGATATATTGATGATTTTTATTATTATAATTCTATAAATAAATATTTGATACGGCCGCGAATCATATTAAGTTCAACATACAACCTGATACTGACCTGCAAATTGCAAAAATCTAAGAAAATTTAAATTTCGCGGGCTACCTTGGCGCATCCCCCTTAATATTTTTTGGAGGTAATAGGAAAGGAAGGAGAAGACAATATGTTGCGCTGTACCCCATATAAATTGGGATGAGGGGGAGAGATTGATTAGGACGATGGTAAACGAGCGTCAATTTAATACTATATACCTCAAAAATCGGCGATG
Organism: Griposia aprilina; assembly: GCA_916610205.1. Taxonomy (NCBI): domain Eukaryota; kingdom Metazoa; phylum Arthropoda; class Insecta; order Lepidoptera; family Noctuidae; genus Griposia; species Griposia aprilina. Next base: position 4,674,517 of record OU744302.1, read on the forward strand.
ATAATATATATTATCAATATCGATCTATCATTACTGACAGTACTATTGTCGCCAATAAGCCTGATTTAGTGGTGATAGATCGGTTAGCGCGCCACGCAATGATTATCGATGTTACCATTCCGCATGACGAGAACCTCGTGAAAGCTGAGAAAGGAAAGAGAAACAAATCAAATAACGACGTTGTTAACATGTGGATGTGCGCTCAGCTGTCATTGTGCCGATTGTTGTAACGGCCAAAGGCCTGATGGCCGAAAGCCTCGATCAAGCGATTGGATCAAGGGCCTGATTCAGAAGGCAGTACTCCTCGATACGGCTTGCATTGTGACGAGTTTCCTGTTTCTGGCGCCCTAACCACCAATAGCTGGGACTTTGCTCGCGAAACCGGCGGGCCACTATTTTTTATATCTTAGTCGGTAATCGATTCTCATCGACTAATATCGGCTGTTGTCGGATAAAACGTTACCGACAAAAATTGCCCGCCTACGTTCGGCCTACCCATACCAACTATTAAATACTCTATAGTTCGGCCTTACCAAAATCGCAAATTGTAGGTAAGTGTACTTTACTCACATTAGCCCAGCGCGCAGCGGGGTAATTGCGTAACACACGAAGAGTCATGGGAATGTCTTTCATTTTGACACTTAAACAACATTCATTGCGTTATTTACGTTACGTTGTTGAGCAGACAAAGTTTTCGAACATATGAATCAATGGATTAGCAATAAGGTTCAAAATGATTCAGATTGTGATTGATAGTGCGTGTTACGCTATTAGGGTGCTGGACCAAAAAAGGTGGAAGTCATGGGGGGAGGCCTTTGCCCAGCAGTGGGATGATGCAGGCTAACAGTAACAGATACTTTACTTACACTAGGGTTGTGCCAATAAGAATGTGCTTGACGAGACTCGGCATTCGCAAATGACATTTGACAAACACTACATATAAATCCACTTCCGACGTATTTTACTAAATTCTGTCTCCATTCTGTTACTTGTTCGTGCACCTGGAACAATTAAATAATGTAAGGTTTCACCACACATAACAGTGGTAAAAATGCTAATATACAATGTGTAACTTAAATAACGCACAACCTCTTAAGGGGTCATTGTACTCATCATTATGAACAACTTTTCTTAAGTCACCAAACCCGAAATCGCGAAAAAAAATCAGCTGTTCCCTACATTTCCAATGATAAATTTAGGGAGCAGCTGATTTTCTTTTCGCGTTTTCGGGTTTGGTCCCTTAATAAAAGTTGTTCATAATCCATCACGAATATCACCTAATATATATTATTACCGGTATATTGACAATATTGAAGTATTGACGAATATCTTTTAATTCCATCACCAGGCAAATATTCGAATCTCTATTATCTTTAAATTCTCCTGTCGGACAGATATTCGAATGTCTTTTATCTTTAAATTCCTCTGTCGGGGAAATATTCGAATCTGTTTTGACTTTAAATTCTTCTGTCGGGATGATATTCGAATCAGGATTTTCCCTCAGTTTTCTCTTCAAAGCACGCTTTTCCTTTTTGGTATTTTTAGGTTTAGGCTGAAATTTCTGTGATATTCCTCTGGGGCACTGAAAAAAAACATAAAAATCAATCAGGAGATTAAAAGACAACATCGGGCATGCATGTTATTTCCCGAATGGGTGAGTAGCCAGATGTGACCCATATTTCGCCAGTTATATCATAAGTCCCAGGAACGACCTTGTTACTATTGCTGCTACTGATTATTTCCTTATAAAAAAAAGATACTTTTACGTAACTGTGGCGGTATATCGATAACGCCACATGCGAACTTTTCACCACACCTGACGTCACGCGAATCCTGCATCGCGCAAGCAGAGTTATCGGCGCGACTAAAATATATAGCTACACAGAAACCCTAAGTAGCCTACCAGACACTACACTACACCCGTCTAGTCGGCGGATCCTCCCTTTTCTATGGAGGATGAGGAACTTTCCACCCTGTTCCTCGTACCTCTAAACAATAATAGTATTTTTAACACATACCACTTGTAGTTCCCCTTTCATCTTGTAAATACCTAGGTCTATACATAAACTCACGCCTTCTTTCCACGGAGGTAGGCAGAAACTACAGAACGCCAGCTAACACACATAAAATGTCAATTGATCGCAATGTGTTTCATTATGACAGTTCACCCATATTTATTGAATTATTTACGTTGTTGAGCAGAGTAATTTTTCGAACATATGAAGCAACGGATTAACTTAAAATGATTCAGGCTGTGATTGAAAGTGTGTTACGTAATTAGTGTGCAACACTCTAATTACGTAACATACTTTCAATCGCAATCCGAGAGTTCTGAAGGACATTGTTTCTTAAGTTCGATTTTTTTTCCGCTCAGCAACGTAAATAACGCAATGAATGTTGTTGAACCGTCAAAATGCAAGCCATTGCTACTTTAGTGTGTTACTCAATTACCCTGCTGGTCATACACGCACGCCGGTTGCAAGTACTACGCACCTGACCTTTCTGAAGAACATCATCACAAGCATCTGCTTGCGCCTTATAAGGTACTAAGCTTATGAAGTCCTGCTTTGTGTCATCAACTGAAATTTCTATCAAAGGATTGTCCACTTTTACTTCTTCAACACTCTCATCAAGTGCAACTTTCTCTGCTTTTTCTTCTTTAATTTCGCCATCTTGTTTTTCATCGTCCATTTTAATGTATTTTTTTTCGCTGGGAACGGATTCTCTTTGAATAAATTCTGATGTGATGGTACCGTCATCATGTTTGCTGTTGTAGTAGTTTAATAATAAATACTTATCTAGTGAAGATTGCAGATTGAGTTGCGATCTGTTCTGATCTTTTATAAGAGTTTTGGTTACCTGAAAAATGACGAAAAACTTATAAGCTGATTTGTCTTCTGTAGCTTATATAGTCAGCCTCAATAAGATGTTGTAGTACCTATACTCGAACACGGATTCCTGTTGTGGTCTTCAAGCCTATCCATGTTTAGTTAAAAAAGTTTAATCCTTACTTCCTTACTAATATTATAAATGCGAAAGTAACTCTCTCTGTCTGTCTGTTTGTCGTGCTTTCACGTCAAAACTACTGAACCGATTTAAATGAAATTTAGTACACAGATAGTCTAGAGCCTGCGAAAGGATATAGGCTACTTTTTAATGCGAAAAAAGGTTTGTAAGGAGATGAAAAGTTGTATGGAAGTATCGTTATTTTTAGTGCTAGAAGCTTGAAACTTATTTTTTAGGCTGTTGATTCGATATAAATAAAAGTTTTACCCTCAAGGGTGTACAATAACAATAAGGAATAGGGGATGAAAGTGTGTAAGTATGGAAATATTTAAGGTTTTGAATGTTTTATAAGTTTGCGACAAGCGACAAAATATTAGAGCTATTCTGATGTAACATTTACGGAGTCATTACAAAATGTGAAACAATTAGCCTAAATAATTAAAAATGCCACCCAAAGACACTATTCCACGCGGACGAAGTCGCGGGCACAGCTAGTACTTACATACTGTATAGCCAGTGGCGGATTTCCAGTCTTGGCCGCCCTAAGCCCCCCAGGCCATGGAGTAAGTACCAGCCGCCCCTTTCTCAGTACCCATCATATTGACTACATAATGAATTTACTTTATTGCCAAATTTTATCGAAATCGATTCAGAAATTCAGCACGCCAAATAAAAAAAAAAATGTTTTTTTCAAATTGCAGCTCTGTTTTACGTCGTATGTTGATCGAAATGCGATTCGCGACTATAGGAATGATATATTTACTGGATAATAATTATCAATTTCATATCAATCGTCACACTTTGGAAATATTTAGGTACCTACTTTGAGTTATTTCTTGTTATCATCAGTGATTTTTTTTATCACGATTTGCCGCCCCTCTTGTCTGGCCGCCCTAGGCCCGGGCCTACTGGGCCTTAGGGCAAATCCGCCACTGTGTATACATAGGTAAGGTGAGTGGGGGTAAGATAAAAAACGGGGTAACATAAAAAGTTGTCCATAACGCTAGATTTAGTGCAGTTTTTCCAGTGATGGCAACATTGTTAAGATCGCCATTTTGTTACGTCACACATGTCAGTCAGCGTTTGCCGCTTTGAGTAAATGGTTGTATGAAAAATGCAAATGTCTGCGCAGTGACTTTTACGCAAGTTAATCGAGTGTTCTAATCTTACCCCGTGTCTTGTAACTTTACTTACAAGGTGGGTACGAATATTTTATTGGGATATCTTCTCATTATTTTTAATTCTTAGTTGTATTATTACATCCAAATATGGCTATTTTTCGTATTTTAGGATTTATTTCAATTTCCAAGTTAATTTTTTTAATTTTAAATTATAATAGGTACCTATCCTTTTATGATTTTATGATGGTCTTATAGAATATCGTTTGTGCAAAGTTTGAATGAATTAATTTTGTGTATAAGTGATTCTGATTACTGATTACATACTGTCTTTGAGTTTTTTTTTATTTTTTTATTTGTTTACACAACATATTTCTTTTTCTTTTTAACGACACGTCCTTTTCATAGAAATACATAGACGCCAGTAGTGTCGCAGCGACAAGTTGTCTGCTGCTGCTGTCTGCAGTCGGCTACGAACTCGTACCTTTAGATGTAATAAAGATTAAAATAGAATCTATAAGGACATTATGTTCCTAAATATGCCAAATTAATGTAAGATAACTGATTTGTTATTGCTTTTTTGCCTTTGAAGAGTCTTTTTATGTTTTTGTTACTGGCATGAAGCCATATTTCTTTTTCATTTTCTAAGACGTTTCTTGGATAACTATTTAATTTTGAAATATTTTATCTTTATGTCACTTTTATTTGTTACGTATTGTGCTACATTTGTTAACTCAGGTGAAAGAAGATGCAAACTCTTGTTTTGTAATATCTCGGTATTAAGATAAAATAAAATTAAAGGATATACTTGATTGATAGCGATGTTTTATTTTCAGTATAATCTTAAGCAATTAAGTGGAAAGTTTGAGAGCCTCTATGTCAATCTTCCGCTAGTGGGGTAAGACTGAAATATAAAAAATAATAAAATCATTATATCTTTGTTAACTAAAGGTATTTTGACACAACAGGCAGTTCTGAGTTTTTATGACACCTTAAACTATAGACTAGTGACCACCAACAACGTCTGATAATCATTTGAACGACTTTAGGAACTATTTCGATCTTTCCCCATCACCCTTTCGTCTTCCCCCTGTTTCATTCTTGTGATAGAAACATTTAATTTAAAAAAAAAATATGCTTTGGATGAGTTTTAACAGGATGTTATCAATATGATAGAAAAATATACTCTTTGCTCTTTACTCAATACAAATAATATTTTAGCATAAGCTAATATGCACTGTGCCACAAGACTTCAAATACAACACTGCTCATCTCATCAAAAAACCGTTCAATCTTACCCCCACTCACCTTACTTAATTTTGCATTGATAGAATATTATGGAAGAATGATTGTAGACAACAAAATTAATTCTTGTCCATGTTAACATTGAGACTGACTGTACAGAACCTACTATTTAAAGTGACTTAATTAATTCATACAGACCTGTCCATTTTTATCAAATAAGTCGAGAAGCGTAGCATGAGCTGTTTTACTTTTTTCAATTAATTTATTACATTTTAACAAAATTGGCGCGCATTCATAGCAGACATAATTTGGAAGACCCCCACAGGGATTCTAAAAGAAAAATATTTAAATGAAGTCAAATCTGCAAGGTGAAATATAAAATAACTGAAAACCCTAAAGGGATAGGTAATTGAACTTATCATTATGAACAACTTTAACTATCGTTTTAAATGTTATGAGGCTATGAGGTACTTACAGTAAAGCCACCAATGGACTCCATACAAGCCCCCAGGCGAGTATCTTGTAAACTGTACAGCTTGACATCTGTAGCCAGACATATCCTGCAAGCTTCCACGTCAGATGCATTAAACTTGACGTCACCCTAGAAACGATTTATTTTGAGACGAAAGATGAGATGGAAGATTTGCATACTTTTAGATAAATAAATATAAGTATGCAAATCTTCCATCACAGCGCGGAATGGACGTGAGAGCCAAAACACAACCATGGGCTTTATGGCTTTGCGCGAACGCGTAACGTAAACGTAACTTAAATTCGAACGATTTGAAAATTAAAAATACTCGTTTCGCACATAATATTTACTTAGTTACAAGATTTTATTCTTATGGGTGGTGTTGGAAATCGACCCCAACATCATGCTCGCGGTCTGTATGAGCAGGCGGCGTGATCAACGCGTCACGTCATCGGCAAGCTGAGGCGCGGCGCGGCTGCGACACGGCTCGGGTCGATGACCGCATGCTTCAACGGACTCCACCGCGACGGGCGATACTTACTCCTAACATAATTTATTCATTGTTATGTCCTTCCTATTTTGCGTCCTGCGCTAACATTGGTCCTTTAAGGATCTCGCCGTCTTATTTATGAAAAGTAACGGTCTTGGAAATAATCTTCAAACTCGAAGCTCTGCAGTGGCGGTCTTCAGTGGCAACAGTTCCGAACTGCAGGAATCATCAATGTATGTTGAAGAAAATTTGCGTAGCACCCGCACACGCCTAGCTCAGCTAGAAGAAAGTCATCCAGAGGTCGACCACGTCGGACTTCGGACCCGTCGAATGTTCGAGTCATCGTCAAGGAAAAAGAAACTGAACTAGAATATGGGTGATAATAATTGTGCATATCGCAAAAAAATTAACCAAAATAGGATAGTTGTATTTTCGGTTCTTAAATCGTTCGAATTTACGTTAGGTAATAGGTCAAATGTGCTAGTGTCGGGCGTTCGTGCTAGAGCCCCAGATATAAATTACTTACGCTTGGTGACATTGATTGACTATCGTTCTTTATCATCTTTTCTTTTTATTTATTTATAGATTCTGAAAGAAACAAGTAAGCGTTGAGTTTGAGAAAACATGACATGAGCATTGCTTGGCGTGATGCCTTTTTTGAGAATGTATAGACACTAATGTCCCTGAATGCGTTCTAAAAGAATAAAAACATTTATTTCCAGTGCAAAAAAAATACAAATTACATTATGTATCTTCTCTATAATATGCGAAATACCAATATCCTTAAAATTCATTTTACATACCTACTCGGTGTTAAACGAGGGACATACTTAAAGGGAGTGTATCTACTCATGAAAATAAACAACTTTTACTATGGGATGGGACAATCGCGAAGATAAAATCGAAGTTTCATATATTATTTATGTTCGCCTAACTCGACAAAATGTTTGGAGCAGCTGATTTTATTTTCACATTTCAAAGTTGGTCTCTTAGCAAAAGTTGTGCATTTTCAAGAGTACTTACCTCGTTTACCCTAACACAGCCTGTATAATGCTGTCATCGTACCACAGCTACGCGGCGTAGCACTGTGTGAGCTACGCCGTAGCACAGTATGCGCTACGAGGACATAACTATTTACACTTGTAGAGCTACGCGTCGCTCGGTCGTAGTAGAACACACGAAACTTTTATGTGAACTATGCGAGTACCTAAAGCTGGCTGTGATGATTTTGATATGTTATTGAATTTCTTTGGCGGAAAGTTTTGAAGGAAGTAGGCACCGCACCTACTCTACGCTATCAAGATGAGATCCTAGCTAAGGAAAGAAAACGGTGGAGATTTAGCTCACGACGGCAGCTTCACATGCTACATACATCCTACTATTTTGTGGTGGTAATGTTTGACGTCATGTACAAGAGTGAGGAATGGTCATCAAATTCGTCTATGATACTTCGACCCCTCAGACACGAAAGAACGAAAGAGTGACGACTGACGAAGAATAAATTGTCAGTGTTTCCAGTAGTTGCTTATATTTAAATGTTTTGGTGTTTCCTTATCAAATAATTAACACAAGAAATTGAATAATATTATGTTAAAAACTCACCGTATTTTGAAGCACAAAAAAATCACAGAATTTAACAATACAATAAACTGTTTCACTTAATTGCGCTTTAACTGGCTTCTTTCTAATTACGTCGTCCACCGATTCCTGCCTTGGTCTAAAAACGATTGGCTGACAGGTAAACACAGCCCCGATTCCAGCCCAACATGATAACGTGGGAGGACTGACAGAAAGTACGCACATAATGTATTGTATTGCGTTCAATATTTCAACATTGCTTTATGAACATTCTTCGGTACTTTTCTTGCAGCCAGATGGCACTTAATTGTGTGTTTTACGCTAAGTAGGTATGTAAATGAGTATTTCAGTGTCCATCAAAGTTATTGTGAAGAGCGGCTGTCTTAGAAAAAAACGTGACCTTGCTCTCATAAGCTCGCTAATTTGTAGGTACATTAGCCGCGTACATACATACCTACAATCAGTTTGATTTTATTATTAAAAAACATAAGATATGCTCTATCCTGGTAAATCGCTCAAGATTGTTTAGAAAAAATTTATACAATATTCTCCATTGTGCAAGTGCAGTGCCATGACTGAGGAGTGAGGACGATAAAATATGCGCGCGCAGTGTAGCGGGGGCGAACACGCGTTGCTCGCGTAAACACGATGTTACTTGACCCTTTTCCTATAGATGTTATGTATGCACGTTGTATTTGATACAGACGCCAACACCTGTTACACGCTCCTAACTCATGATACGCCGGGTGATTGAGAAGCCAGGAACCCCTGCCCTTGTTTCGCAATATCTTAGGAAGTCTCTCGCAGACCTCGACACCGGTTCGAATTCGCTCCACACACACACACATATACATTAGCTTGTTTATTTTACTGTGGGCTTAGTTTTCTCCGATTTATTTGCCATGTGCTGCTAAACAGTAAAGGTTTACAGATCTTGGCGGGTCCAATACCTACCTATATACCTCCTTAGAAAAAAGTTTGAAACAGTAGTTGTGACCAGAAGCCCAAGTTCAAACGGCGAGAGGCGTTTGTGCCTAGGTATAATTTTGCGATCTCACGCCATTTTCATTACAGCATTTGTTTTTAACCGGATGAACAGTGGGATGTTGACGTGTGATCCCAAAATTTTACTGTAAAATATCGTACAGTTGGTAGATACAGCGCCGTGTGAACGGCCGGTAAAGATATTGTTATGAAAGTAGTCCATTATTTATTTTGTTACTGGCGTAATAATAGGTTCCTTTGGAGATCCGACTGAGGAAATGCCAAGTAGGTGTGTTGTGTCTATAACTATGAGCTGCTGTGGCCATGTCATAAATCCTTGAATTAATAAATAAGGTAATAGGACTGAAAATCGAATTACACAAGCGGTTTACGAAAAAACGTAAATACGCAACAAAAAACGACGCAAAAGGAGTATGTAAAGATCGTCAGGTGGAGTTCTGAAGTTTTTGCCTACCCCCATTGGAAGAAAGCGTAAGTTTATCTATGTGTATACCTATATACCTATACGTAAATACGTCTATTTGCCCCCTGCCTGCATGTGAGTGCCCGAATGGAGATGTCAGATTTATGGTGCAAGCCCAAGCACAGAACAAGCAAGATGGTATCTGCCGAATTTTGTTATGGACTTAAAGTCCTGACCAAGAATCTTAAATCCTAAATAATGGTGCTGACTGAAGAACTAAGGAAAACATGTTCCACACACTAAGGGTCTTGCTTGCTAGTGCGTTTTTTATTCCTAGTCGATCGTTTAAATTATTATTGTCGCTAGACGGCTAGTTTCAGTTGTGGTTTCAGTACATATTCCATGTTGAAGACGTAGTTTATATTGCACTAGCCTTCTATGGCCTTCTGTTCCATTTGACGAAAAGCTGAATGATAAAACCATAGTGCGTGGAACGGAATTACGGAACAGAGAGATTATTACTAATGTCAATGTCATGTGATATTGTTGTAATTGTTTGTTGATTTGAAAATTCTAAACCAAATGAAAACATTTTATTGCGGTTAATGGACAATGGTGTCATATTGTTGTGTTAATGGTTGCGGTAACACCAGTAAAAAGAAAAATCTAATCTCAGCGGTATCATTTCACGTGTAAGTTTTTAAATTTTTCAAATCGATTTACACATTATTTAAAAATGCAAGCTTTTACGAATTATTTCGTCTAAAGTAGACTACCAAGATGACCCTCTGACCTAAAGCACAGTTTGTCGAATTACCTACTTTGTCAAATAAATTCAAATCTTTATTTCTAAGTCATAGGATAAAACTTTTTTTTTTTTTGTTATTCGATTATCACAATAAATTTCAGCTTTTCTAAATAAACCAACTTGAAAAATCTCTCATAGGTTTCCTGCAAATAAGGACCTTAGAAGTAAATGGTTGAGAGCAATAGGGCGTCCAAACTGGTCACCTTCGAACCATGCTCGAGTTTGTAGCGCGCATTTCACCTATGATCAGATCAAGCACGATAACTGCAAAATAAGAATAAAGGATGATACCGTCCCAATTTTATTATTACCTGTAAGTAATATTAAAATACTACTTTTTTTTTTTTTTTTAGTACGGTAGTTTTATGTGTATTTTTTCCACAGAATAAATTGATGATGTTTTAATAACTTCCTGCCACTGTGGTATACGATTTTTTTTGGGGTAGGTACCACAATTAAAAGGTAAAACTAAAAACTTTTTTACACAACCAAATTTTTCACTTTGTAATGTTTTTTTGGAAGTTGGTTGTTTTATTTTGTAAATATATTTTTTTTTGTCTCATGTGACTGTGTAATTAAATCATTATCATCATCATCCCAATTTATTTGGGGTTGTTGCAACATCTTTTTGTTCATATAATTAAAAATTTGGAAAATCCAAAAGTGCACGCCTCATAATCTCATTCAATTCTATAAAATATAAAAAATAAAACTATAAATAGATGTACAGTCTTGTAGTTTTCGTTTTTTATTAATTGTAATTAAACGACACTGAATTAATTAGCCATTTGCATTCAGTGACCTACAATTGTCGATTAGAATTTAAAAAAAAAAAAAAAACTCAAATAATGGATTGTTTCACAAGTTACAGTGTTTCCGGGTTTCACACATGACGGACAGGATTTTTTTTTGACCTATTTTGGTGTTTTTTTCCAATTCTATTGCAGTAAATCAATTTTTAAAAAGTATGAAATTAATCTCCATTAAATTATCTCGACAATAGTATGCAAAATATCTTGATTCCGTGAACTAACAAGGCTATAATAATAAAAATAGCCACCAAAATGAGGCGAAAAAAAATTTTCGATCGTAAAGCACTCTCTGATGCTTCGCATCATGAGTCGTGCAATATTAATAAAAAATTAGGTAAATGATAAACGATTTTATTTCTGTAAATAGGTTTGTACAAACACTTTTACACGCCAATTATGTTTTAAAAACTAGACGAGGTTGGCATTTCCTATCTGACTACTCTGAGAAGAAAGGCCGAAACAAACTCGGAGGTCACAGTCTCTTTTAAAGTCCAGACATAATCTTGGTCAGATCATGTGAAGACCATGTATATTTGTGTCTGAAATGGTCTTTTGAGGAAAAACCACACAGATTAAGTGGACCTGTCCAGTCAGTGCACACATTTGTCAGTAATTGTGCAGCTCAACTCAGAACTTAAGGAGCTCAACGATTCGACATACAATACCAAAGAAAGGACATTTGGGTAGGCCACAAAAATTACTCAAACTGCCAGACTATGATTAAAACTAGCTGAGAGGGAAAAAAAAGCAACAATGACCCACATAGTCTTCACATTCACAAAATTATAATAATCATGTATTTAATCTAGCCTGCATGCTACTCACATTCACAGTAGGTAGTTGGTGAACTCCTGTAAATACAGATTTGCAACTTTAAATAATTTTTGTAGCATAAAATAGAATGTACCTACTTTGACAAAAAAAAGTAGCAAACCAACTACTTACAGGCAGTATCAATTAATATCAAGATATTATCAACTTCATCATTCTCCTCCCTTAATCCCAATTTAATTGTGGTTGGAGCATGTCTTTTTCCACACTTCTTTAGTTGTCATCTCTGTAGCCAAGTGTAATTTTTTTATTATATAACTGAAAATATTTTCAGCTAAACTCCAACTATGAAGCGTCTTAAAGTGGAAGTTTGCAGGATTTGTTTAGCCACAGATATCAAGCTGTTCAGTCTACAAGATACACACCTGGGGACTTGCATGAAGTCTATTGCTGGATTAAGTGTAAGAATAATTATAATAATATATGTCTTTGTTGTCAATCAGAAAAGTTCCAGACTGCATAAATAATTCAATTGAAAAAAAATATTATACCCATTACTTGTTTTCCACATTTTTTTAATTCCAAAATGTCTAATGCTCAAATTGTCACTGGAAATTGAATATTTGGTCATTGGTCATTCTGGGAATCGGACATTCTCTGATTTGGTCATTTTGAATATTGAATATAAGTCCAAGTCTGGGTATTAGTCATACTGGGAATTGTCTTGGCGTTAGAATAAAATACTACTCTCTATCTTTCTCTCTTTCTCTCTCTCTATCTGTCTCTATCTCTATTTTCTTTTTTTTTTCCTCGTATTTTGTTATAGCATATGAAATAACATGTTAGTAGTGTATAATTGGGGGTTCTGGATCACTTGCTCTCGCTTTCGCTCGAGCGCATGATCCAGAACTCCCCAATCATACATTACTATCGTGATGTGCGATATAGTTCATAATATTGATTGAGTATTGTGTTTCATTCACAGTGGAGCGCTTGATACAGGATCTCCAATTTTTTTAATGGTCCGAGCGGTTGTCGTGTGTATTCATAAACAGGCATGGTATCGAACTGTTATAGCGAAGCAAAATTATCGCGTGAACTTAAAAATAATAAACAACAATATCATGTTCGATCGCCGCGCAGCGCTGCATTGAAACGATGTAGCGCATATTTTTTTGTATTGATGGATACAAAAACCATATTGTGAGGTCAGCTGTTACTGGAAATTGTAACTTAATGTGTAGCCGTGTGTAAAAGTAACTGTATTATGGAGATAGAGTAATTGATTATAATATAAAAGAGCGTAAAAGAAAAAAGTCATAAAAGCCAAAACCAAACCGGAACAAATACTCATTTGTTCCGTGCGGGAATCGAACCCGCAACACTTTGGCACATTAATTGAAACATCTATTTTAAACCTACTATTTACATTGTGATGTAGCTAGTCGAGCTCTTAACCAATGCGCCAAACGTGTCGTCAGTGATGAGATAAAATATGTATTCAGTATTAAAGTACACAGGTACATTCGTGATATCGACATGTTTCGACTTGATTCTGCCGCCAAGCACATAGTTGTAATATTATGAAGGAAATTAAACCTTAAAGACATGAATCTATATACCTTATATAAGAGAATCTGTTTTGTATCTAGATCGTAGAGAGCCTTTGACTGCGACACAGTAAATACAAGTTTTTTGTATTTGGCTGTTTTCGCTACCCTGAGATTCAATCACAATGTCGGTAAGTAATAGTTATAACATATTAAATTATTATTATTGTTTTTTATTAATTATTATAATGTAGGCATTGTATGTAATCATACTCAAAACACAATTTATTTCTGTTTTCAGGACAATGAGGATCTTTTTAATTTTATCCCAAACAAGCAGCTCAAAGAATCTGTTACATCACGACTTAATTTGAAGAGACAAAATGACGAGACAGGTCCTCCACAGAAACTTGAACGACAGCAAAACTACTCGTACATCAAAACCAGGGCGCCAAATACATCTTCAAGGACATGCATGATCAAAATTGAGATATACGAGTGTGATAATTTACCAGAAAAATCTTGCAAGTGCAGTGCAAATAAGTGTGTGCAATTTATAACTGAAAATGTTGTCACAAGTGATATATACTTAGATTTAGAAAACATTATTAGTAAAATTCGTGAGAATATATAATTGAAATTATTTTATATATTTATTAAGTATAGAGAGAGAGATATTCAATGTAATCATTATGTTAGTACCAACGTTTGTGTTTGTTTTTTATAATTAGCATAATAAAATAGCATTTAATAATATACTTAAATAGTACAACTAATATTGTTGATTGTATCGCATAAAAACAAAAAACAAAAAAAAACTTATTATTTCATACACATTGATGTTAGATTAGGTAAGGAATCTGTTATTTCTTAGAAGATTAATTAGGTACTCTTTTAATGAATATATTTAAAAATAAAAATTCTGTTTTATTTTCATTTTCCAATATCAATTTTCATTTCAATAAAAAATAAAAATAAAACAACTCGTAATAAGGTATTACAGAATTAGGTCGGGTGAATAATGAATGTTGGCAAATGAAACAAACAGAATATTAATTTTAAAACATATTCATTAAAAGAGTAATTAATCTTTTAAGAAATATCAGGTTCCTTACCAAATAGTAAGGAAAAAAGGTGCTTATTATAATTATACACATTGATGTTAGATTAGGTAAAGAATCTGTTATTTATTAGAAGATTAATTACTCCTTTTATGAATATATTTAAAAATTAAAATTCTGTTTGTTTCATTTCCCAACATTCAATCACCCAGCCTAATTCTGTATTATCTTATTACGAGTTCTATAACAAAAACACACTTAGAAATCCATTGCCACCTCTTTCCATTTACATTAAAATGAGCAGGATAGCTATAGCTAACACAGCCTTTACGACTTGAGAGTTTAAAGAATAAGGCGACATTTCTGTGTACATGACAAATAACTACCAGAGATCTCATTTTATTGGTTTCATAGAAGTTTGTATGTATTCCGACAGAGTTAATTGACACCTCATTCCTTTCACGATTGTCGTCTCCAGTCGCCTCCAAAAACTCTAATAAGGATAAAGTGCTGTGAAAACACTTTCCATAACTAGAGTATTCGGAAGCATTCACATTGCGACTTCAGTACGAGAAATGAATAAAATAAAATCTACTCTAGGTTCTCAAGTGATAGAGATGAAATTCTAATAACAAATATTATTTTAATTAATTTTTCGGAGTAATTATTGTTAGAAACTAACATATGACTAAGGCTTTAGGATTTAGGTCTATAAAAAGCATGTGAGAGAATTCCTTTACATTTTGTCATTGTTGTGCTGAAGTGCATTTCACTGAACAGTGAGTTTAAATTTGTTTGTGGTTGTTCACAAGTGTTGCAGAAACAGAGTATGTGAGTATTATATTTTATTTAATAAATATTTTTTCTTCGATCCTAGGACTGTAATAGTTAATTGTTTTACCACTGAAATTACTCAATTAAGTTTAGATCATATAATAGTTATTTCAAAACTATTGTACTTGTACTGCATTTGTAGTTTCATATTAATATTAATATTTTTACAAACGTTTAATAATTATTAACGTTTTATTTTTACAAACGTTTAATAATTATTAACGTTTTATTTTTACAAACGTTTATTTAATAATAATTCTTGCTTCGTTGTTCTAGCATGCAATAAAAATAAGGCCTAGGTTTGATTCTTAGGTCATTTAAAGTTTTTTTTTCCTGATAAGTACTGTAAATATATTATTCCCTATTCGATGAGATTTCAAAACGTAAGAACGTAAAAACGTAAAAAGTAAGGGGGAGGGACTAACAGCACACCTCTGCCTAACCCTTTGATGAATACGGGTGCTGTTGTTTCATGTTACTAATGTTGGTAATAAAAATATTTATTGCATTTTAATAATGTTTTCAGGGCTCAGTCGATGAATAATCCTTTTTGGGTTGAAGAAGAGGACTCCACACCTTCAACGTCTGGACCAACAAAAGAAAAAAACAAGCGGCAGATCAAAAAAAAACAGCTGTGAAGAGAGATAAGAAAGTGTCTCAGAAGAAGAAGGCTTTGCTTTCTAAAATCCTTTCGCTTCAGAACCAGAGTCTGATAGCGACGGGCCGGCAGTTGTTACAACACCAGCTCCAAAAAGAAAACGGAATACCAACGCTTCAGACTGTGAGGTAAGACATTTTTTTCAAACATGTTAAATTCCCATTTCATTTAAAACCATTCCAGTGTTTTACAGCGTGTGATTTTCTCCATCAAAATTATACTTATTTGTGGACACAAGTGTTTAAATAGACCTTTTTTTAAAGATAATAGATTATAGTTATGGTAACGGTAGATTCAAGAACGTGGAAGTCTGGAGTTTATCTATTATATTTTTTTTACATATCTATTTTTTTTTTACTTATCTATTTTTTAATTACTCGCCCTCACGCATTATTATTTTTATTTAAAACTAGTCATCTTATGTATTTCAGGATGAATCGTCTCGACCGCTGATCCGTGCTACCACTCTGAAGAACTGCTTCACTCAGCGGGTGGCTGATGGTTATACCTTCCAATCAAACCCGGACAGGGTTGGAAAGTATTATTTTGAATTAAGAGTTTATACACGGGTGAAGTGGAAAAACTTACTCCAAATGAACGTTGGAAACAGTCTCTTGTAGCATTAAAATTATCAATAGAATAGAGAATATTTATTTGATTTATAATAATTATTTTACATGTACTTTTTCAGAGTTTCGATGTAAAATCGAAATTGAAACTTGAGATATTAAAAAACCCGAATTAAGAAATTCTGAAATTAAGAACAGAGAAATAAAAAACGGAGAAATTAAGAACTGAGAAATTAAAAACTGAGAAATTATGAACTGAGAAATTAAAAACTTAGAAATTTTAAATATGAGAATTTACCAACTTTTAAATAAAAATTGGATGACTGAGATAAAAAAAAACATTTAGTAAAAATAGCTTTTTATAAAATTTAAAATAAGTGTAATGAACATGTTTTTTTTTTTGTAAAGACTGTAATATTTATGTTTCAAAGTTATCAGCACACAGTAGAACAAATATTCATATATCTAATCGATTGCTCTGCTCAGAATGATGTAAAATCGAAATTGAAACTTGAGAAATTAAAAAAACCGAAATAAGAAATTCTGAAATTAAGAACTGAGAAATAAAAAACTGAGAAATTAAGAACTGAGAAATTAAAAACTGAGAAATTAAGAACTGAGAAATTATGAACTGAGAAATTAAAAACTTAGAAATTTTAAATATGAGAATTTACCAACTTTTAAATAAAAAATGGATTACTGAGATAAAAAAAAACATTTAGTAAAAATAGCTTTTTATAAAATTTAAAATAAGTATAATGAACATGTTTTTTTTTTGTAAATACTGTAATTATTATGTTTCAAAATTATCAGCACACAGTAGAACAAATATTCATATATCTAATCGATTGCTCTGCTCCGAATTCGAAAATATTCAAATTATTGCTATTGCTTTTAGAAATAGAATCATAAGTATAAAGTGAATCCACTTAAATCTAGTGAAGTAACAATAACTCCAGAAACGTTTTTATTTCAAATTTCAAAGTCAGTATGTGATATTATCAATCTTATGATTCAAAAAACATAAAGCAATTAAAGTCAATTTTGAATTATTTGTGTCATACATTTTACCAGAAAATAATGAAAGCTCTATGAAATCTTTCAACACCAAATATGAGATAGCAGTTCCGAATACAAATGTTTATAACATGTATTTTAAATGCTCTGAAAAATTATTATTTAGAGTTTGAACTTGCCGAATCTGGTTGGGCTATTAATTCTATAAACCATTTGGAAATAAACATAAACAAGTGCAATCCTTTAAGAGCTGGGACATACTTAGAATTGCCTACGGTTATAAAAAACACAAAGTCATGTTTGAATATACACAACAATGCCAATCATTGTTTTTTGTGGTGTATTATTGCCCAGATGTTTCCAAAAAGATTGAATGCTAATAGAACGCAATCGTACCCACACTATACGTTGCTTTTAAAAATAAATGATATGTCTTTTCCGCCATGTTTCGATGATATTAAAATATTTTAGAAAAATAATCCTTGTATAAGTGTGAATGTTTATGGTCTTGAAGCTAATAATTATGTAACTGGTCCTCTATTTTTTGACACGTGAACGAAAGCTTATACATGTCAATTTGTTGTACATAACTAAAGATGATAAAGTCCATTTTTGTTTAATGTTATAAGATCTAAAAATCATCAAGTTTTTACACAAAAATTGAATAAACTCATACTTAATAGTGATGACGATAAAAGGCAGAGAACTGAAGGTTGTTTCAACACTTTGCCTTGGAGGGGCATTATATGTAGTTCAATACTTTAATACTTGTCGGATTACTGTATTCGTTCTACTGTGCTAAAACTATAGTTTAAGTTAAAAAAGCTAATTACAAATGATTTAAATGTGTAAAAAGTATGTAATCGAATAAAAAAATGTAATAAATGAATGTTACTATAATCAATAAATGAATAATCGATATTTATTTTCTTTTCTTTTCCTTTTCCGAAAGATTTTCCCTCTTATAAACACTGTGTATAGATTATGTCATGGTTAATGTTAATAATTTTTTTTATGTCTATTAGCTTGTCATAACTATATGCAGTGTTTATTATTAAGAGGTATCATACAGGATCAAATTAAATTAGCTAGAGAAACTCCTCAGATGTGATGGGTATCGATACCTAAACATGATAAAACAAAAGAAAACAGATTTTCTCAACTCATACTTCAAGTACCAGCACAACCAGCGGTCGAGGACCCCAAATAAAAAATAAAAAAATATCTTCTTTTTTTGTTTTTATATCGATGTGTTTAGATATCGATACCCATCACGTCTGTGGAGTTTCTCGTTCGTTAGCTAATTTAATTTGACCCCTGTATACTAACTTATTAGGTGAATAATAAAAAAAAACATTATGTAGAATAAATTTTAATTTTATTGTTTCGCCTTCAATTAAATAAACTCGACCAATAATAATAACTAATAAACAATAACTTATAAACTGCATTTAAGGTCTGCATGTGGGTGAACTTAATTTTTTAACTATTTTACCGACGAGATATTCTGCTTCATCCATAATTTCATCGTAATTGTCCTTGACTAAATACTGAACATTCACACAAGCACAATCACTATCACTGCGATCAACACGATTTATTAAATTATTGTCATTTAAATCACAAATAGATATTTTTATTAAATGGTGTGCTTTTCCTGGATCCTTGCGAATTACGTAAGATGTAGACGGTGTATCCAATAGCTTGGGCAGGGTAATTTTAGAAGTTAATTTCAACTTCTTGTTTTTTCTTTTTATTGGACTTTCTTGAGTATCCTTGACTTTATCCTGCTGATTTTCCTGGAACTCAGTTTGTTCAACATTGTCCCCAGTAAATTCTTGAGTAAAATAGAATGACTTAATAACATCATCAACAATATCAAGGCCTTCCATTTTCTGAAAAAAAAAAAAAAAAAAGATAAAATTAATTTCCATTTTCTTTTATATTTAATTAACATTATTTTTATTATTAGACTTGACAAATTTATTAGTTACTTACAATCTTAAATAGATGAATGGACGATTAAAGATAATTTAATAATAATTTTAAAAAAACTCGTCCACTACGAACACTGTGACGGACACTGTCGCTGTGTAACTCAGTCGAGGACACGACTCTTAATAACGACCCAGGTCCAAACCCGTTGCTAGAATACTGTGCTCGCAAGTCACATATTCATATATAAAGGATAGTAAGTAATGAAAATAAATAATAGGCAAGATGAAGTTGATCAAACAACCCATATCCTTGAACGTGAATAATATCAATTTCAATGACTCAGCTCGTCAGATTAGACATAGTGCTTTATTGCCTAATACAATTCGCTGCATAATATGTGGACCCTCGAACTGTGGTAAAACAAACGTTATGATCAGTTTACTGCTGCATGAAAATGGGCTTAAATTTAAAAATCTTTATCTTTACTCGAAAACTACTTTCCAGCCAAAATATCGGTTTTTAAGTGAAGTATTAAGAAGAGTACCTCAGATACAGTTCAATGAGTTCAATGACGACAAAGATGTTATAGCTCCGAATGAAGCTTTAACAAATTCTGTATTTATTTTTGATGATGTTATGTGTGAAAAGCAAATAAACATTCGTAATTATTTCTCTATGGGAAGACATAAGCAAATTGACTGCTTTTATTTATCACAAACCTACTCAAAAATTCCGAAACAGTTGCTACGTGATAATGCTAATTTTCTTATAATATTTAAACAAGATGATGTGAACTTAAAGCATATCTATGAAGAACATGTAAATTCTGATCTGCTGTGGAATCAGTTTAAAGAAGTTTGTAAAACTGTTTGGAGTAACCCTTATAATTTTCTACTTATTAATAAAGAGTCGGCATTAAATAATGGGAGGTACAGACAGAATTTTGATATTTTTTTAAACTTTGAATGAAGGAACATACTTATAAATGAATTACATACATAAATGCTGTTAGTATTATTCCTTGTTTAGCTGAATACAGTTGTTATTTATTGTAAGATGGACAAAAATATTAAAATGGAATTAGTGAAGTCTGTCGACTCCATAAAGAATAAAATAAAACAAATGAAAAATCAGGAACATACAATGAACTTGTCGCTTGATAAAATGCTAAAACCTGTTACAAATCCTCTAAAAACTCTTGTTGAATCTAATAGATGTGCAGAAAAAATAAAAATAAATGAAAATCCAACTTTAAATAATTCTGAAGGAATCGAATTCGATGAAAAGAATACTAGCTCATCTACAAAGCTCAATGACTGTTACGATCCAAAACTAAATTCTACCCAATTCGTCAAACAAAATGCTAAAAAGGAATCGATAGATAATTTAGAAATGTCATTAAAGGATGATGATATCTTTGGTATTTATGACGGTGTTAGTATACCGTTTGGAATTAGAAGTGAAAATAAAACTCTATTAATGGGTAATTCAGCAGTATCATTTTCTAAAATTGATAGTTTGAATAACGATACAATCATTTTAATTAAAATCGGTGACAAAGCTTACAATTTAACAGTTGGTCTAAAAGAACTTTTACTCCGAAGAAAACCCGATTTAAAGTTAATATCGAGCGAAGATAAACTTGTCTATAAGGATATGTTACACTATACAAATGCACATAAAAGAGATTTTAATCCTAAAGGTCAAATAAGAGGTGACAAAGGTACAAAATATTGTAAAATAATAAAACCTCTATTTTCCGAATTGTCAAACGATGTTATACATGCTCACACTAAACTTGGAGGAAAATTACCAACGTTAAAAAAATACAAAAACAACACCGACTTGGTATATTGGGATGATCCTAACGAATTAGTCGAGAGATTGAAACTATTAGTAGCTTCAAGAGATGCTGGCAATACAAACCATGATAATGAAATTTTATCGATAATTGAAGAATTAAAAGAAGCTGACATAATTAAAGAATAAATAGTCGTAATAATATGCTTTACATTCAGTATTGTACATGGATTCAAGACAAATGTACTGAATTCTGACCATGAGCAAAGCCGATGTGGTAAACGAAATTCATAAAAATGCAAGGGTAAACTTTCCCCGAAGACATGTTATTATGAAAGATATAGACGACCTGTGGCAAGCAGATTTAATTGATATGCAATCAATTTCAAAAGAAAATAAAAATTACAGATTTATTCTTACCGTTATCGATACATTTTCGAAATATGCTTGGGCCTTTCCTCTGAGAAGTAAAACCAAAGATGATGTATGTAACTCATTCAAAGTTTTGTTGGCTACAGGGCGTGTTTCAAAAAACCTCCAAACAGATAATGGAACAGAATTTTATAATAATAAATTTCAAAAGCTTATGAAATCTAATCATATTAACCACTATTCAACCTTTTCAACAAAAAAGGCTTCAATAGTTGAAAGATTTATCAGAACTTTGAAATCTAAACTGTATAAGGAATTCAGTTTAAAAGGCAGCTATAATTGGGTAGATAGTACCCTTAATGATGTTATATATAAATACAATCACACTTACCATCGGACAATTCATGAAATTCCTGCTAATGTGGATAACATGAATAAAAAACGTATATTAGAAAGGTATTTAAGGTCGGTAAAAAATTAAAGAATAAAAAGCAAGTATAAAGTGGGTGATTATGTACGTATCAGTAAATACAAAGGAACATTTGAAAAAGGATATACCCCCAACTGGTCGACAGAAATATTTAAAATTCGAAAAATACAAAATACAACTCCTATTACCTACTTAATTGAAGATACAATCAGAGGTCAACCTATTTTAGGAGCATTTTACTTACAAGAGCTTCAAAAGACAAAATATCCTAATGTATATCTAGTCGAGAAAGTTCTTAGAAGAAAAGGAAACAGGGTTTTAGTAAAATGGTTAGGTTTATCTTCTGCTGAAAACAGTTGGATTGATAAATCGAATGTAGTAATATAAATAAAAATAACTTTACTAACCGTATAAGTATTTATTAAAGTGTTCAATCCAGATTCATTAGTCTTATGATGTGTATTGGAGAGAGTAGTCTTCTCAATTGGCTTATAAACAATTTACCATTTGAATTACACTTACCAGGATACAATTATTGTGGTCCTGGTACAAAATTAATTAAAAGGCTTACACGTGGAGACGAAGGTATTAATAAATTAGACGAACATTGCAAAGAACACGACATTGCCTATCTCAAATCATCAAACTTAAAGAATCGTCACAGAGCTGATTTAATTTTGTTGAAAATGGCAAAAGAGCGAGCAGTTGCCTCGGATGCAAGTGTAGGCGAGAAAATCGCAGCACGCTTAGTAAGCAAGACAATGTCTACAAAAATTAAAACTGGTTCCGGCCTAAAAAAAAATAGAAAAAAGTGCTTTCAAAAACTTACACCTAGAAAAGGGTTAAAAAACAAATTTAAAAATGTTATCACTAAAACGAAAAGACACATGAAAAAACTAAAACCAAAATGCAAAAAAGTGGCAATAGAATTAGCTATGGCCGCAGCCAGAGAATTAGCTGATGATTCATCCATAAAACTTCCTCGTGTTATTCCTATACCAAAAACTGGTGGTGTATTACCTTTGATTCCTATTTTTGCTGGATTATCAGCAGTGGGAGCAATAGCAGGCGGTGCAGCAGGTATTACCAAAACCATAAATGAATTCAAGATGGCTAAAAAGCTGTTGGTTGAATCGAAGAGACACAATGAAAAAATGGAAGCTCTCTGCATTGGGAAAGGACTACACCTTAAACCACATAAAAACGGGCTTGGAATTTATGTATCGAATGAAAAAAACTAAGATATCGGCTACCCAAACGAGCCCTAACTAACTTCGACATTTTGAAGTATGGAACTAATATTCCATATTTTAGAGGAGTCTTTATGAGAGATGAACTTCCTAAATACCCGTTTAAAAAAGAATGTGGAGTTATTAACTTAGATAGTTCAAAAGATCCTGGCTCTCATTGGGTAGCCTATGCAAAATACAATGATTATATTGAGTACTTTGACAGTTACGGAAATCTTAAGCCTCCAAAAGAATTTATAAAATACGGAGGTACTAAAGTCCACTATAATTATGACAATATACAACGCGATCATCCTTTCAATTGCGGACATCTCTGTTTAATTTTTCTAAGGAATTTTTGGAGTAGTCTAGGGATAAAATAAACAGGATCTTCTGAAACAGTCCAGTATGCAAGCATGTCTACCACAGTTACCATCTCTGGAAATAAATCTGATTTGGTGTCATACTTTCAACCTCCACTGCATTTATCCGATCAATACGAGTGCGGTTTGTTATACTTTTCAGTGTTAAATTCAAGATCAAATGTGTCCATCAATAGCAGCAGTCTATCTGTAATCAGAATTGAATGTGATCTTGTACACAGTTCGTACTGCAACGGACTACCAACTCATTTTATTCATGAATTTGTATTTGATACTGCTCCGGGTCATCAGTGCATAGAAATACCACGAAACGTTATTTACTTTCCAGTGAACAAAAATATAATTTCATCTATATCTGTTAGAATTGTTGATCAATTTGGTTATTGTATTAACTTTGGTGACGAATTCAATATTCAACTACGTCTTCATTTAAGAAAAACAAAATGATACTATATTATAAAAACACTCCTGTGAAAATAAAACGTATTATTCCTTCAACGACCACTAAGGTGAATAGACGTAAGAAAAAAGTTAAGAAATTGACTGAAGCAAATAAAGGTTTTCTTAGAGCCCTAGGTTTTAAAGTATGAATATACTCCAGATTACTGAATTACCGCACTTCGATAGTTCGATCGAAAGTTATGAAATCCATTCATATAATCCCTACAATAACAGCTTTAGAGAAAACGATGAAATCAGAATCCCCATACATCAGCAAGACATATACGTGCTACCATCAGCCAGTTCAATTTACATCGAAGGCCAAGCAAAGCTGTTCGGTAAAGATGGGAATCCGATCAAGAAAACTGTTACGTTCACTAATAACCCTGTTATGTCTTTGTTTCAAAACATCAGGTACGAAATGAATGGTATTGAAATAGATCGTATAAAAAATTCTGGAATAACGTCAACAATAAAATCATACATCTCATTAAATGAAGCTGAAAATAAAGTTGCTGCGTTATGGGGTTGGAATTTAAACGGATTCCAAAGTGATGGGCATTTTAGTTTAGTGATACCGCTAAATAAGATTTTAGGGTTTGCAGAGGATTACAATAAAATCGTTATAAATTGTAAACATGAACTTATATTGAATAGAAGTAACTCTAACTTAAACAGCGTTATTCTTACTGATGATGTTGCTCATTTTCAAATAGATATGCAAAGAGTTCAATGGAGGGTGCCACACATAAAAGTGTCAGATCGAGAACGATTAACACTTTTAAAGCATTTAGAAAGAGATAAACCCATTCAGATGGCTTTTAGAAATTGGGATTTATATGAATATCCTTTATTACCTAAAACCACAAAACATTCTTGGTCAGTTAAGACTGCTTCACAATTGGAAAAGCCTAGATATGTAATTTTTTGCTTACAAACTAACAGAAAAAATAATAAAACTAAAGACATATCTCTATTCGATCATTGCGAGGTGACAAACGTTACGCTCTTCTTAAATTCTCAATATTATCCTTATGAGCCTTTGGGTTTAAAGTTTTCTGACAACAAATACAGTATATTATATGAAATGTATGTGAAATTTCGTCAGTCGTATTACAACTGTCCAGTAGACCCGTTGCTCGATCTAAAGGACTTCAAAGAAAAAGCTCCCCTGTTTATCTTAGACTGCTCAAGGCAAAACGATAGTCTAAAATCAGGTCCAGTAGACGTACGCATAGAAATTGAATGTTCAACGCCAATACCAGATAAGACTACTGCATATTGTTTGATTATAAACGATCGACTTGTGGAATACAAACCTCTCAGCAACATTGTGCGCAGGTTATCATGATTGCTATTGTGGATATTCAAGGCTTTAAAACAGAAACAAATGAATTTATAATAAAAGAAATCGCTATATTATATAATAAAACATTACAAGTGTTTTTATTTAAGCCACCATTTCCATTTGAAAAATTAACGAAACAAGAAAAAAAACAAGTTAGTTGGATTGAACGTAACAGAAAGATATATTGGTGTGAAGGATTTATTCCATATTCCAATTACCAGAATTTTATTGCTGATATTTTAAGAGATAAATGTGTCTATGTTAAAGGTTCAGAAAAAGTCTTGTGGTTAAAAAATATAGTAGAAAACAGTAATAGTAACATATTTAATTTAGAAGATAAAGGTTGTTCTAGTTTGTTAAGTCTGCACCATCAATATAAATATTCTCAAGATTTGTATAGTTGTATTTATCATGACTCTGTATGTGCTTTAAAAAATGTATTGTGTTTAAATAAATGGTGCTATGATAATAAAATTATAAAATAAACTTTTTTTTGTTTAATTTCTTTATTTTTGGTAAACCGTTTCCTATCCCTCCCAATCTCTTCAATGTCGTCAAATCGTTATAAGCTGCTGACTGTAACTAGACGATGTCATTATGCAGTTATCTGTAAAACGGAGAAGCATGTCTCATAATAAATACAAACCTCGATATGACATGTATAATACTTATAAAATGCGTCAATTTTCATTTAACTATTACTGGGCAACGGCTGATTCAAAGAAAATATTAGTGATGGAAATGGCTGACGCTGGATTCTTTTACTGTGGCAATAGTATAAATGATAAAGCAGCATGTTTTTCATGTGGAGGTGTTATAGAAGATTGGGAGATTTATGACGATCCTTGGATGCAACATGCTATAAATTTTCCTCAATGTTTTTATTTGAACGCTGTGAAAGGAAGAGAGTATATATTTAATACGCGTATCTGCATCGCAGCATTAGACTCCTAGCATTGCAGTGTAATAGATAGATCTTAAGTATATAACTAAGTAATAAATAACACAAATATTTACTGCACCACGAGAGATACAATTATTGATATTACCTATCTACATCATGTCTCACTCAGAGAAATTTGATTTGGAAGGCACTTTTAAACTTATTTTCAATAATACTAGGGGTGAGATAATATATATTCAAGATATGCACCCTAGAAAAAAGAAATCGAACTCAGGTGAATTAAAACATCAGGATAGTGATATAACCCGAAAAGAAGATTTATTTTACCAGAAGTTGGAAGATTCAGAGAAATCTAACTTGAAAAATACTCACTACCTTATACTAAAAAGCGAACCTGGTGAGGATCTTCGCAAATTCGTTAAAGTTAGCAACAAACATACTGATCATGAAAAATCGATTGTTAGTTCGTCAAAGACCAGTGGGAGTAAGTAGTATATCGACAGCAACTGCAGATCTATTCCATGAGGAGAGTGATACAGCACATGAGTTAGTTTTACACAAATTATAAACGGAACTCAGATTCATAAAAACCTCAGGTCAGCGATTCAAGAAAGAAGATTTCATTACTTATTACTTTAAGTACACATCGCACCGCTGATTGGGGTGTTCTGCATAACGCGCTCGAGCGAAGCGTGAGCAACTCAATCAATATTATGAACTATATCGCAGATCACGATATTAGTGTATGATTGGGGAGTTCTGGATCATGCGCTCGAGCGAAGCGAGGGCAAGTGATCCAGAACCCCCAATTATACACTACTCATGTTACATTTATAACTTCCAGAAAAATGGAATGGACTTGGAAGATATGCCGCAATGTTTGCCACCAATGTGCTCCAAGCCTCATAAAATGCAATCAACTCATTGAGAAATGTATTACCTCCCAGGCAACTTTACTGGATATATTTGCTAAGAATGGACAGGTATAATGACAGTTTTATTTATTGGTATTTTTGTTTTTTTTAGCTTAGAGGTACGGCAGCCTTAACATTTATTGTTAGGTATCTGATTACTATTTTTTGAGTGAAACATATTATTTTTTCTCTCTTCTTTGCTGTCCCTTCGCTGGGAATTTTTTTTTGAGTGAAACATATTATTTTTTCTCTCTCCTTTGCTGTCCCTTCGCTGGGAATTTTTTTTTGAGTGAAACATATTATTTTTTCTCTCTCCTTTGCTGTCCCTTCGCTGGGATTTTTTTTTTGAGTGAAACATATTATTTTTTCTCTCTCCTTTGCTGTCCCTTCGCTGGGAAAAAAGGACATCCCACAAATCTAATCACAATCCCAAGCACAAAAATATTCAAATAGAGATTGTAACACACTGAAGAAACTCGCATTGTTATCTTTTGTGTTATTTTTGTATTTCTTGATTATTAAACTGTTACAGAAATCTTATACCTAACTGAACAAAGCCAATGATGGTGATTTAAAAGTTGGATATTTTCAGAACAAAAGATCTATAGAGGTATGAGGAACAGGGTGTAAAGTTCACTCATACTCTATAGAAAAGGGAGGATCCTCCGACCAGACGGGTGTTGTGTCTGGTGGGCAACTGCCCGACGGTTGATGTCGGGACGTTGTATATATGTTAGTCGCGCGGTAAACTCTGCTTGCGCGATGCAGGATTTGCGTGACGTCAGTATGACGTGTAGCTCGCATGTGGCGATGTTGATACCGCTACAGATCTGATAAAAGAACAAAATAGATCCCAACCAATCTTGAAGTCATTAGAGAACAGTTTTGTATTAACTGATTACTTGCTGAAACATGACAACAATACTTTGTCATCTACTACAGAAGATTCCATAGACAATGATCTTAGTCATTTTAAAAGTTTAGATGGTACAAATAATGATGCAGACACGCCTCAAAACGTTAATGATGTGGTGGTGGAAGAAATTCAAATAAATTCATCAACGGATGTTATTGCAAATGGCGATCTCAGTAAGGATTTGAGTTCAAATGTTCAGAAAGAAGAGGTACAATTATGTTTTTTTTTTTGTAATTATGCATTTTGATACAAAATAGGAACATGAATAAAAAAAAAGTCGTTCTTAAACTAATGAAATAATAAGAAGTGACATAAGTAGGTAAAGTGTTTTTTTTTTTTTCAGGAATTTGAAATTCAAGTAGGTAATACAAACAAAAAAAAGGTCCGGAGAATAAAGCTAACTCCGAGCTAACTCCAGATGAAACAAATATGCTGAAATACTTCGATATTGTCCAATTATCAGTAGGTAACATACTATTATTTTGAAATTCAATCAAAATTACGATGTTGTGAATTATTGCCGCATTCATTATGATGAAGCAAACATGTTTAGGTGCGCTGTATACATTATACAAGAAAATGAGTTAGTCATCTGCATGACTCCGGCCAAACCGCCGACGTCGAACGTCCGATAACCTGGCGTCTAACGCCGTGTTCCCACGGCCAGTGACGGGCCGCACAAGGCGTTGCTACTACTGTCGAGGTCAGTTGCGGCGCCCCTGCCGAGCATTCCCACGGCCAGGCCGCGCCAGGCGTTGCTATGCCTGTTGAGGCCTGTCGCAGCCCCGTGTCGAGCATTCCCATACAAACAAAGCAAAAAGAAACGCGCCCGTACAGGCCGCGACAGGCGCCCCCGCACCGCGCCTGTACCGACTCGCGACGGATCGGACGGGCGGCAGCGGGCCGCCGCAGGCCTCATCGGATGCGACGGTTCCCACGGCCTATCGGCCTGGACTGGCGCGGCGCGGCCTGTGAGAAAGCGGGCCGTAGGAACGCAGCATAAGGAGGCGCTCAGTTATTTATTATGAGCTTGTAAGTACGGGTCCACACCGGGCGCGTACTTTGAACGCCGCGATCACGAATTCGAAATTCAATAGAAAACATATTATATTATTTGTACGCCAGACGCCGCGCGCCGGGTTTGGCCGTACCTTTTAAGAGATGGTTCTACCCGATATTCTAAACAATTTTCTCTATATCCCTTAAGCGATGCATTTGACTTAATCATTATTCTGTATACTTACATAATTATTACCTATGCACCTACTTATTAAATTATTTAATATTTTTTTAATTGCTTTCAGTTACATGAACAGGTAAAAGAATGGGAAAAGAGTACAGTTGGCCGTCTGCTAATAAGTGACCCTAAACTACAATGTGAGATCTGTAATAAATCATTCGCGAGTGTCAACTCTTATCGCGGTCATGTTAGACACCACGAGCCGGTAAATATTTCAAATAATTATATATTTTGACTGTATGTATGTATGGAGGAAGTTAAGAAACCAAGTTACTGTGGCAGAGATTAAGAGGGCGCACACGGGTCCACTAGCGCCACTCCTTTAAAAAAGTATTATCTCGTGACTGAGAATTAATTTTGAAAAACGGCTCAATAAGCGACCTCGGTAAGTGTGTCTAGAATTTTCTAATACCTTTTATAAACTTTCATATTGAGACACGAAGCAACAAAATACGATCTAAAGGAATGTGGCCGCTTTTGTATAGATCGCATTTTTTTGCTTCGAATCAGTGTCACTTTGGGGCAAGATTTAAAGCCAGCACTTTTACTTTACTACACAACTACTATAGTGCGCGCAAAAAAAGTCTGCGCGCGGCCGAAATTGGAAATAATTGTATTCCGACGTCTCGACCTGTATATCAGGTGTCAAGAGAGTGTGCTGTGTTCCGTGTTTTTCCAGAGTAAATAATCGCCATCATTAAGCCAAAAGTGATTAGAATTGCTGGCAGGGATATAGTCTTGAAGGTCAAACACGCACGCAGACTTATCTTGCGCGCACTCTACCCAACGCGCTAACACTTAAATTTGTTCATTTCTTACCAATATGAACCTTATTTGTAAGAAAATAATGTTCATATTCGAATGAAACACTTTACTTAGTGAAATAAAGTGTCAACACGCTACCTTAGCGTGATTTCCGTCACGGTCGCACAACTGACAAACTTATAAGTGCGTGATAGAGATGGGAACACATCTAAACAAAAGCACGGGCTAAGTACCACTTCTCAATCTCGGCCTTATTTTATTTTTCGAAAGTAATTAAATCATGAAATTAAGTCAACATTTAATATTCGGTTGTATACTTTTGTCTTTTGAACAAAGATCATAATAAATCTCAGAAAACCGTACTGATATTTTTTCAAATTAAGCTGTAATTTCTCAACAAAAAAAACTTGTTTTTAATAGAGTTTTGGTCGAGCACAGTGCCTTATATGCAAGCTAAGGTTTAAAAGTACTGCGTTGGCGGCGTCGCACTCGAAACGAGCACACAGCAAGAAATTCTTCTGCAAAATGTGCCCCAAGGCTTTTAAAAATGTGTGAGTATAATTAAAAAGTTTTAAGTTTGTTTCTTTTATGATTCAACTAGCTTTTGCCCGCGGCTTCGCTCGCGTTAATTTAGACTTTGACAATCAATTCGGGTTATAATTCAATTATGATTGGAAGACACGTGGCGCCATCTATTATCATAAGAACGTTATTGTTTTTTTCCTCGGGAACAGTACTTTTTTTCGGGATGAAAGTTACTCTATGTCCGTTTCTGTACATCTGACAACGTAAATGCAAAACTTCACGATGGTCGGTTCAGTGGTTTAGGCGTGAAAAGGTAACAAACAAACAAATTTACAGTCGCATTTATAATATTAGTTAGGATACGGAGGGGTGCTGAGCAGTGGTGATCCCAATGCCAATGTTCCCGGAATACCGAGTTGTGTGTCATGTCATGGGTTCGAACCCAGGCGAGCATACACTTTTATTTTATGCAATTATTTCATCATCTCTGCTCTCAAAACGGTAATGGAAAACATCGTGTGGTAACCGGCATGTCCTAGAACCAAAAACTCGAAGACATGTGACATCCACCAGCCTACATGGTGTATTACGCTCTCCCTCTCACGGGAGGCCTGTGGCCCAGTAATGGAAACGTTATAATGTCGATTACAAGTCAAGTTCACGTGACGTCTGTTTAACGATCTTACTTGCTTTAGTATTAATTGGCAAACACAACATAATATCACGCCTGTTTTCCCCGAAGAGTTAGGCAGAGGTGCATACCTATAGTACATTCAAATTTCGCCACTTATTTTCAAGCCTCATAAAGTAGAGAGCGAGCCTATCGACCGAGTATAAATCCTAACTCCAGGCTGCTGTTGAGATGTCAGCATCATTGACGGGGTCCGATAGGGCCGATGCCTGCCGGGGTCGCGGATTGTTCGAAAGAGTTACCGTGGCCCTGGCGCACATGCAACTGAAGGAACACGGGCGGGTTTGAGTCTGACACGCCCATCCGCTCCGCCTAGAGCGGGAGAAGAAATCTGATGAGTTCCGACACAAAAAAAAAGGCTGTTGCTGAGAGTTTCTTCCTACCGAAAACCCAACAAAACTTTTGCTAAAATATTAATTTTTCATTACATTTTCAGAATGGTTGCCAAAAAGCATCAGCGCTGGCATGCAGGATACTTATATAAATGCGACTCATGTCCGTTCTTCACTCTACACGAGTCGTCACTAGGCATTTACAGGAGACGCGCGCACGCTACCGCGCATGCGTGCGCGCTGTGCGGACGTGCCTATGGTACACGGAGAGGATTGGACGCGCATATACATACCGCACAAAGCTGTATTAAGGTAGGACTTTCAAAATTGTGATGATCCTGTAATTTCTAAAATAAAACTTTCTAATTCCCGGAATGACCAATTCCCAATGTGACTAATTCCAAAATAGCTAATTTCTGAAATGATGAAATCCCCCAATGATCAGGTCTTAATATGACCAGTCCTAATATGACTAATTCCCAGTATGACAGAATAATGTACCCAGGATTTTGTAATATCTTGATTTAAAAGAGTGTCCTTGGAGTTACTTGCCCATTCTTCTCCATAGAGATCTACGTTTTGTAATGGGCAACTAGCTTCAACTTTCTGACTAACTGACCGATTCTTTGACTGTTCAAAAGTGCCTGTAAATGGTTTAATTGAAATAAATGCTTTGTGTTTGACAAATTCCCAGTATTACCAAATCCTGAAATGACTGCTTAAACAAATACGACACGATAACAGATGATGATCATGTGACTAATTAGATCGATATTGAAGTGACGTTTCTGTGAAATTTTGGGTAAGCACAACGCCATTTTATTCTAATCTTCCAGCATTTGCCAGGTAAAAGACATTAAAGTGAGTAAGGAGTATCGTTGTGAAGAGTGCGGCATCGACTTTGCGTCGGAAGGCGCAAGACGAATTCACTCACTTACATCCACTCAACATAGGAAGAAACCTGATTTGAGGTCAGTATTGCTAAGATCCCTGTATTCCCTTACAACCTCATACACAGACCGATATAAATATCTTATTTTAATCATGGTCTGGCAGTTTTAGTAATTTATGCGGCCTACCCAAATGTCCTTTCTTTGGTATAGTTCGGCGAATCGTTGAGCTCCTTAAGATCTGAGTTGAGCTGCACGATTACTGATAAATGCGTGCACTGACTGTCCACTCAATCTGTGTGGTTTTTCCTCAAAAGACCATTTGAGACACTACATGGTCTTCACATGATCTGACCAAGATTTTGTCTGGACTTTAAAAGAAAATGTGACCTCTGAGTTTTTTTCGGCCTTTCTTCTCAGAATAATCAGATCGAAAACGCCGACCTCATCTAGTTTTTAAAGCATGATTGACGTGTAAAAGTGTTTGTACAAACCTACTTACCGAAATAAAATACCTAGTTTATCATTTAATACCGATTACCTAGCACGTGCTTTGGTGTATTCCTTTCATTGTCACACTACTATCAAACTGCAAGTGTAAGATAGAGACGGGAACATAATTATATCTAAACCAATGCACGTCCTTAAACCGATATCAGACGTTTCACTTTTCGTTCATTTTCGCATTTTTTCACTCGAAGCGAAACCTCTGTTTGAACACAAAATTAATCAAAAATGAAAAATTAATTAATTAGTAAACCGATCCAACGATGTTGGATCGGTTTCACTCACCTACCGAATGATCGAAAAATGTAATGAAAGGAGCTGATAAACGTTTATTCTTAAATAATTTTGCCGGTGTCGTGTGAGAATGTTGAATGAAACAGAAATTAACCTTAACTCGAGTGAAGCGTTTGGTATCAACTTTAGTAACGTTTAAAAGTTCTAAAGTAAGTAAAAGTATAAAAGTAAAAGTTTTAAAAGTAATTTAGGCCTGACCAGATTTATTTAAAAAAAAAACTGCACGCGTAAATATTCCAAACTTTCCGTCGCGTAATTTCTGCAGAGGTGTTGCTAGATTAAAATTCCTCCACAGCGGCGCAGCCGTCCAAGACCCAAACCTACCCAACATTTGCGAGAAGTGCGGCGTAGAATGTGCTACGGCCAGAGAGTTGTCTTGGCACAAGAAGTCGGAGCACCCTCGCCCTCGAGTGTAAAGACCGGCCGTCGCGAGGATATCCTAAAGACTGCGAACTTGTAAGTCAATCTGCCTAGCTTTTTCCAACTTTGCTGGGGTCGGCTTCTACTATAACTGGATACCATATTTTTACATGGAGCTACTGCCTATCTGACCTCCACAACCCAGTTACTGGGTAAGATTATACCCCTTGGCAAGACTGCGAACTTGTAAGGAATGCGGAGTAATGCTTATTCGCTAGGAAACAGTTATGCTTAAGATTTAAATTGTTAGATTCGCCCGCTCGCGTCAATTAACAGTCATGTTTTTGTTTCGTTGACAATGACATCTGTTGTACCAAATATAATATTGTCTCGTTCACTCATGCAAAAAATTCTATCTATCGTTCTATGTGGAATGTGAAGCTCCCACCTAAGTACGGTGAAGGCAAGTCTAACGACTCCTAACTCTTTGACTTGTGTAACATTGTTTCAACAACATGTTTCTGTGTTGCGGGGACCGTGTTCACTGAGAACAATTACTGAGCAATATTGTTTCCACGAACATTTGACGTTGCGGGCAGAAATTTCAACTTTATCTATTATGTTAACTATTTTGTTTACATTTTTTTTTTTGGACTTTTATACTACTTGTATATGTTAGTGTGATTAATCTTATTCAATACTTCACTAGTTTAACTTAAGATGATAATAGTTTAAACAAAAGACACGCTCCTTCACTGTTAGGGTTTGAGAGTATACAATTCATAATTCCGACCTGCAATGTGTCCAGATCTAATTTGTCCAACAATTCCACTCTCTCTGCTTGAAACACACATACAAACACATACATACACATACATACATATTAAAAAGGGCTAGGTATCTATAAAAAAAGGTAGATAAAAAAAATAAGTTTTGACTTTATGACAGTTTCATATTTAAAAGAGAAAAAATCATGTTTTTTTATTTATGTGTTATTATATATTATGTACGTAAAGCGGAATGTATTCTAGAGGTCTTGTTATTTTTTATCCAGTATTGTACCTATATTGTGGTGAACAGTTTTGACGAAAAATTTGATAATTTTTGAGGCCGCCATCTTTGATTTTTATTGAAAGGTGGTAAAACAAGACATTGTAGTTACTAAATAATTTTATGAACCACTCATGACCGTGGACCATTTGGCAATTATTAGCAGATCTATTGAAGAAGGCAGATTAGATTTAAAGAGGCAGTTTATATGAACAACAATTGAAAGTCTAGCACCGCGTAATAAAATTATCACAATGGGAATTTTCCGCTGACCAACTTTAAAAATACAGATAATTTTTTAAAATACCAAAGATTGTGAAGAAGCTCAATAATTTCAGAAGTCCCTTCGTTAGAAGCTCAATAATTTCACCAGTCCCATCATTGTGAAATTGAATAAAAATTTTCACTCGTCGTTAGACATTTATCTTTAAAAAGGAAGATTAGTTTTAATTTTAATTAAAAACTAAAATTGATGATTCGTGATTGATATAATTAATCACAATATTTTTAGTTTGACTAATCGATCGATTGAAAATTTTTGTGATTGGATCACACTGTTTGTAAACCAGAAAATTCTTTAAAAAAAAATCGTTCTTTCATAGTGCGGTGACACGCTTCCCAACCGCAAGAAACACTGGCACCATGTTCGAAGGCAACATCCCGAGAACACAGATA
Source organism: Griposia aprilina (assembly GCA_916610205.1). Lineage (NCBI taxonomy): Eukaryota > Metazoa > Arthropoda > Insecta > Lepidoptera > Noctuidae > Griposia > Griposia aprilina. The sequence continues at coordinate 4,709,918 of OU744302.1, forward strand.
CCTACAAACGGGTTCAAACCATCACTTGTATTTGTGATACTTGCGGGAAAGGTTTTCAGGTAACTTGCATTTTACAATGAGTTCTAACTTTAATCCAATGCTAGGGACTTTAGAAGCCAGCGTCTCGCGACAAACAGGCTGTCAAAATCTGTGCGTGTTTTTTCTTTTTTTCCTATTTGGCAGCTCGTATTTGTGACCTCGGACGTCGTGGCTACTTAACCGGTCATTCCTGTGGGTGCCTTAAGCTAACTTAAAGCCTCCAGCCAGGGGCGAATTTCTTTAATTCTAAGTGACCGCACGCTAAGGGCACCCCCTGTGGGGTACGAACCTCGGCTTAGGGCGTCACTGAGGGGAGGGCAGCAAGTTGGGACAGGCTGGATCGAATTCGTATCATTATTATTAAACGGGGAATTTAAAACTACAGGCTCAGCTACGGCGCGGGCTGGCGCTTCGTCGAGCAAGGATCGGGGGAAATCTGTGCGTGGACACGGGCTGTTGATTTATAGGCCGTAAGATGATTTGAAGGGGGAGGGGGTCCGAACAAGTCTTATTTTTTCTTACATGGGAGTGGGAGGGGTCCAGATTGTTCTTACGTAAGATCACAAAACAAAACAAATATTATAAAAAAAGTGTGCAAAAAACATAAGTTTTTATATTTTTGCAACTTTTTCGTTGCAATTTTGGTAGATTTTGGAAGTACTTAATTTTTTTTCTAATGTAAGAGCGTGGGTGGGCGGGGTTCAGAAAGTGGTTAAAATTATCTTACGTTATAAATGAACAGCCCCACGTGAGATTTTGAAATCGCCAGTGAGTCACCGACGACAAAAAAAAAAAAAAAAATCGGAACAATAACACTACAAAAAGTAAAAAGAACGAACTAAAGTCACTGTATGTGTACCTAGCATAGGCTTACCGTACCCTCCAGCTAGCTTTGTGTTTTTCAATACCCATCACGTCCGCGGAGTTTCGCTAGCAAATTTAATATGACTTTGTTTAGTTTATTGTATTTATGTAAATGGTACACCTCAGACTACTTACAGTATTGTCTCTGCTTCTCCCTTAATCCATCCAAAGGTTGTCTTTAAAAGATAGCTTTTAACGATAAGACCGCCCATTGTAAATTTTCTACATTTATATCTGTAATTTTTGTGGTGTAAATAATAAAGAGTATTCTGTCTATCTATCCATTAAGAAAACGATCGAAGGCGCCCCACGGACCCTATCTCCCGGGAGTAGTCTTGTTCCTCATCTCTGACTTGTCTTTATTGGCCGGCTTGAGTGAAGATTCGCAAGAACAAATGTGCTCGGAGGAAGGAAGTATTCCAGTAAGTGCTGGTAGGGATCTAGACCGTCTTCCGGGCTCTGGGATTGTTCTGATAGCCGTGGAACACCTCTCAACTCCTCAAGCACCTCAGAACATGTTGCCCCTTTTATCGCTACGTCACTATGTGCTAGCGACAGTTCCAGGAGGCCCATTATTGAGTGTGCAATTCACCCCCTGCCATTTTATCTGTGTATTGTATATAAAACAGTCAGGCAGGGTCTATAGTATTTCCATAGTTCTAGTAACCAGTCCTCTTTAGCTACCCAAACCCATAGTTCAATATCTATTTTTTTCGTATCCTGCAATAGTCCTGCACCAACCGACGGTTGTCTTTGGGTACAGTTGCATAGTGCATACAGGGATAATCGTCGGTTGGTGGCCCCTTATCATTTAAAATTGTCAAAGGGGCCTCTGCGAGTTGGCTTCGGCCCCTCGTACCCGGTCCCCGGTAAGGTCCGGGACCCGAGGGTACCGAAATATGTCAAAGACGTTTAAAAAAAAACATCCTATTATTATCCCACTGCAAGGCAAAGGCTTCTTCTCAAAAAGAAAGAATGAATTATTTTTTTTGAAATTTAAAAATAAATAAATTTTAAATTCCCTTCTTCTCTCATTCTGCAATAGTATGAGCATTGATCACCACGCTTGCTCAAGGCGGATTGGTGATTTCAGACATATCAATAATACGTCCACATTTCCTCGCCATGTTTTCCTTTACTAATCTCAGTGATGTCCAATATAAACTTAGAAAGCACATATGAATTGAAAAATACACATTGGTACTTGCCCGGCTTCGAACATAACAGGCGACAATGAACATTGTGTTTGAGCGTCTACTTGGATTTTTGGTAAAAAATAAAAGAAAATATTCTCTCAACTTAATGCGTTTAATCCAAGGACAAAAGATCGAATGTACATATGAGTGGAGACCCGACATTCATAAAAAACGAACATTTTCGTTCGCGATCCGGTCGCGCTCGCAGGTTGTTCTGCGTCGAGGTGTCGCCACTGTTGCTCGCCGTCGCCGCCTACACCGAGGAGTGTTGAGCATCCCACGAGTTATCGTAAGGTTACGATAGATGGCGTTGTGGGTAGCGAACACATTGTATGCAAAAAATCAAAGAAAATTTGAATTCACCTTTTAAGGAGAATTAAATAAAATGTGTATAATATATATCATTCTTACAGTCGCGAATCGCATTTTGATCAACGACGTAAAACAGAGCTGCAATTTACAAAAAACCAAAGAAAATTTGAATTTGGCGGGCTACTGCTGACCTTAAATAAAATAATAATAATCGTTATTGCAAACCACATGATCCATAAGAGAACAACGTGGGAAAATGTACGCTGTAGTCTGTAGTTTAATTGATTATAGTTTAATTTATAAGTTTATTTAATAATATTCGATCAAAAGGCTAGTATCCAACTTTATATATTTTTAAATACAATGTTGCTCACTTTAGGGAAGTCCCCTGCCATGATACCTCAACATTTTCCTTGATCATGTTTTTAATTGATATGTTGTGTAATAAATAATTCATTAAATAATGGTCATTAACTCATTACTCATTTAAACTAATATTATAAAGAGGAAAGATTTGTTATTTGTATATTTGTTTGTTACGCTTTCACGCAAAAGTGGCTGAACGGATTTGTATGAAATTTGGCACATGGGTAGACCTCGTACAGCAGTAGCAGCAGCAGCAGGTTCATACAGCGGGGTAATTGCGTAACACACTAACAGTAGGAATTACTTCAACAAAATTCATTGCGTTATTTACGTTGTTGAACAGACATTTTTTTCGAACATATGGAGCAATGTTTTAGCAAAAGGCTTCTAAATGATTCAGATTGTGATTGATAGTGTGTTACGTAATTAGGGCGTTAGAATAGAACTTAGGATACTTTTTATGATACTCCCACGGGATCGAGATTTATGCGCGTGAAACCGCGGGGTGCAGCTGTTACAAACAAAAAGCTGTAATTAAATAAATAAATTATTCCTTTCTCTTATTTACAGGTTCATTCAGACATCGCTACATTCGAGTGCACGATTTGCGGCAAAAACTTTAAATACTCGACAAGCTTGAAACTTCACGTGAACTACGTGCATAACAAGTTACCTTACCCGAAAAGGAAGAAAAGAATTAAATCCGTGAAGAATGCAAGTGATTCGTAAAAGTAACAAAATGTACAGATATAACGGAACGGTACGGTTAATATTGGAGTGAATAAATTAATAAATGACTCTTAGCAACCATTTACGACGTAAATATTTTATTTAACGACCTGTAATAATCTCAACTTTTGTTTCTACTTGAAACAACAATATTTTACACTGTCTACTACTCATAATTATTAATTTACCCAGGCATTTGTGAAAACTTTTAATTGGCCATATTCTTTTTATAAACAATCATGCAGTGCTGTAAGTTTTCCAAATGTTATTTAAAAAAAATAGATTAGCATCACCCAAAGGCTGAATGGTACAAGCCACGACACGCGGCGCACAGTGGTCTGAAAATCAAGCTCCATACTCATAGAAACTTAACGTCAGAAATTAATAAATAAAAATATGTTTTGTGTTTAGTATACCGCACTTTGTTTTACTAATATAGTATGAAGAGTATGAGTAGCTCCACGCGTGAGATATTTTTTTTTTTTTTTGTATGGAATAAAACACTTAAAGTGCTTTTTTTCAAAACTGAATAGAACTGATGGGCTAGTACTCACATGAGCTATTGCACCATACACGGCGATCAAGATGACATACAATTCTTGTGCCTTTCGGTGCCGCTTTGCATGTAGCAAGCTTTGGAAATTTTGAATTTACAGTTGGTGATCTTTCAAATCTGACATAATTAAATGAAGTAACCAACCACATAACTGATATTGTCGTTAGTTAATAACCTGCAAATGACTTTTATAATGAAAATATTAGAAAACGATGTAGATTATTTACATTTTACTACAAAATTCATTTCACGAAATAACTCATTTGTTAATCACCGTCATTATTGTTGAATTTTAATTTAATAAGCATTATGGGACAGCGAGCGTTAATGAGGGTAGTTATAATATAAATAGGACATTTAAACTAACTTCACTCAATAGCTCTTTGCACTTGTGCGCGCTTACTATACTTATTACGTTCGATTTGTTTTCGTGTTATGATGGAAGGTTTTAGTACCTATTTGGATATTTTTATGTTTGTGGCTAACAATAGCTGTTTCTCACATCCCAGTGGTGTATTATATGAAGTTTTGGTCAATGCCGTTGATTTGTCAGAAAACGAAAATAAAGAATTGAAACAATTCTGTCAGACTCATGTGTGTTCGTTGAGGAACAAATGGATCTCGTGTAATCGCACGAGACATACTTTCATAAAAAAGTATGAGACACGGCTGCAAGAAGACATAAAATGGCCTGAGTTTATGAAGGGCAAGATGACACCTTCTTTAGTGTTAGAAGAGCAGCAACCATGTTCCAGTTTTGACTTCGGTGTAAATGAGGGTGCATCAACATCATACAAACCAGAGACGTGCAGTGTTGGAACATCAACTGTTGTGAGTCCAAGAAAAGTGTTCTCGGAGCTAAGCCCGCTACAGAAGAGAAGAAGAGTGAAAGAGCTCCTCACGCATAGCACTGAAAGCCTTACTTATGCAACTGGTTTAAGTGCAGATAACAAAAATGTAGCAGATATAATAAAATTGATCACAGAGCATCCCGAAGAGGCTACAAAGATAAAGGAATTGTTGAAGTCCAAGAAAGCTATGCCCATATATTCCGCTGATAAAGCTTTAGGAATTCTGACTTCATTGAAGCTTTCGAAATGGCAGCATACAACATAAAGAGCTTGTGCAAAAGAAGAAGGAATACTACTATATCCTTCATATACTGCTATCTTAGAGGCGAAGAAGGACTGTTACCCACCAAAAGACACTATAGAAATCACCGAAAGAGGGGTAAAAGTAAAGCTTCAAGATATTTTGGACAAAACTGTTGCTAGATTTGGGAAATTCCTACGTTTGGAATCTTCGCTAGATGGCAAAGAGCTAACATTGATATGCAAGTGGGGCTTTGATGGTGCTTCAGGGCAAAGTTTGTACAAACAAACTATGGCGGGTGAAGATGATTCAAGCTATTTTATGTGTTCTTTTGTGCCTCTGCGCTTAGTTTGTGGTGAAGAAAAGTTATGAGAGAATCCAAAGCCATCTTCCGCAATGTTCGGCAGACCGCTCTATTTTAAATTTGCAAATGAAAAGAACAGGCTTTGATTGAAGCTGATATTGCAGCACTGGAGCCGTCTATTATGGGAATTCATACTGTTAAGCACTCAATGCTTATGACCATGATAGATGGTAAAATCACTTCGCAACTGTCAAATACTTCAACGCAGACTTGTGACATCTGTAAAGCTACCCCTTCGGAAATGAATAAGTTAGAGAAGATCTCAGAGTAAGTTTTGAATAACTTGATATATTTCAGATTACCGTAATGCTGTGTATCTTTTTATTAATTAATTCACTTTCTTTCCAGAAAACCTGTTTCAACAGATATATATCAGTATGGTTTATCTACACTTCATGCTTGGATTAGAAGTATGGAGTGCCTACTCCATATTTCGTATAGACTAGACTTCAAAACATGGCAAGCCAGAGATGCAGACAGCAAAGAGTCATGGAAGAGTAGAAAACAAACCATACAGCAGAAGTTCCGTGATGAAATGGGCCTCCTAGTAGACATCGTTAAACAAGGTGAGTTATGATAACAGTCGTTGTTCATAAATCTTATTTTTTTTTAAATAACGTTAGTTCTATTTATTCTTTACAAAGTTGTGGATTAGTTTTGATTAATTTATAATTTTTGTTTCAGGTTCCGGAACCACAAACGATGGAAACACAGCGAGGAAATTTTTTGGTAATCCTGCCAATACTGCAGCTATTACAGGCTTGGATCCTAGTTTGATCCAAAGATTTGCAACACTTTTGCGTGTGATGGCCTGTGGGGAGCCCATAAATGTTGAGGCGTTTAAAAACTTTGCGCGCCAAACAGCAGAATTGTATGTGGAGCTCTATGGCTGAATGGACACATGCCTTCGAGTGTCCACAAACTTTTACTGCACGGTGCTGAAGTTATTAAACACTTCAATATTATGCCCATTGGCAAATTATCTGAAGAGGCATCGGAAGCCAGAAACAAAGACTTCAAGAAAATCCGAGAACAGCATTCGCGCAAATTTTGTCGAAAAGTGACAAACGAAGACATTTTCAATGGTCTCCTTGTCTCGTCAAATCCATACCTGTCCAGCATAAGACCTGTGCAGAGAAAATCAGTAAATACACCTATTACTGATGATATGAAATCTCTTCTCATTGGGGACGATGCAGATCGTCAATTGTGGACTCGGATTTAGAGGACTGACGACAGCAAAGATACTCTCTGCTAATCGTTTTTGTATAAGTAGTTATAGCAAATAATTATAATAAAATAATAATAAGAATTTACTTAAATTAATTAGTAATATAATTAAACAGTAATATTTAATAAATCATAGTTATAGGAGCTGTAAAGAGTTGTTGTAGTCTTAAATTGACCAATGTACAATTTTGACGTTACTTTTATTGTTATTGCCTTTCTTGCACGTTATTTTTCGTTGTAATGTATTAGTATTAACTATTTCATTAACAGTTCCCCCAAACGTATTTTACATTAACTATTTAATACATGTTTTTATCTTTCTTCACTTTTAACCATATATTTAAAAATGAAAATGTAAAAACATCCTTAGTACATATTTATTCCTTACTAGCTGCACCCCGCGGTTTCACCCGCATAAGTCTCGATTCCGTGGGAATATTGAGATAAAAAGTATCCTATGTGTTATTCCAGGTTATAAACTATATGTGTGCTAAATTTCATCCAAATCCGTTCAGCCGTTTGAGCGTGAAGAAGAGACAAACATACACACACACACAAAGTTTCGCCGTTATAATCACACTAATATTATAAAGGCGAAAGTTTGTGAGTGTGTGGGGGTGTGTGTGTGTGTGTATGTTTGTCTCTTCTTGTATGAGTATTAGTTTACATACTATTTTCCTATTCAAAGCGATATGTAACTTCACAAAATACCATCAAAGATTTGAAAGATCACCAACTGTAAATTCAAAATTTCCAAAGCTTGCTACATGCAAAGCGGCACCGAAAGGCACAAGAATTGTATGTCATCTTGATCGCCGTGTATGGTGCAATAGCTCATGTGAGTATCAGCCCATCAGTTCTATCCAGTTTTGAAAAAAAGCACTTTAAGTGTTTTATTCAATACAAAAAAAAAAAAAACTCACGCTTTGAGCTACTCATACCCTTCATACTATATTAGTAAAACAAAGGGTGGTATACTAAACACAAAACATATTTTTATTTATTAATTTCTGACATTAAGTTTCTATGAGTATGGAGCTTGATTTTCAGACCACTGTGCGGCGCCTTGGATTTTTGTGTCTGTGAGTGAAGTTAGCAGCGAGTAGTCTTCGTGCCAGTTCATCTTCCTAGTGGTGCTCATTGGAAGCTGAACGGAAGGAAATTTCAGAGAGAATGGTGTCCGGTATTAAAGACGCGTGGAATGCACTTACAACTTAAAAAAAGAAGTCTTTAAATGTGAAAATCCGATCTGCAGTTAACTTCACAAACAAAATCCGTGGCGCGTCGATAAAACCAATAAATGGTATGAGAGGTTTGGATTGCAGGCCAGGGAAGTTAGGTTTGGAACAAAATATACTCCTCCAGCTGTTTTCACAACTGCGTTTCGCAACCAGTTGCGAATCAAGAAAACTTTCTAAGCTTCGTAAGCAATTACGCCAAAAGATATTTTTTTCCTTATTCGCAACCTTCGTTGTCTGGGGTGAACTTTTCGCGGGATACATTTGCTAAACGAAAAAAAAACTTTTTATTGCAAAGTTGCCTAAAATGTGGAAAATTATACAGAAGTCCGATGATTATAATCGGCCCCTATGTCTTGCTTTTGCGGACTATGAGAAGGCTCAGTCAAAGTCAAAACTCTATCGAGACCTGCGGGGTAATTACGTAACACATTAACAGTAGGAATGGGTTTCATTTTGACAGTTCAACAACATTCATTGCGTTATTTACGTTGTTGAGCAGACAAATTTTTAGAACATAGGAAGCAATGGATTAGCAATAGGCTTCAAAATTATTCAGATTGTGATAGATAGTGTGTTACGTAATTAGGGTGCTGGTCTGTTTTGGAGTCTGCAGCGATGCTACAGTGACCGTCAAAACTCAGGACCAGCTAACTGAACATATCCCCCTGGGTCGTGGGGTGATTCTTCTCTAACGCAATGGAGGATGCGTTTAAGACGCTGAACTGGGAAGGAGGCGGCAGTAACATCAACGGCGAGTAGATCTCATACTTGAGGTTTGCAGATGACTTCGTCATACTGGTAGAAACGCTGCATGACTTGCAGCAGATGCCGGACGGTCTATGTTGATTCTTCTGTACGCATTGGTCTCCGGCTGAACTTGGACAAAACCCAGGTTATGATCAACGTACACGTCACTCCGGGACCGATAGCTGTCAATAGCTGTGCTCTCGAGGTTGTTCCGAGAATACGTTTACCTCGGGCAAACTGCAGTTTGGTAAGACCAGCTTTGAGAGGGAGGCTAACAGAAGAATTTAGCTGGGCTGTGCAGCGTTTGGGAAGCTTCGTCGAGTCTTCTCGCTGCGTACTCTACAGAGCCTAAAGACTGCGAAGACTTCAATCAGTGCGTCCTGCCTAGTATGACGTACGGAGCCGAAACGTGGACACTCACGGTACGGCTGCTCCACAAATTCAAGGTCGCTCAGCAAGCTATGGAACGAGGTGAACCGGCACAGAGAGAACAATAGTTGTCGATATATGGATAGCTCACAGAATAAGTAAGCTGAAGTGGCAATAGGCCGGCCATATTAGCCATGGAACCGATGACCGATGAGGTAAACGTGTCCCTGAGACGTGATCGCGTACTGGCAAACGTATGATAGGACGCCCTCAGGCTAGGTGCAACGATGGTCTTCGCAGGGTGGCTGGTTGCACCTGGATGAGAGTTGCCAAGAATTGAGCAGAATGGCGTGCAATCGGAGAGGCCTATGTCCAACACTGCTGTGGACTGCTGTAGGCTGGCGGCACTCTTACTGCACGTGTTTTACTGGACGTCGCACTATTGGGACGTGTGCATATGTCATATCAATCTTATGGTACTTATGCTGGGCTCGCCATCAGGAAGGTTTCACACCACCAGCAGCCCACCTGAATACTGTTATTATAGATACTGGCATCATGTAATACCGCAATTATAATGTTATGCAATAAATCACAGGACTTTCTATTCTTCTTTTGTTTTCTCCTTTTCTAAATTCTGCCAGTCCCTACACACTACTAGTCTACTTTCACACTATTAGTTAGAAGTTTAATGATTAGATATTATAATCTTTTCATTAGCATAGATGTCGTTAGTGTTGAGTAGGTAGACCAAAGTTCTTTGCCCATTCTCCTTTTTTGTGGATGAATTATAAGAAGATTGCGAAAGCTTCTTTTAATTTGTGTATAAAAATCGATCGGATCCGCGTCAAGTGCTTGCAACTTAGGCCATAATGGTCTAAGGCTGCAAGCCTCAAGCCCACACAAGCCAAGCCAAACGCCCAATCCACAATGTTTCAATGGGGTTAAAAACTGGAACCTCGTCGTATGTGGCAGCATTGTTGTTAGTCCAGAAACCACTATTGTTGTGTATGTATTTACTGTTGTGTCGATCACAAATTAAATAGATAAACAATGTATGTGACTTGGAGCTTGGAACTTACACTACAAGTGCCTGTAATAAAAACAGTAATGGTTCTCAGTTTTTTGAAAAGGAGCATCACTTGGTAATATTTTCTCTTTGATTTTTCCATTTTAAAAGTCTTCAGATTTAAAATGGAAAGTTAGGCTACTTGGCATATTAATTAACAATGTAGATGTAGTGATAGGTAGCTGTCAAATTCTTGCGACTAGTGATAGTAGTGACATCTGAAGTAAGCAATTGGCAATTTTTATCCCCATTTGTGCCGGTTTGGCGAGCGTGTGGAGCCGGCATTTTAACAGTGAACTTAAAAGACTTGTGCTCAAAACTACTAAGTACAAGTTTATATTAGATTTCTGATCTGTGCACAAAATTGTCATTTGTCATTTTGCTGCGATAATTGTTTCACGACTTTTGTTTTCTTGTCTCAAAATATTCCCGAATAAGTTCACGTGTTCCATTTATCTACGTAAAAATCCAGTTGCGGAAACGAAATACACAATTACATATAATTAGTTAAGAATTCGGTTGTGGTACATGTGTGAACGGTCACAACAATGGAGAACCTTGATCTTAGCAATAACAAAAACGTGTCTCTTAGTTTGATAGCGGAGTACGGCGGCTCAGATTCTGATTCGGATGATACAGAGACTCGTTCAAACGATAATACGACAGATTCTGATGCCGCAGATTTAACTGAGATGGTGTTGAAGAATAATATAATAAATGCGTGTGCTCACGGGCCGTTGTCGAGGCCGAGCGGCCGTGACGAAGCGGATGTTAGCAGACACATGATAATCGACAGTGCGGATAGTGGCGTGGTGGAGTATGAGGTGACGGAGTACCGCGACGCAGACAGCGACTCCGACAGCGACTCCACCAGCGCCTCCAGCGACAGCGATGTGGACTCCGTGAAGGACATCGAAGAGGTCTCCAGTGGGTGAGTACTTACAAGTAGCTTTTACAGTTACAACACATTTTTACTGTTTACATCATTGTGAATGCAAACTAAAAATTTTGCTTTTACTTATACAGCTGTTTTTGTGCATGCTAAGCTAAAATTATGGTGGATGAAAATCTTAATGTTTATTATATTTTTAAAGTGGGAGGTATGATGAAATCTTGATGCGTTTTGTTGCTTCATTGTATTGGAAATTCAAAGATAAGGAGTTATTGTTTTAGCAAATACTTTGGTCACCATAGTACATTCTAATAAAGCTGTACTATAGCTTGAAACATAAGATATTTATTGATAAGGCAAAGTGCTTAAAGGAAGTTGCCAAGAAGTTATTGACATTCCATTGTTGTAGGTTCTTCAATAAAATAATAATAGTGTTTATTGTGGAACAGTTTGTCTGTAGAAGTACCATAGTTATTCCTTTATACAAGAAAGCCGCATTACTGAATTCTGAAAATATGACTTAGATCATTCATAAACAGTTTTTACACTACACTACGAAACCTTCAAGTTTTATCTTATGTAATCTGTCTATTTTAAAACAGTCACAATAACCTGAGTTCTTCTCCCACATTGAAGAAGCCATGTAAAGGCAAAAATATATACTTGTGAGAAGCCCACTACAATATCCTAAACTCATTATTGATTGAAAGCTATATTGTTGAAAAAGAAAATACATGAGATGGTTTTAATAAATACTTCCATGGAAACAGTTTTATAAATAGTACACTACAAGGACAGACAAATGATAAATTAATAAACCCTAATTAAGTATTTACTCACCAAGACACAGCATCTTTCAGACTGACACCGCAGGGCATCAACAACCCCTTCATTGATGCCCTGTGTCAATTTATTACTGGAGGAAACCAGTTTGTGAATTCATGTGTATTGACGTAAGTTGAACAGCTGATGTGAAAAAGATGATTACTTTAAAGTTCCAGGTAGAAGGTTCAATGCTTTTATAAATATTAGTCAATATTTTTTTTGCTACTGCTGAGCAGGAGGTCTCGGGTTCGATTCCCGGGTCGGGCAGTGTGTTATTAGGTTTTTCCATCTGGAATTTCAGTAGCAGCCCCGGAGTCTGGATTTGTGCCCGGTTGATGGCAATAGGCTCGCCCCCTATTACATGGGACTTAAACATAACTGGCGAAATGTGGGTGTACTATAGGTACACCTCTGCCTAACCCTTCGGGGAATACAGGCGTGATGTTATGTGTGTGTGTATTTTTTTATTACTATATGACATGGATGGTCAGTTGTTTACTGCACGATTACTGACAAATGCGTGCACTGACTGGACAGGTCCACCCAACCTGTGTGGTTTTTCCTCAAAAGACCATTTCAGACAAATCTACATGGTCTTCACATGATCTGACCAAGATTATGTCCGGACTTTAAAAGAGACTGTGACCTCTGAGTTTGTTTCGGCCTTTCTTCTCAGAGTAATCAGATTGGAAATGCCGACCTTATCTAGTTTTAAAATATGATTGACATGTAAAAGTGTTTGTACAAACCTATTTACAGAAATAAAATCATTTATCATTTAATATTTACCCCAAAAAGAGCAGTAAAACAATGAAAATGTCTTTGTCTTGATCAGCTACTTATTAAAAGTCTTAAATTCTCTTTCTGATAGTCAATGCACAGCCCTAACCGCTGGGTCTGGAAGCTTGGTATTTTAATAATAATAATAATCTTTTTCTTTCTTTCTAATCTCTCTCTTTTGCACCAGAGTCCCATAAAAATAAATAAAATCAAGTTATTTTGGATGACTAAAAGATCATTAGTAACAGGTTTGCACTTAAAACACTATTATTAGTAACTTAAACTAAATACGAATTAATGAGAAGACCACCCATCAACTAGACACAACGAGACACAAACTTATACAAGGAAGGTTAACAATAAGGCAAGATTTTTGAGAATTCATCCCTGAAGGGGTTAAGTTGGCGATTAAAGTTTTTATGGAAGTTCATTCTTTTTGCCGATCGAAAATCTTATTGAGCGCTTGGGTTGTGTGTAAATAACAATGATATCAACAAGCCTTGCATCATGATAATTAAATAATCATAATATTCTAAAGTACCTGTTAGTGTTTACCAATTGATTTGATTACTTTATAATCCTATAATTTCAATATGTTGACATTGTTTGAAATGCAAATGCGCTTAAAACAGAGATAAGAGTGAATTGCATGTTTACAGTATGTTGGTTTATCTCTTAGTGCGTTGAATGTCATTGTTGTTGACTAAATTGATTAGGTATCACGCTTGTAGTCCAGGTGCCCTAGTGTTTGTCATTTGTGTGTTTGTGAAACTTGAAAAGTTTATAGCTAGAGTGGTTGTAAAGATGGAGTACCTATAAATGACAGCAATGTATACTCTGAAGGGGTAGGCAGTAATATAAACACCGTCAAACGTGGTGAATAGCAATGCGTAATGTTAAAAATCCCTTATAAGTTTTGTCTCGATTCACCGCTGCATTGCTATTCACCGTTTGATGGCAGGGTTGATAAAACCCACGATTTAAAAAAAAAACATCGGATTTATTTAATTTAATGCGGATTAATTTGATTTGAATCGGTTTTTTTTTGTTTCTTTTAACATTCTGATCTTTTTTAATTTGGAAGTCTGTTATTAATTAAATAAAAACAACATATTTTTTTTAATTACTGCACATATAATCAAATCACTTTTTAAAACGACACTGTCATTTTAATGAACAAGGAAAAGAATTAGTTTAGTCTTCCTTTTTTTTTCACAGAGTTGGTGCCTAATATATTTCTTATTTTGCTGTGCACCAAATTTTTTAATTACTGTACATATAATCAAATCACTTTTTAAAACGCCACTGTCATTTTAATGAACAAAGAAAATAATTAGGTTCGTCTTCCTTTTTAACCGACTTCACAAAAAGAATCATCGAAATCGGTTCACCCAGAAAAAAGTTCTGAGCTAACACACATAAAAAAAAAAAACCTACAGACGAATTGAGAACCTCCTCCGTTCTCAATTCGTCTGTAGGTTTTTTTTTTTATGTGTGTTAGCTCAGAACTTTTTTTATGTGATAGCTGGTGCTTCACATGTGGTCCCATTTAAATTTGATCAAGGTCTGACTAGTAGTTTTTGAGTTATCCTCAATACCGCATATTTTTTCCACTTAGTTTATATGGATGATGTGTTAATAATTTCCTGTCACTGTTATTTACACACCCAGTAGTGGTATACGAATTTGTGTGGGGTAGGTACCGCAACTAAAAAGTGAAAAATAAAAACTTTTTTACAAAAAAAACAACCGACTTCCAAAAAAAACACTAAAAGACGTGAAAAATAACTTTAATTTCGGAAGTCGATGGCCAAAAACGAAAATACAAAACCAAAGACACCGACTTCCGAAATTAAAGTTATTTATCACGTCTTTTAGTGTTTTTTTTTCGAAGTCGGTTGTTTATTTGTCGGTGCCTAATATATTTCTTATTTTGCTGTGCACCAAATTGCATGCCGAAAATATTCTTTCGACCCCAGCGGAAGAAGCAACTGTAGTATAACCCATACATCATCTTTTTTCCTTCCAGACATCTTGTTGTATTCACTTTCACTAATCAATCACGGATGACCGCGCCAAAGACTAAACGGACGGATTCAGTCGCGAGTTTAAATTTCGGGGAATCCCGGAACGGTGTAGATAAACAGCATTGGACACAGTGTGCGTGTCGTAGTTTATGTCCGAAATCCCTTGATACATTTTGGCTGATTTGGTCGCAGTAAAGTATTGATTTAAATCATATCATCCCTGTTTGATGGTACTTTTTATAAATTGCTAAAATTTATAATTATAAAATACTGGTACGGAGAGTACCTTTAACTTTATCAGCATTAATTGCGCTGACCCAAATAGATTCTTCTAATAATAAAAATATTAGGTACTTTTAACTTTATAAGCATCAGTTGGGCTTATGTCCCAAATAGATTTTTCTACTAATAAAAAAAATTGTTACCATCCGCAATTATTTAATTTGCTAACTTATCTAAGTAGAATTGTGGGACTTCCCCGTCAACTAAAAATAACGAAAATATTGGTTCATACATTTATTTACTTCCGTTTATTTTCAGAGAGGAATTCGAAGGACAAAGCAGAACTGGAAAACCAGAGATCCCAAAAGTGAATGGTGAAATGGGCCTCGATGACTTGCCTCCAATAGAAGATCTTGCCATCAGCCTGCCAGCTCAGGAAACCACCAAGATTGGAACCATTGCCAGCATAGTTGACAGATTAGGTAACTCATACATTTTAATTATGAAAATAAGACTTCTTTGTCTGATGTTGGGACTTAGGTACAGTCAACAAAGAAAGTCGAACATAGCTGATTATCAGGATATTTTAAAATAATGAAAACGATCATCATTATCCCAATCCCAATTTGTTGAGACGACAAAAATATTAAAATTTTCACGTAAACACATTCGTGCTTTCACTCACAATTATTATAAAAAGTAACAGTATTAACCAACTTTATTGTGGACCGCGCCATGCAAACTGCCAAATTTTATCAACGCGGGTTCAGAGTTCAGGCCAGGAAAACACCAGTGTGGTCTTATCTCCAGCAATACAGTCGCGGGAATTTGTTAATAATTCACGCCGCTTTAAAGCTTTGCTTGACCCGGCACTCATTAGGTAGCGGGCATTTTTAGGTAACGAATATGGGAGCGTTAAAGTATTACGTAACGAATTTGGGGGTCTTGTAAAACGTTACAATGCGTAACAGGGGCAGGAGGGGGAGTTTGAACTACGCATTACGTAACATTTTTAACCCATCAGAACGGTCAACAATAATAAAGGTATTTTAGCGACTTTCCGGTACTTTACGCCACATAATTGTGACTTTTGGGTAAAAATGGTCACACGGTGGTTACGTAACGTTTTACTGGGGGGGGGGGGTGTCAAAAAATCTCCAAAAATTACGTTACGTAATACATACTTGAACGCCCCCTTATTGGCTCTGGCCTTATTATAGCTACAACCATTTTCTTGGCGTGAAGGCACTGCTATAGTCCGATGGTACTATAGCAGTAAGAAAAAGGAAACAGTACTCTGGTGAAAAAAAAAAAACACAAAAAGGGATCAAAAACTCAAAACCAAAGCTCTGGCTTTATCGTCTTCGTAAAACCATGTAGTTTAGAGAAACATCGATTTTATCGCAGACGTCCCGTACAAGTCACGGTGTCTGCCCTTGACAGCCGCAAGCTCTTTTCCATGACCTCCATTGATTTCCGCATCGTTTTTACAATCGATAGCAATACGACCTTTCTCTGTACGAGTTGTTTCCGATTAATTCCTTTTTTGTTCTAATAAGAAGCGTAAACGGCGTAATGCACACGCAACTAGAAATTCTAAGATTTTTAAGCAAAGATGCATTTACGATCATTTATATATTTACGATAAAGTTAGAAAGTACTGCATGCACCGGTGGCGCAGTGGCTGTGTGATTGGCTGCTGCGATACCAGCACGGGTTCCGTTACCGAACCGAACAAAATGTTTGGCCTACAGAATTACTGATAGATGCAATTGACATATTTCTGTTTTACATAAATATGAAGTAAGAACAATGTAGGGTAACACCTGTTATAGCAAAGAGTTAGACCATTCTGTTACGATCTGCCCACACAGACAACCATAAATGTGCTTCAGTAAAGACACTATAAATAAACAAGTTAAAAATACACCATAAACTAAATGCTTTTTGACATCATCGACAGACCATGATCATGTCGCACCTTTAGAATTGAAGTGGCTTAATCCAAAATTCTTGTTTTTTGGTAAACGCCAAAAATGTAATTGAAGAACTGTCCATTTTTTAGGTTTTCGATTATCCTCCTATCCTATCCTTTTCTAGACTAAAATAGACTGTTTATTATTCAACAAACTGATAGAGTACTTGTTTATAAGCCGTTCAATGTACAAAAGACATTTTCTTTAAGCCACTTCAATTCTAAAGGTGCGATGTATCAGACCATTTTATGTCGGTCTGCCCCGAAAGACATCCAACCTGTTCAGTAAAGACTAACACAATAACTAAACAAGTCAAAAGTAAACCATAATTAAATACCTTTTATCATCATCTCCAGTGATAGTTCGTGCATTGCCAGAGACACCAGCCGTGGACATAGACAGCGTGCTGTTCTTGGATAATGGCTCCAAAGCATTAGGAAGAGTCTTCGATGTCTTTGGACCAGTAAGTATTAACTTATGTGATAACAAGCGGTGTGCCTCATGGGATCTTCCATCGGCAAAACTGACGAGCTTCCATACAAACTTTCATCACCTATTTAACCCCTAGCGGATCATCACCATCTTTATCATCATCATTGGCAGCGTTGGTCCACCTACTGCTGAGCTGCCTCCTCCCTTTTGTGCTATGCTTCCCGGATCTGTATGTGGGATGAATTTTCAAAAGTCCCTTCCTTAGAGCTCAGTCTCGTTATGTAAGGAATTCTTGTGCAAAAGGGGCTCGAACATTTTTCTATGGAAGCTGGCATATTCCACCCGCCGTCAATTTGTTTTTCTTTTTTTCAAAGTTTCCGCGCTCGATGAATGTAGTATATATAAAAACAAAAAATGTCTAGTAATATTGTACCATATAGTATCACGTCAATGGATATAACTTACCAAATGATTACGCATGAAAATTCTGGCCCACTCTGCATTTTTTTGTCGCCGTAAGAACATAAATATGTACACTGTAGGTATGCGACTATGTGCGCAAGATACTGTGTCTTGGCTTAATTTCAAACTTAGCTTGACGCAAATATACGCAATACTTTTCAAATAACCCCACAGGGTCAAAAAACTGATTAGGACATCAGCCAACTTGCTGGCCTTTTGAAAAACGTAATACTTAAACTAGGGTAGTATAAAATATGGCTGGCGAACATCCAGCGGTCATATTGTCTTCAATTTCTCCCTAATTTATACTTATACTTTATGTCTACAAATAACATAATAATGGCAATCCTATTCTAAATAGGTATACGGGAAAAATCTCATAGAAATATGAATACATTCTGCTTAAGACTTTGAAGATAACTTTGAATATACGGCATCGTCCTTGGAGTTCCTTAAGTTATCTGATCTTTATTATTTATGAATATGTATGAATAAGATTTATTTTTATGGGTATCTATTACTACAGATGGTAGTTATTATCATAATGGTAGGCTTTAACATTAGTGTTTTAAATAACTACGACGTTATGTACGAACAGTGATGCAGCGAGGGTTCATGGACTATTTTATGACGGAATCACCACATAAACAAGAGCTGGTGCCCACGAACCAAAATAAAATTGAACATGCCTTGAAATAGAATGCGATATCTGCGCGTCGTTAATTAATAACGCGCCTAATAGCACACATATTATCATCTTGTGATCACCAGAACGCTATTAAATCCTAACTTATTATTGTTATCTATATATATAAAAATGAATCTCTATTTCCCTTGGTCACGCCATCACGCGTGAACGGCTGGACTGATTTCATATTTTTTTTGTTTGTTGCGTTCGTTATTGTCAGGAGAAGGATCTTATGTAATAAAAAAATAAGGAAGTTGATCGGAACGTTACAAAATTTAAGAAAACTTAACGCCAATATTAATTTTACATAACTGTCAGTTGTTTGAAATAACTGTCAGCGATTGACAGAATGCGCGCTGGAAATATCGTTTAACACAGTTGGATCGGTTGATAAATGCCTCGATAGTTTTAGTTTTAGTCAAAACTAAAACTAAACGACATAATTATGACATTCATAGTTAAGACAGGACAACGTCTGTCGGGTCAGCTTGTTATATTATAAATGCGAAAGTAAGTTTGTTTGTTACCTTTTCATGCATAAACCACTGAACCGATCATCCTGAAATTTTGCATATACGTTGTCAGGTGTACAGAAACGGACATAGGGTCGAACTTAGAACTTTCATCCCGAAAAAAAGTACTGTTCACGAGGAAAACATCAATAAAGTTCATATGATAATAGATGGCGCCACTTGTAATATTATAAATGCGAAAGTGAGTTTGTTGGTTTGTTACGCTTTCACTCTAAAACGGCTGAACGCATTTGGATGAAATTTGGCACACAGATTGACCATGACCTGGGTAAGGATATAGGCTACTTTTCCTTTTGGATCGCAGACGAAGTCGCGGGTAACAGCCAGTATACTATATATTCATCAATAATACCGAAAATCTGGGACCATTTTTGAATTCATACAATACAAAACTTCAATCGACTGTCATCCGTTTTGTCTCGTCGAAATTTATTTTTGGTCATTGAACTAGGTGATGCGACATAATAATTATTGACAATATGTACAAAATAGTAAAAATAATAATGTCGTAGTTGTTTATCGGATGACTAATTATTATTTGCGTCTGGAGAAAATTGTGCCTTTGTCGTTGAAAATTTGCAATTTTTTTCTTTCTGCAGCAACCAATCGATGAACTTAGCCTATCACAGTAGTGATTGTACCTACTAACTACTCCAAGATATAAGATTCCCCACTTGTGCATCCGGTTTCTTCTGGCAGTCAGTTATTTGGTTGTGGTCTCGGAGCACCACTTCTATCATAGTGATCACTAAATGCTTTCTACTAAACAAAGATCACATCATCAACATTGTCTCCCAAAAATCATTAACGTTCTGCGCTAATGTGCATCGCTCCTAAAAAAATCAAGTGTCATACCAATTCTTCTAGTCCTCCGTACCATATTTATACTCCAGTTACATTATTGATATAATTTTATTAATTGTTTTCGCAGGTAACAGAACCCCACTATTGCGTGCGCTTCAACTCAGTAGAACATGTACGCGAGCGCGGCGCTCAGCCGGGCATGGACGTGTTCATCGCGCCACAGAGCCAGCACACCAACTACGTCTTCCTCACCGAGCTTATGAAGTAAGTCACACCATTTGATAGTTACGTACAGATTTCCTAAGAAAAATTTGCGCTTCGGGAATCATCATGTATCTTCGGAAATACGAACGCGATGATGAGATTTAATAGAGTTGTTACAACCATGGAAGTACTTCCCTATTTTGTATAACCATGATTACAAAATTATGGATTAACAACTCTAAACAATTCCAAAAAAAACGCGGAATTATAGTCCAACTATAACAAAGCGCGGCAGTACAAAACTGCGTCTGTGGGCGCGACTTTGGTGCTAATTCGGAAACACGAAGATTACCGAGATGCATACCTACCTGTCTTTTTTGGTTTACCTGCTTGTAATAATGCTTATAGTGGTTTCATAGATAAAAACATTATAAATTGCTACAGCACCCGATTCTCCATTCGCCGTTTATATCGTGATCGTTTCCCGTTGAATTACATCTTTAGCAAATTACTTTGTGTGTGGCGAGATCTACAGCGCCACATAGAAATTACGCATCACATCTGACGTCACGCAAATCCTACATCGCGCAAGCAGAGTTTTCCGCGCGATTGGCATATATACGGAAACGCAACAACAACCGTCGGGCAGTAGTTTACCAGATATAAAACCGGTCTGGTCTGAAGATTTTCTTGTTTCTATGGAGGATGAGAAACTCTCCACTCTGTTGCTCATACATTTAAAATATTTATGTATATTATTTAAAAATGTGTCGATATTTGGGGAGTAAAGAAAGAAGTCAGTCCATAAGTTTAGACAGATTTCTGATACACCTCCCCTACAGTAAACTATCTGCGATGAACAACTTTGTCAAATTAAGTTTATTGACAAAGCTACATGTTGCAGAACAAAACAACTTACATTCTTACAGTTATCAAATATTTGAATCGACGAATAAAACCGTTCTGTCTGTTGACCAAACCACAATATAACTTTTTATAAAATTTCAGAATAAAAGGCTCCGACGCATCGTGGCTGCACGACGTGGAGCCTCCTCCGCATCAGATCGAATACTCCGATGACGAGGAAGAACGAAGAGCCAACAGAGCGAGGAAAGAGCAGCGGAGAGACAAGACAGAGGAGTCGGAGGACGGTGAGACCTCTAAAAACACGAGGAAAGTCCCCGAACGACGCAACCAAAGACCCTCCGAGTCCAGCAGCCGGTTCGGCAGCGGACCCAGCCGGGGACGGAACCCATTCTCAGCAGGATCTAGGCGAAATAATAACCCCAACGCGTTCCCACGTGTAGGCAGGCCCTGGCCTAACAATATAGGCCTCCGAACGCCTCCCCCACACCACAACGGTGACGCTGGAGCACACGGACCCTTCAGCGCACCCCCCAACATCACAGGACCCCCAATGTTCCCACCCCCATTCAATCCCAGCACACCACCACCTTTCATGGGCAACATGTTCCAGTTCGGAGCGAACCGGATGGCCGGCAGCCCCATGCCGATGTCCATGGGCCCCCCCCTGCCCCCCTTCCGCCACAACATGCCGGTGTTCGGCTCCAACTACTGCACGGTAACAGGGCACCCCCAGTGGGTCAACAACGGCCCCCCTCCCCCTCCAGGAACCTAATGCGCAACAATTGGTTATTAATAAGATCATCTCATAATAATTAGACGTTAGTTAGTGCAGTAACATGTCTAACAATACTAAAGTGTGGCTATCCAAAAATAAATTTATATTTATATGGAATAAACAATGATTATTACGGTATTTTGTGTTTAATTCTCTTCTGGACTTGTGCACTATAATATATCCCGCGCCGAAGGGTATTCTCTGGTGAGATTGGCCGCCATGGCCGAAATAGTCTGGAGGACTATTTCTATTTAATTTTCCTCTGGAAGACCACTAAGATAACATCGAAAAATACGTATAGTCCCAGTCGCCCCCACATGGATTGCCACCAGGTGGCAATTGGGAGAAAAAAATCCCAGTTGCCAGCGGGTGGCGACTGGGACCTTACTGCCCCCACTTCAAATCGCTGTACATTGCGGCGTAGATTAGCACTATGAATAATGACAAATCCTTACCCTAGACGGTCGACGTCAGGGCACCCCGAGGTTCGGTTGGTTAGGTTCCTTTAACCCCTTTAGACAGAATTAGGAGCCCCGCGAAGCGGGGCTCCGTCGACCTGCTTATTAACCCTAACCCGAGCCGGTTGACGTCAGGCACCCCGAGGTTTTGTTGGTCAGGTCGATTTGATTATTTCAAGGTCGACGGAGCCCCGCTTCGCGGGGCTCCTAATTCTGTCTAAAGGGGTTAAAGGAACCTATCCAACCGAACCTCGGGGTGCCCTGACGTCGACCATCTAGGGTAAGGATTTGTCATTATTCATAGTGCTAATCCACGCCGCAATGTACAGCGATTTGAAGTGGGGGCAATAAGGTCCCAGTCGCCACCCGGTGGCAACTGGGATTTTTTTCTCCCAATTGCCACCTGGTGGCAATCCATGTGGGGGCGACTGGGAATATACCGAAAAATATGGGTAGTAATAAAAGCTCCGAAAAAATATTAAAATATGAGCATACTCAAAATATTTACTGCTTTAAATACTAACTTTACGACAACTTATATGCGAATACAAATAAAGAAACGACCGAATAAAATACTGAAAATTCCGAAAAATTAATACAATATTTGCTGACGTAATATTTTTCCACCACTTTAAACAAACCTCGGGGTGCCCCTGACGTCGACCGGCTAGGGTTAGGATTTTCGGGAACATATTATATGTTTTCGGAAGATTAGTGTTTTTTTTGGAAATTAAGTTTATTATTTGTGGTCGGTTAATTTTGTATTAATTTTTCGGTAATTCATTTTAACACAGCTTAGTTAGTAATAAAGTCAACCACAGATCGCTGGAAGTTAATTTGTTTTTCGGAAGCTTTATTATTTCCCGAAAAATATCAGTAGTAGGTACAGAACAACTGTTTTCTTAATGTCCCTCGGCAATCATCGGATTTCCGAATACAAACGAATGCTAATTTCCGTGTCTATCAATTATTCGATTTATCGTGTATAATAATTTGATTTCAGAACTAAGTACTTTATTGTTGTTTTGTTTTGATTAAAACAAAAATAAGGTACTTAGTTCTGTTCTTAGAGTGGGTTGCACCAAGAGCTCCGTTATAGTTTCCGTCAATGTTAATTTTAACAGTAACATTGACAATGACTATAGAATTGAATTACCTACTGTTGCACCATCATGTAAAAGTTAAAGTTAAATGGGTGACATGTGACAAGACTTCTTATTTCCCCAAAATTTACATGGGTAATTTTTTTGACAAGGGCAACACTGCAAGCTTGTTATCATCTCATCACGCTTTCAAAATTAACCAAATACAAACTTATTTTTTCGGCAGGATTATTAATTATACGCAATTATAAATTCTGCTGCAAAATATTATATGTAGAGAAAGATAAAAGTTAAGTTAAAATATAATAGGAATTTGCTCCACAACTTCAATACAAAGTGAGTAGGTATTGCTTTCATATTTTTTTAAATATTGTTTCTGCGGTTCGTCGTTCCTCCTACATAATAAAATACAACGTAAGGTCTTACACACACAACAGAATTATGCGAATTAATGTTAAAATTAATTAAAAGCCTGTGATGTCCTACTGCAGGGCAAAGGCCTCCCTAATCTCTTTCCACTTCTGTCTGTTTAAAGTTGCTAAGGACCAGTTTTTGTTAAAGGAGTCCAGCTCATCCCGCCATCTCCGTCTGGGCCTGCTGCGATGTTGCTTGCAATTAAGAGGGACCCGTTGGGTCGAAAAGTTGGCCCATTGGTCGTCTGACATGCGGCAGATGTGTCCAGGCCAACTCCATTTTAGTGTGGCAGCTTTCCAAGTGACATCAATTATCTTTGTGATGAAACGGATGGTCGTATAGCTAACCCGGTCTGTTAGTTTGTTACTCAGAATACTCCGTTCTATAGCTCTCTGGCAAACCTCGAGCGTGGACCTCTGCTGATTTGTCAAAGACCCTGTTTGACCACCATATGTGAGGATGGGAAGTGTGCACATTTTAATGAGTCTTCTCTTAGGGAACAAAGGAAGATCGCCCTTCATTAGATCTTTCATGGCCCAATAGCTCTTCCAGGCATTTTCGGAGCGTCTTGGAACTACTTTGTTTTGTCTTGCCTGGAAAGGGACTTTTTGACCAAGATTGAGATACTCATCAACGTATTTGACCTCCCCACCCGCCATAGTGATCCTGCGATGCACGCCGGCTGTTCGTCATCAACTTGGTTTTTGACATATTCATCTGAAGTCCGAAAAACACATTTTTGATATGCATAAAAACATGTGCGGTCTGTTTTTATGCATATCAAAAATGTGTTTTTCAGCAAGGATTTGTAATCTAGTAACTTCTGCCTTGCTAAAATGAACACTTCTTTCTCTGAAAATATAAGTCAGTTTTCATATTATTAAACATCAGAATATGGATGGATTATAGTTTTACATAATTGGAAGTTCACCCATGTGGTATTTTGCAGTAGTGGATAATATATAGGTATTATAAAACAAAGGTATTTAAGTAATAATAACAATCATTCTAATTTTCGTCTTCAGCCTCCGAGTTGACTCAGATACTAGACGATCTTAGCACGGCAAGCGTAGAGGTCGGACTTCAGATGAATATGTCAAAAACCAAGTTGATGACGAACAGCCGGCGTGCATCGCAGGATCACTATGGCGGGTGGGGAGGTCAAATACGTTGATGAGTATCTCAATCTTGGTCAAAAAGTCCCTTTCCAGGCAAGACAAAACAAAGTAGTTCCAAGACGCTCCGAAAATGCCTGGAAGAGCTATTGGGCCATGAAAGATCTAATGAAGGGCGATCTTCCTTTGTTCCCTAAGAGAAGACTCATTAAAATGTGCATACTTCCCATCCTCACATATGGTGGTCAAACAGGGTCTTTGACAAATCAGCAGAGGTCCACGCTCGAGGTTTGCCAGAGAGCTATAGAACGGAGTATTCTGAGTAACAAACTAACAGACCGGGTTAGCTATACGACCATCCGTTTCATCACAAAGATAATTGATGTCACTTGGAAAGCTGCCACACTAAAATGGAGTTGGCCTGGACACATCTGCCGCATGTCAGACGACCAATGGGCCAACTTTTCGACCCAACGGGTCCCTCTTAATGGCAAGCAACATCGCAGCAGGCCCAGACGGAGATGGCGGGATGAGCTGGACTCCTTTAACAAAAACTGGTCCTTAGCAACTTTAAACAGACAGAAGTGGAAAGAGATTAGGGAGGCCTTTGCCCTGCAGTAGGACATCACAGGCTTTTAATTAATTTTAACATTAATTCGCATAATTCTGTTGTGTGTGTAAGACCTTACGTTGTATTTTATTATGTAGGAGGAACGACGAACCGCAGAAACAATATTTAAAAAAATATGAAAGCAATACCTACTCACTTTGTATTGAAGTTGTGGAGCAAATTCCTATTATATTTTAACTTAACTTTTATCTTTCTCTACATATAATATTTTGCAGCAGAATTTATAATTGCGTATAATTAATAATCCTGCCGAAAAAATAAGTTTGTATTTGGTTAATTTTGAAAGCGTGATGAGATGATAACAAGCTTGCAGTGTTGCCCTTGTCAAAAAAATTACCCATGTACATTTTGGGGAAATAAGAAGTCTTGTCACATGTCACCCATTTAACTTTAACTTTTACATGATGGTGCAACAGTAGGTAATTCAATTCTATAGTCATTGTCAATGTTACTGTTAAAATTAACATTGACGGAAACTATACCGGAGCTCTTGGTGCAACCCACTCTTAGTGTTTTTTATACACGATAAATGCGATTATTCCCGAGGGATATTAACAAAATAGTTGTACTGTACTTTGATGCCCGCCGCGCCGAGTGTCCGCCGGTGTGTGCTTAGATAAAAATCAAATCAAAATATAATTTTGTGATTTCTTTATTAAATATTTCATGTTAGAAATTAACTAACGATCGAATTTCATAATGTTAAAATAAAAAAAGTTTTTATAATAAAGATTACATCTAAAAAATACTGCTCTCGGACTATGCAAACATAAACGTATACATCTGCTGCCCTAACTGACGAATCGTCAAAGTAAACTGGTTAAACATATAATAATTTTGCACTCAAATGATCACAACGTAAAATGATGAACATTTCACAAAATACAGGAATATAAAACGTTCATTAAAACTAAACATAATATTACTATTTGTCTAAGAACTATCCGGCCGTAAAATATTATATGATTTTACGACAAATCATCAATGGATACATGTTTTGATATAGAACTACTACACATAGCACATTTTTCGTGATATTTCTTTACTTTCATTTAATAATGTCAATATCGCTCGGGTTTCGACAGGATATCGCTTCGATAATATTATATTAGCATTATTATCGATGTAAGTGTTTTTATATGAATGTAAAATGTTGAGTATTGAAATCAGAGCTACATTAACATTAGGATACATCGGGTTTACAGGCTGTTAGTACAACTAAGACTTAAAATTACTGTCAAATAGCTGCTTAATAATTGCACTTCTTCATTGAACACATTAAAGAGTTTGGTGGTAGCACTGTAGCAAATGCAGGGATATTCATGAAATGCATTACTGAGGCTTCAGTAGAGGAGTTCCGAAACATCAATGCTAATGTATGCTATGTGTAGTACAGAAAAAGAAACTGATTATGCCAACGCAAATTATTACAATTTTGCAGGAGCGATTGGTTATAAAAATAATCTCATGCTAATGCCCCTTAAAATACAGCATTAGGGATCAGCGTACAATCTTGTTATCGTCATAGACAAATAGGATGGAAGCTTAACATGAGTTCCCATTGACGTTCAGTCTACGTTTCTATTCGACCAAATAAATTAGAAAAGTAATTTACAAGTATTTAACGGTTAGTGCTAAGACGAACGCAAGACCTGAGGCGATAACCAAGCGGCGCCGCACTATCAGTTAAAATGTAAAATAGCTAAACTGGATTGCCATTAAAACTCATGTTAAACCCCCCGATTTAATAAAAGATTTGCATTTTCGTTTAGAATAACTAATATTTTTAGACAGCGTATACTTGTAAAACAATACAATTTCTTAAAATATCCGTTTAAACAATAATTTTGCAACATATCGCACCAATACAAAATAAATATAAATGCAATTCTTGCTCTCGATTCTAACGTCCGATTATAACCGTCATTTTGCCAAAACTTATGAACGAATCAATATCTACATATATTTAAAACCGTCTTTTATCTTAGACTGAACTCCAAACACTTGAATACATCCCCTTTTTGAGACAAGTCTTTAAGAAAGAACGTGATTTTAATATTATACAAGAGCATTTTTATTTGCTCTGTGATTTTATTTTAAAATTGATAATATTTAGAATGCAACCAAAATAGGCTCTTTGCCTTTGTTTAAACTTAGCAATTTTTATAATAGAAGCCTTTATTTTAGATTTACAGCGAAGCCAAATATCTTGATTTCCATCATGACCTAATTACCACACATAGCAATCTTGTAATTATTGCTTCTCTATTCCTACAGTACCAAATGCACATATATGTAGATAATGAGCGTCAAACCTTGAAGGGAACACAAAAACTTAACGACAACGGAGCCAATAGGCGCTTGTAAACACAACTTAAACACAGCTTACTATTACGTGTGACGGGAGTAACTGATTACTGCATCAACTTATCTTAGTTTCGTTATAAAAATACAGATTCCTATATTAAAATAATTCTCAATAAGCTTAGCTTGCCGTCTGAGACTCGTGATTACATGCCTCTTCGGGGCTTCATTTATGTCAAAATGTTCACAATAAAAATAAGTAGGTGAGACTCGTTGGTGTGGCATTTCTTACACTGCGATTGGAGCTAACTTCAGCTTATACAGGGTTAGTTTTCAAAGACCAGCCAAATTTAAGGATGTGGTACAGACCATCAAACTGAACAACTCTCTCCATGGGACCAATATCATCATCGCGAAAAATTTATAAACTGTCCCATACAAAACTTCAATACCTACTCGACCCAAATGTATAGGACCGCTGATTTTTTTTTTCGCGATTACGATATTGGTCCCAAGGAGAAAATTGTTCAGTCTGATGGTCTATACCACACCCTTAAATTTGGCTGGTCTTTGAAAAATAACCCTGTATATGTCACTGAAGTTAAGCATAAGTACCCGCAATTGAACCGTCCAAAATTTCCGGTCCCACACGTTGCGTTTAGTCGCATGCGACTTGTCGCACTAACGAGTGCTCAACTCAAAAGATACACGTCAACAGAAAACGAATCCGAGCAGTCTTCCATTAAATACGTAAAAATATATCGCAATGATACTTAAACAAATCGACGACTATCACTAATAGTGAATACTAAAAAGATATACTCAAAGTTTGATCATAATATAAACTTAATTCTAAATAATTAAAGAAATATTACGTCTCATCTACTTCATTAATCCAAGGGTTATAGTTTTGTATCGATTACAAGTTAGGAACTATATCTACTACTGTACAGATTATAAAGAAAATAATGATTATGATTTTTCATAATAGTGAGTTTAATACTTTTATTATTACACCGACATTATAATATGTATGAAGACTTCTACGTTAGTCTCTATCGAACATAACGAGGAACTAAAATGTGTTTGTTCGAAAAATATCATTATGAGTCGACGTCGCCCGTCTCACGAGCCGCACCGCCGACATACAGCTGTCTTTAAAATATGTGGTTATATATTGCGTACTATTTATTATTATATATATAGAACTACGATACGTTATCCATTGCTTTTACAGGCAAAACTATTAAAGAAATATATTGTTAATATGTCAATACAATATTTTCCTGCTAAAAATATGTAGCTTATCGTATCACTTGTTCGTGTGGTGTTGTCGAGTTAATATTTAGAATATTAAGTTTTATATTCATCTAAGACACTACGTACTACATTCTAATATTCACAGAGATTGATACAGTTAAGAATATGGAAAAGGCGAGACAGCGTGTGCCCTGCTACACGACTAACTATAAAATTAAAATAGAAAATAAACATAAAATAGACAGCCCAAACCAGATGCTACGTCCGCACGAAGAGCACTACTCAAAAATATTTCCTAACCACGTATTGGAAGTCAGTCTCTCGTTACATTAAAAAATCAGATCAATCGAGAGATTTCGCGTGTAAAAAAATAGAAATACTTTTGAGGAGTGTCAAATAAAAGTCGATTTAGATACCACCGCGCCTGTTAACGTCGCTGGGTATACTTAATCCCACCTGTCGGTCGCGGTGGTGTGTATACCGTCCTAAACGATTAAAACAGTGAAGGCAACGATAAGTGCACATTATTATAAACTTCGCGTATCTAAATAGTGTCACTGTTACAATTATTACTCGGTAAATATGCTGCCTCTATGTAGATATTCGCAAAATACACATCTATACGTAAAACTTTTTGTTTTGTGATGTACTGCGTGGGAGTCGAACTATTTACGTGAACACTGAAGTAATTATTTCCTTTATTAATGTTACTTCGTATTGTGTAAACTTTTGTTTTCAGTTGCATATAAGAAGTGTTAAAACAGTCTTCAAAAAATCATTGGGAATAAGCACCTTTCTATGGCAACTACGAATTTCTTGTGTCATGCACTCAAATCCATTAAAAACTTCGACCTTACCTAATACGCCTTCAATCAATACGGGATCTTATAGTAGAAACCCGAATTACCTTGCAAATGTCTTGCCAATAATTGAATATGTAACTTCCCCACACAATAAACAACAAAACAATATTGTGACAATTAATATTTTGTTCTGATAAGTATACAAGTCGTCTAATTGAGTATCACGATTAAAATTATGTAAAGCTTATGGCGTTATGGTACATTAGTTGACCAATAAAATAAATATTTCATCACCACCAATTCTAAATGCATTTTTGACAGTCACTTGTTTTTTTTATTTTTATATATAGTTATAAATGAATATCATTGTAGTAGCATTACCGTGTTTTATAGTTTCAGGAAGACTTTTATGTAAAACTTTTGAAGGTATTTGCAAGTTTTAATCGTTTGAAGTGTCACAATTATTTAAGGCGCTTCCCTGACCAAATGACCTTGAGTGTTCGGTCCTTCTCTGTCCCATGACTGAGTCTCGCTCTGTCTCGCTCCCTGCGCACGCTCATTTACCAAAAAAATCACAAAAAAATTGAAATAATTCTAATAAAAAAAGACGAGCGATGTTTTGAAATAAAATAAAACGTGAATTATTTAGATTTTTAAATTATCTATCCATTAGTGTAATTCTCAAATTAATAGAACGTCACCTTTAGCAAAAGATGCACGCAATCAATAATTTTAGTCACTTTTTTAGAAGAAGATTTTAAATGTATTTAAAACACATAAAAACAAATAAGAACGTGCAATGTGATTATAGGATATCGAACAATAATAATGTGCTTTTAGATGTAGTTTATTACCCATAGTAAATGAGTTAATAGCCTCTGAATAATGCACTATGGCAAGGTTTTGGTCGGGGTACCGCCTTAACGCGCAAAGGTACATTTGGAGCAAAACTTTATGAACTCTCGGAAGTTGCACGCGAGTGGCTGCGCAATATGCATAATATAGGAGTCCGAGGGAACTTTCTCACTCCCATTCAACTGAACCATGTTC
The DNA here is from genome assembly GCA_916610205.1 of Griposia aprilina. NCBI lineage: Eukaryota > Metazoa > Arthropoda > Insecta > Lepidoptera > Noctuidae > Griposia > Griposia aprilina. The sequence goes on from OU744302.1 coordinate 4,740,717, forward strand.
GGTTTCGTTCTCGGGCCTACGTTCAGAGGGCTCATAAAATTTTGCGCGAACTGTATATTTCATTGCATGCGTATTTGTTAATAACAAATGTTCTTTCGCCTTGCACCGGAAGAATTTTGTGTCATCACTTGTGAAGGCTCTACAGATAAAGCACCGACATTAAAAAGTAGGCAGACTGGCCTTAAATTTGCGACGAAGAATTTCAAATGTTCGAGTTCAGTTTGCGGAAGCACGATCTACGACAAATCGCCATTTTGATTTCAGTACTAGGCTGCTCTATCATGATAGTGTACGGAGCCAGCCTAATCGTCAAATTCCATTTAAAAAAACCGTCGTGTGTTCTCGACCACTTAATTCTAAAGTGAATGCTACCACAATAATAAAAATACAGTAAAGTCTACCCCATATTGTTAACACATCTTTCCTACGAAACCTCGAAAAAGCTGCAATTTAGAATTTCCCAAATGCACAATACACATTAATTGCAATTAAAAAAACAAACAGTTTTTAACACAATAGGGTGTTACGTAAAACAATATAAACCACATATGTTTTTTCCTCAAAAATCGCAACATAAACTTATAAACTTGCATTGACTCTCAATCTGAGATCCCGCAAAATATAAAAAAAAAAAAACATAGAACCTTCATTACTCACTCACAATCTTCGCTAAATAACAGTCTGCAGCAATAGGCTCATATCTTCAATCCCGTACATCACCGAAGTATACGGGGTAGACGAAAATTGGTGTGAAATCTTATGCGTTCTCAACTGGCCTGATGGTACAGTCACCCACAGTTGTGATGGGCGTGATTGTGACTGAAGACGGTGTCGAAGACGACACTGTACTAGTCTCAACGATCTGTTCCATCTTTTCTTCCTTCTCATCGTTATTGGGGGGTAGTTTGACGATTTGGCAGTCTCCTACGGTCATTATTTGTGTTTCCATGGCGACGGACGGGACGTTGTCGTCTTGCTCGACGCGGGAGTCGTCGTCATCTGAAGAAGAGTCGGAGACGTCGATGGTTCTGTCGTGCGATTGGTCGGTGTTGAGGCTCTGGTCGGTGTCCACGTTGCGGTCGGGGTCCACGCTGGTGACGCCGTAGGAGCCGTACGCCAGCGGGTTGTATATCATTTCGGTTAGGTACGAGAAGTCGCCAAAGGGTAGGTTGGTAGCGTTGTAGTTTTCGTTGGGTCGCCCGTCTGGAAGATTTACGATTTAATTTCAATATTGTTGGAATTTATGACTTATGTTCATATTAGTTTTGTTTTGGGTGCATCGATATTCATGAAGCCGCTCGGATATTTCACAGTCAGTGTTTTGTGCATTTGTGTAGATTAGGAAGCATGCTGAAGCAAGCAAGATGTGTAAAATAAATACATATTCTGATAATATTTACCTAACTGCTGTGTAATACATAATTTATTTATCAGGCAAGTTAGTAACGATTAATTTTGTTAGTAATTTAGTCTAATATTTATGGAGACCGAGCATGGTGGCGGATTATTATTATGTTATTAAGATTTTATATTTTGACTGGGTTTTACTAATGCATCATAACGTTGTATAACAATATTGGGTCGCAGGAACATCGACCCACAACCTGTTACCATGGATTCAGTGGGTACATGATTCTGAACCCTCCTAAGTTGAAACTCTTGGTAGGTTATTTAAAAAAAAAACAGCTGTTCTAATACATTTTGACCGCGCAGGTATTGCACTTTTGTAGGAAACAGCTGTTTCTTTTTTAAATAACCGACGAATAATTTTAGCTCAGGGGGGGTTCAGAATCATGTTCTGAATCCCCCTGTATAAGAATTATGTGACAAGAAAAATAGATACTTGATTTGATGTCCGTAAATCTTGATGTAAATACATATTAGCCTGACAGGTTTTGGATCAAAATATTTTGTATTTGATTCTAAAATGCAATCATGAGTTTAAGAACACACACTGTGGATGTAAAAGTTACAGAAGTACTTTATGAAAACATATTTGCGGGATAATCGCGTAACACACTTATAATGACAATTGATTGCATTTTCTTTAATTTTAACAATTCAGCCACTTTCATTGCGTTATTTACGTTGTTAGCATAATCAGCCTATAATGTTCCCGTTGCTGGGACACAGGCCTCCTCTCTGTGAGAGGGAGTGGGCTATAATCCACCACGCGAGCCCAGTGCGCGTTGGTAGATGTCACGTCTTCGAATTTTTCGGTTCTAGGACATGCCGGTTTCCTTACGGTGTTTTCATTCACCGTATTGAGAGCAGTGGTGATAAAATAAGTAACACAAAGCAAAGTGCCTTGCTTGGGTTCAAATCCATGACCTTCAACTCGGTAAGTCGCGGTCGTTACCACTGGGCCACCACTGCTCCCGTTTACGTTGTTGAGCAGACGTATATTGTAAACTTATGAAGCAATTGATTAGAAATATCCTTCAAATTGAAATTTGTTTACGCAATTAGAGTGCTGATTTCAATCACAACCATTACTGATGTCCTTTTCAATAAAAAGAATTTGCTGTTTGTTTTACGACTCTATTAGGCCAAATTTCTGAGAGTGTAGTACTTCCTCAGCGTCATAGGCGCATTTTTAATCGCGCAAGTTTGCCATTAATTCAAAGAGAAGCGCCGAGGTGAACGCGAAAATCAAATTTTCTTACGTGTTTTGCAATTTGCAGGTCAGTGTCAGGTTGTATGTTGAACAATATACAGGGTTATGGTTAAAACACCAGCAACCTCTTAAGGGGTCATTGTACTCATCATTATAAACAACTTTTACTATGGACCAAACCTGAAATCGCAAAAAAAAAAACAGATTCTCTCTACATTATGTTCGCATAACATGTCAAAACGTAGGGCTGATATTTTTTTCGCGATTTCAGGTTTGGTCCATGGTAAAAACTGTTTATAATGATGAGTACAATGACCCCTTAAGAGGTTGCTGGTGTTTTACCAATAACCCTGTATGATTCGCGACCGTAACAAATGGGATTATATGAACTTAGAGGGTTGAATTGATGATTTTAATTATGTAAATACAAACTTGATGATTTTTATGATTATAATTCAATAAATAAATATTTGATACGGCCGCGAATCATATTTTGTTCCACATACAACCTGACACTGACCTGCAAATTGCAAAACACGTAAGAAAATTTGAATTTCGCGGGCTAGCTGGCCCTTCTTCCTGAACCACTTGAATATCGAGTAATTAGACACAATGATTAACGATTGTATCTCGCCCGATATCGCGACCTCGGGACTCAAACAGTTAAGGGGATGCGCCAAGGTAGCCCGCGAAATTCAAAATTTCTTACGTTATTTGCAACTAAGTATCAGGTTGTATGGTGATCTAAATATGATTCGCGGCCGTATCAAATATTTATTTATAGAATTATAATCATAAAAATCATCAATACATCTCTCTAAGTTCATATTACCATATTGAATGATTATTTCATGAAATCATGACATCTGAAGCCAATTCTAATGATTATAATTTTCTAAAGCTATATTTGTTACGGTCGCGAATCATATTTAAATCAACATACAACCTGACACTGACCTGCAAATTGCATAAAACGTAAGAAAATTTGAATTTCGCGAGCTACCTTAGCGCATCCCCCATAAGATACAATTTAGCCACCACTCCACGTAAAACCCATGCCAATTACAACTAATACCGATTAGTACCGACGTTGGTTCCCAATTTTGTGAAATTGTTAACTATCATGCCTCAAAAGTGTGGTGTACTAACAGAACTTGTTGATCGCGAGCCCGTACTGCGTCGATATATCCATATCCATACCTAAGGAGAGATAAGCGTTAGCTGGCGGTAGCGTTGAACCTAATCTCCGGTATATTTTTTTAGAGTTTATTCTTTTACCGGCTTCAAAAAAGGAGGAGGTTATGCATTCGACGAGTTTTTTTTTCTCCATGTATGTACACCGTTTCTTTTTCTATGTTTGTTGCCCTCTTTGGAGCAATATTATAATTGTAGTATTTTATTCTATTAAATACTCTAAAAGAGCTACACTGCACTGTAGGCAAAATTTTATGAAAGTTTTCAATCTATAGTTTAGTATGTATAATCATAAAGTAAACGTGCTAAAGTGATCTATTATGATTTTACTTCGCATGAAAATATAATTATTATGTTTAATTATACATATTTTAATGCAAGAAGTGAATCATTTTGCGTATTATTTCAAACTCTATCTGAATTATTTACTGAACAGTTAAATAAAAACAATATTGCCATGCAACAAGACCCAGGCAGATAGATGATAATAATAAAAATATCTGAAGCCCAAAAATAAACAAAATAATCGGAATCACTAATGATCCAAGCAAGAGAATAGGTCCAACGTAATAAAATAAGCATATTGCATAAAGGCAACATTGTGTGGACATAATCTAGAAGCACATTACTAAGTATAACTAACTAGTATTTTTTCATAAAAACAATAATATTGTCATAAAAACTGCAGCAATTATTTATGCCTTCTTCAAAATATCTTTATTTTAGCCAGAACCACCAAATGAATGCCAGCATTAGCAGTTTAAGGAAAACCTGATATTTATAAACATTCAGTCAATACTCTTTAGAAGTCAAAAAATACTAGTGTTTTTTCTTATCTTTAAATAAATTCCAAGTTAAAAAAAAAATACGATTCAAAAGTTGATAAAAATATTAAGAATTCAAGGCGACACGTTAAAACATGATGAAATTAGTGCCACAAGCTAGATATGTCCACACAACACACAGATACACAAAAATTGCAATAAAACACACACACAGACGAAAATTAAACAAAAACACGTGTAAGTCAGTAACACAATCAACGGTTGGAAATTATTCATGACAAACACATTCCGCTCGTGAGTCAGACCAAATTGTATAGACTTAAATATTTAAATAGTGTAATTGTGACTGGAGGTACGATAACGTAAGCAAAAACTATTGGATTGCGGGCGACATTATAAAAATACTAAATTTGATTTATGGAGAGCAATAATAGTTTAACTATGGCGCAATCAATGATATTATAGTTATTTTTAAGTACATTAATAAACCACTCTCATTTAAAATGTAGATCTTAAATGCAAGTTTGTGCTCTTGCAAAGCTTGTAATCAGGGATGTTATGGAGCTCCGTAACCTTAACCGAAACTATTGGATATCCGAAATAAAAATATATCCGTAACCGTATTCGTTTCACATGTTTCGGATAGTTTCGTATAAGGGCGGAGACTAACTAATTATTATAACATCTCTAAATAATTACTTACCTATATGACTGATTATAATACCAAATGATAACCTAGACTAGATAAAACCTATAAATAAAACCAAATTATTACATACTATTTGTGTTTATATTTTACTTCAATCTAATATCCGTAACCGAAACTATCCGAAACTAACGGATAATCCGAAATAATTATACGTCCGTAACCGTATCCGAAACCGATATAATTTTATTCCTATATCCATATTCGTATCCAGATCCGAAATATCATATCCATAACATCTCTGCTTGTAATAAAAGAATCACATGGCGTCGAGTAGATTCTTAGAGACATTGTATGAATTTTACAAGCTGTTTTTTTTTTTTAAATAAAGCTGAGCACTTAGAAGAAAACTAACAAGAAGAGAGGTTTACACATAGGTTGGTAGGGACATTGACGGACAACCTGTTACCATGGATTCAATACCTACATGATTCTGGAACCCGCGTAAAATTTTTTCGTCGGTAAATGATAAACGATTTTATTTCTGTAAGTAGGTCTGTACAAACACTTTTACACGTCAATCATATTTTTTAAACTAGATGAGGTCGGCGTTTCCTGTCTGACTACTCTGAGAACAAAGGCCGAAACAAACTCAGAGGTCACAGTCTCTTTTAAAGTTCAGACATAATCTTGGTCAGATCATGTGAAGACCATGTAGATTGGTATCTGAAATGGTCTTTTGAGGAAAGAGCCACACAGATTGAGTGGACCTGCAGGTCTAAACAAAAACTTTTCTGTTAGCGTTAACGCCAGACGCTAACGTCAAAATGTATGGCAATGACACGTAATGTCACGTGTTAAGGAAATGTCAACTCCATACAATTAGATTTTCCCGTTGGCTTTAACGCTTACAGAAAAGGTATTTTGTCTAAGCCCCCTGTCCAGTCAGTGCACGCATTTCTCAGGACTTAAGATAGGTAATAAAAAAAAAAAATACGCCGTATGAAACTGCTGATTTTGAACGCGTCATAAGCGAAGCGCGTGAGGTAGTGCTCTACTCTCGCCTTACAAAGAACAAGTAATTCATTGAGCTAAAAATGTCTCTATTTACTTCATATCGCACTTGTAGAATAATATTCACACACAAACGTCCAGAATAAACACTAGTTTCAACACTCATGTTATTAGCAAAAGACATTTTGCTATTTAAAATAATGAAAAACCTGTTTAAAAAATATTCTGTGGACGTCCGTGTATAGATCCTGGCGTGGGCACGATAACTCCCGAAAAACTTAACTAATCGAGTCCATTTTTTTAAACGCTTTCAGTATTATCGAAAACTAAGTCCTTTCGAAAATCACGGTCTAATTCAATGTAGTTTAATAGCAGTTAATATTAAGATTTTCCAAGTTTTATTTTTTTTATAACTGACTTGAAATCTTGACGCTACAGGGTCTAGAATAATGTGCTGAATTTATGATTACAGTTTGCACATCGATGTCCCTACCACCTTATATTCGTCATAGACTACTTATTTAACCAAAAGTATTCAAAGGTCATAGTAGGCATAGTGTAATTGGTTTTTCCATCAGGAATTCTCAGTAGCAGCCCGAGTCCGGATTTGTGCCCGGTCGATGGCAATAGGCTCGCTCTACTATTACATGGGATTTATAACTAGCGAAATGTGGGTTCTATAGGTAAACCGTCCGCCTAACATTACGGGGAAAAAGGCATGATGTTATGTTATAAAATTAAGTCCTTGTGAACCGTCTTATATCTCATACAATCTTAGGTCACAAAAAAAAACTTTAACGAGAGCTTTCAAACGAGGGTGGTTTATTAAACACATCAGAATCTAAACAAGCCCAAAATGAGCATAAAATACATGAATTGCCTCCATTTATATCACAATTCCGTGATACATTTTTGTCAACCAACAATGGTTGAGAAAGGCGAGAGTTGTGGGGTGCTACATTTGTAGCTTTGACGTTCAAAATAATTAGATTTTAAGTAATCAAGATACCCTTAAAATATAATTTATCAGTCCTGATGCTGTACATACCTTGCCTGGGCAGCAGGTAGTTCTTGGGCGGGCGGCCTCTCTTCCTCTTGAGCAGCAGCTGCTGGCCGGACGGCGTGAGGTGCGACATCTGCGGGCTCGGGCCCATCACTGTGCCGCTTGTTAGCACGCAGCCTTCCATGTCTGCAATGTTATGGGAAAGATTAGGAAATATATTACAGAGCAGTTTTTTGTCTCGATATAAGATTTACAGATCAATTTTTTCCTATATACTGTTGTAGAAGTTAAATACCAGAGAAACAATACCGTTTATCGTTTTTTTTTTTTAAGTAACTTCGATTTGTTTCTGATTTGTTCTGTTTAACTATTGATGTTAGTAATTAAAAACGATAAAGGAACATTCTTTAATCGCTGCATACTCTAGAGACTTTTCTGCTAAATAAATAGCACACTACACTGCAAGCGCCATTTTACTGTCGATTAGTGAAACATGGTGATTTTAGAAAAGTTATCTGTGTCTCCTGTACTTTTGTTTGCCATGTTAATACTAGCTAGCGTCAACATCAGCTATCTGCCAGCTGAGAATTGGAAGTTTACCAGATATATTATAATCCCTGAAATTGTCTGACCATTTTCCTATAAATTAAAACACACTTACCCATAGAAGTCTTAGGCGGGCGTCCCCTCTTCTTCTTGATCTTAGGCGTCAGTGGCAGCGGAGTCTTCCTGGGCCTCCCACGGCCTCGCCTGGGAGGGTCCAGCAGGTTATCAGGATTGATCTCATTGCGTACAGGTTCCAAGGTAGAGTTCAGTACCACAGGGTTAGCGGCCGCGCGGGGAGGCAGCATGACGTCACCGGAAGGAGTGAACACTAAAAAAAAAACAATACAAAATTATTGAATACTGGCAACTAACACTTTTGTATCCTAGTTCCAGGTAAATAAGCAATTTATGACATTTTAATTCGTGTTTAGTCTGTGAACCTGGATAAAAAACAATTTTCATTTCTATTTATTTGCAACACTAAGGTACTAGTTCTTTAACATTTACATTGAATTATTATAAAATATTAATAAATTAATGTGAACAAAGCATGCTGTTAGTAAATTAAATTCAATCTTTGGTAAAGTACGGCCGAAATATCTTGGCGAGTCCGAACTGCGCGCAGAAACCTGCGCAGTAGCAGTTTATAGGAACCAAATGGTGACATGAAGCGAGTGTGAGAAAGAGAACATGCGAGAAATGTCGTAGTGCCTATGTTCAGACTCGCCAAGATATTTCGGCCGTACTATAACAATAAATTCATAAGTCACATTACCAGAGATCGGATATCCAGATGCATATTCACCTCAAGTTGAGATATTAGCAAACATGGAATGCGCTTTTGTAACCAAATAATTATGTTTTTATTTTTTTGTTTTAACACACACCACCCCTCCTCTTTACACCTTACAAATTTTTGCATCGGGAGTTAAACATTAATTTTAAATAAATATGCATCTGAACAGTCATGCAATCCAAGAATACCGGGGCTTCTTTTAAATAAAGATTTTTTGAGAAGTCGTTTCCATGCTATACACCCGACTAGTTATGCATTCCCGGTGTTCCTGGCATCCCGGGTTTTTTTTTACAAATAATCTATTTTAAGAAGCTGCTTTCATACTTTCATAGCTAGAATTTAACTTTAGGTAAATATGTATCCAAATATCCGATCTCTGGACATTACATATACTACAATTTTATACTAGACTTACAACTATAACCTACGAACTTAGGTAAACTATTAAAGCATTTAATATAAATATCATCACGCATGTAATCCCCGAAGGGTTAGGCAGAGGTGTCCCTATAGTTCACCCACATTTCGTCAGTTATGTTAAAATCCCATGTACAGTACGATTCAAACTTAATGGCGGCTGGCTGTGAAGTGCGCTACTCGCTGCGCAGTACCTCTCCCCCCACCCCCGCAGACACGTGAATTGGTTACGGCGCAGCGACTCACCTCGTGTTCCGAGCTGTCAATAAGTTTGAATCATACTATAACAGAGGGTGCCTATTGCCATCAACCTGGCACAAATCCAGACTCTTGGCTGCTACTGAGAAATTCCTATGAATAAGTCTTTGTGTTAAATTACCTAAGTGTCCGGATTCGCGGTGTGTAGTTCGCACCATGCCTGACATCACTTCCGAGTTGTTCTCGCGTTTCGTTGAGGGGGTATCATTTGCCATGTCTACTGTTGGGTCTTCCTGTAATGTAAAATGGGGTTGGTTACAAAATGTTGTGTGAAGCAGTAGAAATCAGAAAAGGGATACATGTTTATTTTCCATTGAACTATTTGTGTTGAACATCGGTATCCTCACCTTCTCCACTTAGCGAGCAAACTAAATAATTATTATGAAACAAGCTGAGAGCTCGATAAGATATCCCATCTGTAAAAATTACGAACTTTCATATAAAATTTCATCCCTTAGTTAACCCCTTTAAGGGACGAATGTTCAAACACATTTTCCTAGTGTTCACCTTCGTTATACAAAGAACTCTTTTGCAAAAGTTCATTCTTCTAGGCCCAGGAGTTCAGACAGAGCCTAGAAGCATGCATAACCTATCTCACTGTCAGATAATTCCACGGTGTAATGTCTGTCAGTGAATTAATGAATTTAAGATTTTCATTATGTAGAGAAAGCAGAGCGCGTTTTATTGCTTCAGATATCCATTGGCGGGGCTGACCACTTCCCATCAAGAAGCCTGCTTGCTTATTTGTCAAGAGGCAACTGTTGGTGCTAAAACCGTACCTTCTCGCAGATCTTGGTGTGCACGCGCAGCTTGTCGGAGCGCGCGAAGGAGCGGCCGCAGCCGCCGCACGTGAAGGGGCGCTCGCCCGTGTGCGTCAGCTTGTGGCGCGACAGGTGCGACGAGCGCTGGAACCTGCGAGGGGGGGGGGGGGGTTAGTACGACCTGGGACATTCAGCTTTCACCATACAGGTGAAGGACTGACGACTCTAAACAATGAGGAGTCGAAGCCCAGACATTTCAAGGGCTGCGATACAGATGGCAAGTGACCTGGAGCTGGTCAGTCTGCATCGTATAAGTATACTGATGACCATGGACAATAACAGACTGTAAATGACAGATGAAGCCGCTGACTTCTTCATAATTATAATCACCATAAAACTAAGGAAATAAGGACGGACGAGATTTAGTGTAATCTCTGTAGTGACATCGCTCAAGCAAGGTTATCCTACCAAATATCAACTTTGCTCAGTAGACCGCAAGACACAACACTCTTCTGGGCGATGGATCCTCCCTTTTCCACGGAAGGACACAATGTTCCTCCTCTCCAAATGGCTTATGTTTAAACGCCTACCAGAAAAGTACCTATTTTACTACCAAAAAATTCGAAATGCTCACCAAATTGTGTTTCTTAAAGTATTGTAGAAATTAACCTATTTTCCTTTTTTATTTATAAGGCGTAGTCGACGGAGCTCCGCTTCGCGAGGCTCCTACATATAGGTGGTTTAAAAAAAAATATAACCACGAAGGACGAATAACCTAGCCTGTCCGAGTCGGGGTGCCCCAAGTCCTGAGCTCGTTTCGCTCGCTGTTGCATCCTATCCCACCCTTATATTTTGAAGCAAACTTATTTTTGGTAAGCAACTTAAACAAGATTTGGTGAGCATTTATCCATTTTGGTAGGCAAAAAGAATATAAATACAACACATACAATTATTCTGATGAGTGTATACTTAGTTTGGAACTTAAAACGTTGTTCTTTAGGCACCTCGGTATAGAGTGGGTTTATTTTATTTGAAGTTACTCGCAACATATTTTACTAGTACTTAGTCCTAAAGTCTAAAAATTATCTTGGTGAGCATTTAAATTGTAGCCTCTCTAAATCACGTTTAAATTTATTAAAAAGTTGTTTTGACTTGCTCTTCTTATACCCAAGAAGAGTACATAAAAGCTTTATTAACTAATCTAAGTATTGATTGATATAACAGATGTTATAGTTACCTGAGGTCGCACACATCGCACACGTGAGGACGTCCCTCCTGCGCGTCGTTGGTCGCGGAGTCTGACACCGAGCCACTGGAGTCTGTCTCCTCATCGTCATCTATTTTGTTGCCACCTTTCTCTGTTGAAAGATTATTATGTGTTAAATTTAGATCTATAGCTGGTGGTGATAAGTAATGGTTGTGAGTTTGTTATTTTATTATCATAGGTTTGTTGTTCTACTGCTGGGCATCCCTTCGGTCCTTCCATTTTTAACCCCCGACGTAAAAAGAGGGGTGTTATAAGTTTAAAGTGTGTATCTGTGTCTGTGTGCGGCATCATAGCTCACAAACGGCTGAACTGTTTTTTTTTTTTTGTTTTTTTTGTAAGTTGACTTGATCGAGTGTTCTTAGCAAAAAAAAGAGTAAAATCTGTTCAGCCGTTTTTAGAGGTTTTTGTTTGTGTCGAGGTTTTTTTAAATATTTTTATAGGCTTGTTTTCCTACTGCAGGGTACAGGCATCCCTTTGGTCCATACATATTATAACGTTAATTTTTTATTTCGTTCATGGTAATATTAGTATTTGATATACATTATGGATTTTCTTTTTATGGTTATTTTGCCGTCTTACAGAAGACCTTTTAAAAATTATCATGTGAAATAAATTAGCACCAAAGGACATATAAATAATTCAGAACAGTGTGCAAAAACTTGAACAAACAGCCACGGCCCTATATGTTTTAACTCTAATATAATGTAATACAGTGCATTTATGATCCAGACTTAACTTCAGAAATAATGTTCATGATGATGTTGACGAAAAAATAATAAAAGTCTCAATACCTAAAAAAAGCTCACCGTCAGAATCATCTTGGTCGTTAGTGGTTGGTTTCTGCAGTACTGCCAACTGCACCACTTTGATACCGCCGTGCTTGGTTTCCTCATGTTTGCTTGATTCGTTACTGGTAGCGCCTGTGGATAAAAAAAAAACAACTTTAAAGATTTTTATTTATTACTAGCTTCCGCCCGCGGTTTCGGTTTCTTTCTTTAAACTACAACATAATATCTACTTTTGGCAATGTTGTTTTTTTTTTCAAGTCTTTTCACAAAATGATAAAACCTACCATTAGCAGTAAACTGTTTAGTTCAAACAAGCTTATTCTCCTTAGTAAAATAATGTTTAATAATAGCGTTTAGTTCAAAACATCATGGTTAAAATAAAAAAAAACTGTTCAGGACTTGTTTATCACGTACGTAAACGGCATTCTTTAAAAAATAAATATCAAAAATATGTGCTCACTGTTTATTAAGTTTTTTTTCGATTTCGCCCTATTTAAAAATGTCGATAATATGTAGTGGTTTTGATCCTAACCTCCTCCACTGTAAGGCCTCAAACTACGCGGAACCTACATAAAACCCTCAAAGCTCAGTTAGTTTTAAATTCTCGGAAATCTCATCAGTTTTTTCTGGGTAAACGTTCCGTCCCAAGCCCTGTTAACGTTACAGGTAAGGCCTCGCTTTTCGATGAATAATATAATAAAGCTTCGCATCTGTATTATCCGAACAGAATTCTATGCAGAGGCTTTCATAATACCAGCTTTTACCCGCGGCTTCGCCTTTTTTGGAGGGCAGAAGTTATACCACGGGGACGTACAGGCACCAAGAGAGATAAGTAACCAGGGTCGTCGATATAGTTGAAGTTTAGTTAGAAGCCAGTGGATGTATTCAAATGAAATTTAATTTGATAAATTAACTGTTTGATTTCTATTAATAAAGTTAAATTTAATTCGAAAATATCCATCGGTTTCTTACTAAACTTCAACTATATCCGACGTCTCTGGTTACTATCACATTTGGTGACCGTACTACCGGGATAAAAAGTCCTACGTCCTGGCATGGTCTACTTGTATGCAGAAATTCATCGAAATCCGTTCAGCTGTTAACCCTTCAAAAGGTTCAAGGACAAACAAGAGTTATATCCGCATTTATAATATTAAGTATCGATAGAGTACACCCATGCTTGGCCATAAACAAATTGGCTAAAGTAATTCATCTTATTATCTATGATACACTTCAAGCACACTATATCATAAATCTTAGTTTTTTTTTATCCAACCACGTGCACGCACTAAGCACTTCTAGACAAATAACCAGTTTAAACGATTATGCTTATGATCTTTAATCTAACATCTACAACCATACGAGAATTAATTATGATGTAATTCATTTAATGATATGAATGAATCAGGAAGTAGTGAATTGTCTCGGTTAGCAACGAGTTTTATGTATGTGGATCATTTTGGAAACCTGTTTCTGAGTAATATCGTATTTGTTCTAAGGAAAATTGATGGAATTTAGTATAGTGACACATAAACTAGACTATAGCCCAAAAAGTCGTAAACACCACATAAAAAAAACTATATTTGTTTAAGGGATTTTTGTACACATATGCGATGATGTCAATCCCAGTAAACGCCACTTTAGGACGTACTTATGTAAGTGTTTATACGCTACAATACACCTTAGTATGACAGGGACACCATGGAACTTATAGGCGATATAAAAATAATAAGCGTTTGAGAATTTAGCCTGGCAGTTTGAGTAATTTTTGTGGCCTACCCAAATGTCCTTTCTTTGGTATGTTCGTCGAATCGTTGAGCTCCTTAAGTTCTGAGTTAAGCTGCACGATTACTGACAAATGCGTGCACTGACTGGACAGGTCCATTCAATCTGTGTGGTTTTTCCTCAAAAGACCATTTCAGACGAATCTACATGGTCTTCACATGATCTGACCAAGATTATGTCTGGACTTTAAAAGAGACTGTGACCTCTGAGTTTGTTTCGGCCTTTCTTCTCAGAGTAGTCAGATAGGAAACGCCGACCTCATCTAGTTTTTAAAATATGATTGACGTGTAAAAGTGTTTGTACAAACCTATTTACAGAAATAAAATCATTTATCATTTAGCCGTAATAATCTGAAAGAGCTAAACTCTGTATATAGGTAGTGGGACAACTAATAGGCGGTATATAAATAAATACATAAACTCACGCCTTATTGACCTTATGTCCATGGGGGTAGGCAGAAACTATAGCACGCTACATGCTACGATCATTAATACACAATAAGCTGTTTAAAAAAAATGGAATGAAAAAATTGGAGTTTGATTTTCCGGGTTATGCCGTTTATCCACCCTAAAACAGCCACCCTAGAGTGGATACTCGGAAACGCGTGTTCATCTATCCACCCCAGACGGGGTGGACCACAGCAAAAAAATATATAAAAAGTTAAATAACACAAGACATGTATCATCATTACAGTACAAGGCTTTGTCAGCTAAATAATTGTTTTTATTTACTTTGCTATTTATTGTACACACTGTAAAATAGATACAGATACGACATACATATAATTTAATAAAATATATGTATTGAGTACAAAGGTACCATATTTCTTAAGATTTGTTTTTCTTCTTGGTTTTATTAAGTGAAACAGATGGTGTCTATGATACGCTAGGGTCAGCGCGAATGTGAAAGATCCGATGCGACGTAATATTAACGCTCGCTGTTATTGATCAAATTATTCTATTACCAGCAACCCACCCGCCCCCGCGTCGCACAGTGCAATGGCGACGTGTCAAAACATGGAGATATCTGTACCATATCTAAGTTAAATTATTATGAAATATACACATAAAGGCTCTCCCGCAAACAGACGCGACGCGACAGCCCGACACAAAGGCGCCGCCCATCGCGCTGCACGCGGTGCCTTTGTGTCACGCTGTCGCGTCGCGCCAGTGTGAACGAGCCTTAAGGCGCTTCCCTGACCAAACGACCTTGAGCGTTCGGTCCTTCTCTGTCCCGTCGCTGAGTCTCGCTCTGTCTCGCTCCCTGCGCACGTTAACGCTGCGCTGTGCGTTTAGAATTCACAAAAAAAAAAAAAAAATTTTTATAAAAAAAGGCATGGGGTGTTTTGAAATAAAATAAAACGTGAATTATTTAGATTTTTAAATTATCTATTCATTAGTGTAATCCTCAAATTAATAGAACGTCATCTTTAACCAAAGATGCAATCAATAATTTTAGTCACTTTTTTACAAGGAGATTTTAAATGTATTACTGAAGGCTCGTGCACACTGGCGCGACGCGACAGCGTACACAAAGGCACCGCGTGCAGCACGACGGGCGGCGCCTTTATGTCGGGCTGTCGCGTCGCGCCAGTGTGCACCAGCCTTAACACGTAAAAACAAATAAGAACGTGCAATGTGATGATAGGATATCGAACATTAATAATGTGCTTTTAGATGTAGTTTATTAGCCATAGTGAATGAGTTAATAGCCTCTGAATAACGCACTATGGAAAGGTTTTGGTCGGGGTACCGCCTCAAAACCTTCCGGAGTAAAATTTCAAAATGATTGTGAAGACCGTATCAAAATCCATTGTGAAGTTTAAGACTCCTTTAAACTGGCGCGATATGCAACGCGAATCGCATGCGATACAAAGGCGCCGCTCGTCGCGCGACATGCGGTGTCTTTGTGTCGCGTGCTGTTCGCGTCGCGTATCGCGCCTGTTTGAAGGAGCCTTTAGAAGAACCAAGTGGTCACACAGACAGACACGGAAAGCGACTTTGTTTTACTATTTATAGATATAAAATAATAACATAGCATGATATATGAACTCATAAGACGCCTTCTGCCCATGCATGGGGGTTGGCAGAAACTACAGAACACCATCGCCACCTGCTACGATCCTTACATACTCCTTTTGCATCGGTGACGTTCATACATCTAGTTGTATGGATTAATTTTAGTAAAAAAATCCAAAATTAAACATGAACACAAGGAAAAGAGTCAAGATCACACATTAGCACTTTCAATTAATTAACAACCGTTAAAATATATAATTGTTCTTCAAACACTTCGTTAACATTTTTTGAGACAATGTCTAGTCGAAATTAAGATGTAGACAAAGGCAATTTTTTTATCGTCTAGTTTTTTTTGTTAAAGTACCGTTTCTTGCAACTTTTGAACTCGCCGCGGTTTTGTTTTGTTTTTCAGACATTAAAAGAATTTTTAATTAGGGGCTCGTGGCTAAATAATAGCCGTACGGGTCGATGCCGCGGTCGGTTTGTGGATGAGTGAACAACGATTAGAATACATATGGAGACCCCTTCCGTGCCTCGGAAAGCACGTTAACTCGTTGGTCCCGGCTATCATTCGTAGATCTTTGACAGCATCGTGGGGTATTTACCCAGTTACTTGGTTGTGGAGGTTGACTTTTTTAATCTTTTTTAACCGACTTCAAAAAAAGGAGGAGGTTCTCAATTCGCCTGTATGTTTTTTTTTTTTTTTTTATGTCTGTTAGCTCAGAACTCTTTCCTGGGTGAACCGATTTGGATGATTCTTTTTTTGTTAGAAAGGACATACCTCAAGGGTGGTCCCATGATAAGGAAACCAGGATCTGATGATGGAATCCCGGAGAAATCGAGGGGAACCTTCGAAAATCGTAGGAGCGCCTAGTGCGTTTGAAAATTTTTTCATTAAGTATTTTAACGGACTACAATTTAATGAAGGTCTGGAATCGATCTGATGATGCGGAGTCGAAAGACAGTCGAGGGAATTCCTCAATGATTTACAGCAGGTACCTTGTGTTTGGGCTTGATTAATTTGTATTGATGAGAACTTTACACCTCGATGGGTTGTGACTGCCATGAGGGGTCTGATGATGAATACGAAGGACAGTTAAGGGAACTCCTCAACGGTTTACAGTAGCTACCTTGTGATTCGTTTTAATTCATTTATATTGATGAGAACTTTGCACTCATATGGGTTATAAGTGCCATTACAGGTCTGATGATGGAGACCATAGACAGTTGAAGGAATTCCTCAACGATTTACAGCAGTTATCTTGTGTTTGTGCTTGATTAATTTGTATTGATGAGAACTTTACACCTAGATGGGTTGTGACTGCCATTAGGGGTCTGATGATGAATACGAAGGACAGTTAAGGGAACTCCTCAACGGTTTACAGTAGCTACCTTGTGATTCGTTTTAATTCATTTATATTGATGAGAACTTTGCACTCATATGGGCTATAAGTGCCATTACAGGTCTGATGATGGAGACCATAGACAGTTGAAGGAATTCCTTAACGATTTACAGCAGTTACCTTGTGTTTGGGCTTGATTCATTTTTATTGATGAGAATACTATACCTAGATGTGTTATGACTGTCATTAGGGGTCTGATGATGAAGATGAAGGACAGTTAAGGGAACTCCTCAACGGTTTACAGTAGCTATCTTGTGTATGGACTTAATTCATTTATATTGATGAGAACTTTGCACCCATATGGATTATAAGTGCCATTACAGGTCTGATGACCATAGACAGTCGAGGGAATTCCTCAACGATTTACAGCAGTTACCTTTTGTTGGGCTTACTTCATAGGGTTCAATATTCCAAAATATTCAGGTCGTACAAAAATAATACCCAATTAAGATTGAAGTTTTTCATAGGGCAACCACTACCCACTAGTCATGCTGATGCGTCAATTTGAGACTGAATTTAAGTTGCGTAATCGCGTCATATCTAGCAATGCTCTTTCGTTGGTTGCTAAGCAATTTATGCTTGTCACAATGCATATGGTGAAATGGAGCTGATGGTGGCTTCACCATCAGCTCCAGTTCTTCTGGTTTTTACCAAGAGAAATCCTCAACAATAAACTCCTCGATTCCTTGCATCGGGAAACGAAATATTTTGTAAAAGGTGATGAGCAGTTGACATTAGGCTATTGTAACTTAGATAAATTAATAACTGACTCACTAAAAAGTGAAAAATAAAAAAAACTTCTTTACAAAAATAAAAAAACAACCGACTTCAAAAAAAACACTACAAAGTGAAAAATTACTTTAATTTCGGAAGTCGGTGGCAAAAAACTAAAATACAGATCCAAAGACACCGACTTCCGAAATTAAAGTTATTTTTCACTTTGTAGTGTTTTTTTTTTGAAGTCGGTTGTTTTTTTTTTTGTAAAAAAGTTTTTTAATACCAGTGTTTTTCCTAATTCAATTTAAAAAGTAAAAAAAAAACCTACAGACGTTAATGGAATGTTTGTTTTCCCGCGCAATTTGTACAAGACAGATCTAAGAAGGATACAGATTGTTATGACGCGCATTGTTAATAACCTAACTACCTGTTCCTAGTACTATAATCATTTTAATTTAGAACTCGACACAGCCGCGCGGCCGCGCAACTCTAGGTCGTCGGCAAAAGGACAAAAACCAGTTCAGTTATTCATTTCGACATTTGTATCACGTTTCAACTAAATGTTAGGTCGGGGAAAAAGTTATTTCGTATTTTATTTACAAACTCAAGACTCATGTGGCACCCAAATATCGATCTTTTTTTGTATACCCAGACTTTTTCAAATAGGTCAAAACTGGTTTGTGGTCAGTCCCAAAACTCTTCAGCTATACTGTAACGACTAATATATTGGTCTACTTTTTCAAAAATGGAATCTACTTTATCCGTAACAGGGCGACCAGAGTGAGCTGCATCTTTGACATCAAAATACCCGGACTGAAAACGCTTGAACCAACTTTGTTCTAGATACTCTTACTGACATTGCGTTAGGTCCGCATAAACGTCACGTATGTTTTTCGAGGCTTGTCGCTTTTTTTTTTTTTTTTAATAAAACTTCCTAATTATCTAATTTCTTCGTTAGATTCACTCATTTTGGCGGCCAGAAAAACAATAGAAAAATGGCGGAAAAACGTTTTCACTTTTTCTTTTTTTGAATGTCATCTATCCTGTGTGTCCTGCCAGACACAAACAGTCACAGCCAAAGAGATTTTACTACAACTTTATAGGTACCTATAAAATACGAAAAATCATTTTCCCTCCCGACCTATTATTTATAGCCTTAGTATACTTTTTCTACCATGTTAAGTAGACCGTACAAGTAATTTTCATAGGAAATTAATCAAACAGAACTTTATTCAAGTCATCATAATTTCGAAAAGATAAAAAAACTCCTTTGTTTGTCTCGGTACGTTCACACGAAACGATCATTTTTTATTGTCTATTTTATACATACTAAATATTTAATACTTACAATGTCGGGTTTAACATTGTGAGTCATAGATAAAAAAATAAACTATCTGATTTTAGTAAAGGTAACGAAAACGTTTATGATATTGTTGTAACTAACATTTTAATGATTGTACTGTGGAACAAAAAAAATAGTTCACACAACTTATTATAATTTTGTACCGAAATAGCGAAAATACATCAAAATAGGCGAGAGAAGTCATATGAAAAACTAGTCAATAAAATAATAAAGGCATGTAAATGTGAACAATGGCAGAGTTAAAACAAATAAACATATACCACAATAGCTTATAACACTGTTGGCCCATGATTGTGCAAAATGTTGTGCAAGTAAATTATACTAAACTAGCTTTTTCCGGCGGCTTCGCCCGCGTCGTGGTCGGTTTACTGGGATAAAAGTCGCTCATCCGTTTTTTCGTACTCGAGTTACAAACATACAAACTTTTTTCCGACATCTTCAACAATGATCGTCAAATTACAGCCCATTTACACCTAAACCTCCCTCATGAATCAATCCGTCCATTGGTGAAAACCGTACGAAAATCCGTTCGGTAGTTTTTCAGTTTATCGCGTGCAAACAGACAGACAGACGCGGCGGGGGACTTTGTTTTACAATATGTAGAGATTATTGTATTGTGGGGTTTCTTGCTACAATATCGGCTGATGGCTCCGTTTGATATCAAACTTTTTTATTGCTTTACTAGTTATCTATTGTATTGTAAAATGTTGTATGTATTTAATCGAACTTCAAATAATTCCCAGTTTGCTATCCTAAAAATAATGAACACTCTCATTATAAACCAATGCGCCTTTTTTATGTAAACCTCAAATAATTCCTATTTTGGTGTCCTAACAATAGCCAAGTCACTGTTCTGCGACCTACTTGGATGTAGCATCATGTAGCGCTCGCCGGCCGCAACCGCGGCACCGCTCACTCAGCTTGCTCGGCTCGCGCGCGATTGGTCCTAACTTAACCCAACCCATTCGGTCGGAGTACCCTAGCTTAGTTACTGCAACCAACTGTGAGTAAGCGCCGGAAAATTAAATAGATGCTCTTTTTTTTAAAGGGTTCAATAAATAACCCATAGAATAATACCCATTGCAGTATTATATACCATTTTCGGTGTTTTTTTTTAAATATTTTTTATCAAAGTTACACGTGGCAGATGTGTTTTTTTCAATCTATTTCGCCACGCTATAATATATTTTAATCTAGATTAGGATTAAGATGGTCCAGTATAGTTTGCAAGTGTCGCATCTACATATTTGATGTAGCGATTTCAACCTACATGTAAGCACATAGTCCAGTGGGCGATAATAGTCCACCAATGGTCAGATTATATGGTCAGTTGGTACTATGTAGGTAATAGTAATGCATCCAGGAACCATAACATTTACAGACAATTTATTGTACTTCTATCTTTTATTTTTTCCTCATTATGTTAATGTTAACTTTTTTATCCGCCAATCACATCGTGAACCTATATGATATAATAATTATATTATTATAAAATTTTCCACTTTTTGCCGAATCCAATTTGTAATTAATTAGACCGTATAAATTAAAAAAAAAACAGCGACTTGTTTTTTTCTTCTTTCAACATCAAAAAGTAATCATTTTATGGTGACGTCTTTATTGAGAATATTGTTTATAAAAACCAGAAATTTTATTAGGAATTAATAAAATTGATATAATAATATAAATAAAATGTGAAACATCTAATTAGGTACAACAGTGAACCGGTTCAAATATGTATTGATAAGCAAACGAGATCAATCAAATGGCAGACAATTAAAAACAAGAAATATTTGCATAATAAAGTCGACAAATAAAATCTCCTAAAGCGTAATTATACTAATTATACTTTCGAACAAGAACAAAAAACAAAACAATTATTCCCAGTGACATTTCAAAATTAAAAAGTTAAACATGAATAAAACAATATTGCATTCTTTATTTTTTTTTCTCCAATATTTCTTGAAATGACAAGGTTTTAATTTCGCAAGTTGATATTCCGCATTTTTAATAAAGAATTCGAGCTTTTACAACTTAAATGTCAACTTAAAAAGAAATCGGATGACTAAGGGCAGGAGAATCCGTTTTAAAAATGTTCGGAACGTGTTTTTGCTCAAAATAATTTGTATGTTAGCATATTTCGGAATTTCGAGCTACACCCTATTCTAAAATAAAAACAAGAATTTGTCCGAGAGCTCGTATTCGACATTCGAAAATGGCGACCAGTAAAAAAGAAGTTTAATATAAAATGTAGCATTTCGCTTTAAATACGCAGGTGCATACTCATTCACATTGTTAATGTTTTCATTATGTGGCCGCTGAATGAATAACAAACATTGTAATATAAATAGTTTAACTTTATAAATCGTATTGTTATTAGACGGAAATAATTATTAACGATCCAATCTAAAACATCGTTGTGTAAGGGCCAATACATACTACAAGGGCACATTCCATTCAGAAACTAACATTCAATAACTGTACTGAATCAATATTTTAGCTAAAAATCTTCAAGAAATCAATACCGACCCTCTTTTGTTAAAAAAAAAACTAAATACCTTTATAAAAAAAACTTAAAGACAAGTTAGATCACTTTTAATGGGCGGAAATAGAATAAAATGATGATTTGGATCAGAATCTTGCAATCATTTTTAATAACTAAAATATGAATACATTAAATACTACACATAATATCTAGAGTATAATTATCTATGTATTTTTTTATAGACAAGGTGGTTATAAGTTATTCGAAATCTATTTTGAAAGTGACATCATTGCATAAATTACTATGAACACAATCATACACAAAGAAGATTAAAAATTTTATTTGTTAGATGCATAACCATCTAAAATATAAATGTTTAAATGTGAATATTTCATTTGCAACGCGCCAGAAAAGGTAAAATTACAATAAAAAGAAATCAAATCTGATTAAAAATACAAGTTTGGAATTTTTTATAACTTTTAAAAATAGTCATGAATATTTATGACCATAAAGTGCAGAAACGATTTTAAAATATAATAATATATTTTATTATTGTTATAATTTAGGGTTCCATTCACAGCCGGATGTTTTATGTTAACTAGGTTCAATTGTATAACAAGATATATATTGAACATAGAATACATGATCTGGGCACAGCCAATTAGAAGTATACTTGTACGAAATGGTGAATCTAGTGGGGAAGGGTCTTTAAAACACGATTTCATTTGGGTTCCCGTTCTAAACAGGGAAATTACTAATGTCTGTGAATGTTTGCCTTATGAAAACTTTCACCTTTCGTCAGGTTTTCATTTTACAATGGCTAAGTTAAGTCATTATTTGTATAGATACTGGTGCAATACGCGTTCCAGCCATTCAAAATATTTCCGACTCAACAGCCTTCAATGGACGTGGAAATACGCCCATTATAGGCCGTAACACGCAGAAACTAATTAGCTCGTCACGCCCCAAGAGTTTTTCAAATCATAATCCGTTCCAGTACTTCTAACAAAATTATAAAAAAAACTTGTTTTCAAGAAACGAATTTCAACTTCAATAAAATTTTGAGATAAAAACTTTTTTTTACTAAACCTGCATCACGTAACAAAGCGCAAAAAAAAAAATGAACCCATATTCTGAGAAACTTGTTTAGCTTTTTATTTTTTAAATGAAGGGAAATATAAATCACGACTTTTTATTACGACGCCGCCGCGCCTGTCTGACTTCAGACATTTGGTCATGACATTCAAAATTAATTTAAAATATAAAAAACAAAATAATAATACCTACCATCATTAAAACAAAATTAGTGTTTTTTTATGAAGAAAAAAATAAATACTTCTGTGGTATCGCGCTAAGTACGCTTTGTTAATTTCAACTCGCATAAAATGGAAAAAATGTGGTATTTTTTTATATTAAACCAAACTAATTTGACTTTAATGATTAAAACGAAGGTTGGAGATTACATTTTGTGATAAGTTATAAGAAAAGGATATTTTTTAAATCGGAATAGCGTTTTAAACTCGTGACGAATGGGGGAGACTCCAGGGTCTTATTTAACCTTTCTAGACTCAGTACACACACGTGTTACAATAATAGGATGTTTATTAAAATGTATATTATATTGAAGCGACATTATCCTCTGGATTCCATATCCCATTTTCGTTCTGATTTCAAGGTTAACGAAACCTTCCTACTGCTCAACACCTGCTGCTAACTTCTGAGATACCGATCAAGCCTATAATCAGTAATTTAAAATTATTATTGGTTGAACAAAAATACTACCATCCAATCACACCATTTGACATAGATTAAATAACCTTTCAGAAATCAGGGTCACCAAGGGAAAATTGTATAAGAAGTTGTCACTCCATAAAACATTTAAACACACGTTAATCATTTAAATATTTAAGAACTAAATAAAGGGCCTGACGTCAAGCTGATGGTGGAGATTGCTGTTGTAATTATAATGTTCTTAATCAGGTTTTAATGACCCCCCCATACGGTCAGGGTTATTTTTATCTCGGAGGTTTACACCACACCGGATTCAAAATCAAGGGAAATATTTAACTGATCCTCTAATAACTTATTGAGCTTCTAATGACGAACACTTTTTTAAACATAATGAACCTCAAGACGTTTTCGCTTCTAAAGATGCACACTTTTTAAATATTCGAACCTCTTTTTAAATTTGTGGCCTATTCTCACAGTTGGTCACAGTAACTAACCTAGGGCACCCCGACCAAATGGATTAGGTTAGAACTGTGACCAATCGCGCTACATCCAAGTAGGTCGCAAAAAAACTCGTTTGAAAATAATTATGAAACCTGATTAAAGTTGTATCAAGCCACCGAAAATAAATACTTTTTAGTCAGTTGCAATAATACTAATTCGCTTTACATTTTAAATCGGATATAATGCAAGTCAATGCAACATTGAATATTGATATATGCTAATCATTCCATTAAGTTTTTAAATGCACAAATATTTAAAAGCAATTAAGACAGGAATAATAAAGTTCCATTCAAAACAGAACTGTATGATTAAATTCATCATAGCCTTCTATTTTCCTCAGTAAACCTATTAAATGCGACAAATCTATCATTCATTCATTACCCATGTCAAACGGGTAACGACCCTTTAAATACATTTTGGGGTATTGCCCCGCTTTTTGCAGGGGCCTATTCCTAACAACAGGGTTTAACACATTTTTATGAAAACATAACACTATATAACATCACGCCTATTTCCCCGAAGGGTTATACAGAGGTGTACCTTGTGTAGTATACCCACATTTTGCTCGTTATGTTTAACTCCCATGTAAAGATCGCGCAAAACTTTATGAGCCCTCCGAACGTAGGCCCGAGAACGAAAACGCGCATGGTACAGTTGAATGAGAGAAACTGCCTCGGACACCTATATTATGCATACTGCGTAGCCACTCGCGTGCAACTTCCGAGAGCTCATAAAGTTTAGCGCGAGCTGTAATAGAATGAGAATCTATTGCCAGCTATTGAGCACCAGTCCAGGCTGAGAAATTCCTGATTAAAAATCCAATGACACTTTGCTCAACCTGGGAATTCCTGGTTAGGCCTACAAGGCGATTTTGTAATTCCATTTAAAAGAAAGTAAAGCCTTTAAAAATTAACTTACCAGGCGAAGTGACCTTGTGGCGCTCATCAGTCTTATTATCATCTTGGAAGCGTACAGTCATGGGCTTCTTCTTGGCCCTGAGCCTGTCATCATCCGGAGACAGGATAGAAGTCCGCTTCTTTGGACGCTCCTCTTCCACAACACTCAGCTTTACATCTGTTGTTGTTGATGATGCTGCCACTGTTGGGAGATACCAAGGATTAATATACCCTGTAGGTCGGTGTAGGATTCCGAAAGTAAGTGATTCTAATTGTGATAAAGTCTGGTCCTTACTAGCCCTAGACAGAGATAAGTGGAAGGAGAAGGAGGCCTTTGCCTAAGTGGAAATATACTGTTACCCTTTATCATCCCACAGCTCCCCGTGATGAGAGGGAATAAACAGGCTTGCAATAATAATAACCCCACCGCCGTATCTCTATGTTGACTTCGTGGGGGGTCTTGCGTGCTCCTGAACTCTAGGCCTGTGCCGGTAGTTTACTTTGCCGAAACAGGTCTAGGGTGAGGAGTCAGACCAAGAGAGATACAGAAACCCGCAGGGCAGCATGTGGCGAGCTGTTGGGCAGTAGCGACCCCAAGGACCCATCTCCCGGAAGTAGTCTTGTTCCTCACCTCTGGCTTGCCTTTATTGCCCGGCTGGAGTGAACAATGACGAGGAACAGAGCTCCCACTTCTTTCTTGCCTTTATTGGCCGGTTTGAGTGGAGATTCATAAGAGCAAACGTGCTCGGAGGAAGGAAGTATTTCAGTAACGGATCTTGACCGTACTTCCGGGATTATCCTGATAGCCGTGGGATACCTCTCCACTCCTAATAAGCACCTCAGGACATGTTACCCCCTTCTCACTACGACACTTTTTGCAAGCGACCGTTTTCGGGGGCCCATTGTTGAGTGTGCAAGTCACCCCCAACCATTTTATCCGTGTATTTTATATAAAACATTGGTCAGGCAGGGGCCATAGTCTTTCCATAGTCCTAGATACCCAGTCCATTTAAACTACCCAAATCCATAGACCCATATCTTTGTTTCCATATCCTAAAATAGTCCTACACCAGCCGGGGGTTGTCCTTGGGTGCATTTGCATAGTACGAACAGGGACATAATCATCGGTTGGTGCCGCATTTAATTAAAGCCGTTTATCGGGCCTCTGCGAGTTGTCTTCGGCCCCTCGTACGCCTTCCAAAGGTCCGGGAACCCAGGGTCCCGAGAAATGTCAAGAGATATAAAAATAATAATAATTGTGTCCATACCGCCAAAGTAGTAAGTAAGGCTTAATCCCAGCAGGTACCAGAAGTTCCAGAAGTGGAAATAGTGTAATACTACACAGAACGTGAAGTGCACGTGGTAATTTTTGAAGAAGACATCTACGGCACGACTGACGCAGTAGCTAAAATGGCGGCAGACGGATTGGCATCTACACTAATTATTGGTCTCAACTCTCAGGTTCCATCCTCACACGGATCACATATTTGTTGCCGGTAGGGTGTCAAACTACAGATAATCACCCACGCTACAGAAGAAACAAAAAAGTGGGGCAAAGGTGTCTCCTGAACTAATAGATAATATACCCTAAACTCTCCTATCACGTAAAATAATAAATTACAGTTAAATTGCTTATTAGTATATTAGGCTAAATTGTAATCAATTTTAAGAACTTTAGTTCTTATAAATACAAGGGGGGGGAAACTAAACTCTAACAACGCCTAAGTACATGCCTCACTCATTAGGGCAAACTTCGCCATAAAATGTGTTGCACTGTCTAAACGCTTATTGAAGTAAAGTCCACTTGCACCTCAACTCACTAAATGCGTTATACGCTAAATTCATTTAAACGATGGACAGAAGTAGAACCATGTTTTAAATTCATTCAGTGATGTGGTACAAGTGGGCCTAAAACTTTCTTAGTTAACATCTGACGGGCAATAAGGTATGAAATCTCCAACTCACCCTGATCATGCTCCGTTTGTATACTAGCAACGACTCTCTCTCCAACTATCCCGCGAGACGCGTGCATAGCTTCCTCCATCTCCCTCGCAGCAGCCGCCAAGATATTGTTGACAGCGGTATGCGTGGTCGGCGCGTCCTCTCGACGACGTCGCCGTATCTCTTCCGCTCGCATCATGGATTGCTGGTACATGTGTATCTAGGAATTATTTGTGATGTCAGGTAATGGTCTGGATGATGGTTAGTTAAGCTTTGGTAGGGTTAAATAAGCGTTAAAAAGGGGTGGCTGTGGAAGGTTTTTTTGAGGAAGTGGTCCCGGTTTTTGCCCGTGATGGTGTTTGATGTGGGTTGAAGGGTTATTAAACTCTTTAACGTACATTTTGGCAGTAAACATTGAATTTGGCAATACAGTCACGGTTGTAACCAAATTGACATAAAATGTATGTTTTAATTCGTCTTAGTAACATAAGGTATCTATTTGTAATATGTAGAATTTACTCATAATTTAACTCATAAATGAAATTAAATTATACCATAACAAGTACTAATCAAACTATATTTTACTAATTATGTCATCAATCGCAGTGGACAACTAAATAATTAATTTTATAAAAACGACCAAAATCATTCGAGTCACATTGATTATAAATAATGTCTAATTTAATATCATGATTATTATAAAATAGATCGAGATTCAAGAATGAATCAATTCTGTTATGTTAATAAGAAACTGAAACAGGAAAAGCTTTTATTACTTTTTCTAATGAATCATAATAGGTACGTAATTACCTATGTGACTTCTACATTGTTCTAGGAATAATGGAAATACATACAATGTATTAGCCGCCTTATCAGACCCGCATGCAACAAAAACTAGACGGGAGGAAGAGGTTACTGCCCTTTCGTTCACCGCCAGACAAAAGGGAGGAAGAAAAACGTCGACCTTATAGTTCGACCAACTTAACTGTGCAATTATTGGTGGCGCTGTTCGTCACCAAAAATACAAAAGATAAACAAAAATCGATCGTATTTCCCATTCAAAATATTAGTTCCAAAAACGTCCGTTTCACAGAAGTTGGTCAAAGTGTACTAAGGTGGTTACAACAAAATGTCGAGTCTCGTGTACAACTAGGGTTGCCAATTTTTTTAAATATCTAAATAGCTGCTGCCCGCGCCTCGCCCGCGTAAATGTCGGAAATTATCCCACGGGAACGTAGTACCGGGACAAAAATTAGCCAAGTTACTCCTTATAACATCGGCTATCTGTCAGTGAAAGTCCCGTCAAAATCGGTCCAGCCGTTATGGAGATTATCCAGAACAAACAGAAGCAAGACAGACAGACAAAAATTTTTACAATTGGTATTTTGTTATAAGTACCGTATACTTTAATATGCATTTAGTAAAAAGATGGTATTTTGGCATTACAAAATCGACACTTCAATTGTATAGATGTATAGAACATAAAGTATTTTCGAAGCCATTGCCCTTGTAAATATAAAGGCAAAAAAAAATTGGTAAGTATGTTTTTTGCTTCTTTGAGCCTTTACTAACAGGTTTTTTTTTTAAACTTACTTACAATTATTATTCTAAGTAATTATTATTATTTACACTCTAAGTTAAGGTTAGAATACAAAGTACGACCCTTTCTTTATTTGTTGGTTTGGTTTAACGCGCTAATCTCAGGAACAACAGATTGGAAATTAAAAAAAAAAATGGTGTTGGATAGTCTATTTATCGAGGAAGGCTTTAGGCTATATAACATCACGCTACGACCAATAGGAGCGGAGCATAAATGAAAAATATTGCAAAACGGGAAACAAATATTCCTCTTGAGAGCTTCCGTTGCGTGCGTTGCGTTATCGGTTAAAGTTACGCAAAAATCATGTTTGACGGAATTATTCCCCTTTATAAGTTCAAAAAAAAAGTCCACGACAACTTAATTATGTCTATCTTTTAAGGTTGACTCAATATAAACCTTTTTATGGTAATCAAATATGTTCTATGGATGTTCTAAATACACTACGAAAGGAACTTCGTTCCAACCGAGTGTTCCACGACACCCACCTTTTTTTTTTAGAAATGTAATATACAGGGCTCTAATGTAGCAGGATACCTACTATATTATACAGGATCCAATTAAATCAGCGGACGTGAAATGTTCCGATATCTAAATATATGATAAAACAAAAAATAAATTAAAAAAACTATTTTTTTGTGGGGTCATCGACCTCAGTCAGTGTATTCACTAGTAATATCAGTTTAAAAAATCCGTTTTTTTTTTTTGTAAGTATGTATAAACTTCACAGACGTGATTGGTATCAAATCAATATCTAAACATGATAAAACAAAAATTTTCAACTCATACCTACTTCATGTAACAACACTACCAGTGGTCGTTGATCCCTAAAAAAACCATCAAATCTTTTATTTTATTTTATCATGTTTAGACATCGATAGGTACCCATCATGTCTGCGGAGTTTCGCTAGCTCATTCAATTTGACCTTCTATAGTAGGGTTGGCAAACCTATCTACCACCTACGGCGCATTTGGTTGAGTTATTGAGTATCAGCCGAATTATTAAACTCAACATAATATACAGTTACTTTTAATAATTCGGCTGAATTACTAAACGGCGAATTAAAATATTATTTTAATTCGCAGTTAAGTCTCGTTGCCCCAGAAATACTTGTTTATTAAGAATGTCTTCATGTCCCGATTATTTTTAATGCCCGTCACAAGTCAAATCATTTATTTCAAATAGGTACATAAAAGGCACTTTTGAACGTCAAAATTTTGAAAAAAATACAATTGATTCTAGTTGCCCCTTCCAAAAGGTAGTTTCGTACGGAGTAGAATGGGCAAGAAACTCCACCGTTACTCTGTTAAAATGTTTTACAATATTATGTTTACATTAATTATATAATTATACGTAAAGACGATGCACCTAGAATAAAATTACTATACCATAATAGGTAAAAATAATTAAATAATAATAATAATAATAATAATAATAATAATAATAATAATTTATTTGCATCAAATATAAATGATAAATGATTTTATTTCTGTAAGTACAAACACTTTTACTCGTCAATCATATTTTTTAAACTAGATGAGGTCGGCGTTTCCTATCTGACTACTCTGAGAAGAAAGGCCGAAACAAACTCAGAAGTCACAGCCTCT
Organism: Griposia aprilina; assembly: GCA_916610205.1. Taxonomy (NCBI): domain Eukaryota; kingdom Metazoa; phylum Arthropoda; class Insecta; order Lepidoptera; family Noctuidae; genus Griposia; species Griposia aprilina. The sequence goes on from OU744302.1 coordinate 4,770,851, forward strand.
TTTAAAGTCCAGACATAATCTTGGTCAGATTATGTGAAAACCATGTAGATTGGTATCTGAAATGGTCTTTTGAGGAAAGAACCACACAGATTGAGTGGACCTGTCCAGTCAGTGCACGCATTTGTCAGTAATCGTGCAGCTCAACTCAGGAAGTCAGGACTTAAGGAGCTCAACGATTCGACGAACAATACCAAAGAAAGGACAGTTGGGTAGGCCGCATAAACTACCTAAACTGCCAGATCAAGAAAAAACTGAAACAATGACCCACATAGTCCTCATATTCACAATATAATACTTTTTACAGTAAATATTCATGGCCAAAGTAGTTACCAAATTAAAATCAACATCCACCGTGTAAATTTATTGGAGCAGCTCAATCCCAAGCCTTTTTGTCCTCAATATAGTCTTCCACAGTATAATAGGCTTTCTGGCATAGTTTCCGTTTTATAAAAGATTTGAATTTATTAAAGCTTAAATCTTGAATGTGGCTAGGAAGTTTATTATAAAAACGTATAGATGGGCATCTAAACGAGCCACCTATTTTCTTGAGCCTTGGTTGTAGGAACAATAAATTTGTGTTTATTTCTAGTATTTATATTGTGGATATCACTGTATTTTTTAAACAGATTAATATTTTTATGTGCATACAAAAGATTTTCATAAATATACTGAGAAGGCACAGTAATTATATTAATCTCTTTAATTTTATCTCTGAGGGAGTGTCTGGGACTTAATTTATAAATTGAACGAATTGCCCTTTTTTGTAAAACAAAAATTGTCTGGATATCGGTGGCATTTCCCCACAACAGAATACCGTACGACATCACACTATAAAAATAACTAAAGTATACTAAACGGGCTGTCTCTAAATCAGTTAAACCAAGAACTTTTCTAACGGCGTATGTATTCCGTTTTCACTAACACTAGGAAACACCTAAATTAACGCCTAGCACTACTGCTAATACTATTGCATTATCAGCTGCTGGGACACAGACCTCCTCTCGTTAAGAGGGAGTGGGCCATAATCACGCGGGCCCAGTGCGGGATGGTGAAAATTGATGCCTAAATATCATTGCTCTGTTGGATTTTTAACGCTCACCTCAACGCCGAGAGTTGACAATCCAACATTTCGCCTTTATTTTGGCATTCATTAGGTATCACCTAGTGTTAGTAAAAACTGGCATTAGCTCAAACTCAAAGCATTTATTACAATTAAAAACCATTTACAGGCAGTTTTGAATTATCAAAGAGTCGGTCAGTTAGTCAGAAAGTTGAAGCTAGTTGCCCATTCCGAGACGTAGATGTCTATGGAGAAGAACGGGCAAGAAACTCCAAGGCCACACTTTTGAATCAAGATAGGTATTACAAAATCCTGATTACCTTATTCTTGTTGCTTCTTTATGTGAGAACAATGTAAAAAATAATAATTAAGAAACAATTCAAAATATAACATTTCAAAAATATAAATAAGCCGTGGCAGTTAAGGCGACAATAAGTGCCAGCGACCTTTGAGCGAGTGGGATGAGCATGCGAAACTTTTAAGCGAATAAAATTGCACAGAGCGTTAGCGTCTACGCGGACATTGGTCAGCGATGCACTGCCGCCCGTCGCCCGCAAGAGTCCCCGCTTCAACGCGCATCAAGTTTATTCGCAAAAACAACCCACCTTGATTTATCAAACACAATACAAATAAAAGCCGTATACAAAAATTTGGGTAATTAAATTGTCTTTTAGATGGTGCAGATTTCATGAAAATACGCCCGATAGTTTTTGCGTGATTATCGTTTTTGTGTTCGCGTTAGACATTACTTTACAAATTGTTATAAAAATATAATTTCAAATTTTCACATATAAAATTACGAAGAAAATAGTCTAGTTTATCATATATTTTTTTGAAACAAATAAGACTATTCGTTTAGACGTGATGTTCAATTTGAAATCATTAAAAGTCGTTTATCTGCGCCTTAAGAGATGACCAGTCCCAACAGACGGCGCCCGTTGACAAACATGACGCGTGGCATTCGGGGTATGTAGCAGAGTCCGGGTATGAAGATCAGTTTACCCATATGTACGCTCAAGTCTAGTGGCACAAAGCTATGTACAGACCACATGTGGTTAAAGCTGTATGCACACAGTTCTGGGCTAAGGCCTTCCGGGCTCGAACTGCCCGGTTCCCGGAAGTCCCTAACCCGGATGTGGATAGACCCTAATTTTTGGTAGGTTTCAAGCACGAGTTTCGATCAGGCATCATAAACGTGATTTTGATACGCATATACATGAGTGTTTGTATTCAAATTTTAAATGAATTAACTTTTACAATAATAGCAAAATATTATATGATATTATTTTTCAACGTAAGTAATAATTCTACGAAAATTCCACCGTATTCTAGATACAAAGATATGGCGTTTAAAATATACTTTATCGCAAAATTATTTAAAAAAAATACTTCCATAACCCAAAGTTATCTGAAAACAATATACCTATTTATCTTGAAATTAAATATTATTATATGGTGATAATATAATGATTAATATAAATAGCCTACAATCACATATTTTGCACACCAAAATTTTAATGACGTTATTAAAATTTCAGACAAGTCACGTGGAAATAGTTGTAGGTACCTAATATTTTCAAATTACCATCAGATTTTCTGAAACTAGCCAATTTATTTTGGCCTTGGAAATACATTATGTTAATTGTTGACTGGCAAAACTAAATTATTAATTAAAATGTAACATTACTGGCCAGTTCAATTGCAATTAAAATAATTTATAAAAAAACTAAAACGGCCTAGTTTTTCCAAAATCTGTAAAATATCCAAAAATAATATTCTTAATGAAAATTGCGATGTACAGTCACCAAAAGAGATAAGTAACCAGTGTCGTCGATATAGTTGAAGTTAAATATTCAAAGAAAATATCCATCGATTTCTTACTAAACTTCAACTATATGCGACGGCCCTGGTTACTTATAACCACAGATCGGACATTCGGATGCATATTTACATAAAGTTAATTTTTAGCGGCTTATTAGGTACTCGCTAAAAAAAAACGCCGGGATTCTTGGATTGCGTAACTATTCAGATGCATGCTTATTTAAAATTTATGTATAACCCCCGATGGAAATATGTGTATGTAGGGTGTAAGAGGAGGGGTGTTGTGTGTTAAAGTTAAGATGCTTTCGATACAAAAGCGTACTCCATATTAAGGCTCCTGCACACTAGCGCGACGCGACAGCCCGACACAAAGGCGTCGCCCGTCGCGCTGCACGCGGTGCCTTTGTGTACGCTGTCTAGGGCATGCAATATCGGAAGGTTCTCAATTCCGGAACTGATTTCCAACACTGGAGATCTGATTCTGGAATTCCGGAACTGGTAACTTTTAATTGTCTCTAATAGAGAAATCATATCTATCTAGGAATAGAAAAAGGCTTATTTCAAATCAAACAAGATTTATAATTATATCGGTCTTGTAGGGCCAGTTTCACCATACTGTGTTTATTCTAAATGTCCCGTTATTATTTGATGGATTGTCTCACTACGAAAAATAGTCCGTCAAAATGCTTAGCATAGCATTTAGTAACAGCAGAATTTGGTGAAATTGGTGCTTTATCATTTTAGTAACATCCAAACTTAAACATATTTGGTCATCTTTCTCGCTTATTACTCTAATTAGACATTTAAACAGTAAAATCAACAAGGCTATCACAATAGAATTAAACGCATACGATACATATTTGAAACAGAAATTCCTTCATTATTGCGTTTAGGAAAGGTATCGTCCACTGCTTGTGCAAAAAAGTCTTCCTGATTGTGTAAATAGTGTAGCACATCTGCTAATAGTAGTCGTCTTTGTTTTATAGGACTTAGCAAGTTCATCGGAAGTCTAGAACTCAAAAAGCTGTTCCGTTCAAGTTCCTTGAGCATAAACTATTACGTGGTAGGATCCAATAGCAACCTTATTGTAACGATCATAAAGATCATTGTGAATTTTACAAACTTGTCAGTGGCAGCAACCCAACAACAACCTTATTGCAACGGCAATAAAGATCACTGTGATTTTGACAGTGATATAAATTCAGAGGTAAAATAGCTGTGAACGGACTGAAGGCCTGGTTGGCTAGCTGCTTAGAAAGTTACACAGAATTACGATATTACTCCTCTCAATTCCGGAGTTGAGATATCAGACAAATTGTAACGAAATTCCGGAATTACGGAATTGCATGCCCTAACGCTGTCGCGTCGCGCCAGTGTGCACGAGCCTTTAGCCAACATCCCAACTTTAGGTGAATATGCATCCGAATATCCGATCTCTACATAAAACATTTCTTGGTGACCGTACATTTTAAATGAACAGTGTGAAATAGCATAAAGTACAATAACTGTTTATAAAATGTACCCCATAGTTATGTACAGTCACCGACACTGACGGCGCGGACGAATAATAAATGACTAAGATTTTTCTTGTTATTACAATTGCATGTTAATTTAATAATTTAAATTGTGTTTCATACATGTGTAAGAAGAGGTCTTAATTGGTAGATTACACTAGAAAATAATAAATGGCCATTTAAGTCTTTTTTTTCCAGTTATCTCGAGAACCGGTTTACATTTGTATGTCTCTGGTAGAAAGTTTAATGTTAGGAGAGATGAAGCTATTGATGCGTCGCTAATATACCTACTTACTGCTAAGTTTTTTTTTTCATTTTCTCACAAAGAGCGCGAATGGCATTTTTATATTTTTTTACTTACATCTCCGACATATTGCTTTTTTTTTTTAAATAAAGCAACAAAAAAAAATCCATATAATTATCGAACCTGCTCACAAAATTTTACGAGAATCGTTGGAGAAATGCGAACTGTAGATTAGAAGAGCCATCCCTAGGACATCCGGACATACGAAAGCATTTTTGCCCAAGCTGAAACGTAGACGCTTCGCGCTCGCTCGGTCAATAAGAATAAAAACATAATTTATGTTTTTATTCTTATTTTCCACCGCCGGTGTAAAGTTGCGTCAAAACTACCGGTGGTTAAGGGTCCAGAAGCAAGAACCTATCATTTTGCTAATATACAAAAATTAATGATCCAATATTATGATAGAAAAATATGAATGTATGTATGAATTTTCTAAGCCATTGAGTACGTACTAGTACTTAGAATCTCAATTCTAATTTATTGTAGAATCAGTTTCCATAGAAATGTTTCATCATTTTCTATTTTGTAAAGTTCGTAATAAATTATTATTACCTACCCGGATTTTACATATTTTTTTGTCATAACTACGTCAAACAAATCTATAAAAAAAAATACGCAACCAGAACACAAAGCAAGAACAATATTTATTCTATTACATTCAAAATTTAAATAACTATTGACAGTAATAGAATAATGTTCAAGGCTACTTTTTTAAGAAAAAATATAATCTTCATACCAAAGTGGGCAAAGGAAATACCCGAACAGTCAGCACTTAAGCAAATAAAACAAGTTGAATTACCATGACTCAAGGAGTTAACTCTAAATTACGTCATAATATATATTTAATGATAAATTATCTGATTAACAAGTAGATAGGTACTTGTAAAAAGTCAACTCTGTGTTTTATTTTATTGGCCTGTTTTATCCCAGCGATGGGTAATGAGTAATGACTAATATTTTAATTGAATTTTTTAAAATACTGATGGTATTTAAAATTAAATATAGACATTGCCAAACCATATGCTTCCATAATTTTACCTAAAAATAATAATCATGGTGAGTCCAATTAAGGCAATTATTTTTAATTGATCTTAAGTGGTTTGCGGAACCTCCTAAAAATTTAAAATGTATCACCATGGGTTTATTTAAAATCTACTCCGGTTGAGCTTAACAATATACATCACTATGTTTTGCTGGGGAGTTTGTTGCGCCACTTCTCCCCAGCTAAAGCACCAGGAAGTGGTGAAGGGCGGGCGTTTTGGGGGACTGTATTATGTAATTTTGCCGTTCAAAAAGATTCTTAACCTAATTTGAATAAAAGTTTTTTTTTATTTGACATAGTAATACGGTACGCAAGGCGCAATATCAAGCTATATATTTCCAGTATAAGCTGACTTCTCATTGTATGAAAAGCCTATAAAATGCGAGGTCAGCTAAAACTGGAAATGTGTAGCTTTATGTCGTTGGGTGTACCATTTCAGTGTTAGGAATAGCATGTTCGATTTTCAAACTTTCAGCACCGACAAACGGCGTGAATAGGTATGCAGGAGTGAATCGAGATGAAACTTTATAAAAGGGATTTTAACTTGAAATAATATAGTTTGTTGCCAAAAAGGACCTTAATGTGTTTACTGTATTATAATTCACGATGAAGTGCTCTTTTTGGCAACAAACTATATTATTTCAATGTTAAAATCCCTTTTAAAGTTTCTTCCCGATTCACCCCTGCATCCCTATTCACCCCGATTGTACAGTATTCAATCTTAAAAAAGCAATTTTTTCTTATTAAATTAGTGCCGTGTGCTTAATACAACTAACAATAAATCACATGTATATGGTGTGAATAACAAATATTGATTATTATCATTGAAATGAGTCTATTCTATATTAATTGATATCAACTTTTTATCTTAAAACCGTTATCCCGCATCAGAACTGTAAAACCTATGGAGAATATATTTATTTTGTCCAATTAGCACCTAAAAGAATTAACAACATCATGAGAAAAATTCTCATTTAAAAACTTGAATCACTTTTATTTTGAACTGATTTACTATAGTAATTTCTAGTACCTATTCAGATTCTGGTATATTATAATGAAGGCACATTTTATGTAAAAGAGTTTGTTATGCAAAACAAAATCTTGTCTATGGCTAACATTTTGATAAAGGCTAGATACTGGTAAAGATATGCAAATTAGTAATGTTTCTTACTATGTGAAGAAACTGAGTACAAACAGACAATGCCTGGCAGATGGACTTAGGTCCATAATAATGACATACATATTCATATTCCTAGCTATACCAACTGTTATCTAATTGTTAATTTGTTATCAAGACATAAAATTCACAATATAAAATTTTCTTTCAACTTAATTACCTTCATTTGAATAGGAACAACATAAATGTAGAATTTCATTATAAAGTGTAATGATTTTGTTTATTTTTTTTACACAGTTTTTTAGGCATCTCCCAGGATGTATTTTAGAGACTTAATGTCTTACCAGAAACAATGTTTATTGCTCAATGTAATGCTGCAATGAATGAAACCAACCACCAAGCAGGAACTTTTACCTTTAGAACCAATGTTAGCCAAGCATTGATGAATAATAATGTTATAAAAGGCAAAGGAAACTCACCTGTTTCAGCCTCTCCACATCAGTCCTAGCCTGTGAGTATGTGGGCTGAGCAGACACGGATGTGGCAGGATATGACGGATACTCCAAGTTCACATTCAACATCTGTGCAGCATTGTCTCTAGCCTCATACGCAAGCCCCCGGATCTCTAGCTCTGACGCAGTGTGCATCAGAGACTGCAGGTCCAGCTCTTGGACATCCACCGAGCCCTTGTACATAAACTCTACAAGGAGGTTGATCTCCGAGAAGGGGATCCCCTTCAGAATCACTATTGGATGTTGACATGGGTTGTCCCTACCAAAAAAAACAAATATTTTTATCATACCTACATGTTCTTTTATTTAAATATAATACACTATCTCATTATTTATTAACCAGACATAATTTTTCTTCTGTTATCACAAGATAATAAAAGTAATTATTGTATATATTCGACTCCTATGACATTTATGTAACATTTCATATATGTACATACATTAATTAAATAGAATTATATTTAAAATTGCTCATTAAAACCCAGGCTGAATGCAAAATATACTTTGCTCATGTCTGTATACATTACATGGTATTATAAATAACTTCACTAGAAAAAATAATGATGTCATAATGACCAAATGGAACAGATTTAAAACTGATGTCTAATAAATACACAATTTTGTAAATGAAAACCTAGTACGAATGCGTTTTACAATGTATAATGCGAGCACTTACTTGAATATCTGTTCGAAATACGGACTGCATGCTGAGAGCACGAGCTTGTGCGCCTTCAGGGTGCCGTCGCGGCAGGAGAGCGTCACGTCCGCGAGCGCCGACGACGAGTAGATGGTCGTGAACAGCTGGCTCAGGTTCTGCAGGTGGTTGTTCCACTTCAAGTGGAACGTCTTATCGCTCACCAGCCCCTGCATCTGCACCACCACATGCACTTTTTAATCACAAATCACACTTCTTCACGACTGATGGATAATCGACAGAAAACCGACTCTGCTGCGACCGCTACATAAAATTATAATTATTACAACTTATTTTTAGAACGATGCCCGTAAAAAACACTATACGTACGCGGTATGACAGTGTAATATACCGTAGGTACGCGCCGCCGACGGAATTTAGAGCTATAAAATTTTATTTATATTTTATTCGGCAAAACGGAATTTCAACAAAAATCATGCCGGTGAGAATTTCTTACCTCGCAAATCTCTTTACCGACTTCTCGATTTTTCACAAATAACACCGAAACATTTCACAAAATTAATACAATAATTATGTTACACAGAAAGCCGTGTCGTAAAAAACAGAGTGGGGCACGCCGTGGCCCCCTCCTTGCCCCGGCCCCCTCGCACACAATCAATATACGGAATATGAGAGCGCGGCGCGCCCCCTCGCCCCCCGCATGCTTTATTATACCGTAATTAATACAACTTTATAAATTGTATTACAGGCAAGCGGCATATCTTCTGTGTAGGAATGTGTATGATTTTATAGATATTCTATAATATTAATTACATAGGCGCGTACATACACAGATAAAACGTTAAAATAACAATACATGAAGAAATCGGAAATACACTACCACGTACCGTGATGTTTTATTGACATAAACATTGAAGCAAAAATGTATCTGGTTGACTTTTTATTTGTTTTCGGCTGTAGATAGACAAAAGAAACTTTAAAATGACTGCGTTTTAAGTTTTTTTTGAGTTTTCAACCCAATTTTGTGCCCCTTCCTTTAAATAAATTAGACAGAGTAGGTAGGTAGTACATTGTTAGTTAGTATAGTGAGAATGTGTGCGTGAGTACTTCAATCTCTTTCACATCGGCATACAGTAGTGTGTAGTTGTACACAGGTACACTGTATATGTACACATACACAACCACTACATGCGCAAACGGGAGAATAGAGGCTGACGGATTCGGAATTTCGGATAGTTTTGTTTTTATTAGATTCCATCCTTCCGTCTACACGTTGGAATGAGTAATGTATTATCATTTATTTGGTATGGCATTATGATGAACCAGAAATAAAATGTGAAGAACAGCACATCTACGGTTGGCTTGTGGCTTGCACGAATATTAAACATTTGAATTTGAACAAACATGTAACTACCTACCTACCTACCTATCTATTCTATATCACACTACGGTTGTTGTACCTTTGGTACTTTCTATCACTATGTAGATATACCAAGTAGGTAGATGCGAGTGTGGGCGAGGTTTAATAAATTAATAATGTATACTACAGGTGTATTGTACATTTGCGAGAGAGAGTAGAGTGGTAAAGGTAAAATATAGTATGAATATACCATTTAAGTCATGATTGTGTGGTCTTTTTAGAGCCGGTGTAATTTTTCCAATGCTTTGCAGAATTGCAAATTTAGAAATTCTGCAACTAATTGCATCACAAATTAAATGCTTGATTTATACTTCAACTAAAAGTAATACATGGATGTTAATTTTTATCGTAATAATTAAGAAGACCCAAATTTATTATTGCAGAGTATTTAATTGCACGATAATAATGTAAATACCATAGTACCTAAATGGCTTGGCTAGGGCCTCAGGAGCCTCACACTTGAATAATTAGGGCACAGCTGGCCCGAAAAGTACCCTGTATACAAAAATTTAAAAATTTGTGAGCTAACTGAGATATTAATAAAATAATTAGCGGTGTTATTGAATGAATTAACGTAAAACGTAACAAAAGTTTAGTCCGTTTAAATTTCGATTTATAGTTATCATAACGAGAATATCTTCGACATACACATAATCTTGAAACACACTTTTAACACCCACCCTTATGGCGCCCGGCGCGCCCGGACAAGACATTATGATTGTGGAACTATTTTTTATTCTGGCTGTGTGCTCCTAGAGAGAGCTTGATGACAAAGTTTTCTACAGCACACTGTAGACCCACAAGTCTTCATAATGTGCACATATCGAAATGAAGGAAACTAAGCTTAATTTTAGCGACGGAAAAAATGTTAAAAAAATATCTAAAATAGAATTTAATTTTTTATAGTGTTTCTTTAATTCTCGTTATCTGCTGTGACCCCTGTGTAAACAAATCGTTATAATTTTTAAACTAAACGATCTATCAAGATGAAGCAAACTCAGTTAGGGGGAGAAGTAACAAGGCGTCCTCATTTAAATAAAAACTGAAGAAAAAGAATGCTTTCAATTGAGAATTAAGGGATTTTTTTAACAAAAATCTGTTATTTTTTAACAATTTTTACAATAATTGTTAAATTTCACAATAAAAGCCCTGATTACCTACCCTTTTCTATTACTTTAAATGGGGCTGGCAAGTGAAAGCGCAGATGGCACCACCACTATACGAACCCTTGTCATTAAGTGAGTTAAACATTTACACGCTTCGGACTTCTTAATTGCGTTGATTTCTTGACAATATTCCGATTTCGAACATGTATTCCGCTTGGAAAATATGTGAGTTAAAAGAAGAATTAAGAAAAAGCGGCGCCTCTTTACGTGGAAGGAAAGCAGACCTATCGCAGACTTTTTCTAAACTTTGCGATGGTTTATGATCTCTGAAAGAGTGATATACCTTTAGCAAACAAATTATTTATGTATCATAATATGGAGTAATACAAGATGGATCAACTATCTGGTGAAGATCTCTAAACCTCCAGTGGGCTCAAAAGGCTTAGACCATTCCTAGTGGAGAACATGGGCGCACAAAGGCGCACATTAATATAAATTTAAGTCGGAAATTCACCATTCATTTGTTAGTTTGTTTGTGTATTATGGGCAGTCTGTTTTCTTTTAAGGTTTATTAAATCGCATTATCTTATAATATAGGACGTGATACAGGTAGGTAGGTATAGGTTACGTACAAATAACAGGAAAATACTTTTTGACGACCTAGTCGAACTGAAAGTAATCATTTTTAATATATACCTGAGTATTTACCAATATTTTTATAGTCACTTTCCTTGAAATGTTTATGACACACTCTCGCCCCGCTTTTAGGATCAAATTTTACTCGTCTTATCGCTTTGAGCCACAATTTTTAAGTTTCTCATCTCGAGGGAACTGGTGGCCTCTAATATCTTTACAATTTGCTACACAACATCTAGGTATTTCCTCAATAATTGTCTCTAATTATGAATTCACTACTAATTCTATACAAAAACTGCTTTGTTATTGGTCTGTGCGCTACTAGCGCCACTTTGACAGTTGCCGGCCCCATTGTTATCCTTCGTATCAGCTTTCTAAAAGTAAAAATACCATTTTAGAACTCAATCACAACATTTCCTATCAACTGTTAAAGCCTTGAACTCTGCTCCGTACCAAACTTTAGCAGGTAGAGACACATTTTATGCGTATGTTTTTTTAGATTTTTTAAAATATCTTTTCCGTCGGTAAAATTAAGCTTAGTTTCACTCATTTCGATATGTGCACATTATGAAGACTCACACTGTATAGTAAATTCTCAGTTACATTATTCATTTACATTTAAAATAACCTTTTTTAGGAAAGTGGGAGATCTCGATAGTTTTTAGTTTATTCGGTCTGCTAATGGGGCGACACTACGTTCTGTCATCAGTCATCACACACGGCATCAAAGACGTCAAGTTTGACTGCTGTGAGCTGTCATTTGAGTGTCAAGACACGACATATGTCATTTTCCCAGTCACATTGTGTTGCCGGAAAACGAGACGCCCGCTCATAACTTTGTCGATATTTGTTGGTGTCGGCGACTCTGCAATTAATTAAACGTTGAATCTGAAAACCACGCCAACTGCGGCCACGTTTTAACCAGATCCCTCTATACAGAACACAGACTAGCTAAATTCGCAGTTTCTCGTGATCTATTACAAAACGGAAAAATAATTTGTACGCTGAAAATGGAAAAAACACCGTCTTTGGTTATTTCAAGCCCCAATATTAAATATACTGATGATTATATCTATTCGGACTACGAATATGAAGAAACTCTGGTGACTAGAAACGGCGACGAAGTGACGGTAAGCATGATTTTATAGATAGTCAAATAAATGCGTTTCGCGGCATTTGCTCTCGACGCGTATATTGATGTATGTTCCAGAAGGAACCGGTAGCTACGGTAGCTATAACCGTAGCTATTATAGGTACTATATTTGTGTACAGATACTTTTAAAGTGAACTAGATCATTTCTTGTAATAAATGTTGATCTAATAAGAATCTAATTCATAATTTTGTGGTTGAGTAACTGACTAAACTGACTTCTATTTATTCTAAAATCTGTTATCACGGTGTGTTCATGACATCTCAGTGGAGGCAATTTTAAACTACGTCTTATCATGATTTGTTAAGCCATAGGAATACAAAACAAAGCCAACTATGACTATGAAAATGGACTTTAAAATAATTGTAGTCTGATGTATGTATTGTAGCAACTCAAAAATCCACAGATCAAGAGTTGAAGCTAAGCACATAAGTCTTAGTGTAAAGAACTCGTCTTTCATTTAATATAAAATTTCATGTTTATGGTATAATAATTATTTATTCAACAATACAATCTACCAGACACTAACAGAACATTGAAAAGCAACAGCTATTTATTAAAAATATAAACCAAAGCATTGGTCATAAAACATTCTAATTTTCAGGCCCATAATAATAAACCATTCTGAACAATAACCTAAAAAAAAAAGAAATAGGAGATTCTCTGTCTCAGTCACTATGCCAAAATGTTTCCGTCATCTGAATTTCATACCGTTTTTTAAATGGAAACTAATTTGCACAATAGAAACTGCACCGTAATTGCATAACACACTATCACAATCTGAATCATTTTGAAGCCTATTGCTAATCCATTGCTTCATATGTTCCAAAAATGTGTCTGCTCCACAACGTCAATAACGCAATGAATGTTGTTGAACTGTCAAAATGAAAGCTATTCCTACTGTTAGTGTGTAACGCAATTACCCCACTGCTTTACATGGTGTGATTTAATTGTCTGTGGCATACCATAACATGAATCAACAGTAAAAGTTGCTCAGTCTAAACAGTGTTTAGACGATGCAAGTCATTTGTTGCTTCAATTTTGTTGTAAGCTACAGGCAAGAAGCTTTAGGCATGAACTTAAGCATTGTCAAAGTTTATTGCATTTGTTTTTTGTATGTAGTGTTTATTTCACAAATAAATGTGGTTTGTAAATATAAATAATAACTTAGCGGAAAATCACTCCGTCTTCCCGTGGGGATAGGCAGAAACTACTTAACACCACTTGTTATGATCCTTACATACTCCTTTTGCCTCGTTTATGTTCATACTTCTGGTCATACACGCATCTTATACAATACAAATAATGTGCTTAGACATACACTTTATTCTACAACCTACTTATTTATTTATAATTTTACCACAAAATATTTATTAGGGAGGTGGATTTACTGCCTTAGGCATTTTCTATACGTCAATCTTATTTTATTTGTTTTCTCTCTGAGATTAACCTGTGTAATTATTAATGAACGATCATAAATTTTTTGTGTTTGTTTATACGAGGCAAAAGCGGCCACATTCATTTAGATCGTATTTTGTTGCTTCGTGTCTCAATAAGAAAGTTTAAAAAAGGTATTAGAAAATTCTAGACACACTTAAGGTCGTTTATTGAGCCGTTATTCAAAATTCCTTCTGAGTCACGAGATAATACTTTTTTAAAGGAGTTGCGCTAGTGGACCCGTGTGCACCCTCTTAAATATTATTTTAAGAAATTAATTAATTAACTTGAATAATGCATGCAATTAGTAAATTATATTAGGTCACAATTAACTTATAAATTACATTAAATAATACAATTCACAACTTATAATTTAAGAACCAAACACATTCCACCACACAGCATTTCATTTTTATCAATAAGCATTTTTGTTAATTTACGCTTAAATTGTAAAAAATGGAAGTTTTTTATGTTATTTGGAATTTTTGTTACACAATTTGATGCGCATGATAGTATTTCTAAAACATTTATGAATGGGGGATTTTTGTACGTCTTATGTATACATTTTCAGAGGCAAAACCTAATTACCTTTATCTTTTGAAGATCTCATCTCATTCATTCTCTAAATTCGTAGCGAAATTTATAGACTGTTTTTAAACTTTCACTGTTTTGAATTTTTGTTCTACTCTACGAATTAAGGCTCCCACAAACAGGCGCGACGTGACAGCACGACACAAAGGCGCCGCTCGTCTCGCGACATGCGGTGCCTTTGTGTTACGCTGTCTCGTCGCGCCAGTGTGCACGAGCCTTTAAGCAAATAGAGTCACAAACCCTATCCAATTAAATTATTAATCCCGCCTCCCGTTTTCGATAACCATAAAATATTCCTAATTGCCCACACTTCCTCAGGCGCGACCGATCCGCAAATCGTTGGGCATCCGCACTGACCGGCGCGTGGGCCGAGTGGGCGTGATGTTGGTGGGTTGGGGCGGAAACAACGGCTCCACCTTCACAGCCGCCGTGCTTGCCAACCGTCACCAGCTGTCTTGGAACACTAAGAATGGGAAGATGGATTCTAACTGGTAAGTAATCTAAGTATTTTTATGATCAAGATGAAAATAATATTAATTTAAAATGGGCTAGAACCTGTTATATTTCCATCGTGGCGAGAACAAATAAACAGTTAAAAAACCTACCCTTTGTTGATGTCACGAGAACCCTCTCGTGACATCAACAAAGGGTAGGTTTTTAACTGTTTATTGGTTGGCTCTTGGTGCTGTCAGAACATCCGACCAAATGCCTTGATCATGGACTCTTGGTCCAGGAGGTCGGAGCACACCTTTAAAGATTTACCCTAAAAAGCTCAGACATTTCTATAACCACTGTTTCCGTCTGACTCTTTGTACAGTCCCCCTCATGTCGGCGGTGAGTAACACTTTGACTTTTCGCTGGCGTTGCGCAGTATGGAGTTTCAAAAGAATAGGAGGCATTCTCAAAACGGTGAAGGAAAACATCGTGAGGATACTGGCATATCCTAGAATAAAAAAATCGAAGACGTGACCTCTACCAACCCGCACTGGGCCCGCGTGGTAGATTATAGCCCACTCTCGAAGAGAGGATGCCTGTGTCCCAGCAGTGGGAACATTAAACGCTGATTATGCTAAGAGGCCAGCGTAAACTGGTTTATATTACTTCTGACGTGCGGCCCACAGTGCACCTGTACAGCTTATAATAGATTACTTAATCGCGTTAGTAAATAACTACTAAAATCCAGAAATTCCTAACAATTGTATCCTCTGACAAAGCTAATTCAAGTGAAATAATTCTATATATAACTTTTCTGTCTTATTTAACGCAATTAAAACTAGGTTCTCGAACGTTCAACGTCATGTAATTAAAAGGAACGAAGCCGCATAACTTCTAATGTAATGAGATTAAGAAGTTTCATTGGAAGGTTGGATTTCTCCTATTCGCTCCCTTGCCAATGAATATTGTCAAAAACTTCGTCGTCGAATCGTAAGAAGCGGCATTAATTTTGCACGCTAATTGCGTACGCGCGGTCATTCACAATTCAAAAGACTTCGAAGGTAATTGCTAATCCATTGCTTCATATGCTTGAAAAAATCGTCTGCCCAACAACGTAAATAACGCAATGAACGTTGTTGTATTGTCAAAACGAAAAGCCATTGCCATTGTAAGTATGTTACAATTAGGGTGCTTGTCCCTCGATTTTTATAAAGCATAAGCCTAATTCCTCTATTTTTCTACCAGAAATTATGAGATTATCTACCAGCCAGACTTTGCACGACTCTACGGCGTTGCAACAGTTTACCTCTTGCATCCCTAATCATCTCTAACTTCACTGGAAAGAGTTGCAATGACTTGATTTAAGACGAAAATTATCCGTCTAAAAACTACCACCCGTACGGAAATAAATTGTCATAAGGGCAGTAGGTTAGTATGTAGAATATCACGCAGCATAAAATATAATAATATTTACTGACCCTATCCATTTTTAGTAATGAATATAATTAGTAATGCAAATCCCCGAAAGTTATTCCTGAAAATTACGGTACGGAACCTATATTACATAAGGCAAAATTAAGCGTTATGAACATGAAGTTTCGCATATCGAGCTTTACTAAATTAGTAATTTATGGAAGCAAACGGCACAAATTCTATGATAATATTTACCTCTTGTCTTCGAAATGCGAGAACACATTAATTTGAAGCTGTTTAATTCATAAATATGAATTGAAATTAGTTGCTTTTGTAATTTGTAATCAGTTTTTGTGTGTAAACAGAGTATATCTATCGTGGCCAGATCTTTGAATTGATCTTTTATTGAAGCGTTCGACCATTTCATGAAATGGTTGTATTTCATGAAATAGAACATCGACCGCAGGTCACAAATACTGAACGTTTGACGATATGAACAGTTAAACGTACGACTACTTCATGATGCGGCCAAACATTAGTGATCATATCGTAAAATAGTTAGATTACCCACTGGGCGTTGATGTCGCTTAAGTAACACGTCTCGACTTAGTAAAACGGCAATGTTACTAGGAGAACTTAGGATACAAGAGCGAGCGAAGCGAGCTCGGTACTTGGGGCACCCTGAATAGGTCCGGTTAAGTTCGAAGAGGATGGCGGGGTCTAGTGAGCGAGCGAAGCGAGCTAACAAAGACCCCGTCATTCCCTTCGTAGTTATTTTTTTAAAACCTTTTAGAAGTAGGGGTCCCACAAACCGGGTCTCCGTCGACTTAACCTTATTATTATTGCTTTATTTATTTGTAGTTGCTTGGAAGCAAATTTAGACCCGCTACGTGATCTTCCCCACCCTTAATCATCATCATCAGCCTATATTCGTCCACTGCTGGACGTAGGCCTCTCCTAGTGAACGCCACTGAGCCCTGTGGCTGCGGCTGGCAGTCTCTGCCACCCACCTTTCGCAAGTCACCACCCTTAATACCCTACATTAATTATATGGCCAAAAGTCGACTGACATAATAATGATTAAACGTTGACCTTTAAACGATATAGTCAATTTTAGCTGACCATTTCATGAAACACATACATTTCATGAAATGACCGAACACATCATGAAAGGATCAATTCTAAGATCTGGCCGCGATACATCTATAGTTCTATACACCAGACTCCATTATATTTGCTTACTGCAAGTAAGTTTTTGTCTTCTTGGGATAGGGCTTGTCTGGGGAAGTACTACACCGCCATATCTATTTCGAAAGGGATGTACACATTAATCTGTATTTGGAAGTTTTCAACTATATCCACCACGTTTTCCAAAAATTATTGTTTGAATAACATCTATACTCTATACAAATAAATAAAATTGAAGTGTCTGTTTGTAATGTCAAAATAACAGCTTTGAACTAAATGCTTATGAAAGTATATACGGTACTTATATAACAAAATACATTTTATTTTATTTTTGTCTGTTTGTTCCGGCTAATCCCCGAAACGGCTGGACCGATTGTGACCGGACTTTCACTGGCAGATAGCTAATGTTTATAAGGAGTAACAAATGTTACTTTTTGTCCCGGTAGCACGTTTCCGTAGGATAATTTCCGACATCCACGCGGGTGAAGCCGCGCGTAGCAGCTAGTTATAAAATGTAATTGAAAAAACATCGAAGCAATTGTGATTTCAAATTAAGACTATCAAATCACTCAAATTTGTAAGTGGCACACTACAAATTGGCATCTACAGGTAACGTAGGTACCTGTGGATGTCAATTTGTGGTGTGATTTCTGATCATTTTATTTCCTCTTTCATTAGATACATACTTTTGGAACAGACCATAACTAAGCTCTGGGCCGACTCAGTATGGGTTGTTACACCTTGTTAAAGCAGTTTAAATGAGTCTATACGAAGCGGTTACCATCATGAAACGGGCCTGATACCAGCCAACCTATTTAACAAAATAAAGTTTTGATTCACATTCGACGCATGGCGATCCTCCTACCTACCAATGAAGTAATACCGATTAGTTATGCTAGATATAGAAGTTATATTGTCCATTGTATCAGGTGGGGTTCGATCACTCAAGCGTCGACAGTCCGCCTCGGTATCGACGAGAAAGGCAACGATGTTCATGTGCCGATGTGTCATCTCTTGCCCATGGTACACCCTGATGATTTGGGTAAGTTTCAACACCAATTTACCATAATATGTTTTTGGATCTGATATTGAATGAACTTGAGAAACACCGTGTGGTTTTCTAGAGTTGTTTAAGTACTACTTTCTTCTTCATTTCGCGTAGCAGATGCTAGTAAACCAGATGGCTTGAAGCGATGAAATAAGGCATATGAGATAACTCAATTTTTTGAGTGCGGAGGCCTTTTTTCAGCAGTTGCCGCCTTTAGGATCACGTCATAGTGAATCTCTTCCATTTCTATCAAATGGGTAGGCATCAGACTGTTAACCCAAACATAAAGAAACCATACGTACAATCATTTTATATTTTTCTATTCTGGAAACTTACAGCTAACAGATAGTGTTCTTAAACAATATGAAATTGAAGGCCTTTTACAAGTTTCCACTGATAAACACTAAACGAAGAAGCATTGTATAAGCTTTTCATACAATGAGAAGTCAGCTTATATTGGACATGTATAGCTTGATACGTCGCGTCGTCGAGCGTACCTGATCCAAATTAGTGCTATTGTTTACACATTTCCATTCCATTTGGATACCTTTATCTTTGCTCGCACCCTTGCTTTGATCTATTTCTAACCGTCTTGATTTATTCTCTGCGATTACAACGGTTGAAAACGAATTACAATAATTCAAAGTTTCTACATTCATAATAATATTATAAATTCGAAAGTAAGTCTGTCTGTATGTTACCTTTTCACGCCTAAACCACTGAACAGGTTTCGATAAAATTTGGCAAGGACATAGATGGCATCCTAGGGAAGGACAAACGCTATTTTTTTTGTTCCGGTAGCATGTTCCCGTGGGATAATTTCCGCCATGCACGCGAGCGAAGCCGCGGGCAGAAGATAGTACATAATAAAAAAAAGGAAATAGAAAAACGTAAAAGTTATCTTTTATGAATCCCTCTCACAGTACTTTTAACATGCCAATAAAATTTTCGTCCATTCATCCGCAAACAGATCGTTTGTTGGATAGAGTCCAAGACATAGAGTGCGGCCTAAGTGAGAGGTTACTGGGCCTACCATAACTTTTAAACTATTTCCGCTACTAGGTACACTCATAGACCAAAAAAAGAACTACCCTAACTAAAAATCCCCTTCCTCAGTGATCGACGGCTGGGACATAAGTCCGCTCAACCTGGCGGAGTCCATGGTTCGTGCCAAGGTCATCGACTTCGACCTCCAACAGAAGCTTAAGAAGGAGATGTCTTCCATGAAACCGCGACCTGCCATTTACGATCCTGACTTCATTGCTGCTAATCAGGTATGTGCCGTACCAGTTTTATCTTGATTAGGTGACCGAGTGTTGCGCGCAGATTCACTGGTATTTTAGGGGAACTGCTATATTTTTTCATATAAATCAAAGCATGAGCTATCCGGGTGCCAAATTTCATCCAAATCCATTCTGCCGTTTCTACGTGATAGAGAAGACAAATATCTACACATCTATACAGATAAATAAAATTGGAGTGTCTGTTTGTAATATTAAAATAACCGCTTTTTACTAAATGCATATGGATGTATACACGGTACATATACATATACCAAAATATATTTTTTTAACAATTTTTGTCTGTCTGTCTGTCTGTTCCGGCTAATCTCTGAAACGGCTTGACCGATTTTAACGGGACTTTTACTAGCAGATAGCTGATGTTATAAGGAGTAACATAGGCTACTTTTTATCCTGGTAGCACGTTCCGAACGGCGAAGCCGCGGGCAGTAGCTAGTAATAATTATATTTAGAAAAAATTCTAAATGAAGATCTGAAAATGGAGTTAGAAGGCTTGTAACGTGCACTTCGAGCATGAGCATTTCAGTGTCGATAAAAAAGGGTGTAAATAATGTTAAGAAAACCAATAGAATATCCTGAGTTCGTTTTTCTTTTCAAATCGTTATGTTTCCTAGTCCTAGGCAAATACGACACGCGCAAGGCTAGTTTTGTCAAGAGAAATACATAAATTGTAAATTATTATGCACCTGTAACATTACATAATGGAAGGAATAGGCACATAGAATCGTACGATGCGGTGATTCGATGCCAATTTGAATAAATTCAGTTATTAGAGTAATTGGGATAAGGAGAATGATGATTGGAGTAATCTTTAGAGTCAACGATTCATCATGGCTGCGCGGCTCGCTCAATGAGTGCGCCTACGCATGCGGCTTTAGAATGAACGATAAAGGTGATTTTTAAGCGTACTTGTTCATGGGTTATCTATATCTATACAGTACAACTATTTTCTAATATATTTTATATACAAATAATTTGAATACAGAACTAAGTACTTTATTGTTGGTTTAGTAAAAAAAAAAAACAAAACAACAATAAAGTATTTAGTTCTGAATTCAAATTATCACACACGATAAATCTAATAATTGATGGACATGGAAATTAGTATTCGTTTGTATTCGGAAATGCGATGATTCCCGAGGTACATTAATAAAATAGGTGTACTGTACTTACATATGTATAATAAAATCGTAGGGAAGTCAAAACTGTACATTGTATTTGTTTTTTTTAAATAACTTTTGCGAGGTCTGGGAACTATTCTAATACAGAAAACATTTTTTTTTGAATTTTCATATTTGTCTGTGTGTATGTTCCAGCATCACGCAAAAACTACCGGATAGATTTTGTTCAAATTATTCATAGATATTCCCTATAAATCTGCGTAACACACTATCAATCACAATCTGAATCATTTTGAAGCCTATTGATAATCCATTGATTCATATGTTCGTTAAAAAAACTGCTCAACAACGTAACTACCGCAATGAATGTAGTTGAACTGTCAAAATGAAACCCATTCCTACTGTTAGTGTGTTACGTAATTACCCCGCTGGTCAGTCTGTAGGCTATAAATTATCACGCTATTTGCTATGGGGGATGAGCAATATTGCAGTTTCTTCGTATTCTTCTATAGTTTACCGCAAATTGTAAAAAGACGAGCTAAAAGGTTAGAATATTCCAGATAGTTATAGATTTAACATTTTAAATGATTATCATCCCGCTATACCTTTAAGGAGCTAAGCGGTCAATCATGACATAATATAAGAATGGCTATTTTAGCTTTCAATAAAGCAAAATATAGCTTAAAAGTTCGGCGACTGCTTTGCACACGTTTTTTTTTAATTAATAAGAATCTTTATAATAAAAAAAGGTATACAGCGTGGCGCTAGAATGGCGACATTAATTTAAGAGTGGGTAGGGCTAGTGGCCAGTAACAATAAAAAATAGAATAAGATAGTTTATGTATTAATTTAATTTTTAATAATTAATCTGTAATTTGGTTTAATTTCAATATGGGTGTTATCCTGAAATAAAAGTTATTTGATTTGATTTGATTAATGCTGTAATGAACCTTTTTGGCGCAGCCGTGAGGCACACACTGTTGTTGTTAACACTTTTTTTTTTTGTTATTTTTGTTTTGTGTTTCACGAATATTTTTTTATTGTTACTGGCCACTAGCCCATCCCATGTGGTAAATTAATGTCGCCATTGTAGCGCCACGCTGTATTTCATTAATAGACACGTAGCCATGTAGTCTCTACGCTCGCTCTGAGGAGGAGTCGAGTTGGTGAAAATATAAAAAATGCCAGACAAAACGTCGCATTCCGTAGTTTTAGGAATGTGTGCTAAATACACTGTTGCCGAGTGAACTCCCATAGTTCATTGACTAGCCTTTATAAACCATTTAGTATGCATAACGTTGCCGCTTTTTTCGTGGTCGTTTTAATAAAAAAATCAGCGATGAGGTAGGGTTGACAAGTAAAAAAAAAAATATAAGTACTTGTTTTTATTTAATCTTAACTAGCTTTTGGCCGCGTCTTCGCCCGCGTGGATGTCAGAAAATATCCCACGGGAACGTACTACCTGGATTAAAAATACCCCATGTGTTAATCCAGGTTTTAAACTATCTGTGTGCCAAATTTTATCCAAATCGGTTAAGCCGTTTTTGCGCCGATCCGGAACATACAACCAGACAAACGGACAAACATTCTAAAAACTATATTTTCGATATCAGACCTGTCCCACACCTCGTAGCAATTACTTTTTTTCAAAAATATTCACTGTGCAGTTTTGAGTTCGTTACTTTTTATTATATTATTATGTTTAATGTATAGTTAAAGAAGATTGAGGTGTAACTAAGGAGGTATTTCATCCATGCTGTGAGAACGTCATTTGTTTCCTAATAATGTATAGTTGCATACCTTGAGCTTAAAGCACTTATGGTGCTCGCTATTTTTTTCCATAAGAGCTAACACTAATTACTATTTTACACGCACGCTCATTTAAATAAGTGTATAATTATATAAATTACCACACACTGTGCGTATACGCAACACAACACTCTGTTGCATAAATAATAATCTTAGGCATGTTGACTCGTAAAAGTGGCTTACTTATTATAACAAAAATATTGTCAGAAATAGTAGAATATCAACCAAAATATAAATTTGTAAAACAAAAAAAATTGAGCCGTCACGGGACGCCTGGCAGATGTGAAACATACAATCTTTTAGCGTGGCGACGTGTCGCCAGGGCATGCGTCGCCACGCCAACACTCGGTTTTACACGCGGGTATAGATGTTTCACATCAAAAATGGTCACCCATCCAAAGACTGACCTTGGCAAGCGCTGCTTAACCTGGCGGCTTCACTGTTGCGAGCTAATTAATGTAAAACACAATATAATCAAAATGGTCACCTATCCAAATACTGACCTTGGCAAGCGCTGCTTAACCTGGCGGCTTCACTTTTGCGAGTTAATCAAGGTAAAACACGATATAATCAAAATGGTCACCAAAACAAACACTGACCTTAGCAAGCACTGCTTAACCTGGCGGCTTCACTATTGCAAGCTAATCAACAGTCAAAATGGTCACCCATCCAAAGACTGACCTTGGCAAGCGTTGCTTAACCTGGCGGCTTCACTGTTGCGAGCTAATCAATGTAAACCACAATAATAATCAAAATGGTCACCCGTCCAAAGACTGACCTTGGCAAGCGCTGCTTAACCTGGCGGCTTCACTGTTGTGAGCTAATCAATGTAAAACACAATTTAATCAAAACGGTCACCCATCCAAAGACTGACCTTGGCAAGTGCTGCTTAACCTGTCGGCTTCACTGTTGCGAGCTAATCAATGTAAAAAAAACAATATACCCAATCAAAATGATCATCCATCCAAAGACTGACCTTGGCAAGCGCTGCTTAACCTGGCGGCTTCACTATTGCGAACGAATCAAGTTAAAACTTAATATAATCAAAATAGTCACCCATCCAAAGACTGACTTTGGCAAGCGAAGCTTAACACTGCAAATTCATTCTTATTTACCCTATGTTCAAGGTCCACATCAAAAACTATTTTGTAAAGAAAATATAGCGTGGCGACGCGTCGTCACGTTATTAATCGGTTTACCCGCGGCTATAGATGTTTCACATCAATAAGTATAAATATCTAACAAATTATGTAACTTGCATAACACATTCTCGAAATAATGTTTCATCTTCCGGGGAATTCCAAATAAAATAATGCAATCCGTTTTCAGAATACCTATTACCAGAAATAAGTTGGTACAGTGCGAAAACAGCGCGAATCAAACTTTATGGCGGCTCTGAAGTGCGCTACTCGCTTCACAGTACCGCATCCCTCACCTTCGCTGACAAGTGAATTGGTTACTGCGCAGCGACTCACCTCATGTTCCGAGCCGGCATAAAGTTTCAATCGGGCTGTACTAAAGTTCCCTCTTCTTGACATTGGCACACTCAGGCTCACACAATGCTATTTCTGTACCAAACCTGCGCTTGCGCAACCCTAAACATTTCCTCAACATTATTAATAGCACTATTTATGTATTTACCGTAGTACTCACTAACAAATTACCCACTATAAGTACATACGGGCAGCCCTGAAGAATAGCAACAACCGGTAATTCGCAGAAATAGACTACACTTATGTAACATGATGTATGTATATGCGTCATGTGTGTGTGACGCGGGCTGACGTCATTACAGCGTGTATGGCATGATTATGGATTTATGGTGTGACTGATAGTGTTGTTGGATGAATTTTCTGTTTAAAGAGTTCATAGGAATAAACTCAGTTGCGCTACTGATATTTGCTACTTTCTGGTTACCTTAGTATCTTTAATCTTGACTGACAGTTTGGGGCAAAATCAGTCAAGGTTATAGGCTCCGGCAAACAGGCGCGACGCGACTCTAGGTAGAACAATAATTTCTATGAAAACTTCATGGGAATTGTTCTATAACAGTTGCGTCGCGCTGTCGCGTGCGACTGTCTGTGAGAACCTTAAGGGGCTCCATAGAACGGCCGTCGAGCGGTAAAGCGTGGTACGGTCGGTCGTCATAATCCTTCCCTCATCCCAACATTGAGTTATAATCAGTGATCGGAGTAGGTAGATTGAACTGGGGTCATTGATCCGAAACGTATATATTACTATGGACATTCCTCCGGAATTGGTGGATTATTAAAAAAAAACCGGAACTTATGTAGGAATTGTATTCTGCCAGAGTGGAAGGAGTCATTTGATGATTTGCCATCCTCAAAAAAAAGGTAGGAATTGTAATAAAATGAGCAATTTTATTCTTTATTATTCTTCCTATTTTTTTTTTTTGTCACGATTTGACAAAACCCAACGACCAATCAGAACAAAGGATCATGGGTGGTACAATAACCGGTTATCAGAACAATGCGTACGCCCGCCGGAAATACTAAATTCGGAAATACCGGAATTACTTTCCGGAAAAATGGCTTATCCATATTATTCTTTCTGTGTGCATTTATGATACAAGTACTAAAAATCAATCTACCTACTCCGATCACTGGTTATAATGTACGTACGTAGTACAGCCGACAGCACAACAAGTTACCACAAACTGTTAGATTTTCACATACGATTTTGATCTTAACAGTCAACATTTTAAGGTTTAAAATCGTTTGGAGAAATTTGACAGTTTCGTCTAGCTTGACCTGCTGGCGACTGTACATTATAGCTCAATGCATCCCAGTTTATTATTGATCCACTGATCCCTGACTGGTCTTTTTGAAAAAGACATGCTGCACTCAGAATTTATTTTTCCATAATGCCTCTTAGCACTCATCTCGGTAGTCACCCCCTTTCTAGCCATATCATCTTCCACACTACCCATCCATCGTTTCTTTGGTCTCCCCCTACTCTTATAGCCATCCACATTCATACTCAAAACTTTCCGTCTTAAATAGCGCTCCTTAGAAAGACCGGTAAAGGTTAAGGGGGAAGCGCCAGGCAGCCCGCGAAATTCAATTTTTCTTACGTTTTTTGCAATTTGCATGTCAGTGTCGATTTCATGAAATATCAATCAATAGGGTTACAGGAACTTAGAGGGCTGTATTGATGATTTTAATTATTATAATTCTGTAAATAAATACTTTTTACGGTCGCGAATCATATTTTGTTCAACATAGAACTTGACACTGTCCTGCAAATTGCAAAAAACTTACGAAAATATGAATTTTACGGTGTGGAGTCCTCGCAGGTAGATGCGCGGTGCGGGACGCGGCGCTGTTGAGATGCTTTCGTTTTGTTTCTTGTATTGAGTTACATACAAGATCAAAGAAACAGTCATAAAAAATCTAAACAAACCTACAACGGCCCCGGCACACTGCACCGCCTTCAATTTGTATGGAGTTCCCGCCGTTTTAATTTTTTTTAAAGTTGCTGTTTGTTTTAAATGAGTTTGTTACTCAACCAGTCGAGCGGATTAGTAGTTTTATAGGTACTTCCAGAATTTTCTTGACACACCTCTTAATATATATTTATTAATCCCGTAATACGTTTCACTACGTTCCAAATTCGACTACTTAGGTCATTATAGGTAGTGCAGTCGGTTGTTGCTAATGTCATATCATTCGCTCTACGTCAGACCTTGTGAATAATTACGACTCTGTATACACTGAGAATTATCGGGGCTAATAGGTAAAAAGGCACTGGCGTCATCCATTGTCATGGCCACTACTCGCTATAGGGCGCCGGCCGGGTCGAGCGTATTTCTAAAATAACTCTCTGCCTTACAAAATCGATGGGAATATCTATTTTAAACAAGCATTTGTTAGGGTTATCAACTAAAGTTAATTAAATTGATATCTTTATTGGTATTGCTATCTTTAACTAACAGTTAAAACCATAATAAAAGAGACTAGTTTTTTTATCCCTGTCGTAGTTGACTTCACTTTTGATACGAACATTTTTGGAGTTTTCTTTCAACATTTTTTTTCAGCTCTGACTAGTTGATGTCTATTATAGAGTTGTACAGTTTATTCTTGCAGATTTGGCGCCAATAAGTCAGGAGTCTATGGCAGTCTTTACGTCAAGTATGAATCTGAAATTCTCGAAAAAATCTGTAACATGTTAAATGTCAAAACCTTAGAAATGTCAATAGTCTTTCCGTGCAAAATCATGAATTCAGTCAACTCTTGTTTCAATATAAACTGACTTAATTATATAGCAAAAAAATGGCTAGACTGATATTGAATGTGTCCGTGCGACATAATATAGGTAGGTATCGTGACACGATATGATAGGTCCTCAAATACCACAGGAAAACATCTGACGGGTGTTGAGAAAGGTACATTCTCTTAGGAGTCCATTTAAATAGACATGTTTCAATGAAAAGCATTTTAGCTGAAAGGATTTGTCGCGCGAATGTCAAGGGATGTGAGAGGGGCTGGTACCCTTGACACCATTCGCGATGTTATAATTGATGCGTCGGGAATAGGTCAGGTGGGAAATGTTGTCAAGTAATGCATGAACTAAGTGATTGATTGAATGATGTTTAAATGGGTAGTGAAGTTTGAATGAGAGTGAACTTCTTTTGAATCACAAGTGTAGCATTATAGAATACTAGTTTTGCCTAAAATATAGTTTTACCCGCGGCTATATGTTTCATATCAAAAAGTCTGCAGTTTCATAGAAAACTACCTACGCAGTCAAAATGTATGGAAGAGCTATTTTATTATTATGCTTTGGCACTGCAAGAGTCTTGGATAAACTTACCTTTATCAAGGATGCGCTGAAACACAAAAAATTATTAGTCTTAGTTTCTGTCGGATTGTCTTGGCTAATTTGATCTTTATTACCAAAATAATTCTTGCATACGAAAATACACATGTTTTTTTTTTTTTTTTGCATTTGACTATATAAATATTGATTTAAAAAAAAATACTGATAAATTCACCCTGTATGAAACTAAGTAATAAATTTCTCCGGAATAAAAATTGACTAGTGACGATTTAGGATGAATGAAGGGCGATTAACTAAAGGTATTTACAAGGCAGATGTGAGTGGAAACGCCGGGAGGTGACGCCCTAGGAAGACATCTATGGTGACCTTATTGGTGATGTTCTTCAGAAAGGTCAGGTGCGTAGTACTCACAACCGGCGTGCGTGTATGACCAAATGTATGACCGTAAACGAGGCAAAATGAGTATGTAAGGATCATAGCAGGTGGCGTTCTGTAGTTTCTGCCTACCCCAATGGGAAGAAGGTATGAGTTTATGCATGTATGTAGTGACGATTTCTTACTTTATGGAATCTCTCCTAATGCTTTGGCACTGCAAGAGTCTTGGATAAACTTACCTTTATCAAGGATGCGCTGAAACACAAAAAATTATACTCCTATCGATTTTGCGCAGCACTATTATCAATTGAACACCTGTACAGTTAAGAGCGTAATACAAGGTGGCAGGGATATCGACGTGCAAACTTTAATCATGAATTCAGCACATGTTTCTATAGACTACCGAACGTAGAAATTGTTCGCCGATTATCAAAAAAAAAAAAAAATGTGAGCCGCCACGGGACGCCTGGCTGATGTGAAACGTCGAAATTATTTTGGCGACGCGTCGCCACGGCATGCGTCGCCACGCTCACAATCGGTTTTACCCGCGGCTATATGTTTCATATCAAAAAGTCTGCAGTTTCATAGAAAACTACCTACGCAGTCAAAATGTATGGAAGAGCTATTTTTTTTTAATTAATCCGTCAGAAATTGGAACGAAGTTCCTTATCGCGCGTTGCGAAAGGGGGCTAGACGGAAAAAAATAAGACCAAAAGTTGTAACGACACTTTTTTTTGTAACAACACTTTTTTTATAGTTTTAAGCTGTGCGGCGTGTGCGTGTTTCTCTGTCTGTCTCTCTCTCTCTCTCTCTCTCTCTCTCTCTCTCTCTCTCTCTCATAGAAAGCAAGCCAGTTTTTTTTTTTTTTTTTAATGGAACTTCGTTCCATCCGGGTGTCCCTTGACACCTCTCAAGTTTTTTCAAGGTAGGGTGGTTCATAATCATGTACTTAATCCATGGTAACAGGTTGCCCATCGATGTCCCTGCCACACTGTATATCTACACTTAGTAACTTTTAAATTGATTGTAATTTTATGATGTTACGAACATTGTCAAATCAAATCAAAATGTATTTTACATAAACCTACATGGGCACTTATGAAACGTCAGAAGCTAGGTGCGCGGTTCCAATTGTTTGTTTCCTAAGAAGAGCCGGCAAGAAACTCCACGGTTACTATTTAAAAAATAAGGGGCTTTTACAGTGTTGATAGGTATGAAGGTCGGGTGCCTTTTGAAGGTATCCCCTCGAAAACAAAAAAGGTAGGAAAGAACAGTGTAGGCCTGTCAACAAGTAACAGGTACCGTACTCCACAAAATATAAAAAGGTCTACAAATCTACAGTCTACAAGTTAAGCCTACAAACGTTCGTACATTCACAAACTATAGAAGAAACTATACATATAAAAATAAAAGCCTATTTAAACCAAATAGTATTCTGGAACACATACCACCATTTTTAAACTCCCGAGCTTATGAATTTTGCTAAGTGGTACCAACATATTTATTTGTGCACGTGTCCGAACGTCAATATTTTTTTTTTTCATAGATGTGGTCTGCAATCAGCTTATCTAGTCATAATCAGATGTGGTTTCAGTTGGTTATATATATTGTATACGTGTATAAGTCCTATGTATAGGTTGGTCCATTTGCTCCATGACCTTTAGAGGTGCTAGTATCGATTTGAACGAATCCCCGAGGCGCACTTACGTAAGTATGGTAATAGGTATTGTGCATTTGCTAATGTAAACTATATTGTAGGTACAACTGGTAACTAATGTACTGTTCAAGTACTAACATGGTGTTTTCCGTATTAATTTGCTTAGGGGGCATGCGCCAAGGTAGCCCGCGAAATTCACATTTTCTTAGGTTTTTTGCAATTTGCAGATCAGTATCAGGTTGTATGGTGATCTAAATATGATTCGCGACCATATCAACTAAGGCTTTACAGAATTATAATGAATAGAATCAGCAATACAACTCTATATGTTAGAATTGCCCTCAAATGTCATGATTTCATGAAATAGTCATTCAATAGGGTAATATGAACTGTGAATGTATTGCTGATTCCAATGATTATAATTCTGTTAAGCCATATTTGTTACGGTCGCGAATTATATTTTAATCAAAATACAACCTGACTGCAGTGACTGAGTGACTTGCAAATTGCAAGAAACGTAACAAAATTTTAATTTCGCGGGCTACCCTGTACGTTACGCCTTAAAGCGTTGTTTTTAGTTCGTAATCTGCATTATTCCATGAATATTTTAGTTCGGAAACTTGTTTTTTGCATTAGACTAGATAAACCAACACCAAAAAGTTAAAGGTTTTACTAAATGCCTCGTCTATGTTCTGGAACACTCTACCTTAACAATGGTCACAATAAGAATGTTTTTACTAAACAATCGACGATCAGTCAGTAAATAGTGTGGGTCTCAATTTTAAAGTATACAGAGTACTTTATCATTTACAATTTATAAAACAAGTTATCTAACGTAGCACTCGCCGAACTAGTTTTTAGGTTTTCCGAAGATAAATAAAGTGTGGCAAAAATGTGCTCACTTAAATGTCTCACTGTTGGTGGCGCGTGTGTTGGATCATTCGGTTCCCTACAAAACGGTTGAGCTGGATGGTGCTGATCCACGCGTCATGTTCGTGAACGGGCGCCGCGCGCCGTCAGTTGAGACTGGTCATCTCTTAACTGCTATTTAAGACCTAATAACACTGCCGTATTAAATTGGTGTCCAATAGACTGTATCTCGATATTTATTATTGCTAAGTGGTTATTGAATATTAAATTGTTAAAACTGCTACTAATTAATTCATACATACATACATATTATTACAAGTTTCTGCCCGCGGCTTCGCACGCGTGGATGTCGGAAATTATCCCACGGGAACGTGCTACAGGGACAAAAAGTAGCCTATGTCCTTCGTCAGGATGCCATCTATCTCCTTGCCAAATATTATCGAAATCCATTCAGTGGTTTAGGCGTGAAAATGTAACATACAGACAGAGTTACTTTCGAATTTATAATATTAAGTATGGATTTTACACGGTTGCGATGCTCAATCTGTTTGCATAGATATACCTTTTTGTATTACGTGGGAGTGACTCCAGTTTCTTCAACACTTCATAGAGAGCAATTATTACATATTTAACATCGTTTATTACTAAATTATCCATTATTACTATTACAACCGCCATGTTTTCCTGGTTGTCAATTAACTTATTAACAGCTTATTTAGCTTCATCATCGTCACCATAGTGACTTGTTTCCTTTAGTTTTACATTAATGTGGACATTCAAATCAATAGGAAAATCATCTCTTTCATATTGGATACAGTTCCCATAAGAAAGATATGGTTTTCCCATAGATAGCTGTAAAAAGAAACGAGTTGTATCGAGCTTTTTAACCACTGCAATTGGACACCCTTTTTTTGGTAAAGGATGTGATAATTTTTTAACTGATTTCAAAAACAGGAGAAGGTTCTCAATTCGACTGTATTTTTATTTTCTTAGTGTGTTTTAGCTCAGTACTTTTTCAAGGTGAAACGATTTTGATGATTCTTTTTTTATTTGGAAGCTGGTGCTTCTCATGTGGTCCATATCAATTTGATTAAGATCTGACCAGTAGTTTTTGAGTTATCCTTAATAATGCGTATTTTTTCCACTTGGTATATTATTATATTGATGATGTTTTAATAACTTTCTGTCACTGTTATTTACGTATCAAGTAATGGTATACGATTTTTTGTGGGATAGGTACTACCACAACTAAAAAGTGGAAATAAAATCTTTTTTATAAAAAAAAGCAACTGACTTACAAATCAAACACTATAAAGTGAAAAATAACTTTCATTTCGGAGTCGGTGGAGAAAAACTAACATACAAAACCAAAGACACCGACTTCCGAAATTGAAAGTATTTTTTTAGTTTTTGGTAGTTATTTTGGAAGTCAGTTATTTAAAAAAAAAAACAAAGCTAAATGCGGTGCTGTGCGCTTGTAGTGTGCGATGGTTCATACAAAATGTATGAAGAAGGATTTCGCTATGCGATGAGGCGTGTTTCCCGCCCTTAACTGAGTCAGCCTTAATCCCGCTTTAAATATAAATATGTGTAAAACATATTCGAAAAGTTAAAATCGATAATTTTGCTGCTTATTTTTTCGCTCTTTTGCTGTTTCTACGGGTAAAAAGATGGTTGTAAGTTTCTACCCACTGGTTTTTATTCATACATTCATATATTATCATTTACATTCGCATATTATTTAAACTCGTATCGCACTTTATGGTACTATAGAGGTATGAATGAGGAACAGGGTGTAAAAGTCACTCATACCTCCGTACAAAAGGGAGGATCCTCCGACCGGTGTCGTGTCTGGTGGGCAACTGCCCGATGATTGATGTTGGGACGTTGTATAAATATGCTAGTTGCGCGGTAAACTCTGCTTGCGCGATGCAGGATTTTGCGTGACGTCAGCGTGACGCGTAGCTCGCATGTGGCGTTGTAGATGCCACTACAGTACCTTTATGGTGACCTGACTGCTAACCATAAAGTGCAGTACTATTACTAATAAACTATAACTTAGGTAGTTTATTAGTAAATACCTATGTGTTGTTTTATAATTATGACTCTAAGTACCTAATGTATCGATTCATGTGGGTGACACACTGATAATGTTTTTATAAATACCATACTTATGTTTGAACTAATGTAATGTAATCGATAAGAAAAAATAACATTATTTTCATACAAACGTTAAGGTAGGCAGTGTTAGCTAATATTACCAACGTCAAATAAAGCATTTAAATCTTCTTATACAAGGTGGCAGGACATCGACGCGCATCCTGTTACGATGGATTTAGTACAGTCGCCAGCAGGTCAAGCTACACGAAATTGTCAAATTTCTCCAAACGATTTTTAACCGAATCTCAAAGTCAAGTTCAAAATCGAATGAGAAAATCTGACAGTTTGTGGTAACTTGATGTGCTGTCGACTGTACATAATTCTGAACCACCCTGCGTTGAAAATTTTTGTCGGTTAAAAAAGATAAAACCTGTGCGAGGCCAAAAAGATACGATACGATACGATACGATATTTGAAAAAAAAAAAAACTGCTGCGCTGGTATTAAAGAATAAGGCCCTTTGTACACACATGTTTTTCTTGCCGTGAAATGCTACGGTTTATTCGCTGTGTAGGCCCGGTCGTCAGTGTTGTTCACTATGGCATCTTATTGACGGACACGTTTTTTCTACGGCGCAGTTTATAGGCCGTACCGTAAAGAAACCGTGCCGTGTACAAAGGGCTTAAAGCGTAAGCCTGATTTACGTGGTACGATGTAATTGCCTGTGGCATATCATACGTTGAAGCAACAATAAAAGTAGCAGTCTAAACAGTGTTTTGCTAAAATTTTATTGTATGCCACAGACAAGGAACGCGTTGTGTAAAAGGGGCTTTATGCCTATAAATAACGGTAAATTAAATCTTTTTTTACAATCTTATTCGCCTATAGAGATTCGCTAATAGAGCAATTTCTGGCAATAGTCCAGAAACTTTAGTCCGAAGATTTTGAAGAATATGCATGTTGCCATTATGATTATGTTGGTAATTAATTTTAATACATAGCAACACTAATTTCATCTTATTAAAACTATAAATTATTATCTAAGTGTGTAAACTATGCGCTATTTTATATGCATTGAGAAATATTGACGTTTGTTGCCAGTTAACATTAATCGCTGCATAATTAAGAAGTAGCAACATTTTATCGCTGTAAAAGTTTTTTTTGTATTTAATTTTTTAAAACGTTTGTAAACATTTTACGAGTAACATTGTCATTTGACGCGTGCTTATGTCCGACCATGTTCCGGGCTGATTGCCAAGATTCACTTTCTGAGAAAATATAATAACACAAGCCGCGTGCCCAATGGCAGTCCCTTCGGTAAAAATTACGAATTTCCATACAAACTTTCGTCCCATAATTGAGCATAATTTTCAAAAATCCTTATTGCTCACTTTCGTTTTTATGGAAATCTTGTTTTATAATTTCATGCTTCTAGACCTGGCGGTTTCGGCTGGGCATTGTCTGTCAGTGAATTTTCAAGGTGAATCCTCGGTTGTAGCCCGCCAAATACAAATTTTCTTTGGTTTCTTGCAAATTGCAGCTCTGTTTTACGTACTATTTTGATCAAAATGGGATTGACGACTGTAGGAATGATATATTTATTCAATAATAATCATCAATTTCATTTCAATCGTCAAACTTTGGTTTGTTCTACATAAGAATTTTCATTAAAAAAATATTCCGAAAAATTCTTAGATGGAAAAAAATTCTAAAGTTTGAAGATTGATATGAAATTGATGAAAATGATTAAGTAAATTATATCATTCCTACAGTCGCGAATCACATTTGGATCAACATACGACGTAATACAGAGCTGCAATTTGCAAAAAACTTGAGAGATGTCAAGGGACACCCGGATGGAACGAAGTTCCATTTAAAAAATATATAAAAAATAACTGGCTTGCTTTCTATGAGAGAGAGAGAGAGAGAGAGAGACAGACAGACAGAGAAACACGCGCACGCCGCACAGCTTACAACTATAAAAAAAAGTGTCGTTACAACTTTTGGTCTTAATTTTTTCCGTCTAGCCACCTTTCGCAACGCGCGATAAGGAACTTCGTTCCAAAAACCAAAGAAAATTTGAATTTGGCGGGCTAAAGCTGAGGATTCACCTTTTCTTCGTTTTGGCAACTTTACTACAAAGTACGAACTGGCGTTTTGTTTATGAAAATATTATTTGTTCAGTTTTCAGCATATCAAAATCTCTATACGTTGATGTCTTTTGGCTTGCATGTGTCTGATAATTATTAACACAGCAAATCTAGTCGCTATTAGCTACCATACACAGTACAGTTTTGCAAAAGCAATATGAAGTCGGTAGACTTGTTTACATACAGAGTAGGTAAAGCAAGCACAGGTTAGCCATTACTCACAGAGCTTATACCAGACTACTCAAAATTTACAAACATTATAGACCGATCATAGATTAATAGTGTTATATATTTACTAAATATATAGGTAGCAAACCACGCGTAAAGCTTGAGACACGTGTAATCGCCGCTATTGTGTAGAAACTTTTTTTCCAAAACACGTGTTCGCTTCTGGCGCCTGTTGATCATAAGCGGGGACAGTATGTTTACAAAGACCGATTGTCTATGAATGGCCCACAGTGGAAGAATAAAATTTTCCATTGCCTTCGACGGCCTGTTTATAAAACAGTGTCAGTTCGCGGGTTCCCATTCTTCCATATTTGAAAAATAACCCGCCTATAATCGTGTTCTAGTTTTGAAATAAAATATAGGTTCTAGAAGATAGACGAAATAAGTGTTTGTTGTTCAGAATTTTTCTAGTTATTTGTAATAGCCAATGGAAACCTCATTTTTGCTCCTTTTCTTTGAGTAAGACCATTGCTGACGTTAGGTGTATTATTGTTTAGAATGCAGAAGATACCAGTTTCACTTTTGATGGAATTTTGATAATTTTCACTCACATCTTGGCAGTTGGCACTTTCATGAACCAACCAGACGTAAAATAGTTTAATGGAAGTCGGATCTCCATTTTACATCTGACATTAAATTGCGAGATAATGATAAATTTAAAAAAAAAGAAACCTACTGCTCTAAAAAGTTGCCTACATCTAATTCAAACTATACAAATATATTCATACTAATATTATAAATTCGAAACTAATTTTGTCTGTCTCTCTGTATGTTATCTTTTCACCCCTAAACCCCTGAACGGATTTCGATAAAATTTGGCAAGGAGATAGATGGCATCCTGGGAAAGGATATAGGCTATTTCTTGTCTCAAAAATTACCCTAAAGGCATGGGCGCCGGCAAGTTTATTTTCAGGGGTGTGCATCTTCAGCTCCACGAAACGAGCTCGATCATTTTTGCACTTCTCCTCGGATATTTTAGGTTTTCGTTTGTCCATTCATACAAGGTGTGCAGTTCGCGCAAAACTTTATGTGCTCTCGGAAGTTGCAGCGAGTGGCTGCGCAGTATGCATAGTATAGGTTTCCGAAGGAACTCTCACACTCTCACTCAATTGTACCATGCGCGGTTTCGTTCTTGGGCCTACGTTCAGAGGTCTCATAAAGTTTTGCGCGAACTGTAATTTTGTGGACTTATGCAGAAAAACTTAACAATTAAGAGAATTTAGGATGCAAGAGCGAGCAAAGCGAGTTCGATAATTTTTGCATCTCGCCTCGAATTTGTTGTCCATGCGTACAGAAAGACGACTACCTTAGTCGATTAAGATAGCGTAGGATGCAAGAGCGAGCGAAGCTAGTTCGATAATGTTAGCATCCCGCCTAGGGCCGATTAGATTTTCGGAAATAGGAGTTTGGTACTTTGTTGACTAATGCACAAACACTTTAGAATTGAGAGGAAAATTATAGGGTCTCGTATCGAATAGGTTAAGTGCTCCATCAGTATTAGGCGTTTTAGGTTTTTTTTTAGGTCCTGAATGTTTTATCACCTATATTTTATTTTGAAGCCAGGGGGCAAATGCACCATATTGCACCCCGCTCCCGGCGCCCATGGATATACCTAGGTCATGAATGTTTGTATGCGAAACTTAGCGTTAAGTAAGTTTGGTAAGAAATAAAAAATTACGTGTCACAGCGTTTTTGTACAATCTGACCCTCTTGGGGGATGATTTTAAAATTCACATGATTATTGTAATTTATGTGTTCCTCTTTTTAAGAGATGTGATTGAAAATAGTCATTAACCGTATCTTGAAGTAATATTTATTTAATTAAAATTATTTAATTAATATAATTAAAATCGATCCACCCGCTTAAAAGTTAAGACAAAATTAAAGTTATTATTTTATAACTTTAACTTACCTTAGATTTCTTAACTTAGCTAGAATGTAGGTCGGTAGTGGATTGTAACGGAGGCTTTCTTAGCGGCAGTGGTGGCGATGAGCTTCACCTCCGCGGAAGCGGAGGTTAACGGAGGCGAAGGTAAAAGTGAAAGTGGAAAGTAATTCATGATTCATTATGTAATAGAAAGTCATAAATCTGTATTTTAAATAGGTTCATAAATACAAATGTTAGCTACTAGTAATCAAAATTAAAGAGAGGTAAATTATATTTCACAAACATCAGTTTTGCGGCTTTGTCACCTTCCAATTTCCTAGGGGTTCATAAATTAAGGCGCTTCCCCGACCAAACGACCTTGAGCGTTCGGTCCTTCTCTGTTCCCTCGCTGAGTCTCGCTCTGTCTCGCTCCCTGCGCACGCTCATTTATCACAAAAAAAATTAAATTATTTTAATAAAAAAAGACAAGCGATGTTTTGAAATAAAATAAAACGTGAATTATTTAGATTTTTAAATTATCTATCCATTAGTGTAATCCTCAAATTAATAGAACGTCACCTTTAGCAAAAGATGCATGCAATCAATAATTTTAGTCACTTTGTTACTAGGAGATTTTAAATGTATTTATAACACATAAAAACAAATAAGAACGTGCAATGTGATGATAGGATATCGAACATTAATAATGTGCTTTTAGATGTAGTTTATTACCCATAGTGAATGAGTCACTAGCCTCTGAATAACGCACTATGCACGCGGTTTTGGTCGGGGTACCGCCTTAAGTCAGCTGCACTTTTTTTTTCTTTTTTTTTTTGGGTGGGAAATCATCAAATGACCTCTCCTGCTCTGGGCGGAGCGGAAGGGCGTGTCAGACTCTTACTGACTAAAACCCACCCGTGTTCCTTCAGTTGCCTGTGCGCCAGGGCCACGGTAACTCTTTCGAACAATCCGCGACCCCGGCAGGCATCAGCCCTATCGGACCCCTTCAATGATGCTGACATCTCTTTGAGGCGCGCGTGGAACACGACGCGCCGTCGACCCCGGCCTGGTCCTTACCGGACGGCGAGCTGCCCATTGCTCGCCGTCCGCAAGCCCGCGCCTACGGTGGCCGGGAGTCGGCAATTGACTCCCGACGCCCAGGGTGTCTCCTCCTGCGGCGACTAGGGGCGTGAGGGCGCAACGTTTGCCGCACCGTCACGCGCTCCGCCTCCTCCTTCGCGAGCATTACTGCTTCACAGAAGTAGGTGACGGCTTCCCATTCCCTCTCGCTCCGTACCATCGCCGCCGCCGATCGCCGCCACGAGGACACGGCGGTGCTCCGCCCAAGCTGGGCAGACCTCCACCGTATGCTCCACCGTGTCCTCCGGTCGATCCACACAATGCCAACACCCGGGCGTTTCCTCCCGCCTTATCCGAAACAGGAACCTCCCGAAACAGCCATGTCCGGAGAGGACCTGCGTCAGGCGGAAGGTGAGGATGCCGTGGCGCCTCTCAAGCCACTCCTCAAAGAGGGGACTTACCGCCGCAATTGTGGCGTGCCCAAAGCCAGCTGCACTAAATAATAATTGTTCACTTGGCACTGAAATTGACGGCGCCGATAAGTAAGTGCGAACGATGGGAGCAGAAAATTTATATTTAATGTTATTATTTCTCCACCACAATAAAGGGTAGTCGTCTAATTTGAGTCGGTTTTCCTTATTATATTCACGAATTAATGATTTCCATATCATGAGGTTACTATTGGTGCTGTTTGTTAATTTTTTAATGAAGTTTCCTGAAATCCTTTTCCTAAATTCATATTTTCCTGGCATTTTGACTCAAATGGCAATTACTAGGCGATGTTAATGCTTATTATCCCATCTTAAATCTGAAACATCAGGCTTTAAAAAATATAACCTTTTCTGAAACGAATAGAGCAGTTTTCGAAAAAAAAAAACACTACTCTGTGTACACGATTAGGGGTTGAGTCAATGTGTTTGCCCGCAAGTGTAGTTATAGACAAATCGTTACTAGTAGCTTCTTAAAAAAAAAAAAACTGTTTACAGGAAGCGAACAAATTTATTATAAATTACAATTAGATCCATTTTGCAATAAATAATATAAATATTTACTACATTATATAACCCAGTAATTGGCACCTCCACTGTAAGAGATTGCCAAAAATCCCATGCTACTATGGAGCCACAGATTATAGTGAAAGGAAGTGCTGAAAATAGTATCCGATCGATCTAATTAGCCTCGAAGATACGAGTATAGTATATTGTGTCGACAATTTGATACGTAACCGGCGCGAATAAAGCCGAATTTACATTACAAAACTAATTGCACAAATTTAATCAATTACGTAAATTCAATACAATTAAGTATTTAAATAATTATCTATTTGCAAGGATATTTTTAATTTATTTTGTAAGGGAAAACAAACAGAAGTATATTTAAAAAATAAATTGAAATAAACTTAACGAATATACTACCCACCACATTTTCCACAGATTACAACTTAGATATCAATGAATAATTAAGTTTGTGGCAACTAGTTTCGTAACGTAAATTCAGCTAAGTAATAACAGCCGCACGGGTCGATGAACGCTTGCTGCGGTTGGTTCGTAGTGGATGTTAACATATCAAGAACCCTCCGTGCTTCGGTAAGCACGTTAAGCCGTTGGTCGCGGCTGTCATTCGTGTATCTTTGGCAGACGTTACGGGTAGTTAGAAGCCCGAAAGTCTGACAACCACTCTTACGGGGTATCGTATTACTCAGTAACTGGGTTGTGGAGGTCAGATAGGCAATCGCTTTATATAAAATATTGATATTCGGCTACATACGGTTAGAATAGCAGCCGACTCCAACATAACATCACGCCTGTATTTCCCGAAGGGTTAGGCAGAGGTATACCTATAGTACACCCAAATTTCGCCAGTTATGTTTAAGTCCGAGTCCGGGGCGAGCCTATTGCTATCAACCGGGCACAAATCCAGACTCCGGGCTGCTACTGAGAAATTCTAGATGGAAAAACCCAGTAACAGTTTGCCCGACCCGCGAATCGAACCCGAGACCTCATGCTCAGCAGTAGCGCTTGCGAGCCAAGCCGACTCCAACATAGTTGGCAAAAGAATAGGTAGATGCTGTTGACATTTATAAGAATACAATGTAGCAGATATTTTTGGCGGGCGTTGATATAGACTCCACGTGTGATGGATCATTCTTAAATGAATGTACTTCGCACCCTGAGTAGTCAGCACAGCAACCTTACTGTATGGTTAAGGCGGTACCCCGAGCAAAACCTTGCCATAGTGCGTTATTCAGAGGCTATTAACTCATTCACTATGGGTAATAAACTACATCTAAAAGCACATCATTAATGTTCGATATCCTATCATCACATTCATTGCACGTTCTTATTTGTTTTTATGTGTTATAAATACATTTAAAATCTCCTTGTAAAAAAGTGACTAAAATTATTGATTGCATGCATCTTTTGCTAAAGGTGACGTTCTATTAATTTGAGGATTACACTAATGGATAGATAATTAAAAAATCTAAATAATTCACGTTTTATTTTATTTCAAAACTTCGCTTGTCTTTTTTTATTAAAATAATTTCATATTTTTTTTGTGAATTTTTTGATATATGAGCGTGCGCAGGGAGCGAGACAGAGCGAGACTCAGCGAGGGAACAGAGAAGGACCGAACGCTCCAGGTCGTTTGGTCGGGGAAGCGCCTTAATAATTTAATCAGTGCATGATCAGAGTTCTTTTCTATGAAACAGTATTTATATTGATGACTGACGAAAAATTTCTACTCTAAGAGGTCTAGAATCATGTGCTGAAACTGTATATGGAACTACTGTAAATGGAATTTCTGCGCAAAATTTCATGCTTCTAGAGACCCAGTTTAGGCTGTGAGTGAATGAATCTAGGAATTTTATTATGTAGATTAAAGTAATGTCGGGTTCTGATCGAATCACGGACGCATGCGGCAGGGCAAAGGCCTCTCCTATATTCATCTAAAGCTTTCTGGGTTTTGTGATTTCTTACCATGCCTGCAATGCAAAAGAACCTTTTTTTTGTGAATTACTTCTAGCTGGTCAATTTAGTAGGTTGTCGGCTGCTTAACCGGACTATCCTGTGGGTGCCTTAATAAATTAAGGCCTTCAGCC
Organism: Griposia aprilina; assembly: GCA_916610205.1. Lineage (NCBI taxonomy): Eukaryota > Metazoa > Arthropoda > Insecta > Lepidoptera > Noctuidae > Griposia > Griposia aprilina. The sequence continues at coordinate 4,811,758 of OU744302.1, forward strand.
AGGACTTAAAAACTTATAAACTAGGTGACTACACGCTAACGGCACCCGTTGTGGGATACGGACCTCGGGTTAGGGTGTCGCTGGGGGAGGGCAGTAAGGGACAGGCTGGATCGGAATTATTAAGTAGGGACGAATCAAACTCAGCGGCGCGGGCTGGCTCGAGCAAGGTTCGGGGCGCCGAAAAAGTCTCAAGAGTCACGCTACCTTTTTACATAAACTAACGAAACGCCCCTGCTTCGCACGGTTTTTATGACAAATCATCGTGATTTCTTTATTATATGTAAGTTTAAAAGTAATATAATAATACACAAAAACCTTCCGCAACAAAATCTCTAAATGATGGTGAAAACTACATCAAAATCCGTTGCGTAGTTTAGAAGAACGACGCGGTCACACACGAAAAGCGACTTTAATTTATAATACGTATGGATTATTTTTAACTTGAATCGTAGCACGTATGAATGTTCCGCGAAACGTTCAATAGATTCCTTATCAATATGTATTACGTATGAGGAAAATTATCGGCGATTCACCATATTACACTAGCAAAGTTATCACGGCAGGAAATTGTTGTAACATGAATTATTATTTATGGCGACCATGGCGTCATTGGCTCTGAACTTCAAAAATTTCGGTCGTAAAACGTTTGTAATGCATTTGTTTCAATATTTTGTAATACAGGTTTTAACAAGGACAGCTTAGTAAAAGCACTTAGCTCTAATTAATTGCTGTAACCTGACGCTTGGCAAAGGGGTCCGAATTTATAGTATGCTGTTTGATACTAGCATAGCACACAGGCTGACAAGGAATCCTAACTTTCTAACTTCCTAACTAATATTATAAATGCGAAAGTAAGTTTGTTTGTTTGTTACCTTTTCACGCCTAAACCACTGAACCGATCATCCTGAAATTTTGCATATACGTTGTCAGGTGTACAGAAACAGACATAGGGTACTTATCATCCCGAAAAAAAGTACTGTTGCCGAGGAAAACAACAATAACGTTCTTATGATAATAGATGGCGCCACGTGTCTTTCGAATCATAATTGAATTATAACCCGACTTGATTGTCAAAGTCTAAATTAACGCGAGCGAAGCCGCGGGCAAAATCTAGTTAACTATATATTTTTTTTTATTACCTTCTAGTATATCCTTATCGCAACTATTGCGGGTTCGGCTTCCTGTCTAACCAGATGTAGCTGAGTACCCTATATGTTATATGAAACGACTGCCTATCTGACCTCCACAACCCAGTTATTTGGTAATCTTACCCTTTGGTAAGACTGGTTGTCAGACTTTCGGGCTCCTGACTACCCGTAACGGCTGTCAAAGATCTACGAATGACAACTGGGACCCGGGACGTAACGGGTAGGCGACGTATTCCGAGGCACGAAAGAGTCTCGATATGTAACGGTACGACCCATGCGGCTGTTGTAATTTAACCACGAGCCTCTCATCTTCTAGTAATTAAAGTAGGAGGGAGGGACGGTTTATTTACTGAAGATTCGCTGTAAACTAAGTCTTTTTTCCTGTTTTCAGGCGGACCGTGCCACCAACCTGATCCGCGGCACTAGGTACGAGCAGTACCTGCAAGTACGTGCCGACATCAAGGACTTCTGCGACAAGAATAAACTGGACAAAGTCATCATACTTTGGACTGCTAATACTGAGAGGTAACTGAAAGAAAATACGCTTATTTACAGTTAACATCACGCAGAGAAAGAACAAGTTGGGGGAAAATATGTGTCACATCCACGCAAAATGGCCATCGCTCAGCATAATGCTACGACCCTATTCGAGACAGACGCTGCAACTATACTTAACATCATGTCTCTATTTCCCCAAAGAGAGAGAGGTGTACCTATAGTACACCAACATTTCTCCAGTTATGTTTAAGTCCCATGTAATAGGGGGCGAGCTTATTGCCATCAAGCGGTCACAATTCCAGACTCCGGACTGCTACTGAGAATTTTCAGAAGATTAAACCCAATAACACTTTGCCCGACCCAGGAATCGAACCCAGGATCTCATAACTAACATTATCTCTAACTATACATTTAGGAGTTTATTGATAAACGTTGCTTAAAGCTAAGTTATGATTAGCGACTGCTTAACCATACATTTTTTGACATTTACGTCAACGTACATACATACATAAACTCACGCCTTCTTCCCATGGGGGTAGGTAGAAACTGCAGAACGCCACCTGCTACGATCCATGCATACTCCTTTTGCCTCGTTTACGTTCATACATCTGGTCATACACGCACGCCGGTTGCGAGTACTACGCACCTGACCTTTCTGAAGAACATGACCAATTTGTTTTCCTAGGGCGTGGCCCCGGCCTTTTTTTGAACGTCTCTCATCTTTAATCAACGTTTATAAACAAAAGCGTTGTTGATCTATGACATTTATTTTTATTAGAAGCGGTAATTAACAGAGGGTGTCAATTAAGTTAATTTCCCTGAATGTACAAGTAAGCCCTGGTGGAGAAATAAACACCTGACTGGAATAATATCCCATCTCAATAATCCATCGACTGACAGGAAATTTCGAACAATGTTGATTGATTTTTCAGTATTCTGAAACTAGAATATCATGAGAACTATCCAGACTAGAGTCCTAGAACCAAAAATTCGAAGACATGTGATATCTACCAACTGGCCCCGCGTGGTGGATCACTATAGCCCACTCCCTCTCACAGAGAGGAGGCCTGTGTCCCAGCAGTGGGAACGTTATAGGCTGATTATGCTATCCAGTGTCCTATTTAAAACAGGGTGGCAGGGACATCGACGTACAATCTGATACCATGGATTCAGTACATGATTCTGGTCGCGGATTGTTCGAAAGAGTTACCGCGGCCCTGGCGCACAGGCAACTGAAGGAACACGGGTGGGCTTTAGTCAGTAAGAGTCTGACACACCCTTCCGCTCCACCCAGAGCGGGAGAGGTCATATGATGATTTCCCACCCAAAAAAAAAAAAGTACATGTTTCTGAAGCCGCAAGCGTTGAAAATTTTCGTCGGTTAAAAAAAAAACGGCCAACTGCGAGTCGGACTCGCGCACGAAGGATTCCGTACCATTATCTATAAAAACGGCAAAAAAGTATGGGAGCCCCCCCTTAAATATTTATTTTATTTTGTTTTTAGTATTTGTTGTTTATAGCGGCAACAGAAATACATAACTGTCTAGCTATCGCGGTTCTTGAGATACAGCCTGGTAACAGACAGACGGACGGACAGACAGCGAAGTCTTAGTAATAGGGTAACCTTTGGGTACGGAACCCTAAAAACAATTATCTCTGCCATACATTTTGACCGCATGGGTATTGTACTTTTCTATGCAACAGCATTTTCTTTTTTTGGTATCTTAAAATTTCTCGCAGGGGTTTCAGAATCATGTGCTAAATACATGGTTTCAGTTTGCGCGTAGATGTCCTTTTTTTTTTTGGGTGGGATATCATCAAATGACCTCTCCCGCTCTGGGCGGAGCGGAAGGGCGTGTCAGACTCTTACTGACTAAAACCCACCCGTGTTCCTTCAGTTGCCTGTGCGCCAGGGCCGCGGTAACTCTTTCGAACAATCCGCGACCCCGGCAGGCATCGGCTCTAGCGGACCACGTCAATGATGCTGACATCACTTAGAGGCACGCGTGGAACACAACGCGCCGTCGACCCGGGCCTGGTCCTTACCGGACGGCGAGCTGCCCATTGCTCGCCGTCCGCAAGCCCGCGCCTACGGTGGCCGGGAGTCGGCAATCGACTCCCGACTTCCCAGGGTGTCTCCTCCTGCGGCGACTAGGGGCGTGAGGGCGCAACGATTGCCTCACCCTCACGCGCTCCACCTCCTCCTTCGCTAGCATTACTGCTTCGCAGAAGGTGACGGCTTCCCATTCCCTCTCGCTCTGTACCATGGCCTGGACCAGGGCCGGACGCGAGAGATCGTAGTCGCCGATCGTCGCCACGAGGACACGGCACAGACCTGCGTCAGGCGGAAGGTGAGGACGCCATAGCGCCTCTCAAGCCACTCCTCAAAGAGGGGACTTACCCAGTGCCCAGCGTCGATGTCCCTGCAACCTATATAACTGACAATGCGACATATTTGTCAAAAAACACAAAAAATTACACATTCTCACGACAGGTGATGTTTAATGAAGCAGAAGATGTACGAAAGAAACCTGTGGTATTCGTTTTATTAATTAGGACCCGTTACTTTGATGTAAATAACCGTTACCGATATGAATGATAGTTCAATGATATATTATACGAAACGTTATTGACCGACCGCGTCACAAAAACGCATGAGGTTTTTTTTTTTTTTTGCATGTGTCAGTTCTTTAAATATACGAGTTCAATGTTCTAGCTAGGAATGTCTGTGATAGTAGTGAGTTATCAGACGTTTCAAATACGCAAAGATTGCTTAATAAAGAGGTAAAAGTTTGTTTGTAAACTTGTATGTAGGGGATAATCTCTGGAAGTACCGGTCGGTTTTTTTTTTTTTTTTTTTTCATTTGATTGCCCTATTCTTGAGGAAGGCTATTTAACATCAAGCTATGACCCTTAGGAGCCGAGCAAAGAGAAAAAAAAAAAGAAATAGCGCTAATCGAAAACGAAGTGATAGCGCGGGCAGATGGCCTAGACAAATGGCATTCGCTTTGGGGGGCGATTCTATTTCTACATTCGCTATCGCTTTCGCTAATGTTTCCATCTTAAGAATCGAAAACTAGCGATAACGCTTGTCAAAAAATGCCACTTGGCTACGCATCTCTGTGGAAGTAACCGTTCGATGCTGTCGATTCGTTTGATAGAATCGAATGATGTTAACATTGTCTAGCCAATTTCTATTCGTTGACTTATAATCACGTGACATTTCGATAGCTTATGTCAACCCCATACATTTTTTGGCTTTTCTACTAGCGTCATCGTTAATCTAATGTTACCTTGTCTAGGCCCTCTGGTGATGCGATGCGACGGGGTGGGTCGAGGGAACAAGAAATTTCACGCGGACGGAAGTCGAGGGCAGAAGCGAGTATTTTATAAAACACTAGCTGGTAACCGACGCGTTCCTGCCGCAGAAGAAATAATTGATTGTACTATGTCCATAACTTCGCGCAAGTGCAAGCAATAAATTGACAAAGTTTTATCTCAATCAGATTAACGGTATGGCGGCACTTGTATGACACGAGCAACAAAAAATAAAAAGCACGCTTCTGCCCGCGGTTTCGCCCGCGTGGATGTCGGAAATTATCCCTTGGGAACGAGCTACCAGGACAAAAAGTAGCCTATGTCCTTCTTCAGGATGACATCTATCTCCTCGCCATATTTTATCAATGTTCGTTCAGTGGTGTAGGCTTGAAAAGGTAACATGCAGACAGAGTTACTTACGAATTTATAATATTAGTATGGTTGAATGTAATAAATCACTTCAGAAACCGCCCCACGTGGTTCTGGGAAAGTCTGAATGTGACCAGTAATCAGCATGCCAAATAGTCCAAAACTAATTCACGAACAGAAACCAATCCATATTTTTGGTTGTAGTGCATAAAGTTATGTACAGTCAACCTCAAAAGGATGTAGGATTACATCGGCAAGAATTTTATTCATTTCATCGTCAACAATCTTTGTTCCTTTTATTATTGTAGACAATTAAATGAATTCTTGTCGATGTATAAATAAATGTATTCTTTTTGAGGCTGACTTTACCATGTATTAAGTTAATTCTACGTAGACCTTCTACTTAAAGTGCAGTATCATCTATTGAAGGGATGTGATTATTCATACTGGAAAACGTTGTTACAAATTTTTACAGTAGAGATGCAGGTGTGAATCGGAACGAAACTTTAATAAAAAAAATATACGGGTCGACTTGAGAACCTCCTCCTTTTTTTTTTCGTCGGTTAAAAAAGGATTTTAACATTGAAAATACTTATATAGCTTGTCAAAAAGGACTAATGTGTTTACTGTATTATAATTAACGATTAAGTGCTCTTGTTGCGAATAAACTATATTATTTCAATGTCCCTTCCCTTTCCCTTTTAAAGTTTCGTTCCGATTCACCCAAGCATTCCAATTCACCCCGTTTGACGGTATTTAAAGAAATTTCTTCGAAAAACAAAAGTGAATATTTTTAAAGATATACATACACCAAAAAAGGCGTTCTGGCTTTTCTATTGCTGATCCCAATAGACCTATTTTATTTTAGAACAAACTTATGCCCTGTGTGATGGGCTATGCCATGCTCAATTTCCTCCACCATAGCTTATTCTCTTTTGCTCCAGGTTCTGCGAGGTGAGCGCTGGCATCCACGACACCTCGGAGAACGTGGAGCGAGCGCTGCGTGACAACCACTCCGAGATCTCGCCCTCCACCATCTTCGCGCTTGCTGCTATTGATGAGAACGTGAGTATACGTTAAGGCTCAATTTACACCGCCGCGGAATGGAATGCAAGCGATTTTTTGCAACGAAATTGTAAGCGGGAATTTCTGAGAATGCGCGACAATTCTCCAAAAGACGCTCGACCTGTTATTTGGTTTGTATCTATTTTGTACGTTACACTACTGACATAAAGTTCATTATGCTTTGTAAAAAAAAGTTTCTTCCATTCCATTCCGCGGTGGTGTAAATTGAGACTAAGGCGCTTCCCCAACCAAACGACCTTTAGCGTTCGGTCCCTATCTGTCCCGACGCTGAGTCTTGCTCTGTTCCGCTCCCTGCGCACGGCCATTTATCATAGAATTCACATTTTTTTAAGAATGAATTTAATAAAAAAAGACAAACGATCTTTTGAAATAAATTAAAACGTGAATTATTTAGATTATTAAATTATCTATCCATTAGTGTAATCCTCAAATTATTAGAACGTCACCGTTAGCAAAATATGCATGCAATCAATAATTTTTGTCACTGTTTTAACACATAAAAACAAATAAGAACGTGCAATGTGTGTGAACGTGCACATGTCATAAGTACACAGCCACAATATAAAAAACAAAGAAAAAGACTCAATTAAAAAAAAAAAAAACAGAATCATGTACCATGGATTCACATGGTACATTTAAATGCAGCTCTATATTAACTCTACCTCATCAAGAAATTGTAAAACATTGTTAAATTATACGTGTTTTCTCACAATTCCAGTGCATATACATAAACGGGTCGCCCCAGAACACGCTGGTGGACGGCGTCGTGGAGCGAGCACAGTTGCGTGGAGTGTTCGTCGCCGGGGACGACTTCAAGTCCGGCCAGACCAAGCTCAAGTCCGTGCTCGTGGACTTCCTCGTCTCGGCTGGTAAGCTAAATTCGACATATTTTTGTTCCAAGTAGTTCCTGGCGAATATTAGGTCATCCTGCATCGTTAAAAGTGATTTGGCGGCCTTTCACACGGCGCTTTCTTGTACAATATTTTGCGGTAAAAGATCCCACGTCAACATCCCCCTTCAAAATGAAGTAATTTATTCAAAGAAGGCTGAAAATCATCACATTTTGAACGTCAAAATTACATAAGATCTTAAGTCTTGCAAAACGCCTGCCCTTCACCACTCCTAGTGCTTTAGCTGGGAAGAACAAGTGGCCCTACAAACTCCGGTCACCGTTCTTACGGTTAAAACTAAGTGCTGCGGGGCAATCGAGTAAAGGCTCCCTGTTGTAATCGAGTAAAGGCTCCCATCATAATGTTGGGATCACATAGTGGTTTCATACAGCACCACACTATCTATCACAATCTCAATCATTTTGAAGGATATTTCTAATCCAATGCATCATATGTTCGAAAAATTAGTCTGCTCAACAACGTAAATAACGCAATGAATGTTGTTGAACTGTCAAAATAAAAGCCATTCCTACTGTTAGTGCATAAAGGCTCGTGCACACAGGCGCGACGCGACAGCTTGACACAAAGGCACCGCGCAAGTTAGGCTTCTGTGCTTTACTGTGATTGTTTATTGCTTTCTTAGACCTGCGGGGTAATTGCGTAACACACTAACAGTAGGAATGGCTTTTATTTTGACAGTTCAACAACATTCATTGCGTTATTTACGTTGTTGAGCAGACTAATTTTTCGAACATATGGTGCATTGGATTAGCAATATCCTTCAAAATGATTGACATTGTGATAGATAGTGTGGTGCTGTATGAAACCACTATGTGATCCCAACATTATGATGTAAATATCGTACCGATCCGTCGTCGTGTGAATGGGGCCGCAGTGATTATTTCATGAAGATGCCTGCTGGTTAAACTCATGAGATGATCCCTCGATGCCCCGCTGTCTACTTGGCAATTATATTTGAGTACATAGTAGGTTGAAAATTTATTAATTTTGTTTGTTAATTAGCTTACTACTAAACGAACACAAAAATATTACTGTTCTCAGGTCTGAAGCCAGTGTCTATCGTGAGTTACAATCATCTGGGTAACAATGACGGCAAGAATCTCTCCGCTCCTAAACAGTTCCGTTCCAAAGAGGTAAGTTTCACATCAAACTTCTCTTTCAGTACACAAACAGGGAGAAATAATAAGAAGAAAGGTGAAAAGAGAAGATAAATAAGTAGAGACTTGTTTCTAAATGCAATTCAATTCAATTCAATTTATTTATTTCGGAAAAATCATCCATATTGTGTTAGTATAAAAACTTAGAAAAATATGTTAGTAGCATAAAAATCATAAACAAAATATTATTCCAATCAAAACCAAAAATTTAATTAAAAATCAATGTCAAAATCAATTTCCTAAACAAAGTTTAAATTACAATAATAACAAATCAAAATTATAATCAAAATCAAAATAAAAATTAAAGTCAATGTTACATTAGAATAAAAAACATTCTGGATGAGTCACTACCTGAATTTTTAAGGCACATAACAAAGAAATTACATTAAAAAAAGAAAAGTTTTACAAATTTGTCATTCACACACACACACCCTTACACACACACACAAACCCTTACACACACGCACCCTTACACACACACACACACACCCTTACACACACACCCTTACACACACACACACACACACCCTTACACACACACACACACACACACACACACCCTTACTCACACACACACACACACACACCCTTACTCACACACACACACACACCCTTACTCACACACACACGCCCTTACACACACACACACACACCCTTACACACACACACACACCCTTACACACACACACACACCCTTACACACACCCACACCCTTACACACACACACACACTCTCATACCCTCACCCACACCCACACCCTCACACACACACACACACACACACACACACACACACACACACACACCATCACACACTCTCATACCCACACCCACACCCTCACACACACACACACACACACACACACACCATCACACACACACACACCCACACATCCTCAAACATACACACACACGCACACACACACCCTCACACACACACACACACACACACACCCTCACAGACACACACACCCACACACCCCTTTACACACACACACACACAAATCACATCACATCACATTTCCAAACCCCATAGATGTCATGATGTCTAAAGGGAATGGAGGGTATACTTGCAGATTGATAGGCCCTATGTTTTATTTACATAAATAATTTCATTACAGATCACAAAGAGCAACGTGGTGGACGATATGGTGGAGTCGAACCAAATCCTGTTCAAACCGGGAGAGAAGCCAGACCACGTGGTCGTCATCAAATATGTGCCCTATGTCGGTGAGTTGTCTTTTTAACCGACTTCAAACAGGAGGAGGTTCTCAATTAGTTTTTTTTTTGTTTGTATGTTATGGGATATCTTCGGCAATTGTGAATCGATTTCGAAAATTCTTTTTGAAGTGAAAACTTCTTTAGGCGCGTTGGGCACTTTTTGGGTGAACAAAAAGCGTGAAACTCGCGTCATCGTCACCGCACGCTTCGACGATACAATTCACAAGTTACTTAGTTTTCACTTCTATCGGCAGTCCCCAAAGCCTGCCCCGTTTTTTACGGTTAGAGTATGCCTCAGGTGTAGTCCCTTATAAATTTTATTAACTTTTCTTGGGTAGTTTTTGAGTTAGCTTCAATAATACGTATTTTTTCCACTTAGTGTATATTGATGATGTTATAATAACTTCCTTTCACTGTTGTTTACATATCAAGTAGTGGTATACGAATTTGACAAGGGTAGATACTACAACTAAAAAGTGAAAAATAAATACGTATTTACAACAAAAAAAAAGAAACTACAGACTGAAAAATTACTACTTACACTATTCTGAAATTAAAGTTATTTTACACTTTGTAGTGTTTTTTTTGGATCTCGGTTGTTTTTTTTTGGTAAAAAAGTTTTTATATTATGTTCGTACATACATACATAACATCACGCCTGTATTCCCCGAAGGGTTAGGCAGAGGTGTACCTATAGCACACCCACATTTCGCCAGTTATGTTTAAGTCCCATGTAATAGGGGGCGAGCCTATTGCCTTCAACCGGGCACAAATCCAGACTCCGGGCTGCTACCGAGAAATTTCGAATTCTGTTCGTTTTGTACAAAATTTTATACTTTCATTAAAAGTGTAGCGAAACCACTTCCTAGTGCTTTCGCTGGGAAGAAGCAGTGGCGCGATAAACTGCCCAGCAGCACAGCTGTCTTCTAAGTTACAAGAACTTGATTCTATACAATAGTATGCAAAGTAATTAACATTAAAAACAAAGAAATACAAAACATGAAACCATCTCGCGGCGAAGTTTTCAGCAAGCTCCATTGGCAGCTGGATAAAAGTAACAAACATATTTTGACAGCTCTCTTCCCCATTCATAAACCCAATATTCTTTCCAGCGGACTCAAAACGCGCCATGGACGAGTACACATCAGAGATCCTGCTGCACGGCACCAACACCATCGTGGTCCACAACACTTGCGAGGACTCTCTCCTGGCAGTCCCTCTTATACTGGACCTGGTGTTACTGAGCGAGCTGTTCGCTCGGCTCTCCTTCCGCGACGCAGACCACTGTGAGTATGCAAAAAAGCAATCTTCCTAGCCTTTTTTCTACTATGTTGGCCGGATGAAACTAAAAACCAGTATTTTACATGGAGCGACTACCTATCTGACCTCCACAACCCAGTTACTGGGTAACACGATACCTCTTGGTAAGTGGTTATCAGACTTTTCATCTACGAATGACAGCAGGGACCAACGGCTTAACATGCTTTCTCGATATGTAATGGATATGGCCACCCATCCCCGAACCGACCGTGGGAAGCGTAGCTTATCCTTCGATCGACGCGTGCGGCTATTATCATTTAGCGACGAGCCCCTCGACCAATATAACTGGCGAAATGTGGGTGTACTATAAATAATAAATGATTTTATTTCAGTAAGTACAAACACTTTTACACGTCAATCATATTTTTTAAGCTGGATGACGTCGGCCTTTTCTGTCTGAATATTCTGAGAAGAAAGGCCGTAACTAATTCAGAGGTCACAGTCTCCTTTAAAGTTCAGACTTAATCTTGGTCAGATCATGTGAAGACCATGCAGATTGGTGTCTGAAATGGTCTTTTGAGGAAAGAACCACAGATTGAGTGGACCGGTCCAGTCAGTGCACGCATTTGTCAGTAATCGTGCAGCTCAACTCAGAACTTAGGAGCTCAACGATTCGACTAACAATACCAAAGAAAGGACTTTTGGGTAGGCCGCATAAGGTCACCTCTACCTAAACGTTCAGGAGGAACAGGCGTGATTTTATGTGTCTAGGAAACAATACAAAAAAATATAAAAAGGAACAATCTTGGAAAAATCAACCTAGTCTAGCCAGAAACTTGGTAAACTTAATTGGTTATATTATGGGAAAATATTCAATATTAGTCAATTCTCGCTGAACGACGATATGGTGAAAACGAACACATTATAACATTGCGGATTGATGAGTGTCGACGAGACATAATGTCGACGATACGCAAATCCATCCCTGTTTACAAATGCTGTCTGGTGAATATTCTAACTTTAGCTTTTCGTATAATTCGTGACCACACAAAATTAAAGAAGTCACTCGCAGTAGAAAACATTAGGCTGCCAAAATAATTAGTTAAGCCTATTTATTGATTTAAGAGGGCCCTTCCCGGTCCGTCTATCGTCAACGCAAGCATGATTGAAAAACTTGTTGTTTCATTCAACGCAATGTTTGAAAAAGAAGCAAGAGTAAGAACGCGGTATCATCGAACGAAAATTGGAGCGCGGAGATTTCTATAACGATGTTTTCTTAATTTTTTCAATGTATGAGTACATTATGAATGGCTAAAGTTCAGATAACGTTTATTCAAAACAGCTGATTTTCAGACGTCTTTACTGAATTTGTTTCTCATAAGGTTTTTTTTTAAATTAAATAGAAACCTAGATATAAACCACAAGATATCTGTGTGTTCAAAATATCTGGAGGACAATTAGTTAAAACGCCATAATCATGTAGGAGCGTTTGTATGGGAGTTGTGACGGGTTGGCCGCTCTTAAGTACAGGAGAACCAACAGTTATAACAAAATGATAATGTTTATATATGCACCATAGGGCCAATTACTGGTTCTCACGAGTAAAAATAAGTAAATAATGGAATTCTTAGGAGCACTAACAAGCACGATTTCACGATTCGCTAATAAGCTATGGGCTCCTTGTATACGGGCGAACCTTTATAACATATTTAAGAAATATTAAAGACATACAGGTAAGATTGATAAAGTTTCTGGTTAGTAAAAATGTTAAAGATAAGTGTAACAAAGAGTATGATAAGCTATTTCTCACATGCAGAATTATACCGATAGATAAAAAGTTGGAGTATTTGGTAGGTCTGAAATATTATTATAGTGATGAATATAAAGTTAATGTTAAAAACAAATACAACACACGTAGGGTTAGAGAGAACAGACTGGTACAACCACAGATAACAAATTATTATGGTAGGAGAACATTGAAGTATGTGGTAGGTACGTAAAGTGTTTAACAAAATAGATTTATTAAGAGAAAAAGTAAAAATTAGTAAAGGAACACTTAAATCAAAATTAAAAAACTTTTTGCAGGATAGCAAACAGGGGTACACTACATAAATACGAAAAACTTTATTCCGTCAGTCACAAATACGAATTTCAAAATACCGGTCTTCATAATTCCGAATGGTTCAAAATTCCTAATATAACAACTCCGATTTATCATTCATCCTATTTTTATAATTCAGAAATTTAAATATTCCTAACGTTTATAATTACTATTCTCAAAATACCGAGTTTCAATAGATCGAATAACAAAAAGTACGACTTAATGATAATTCGAAATATCAAAAATACCAATTACGATTATTAAAGTACCGATTAATTAGAATTCCGAAACAAAAACTGCAACTTAACTCAAATGATTCACCAACAATAGAGGGGATCTGGTCACTGTTCTAACCTAACCTAACCCAAAGGATTCAATAAGAGTCCCTTGTACCCGACGCAGGTATATGTATATAAGGAGAAGAAGAAAACACAAAAAGAAAAAAAAAATACTTACAAAGTAGACGTTTTTAAATTAAACGTTACAGATTTAGAATTTCTGAATAAATATTACACTAATTGAATCAGAATCTTAATTTTAGCAGTTTATTCGAAGTATTGAAAATTCGAATGTCGTTTTTCGGACCGAGAACCCATCGAGCATTTGATTCTTCGAACGTATGAAAATCGGAAAGCGAACTAATCGCATTTACGACTTGCGGTTAAATAAATTTCGTGATTTTTAATACTAGACGTTATAATTCTTAGGTATTATGAAATTCGGACTTTTGAAAATCGGAACATCGAAATTCGGAATAAAATATTTCGGAGTATTTGGGTGTTCCCAAGGGTTCATTGTTATGAAAAAGAGCGCCTCTCGCCATCAAACGTAAAATTTTGGCGAGTTTAGAGTTAAGTAACCCCTATGTATTATAATTTCTTTAAATAAATATAAAAAATAAAAAGCCAGCGTTAAAAAGGTTTTGGTATAAAATGGGTCAAATGAGAACATTTTTCATAAGTATATTCAAATAAAAATCAAAATATTTTATCTCACATGGCATTCATAAGTGCCCATGTAGGCAGTTATGAAATCTCAGTAGCTAGATGCACGGTTTCATTTGGTTGTTTTCAACGGAGAAGAGCGGGAAAGAGACTGTGGTTACTTTTAAAAAAATAATTGGCTCTAACAAAGTTTTAAAATTACAATGTTAATAAGTTTTTTTTTTTTTTTTTGTGTGGGAAGTCATCAAATGACCTCTCCCGCTCTGGGCGGAGCAGAAGGGCGTGTCGCACTCTTACTGACTAAAACCCACCCGTGTTCCTTCAGTTGCCTGTGCGCCAGGGCCACGGTAACTCTTTCGAACAATCCGCGACCCCGGCAGGCATCGGCCCTATCGGACTCCGTTAATTATGCTGACGTCTCATTGAGGCGCGCGTGGAACACAACGCGCCGTCGACCCGGGCCTGGTCCTTACCGGACGGCGAGCTGCCCATTGCTCGCCGTCCGCAGGCCCGCGCCTACGGTGGCCGGGAGTCGACTATCGACTCCCGACGCCCAAGGTGTCTCCTCTTGCGGCGACTAGGGGCGTGAGGGCGCAATGATTGCCTCGCCCTCACGCGCTCTGCCTCCTCCTTCGCGAGCATTACTGCTTCGCAAAAGGAGGTGACGGCTTCCCATTCCCTCTCGCTCCGTACCATGGCCTGGACCAGGTCCTGACGCGAGAGATCGCCGCCGCCGATCGCCGCCACGAGGACACGGCGGTGCTCCGCCCAAATGTTAATAGGTATGGGAGGACAGTGTAGGCCTGTGAACAAGTACTTAACAAAATAAAAAACGTTCTCACATTCACAAAATATAAAATAATCTATATAAAAGATAAATTAAAAACTATTTAAACCAAAATTTAATTAATATCCTGTATTAAAGTCCATACTATACTTTGTAATGTTAAAAACGTATATTTCGTAAAGAACGATAGTTGTAATAATTCATGACGTCTCCGCAGCCTACCAGAGCATGCACGCGGTCCTGTCGGGGCTGGCCTACCTGCTGAAGGCCCCGCTGGTGCCGCGCGGCTCGCCCGTCGTCAACGCGCTGTTCAGACAGCGCGCCTGCATCGAGAACATCCTGCGCGCCGCGCTGGCGCTGCCGCCGGGCAACTACCTGGGGCTGGAGCATAAGGTAGCCCACGATGACGTACACACTATATACATACATACAGCGCGCCTGCATCGAGAACATCCTGCGCGCCGCGCTGGCGCTGCCGCCGGGCAACTACCTGGGGCTGGAGCATAAGGTAGCCCACGATGACGTACACACTATATACATACATACAGCGCGCCTGCATCGAGAACATCCTGCGCGCCGCGCTGGCGCTGCCGCCGGGCAACTACCTGGGGCTGGAGCATAAGGTAGCCCACGATGACGTACACACTATATACATACATACAGCGCGCCTGCATCGAGAACATCCTGCGCGCCGCGCTGGCGCTGCCGCCGGGCAACTACCTGGGGCTGGAGCATAAGGTAGCCCACGATGACGTACACACTATATACATACATACAGCGCGCCTGCATCGAGAACATCCTGCGCGCCGCGCTGGCGCTGCCGCCGGGCAACTACCTGGGGCTGGAGCATAAGGTAGCCCACGATGACGTACACACTATATACATACATACAGCGCGCCTGCATCGAGAACATCCTGCGCGCCGCGCTGGCGCTGCCGCCGGGCAACTACCTGGGGCTGGAGCATAAGGTAGCCCACGATGACGTACACACTATATACATACATACAGCGCGCCTGCATCGAGAACATCCTGCGCGCCGCGCTGGCGCTGCCGCCGGGCAACTACCTGGGGCTGGAGCATAAGGTAGCCCACGATGACGTACACACTATATACATACATACAGCGCGCCTGCATCGAGAACATCCTGCGCGCCGCGCTGGCGCTGCCGCCGGGCAACTACCTGGGGCTGGAGCATAAGGTAGCCCACGATGACGTACACACTATATACATACATACAGCGCGCCTGCATCGAGAACATCCTGCGCGCCGCGCTGGCGCTGCCGCCGGGCAACTACCTGGGGCTGGAGCATAAGGTAGCCCACGATGACGTACACACTATATACATACATACAGCGCGCCTGCATCGAGAACATCCTGCGCGCCGCGCTGGCGCTGCCGCCGGGCAACTACCTGGGGCTGGAGCATAAGGTAGCCCACGATGACGTACACACTATATACATACATACAGCGCGCCTGCATCGAGAACATCCTGCGCGCCGCGCTGGCGCTGCCGCCGGGCAACTACCTGGGGCTGGAGCATAAGGTAGCCCACGATGACGTACACACTATATACATACATACAGCGCGCCTGCATCGAGAACATCCTGCGCGCCGCGCTGGCGCTGCCGCCGGGCAACTACCTGGGGCTGGAGCATAAGGTAGCCCACGATGACGTACACACTATATACATACATACAGCGCGCCTGCATCGAGAACATCCTGCGCGCCGCGCTGGCGCTGCCGCCGGGCAACTACCTGGGGCTGGAGCATAAGGTAGCCCACGATGACGTACACACTATATACATACATACAGCGCGCCTGCATCGAGAACATCCTGCGCGCCGCGCTGGCGCTGCCGCCGGGCAACTACCTGGGGCTGGAGCATAAGGTAGCCCACGATGACGTACACACTATATACATACATACAGCGCGCCTGCATCGAGAACATCCTGCGCGCCGCGCTGGCGCTGCCGCCGGGCAACTACCTGGGGCTGGAGCATAAGGTAGCCCACGATGACGTACACACTATATACATACATACAGCGCGCCTGCATCGAGAACATCCTGCGCGCCGCGCTGGCGCTGCCGCCGGGCAACTACCTGGGGCTGGAGCATAAGGTAGCCCACGATGACGTACACACTATATACATACATACAGCGCGCCTGCATCGAGAACATCCTGCGCGCCGCGCTGGCGCTGCCGCCGGGCAACTACCTGGGGCTGGAGCATAAGGTAGCCCACGATGACGTACACACTATATACATACATACAGCGCGCCTGCATCGAGAACATCCTGCGCGCCGCGCTGGCGCTGCCGCCGGGCAACTACCTGGGGCTGGAGCATAAGGTAGCCCACGATGACGTACACACTATATACATACATACAGCGCGCCTGCATCGAGAACATCCTGCGCGCCGCGCTGGCGCTGCCGCCGGGCAACTACCTGGGGCTGGAGCATAAGGTAGCCCACGATGACGTACACACTATATACATACATACAGCGCGCCTGCATCGAGAACATCCTGCGCGCCGCGCTGGCGCTGCCGCCGGGCAACTACCTGGGGCTGGAGCATAAGGTAGCCCACGATGACGTACACACTATATACATACATACAGCGCGCCTGCATCGAGAACATCCTGCGCGCCGCGCTGGCGCTGCCGCCGGGCAACTACCTGGGGCTGGAGCATAAGGTAGCCCACGATGACGTACACACTATATACATACATACAGCGCGCCTGCATCGAGAACATCCTGCGCGCCGCGCTGGCGCTGCCGCCGGGCAACTACCTGGGGCTGGAGCATAAGGTAGCCCACGATGACGTACACACTATATACATACATACAGCGCGCCTGCATCGAGAACATCCTGCGCGCCGCGCTGGCGCTGCCGCCGGGCAACTACCTGGGGCTGGAGCATAAGGTAGCCCACGATGACGTACACACTATATACATACATACAGCGCGCCTGCATCGAGAACATCCTGCGCGCCGCGCTGGCGCTGCCGCCGGGCAACTACCTGGGGCTGGAGCATAAGGTAGCCCACGATGACGTACACACTATATACATACATACAGCGCGCCTGCATCGAGAACATCCTGCGCGCCGCGCTGGCGCTGCCGCCGGGCAACTACCTGGGGCTGGAGCATAAGGTAGCCCACGATGACGTACACACTATATACATACATACAGCGCGCCTGCATCGAGAACATCCTGCGCGCCGCGCTGGCGCTGCCGCCGGGCAACTACCTGGGGCTGGAGCATAAGGTAGCCCACGATGACGTACACACTATATACATACATACAGCGCGCCTGCATCGAGAACATCCTGCGCGCCGCGCTGGCGCTGCCGCCGGGCAACTACCTGGGGCTGGAGCATAAGGTAGCCCACGATGACGTACACACTATATACATACATACAGCGCGCCTGCATCGAGAACATCCTGCGCGCCGCGCTGGCGCTGCCGCCGGGCAACTACCTGGGGCTGGAGCATAAGGTAGCCCACGATGACGTACACACTATATACATACATACAGCGCGCCTGCATCGAGAACATCCTGCGCGCCGCGCTGGCGCTGCCGCCGGGCAACTACCTGGGGCTGGAGCATAAGGTAGCCCACGATGACGTACACACTATATACATACATACAGCGCGCCTGCATCGAGAACATCCTGCGCGCCGCGCTGGCGCTGCCGCCGGGCAACTACCTGGGGCTGGAGCATAAGGTAGCCCACGATGACGTACACACTATATACATACATACAGCGCGCCTGCATCGAGAACATCCTGCGCGCCGCGCTGGCGCTGCCGCCGGGCAACTACCTGGGGCTGGAGCATAAGGTAGCCCACGATGACGTACACACTATATACATACATACAGCGCGCCTGCATCGAGAACATCCTGCGCGCCGCGCTGGCGCTGCCGCCGGGCAACTACCTGGGGCTGGAGCATAAGGTAGCCCACGATGACGTACACACTATATACATACATACAGCGCGCCTGCATCGAGAACATCCTGCGCGCCGCGCTGGCGCTGCCGCCGGGCAACTACCTGGGGCTGGAGCATAAGGTAGCCCACGATGACGTACACACTATATACATACATACAGCGCGCCTGCATCGAGAACATCCTGCGCGCCGCGCTGGCGCTGCCGCCGGGCAACTACCTGGGGCTGGAGCATAAGGTAGCCCACGATGACGTACACACTATATACATACATACAGCGCGCCTGCATCGAGAACATCCTGCGCGCCGCGCTGGCGCTGCCGCCGGGCAACTACCTGGGGCTGGAGCATAAGGTAGCCCACGATGACGTACACACTATATACATACATACAGCGCGCCTGCATCGAGAACATCCTGCGCGCCGCGCTGGCGCTGCCGCCGGGCAACTACCTGGGGCTGGAGCATAAGGTAGCCCACGATGACGTACACACTATATACATACATACAGCGCGCCTGCATCGAGAACATCCTGCGCGCCGCGCTGGCGCTGCCGCCGGGCAACTACCTGGGGCTGGAGCATAAGGTAGCCCACGATGACGTACACACTATATACATACATACAGCGCGCCTGCAGCGAGAACATCCTGCGCGCCGCGCTGGCGCTGCCGCCGGGCAACTACCTGGGGCTGGAGCATAAGGTAGCCCACGATGACGTACACACTATATACATACATACAGCGCGCCTGCATCGAGAACATCCTGCGCGCCGCGCTGGCGCTGCCGCCGGGCAACTACCTGGGGCTGGAGCATAAGGTAGCCCACGATGACGTACACACTATATACATACATACAGCGCGCCTGCATCGAGAACATCCTGCGCGCCGCGCTGGCGCTGCCGCCGGGCAACTACCTGGGGCTGGAGCATAAGGTAGCCCACGATGACGTACACACTATATACATACATACAGCGCGCCTGCATCGAGAACATCCTGCGCGCCGCGCTGGCGCTGCCGCCGGGCAACTACCTGGGGCTGGAGCATAAGGTAGCCCACGATGACGTACACACTATATACATACATTGAAGAATAATGTACTAGTGTACTAGAAAGAGCACGTGAACAAAAAAAGCGCAGCAAAAAGCGCGTCGCAAACATTTGGTTCGCGGCGTCGGCCAGCACATCAAATTGCCACAAAATGTCAGATTTTCACATTCGATTTTGAACTTAAACATATATAAAATCTACATTTTAAGGTTTAAAATCGTTTGGAGAAGTTTGACAGTTTCTTGTAGCTTGACCTGCTGGCAACTGTACAGTATACTTCAATGTCTACTTACTAAAAATATTAAATTCACCAACAGACAACGCCCAGCCTAAACCGCTGGCTCTACAAACATGAAATTTTGCACAAGCGTTCCTTTTTTAATGAGAGTGAACACTAAGGAAGTATTTTCGAAAATTCATCTACTTTACAAAGAGCTGATTTGGTCTGAGATTTGTAACCTATTTCATTTAGGTTTACAATTTAATGCTCGCTGTGGCTTTTATCTTCATATAAAAATTTTAATGACGTAAAAAGGAAATTGAATCGAAAAAAAAAACTGACGAAACTTGAGTATTTAAATCCTAAAATATTTGCTTTGTTTTCCTCAGGTACCGTTCCTAATGAAGGACCTCCACAGCGGTGCCCTCTTCAACTCACCGCCGAACAAGAAACAGAAACTAACCCACGCAAACGGCGACCAGTGAGCGCCAGCATGCGCCATCATATCCCATTCACCGCCATCATGTACACTCGCACCACGGCACAAAACTATTCACGAGCAGTCTTCATCACTTCTGTATACTATCTGATTTGAATTCGGAATCTTAGATAGTTATCAAGTTTATGGAACTAAAAACTCAATCACATTCAAGATAAAGTTCAAATTTCATTGCAACCTACATTTTTTAAGGACCTGTTTAACAAAAATAAACTTACACTTCATAGCGCTAAAGTAGATAATTGAGTGAGAAGCGGTGGCATATCATTTTCTCCGATTCTGAATTCAAATCTAACTTGCCATCGGTGATCATTAATATAGGAAAGAGATCTATCATAGCAAAGTATATGTAAAAAATGTGTATTTTTCTTTACAAGTAGTATTATTTAGTAAACCAATATGGCACCAAGTATTATGGGGATATACATGAAAAAGGGTAATTTCAAGCAGTTCTGAATGTAATTCGTCTACTTCGAAAGTATCTTACAAAGATAATGAAATTAGTTGATGTGAAAACTCCTGATTTGCATAACGTGTTTGTGTAAAACAAACACATAATATAGTTCTAAATTGATCATAAATTATTTAATCTATTTTTGTTACAAACGCGTGCTTTCGGTGCTTTTTTAATTTAATAGAAAATTTTAATTTATTTATTTGCTTCCTCTGCTCTGCTTAGTATAAATACTTAGCACCTGTACACTCGCTTTAGTTTCAATTATGTTGTTTAAGTTTTGTGATAATGTGTGATCAACGTTCATACTGATAAAGTATGACGGTAAACTAGACAAATGTTTATTTATATACAGATGTATATGATACATCTATACCTTATGTCCTCCTGTAAGTTATACCAGCGAGATTTTGGAAAATATACATATTTCTTCGAACCTTCATCTAATATCAATTTCTCAAGTCTTTGGGGTATTTTTGCAATATGTATTTATCGTATTATAGTATCATTATCAAGCGTCGTATATCCCGTCCTGCACGAATTACCAAATAATGTGTCAAAGTTATTAATTAAATTCATCTAACTATGACATTCCATTTCAGCGTAGAATCTCGCATTTCAGTATTATAGATGCGTATAAAGTTCATTAATTTATTGAGCACCGGTATTATAATATTTATTTATGAATTTCATTGATAATCTCAGTATTTTTACATAGTTTACGAATGTATTGTACGAAAGCATTTATTATGTGATTGCAGATTTTAAGCACACGCTAACATAATAGGGTACATTATACAAATATAAGGCAGTGTAATATTTCATTAGATATCCTATACTTAAGAGGTCAATGTTCAATTTTGCTTTCTTACTTTGAACTAATTTCAGAAGAGGAAATCTTAATTTGAGTTATTGTTTCCAGTGTGCGATTATGTTGAAATAAAATAATTTTGTAATGGAGGCTGGTTTTTTATTTTTCAAATGCCTTGCGCTATCCCTTAACGAGGGCTTGGAACCGATACCAAAAGTCCAGGTTCTGTACTTAGCGGTTCTTGCCATTTCGGTACCGGACAGATACCGGTTCTAGACGGTAACGGTTCCTGACGGGTACCGGTACTCCACGTAACAAATACCGGTACCCGCCGCGTACCTAAAAATATTGTATTTGTACCTTGAAGTTATTTTTCTAATGCCTATTTATTATCCTTTTTACTTACTTTATTTGTTTTCTCACTTTAACTTGCGGAAATATTTGTTTCGTACCGGTACAGTACCGATACTGATTAGAAATTTAGAACCATTAGTACCTACACGAACTATTCAGGCTCATGAGGGGACATACATACCTGACCGGGCGTACGTCCTAAAACAAGAGAAAACCGATGTTTGAGTTTTTGCCAAATATCTCGGAAACTAGAGGTCTAAGGTAAAAAATAATGAAAAATGCGAACCACCCTTGTGTTACACCCCCTGAGCCGAATGGAGACCGATCGATGGATGACCTTTGTCTGATCTTGACCTTAAATTCACCCAATTTGAGGATGTGTTAATAGTGCTAACATAACTTTCTTGGTCAGTGGCATAGTTAGTCCTAAAGGGGGCCCATTTTACCTGACTGCGGCAAAGCTTCAAAGTAGGTTATTGTTTTTGCAAAATAAATTAAATGACTTACTGACTTGAAAGGTAAAGCTGTCATTGTGATCTTATTAAGAGAATGCAAGAGCGAGCGAAGAAAATTGGCAAATTGGAGCATCTTGACTCTGATCCGGTTACATCAAAGAGCGATTGTAGCGAGCTCGAAAATTGGAGCATTCTGGACCGTGATAGGGGTTTTTGTTTTTGACTTTCCTAAAGAATGCAAGACCGAGCGAAGCGATCACAAAATTGGAGCATCCTGATTGGGATCCAGATTAAGCTGTCATGATCTTACTAAGGGATTTTACAGCGAGCTCAAAATTTGTAGCACCCTGACTTAGACGAAGTAGGTTAGACGAAGTAGGTTAGACGAAGTAGGTTAGGTTTTCTATATGCTTTTACTAAATGAATGTGTTAGCTTGAGAACAGGTCCGCGCCTATAGCTTGAAGCCTTTGTAAGCCTTAGACAAATAACGTAAATTTTCATATTTTTATTTCATATTAACTTATTACATGCCCCATAATGATCAATAATGGCGGCTCCACAAATGCGCACGTGCACGAACAGTGCGGTTCGCGTGCATTTTAGGAACATAATAAGGAAACATTTATACATGTCCGACAAAGGCTAGCGAGCGGTTCGCGTGCAAGTTGTAATATTTACGACTTGCACATTTTCGTGGTTTCGCGAAGTTTTCTCGAACGTGTCCATACTAAATCGGCCAATAAAGCACAAACAAATCAATGCTCGCGAACTGCGCGTAAGCTGATTGTGATGCGCGCGCAGAGTGTGACGCGTCCATAGCCGTTCGAGGCGCGTAGGTACTGTGCCCGATTCGTGCGCGTGCGCGTGTGGATCCGCCTTAAGGGGGATGCGCCAAGGTAGCCCGCGAAATTCAAATTTTCTTAGGTTTTTTGCAATTTGCAGGTCAGTATCAGGTTGTATGGTGATCTAAATATGATTCGCGACCGTGTCAAATTTGGCTTTACAGAATTATAATCATTAGAATCAGCAATACAACTCCTTAAGTTAGAATTGCCCTCAAATGTCATGATTTCATGAAATAGTCATTCAATAGGGTAATATGAACTTATAGAGAGGTATTGCTGATTCTTATGATTATAATTTTGTAAAGCCATATTTGTTACGGTCGCGAATCATATTTTAATCAAAATACAACCTGACAGTGACCTGCAAATTGCAAAGAACGTAAGAAAAATTGAATTTCGCGGGCTACCCTGAAGGTTCCGCCTTAAGAATTTGAGGTTTTGAATATTATTTTATGAGCGGTGGCCTCCACATAACAGGCGCAGTGAGAGCTGTCACGAGAATGATTGCAAAACCGTTCTCTTGGGAAACACCCAATTTACTTCCAGTGAAGTCATTCGACGGTAAATAGTAGACTATGCGGCGGCCACCACTCTTCTAGGAAACCGTAGGTTTTAGCTTTAAATGTATTTTACGTTTTTGTTACATTAACGCACACTTTAGAAATGCAACAAATTGGTACGATACAGTTGATAGATAATAAAAACACGTAATCTGATTAATCTTCTTTATTTTCAGTTAAGCATAGAATAGTTACAGTATCCCAATTTCTCCAGTCTAATTTGACAGTATGTCTCAATCACGCACCAAGTAATTCACAATGAAACCTTTAAGTAACGTACATTTATTGGTGTTTCACAATACAAGTATATAGGACCGAAATTAAATACAATAAATCAACATACCTTATGTAAGAATCTATGTTTTATCATTCCTTACCGTCAACGGGGAATATTACAGGCGAGTAACTAAAAATACTTAAAAACTAAGATACATATTTTTGTTCTAAGTTGCGAAATGTAACCGTTTAACAATTCCTCTTAAAACTAATATAATTGTTAAAATGTCACTTGTCATGCAGTTAGTAAGATTTTATACATATTACAAAATTTTTGGTAATAAAACATTTATCATAAAGAGTTCAAACTTAACGTTTGACAATACAACGTGCCGATATAATCGATAATATTTCAAAATGACAAAACATGAGAACATATTGTAACGATGCAACATCTATCCGCTGTGATGTCCGGAGGAAGACCGCGCTCCTCAGATACATGGAATGTTAACTAATTACATCTAAAGCGTTAATAGTACCACAATACTGTCGCTTACGAATAATTAAATACTTAACAATATAAATTATACAAAAGAACCTATACAGACAGACGGCGAGGACCGCCCCGACAACAACACAAGAGCACAATGTTCATAATCGTTTAATATCGGAAACACATTGATATAAAATACAGTATTATGGGCAACGACAACATATAGAGTGAAGTATGGCCATCGAGTACCGACCCACGACTCGCGTCACAACTTAAGGATGATTTCCACCAAACGGCTCGCATCGCATCGGATCGGAAAGGATACGAACGGATGCGGCAACAGCCGATCGCGTCCGGCTGCGTACCGTCGCTTGTGATCGTATCCGTTTCTGCGCCTAGTCAAATGGTTTCATTCCTACCGTGTACTAATTCGGATGAATGTGTGATCGGAAACGACGACAGGCGAACGGAGCCGATCGCGCGTCGCAGCATACTTCGGTTACGATCGCGTGTCGCGGAAGACGCCCGCGGTCACGCAGCTAATATAGACTTTAAATACTGTGTAGACGGTTTAATATCGTTTAAAGTTTGTAAAATTAATTCCGATCCGATGCGATGCGATGCGAGCCGTTTGGTGGAAATCATCCTTTACTCCTCGCTTGTGATGATATCTGTGTACATAAGAAACGGCCAGTTTCCCGAAAGAAAATTATTGCAAAATTAATGTGACAATATGACAAGCACTGTGATTGGTTGAATTAATTACCAACAGCCAATCGCGTCAGTTTACGCGCGCTTGATAAGTCACATAAATTTTGCGATAATTTTCGTTCGAGAAACTGCCCCTGTGTGACGCGGTCGGCGGAGGGATGGGTGACCGCCGGGAGAGGAACACGTCGCGAAGTATCGAGCGCAGACCGACGCGTGTCATTACAACTATATTATAATATCGGTGCAAAATGTCTAATAAATAGGTTCTACGCACTATTTAGATTAGTTTGTGGACACTTGAGCTCTCCTGCGACGCGCACCACACACGATCCATTACGATAATATTTTTTTTATATAATAAGTCTTTTCTTCTACATTAACAATAATTTGTTATAATATAACCGATATTTTTTACGGGTTTTTTTTTTCATGTTAATTTGTTTATACACGATTTTAAATTTGTTTCAGTGCTGAATATTATATAATTTTTATTTTAAAATTTGTTGGCTACCTAGACGAGTGGTGATAGCTATGAAGGACAACAGAATCTACATTAGGGAATGGAATATATTTATACAGTCAGTGGCACGAAAAGTGACCAGCTTAAGGCGGAACCTGCAGGGTAGCCCGCGAAATTAAAATTTTGTTCCGATTTTTGCAATTTGCAGGTCACTGTCAGGTTGTATTTTGATTAAAATATGATTCGCGACCGTAACAAATACAGCATTACAGAATTATAATCATTAGAATCAACAATACATCTCTATAAGTTCATATTACCCTATTGAATGACTATTTGATGAAATCATGACATTTGAGGGCAATTCTAACTTATGGAGTTGTATTGCTGATTCTAATGATTATAATTCTGTAAAGCCATATTTGATACGGTCGCGAATCATATTTAGATCACCATACAACCTGATACTGACCTGCAAATTGCAAAAAACGTAAGAAA
Organism: Griposia aprilina; assembly: GCA_916610205.1. Classification (NCBI taxonomy): domain Eukaryota; kingdom Metazoa; phylum Arthropoda; class Insecta; order Lepidoptera; family Noctuidae; genus Griposia; species Griposia aprilina. The sequence continues at coordinate 4,838,126 of OU744302.1, forward strand.
ATTTGAATTTCGCGGACTACCTTTTCGCATCCCCCTTAAGGAACGATTGCAAAACACTAGGATAAATAATACGATCAAGAGTTTGGTAACTTTCTGTGCCATTAATTGTATTATTATGGCATTGAAATGGCGCGCAGCATACAGTACATTAGTATTTAGTTTTATGTACACACAGTTTTCAATACATAAAAAAAATAACGAATCGACAGATTCTTATGAATTTACTGTTTTTAAATGTCTACTAAACGATCAGCTGTACAAGTTTGGTATATCTTCATTATATTTAATAAACAGAAAATTGTAGTATATGTAAATGTAAGATGCCACGCGCCACTCCATGCGTAGTATCGTAGCTACGAATCTAGCTTATCTCTAGATATCTAGGGAATACACTAATGTTTGATAAGGGCTATAAATAAGTTCCTGAGACCGGTCGGTCATCAAAACTTCAACTACTTTTAATTCCTTACGTGCCTTTCATTGAGCAGTTCATCTGTCTCGCATAATTACAATACAATATTACTACTATATATTTTATTGCTCAGAAAACATAATGATTTGATAGAAAACACGGTCATGTCCGACAAGGCTCGGTGAAGCTTTGGAAGAGGTTCGACGGACCAGCGATGTCACACGACCGCGCAGCCCTCTCAGAAAGGTTCATTGACTACTACAATAGTTTCAAAAATATTAAGTCTTATAATATTTTCTCGTATAGTATAATACATAGATGAATAATTTGTTTAATTTATTTACAGAAGCGTATGCCCCGTCGCTAGCCGGGGTTTATTATATATAATAAGTGATCTAAATTTTAATAATAGGAAATGGTGTGAATCGCTGCTCCCTACCTAAGTATTCAAGCGTTATGTTTCACTGACGCGCGCATTATATTATGAGCACCAACATTGGCTACATTACATATGCATTCTTAGCCCTCATTTATTTAAAATCTTTAATCAAATCATGTATAATTTTAAGCTGTAGATTAATATTCATCCATTGTATGGTGGTATTGCATCGATCAATTCCTTGAAGCAATAAATAATGTCAGATCTATGTGTTTATACATTTGTTTAGTGATTTAAGGTGGAATGTTAAATACTTAAAAAGGATAATTAATAAAATACGTGATTGCCATTATTACACATATTAGCTATCATTTATGATTTTTCATCGGAATTTTTGGCATATACTATACACAAATAATACTTTCAAATACTTAAAATCGTGTTTCGTTTTATTCTGGACCAATTATAGGAATGTTTTTTCATAACTGTTTTCTATAATTTAAATAATCGTAATGTTTTGTGTGACAAATACTATTGGGTTGTCTGTGTTAGTTTTTTAATAATTATAATATTATTAATTTCGTCTGTGGATCAATTACAGCTTAATGACAGTGATTTTGTTATCAATGTCACAAAATGTTAATATTTCAAGTAACAGTGCCTTTAGAAGCGATTCTGATCAATTCTATACATTTCTTTACAATATTTATGTGAAATAGCGAATATTTTGGTACATGAAGCCATTGACACCTAACATACTTGTGCTATAATAATTGGCACTTTATGTGCGTCATAATTTTATAAATACATAGATATAAATATACCCAGTTTACAAGCTAATTTTATATTCTAATTTAGTAATGCCACGAAAAGGGTAATTTATGTTAAATGTACTGTTCCGACACTGATTTAACTTAGAATTTAAGCAAGCCCGATCTATCGAAGATCAAAAGTACGCCACCCCATATTTTTTTTTTTACATTGTATTTTATTTACATGTTTATCTTTACAAATGAAGAGTACAGTTAGCAATTTATTATTTTTCGCTACCTAGCCCTTTGTATAGAGGCATGATGATAATTATCATTACAAAAAGTCTTTCAACGTTTCTTCGAATTCAGCCATATTTAAGTATACATACACAATTTAAGTTCCACACAGTACTGAGACAGGACTTTCAGGGCTTCAGGCCATTCAAGCTCACTGTTTGTGCCTGCAATGAAACACTTAGGGCTTGAACGGCCTGAGGTCCGAAAGGTCCGGGGACCCAGACCCTGCTCCGATTGGCTGTTGATAAATCATTTAACCAATACCAATCGCAGCAGTTTACGCACACTTGATAATTTTTACCATAAATTTCGTTCGAGAAACTAGCACTTTCCTCAAAAAATCTTTACAAAGGGCATATTTCCTTCAATTTAAAATGAAATATATCTATCATCAATGGCTCTAGTACTCGCTTAGTTTCGCTCAGTGTCGCTTAGATCAGAAGCGCTTGGCGGGCGCGGGGTGTCGCTTGTGTCAGTTGAGCGGGAGGCAGAACATGTGCTGCAGGAGCGTCGGCTTGCGCGGCGGCAGCTCCGAGCACACGCTGTCGTAGTCCGATGACGACGATTCTGCACCGTAGCCGTATGTCTGGGGATTTAAAAAAAGGATTTAATTATAGTAACTGTTTCTGGTTAGTAACTTGCCTTTAGTGAATGTCGTGGGAAAGTGGTCTTTGAAAACAAATACTGTTTACATTTAAAACGGTAACGATATAGCACATTACAATAAAATTAAATCGATGAAACAATTGAAGAGCTCTCTGCAGCATAATTTCGAAAACCATAAAATCTCTGTTCTTTTATCGAGAAACGAAATTCTGTTAAAACGTTCTGTAGTTTCTGCCTACCCCTATGTAAAAACATGTTTCTTTTTTGCATGTACAGACACATTATTTGGGTGCTCCTTATAGTCTTAACAAAACCTTTCTCCAGCTATCTGTCAGGTGAGATAATGAACACAAAGCAGACAAAGCCAGGTGGACAGGTCCTAGGTCAACTGTTGGACAGGTCCTAGATCAACTGTTGGACAGGTCCTGGTTCAACTGTTGGACAGGTCCTAGGTCAACTGTTGGACATGTCCTAGATCAACTGTTGGACAGGTCCTGGTTCAACTGTTGGACAGGTCCTAGATCAACTGTTGGACAGGTCCTAGATCAACTGTTGGACAGGTCCTAGATCAACTGTTGGACAGGTCCTGGTTCAACTGTTGGACAGGTCCTAGGTCAACTGTTGGACAGGTCCTAGATCAAATGTTGGACAGGTCCTGGTTCAACTGTTGGACAGGTCCTGGTTCAACTGTTGGACAGGTCCTAGGTCGACTGTCGGTTTTTTTTTTTTCACTTTGTAAATATTTTCTTTATTTTCGGCTAGTCTACATCAGAATTCTTTCCTAACAAAAGTATGAAAAAGGTTTTTTTGCGATTTCTGACTTTTCTAGTACTCAAACCTCAGTTGGTCCCATAGTTTTTTTTTTATCCTTATAACAAACAGTACCGATTGGCATCAAAGTTTTTGTGAAATTGCTCATTTTCTTGACTGTATTTTTTTTTCACAATTTTTGAATGCTGATAAAAATGTCTCAAAAGATTAAGGACAGTTTCCAAAGGTCGTTGGAGCACCTGTTTTTACTGAAAAATCCTCGTCACCGTCTCAAAAATTCACCCTGTTTATTTGTTAATATTTATGTTTTATGCTGGATTATATTCGAACGCAATGTGAATTGTTACTGAATAAATTGAGTTTAATTTATAAATCAGTGTGTTTTGTGTGTGTGTGTATTTAAATAGGGGCCTTTTGGCCTCATATGAGGTGTTGTTTTAGTATTAAAATAAATATGTATACAATGTGTAACTGAATTATTGTACGTTATGAAAGTGGTTTGTTCAGAATCGTCTACTGAATCAATTTCTGTTATTTTAAATATAGATATTTTACTATCCGAAAAATAATTTAAAGTATGTAAATTACTGTCACACTTCCGCTGTACAGTCAAAACAAACGAAAATGGACGAAGTGCCTACTACACTAGATCCTTATACATGTGCCTGCGTAGATTTGTAATGTGACCACAATTTTCTCCCACAACCATTATAACTAATGTAATAAATAAACAATGTTTTATACATAATAGTAAAAATTCAGTGTATGTATTATTATTATAACATAATATTCTAATTGTGATGTTTGGTGGTGTGCATTCATTCCGGGACATGTTGTATACTGTTATTTATTTTTCTATGTATACGTTTTAATATTTAGTCTCTATTCTTCTCGTCTGTGCGAGTCCCAATAATACATTTTCGCTATTTTTTTTGTGTTTGGCTAAGTAGTGAAGCCCGCGGTACCTGCGCGGGGTCGTGGTAGGGGTGCAGCAGGCAGGCGTGCTGTCACACGCAGTCCTCGAGCGACATCAGCAGCGGGTTCACGTACTCGAAGCCCTCGAACTCCGACTGGTCGATGTCGGCGATCACCGTGCTGTGGACACGACATAAACAAGTATAGAATAATATTACAAAATGTTTAGAAGGTTGGCAGCATTTTTTAGAACTCCTTAGTAGCTGTTGTAGTGTTATACATCGTATCTCTTAATTATTTTGCATCTTGGCGAAGAACAAAATAACGACAAAATAGCGACCAGCGTTGGGGCTCTGTCTCGCATAGGGTCGTAGCATTATGCTGAGCGATTGTCGTTTTGCGTGGATGTGACGCATATTTTCCCCCAACTCGTTCTTTTTTGTATTTGTGTGTTTTCCTTTGCGTCATGTTTACCGCAAATAAACGTATTTACTTTTCTTTTGAAATTAGCGTTTTTACAAACAACGTGACAAAAGCAAACAAATCTATGTTTTTGATTAAATTTAATTGATTATAAGACGGTGAAAAGCTGTGTTGGATTGAAACTTTTTTTATGAGTGATTTCTTTAGTTATTTGTCTGGCCTCAGTTCAGCAGTGGACCATCCAGGATACGACTCTTTTTAGTAATGCAACACACGCTGTTTAAAATATTCCCGCGGCTAGGACTCGGGTCGCAGGTGCGACTTGCTAAGGGAACTGTTTAAAGATATAACATCTTTACGGTACCGTGTTAATATATCTATGAAAACGGCTAGGACTCGGGCCGAGGGAGTTTTATCTTACGACTTCCACGCGAACGAAGTCGCGAGTGGAAGCTAGTATTAACTATAAGTCCAGGTTACCTCACGATGTTTTCCTTCATTGATGTCCAAGATAAATGAAAATACATATGAATTGAAACATACATTGCTACTTGCACGGATTTGAAGTCAAAAAACTATTTATTATTTCTACTTACTCGTTATCTGGCGTGAGGTGTACTGGCTCGTCGGTAAACTCCGGCGGGAAGTTGGCCAGGTCCCTCTCGCCCTCCAGCCGCGGCTTGAATGGAGGCACCACTTGCTTCTGCTCCAGCTGGGAATTTAAATGTATATAAATTAGGTCCTCGGTTACAATAATGATATCGAATCAGTGGATCTACTGATCCCTCTCATGTTTGTATAAAGACCGCTACATGCGAGAATTAATAAAATAAATAATCAATGTTATATATTTGTTTAGTTAATCAAACATTTCAGTGGCATCATATAAGCTTAAGAAGGTTCCTTAGTTGTAGCCCGCCAAATTCAAATTTTCTTTGTTTTTTTGCAAATTGAAGCTCTGTTTTAACAAATCAAAATGCGATTCGCGACTGTAGGAATGATATATTTATTGAATTATTATCATCAAATTTATATCAATCGTCAAACTTTGGAAATTTGTTCCAACTAAGAATTCTGAAAAATTCACAGGTGGAACAAATTTCCCCAAAAAGAAAATTTAAGAAAAAATCTTAGGTGGTACAAATTTACAGCTAGGGATCTTCCTTAAGCTTGTATGATGCCACTGAAATAAATCAAGATGATATGATTACGTCCTGGTTCACACAGCATATGACATCACACATATTTATTTTATGTAACATATACATATCACATGCACATTATGATAGCTCAAACTGAATTGCCCATTATACACCTGTATCTTAGGTCGATTTTTGGAGCAAGATCAAACTTTTATACTTTATAGTATAACAATAACTTTGCAACGCTATGACGATTTGAGAGCATAGGAAAAAAAAAAAAAAAAGAATATCGGTTATTATGAATAAATTGGCCCTTTATTCGGTGTATTCCCGTTCGTCCCACTGTCTTCGTCCCCGTAGTGGGACGATCGGGAATTTACAAAAATAATATTAAATTTGTTCCCGATCGTCCCATTCATGATTTTAGGGGGACGAACGGGAATATGTTCTTAGATTAGCGCCATTCGTCCACCTAAATCATTTTGTGCGTATTGTTTAGTCGTTGTTTCGTAGTTTACTTTCAAAGGAGATGTTTGATTTTGGGCTACCACTATGTACGCTACATAGATAAGTAGGAAAAAAATAGGGGAACTTCATAAAAATACTAACAAATTAATTTAAAGAATGGCACAAGCGTACAAAAATGATCATTTAAATAAAAAAAACTTTTACTAGATTATACAGCGACTTTTACATAGTGTAAATGGCGCTAGCCAAGGCTCCATACATTTCTGGAACATCTCCTTTGTCGGGATATTATATGGCTCTGGTGGGATGCTCCGGCGATGCCGCTAGTTAACAAAAGAGTGCCGATAACATTGTGTTATTTGCGTAAACCCTATTGGTTTACTCAACATTCTCTCCCAGTACCCTTAAATTAGACCGGTCGGGTTAGTGTTGACAAAACAATGAAACTGCACGGGTGTTAGTGTAATAATATAAATGTTCTACACGAATTCTGTGGAAAACTACTGATGTAAGTACATTAACCACCAACCACCACAACACAACCAGTCTGAAATTAATTGGTGGGACCAAGAGGCCTAAAAGATAATTAATAAATTATTCCCGTTCGTCCCCCTAAAATCATGAATGGGACGATCGGGAACAAATTTAATATTATTTTTGTAAATTCCCGATCGTCCCACTACGGGGACGAAGTCAGTGGGACGAACGGGAATACACCCTTTATTCAACCTGTCACCTTTACAAAAAGTTCTGTATTTTAATTTAAAAATAGCATGTAATAACGATGTATGCTCACCATCTCCCACTCGATGCTCTTGAAGAAGGGATGGCTGACGATGTCAAGGAAGCCGTTCTCACCGCAGCCGAGCCGCTCCGCCGGGTTCTTGTTGAGGAAGCCCTTCAGTACCGACGCCGCCTTCACCGACAGCGACCGCGGGATACGGATTGTTTTCTCTAGGATTACCTGGAATGATAAATATAGATGTTAGAACAAATTGACATGAATGTAAAAATTACTGAAAAAACCAGTGAATATTATTGAACTAATTGTATAAGTGAAAAAGTTCCTATATCAAGTTAAAAAAAAACTGGAGATGATATTTTTGAATTTGAACTGCTTGATAAGCCGAAAGGTAGGTAATCTAATGTAATTAATCTAATATAATTTTAAAGTCTGCGCATTAGGCTTCCGGTTCTCTCAGTGAGACATAATTATGATTCACTGTGTTTTACGTCTTCTTCGTGGGCAGTGAAAGTGTTTAAAATATTAAAAACTGTGTTTTGTTTTTGTTACTGGGTAATTAGTGTAATTAGATTAGAAGCACTAATCTATTGCGTTGCTATATGATATTTATTATACAAACACTTTTACACATCAATTATATTTGAAAAGACAGGATTAGGTCCATGTTTCCAATCGGATTAATCTATGAAGAAAAACAGAAACAAACTCAGAAGTCACAGGCTCTTTTAAAGTCCAGACATAATCTTGGTCAGATTATGTGAGGACCATGTAGATTAGTGGCAGAAATCGTCTTTTGAGAAATCACACAGATTTAAGTGGCCTGTTCATTTTCACGTTGAGCTCCTTAAGTTCTGAATTCAGCTCAAGATTAATCAGTAACCTTGAGCTGAATTCAGAACTTAAGGAACTCAGCGTTAAAATACTTTCCATCAGTGAAATGTTGATGACTAATTATTTTAAAATGATATAAGCTTTAAGCAGAAGTGACTAATTCAACGCACCTGGAACAAATAATCCTCAGTATTCTGATCAGGATTATCCGCGGCCTGCGCGATGTCGAAGGGCGAGCGTCCAGCCAACATCTCGTAAGTCAGCACGCCGAGCGCCCACCAGTCCACAGAGAAACCGTACTCTTCGCCGCGCAGGATCTCAGGGGCGATGTAGTTGGGGGTGCCGCAGAATGTGGACGTCGTGTCGCCTGGTCGCACGCCCTCCTGGAAACAGAAATAATTGGTTAGTATTGAAGTCTATTCTTCTAGTGTTATTCAGTTTATTCTAAATGCAAGTTAAGGTCAATGCTATAGTTGCGAAGCTAATGCTACAAACTGTTTAAATCAGATAGTAACACAACAACATCTAAGCTGAGCGAATTTTACGAAATGTGTATGTAGTCAACAAAAAGCAAGGCATTGAAACAAACAAGAATGTGTTAATAAATAAATTAAAGAGTATAGGGCCTAACCGTGATCCTTGTGGGACACCAGACGCTACCTTAAATAAGTCTGAGCTTAACCCGCTGACAATGAGCAAAAAGGATTAATGACACAAATATGATTTTATTTTGATTAGTGAATTACCTGTCAATAAATTTATTTACAGCTTTTTAATCAATATCATGTGATTAACTTTGTTAAAAGCTTTGCTGAGGTTTGCATCAATCAGTGCAATTTTCTTAAGACAACAGCAATTTTTGGGGCCGGCTGAGATAAGAGTCAAAATTAGTAATATAGTCTTCGGATTCCTCTGGTTACCTTGCACATGCCGTAGTCAGTTAGCTTGATGTGTCCCTCGTGATCCAGTAGCACGTTGTCGAGCTTGAGGTCGCGGTAGATAACGCCACGTTCGTGTAGGAAGTGCAACGCTAGCGATATCTCCGCTGCGTAGAACCGAGCGTGTTCCTCTGGCAACCGTCGTTGGCGTTGCATGTGGAACCTGAAAATAACAAGAATTAGTAAAGATTCATACATAGAATTTAGTTCAATGGATGCGAAGAGTAACAGTTCGGGCCTCTTCACTATAAAATCTGTAGTTGAATTGTGGTTTCACCTCAAATCAGTACAAAGTTTAGCCAGTAGGCCAATTTTGAAGCTGTAATCATTTTTGACGTTGATTACTAATAGACCCATCCTAGAATAATAATATCCTATTTGTTGGTTACTAGCTTTTGCCGGCGGCTTCACCCGCGTGGATGTCGGAAAATATCCCACGGGAACTGGGATATCTACTGGCATTAAAAGTACCCTAAGTGTTAATCCTGGTTATCAACTATCTGTGTGGCAAGCTTTATCTGAATCCGTTCAGCTGTTTTTGAGCCAATCCAGAACATAAATCCAGATAAACAGACAAACGGACAAATATTCTAAAAACTATATTTTCGGTACCTATCAGACTCGTTCCCACACCTCGTAGCAATTACTGTTTTTTTTAATCAATAACATTTAATGTACAGTTTTGACTTCGTTACTATTTAATTATATGTATAGAGCTATAAATCAGACTCATGCCAACATTAGGTTAAAGGTTTCCCAGCTTAAAGTTTCGAGAACATTAGATGCGATTCGTGTTCTATCAAGACTGTTGGTACGCTCCATTTACGACTGCCATAACTTGTCAAAAACACAGTAACAAAAAAACGAAATATGGAAGTGTACTCACATGAGATCCCCGCCCCTAACAAACTCGATGACAAAGAACAGTCTGCTCGGCGTTTGGAAGCAAGAGTGTAACCCAACGAGGAAGGGATGGTTGGAGGCGGTCTCGAACACATGCTTCTCCGTCTGCACCCAGTCGATATCCTCGTCGTCCGTCACCAGCGCCTTCTTGATCACCTTCATTGCGTACACGCGTTTTGTGCGCTTCAGTTCTACCATCAGGACCTGAAAATGTCAAATTGAAAAAAAAATGAATACAGAGAAGAATGTAAAATAACGAGTCAAGGAAGTGTGTTCGAAGTTTAAATAAAATACAAGTTTTAGATTGAAAAAACTTCAAGGAAGAACGAAAATTTGTGATTGAGGATGGGTAAATAATTGAAAGTCCTAAATTACACTTATTTTTGCAGGTGGCTTTTATTTCGACAATCACCAATTTATATGTCACTTTTGGCATTTATATTTCTGTTCTGTGATAAATATGTTAGGTACCGAACCTAACATATTTATATCCCGACTACTAAGTCGACTGAACCCGAAATAAATACATACACACACTCACACATATTTATTTTGGGCAACATACATATTTTTTACGAAAGTTATGCTAGTCGACGAAATTAACAACAGCAGATCGTAAAAAGTGGCATGAGGTTGGAGTTCTTAGATTATAGTACTTGTTTTGTCTATAACATACCTTAGCATAAGATCCTCGTCCAATAACCCTGATGAGTTCAAAGTCATCAAGCGAGTACTGTCTCTGAGAACCCGGTTCGAGCTCATCCGGCCGAGGGAGCGCAGGCGCAGGCGCGGGCGGCGTCTCAGGTAGCGGGGGCTCCACTTCCGCGCGAGATCTACATGGTACCACACAGTTTGAGAACTGCTCTTGTAATTTTATTATGTGTTTTTGTTTGAACACTCGGAGAAAAGGGATAAGGTCCTTCATTATTGAATGAAGAGACTTTAAGAGATGATACATTTCGAATCCATCAAGCGAAGACCAATGAGACACGGTAAAATAACTATAGTACGAGACTCTCTTAAACTTTCGCGTCACTTCGTGCATTAAATTCTAAGTCAAATATTTCGTTTTAAATTTCAATAGCTGTATTCCCGAAGCGGTTCGAGTCGATACTGGGAATAGTGCCTACAATTCTGCCAAAAATATAATGCTTAAAAACGAATTGACTTGGTTGACGGCGTTAGTCATGCCCATATCGCCAGGAAGGTTAAGGTTATGAAAAAGTGCTGATAAGAGAGATCAACATTTATTTTTATGCAAAAACACCCAGTTTAATAACGTTGTTATGTTATAATATTGGCCAGTAGTTTACTTTTAGATTAGAGCTGTAAAGAAATTTTAACTAAGTATTTATCCAAAAAAATATATAAATCACCGATAATAAGATTCAGGGGCTCGCTTTAAACGTGAAGCATCGATAGCTTTCTGATGGCATTAAATAATTAACTTTGTTGCTAGTGTCATTACGTGCAAAGTCGGAGGAACTACGAACAGCTTTTCGGGCGTCGAAGAGAAAAGTTAGAAGTCAGAGCTTAACTGAGAGCAAGAGTGCTAAGGAAGCGTCGGATATGACTGTAAACGTAGCAGATATTTGAATTAAACGCTTACTTTACTAGTAAAGTAAATTTAAAGTGCGATCTGTCAATCTTGTCCTAATACAGGTATCTGAAGTATAAGAATACGATGATAATAATAGATATGGTTATTTCTTTCCAACCTAAATGGCGCCAAATACAATACTTATTCCCATAGTAGGCGCCTATGATATCGTCATTAAAAGTAGTCAACATGTATTAATCTGAAAACCTTTATAATCCTCATAGATGATTAAAAGGATAGCGAAGTTTTAAGAATGGGGAAGGTCGGTTAAAGCTAATTGTAGATGGCGTGATCATAGCTAGGTCCTTACGACCTACAATAAATTTGACATTTCGTTCATTCGTTCCATTTCGTGTTCATTCATGTTTGGTTTTACTTCAATTTTTCGTTATATTCCGTGATTTCAATATTTTAAATCAAGTATTTGAAATGGAAAGTGTCAGAATTTTAAACCTTAAACATTTCCTCGTAATCACTTTCTTCAAAATGATTGCGACAGAAGCTCGAAGTCTGTTTAATGTAAAAAAAATCTCTTAGAATAGCTTTACGCCAAATTTTGGACTCCCAATTTCGGAGTACTTCGGAGCACAACAACGCTTCATTTTTGCAAAAATAAAATAAAACCACCTCACGCCTTATTAGCCCGTGCTGGGAACTAGTTGCGACAGTGCTATTTTGACAGTTTCCATCTCCATTATCGAGATTAAATGACTATTGCATATTGACCTAAATACTGATATGGGAATTGTATTACATAATATTTAATAAATAGATTACGCTGTTATTCCTGTATTTATATCTTATCGATATGTCGGTAAACATGGTGCACGGCGCTATCTCCTCGTAAGTTTGATACGAGCCATTGCATCGGTAGGTCATACAAATCGGAACGCGCAATATTTTCCCGGTTGCGGGATTCGCGAATTGAACAAATATTTGTGTGACCTCAAATGAACACACCAGCATATCGTGGTGGGTAATGATATTGAAAAATATTATGTAATTCATTTTGAATCATAATTGTAAGATCGGAGGTCAAGGCTTAGTTTTCATTAAATTCTGCTTCATCAATTTAACTTTAATATTATTTGGACTCAAACAAAGTCATTTTAGTCATCTTCTCATTTAATTACCAAAACACTTTAAACATGCGTAGCGTGACCACTTCTATCTCTACTCTACGAAGAGAAGACAAATCACTTTCTGAACAAAGTCATTATTTTCTTGAATTTTGGCATCGCGCCGTAGAAATCTTTCTACAATCTGTCATTTTGTCTTCTGTTTCTTTGTTTCCATAATGGCCATGCTACGCATGCAGGTTGTTTAAGGGATTTTCACCAAACTGCGCGACATACAGAAAATACAGGGTTATGTTTTATACGCGTATCGATGTATCTTGATGAATTTGGGACTCTTTATCGTTGTATCTTGTTGAATTTAGGACTCTTTATCGATGTATCTTGTTGAATTTAGGACTCTTTATCGATGTATCTTGTTGAATTTAGGACTCTTTATCGATGTATCTTGTTGAATTTAGGACTCTTTATCGATGTATCTTGTTGAATTTAGGACTCTTTATCGATGTATCTTGTTGAATTTAGGACTCTTTATCGATGTATCTTGTTGAATTTAGGACTCTTTATCGATGTATCTTGTTGAATTTAGAACTCTTTATCGATGTATCTTGTTGAATTTGGTACTCTTTATACCCTCGAAGCATCCTAAACGCCCAGAGGGACTTTATTACATGAGGTCTAGGTCGTGCGAGAGTTATACAGTTGCCAGTCGTATTTTCAGATTTTTTATTGTTTTATCTTCATGATTCTTGATTTGCTTTTGATTTTGATCTCGCCTGATGGAAAGCGATAAATATGTACACACCTGACAGAAGACGCTCGTCCCAAGGTGCTCTCCCCGTTAGCATCGTCCTTGACTTCGATGGGATCCACATGTTCGTTGGAGCAGGGCTTTTGCACGAGTTTGTGGCACTTCTTGTGCACCAGCAACTTGCACTGGATGCACTTGAAGCCTTGCCGGCCCAGACCCCAGATGCGGTCCTGGCAGAAGGCACAGAAGGCGCGCTGGAAGAGATAGAGATACAAGTCAGAAAGAGATAGCTAGAAGTGCTTTTCAATCTTAGTTTTACATAAACGAAGCCGTGCCGACGGCGACGGTTTGGCAATAAAAACTGCTCTATGTTGGGTATAGGGCAGTCGGGCTTCATTATTCTTTAAAAAAATGCAATAATATAAATCAATGTTATTGTGTAGACCGTACATTATACTTTCAGGCCAACATTTAACAATGATGATCCTCAATCAACACCAAACAATGAGGTTTATTAAAAATACATGAAATCAAGTTGACGAGATAGTAATAACCATTTTTATAAATACGGCGTTTGTTGCTATACGCCTAAATACAGCTAGTTTGCCCAAGACTGGAAATGAGTCTTCAAGTTAATACAATACCTCATCTCTAACGTGAGGCTTGTAACAGTATGAATTAATATTGTCCGCCAAGTTAATACTCACTCTATTAAATCTCTTAGCCTGGAAGATGTGTCCATTGACGCGGTATAGCTTCCGCCACCGCCGTGCGCCTCTTCTGTATATGCTTCCTGTAAAGTAAAGAATACATTCTGAGTCTGACAGCTAAAACAAGAACGACGTTACAGCAAGATAATATGTTGAAGCCTAGGTAAAGGTTAGCAGAAAATTGTACAGCGCAACAGTATATAAAAAATAAGAAAACAAGAACGTTTTGTTGTTTTCAAATATATGTATGATATATGAATTTGTTTGAGGAAAATAAAGGCGTGTGGTTTAAAAAAAATTAAGCTGATACAACTCAGGGTCAGATCATTTAGTACGAGTAGGTATTACAAATGCTAATGAACATCCACAACTCCACGGGAATTCTGATGCGTTGTCGAACTTGGAAGAAGATATACCTACATTTAAAAGCTCCCATGTCTACTTAATAAAGATCTTTTATAACAAAGGTGAGACAAAATATCGGATTTTTGATAACTCATTGCGTAATGGTAATAAATGTTTGTATGGAAAGGAGGTCAACAAAAGCCCATACAAGTTTGCCCAAACGTGTACCTCGAGGTACACGTGCACGAAAGCGTAGAGAAAATATAAAGAAATTCGAAAATAATTGTATTTATATCTTTAAATAATTTAAAACTACATAATTTATTATTTTTTATGCATGTACAACTGCGTTATATTTTGTTGATACTCGGGTTGACATTATTTCGTAAATGTCATTCACATGTCATTCCGTTTAGTCGTGAAACAACAGTGACTGAACCCGACAGCAAACAGCTGTCAACTTGACAGTTGTTTTTTTTAAGTAAGGTAGTTGTGCTTGTGCCGATGATAGAATGCCAAAATGGCGTGCTTTTTATTATGTTTAAAGTTATTTTATTCTCGTCCCCGGGTAAGCATAAGAAAAATATAAAAATGCAATATTATTCAGTGTGTTCTAGCTTATTTTATGCCACTAAGTGTACCTCGGTACTTTATTTGGGCATATTTTGGTGACATCCTTTCAATTATTTGTCGATCACTGCATACGACATAAATGCCATGTGTTAAATTCTCATACAATTACAATGACAGCACATTTTTTCAAAAGGTGCTTTATAAAAAAAAAACCGCTTATAAATCTATTCAAATTTATAGTATAGTAAGTATCTAGTGGCATTCAGCATAAAATGGGCCAAATCTATGTCACTTCAGGAAAACATTAATCTTTCCGCACTCGATCTAATTGTAATTTAAGGGATGGCGCTGAAAGGAGCGTTTTTATAACCATTTTTACTTATTTACAATGGACGGCAGATAAAGTGAGGCTCAGAGCAACGAGTCTTTATTGAGGGTGTCAAAGAATATCTATAAATAACAAAGAGGGTAAGAGATCGATCTTGGAAACAGTTTTTATTTATATTTGTAGGCCCTGTTGAAGTTTTGATTGTTTTCAGGTTAGATGATTATGAGTATTCATATTCATATCTTTATTTGCATTCCATAATGTGTGAAGATCTTACAATGGGCTTAAAGCTAAGGTACAATTACGGACCCTGTAGGGCACAGAAAAAAGTATAAAATTAATGTTATTTAAAGGATTAATACTTAATTAATTATCAATTTTAAAACATGTCCTTAATATTAAATAACTAAATTATAACATTTATTATTACTGTTTAAATTAAAACATATTTGATAATAAAATGTAATATAATATTTATCTATTTATGTATGAATGTAAATTCTAAATTTCAAACGACTAACAATGTATTGTGTCTGTTAGTGTTAGATATATTTGTTTTTTGTTTATTGCAATAAACAATTTTTGCATTTATTGCATTTATTGCAATTTATATTTGTTTGTCATGTATTCGTTAATTTATAATTGTTTGAGTTTATTCGTAAAAATTGAATCGCTAGTTTAATTTTTTATTGCATCTGGTAGTTTAATGAAATTTTTTATGGACATTACATATGTATGTTTAAAAACGTTCCTAATGTCTGTCTGTCCCGTTCTGAAAATACCAAAGACTTGTTGTGTGTGAACTCTAGGTATGTATTTATTGTATTCGCGTTCATGTTACAATTTTATACAAGATTGTCGAACTGAAAACATCATCAAATTCACTATCATTCACTTTCACAGTTCATCACAAACCTCACTTCGATTCACTCTTCCTCTTCCATTCACAGTTTCATTGAAGAAAAACCCGCGATTTAAACATTTCTGAATTCGGGATAAGCACTGTGGAAGCACTGTCATATTTGTGTACGCTGACTTCGTAGCCAGACAACCACAGATGACCCAATTATCGATCATTACCAAAATATTTTCGAATATACCTTTTAACAGGTGCTTAGCGATGTCGATAGTGCAGGACATTTATTTAGTGTGTCAGGACATAGTACCAAGTTTCCAACTGTTCCGAGTCGCGGCCGGTGCGATACTGCGGCTTATCATAGGTTATCTAATCGAATAAAACGAAATTATTGAATCACACTACTATGTAGTAAGCCGATTTCAATAAATTTTTGAGCAAATAACTGCAATTCTGATATTTCGAAATATAATGTTGCTAATCACGTTTAGATTACTGTTATCGATATTGTTCTTATTAAACATGGTTTCTATAAGGAAAATGAAAGGTTTCTTTAGTTTTTGCTTTACGATACCGGTTACTAAAAGAGCATAATAACCTCTTATATTCGAGGTTCATATCTAACCTCCGTAATTCTAAGAAAAAACGAAGACATCACGTCGTTTTTAAGCTTTATTATTTAACATAACCTAACATCACGCCTGGAATTCCCGAAGGGTTAGGCAGATGTGTAACTATAGTACACCCACATTTCCCCAGTTATGTTTAAGAGGCTTACAAGAGCTAAAGCGCGGTCACTGTCGGATTGCATAGAAAAGAAAGAGACGCGCGATGACACAACGCTGGTAATTTATTGCAAAATATGAAGTAATTATGGATTTACAAAAAATCTATTCATTGGACTAAAAAAATAAAACACTATTACGTTAGTATCTTACTTGTAGAATAATCTGACAAAAAACTGAATGTTTGCATGTATATTAGTATGGTTTTTAACAGTTAAAAATTTTTTTTAGAGGTATCTTCGTGATTTTTTTTCTATCATATCAAGTTAATTGTATTATTTTTTCAACACACTATCTAACTAGCATATATCCAGAAGAATATCATATATTTTTCTGATTTTGTTTACTGCAGTGGATCATATATTTTTAGGCATTATAAATTTGCGTTTAGGTCATGTAGTCCCCTTAAGTCCCATTTAGTAAGGCGCGAGCCTATTGACATCAAGCGGGCACAAGTCCAGGCTCCGGGCTGCTACTGAGAAATACCTGATGGAAAAAAAATGCGGGGCAGTCTTTGGGGGACTGCCGATAGAAATGAATACTAAGTAACTTGTGAATTGTATCGTCGAAGCGTGCGGTGACGATGACGCGAGTTTCACGCTTTTTGTTCACTCAAAAGGTACACATATATACACAGTATACATATAGCTCATGGAAAGCGTTCGGTGACGATGTCGCGAGTTCTATGATTTTTGTTCACCCAAAAAGTGCTCAAATCAAATCAAATCAAATCAAATCAAATTATTTATTTGCTTAATACAGGTAGGTATAAACCGATGTTACAAATAAATATAAAGTACTCTGTATCATTACCTAATAAGACGTTTTTACTTCAAAAACGCAATAACACTTTGCCTGACCTAGGAATCGAACCCAGGACCTCATGCTCAGCAGTAGCGTTTGTGACCAGTAGACCAATGAGGCAGTCCTGAGGGCCTAGACAAAGTAACATTCGATTAGCGATGACGCTAATTAGTAAAAAAGTCAAAAAAATATGGGGTTGACATAAGCTATCGAAATGTCACGTGATCATAGTTCAACGAATAGAAATTATCTAGACAATGTTAACATCATTCCATTCTATGAAACGAATCGACAGCGTGGAACGATTACTTACAAAGAGATGTGTAGCCAAGTGGCACTTTTTGACAAGCGTTATCGCTAGTTTTCGATTCGTATGATGGCAACATTAGCGAAAGCGATTGTAGAAATAGAATCGCACCGAAGCGAATGCCATTTGTCTAGGCCCTCTGTAGCTTTGTTAAATCGATTTTATGTATTAATAATAATAATAATAATAATAAATCATTTATTTCAGGCAAAATGGCCCATAGACATATACCTTACAAACTAACATACATAAAATATAAAACAAAACTATTGTTAAAAAAAAATAACTTAAAACTATGTTAGTATCACTTCACTAGCTTGTCCTTGAGCTGCCTTGTGGTACTTGTCCGCGGAAGCGACGGAACACTACGTCTTGCGGCCAAAAGTCTTCTACCATGACGACGGACAGGTAACAATTCGGTACTCGCACCACGAACGCCTTGAAGTTGACGTTGCGTTGCGACTCCAGTAACTGCACCCTCGGCGAGTACCTCGTCTTCTGGCGCACGTACTCCACGATGTCCTCCGCCTTAGTGGTGTAGTGTAGGCGGGAGATGTACACCGGGGTGTTCGGCTTTGCGGCACGTAAGCTTACTCCGGGCTCCGTAGGAGCTTTGCCGCAGCGGTTCTTGTTCGTTCGTGACTGACGCTTCCTCCTTTGCACAGTCACAAAGTCCTCAACATCAGCCTTATTCGGGGCTTTGTTTGGCATCATAATTGGAGCGCCACTCGCGGCACTCGCAGTGACGACAGCGAAATCCTTTTGCAAGGGTTTCGCCAGGGCTGCGGACACTGGCAGGGGGACGGAGCGAGGGGCTCGGGCGCATGGAGGTGCTGCGGAGACGGGCAGTGGGCTGCGGGGCACGCGGGCGGGGCGCGCTGCAAGCTCAGCAAACGACGGATGCGCTGGCGATGAAACTGCTGACGCGGAGTTTGACGACGATACATCGAGGCCGGCTCCACGACACATGTTTACGTTAGACGCATCGACTGATGACCTAGATACCGCCACACTGTTGCGCAACTCTGTAAATTCTTATTCATTGTTATTCTTCTTCTTTCTTCTTCTTGTTTCTTCTTCTTGTTGTATTAGCTACCACATGTTGCATTTGAAAGCGCAATTGCTAGGCTACAAAAGGGCCTGCAAAGGGGCTACTGTTCGTGCTGTGAAGAGTCAACGCAACGGGAAAGGCAACATAATGGTAACAATAGAGGGTTGTTTAGTTCTGCGTCGGCCAAACGAGGATAAGCTCAAATTGAGTGGCCAGGCCTTTATGCGGCTATGCCGAAGGTCCTCTATGGGAAGCCTTCTTAATTTCGGCTGAATGAAGCAAACTTAAGTTTAGCAATATCTGAAATCTTGACTAAGTATTTGCAGAACAGTTGCTTGGTGTTAAAAAAATATGATATTGTAGTTAATCTTTAAATATCTAAGTGAATCATTGTTTTTAATGAAGACTAGCTGTAATGCCACGTAAAGATATATATTTTTTTTGGGCCAGGAGCCCTCGTGGGCGTCCCCAGGACACCCTACCAAAGTTTCATCACAATCTGATCAATGGTTTCGGAACGCATAGAAGATAAACATACAAACATTGATTTTTATCTATATATATGGAAGATAGATAGATATATAGATGAAGCATTTCGAGATAAGTTTTCGTTAATATATTATGTTGTCTAAATAATGAAGGGTATGTCATAGTCAATGAAGACAGTCGAACAAGTTATTTTGTCGGCTCTGATGCCAAAAGAAGACAAAAAAGGGTATTTTGTATGAATAAAGATAAAAATATACATATGACGGAGACGGTACGTGTCTCTCGTTATTATCAGCCATATTTTAACTACTGTGGGCGTACTATGGGTAATGTTGGTTATTGCGCAATAGAAAAACCGTTTGCAGTTCAAATCACATTATAATTTACGATCAAATTAATCACACTTGTCTTGCGAATTACACACTGTAGGTACACGACACGAACTCTACGGAACGCGCGACAGTTTCTGAACGTCTTCACTGCTTACCCGTCCACAACAAACTCTGCTGTGCTCTGGTCAAGCCTGAGCGTTATATACTCTGTCCAGCGCCACCTGGTGGCACGGGCGTCCCGATTAGTCAAGTCAAACGATTGATTTAACGTATTTCCGACACATATAAAGCTATTTAAATTGGTTTGGCTCAAAATTCAACAACGCAAATACCGTTCGCTGACGAAGCCATTAGGTCCTCACGCGTGCAGGTGACAAGTGCACGCGCAAGATGGGAGGTGAAGTGTTTACTGCCGCCTACTCAGGATCCCAGCGCTGCTACACTTATTTTTAAATGCCGCAGCATCAGGCTGAGATAGGGGCCTTTTGGCCTCGCACAGGACTTTCTGTTGTTATTTTCAATTTACTTTTGTTTTATTTTATTTTTTGTTTTTATGAGTGTGTTTAGTTTAGTTTGTGATAATCCTGTGCGAGTCCCAATAAACACTTTTTCTTTCTTTTCACTCTCACAAAATTGTTTTATAGTAATTGCTAGTTAGCAAATAGCTTTTTCGACTGAACCTAATCATGTTTTTGTATCTAATGAATCAGCAGGGTTCTTTTCAATAATAAAGATTAAAAGACACGAAACGAATAACTTGCATTTCCCCATTCACAAACCATTTTAAAATGTTACGAAATCCTCTTTTATTTAAAAACGTAATTCTATTTAAAAAGAACTGCAGTCCAATTTAAGCGTGTCATTCCTAATGCAAGTCGGACATTGGTATGCAAATGTGAGAGCCTGTGGACACCGGGGGCCGGACAGTGTTCGCGCCGAGATTTTAGCAAATATTACCTCACTACTGTACCCAGCCGACATTTTTACAAAATGGACAATAAAGTGAGGTTTATATTATGAACCTAGTGTCGTAAAACAGCAGCTTGACTGTTCTGTCTCGGGCTAACTACCACCCGGTTTTTGAAAAGCTGATAAATTCAACTATCACGCTGTTATATCTCATGTTAACTGCTCAGATTAGTTGGCTGAAATAATTGATATTATTTCTCTATATAACAGGGTGTTAGTTGAATTTATCAACTTTTCAAAAACCGGATGTTAGTTAGCTTTAGCTCGAAACAGAACAGTGAAGCTACTGTTTCACTACACTACGCTATACTTGCTGTATCCAGCCGACAATTCTACATAGTGAACAATTACCTTTACTGTTAATACTACTAGACGACTGAAGATTTGAATGTGTTTTGTTGTGTTTGTACGTGTTTGTGTGTGTATTCGTTATTGTCAAAAATCGAGCAAATCTGGGGGCACCTGTCGAGGGAAAGTAGTTTCTGGACGGCGAGAAAAATGGATGAAGATGGACAGAGAATTATTGAAATTTATTCATTTGAACTTTGAGTCATTCAGTAGGACAGCAAGAGGTTGGACACGGTTTGAAAAAGCGGTTAAAAAAAAAATAGCTGCGAATGGGGATTTGCTTATATTTTCAGTCTACTCAGAAAGAGGTTACTTTTTCAGGAAAGATAAAGTGGTTATAGAGGATGGCAAAAGTGAAGTGAATTTAGTCAGTCCTTACTTAACTCCTAGGTAAGAATTTGTACGTGATGGAATGACAGGTGCTATAGGATCCTTTGTCGCTTGAGTGCCATTGGTAAACATTTGTAAAATTGTATTCAAAAAACAAGACGGAAAGAAAGAAAAAAAAAAAACACTTTTATTTACACGTCATGTTCGTGAACGGGCGCCGACAGTAGGGACTGGTCATCTCTTAGCTGCCACGGCTTATTTTAATTTAATTTAATATTTGAATTGTGTTTGTCTTTTTATTACGGACGCTTTTCAACATGAATGATGTAACCAATATTTTGTACCCATATTTTGATTTAAAAGAGTGTCCGTGGAGCTTCTTGCCCGTTCTTTTCTATAGGTACCTACTACGCTTTGGAATGGGCAACTAGCTTTATCTTTCTGACTGACCGACCCTTTGACAATTCAAAAGTGCCTGTAATTGGTATATTTGAAATAAAAGCTTTGATTTTTTTTTGCGGTGGTACATAACGCAAAGATAAACCACAAAAAAGAACAAGTTGGGGATGGCAGTTTTTGGCAAGTTTAGATATTGGCCACGCGCTGACTGACTGATAAACCTTGCAGCCCATAAAGGCGTAGAATCGCTTATACTAACTTGGACTTCAAGCAAACACCACACGGATATACAGCCGCAAAATAAACAAAGAATTCGGAAATCGTTTGCGTTACATCGGGCGCATGTCCTGCCCTCAAAGCATAACATGCTTGGACAGCAAATATGACGACGGCAACTTGTTTACAGAAAATTACACAGAGTAGTGAAATAACGCACATCTGCTGTTGGTAAACTGGACATTTGCTGGTACTCAGGCACCGATGATGTGTGCTGTTGACTTACTTCATCAGGGTTTGAAACTTCGGCAAATACCGTGTGAACAAAACATAACATTACGCCTGTTCTCCCCGAAGGATTAGGCAGTGGTGTATACTGGTGCCGATTCTCTTGTACACCGAACTAAACTATCACTAAAATTCCTTACTTTTGGCTATGACAATCTTAAAGCTATTCTGCAAAAAAATATCTCAAAATTTTTAAAAAGTGAAAAATTCCAGATAAAACACGCCGAAAAAAATTACGGGGTAGTGCAAACAAGTACCACGTGGAATCGCGATTGTCAAATTAAATTTTAGTCACGTCTACATTATTTTTAAAATTTAGAGATATTTTTTTGCAGAATAGTTTTCTTTAAATCTCTAAAGGGGGTCGATATTTTCATTATTTTTGCGATAGGACACACCATTTTCGAGATATAAGCACTACTACACACTACTACACTACTGTTTTTGCACCTGAAGTCGAGGTGTTGTCGTGAAATTTAGTTCATGACAACTAATTTTATTCCACACCTGTTTAATCGCGATTAAAAGTTAGACAACCAAACTTTATATGAAAAACGTTAAATTCAGAATAGCAAAATTGCCATTGTGCCATCTTAGTGCTGTCAAACTAAAATATAGTTGTGTCACTTTAGTCTATTTCAGAATGGGAAATTGTCGTTTGAAAGAAATAAACAAAATTTTAGTGATTTTTATTAGTCTAGTCTAGAGAATTTTGTGACAAGAGAATCGGTACCACTATACCCGACCTGATATGCCCTGATATGATATGCCCGACCTGGAAATCGAACCCAGGACGTCATGCTTAGAAGTGGCGCTTGCGACCACTGCCTTCAACGAGGCAGTCCATACCGTGTGAAATCGGTACTTATTTGAGAAAGAACAAGGACTACTCTAGCTTGTAGGGAGGTTACAGCTTTCTAAAGTGTATACACGGTGGTAGGGACATTGACTCACAACCTGTTACGATGGATTCAGTAATTCTGAACTCTCCTGCGTTGAACTTTTACGTCGGTTATTTTAAAAAAATGCTCTGCTATACATTTTGACCGCGTAGGTAATGCACTTTTCTATGAAACAGCAGTTTTTTTTTTGATAATCAACTGGAAATTTCTACGCAGAATCATGTAGGTAGGTACTGAATCAATGGTAACAGGTTATGGCTCGGTGTCCCTGCCACCATTTAAATTTCGTCTGATTAGATGTGAGAAAATCTGAATGCATCAGTTATTTATGGCCTATTTGGCCTCGCCAAGGTCTTTTATTTTTAGCTTGTTTATTGCTGTTTGTAATGTTAATTTTGTTAGTTTTAAATGCTCCTTTTTATTTATTTTTGTAGCGGTATCTACATCGCCACATGCGAGCTACGCGTCACACTGACGTCACGCAAAATCCTGCATCGCGCAAGCAGAGTTTACCGCGCAACTGTATACAACGTACCGACATTAAAAGTTGGGCAGTTGCCCACCAGACACAACACCCGTCAGATCGGAGGATCCTCCCTATTCTACGGAGGTTTCAGTGAACTTTACACCCTGTTCATCACACCTCTATATTTTTACTATTTGTATTTCCTTTGCGTATCCTAAATACAATATTTATCTTTCTTTTCTTTTATTTGAAGAGTTGTGTAAGTATTTCCGACTTTCGAAAATAGTTGATCGGTACCTAAACCACAAGTCAGTTTAAAGAGATTGTCAGATACATACAAAATTATAAAAAGGATGCCAGCTTACTTTCGTAACTTCAATATTATAGTTGGATTCTATGTTAGATTTTCAATCTACAAAGCCCTGAAAGCCGCTAAAAGCGCACGTGCCGTACGTACAAATATTATGATGATAGGAACGAAACATGACTGAATAGTATACCAGCCATCGGTACTTCGCCGGCATCCGTAATGTGCATCATTTCAGCGTATTCACATGCTAATGCCAATGTGGCGCTGTAGCGCTGCGGCCGCTGACAAATATCGCTTCTTCGCTTTTATGTACGTTGAAGTTGTAAGTTTGTGACTATAGTTGGTGTTTGTAGTGGTGGGTAGTTTGAGAGTTAAATAGTGTTTTCATATAAATAATATTGTTGCAAGATGTTTGAGTAAAGATAACAAAGGTTGCCAGTGTTAAATACGTTGCAAATTATCATAGTAATCAGTTTCAGCTAATTATTAATCTCTATCCATTCGAGTGTAATAATCAAATTAATCCGAATCACTGGTTGGCATTCCAAATACGAAGTGATCTTTAATTAGTCTCAACTCTCAAGTATACGTGCCTACATACTTCAACCTTCATGCCTTCCGTAAACCTGCTAACGCTCAACCAACAACTCACTCGACTAAACTACAGGCAAGTAATGAGCTAGCCAGTGAACGGGCAAGTACTAAAGCTAGTAGTTACAGTAAGTACTCACTGTCTTCGCCGGCGCACGGCATACCAGGCGCAGCGGGCACATTCGGGAAAACTGAAACAAACAACAATATAATTAGGACACACCACAAAATTACACGAAAATAAAAAAATAAAGACTATTTCTCGTTCCTCTGTTTCGTTTATTTGTTGAAAACGAAACTGCATTGCTTTACGGAGAAATAAGCTATGGTGGTCGTTGGCTACACTCATTGTTGCCGACAGCGACAGTGCGACATTGCGACAACGGTGCGACATTGTGATTTTCCGCAGCCACAATTGCGCCTAACTACATTATTTGCTGAATTCTCTAGAGTCTACAGGTTTGTTCGTTGAATGTTTGTTTGATTTACTTGGTTATTGAACTTGGAGTTCGTCGACAGGAGAGGAGGGAGAAGTTTGTCTTGAAAATGAGTTGTTTTATGTCACTGAAGATGACATTCGAAAAGTATCAGTGGAATAATGATGAAGGTTTCATTTATATATGTATTGTTGAGTTCCTTGTAATATTTACTTCACCGCAAACTAAACGACACAACGACACGGTTGGCGCAGTGGTTAAGAGGCTTACATGAGCTAAAGCGCGTTCACTGTCGGATTACATAGAAAAGAAAGAGACGCGCGATGACACAACGCTGGTAATTTATTGCAAAATATGAAGCAATTATGGTTTTACAAAAAATCTATTCATTGGACTAAAAAATTAAAACACTATTACGTTAGTATGTTACTTGTAGTTCTTGTAATCTGCCAAAAAATCTAAATGTTTGCATGTATATTAGTATGGTTTTTAATCGTTAAAAATTTTTTTTAGAGGTATCTGTGTGACTTTTTTCTATGATATCAAGTTAATTGTATTATGTTTTCAACACGCTATCTGACTAGCATATATCCAGAAGAATATCATATATTTTTCTAATTTTGGTTACTGCAGTGGATCATATATTTTTAGGCATTATAAATTCGCGTTTAGGTCAAGTAGTCCCCTTAAGCGATTGACTGCTGCGCTGGGTGTCGAGGGTTCGATTCTCGCACGGAACAAATATTTGTATGACCTACAAGTAGTTGTTCCGGGTCTAGCTGTTTGTGGAGATATTTATTTATATTTATGAATACAGGAGAAACTCCTTATGTGGAGCAACGTTTTAAAGAAAAAAAAAAATCTTATTGATTAACACTGAAACTGAAAAATCCTTAGGTTAACATTAAGTTTAGGTATATTCCAGACTCTGATTTAACTAGTCAGGCCCCAGGTAGCCCAAAAATTTTTTTTTTTTGGTAATGGAGTGGAATTCCTCGTGGATTTCCTCCGCCGACTACCCCAACTAGTCAGGCCAACAATAGAAAATCAATTGTGTCCCATTAGCGATGCTTAATGATTTAAACCCGCCACTATCTTGGATTTAGCAACAAATGTAACATACCCTTACACTAACCAAATAAACAACCCAGGCCAAAGGTAATTTCCTAAGTTAGTGTACTTGGCAATTGTCTGACCGTCGAGATAGACCTCAGATTTATTACAACATAAAGTGACTTGTAGTCCAGCAGTTACATTTTATCGCACACACGGGGCGGCCGCAGTGTGGCGACATGCTACAATAAAATAGAATATTAACATGAGCTGAGATATATTGTAAGTAGTTTTTTAGTACTCGTGTTGTGAAGAATTGCTTTGGGTACTGTAAAAATAATAAAAGTGAAGTGACTATAGTGTGTTCACGAAAAAACTAGATAAAATGTAAACAAAAACTTCCACATTTCAGTCGGTCACGCCAGTATAGGTTATTTAAGAAATAACTACCTATAAGTTTTACATTATGGAGTTATGGTTAAAATGATTGAATATTAGAACATAAAGTGACTTGTTGTACAGCAGGTACATTTTATCGCACACACGGGGCGGCCGCAGTGTGGCGAGTTGCTACAATAAAATAGAATAATAACACGAGTTGAGATAATTATATTAAGTAGTTTTTCGAGTACTCCTGTGGTGAGGAATTGCTTTTTGTAATCTATACAATTGAATAAAATTGAAGTGTCTGTTTGTAATGTCAAAATAACAGTTTTTGATTAAATGCATTTGAAAGAATATACGGTACTTACAACAAAAACAATTTTTTGAAATTTTTATTTGTCTGTCAGTTTGTTCCGGCATATCTCCGAAACCGCTGGACCGATTTTGACAGTACTTTCACTAGCAGATAGCTGATGTTATAACGAGTAACAAAGCGTACTTTTTGTCCCGGTAGCACGTTCTCGTGGGATAATTTCCGAAATCCACGCGGGCGAAGCCGGGAGCTGCAGCTAGTGTAAAATAAAAGTGAAGTGACTATAGTGTGTTCACGAAAAAACTAGATAAAATGTAAACAAACACTACCCACATTTCAATCAATCACATCAGTATAGGTTATTTAAGAAATACCTACTTCATAAAGTTTACATTTTGTATTTTGCTTAAAATTTTATAAAATATTATTTGTGCTGCCATCAAATCTTCCATATCTACAAAAGGTCCAACCGAATTAGCATTATCGATAAAGTTCCAATTTTTCCGTCACATAAAAGAAAAGCTACCAGTCGACCCGACAATAGGTCTTTTGTTTTCATCCAAATAAAGAGCGGGAAAAAGCCCAGGGCCCATACAAGTCCGGCTTTATTCAAACTCCGTGCTCGATACGCGAAAAACTTGCAAGCGGGTATTTGGAAATTCGGACGCCTCGTTCGGAAATTCAAGGCCTAATGTTTGTGGAATTCGAAATTCGAAGTGTGGCGTGAAAGCCGGAGAGCCGTGTTCGCTTGTTTTTGTGTTTGGAGGGTCGTCAACACATCAAGGACTTACCTACGAGCCACAAATTGGACACGTGGGATGATAGATTGGAATGTATTGCTGTTTTTTAACCGGCTTAACGGAGAGGGTTTTTCATTTGTTGCGTGTGTCTAACGGCAATATTACACGGTTTACTTACGTGTTTCAATTTGGATAAAGCTACCAAATTGTATCGTTTTCTTTGTCATGCTCTGCGCCTTACAACCAAAGTGAATAAATTTGGTTGAACCGTGCACTTGTCATAACTTGCGAGTTTCATACACTTTTTAACGGTTACATGTTATTGATTTAGGTTGAAGAGAATTATATAGAGGGTTTGGTATAACAGAAATTTTAAAGAAATATTCTATATTTTATAATATTTATCAAATTAATAATTTTAAAATTTATTTATTTAGATTTAGTCCTAGATTTTTTCCAGACACTAGCAGCCCTTATTACAAAAAGCGGTTTAACTAAAAACCCAGGTTTAAATCTCTATAAACTACGGTTTAAACAAAATTGATATTACAAATCGTGGTTTTTCGAAAAACCATAGACCATTCCATGGTCTAACGCTAAACCTCGGCGGCCCCTAGTTTAAACGATCAAACCATGGTCTAAATCGTATCTGTCAAAGTTTCTCATTTAGGTTATAGCATCTTTTTCATTAGTGTTGTGTTGTTTTTAACCCGAAAATAAATATTTACATAGTCGATTTAATTGATATTGAGGATATTGAAGCCGCTGAGTTGGGAACAGCACGCCGACACAACTTAAATCGTGTTCGAATAAATCCCTTCGTAGAATTATCCGATGAAGATTTCAGGCAAAAGTATAGGTTTAATAAACGTTATGCGATGAAAATGGTGGACTTATTAAGAGAAGATTTGACTAGAGATGCTCGAGGATGCTTAATAATGTTAATTTATGTTTACTTACTTTTTCCTCGGTACTCCAATTCTCAGATCGTTTTTTCTTTTGTTGGTCCATAACGATATAATGTTAAAATTACTATAGCAGGCACAAACAGGCAATTGTTCTAATATAGACTTTGATAATTTAAAAAATCCAATGCTAAATTAACTTTGTTCATCTTGTGATAGTTTTGTTTAATGTTATGGTTTCATATAACGCGCCAGAATGTTACGCTTCGTTACACGTACTTAGATGTATTATTAGTAATTAATACGACACTACGTAATGTGCTTAAACCTATACAAAACTACAATCGACGAAATAACGAATGTTCCATGCAAATTAACACTCAATATTTTTAATACTCCTAAACATCATAATAATCATTAGCGTATTAACAAAAAGTTTTATTTTCTGAGCATACGGAACGTTGCAATAGAATGATATCACGGTGAACGAATAATATTTGTATTAATTTGTGGTTGATATGTAGACAATGGTTCAAATGACGGTACTAAGAAGACCACGGTTTTTATAAGTTTTGTAATACGGACAAATTTAGACCATGGTTCTGCAGATAAGCCTGGACTTGATAGGACAGGTTTAAACCAAGGTTTATTTAGTTTTTTGTTATAAGACTGTAGAGGTTTTTTTTTATCATGCCCTGTTATATGTATTACTTACTAGCGGACCCTGCTGACGTCATCCTGCCCGGAAAGGCAGCGCCACATTAAATATGATTATTGTAAATAAAATTATTTATTAAAAATACGGGTAACTTATCATTTTCTATTATTTCTCGCTAGGCAATAAAAAGTACTGCTCAAAATTATGTAATGTAGTCAATTTTACACCAAATAAAATTTGGTAACATACCGACAGCAGCGCCACCTACCGGGTCCAATTATGTTTTCAAACCATCCAGGAACCCATTGAAATATACACACAAATTTCATCCAAATCGGTGCAGCCGTTTAGGAGGATTTAGGTGACAAACACACGTACAGTTTTTTTTTATATATTTAGATAACAGTAGTATTTACAAAAATGTTACTGGCGAAATGTGGGTGTGCTATAGGTTCATCTCTGCCTAACCTTTCGGGGTTTACAGGCGTTATGTTATGTTAACAATAGTATATATGACACTATCCGGATATGGGTTGTGTATCCGCAGCGGACATGTCACTGAAAGCAAAGTTAGTGACAACCGCGCGGACAGCACCGGATGTTACGTCACATGGACATCCAGTCATAGTGTGCACTACTTACAAGAGATAGCACGGGGAAATGTGATGTTCTAATGGTCTTCATCATTGATATAATTATATAATATCGTGTGATAAAAAATCGTATTGAAAGAAAAAATAATCAGGAATTTTAACTTTTCGAAGCTAGATAATTCAATAACAAAACAATTTTTACTTTGAATTATCTATAATTTGAAATCAAACTTCTAGATACTAACATTAAACTGGAAAAGCGGTTTTAGTAGATCAGAAATACTCTGATACTCAAGATAACAAAAGATAAAATTATGTTTCTTGTATTAACATCTGCTGATTTTTATCGATATTGTTTGATAATGCCATGACCAAAAAATATAACCAAAAAATATTTAACGTAGGTGCAGTTCGGGGACTAAAAATAATATTAATAAACTGTTTCACCGAACCGCACGTTTTAAATTTTTGTTTCAGTGCGGTTAGTGGAAGGGCTCACGTGCGGTTCGGTCAAGTGTTATTGAAAACAGTGCTCTGAGCGGAATACCTCGACAATATACGTTATATATGATTCAATGTTTATATTAAGATTAATGTAGATGGCCGATGGCAGAATAAATAAAAATAAAAAAAGTGAAAATAATCACCAGTTTTCTGTGGTTAAGTATATTCTGCACACCTAGTCAATCCCTCCACAAACTTTGTTGACCGTTTAAGGTAAATATTTTCATGTCGGCATGATCGAAGTATTCTTTTACAGTTCGTGTCGACACGACACCGAAAAACTATTCAATCATGTTAGTTTCAAAATCCAAGAAGTCAAGAGAATCTCGATCAATTTTATTACAAGCACTGCATACCTATTGAAAATAAACTCCACAGTGACTAATATTTTTCACCACTGAGAAAACATCTAGTTATTTAACACATACTAATAATATATTAAATAATATATATGTAATAATTTTCTTTCTTTCTTTTCTTTTTTACATACGAGATAGCGTGCCTCAAGAAACAACACGGGCGTCACTATATCTGAATATTCCTTCTACAGGACCCCTTCATAAATCACCACCAAAACTTTGAAGACAAGTAATACTACTTTATTATTAAACTTAGTAGCTCACTACACATTTAAACTCCGAAACACTGCACCAAGTTTCAGTAAGCAAGCACACAGGGTCTTTAGATTTAACCATTTTGTAGACAGGAGAAAAACAAGGGGGTGAATGTTTATGGGAATATTACACGGTTCACTTATTGCTAGACTTATATGGATGATTCAACCAAATCTATATAAAAAAAAATCTATTGCCACAAATGTTTGACCGCGCATTTCTTCAAAGCGGCTGCACGTAAGTGGCCAATTATTTTTTTGTTGTATTTGTAATTGTCAGGAAAAGGTTTGTATGAAAGAATATTTATGGAAAATCAACTGGGAATGTCGTAATTTTGGATGCTATTTTTGTATGAAATTCACCCCAGGTGACGCTGGGCATGAACAGCTTGTAGAAAATAAAAGTGAATTTTTTTGGTAGAATCGTGTAATGTAGTCATTATACTATAACTTCCACTTAATAAAAATCTTAAATTCAGTTATTCACGGACACACAACGCCCAGAGAACCAGATGGGTTAAGAAGCATGAAATTTTGCACAAGAGTTGCTTATATAGCGGAAGTGAGCACCAAAAAGGATTTTTGTAAATTCGTCCCCTATAGGCGTTAAATAGGGGATGAAACTTTGTATGGAAGTTCGTCATTTTTGCCGGCACGGCTTGTCAAATTACGGACTAGAAAAAAAGAAAGGACTCCGCGCCACGCATATCGAAAGTGAAGCACTGTACCGAGCTATGTGTCTGTGTGTAAATAAGTGTCTTACTTGTGATATGTTATTCCTTAACACTTTTTCTGTGATGTAGAATTATTTTTAAATCATTTCACCACACAAGACGACATTATTTTATTTTATTACTTGACGTAAACAGTACCTACAATGATGCCGTAGTGCCGCGTAATGGCGGGCGGTCGGCACCTTATGATGTAAATGTGTGCGTGAGGCACGTTTGTCCGGCATACTTATAGTGCTGGCTAGTATGGCTTTCGATACGCGTGGCGCGGAGTCCTTTTTTTTCTAGTCCGTGTGTAAAAATAACAAGAATTTAGCTTGTGTCATCACATCATGAAATAAACAATGTTTAGACACTGAATTAAGATCTTTTTGTGAAGTCAATGCGTAATATTTTATCACTTTGACAAGTTTCACAGTTTAACTTGATTCTCGCAAAAAACTGTCTAACATTGCAGTAAGCTTAAGTCAGCAACTGCACAGAGACATAAAAAGTTAAATTAATCTATTTTCTAGACAGGAGAAAAACAAGAGACCAGACTGAAGTCTCAATTACGTTGAAATACAGACTTGTTCGGTACTGATGTCTTTAGTGGCTGTCTGTCAAGTAGTCTGTGTAGTAAAAGCATTATATTTTGTGTTATTGTGTTTAGTAAGTATTGTTGTTATTATTTGTAGCCGAAGAGAAAGCTGCAAAAACTCCAGGCTTTTAGATTTCAGTTGTCGTTTAAATACGTCGCACAATACCAAAGTTTAACAAAGTATTCTTTCAAATGTTACTTTTTAGGTAAAACTGGTTATTTTCTTCTACTTAGGAAAAGTTTATGTTGTATTTTCACTAGAAAGTATATGCAGTCATTAGCTTCGTTTATTTGTTACTCACGTAGTACCTACATAGTTTGAACTACCTGCGCTTCTAGTCTTTCAACGATGATGATTCATTATTCAATAGTTTTCTATCAACCACTTCAATGTAGCATTTTTAGCCATTACCGGCACAATAGTGCTCCATTTGATATCATTGAAGTAATAGTAATTTTAAGAAGGCGTGATAAGGAATGAATATATCGGATTCTACTTATATAATTGGCACGTAAGTTAATTCTTATACAATATTAGCTTTTACCCGCGACTTCGCCCGCTTGGAGGTCAGAAATTATCCTACGGGATCATACTATGGCGGCATTACAAACGCCACATGCGAACTACGCAACATCCGACGTCACGCAAAATCTTGCATCGCGCAAGCAGAGTTACAACGTCTCGACATCAATCGTCGGGCAGTTGCCTACCAGACATAACATCCGTCTGGTCGGAGGATCCTCCCTTTTTCTATGGAGGTATGAGTGAATTTTACACCCTGTTCTTCATCTGTTGTTTATTCATCTCTATTACTACCGGGATAAAAAATATGATTTGTCCTAACCCAGGTCAGGGTCTACCTGTGTGCCTAATTTCATTGGTTTTTTGTTTTCTAATGATTATAATTCTGTAAAGCCAAATTTGTTACGGCCGCGAATCATATTTTAATCAACATACAACCTGACACTGACCTGCAAATTGCAAAAATCGTAACTAGATTTGAATTTCGCGAGCTACCTTAGCGCATCCCCCTTAAACGACAATAAGATCTTTAACTAAGACATACCCAAGATACAGACGATGGTCCCAAACAGCCCACGTACGCACGAAACGTTAAAATATTGGGGCGGGATTTTAACGCGCACTGGATTTTCAACTCTCGGTGTTAAACCGAGCATTGAGAATCCAACCGTGTGCATCCCAGCGCACCGAAAAAACACACTGTTGGATTTTCAACTCTCGGCGCTAAGCAGTGCGTTAAAGATCTAGTGTGCGAGAAAGTCCCGCCGCGATATTTTTACGTCCGTGCGTACGTAGAATAAAACCGATAAATTGGATCGTTCAATACCATTGTGTGTACCCGCCCCAGTGGTCTTTACTACGCCTAAGCTATTACTGAAACAACTTCATCTAAATATATTGGTTTTAAATAAAACACTCGTTTTCTGTTAGAGCTATAATAATTTCATATACCTATAAAATTAATCTTCACAAAAGAATTTGATGAAAAAAATATTGATCGCTTTTTAATTAGGTAAGTATTAGGAATTATTGTCCGTTGCAACTTCCTCCTAATTAACAGGTTTAAGACTCCTTGAAACAGGCGCGACACAAAGGCACCACCAGTCGCGCGACGACCGATGCCTTTGTGTCGCGTGCGATTCCCGTCGCGTGTTGCGGCTGTTTGAAGGAGTCTTTAAGACACTTTGTTACGCTCAAATTCGAACTTACCCTCGCCATACTTATTTAAAAGAAAATGTAATTAGGAATACTACTAACGCAAAAAATAAAAACCTATTGTTTTAAATTAATTCAATGCCTTGCTTAGCTTTATTACTTCAAAACTAAGCACAAAGCTTTGAAAACAATCCCGTCTCCACTTAATAAGCTGACGCCACTAATTTCCACGTCAGAAGCTCGACAAACAAAGTGTAATGCAATTTAATCCATACTTCTATACCTACTAATATTATAAAGAGGTATATAAGTTTGTATGTTTGTAGGGGATAATCTCTGGAAGTACCGGTCGGATTTCAAAAAACCTTTTTGCATTGGATAGCCCAATTCTTGAGGAAGGCTATAGGTTATTTAACATCACGATAGAGCCTTAAGGAGCCGCGCAAAAAGAAAAAAAAATCAGAAAGAACGCTAAGCGAAAACCAAGTAATAGCGCGGGCAGACGATGCGATGCGACGGGGTGGGTCGGAGGAAGATGAAATTCCACGCGGATGAAGTCGCGGGCAGAAGCTAATTTAGTCAATAATTTAGCTAGTAACGAGAAATAAAGTGAGAAAGAAAGAGCGCGAATAAAATAAGAGAGACAAAGGACAGGCCGGGTCAAAACCAATCTCGTTGGTAGCGGGTAGAGAGAAAAGCGGCCAAGTGCGAGTCGGACTCGCACCCGAAGGGTTCCGTATCACCGTATAAGTAACGAACGTAATTTTTTTTTAAAAATTCTCTAGTAAATAAATGACGTTTCTTGTTGAGGACACCCTTTAATTTTAAAGTGAAACTTTTATTACATCGTCTCAAACTTTTTTGTCTGTGTGTTGCATGTCGCGTGACGGTCGGCCGCGGAGTAGGGAAAAAGTTTCACTTTTACCGTGGCTTCATAAAACCACACAATCCTTTTTTAACTTTATTTTATTTTTATTTGTTGTTATAACAGCCATAGCATTACACACTCCGTGAAAATTTCAAGTGTCTACCTATTACGGTTCCCTGTGACAGACGGACGGACAGCGGAGCCTTAGTAATAGGGTCCCGTTGGCACCCTTTGGATAGGGAACCCTAAAAACACAGAAGCCACTTGACGGGACCCGTACTATAGTGGTGTTTTCACTTCAATTCGATTTCTTTGTACAAGACAATTACTCGCGGCGTTCAATTGTTTTTCTCGGACAATAGGAGCGAAATTGTCGTGTTTAAAGGTGCTGACATATTGTCTTGAATGGACGTGAAGCTGAGAGTTTAACATTGCAATAAAACTAAGAGATTATTTACGCTTTTCACTAGAAAGTAAAATGATGAAAATTATAGGGAAGTAAAGTAGGAGTTTTACCAAGAATAGTGTGGTCTTCCATAGTATTTTCCAATAGAATTTTTGAAGTGAAAACTTCTTTAGGCGCGTTGAGCACTTTTTGGGTGAAAAAAAATCATGGAACTCGCGTCATCATCACCGAACGTTTTCCATGAGCTATATGTATATATGTGTACTTTTTGGGTGAACAAAAAGCGTGAAACTCGCGGCATCATCACCGCATGCTTCGACGATACAATTCACAATTTACTTAGTTTTCACTTCTATCGGCAGACCCCAAAGACTGCCCCGATTTATATTTTTCTGAAACGTGTGATATGAAATTCTAATGATTATAATTCTGTAAAGCCATATGTGTTACGGCCGCGAGTCATATTTTAATCAACATACAACCTGACAGTGACCTGCAAATTGCAAAAAACTTAATTATTTTTGAATTTCGCGGGCTACCTGAGCGCATCCACCTTAAGGAAAAACAAATGTTTAAACATGTTTTCTATTCTATGTATCTCACTGTGATAATTAGTTACTTCGTTGAAAAAACAACAAATCTACATCATGTTTCCTATTTTATCCGTGGAGTGGACGAATGGTCCCATTGATATACCTGGTATATCAATAGTGTTCCTATATTCCGCGTCAGCTAATCAGAAGTGTGAGTTAGACGAAGCGCTTAAGCCCAGTTTTGGAGAGATATTTCCGTTGAGTCGTTGCTTAGTTTTCCGGTCCGAGTTAAAGCCGAGTTTCCAACTTAAGTAAAAAGTAAGTAGGCTTATAGTTATTTTAGTTTTAACACGAAAGGCAAACGTATTTTCTTTTTAACGTACGCTTTTATTATGATAAAGAAAAATGAAATAGGTATTTTATTTTTTACACTTTTACCACCTAGTAGTTTTTAGGTTATCCAAAGACAGATGTATAAATAAAACGGTGAAAAATAAAAACTTTTTTACAAAAAAACAACCGACTTCCAAAAAAACAACCGACTTCCAAAAAACACTAAAAGACGTGAAAAATAACTTTAATTTCGGAAGTCGGTGGCCAAAAACGAAAATACAAAACCAAAGACACCGACTTCCGAAATTAAAGTTATTTTTCAGGTCTGTTAGTGTTTTTTTTGTATTTTCGTTTTTGGCCACCGACTTCCGAAATTAAAGTTTATTTTTCAGGTCTGTTAGTGTTTTTTTGTAAAAAAGTTTTTATTGTTCACTTTTTAGTTGCGGTACCTACCCCACACAAATTCGTATACCACTACTTGGTGTGTAAATAGCAGTGACAGGAAATTATTAACACGTTATCCATATAAACTAAGTGGAAAAAATATGCAGTATTAAGGATAACTCAAAAACTACTGGTCAGACCCCGATCAAATTTAAATGGGACCACATGTGATGCACTAGCTATCAAATGGAAATATAATCATCCACATCGGTTCAACCAGAAAAAAGTTCTGAGCTAACACACATAAAAAAAAAAAAAAGGACATACAGACGAATTGAGAACCTCCCCCTTTTTGTGAAGTCGGTTAAAAAAGGAAATAGGTATTTAATTTTTTACACTTTTACCACCTAGTAGTTTTTAGGTTATCCAAAGACAGATGTATAAATAAAAGCTAAAAATATGATAGAGCCAACAAGTTTCCTAGTTATCCGAGGTTTTCCGTTTAGTTAATTTATCTAAAAGCATTCACCATTATATATCATACATATTATAAAACAAAGTCCCCCACCGCGTCTGTCTGTCTGAACGTGATAAACTCAAAAACTACCGAACGGATTTTCTAACGGTTTCCACCAATGGATGGAGTGATTCATGAGGACGGTTAAGGTGTATAATTCATTAAAGTTTTGTGTAAATTGCCTGAAATATGACAATGATAGTTGAAGAAGTCGGATGAAATCCTGCCATTTGAGAGCTATCTCGGCGTGCGCTGCAGCAACCGTTAGATGTACACATAAATAATGTATGGTGAGATTGTTTCTCATGAATAGGTCTAAAAAAATCCACGATAGCATATGTCTACCATTTAGGATCGCCGCTATTGGCAACACTTTGTCCGTTGCATAATGTTTTGTTCAAATAGTTTAAAAGTTTAAAAATGGCGACAGTGCCCGTGTCGCTGCTGTCATAAAAAAAAACTTCTGATCATCATCTTGTAGGATTGGAAATAAAATACATATAAATAATAATAAAAAACTTGAGAGGTGTCAAGGGACACCCGGATGGAACGAAGTTCTAAAAAAAAAAACAAAAAAAAAATTGATGTTGTTGTTTGATTGTTGTTGTTGGTTGTTGTTGTTGTTGGGGTTGTTGTTGTTGGGATTGTTGTTGTTGTTGTTGTTCAATGCGAAATAGAAATGAAAATATCTGGCTTGCTTTCTATAAGAGAGAGAGAGACAGACAGAGAAACATGCGACGCCGCACAGCTTACAATAGCTTACTATAGCAAAAAGTGTCGTGACAACTTTTCGTAAGAATTTTTTCCGTCTAGCCCCCTTTCACAACGCGCGATAAGGAACTTCGTTCCAAAAATAATAAAATACATCCATTTTAATTTAACGCACATGCTCGACGCAACATGCTGGATACGACATTACGTCTGAAAAAAAGGAGGCATATTTGTATGCTCTACTACCCGTGCGAAGCCGGGGCGGGTCGCTAGTAATATTATATATGCGAAAGCAACTCTGTCTCTCTGTTACCTTTCACGTCTTAACGTCTGAACAGATTTCGATGAAATTTGGCATACAGGTAGACCATGAACTTTGTTAGGACGTAGGATACTTTTTATCCGGTAGTAAGTTCTCGTGTGATAATTATCGACGTTCATGCGAACGAAGCTGCGGGCGAAAGATGCTTACCTATGCAAGGTTGAATTATATTAGCTCACGTGCTGAGTATCCATATTTTAAGAGGAAAACTTTTTTTTTTTTAATCATATCTCGTTATTTCAAATAACTATGTTACAGCAGATTACGAGGTTAACGGCCGCAGGTCCACATTTAGGCATTACTCAACTAGTTTTCTATTGAGGCTCAATCATAAAAACGCGCGGCGAGGTCTCAAATGGAATTAATTACCTATTGCGTGGAATATAAAATATATTTTTTCAGAAGAGGGTTACAATGTAAAACAGAAGCTTTTTGAACCGTTTAAATTAATTTCTGGTATCAACTTTTCAGTTCTATTTTAGTCCGTATGGTATTCTCCTTTTCGTTCCTATCTTTCTAACATTTATAAAATGCAACATAACATAATAGTAAGTATTAAAACTTTATAAATACATGGTTTCAAATATGGCTCCGTATATTCGACAGCCACAGTTCACAATTGTACGGTGGGGTATATAAAGAATGAATAAATGAGAGCAAGCTAGCCGCAAGACGAGGTTGTCAAATATTCACGCTATTGCTCCTGCAACATACATACGTATGCACGGTTGTGTTACAGGCCATTTTCAGGCGTATTCAGTCAAGGTCGAGCCAAGGACGGGAGCATAAGTATTTCATTCGGTAGAAAATGTTTTTGGAGTGACTGAAAAATATTGAATATTTCAGCATTACTTTTGTTTAGCTTAATTAGCCTATAATGTTCCCACTGCTGGGACACAGGCCTCCTCTCTTCGAGAGGGAGTGGGCTGTAATCTACCACGCGGGCCCAGTGCGGGTTGGTAGATGTCACATGTCTTCGAATTTTTGGTTCTAGGACATGCCGGTTACTTTCGTATGCTAATTGATATTAGACTGGGTATGTTTGCAATTATTTCTGTTAGTAAAAACGAAAACTAAACCACCTTACATTCACAAAAACATTTAGCCACATAGGTCTATACTCAATGGGGGCTATCGTTTTTGTGCTCACCAGTTGGCGCCACTGGCGAGTAAGGTCCTGTCATTACTTTTGCAATGTTTTGGATATGTTTAAGTATCCATAAATTCATATTATGTTTATTTTATTACATTTTAAAACTTCTTATGAATATTTAGATTATAATGTTCCTAAAATTGGTAATCATGAAGCAGACAAATATTATTCTTCCTTCAAGTGTTACCAAATTATATCCTAACTTTTTACTTTTGCCTTAATTAATCAGGAATGGCACAATCATTACAACAATTATGAATCATTAGTTAAAATCCGTGATAAAAAATCCCGCAAACATACGTTCAGTACATTTGACATCTAGAGACCCTACTCTACACTAGCGCCTCTAGCGGCAAACTCAAGCGCGATAGCCCTCATTGCTTGGCTGTCAGCCGTATATTTAATTTGTGATACTCACATAAACTTATTCACAAATTATCCCCATAGCTCACACATACACCGAAGTCAAAATCATAACGAACAAGTCGTATTTCCGTACTTTACATAATATCGATGAGAAGCATGTAAACTGTGAGAGTATAAAGTTAGGAGAGAGTACACGGCTCATTTTGAGCAATACGTTTCATTAATTGCTTGCAAGAACAAAAAAAAAGGCTCTTGGAAAATATAGCTATTGGGTAGAAAACACTCATAATAGAGCTCAGCAATATTTTGTTTGTCTTAAAGGTCTGTCTTCCCAATAAGACAAAATGAATATTAAGATATAGTAATTGTCCCTAGTGGGATTTATACATGTCCGTAGGTGTGTCCGCGGCATCACAGCGGGCTCTATCGGAATACCAGCGCTCCGGTGTTATTTTTTTTAAATATCGCAAAATCGCATTATGCTGAGATACGAGCCTTTTTGGCCTCGCACAGGTGTTTTATTTTTTACTTCTTTATTGTTGTTTTTAATGTTAATTTTGTTAGTTTTAAATGCTCCTTTTTTAATGTTTATATTTCCTGTGCGTGTCCCAAATATAATATTTTTCTTTCTTTCTTTCAATTCATCGTTTTCCGCAAGTAAGTTTATCACTGGTTGGCGACCGTAGATTTGTTATTCATTACATGCAATCACAAGTAGGATTGTTTTCGATTGATAAGGTAAATTTTTAATAAGTTAGACAACTAATTTAGTAGGTATTTGAAGCTAGAATAATCCGATACGATCTTCAATAAAATATTCATAGAAATGTAGGCGATGTTTCAATAAGTAGGTATTTTGTTACCTACTTATTGAAAAATCGCCGGCATTTCTTTTGTGTCGTTTGGTATCGTTTTCTGTGCCCGTAATAAGTGGCTCTTCTCCACCTACCTATGTCGTGGCCGAGCTAGAGTAGGACGTTTTCGAGCCGTTTCAGCTACACACCTCATTAACCTAACTTTACCATACACTGTCATTATAAGTTTTTTATTTACTTTAAAGTTGCGAACAAGTTAACATAATTATTATCATAAATTACCTATATTTTAACTCGTGGAAGAGTTTTCTGAATGGAAATACCGACATTATCTATAATTAATAAAGCTGAAGAGTTTGTTTGTTAGAACGCGCTATAATTTCTGAAACTACCATCAGATTTAAAAAATCCTGTTTGCGTTTGATAGCCCAATTCTTGAGGAAGGTCAAAGGCTATTTAACATCGCGCTACGCCTCTTAGGAGCCGAGGAAAAAGAAAAAAGTCAGAAAGAATGCTAAGCGAAAACGCAGTAATAGCGCGGGCGGGCGATGCGATGCGACTAGGAGGGTCTTTCGCGGGGGACCTTGATAATATTTTAGTATATTGTGTACATTACGACTTCCGCGCGAATAACTTCGCGGGTAGAAGCTTCTATTTTCATAATTTTCAATTAGTAATCGAGGACAAATAGATAGCTGTGTATCAAATTAATGTTTTCTTTCTACCAAATCCTAATATGATTGTAAAGACAAAAACGAACTTTTTTTTTTGCATTTAACAGGTTTAAACTCAAAAACTGTAATTACATATCAACACATACAGTCTTCCAAACATAAAAATTAAATGTAAGGATATCGCTTTAAATTTAAATAAAACAATAAACAGAACGAATGTAAATAATATAAAAGAAGCAGGCGCAGCGGAAGAGCGAGTGCGTCCAGTGAAACACTGAAACGAGTTGGAATTACAGCTGCTAATGGCAGCCTGACTGTTATTTCGCTATATGTTGTAGCTGCTGTAAATACTTGCATACGGTTTCAGAAGAAAATATTCGTTTTAAGGTTCGCAACTTTTAAACAACTCATGTAATTAATGTCTTTTCGTAAAATGTTTCATTGTTAGCAGACAATTCGCCAAAAATAACTGATGAAAGGTTCTAAAAATAATATAGGTATTAAAATAAATATACGAGTGTATCCAATTAATGCAGTTGTCTGTACTTTAACGTATAGGTAAAAAAATAGCGATCAATAAAATCAAGCTTTTATTTTTACTAAATATTTGGTAGTTGATAATAGTAGATTGTTATACAAGCGGCTAAAATGACCCATTATATACGAGTTAGTTTTACTTCTGAGCTTTAGCGAGGGAGTAAATAGAGACCGAGTTATATATAATGGGTTTTAGCGCCGTGTGTTAATACTGTAATTTTCACTACGATTAAATAGATTTTTTTTTTAATTTCTTCTATAGCCGCAACGCAATGCACGCATTCTAGCCAAGAGATCGCCGCTTTTAGTTAAAATTTCAAAAATAAAATGTTACTTTTTATGAAAAAGTAATAAGTCGAATATTTATTCATGATTATTCTATTTATCAATAAATACATTTCCGTCTTTGTAGGCTTCTTAGTAACAGACAAAAATGAAAAAAAAAACCTTTTTCCCCTATAGGAATATATGCTATTTTATCCCCGCTCTGGTACGCTACAATGACTGACTTTTTGAGGATGACTGATGTTTTAAAACTATACGAGTTCGGTGTTGCCTATCCAACTACTCTGAGAAGAAAGACCGAAACAGCTTCAGAGGTCCCATGCTCTTTTAAAGTCCAGACATAATCTTGGTCAAGTCAGGTTAGTTTTAGAGCTTTTTTGAAATACCTAAAAATGTATATAAGAGTCAATTGGCAGGCCGTTGTATGAACAAAGATACTAGACATACATACAAGCTATTGTTAGGTACCATTTATATTTCGAGATTGACAGATTTGGAACTGACTGAGTATGTTTTGTCTATACCCTTTAACAGACGACAAGTTCTTGTCAGCTTCATTGTACTAAGGGTTCTATTCAGACCAAAGGCACTAAGGTTCACTTATTTTTATGTTTGACTAAATACTGTTAGCAGCATTCCTTTACATTGCAAAAATTCATTAAACTAGAGTAAGCGCATCTTCCTTTAACATAATTTTCCAAGAAATTATGTTCATTTTACATGCAGTCATTATTCAGTGTTTATTTCAATGGACTGTCTCCTTTCTTAGAAATTAAATTTTAAGTTTTACCCAAGTTACTTATTATTTTAGTTACACACGGCTTAGTCGAAACTAAAACGTTGTTATGATTATGTTTTACCTAGCCAGAACTCCAAATTAGGACTTAATTTTTAACATTTTTTTTTTGATCTGTTCCAAAATTAATGCTATGCAATAAAATGTCACAGGATATTCAATATGGCTAACGGTAGCCATATTGAATATCCTGTGACGTGTCTTCATAAAATTACTAATACCTAAACGAATGCATAAATAAAAGCGAAGTTGGATTCAACTTTCCGAGCTGGGGGCCTAGTCTCTATGTCCGTCAATGAAGATACGGGCCAGTCCGATATTAGTTCAATACTTCGGAACAAAACATATTCTTTTTTTGGGTGGGAAATCTTCAAATGACTTCTCCGGCTCTGGGCGGAGCGGAAGGGCGTGTCAGACTCTTACTGACTAAAACCCACCTGTGTTCCTTCAGTTGCCTGTGCCAGAGGCCACGGTGAATGCCAACGTATTTTTGCCCGTCCAAATTAACCCGTCCCGATTAATTAACTTTTTCGGACGGGCAAAAATGCGTTGGCAGTAAGGACAACTGTCAAATCGTGTTATCATTAATTCTTAGTTCGTGCCCGAAAGTAATCGTATGTTCATAGGTGATACGGAGTAGGAAACGCCCGTAAATTTGGCCGAAACTATCGATTCCGTGCTTAGAGAGTAGACCCCCTGAGCCGACCGTTGAAAATCCATTAGCGCAATCTAAAACATAAATCCGGCAAGTACCAATGTGGTTTTTTCAATTCTTAAGCACTTTCAAGTTTATCTTGGACATCACTGACATCGGTAAAGGAAAGACATCGTAAGGAAACCGAGATTCATTTATTAATATAAGTCTGAAATCGCCAACCCGTCTTGGGCAAGCATGACGATTAATGCCCATGCCTTCTCCGTAGAGATGAGGGGCCTTTGCCCTGTTGTGGGACAGTAAGGCTGGTATTATTATTATTAATCGTTGAGCTCCTTAAGTTCCGAGTTGAGCTGCACGATTACTGACAATTGCGTGCACTGACTGGACAGGTCCATTCAATCTGTGAGTTTGTTTCGGCCTTTCTTCTCAGAGTAGTCAGATAAGAAACGCCTCATCTAGTTTAAAAAATATGATTGACATGTAAAAGTGTTTGTACAAACCTACTTACAGAAATAAAATCATTTATCATTATTTCATGTTAGTGAAAACGGGCATTGGAACCTATTCTATTGTCTCCTAAAACATTTATCTCAAAGGAAATGAGTTTTTACTCTACCAGTACCTTTTTCTTAGAAAGTATTACTGCTAAAGTTGATCTAAGGAGGACAAACAATATTTTTTAAGACTAATATCAGCCACTTCACGAGTTCATTTTGCTTTCATTCAACGTTTACAAGACACGGAGAAAATTACATAGATTTATTTATTTATTTATCTTTGGATCGCGAACAGAGGCTACACATTTACATGCATGTTAACGTAAACAGGGACGAATACAAGTGTGCGCCTCCAATTATAGGACACCAAATCATTCACTTAATATCTAATGAACGTTCATCTGCTTCTTTCATTTCATTTTTTGATCATTCGGTAGGCGATTGAAAAATGCCGAAAAGTGGCGAAATCCAACAGCGTTGGATCCGTTTACTAATGCATTCATTGTTCAATTTTGTTTCATTTATGTTCAGACTTTTTACTTCGAGTGAAGAGAAAAATGAACAAAAGGCGAAGCTTCTGATATCTGATTTAGTTAACTAGCACAGTATCAGCTTTTATAACCATAGTTTTTCTAGTCTTAATTCCCGGAAGCGTCCTTTGGCCATAATGACATATAAACTTTTATACGATAAGAAAACTCCTACGTTTTATTTGTCCCGTCAGAAAAACAAGGTAAGGCTTCGTACAGGAGTAATGGCGGAGGAAGTAAATGGATCTTGCTGACGTGACGGTACAAATAGGAAGACGAAATAAAACCTGGATTTACTCACCATAGAAACTTCAAGTGTTTTTTAAGTATAGTTAAATTAATTGCTACATTAATTTGGTTTTATTGTATCTCACACATACCAGTTATTACACATAAGATAACAATTAATAGTTATTTTCTGATCCATCGTATTTATGCATCCAGTCATAACCGAAGCAAATTAA
Organism: Griposia aprilina; assembly: GCA_916610205.1. Taxonomy (NCBI): domain Eukaryota; kingdom Metazoa; phylum Arthropoda; class Insecta; order Lepidoptera; family Noctuidae; genus Griposia; species Griposia aprilina. The sequence goes on from OU744302.1 coordinate 4,882,572, forward strand.
TTATTAAGTAAGTAAATAGTCATTTATTTACCAAAAAACTTAGCCTAGGTAACATCAGTGATGGTTCAATAAAAGATGAATATATTACATTGATTTAGTTCTTATGTTAGTAATCCAACTTTCTCTCTGATCTTAATTGATAAACTTCAAAACTTTTATTTTCTTAAAGCCATTTCCTGAAACGAACCCCCAAAACACACGTGAAGAACCAATAACATCAGTAGCCAGTTGCCATAAAAAAAACTTTTCAATAAAAACTGAACGATTCCGATTTCGTGTGTGGCAACACTTAGGCTGCTAATACTCTTTGGCTAATAGATTTACTTTTAACAAGTTTTCTTTGGGAGTTACTCTTGGACGGTTAGTGCTTATCGGTGGGGACCATGGGGAGCCCAATTATTTTTTGTTTACTGGATACCTGACCTGCATGTGATAAGTTTGAGGTTGTGGTGGATAAAGAAAGGAGGATGTGTGATTCAGCTTATCATTGTTGGAATATTGTTTTATTGCATTTTCTCTGTTAGTTAAGAGCGTAAGATACAAGTTAAGCACTTTGTTACTTAATTATTTTCAAATTGTTTATAACCTTATCGTTTATTTATTGCTTAAACTTGATGCGACAGAAAAGGTACAAAGGTGGACTTAATGCTTAAGGTATTCTGTACCAGTATATTTTAAATTAAGTAAACAAATGCAAAGAAAAAAGAACCCGTGTGCAGTTCACACTCAATACAAGTGAAACCTTCAAAACTATGAACTTCAAGACTGTATAATGTATTCTATCTCATTCTCTGTCGCACATTAAATCCTATAGATATTGCTTGTCTCTTTTTAATGTCGCTTTTTCGTTTCATCGAGTTTCGAATCACAACGGGCCTAAAGAAGTTTCACTTCAATAAGATAGATGTAACTTAAAAAATCTTAGCCTACTACATTCCTCTGCCGCTCCCTTCGAAGAATACAGGCAAGGAAATAAGCTTGCGGCAAAACGAATAAGTATTTACATAGCCTTATAATATCGCGCCTGTATTCCTCAAAGAGTCAGGCAGAGGTGTACCTTGATAAAATAACGTATTAAAAAGAAAATAACGAAGAAGTATTTTGTCAGACATGTCAGCACATGTCTCAGCAAGTTGATAGTTAAGCACAAACATTGGCACAACAATTCAGAAACTTTTTTACTCAATAATAAAACAAGACTAAGTTTCTTTAGAGTTGACATCGGAGGGTTAACTCGTGATAACTTGAGACGGTTCAAAGTGAAAGTTTTTGTTTACTTTTATGCTTGCTTTTCACTTGAGATATTCACTCAAAGGATGGATTTGTTCTGCCAATCTATACAAATAAATAAAATTTAAGTGTCTGTAATGTCAAAAATTGTTTTTTACTAAATGCATATGAAAGTATATACGGTACTTATAACAAAAAAAATGTCTGTCTATCTGTTTGTTCCGGATAATATTCGAAACGGCTGGACCGATTCTGACGGGATTTTCACTGGCAAATAGCTGATGCTGCAAGGAGTAACATAGATTTACTGTTGTTCCGGTAGCACGTTCCCGTGGGATAATTTCGGACATCCACGTGGGCGAAGCCTCGGGCCGAAGCTAGTTTATAAATAGAGAAAATACTATGGGCAAGACAGTTTTATACTTTTGGGACTTAACAAACCTTGTCCATGAACATCATCAGCCGGGACCCCAATTAAGTAACACTTCCAATCGCAATTTGATGGATTTTGAAGAATATTCGTAATAAATTGCTTCATATTGATGAAAAATTCGTCTGATCGCTGAGCAAATAACGCAATGAATATTGTTAAATTGTCAAAATGAATGGCATTGGGATGGTGAGGATACCCAATTACCCCACTGGAGTTAAGCAAATTGCACGCCATTTTTCTTGATGTGCAGCTACTTCTATCTGGCTGATTGAAGTTCTTGCAAAAAGAAAATATTATAATATGTAATCAAGGGTCCCTTGTACAACGGAGACCTGTGCCAGGGTCCCAGGTTCCAGGATCAGGAAAAAAGGACAGGACAGGTCCAGTAAAATCCTTTTTTTATAGGTGCACTTATTACCAACAGGCCAGAGAGCCTCGATAAACTGACATTCTATCAGCGGTAAATATGATGGAAAAGTCAATAATGTAATGGATTGACGTAAGATTCTGCATCGTTCTCAAATGTATAATTTCAACATGAATAATGTAACAAATTTTTATGTAAAAATATTTTGATTTAAAAGAGTGTCCGTGGAGTTTCTTGCCCATTCTTCTTCATTACCTACTAAGCTTTGGAATGGTCAACTAGCTTCATCTTTCCGACTGACCGACCCCTTGATAATTCAAAAGTGCCTGTAATTGGTTTATTTGAAATAAATGCTTTGAGTTCGAGTTTGATAAGCTACCCAAAAGCGTAGGTATGTGAATCCTGTTGAATTTCGTAGAAATACGAAACGTTTTGAAAGCGACTGTTACTTGTTTAGACCCTTAGATATTCTTGAATCAAATTCTAAAAGAAGCTCTACAAAACACTGCATGAGTAAAACAAGTTTAGGACATATATATTTAGATAACCCATATATGGTAAACTAGAAAGTCAGTTCAAGGTAAATAAGACACAATAAAACAAAACATAAATCCCAAAATTAAACAGTGAACTATTTCGTAGCAACGGCTACGAACCGCCGTAGCCGTAGCGTTCGTAGGCGTCTACGACAAGTGCTACGAGCTACGACAATTCTAACTATTTCGAATTCCTCGCCTTTATTGGACTATATCTATGTTTAGATGTTAGTATGTATTGCGATAAATTAGATAGGGACAAACGGACTACTTTATTAAAATGTCTGATAACGGTATCGAATCAATTAGGCACTTCAGAGAAAGCCGAACCACAAAATCAGGAGTACTTTGTTTTATTTGCGTTTTATTTTAAAACGAATCAATATTACCTCAATAAAAGATCTATTGGTTTTGAGACATGAAAAATATACATAGAATACATAAATCGAGTATTTATAAGATGTGACGTGAGGCATTGTATAACTTCGCGATAGGAAAAAAAATGCAAGATTTAAAAAATATCTTTTCTCTCTTTCTTACATGATTTTCTGCATAATCACAGACCACAATGTTCGTAGTAATACGTACGTCCATATCAATTACTTTAATGCTACGCTTCCGTGTAATAATCTTCTGAACTTAACCAATTTAAGGGGTAAGGAAATTGGTAGATTCAATTAGGATAAAACTCGACTCAGCCGATCATTATAATCCGTTTAAAAACGACATTTTGACCACCAAAACTTGTTGGAAGGCTTAAAATTTAATGGAAGATGATTAGGGATCTTTTCATGTTATTTTTCAGTTTATTAACTTCGTAAATTGACTAAAGACTTTGAAATAAGGTTAGGTTAGGAGTCCCAGGTCGAGAAATAGTACGTCCAGGTTCACTGTTGAACAAGACTGATTTTGAAGCTTAGATTGCCAGAATTTCAGAAATGTTATTCCATCTTTATTCTATTATAAAAGAGAATAATATTAATTGATATCACTTCCATAATTAATACAAGCATCACGCCTTATTTTCCCGAAGGGTTTGGCAGAAGTGTACCTATAGTATGCCAACATTTCGCTGTTTAAGTCCCATAGTAATAGAGGGCGAGTCTATTGTCATCAACCGGGCATGAATCTAGATTCCGGGCTGCTACTGACCAATCCAGATAGAAAAGCTAATAACACTTTGCCTGACCTGGGAATCGAACCCAAGACCTCGTGCTCAGTAGTAACGCTTCCGACTTCTTGGCCGAAGAGGTAGGCAACACAAGTTAACTATCAAATTACGAAAAAAAAAAAAATACCTACGATCATTGTTACAGAAAGGTAAGTAAGCAACATAAAAAAAACCAAGCCTGGCAGGTATTAATTAACACTACAGCATTAATTATTGCATCTCCCCATTATAATTAAACTTGCAATTAACAGCAATTCACTTCCATCAAACTGAAATTTCTTTTAAATCAACAATCACGCCGTACAATTAAACAGTTAATTGTTGAACAGTTACATTTTTAACTCGATAAAAAGCAGTTAACGGGACGTGTATTTAACAAATGAGGTAGAACGCGGTTGTGAAAACTAACGACGCGACAGGTAATCGAAAACGTTGGCAATTTAAATTAATTTTGTACGAGATTAACTTGTTAATTATTGGGTGATAATTGAAACGTTTTTAACGCCCTTTTTGTAATTGAGTTATTTATTTATTTATTTATTAAAACTTTATGCACAAGTAAAAAAAATACTGTACAAAGGCGGACTTAATGCCTGAGGCATTTTCTACCAGTCTACCTTAGGGTGATGCAGAGACTAAACATGGCAGGTGCAATATGCAGGATAGATAGCTTGGCAATAACTATAAATACAAGAATAAATATTAATATATATATTATTATATTTCTATAGATTTAGTATATAAAGTCCTCCAGACTGTATTCCGGCCATGGTGGCCAATCTCAACGGAGACTAGCCTTCGGCGCGGGAGATATTATAGTGCACAAGTTTGTGCGCAGACACAGGTGCACTCTCTCTTCCCTCCCTTTCATAGTCCGATGGGACGGCAATTCGACAAGACCTGACCTGCGCCTGATTTAGTATATAGCATGTATCAGACTATCAAAAAAAAACACTTTCTCCATGCGACCAAAATCGTAATCGCGAAAAAAATAAAAATATCACTGTCCCATACAAAACTTCAATACATTGTTGACCTAAATAATGTATAGACGGCTTTTTTTTGTGTGTTCTGATACATGATCTATACTGTTATTTCAGTGTTTTTAGTAAATAGTCTTTTACCTAATATCTGGACTGTCACATGTATAAATAATTATTTAATAGTTGCTCAACTTGCTTTATAGTATAAAAAAATATCTTAGTTTTCTTATTTTTTCTCAAAAGGCAAGAATGTATGCGGGAAAATTGGCAGTAATGTGAATGGTACTCGCCAAAAACAAATTTAAAACGTGGGCTGCATAAAACACGTTTAAGGTAGATGTTTTGTTTCAAAATCATTCAATCTCCAGTTTATTAAGTAATAATAATAAAAAATGAAAGAATTAAAAAAAAAAAACCCGCCTCCGCGGCTGCCTCGTTGGTCTAGTGGTCGCAAGCGCTACTGCTGAGCATGAGGTCCTGGGTTCGATTCCCGGGTCGGGCAAAGTCTTATTGGGTTTTTCCATCTGGAATTTCTCGGTAGCAGCCCGGAGTCTGGATTTGTGCCCGGTTGATGGCAATAGGCTCGCCCCCTATTACATGGGACTTAAACATAACTGGCGAAATGTGGGTGTGCTATAGGTACACCTCTGCCTAACCCTTCTGGGAATACAGGCGTGATGTTATGTTATGTTGAAAAAAAAAAGCTTAATATCTCCAGCTTTTATTTCGTTTTGATTTTTGTTGCCATTAAAGTAATCGATTAAAAAACAAATGACTACTGGCAACACGGAAAAACCGGCAGTGCTTTATTTATTCAAATTGGCGGTCTCACTAGCCAATAGCCTTACGACCTTGCGACTAGAATCACCAATTGAAAATATAATGATGAAAAAAAACTTTCTATAACGTATATCCCTTGTTTACCTTCATTAAACCAATGAGGAGTTTTTGAATGAATCACTGAAGTTTGTGTGCGAATAACTTCCCTTAATTGTTCACACCCGGTGATATTTGTAAGCACCTGGATTTGCGTTGATTGTTTCACAGAATAGCGACGTCGCTGGAATGTTAATATGTTATCGCTTTTATTTGAACCCTTTGTAAAGCTTTTGAAGTAATAATTTAAAACTTTTTATGAATGATATGAAGGCGAAATATAATTGGCCGATTGGAGTTTTCAAAGTCAGACAGACGATTGTGAATAGGTACAGACGTAGTAGATATGATAAGAGTACTAAAAAGGCAGAAAACATGCACTTTGCTTATTTTCTCGTATGATTATAAAAACAGAATAAAAAATAAAAGTAGATAAGTGTCCTGGGACACCCAGTTGAAACGAAGTTACTATTGCTGTATATTATGTTTTAAATAGTAAATTACGGTGACCTTATAGTGACCTCATTGGTGATGTTCTTCAAAAAGGTCAGGTGCGTAGTACTCGCAACCGGCGTGCGTGTCTGACCAGATGTATGAACGTAAACGAGGCAAAAGGAGTATGTAAGGATCGTAGCAGGTGGCGTTCTGGAGTTTCTGCCTACCCGCATGGGAAGAAGGCATGTGAATGTATGTATTAATGTATTAGCGTTTATGTATGTATGTATTAAATAACAGGCACAATGAAATAAATTAATAACGTTTGAGAGTAACTAAATGAAAAAAAAATATTGTGTGCTGACGGTCTCGCTCTTATTCGCTAAGTGTGGAGACTATAACGTGCGATAAGGAACTTCGTTCCCATAAATCAAAAAACAAATAGTGATGTACAAATATCAAAATGTTTAACTCGACTAAACCAAAACATATCGCTCGGTTTTGCGTAACGACATGTAATAATAAAACTATCTGCATTTCTGTTTTGTCAACCGAGGCTGCGGTATAACACGACAATGGTGCACATTAATATTCACAAATTTGCGGTACGCGTCATTTGTTACAGCACAATAAAGTTATGTAGATGAATCGCACTGATATCGGGGTTTGTATCGAAATCATAATTGTATCAGGAAATATCTGTGAAAAAGATATTCAAAAGGCCAAATTGAATATATTTTACGTTAAAATCTAAAAGGTACTAACGTTGTGCGGCATATGAAGGCGCTGAAATCACAACATCTAAACGCGGATACGGCTGAGATAACAGGCTCTGAGCCGCGGCGAACTTTTCACATACACTTAGGCCGCAATAAAACGTCTGCCACGCGCACTCACGCATACACTCTGCCGTCTGGGACCACGACACCGACGGCATCCTCATATCGACTAACTACACCACTGACACAACACTGTCACAAAACCCAGGTCACTTTACAAACATACCACACTAAAACACAAAACATTTTCACATTATTATTTACAAATTTAAATTAAACACTGGGACACGTTCGATTCCTACCGATATTATTGCTTTAACTACATTTAGATTAGATAAGGGACATCACTACCCAATAGAAAATGTTCATTGACGCGCGTGATTTCACGGAGGTATGGATATTTCTTGTATCGATAAGATAAAGCAGATGGTGTGAGGCGAGAGTGCTCATCTATGTGGAAAATGGCACTGATATATGGTGTTGCTCTTTGTAAAGATCAGGTGCGTGGCGTAGGCGTCATGGCATCTATTATCTCGCATTCAAAGATAAAGGCAATCGAAGCGATAGCGAACGCGATAACTCATCGAGTTTGCGCAACGGTTTATTACCTATATGGATAATGCAGAAGAAATATATTTCAAGTGAAGGCCGCGTCCCTTTGTTAAAGTAAAATAATAAAAAAACAATGAAGGCGCTAGTGCATGTCGATTTAATAATACATCGGGTGGCCCTTTTTGTGTTCAAAAATTCAGATTTAATTAAGAAATTTCAAGGTTGAGCGATCAAAGCGAAATGGATTGGGGAAGTTGGATAAACGACGTTTTCAGTTTGCAGCATCTGAAAAAGGGTTTATACTAAACTTATTAGGTTAAAACAATATAAAAGATTAACCGTAACAAGATTTATTTATTATAAATTGAATTCAAAAGTTACCTTTAGGGGAGTTTTAGAAATAATAATTCTTCTAATGTGATTATTTTATCTCTGTTTTCCATAAAATGAGTTTCCTACTTTTTTATTTTCCTTTTCTCTTATTTTACTTTGCAGTTTTATTTAACCTGGCACAAGCAACTCCACCATAATTAGCAGCATTTAATTAAAAAACACAAATAACTTGGCAACATTATAGGTAGAACCGTCTGCCCGTAATTAGGGATGGGAAACATTCTTGTTGCGAACAAAAGTTTGTTTAGGACTATTGTTCAGTGTTGTTCTGTGCTTCCTTTGGTCAGACAACACACAAGATCTTGGCAACTTACTGTACTGACGAGTACGAGTTTATCATTAATTTGGTTGCGTTGGTACTGCTTTAATTTCCTAGGAAGTTTTGGATGAGAAGGCTCCTTTAGAGTAACTTAAATGTGAAGTTCACGATTCCAGGTTTTAAGTGTACTATTTAGGGATGTATATTTTTTTTTATCTTATCGATTGGTCGGAAAACCGGTTAGGAAACAGATTCTTAAAGGTATGTGAATACTTTTTCCGTAACATAATAGACTTTATACAAAGGCGGAAATTGAAGCTTGAAGATAAGGATAAGATTCCTATTTTTATCGATGATCATTTCCGTAGATTAGCTTATTCTAATATAACATACATATTTAAACTCACGGCTTTTTCCCGTGGAGGTAGGCAGAAACTACAGATTAGGTACATAATATCGGATATGTTTGTATGTAACAGCAAACAAAGCCACTTCAGTATTTGTTCACTTTTATTGACGTCACTCATCCGTTAATCTGTATATCGGCCGTCAGATGAATCAAATTTGATAAACGCTGCCAAATTGATTGTGGAATTTATTTTTCCCAAATTCAATTTGTAAATTGTATTGTTTTGTATAAAATTGGTTTTGTGCTGTATTGCAGCTGATTGTCAATATGATAATATTGGCTGGTCTGTCTATAATTGCATTAGGTAAGTCATCTGACCATTTGGGGTCCGTTTCCAGTATAACCAGATGAGCTTTCCTCACCACTTTGCCCGCGACTTCGTCTGCGTGTTTTTCGTTAATTTACCAATTTTATTGCAGTATCGGGTTTTTTTGTTTTCTTTGCTGCTCATAGTGCCCCTAAGCGTATACTCAAAGTCCTATAACTGCAGCCCTTTTTATTTGTTCCGGCGTTGAAAATCCTCAAGGATGTCTTCCGCTCTGGGGCGGGCAGAGTGGTCTGTCAGACTCTTACTGACTAAAAACCATCCCGGTGTTCTCTTCCATCCCCGGCTAGTGCTGGCGCGCCCCTGCGGGCCTCCTCAAGTCCGCGGGGGGAGAAGACGACTCACTGTCCGTATTTTGTATTTCATCATTGTTTTAAACAAATGACCTTCTCCAGGTCTCAGGCGTCATAACGCCGCCGCTGTCGCCGGCTGTCGCTGTAAACCAGCGCTGGGGCTCTGTCTCGCATAGGGTCTTAGCATTATGCTGAGCGATTGCCGTTTTTCGTGGATGTGACGCATATTTTCCCCCAACTTGTTCTTTTTTGTGTTTGTGTGTTTTTCACTGCGTCATGTTTACCGCAAATAAACGTATTTTCTTTCATCTTTTTTTTTTAACTATTTGTTCAGTAGTTAAGGCGTGAAAATATAACAGAAAGAGTTAGTTTCGTATTTATAATATTAGTATGGATGCAGCTGAATACCTGTATTTTATACTAGCTTTTGCCCGTAGCTTCGCCCGCGTGTATGTCGGAAAATATTCCACGGGAACGTACAACCGGGATGAAAAGAACCCTATGTGTTAAAGGTGTGCAAAATTTCATCTAAATCCGTTCAGCCATTTTTGCGTCAATCCGAAACATACATCCAAACAACCACAGAAAAATTCAAAAAACTATTTTTTCGCATCAGACTCGCTCGTAGCAATCGCTTCTTTTTTTTCATAAATATTCAATGTACAGTTTTGAATTCATGACTTTTTTATTATGGGAATAAGGAATTAGATAAGTAGGGTTTTATTTTCCTATTCTTTTTATTCTCTTTTATTTTTTTATATAGGAGCTGAACTGCCAATCTGACTTCCACAGTCCACATCCCACTTACTATGTAACAAACGATATCAATGTTACTTAACTAAGTACGTTAATACCCATATTTTTTCTTTACTAAAGGTGAATTTCACCAAACTTTTATACTTAGAATAAGTCTTATGCTGAGAATCAATTTTGTTTTTTTTACTGTTTTTCTATACTAGAATTCTAGTTCAAAAAAAAAGAGAAAAGAGAGAGAGTAAGTTCTTGTACAAAAAAATATATACCACGGATAACAGATATCTGACTGGTAAAATCAGCTCTAAACTGAATAACAAAACACTTCAATAATTCTAGTAATTTTATTAGTCAGGTAAAAGATTACATCTTTATCGGAAAATATTAATACCTTTTATTATAATTACTGACCTGATATCCGTTTTATTTTCGTGTTATTATTCTTTACGGATACATTACTTAGTTTCAGTAATATGCACATAAAACACAGGCTACTAGTAGATAAAAAAACCAATACTTCTACATAAACACATATTATCGATAAAATTCACTACAACTCTATCCGTTCCAGTAAACCAAGTTCTAAAGTTCCAAACAAAGTAACACAATGGAACTGCGCAAACAAATACTAAATTCTAATTTGGCAATGGCGGGAACATTTTAATTGGATTACACATGCATCTACGTGCACAAGTGAAATGTTTGTTTGCACAACACTAGCGTAAGAGGGTTTAGAACCGGTTAATTTATTCAACGGGGATTGATTCGGTTAAATTTATTTTAATTTGGGATTACACTAATTTGAATTGTTTAAGCTCAACGGCGCCGCGAATTATGTTAACTGTGATTAATTATTCTGTTTTGTTGTTGTTTTATGATGATATTAATCCGTAGAATGTCTTAAGAACCAGAGATTGTTCATAAGAAAAATACATACGGAACCGTTGAGCACTTACATGCAAACGGCTTCTAGTAGACGATCGTTTGGCGGGTTTCAACATGTCAAGAGTAAACTTATAGAAATAGATAAATACGTTAGTTACTTCGACATAAAAATAATGCGAGTGCATCTGTTTTTGTAAAATTAGATCAGAATATAATTAGTGTCAGAAACAACCGATTATAATAGATAACAAATGATTGAAAATACGGTTTGTCAAAGGACATAAAGAAACGGTGGTATCATCATAACATGATTCGTCACGAGCAAAATCCTTTTTAGTGCAGCGGTCATCCAACTATTTGTACCTATTGTGAAAGTACATGAGCTTTATCAAACAAAGGTTTCTCCCGTTATCGTACAATGGATACAAAGCTAGAATAAAATGTATAAGTACAAAATACTAACTATCTTCATTTGATTGTAGATCGAAAGGCGACAGCAAATCAAGGGGCATTGACGGGAACGGGTGGTTCGCGGCCGCGTTCAGAAACTCACTCCAAAAATTGTTCATTTTCATTGTTATGTCAATTCATCGATATAACCAATTGATATCGTCACATCACTACCGTTGCGTTTAAATATTGTTACAACTTCGAACGTTGTGTTGCCGTTTAGGCGCGTATTTGCCGTGCAAATATTATTTTTCGGTTTGACTTTGTTTTTTCAGAACCGGCGAGTAGATACACTCGGGGACGCGCGGCCGGCGACTGTTTAACTGTTATCAACACAGCGTCGCGTCGTCTCGCCTATCGCAGTGATAAGCCTCACCCACAACAATTAGGTAAAACAGCTGATAGCGCACCTGTTTGTTGGGCATGTTTAAAAAAAAGTGATTATTTTCGCAACACATTTATCTTCGGTGATACCGAAATAAAACCCTGTAATTCTTAAATTAATGAAAGTTACTCATACGAAACGAACCAATACAAAACGATTTCCAGTAAGGATATCGTAAATGGTAAGAAAAACAGTCTGAAATTCTGAATAAATATGAATATTCGATTCGATAATTTGAAATTTGAACTTCGATAATTAAAAATAAAGTGGTCAATTGCTTCAGGCAAATAAAATAAATTAATGTTAGTGGCGAATTCCGATTGATCCGACATAGTGCGTTTTCAGAGAAACTGTGACAGTGTACATAAATAGATCGTGATAATCTGTTAATGTACCTACCAAAAGTAGGTCACACGTGACATATTGGTACTTATGTCGTATATTTTCCAATTTGTGTACGCCTACACCTGACACTGAAAGATAACGATGTTGATTAGAAATTAACACGCACTGAGCCCTAATATTAACTCAACACTTAAACGTTAAGTCATCTTGATAGATAAACGAGCTACTATATGCGTTCGCACGTTTCTTCATGGAAATATAAAAGCATATTGGCAACAATCGTACAATTTACGACGCGACAAGTAGAATAAAGAAAGGGAATAAGGAAATCCTGCGTCCAATTTCGCTATGATGATATGAATCGTATGAAATATGTGATAATATCAGCAGCTGTAGAATCGGGACGTGTCGAGCGGACCGGCACGTGCCCAAAGCGTTGTCACTCGCAATTTGAATATAACATGACATCTGAGACCAAGTGACACCAACACGACTTCAATTAACCTGTGCGTCGAATTTCCAAATATCATGTTGACATATCGATATTCCGAAGACCGAATGCATAATCGTAATGATTTATGACACATTCTCGATATCACATTTCACAACACTACGCTTATGCATGTCCGGAAATTCGAACCATAAATTCAAAATAAGAACTTAAAAACATCTCTAACAATAAATATGTTCGTGTAAGATCATAGATCCGAAACTTTTGGAAATAGAAATTCGTAAATGGAGTCATCTTACCTTCTTTTATTTTCATCCTCCTAGTTTGCACTGGGCCTTTTTGGGCACACAATAAACTAAAGAGTTCCAATAAACAGTCTTGGTCCTTTTGGTGCACCATTTTAAAAAATATTAAATGGAACACATCACTGATAATTTTATAAACAAATGTCCATCTTATAAGCACATTATATTATTTTCCGTTGGTAGTTTCGTAAACTATTTCTAAAAGGAAGTACGTACAAAAAGAAGTTCAGTAACAGGTAATAGGAAACAATGGAGATTGTGTTACAGTACTTAAACAGTGCTAACGTAACAATGCGGATGGGACACAGTTCCGGTTGGAACCTCCTTTAGATAAGCACGTAAAGTTAGGTGTTCGAAATAGTAATAATGACTTATCAGAGCATTTTTGGGACCCCAAAAAGGACTGTATTTCCTATTAAGCAAAAGTCTTGATGTGGGTTTATAAACGGTCAAATGTTTAATTAAATTAAATATACACCACAATCGCAATGAGTCGAATTCCAGAGATTTCAGTGTGATTGATAAAGGTGGGACATACTCTTTTATAAAGATAGACTGTTTTCTAATTAATTCTCGTTTACCAAACTTCAAATAATATCAATATTGAAAATATTAATACTTGCAAAGCCATAAATAGTACACAAGAAACAACAATTTTAGGTCATGAAATTAGTACATACAAAAGTTCCAATGTGAATTAATATTAGGTACACATTTGCCTTACCTTTCGGGGATTACAGGCCTGGTAGTATATTATAGATAAAAAATGTTGAACGATTTTTGTTGCTTGTCTTTAAAAATTTTTGCATGCTATGATTTATCCTAGCTAAACATGCTTGTGCCTGAATTTATATTTAACACCCTTGTATACCATGTTTTACGCAAATAAATAAATATTCTATTCTATTCTATTCTATGTGTACCTAAATAAAAACAAAAGTTTTTCACTACGATTTTTTGTAAACATTCAAATGTCATGTCGCTCTCAAAAACATATATTTTTCAGACCACACAACACAAACACAAACGCGTTCTATTTCTGTCCAAACAAACCACGGGCGCCATATTGTTACCCATATCAAACATGCAACAAAAACTTGTAATATAATTTTATTTAAAAGTGGAGGGTAGTCCGTTAAAAATAGCTCGGTTATACACGGTATGCCAGGCGGCGTGGCTGCGAGCAATCCGCTCGGTCACCTACACAGTCTATCTGATTTGTGAGTGTGCCAAACACTGCTATACTGCCTCTATGGTTAGTGTGTGCTCTAGTTTTAGTTTTTAAAAGGTAGGAAAAATATTGTTGATACCGTTTGAAGTACTGGGAATTGCGAAAAAGTGTGAGGTTGAAGAGTTCACAGGTAATAAAAGTCACACACAAGAAGGTGTATTAAGAGATATCTTGCAACAGGAGATTAACAAGAGCGCCTATTTTCATGTAATATAAAAGGGTAATTGAAAAATGTTAAAAATAACAAAATACGGAATGGAAACACGTTCAAAATATACGTTAAGATTATTAAGCTAATCTTTCAAAACTAACAAGAGATAAAATTATACCAATATTTGCTTTCACTTTTGAAGATAAGAAAATATGAATAGCTCCAAAAATATACCAATTTAAAATCCGAACAGTCCTACTATCGATGCACATTAACGAGAAACCTCGTCACTTCACTAGAGTCCACAATAAATTCAATTTCCGAACACAAACACTGGGTGCCACAGAGCAGAAAAATAAACAAGAAAAAAAAAGATATCTCAAACTACTTGGCGGTACAGAAATAAAACGGCAAATGAATAGTGATCGCGAAATATTGGGGCAGACATACTCGTGCATATGTGGGGCATATCAGAGGCCTAGTTTCGTCGATATCTGTCCAAGGCCACGGTAGTCGGGGGCTTGCCTAGTGTTTATCAATGATCCGACACCTGCAATCTGATTTGTGGGGTGAAGATAGGAAGTGTCAGAATGCTCGATGAGCTGGAAGTGAGTTATTTTGCGAGGGGTTGAAATAATGTTGTGCCGGTTAAAAAAATAATCTATTGTGTTGCTAACTTGACATGGTGTTTTTTATGGTATCGATCGAGTAGTTTGATAGAGATGAATAATTTGTATAAGAATTATACAATAGGTACAAATAAAAATGGTGTCTAAGTTTTTCATGAATCCTAACTAATATTATAAATGCGAAAGTAAGTTTGTCTGTTTGTTTGTTATGCATTCACGCCAAAACGGCTCAACGGATTGGGATGAAATTTCGCTTACAGATAGACCGGGCTGCTGACATTGAATCCATTTTAATTTTGCAAAAGAGAGCTGTCAGGGCCATTTACAATCTACGTCGTTGCGAATCTCTTAGGGAACTATATAAAAAGATTAATATAATGACGGTATCTTGTCAATTCATTTATGAAAATATTATGTATGTAAGAAAAAATCTACATCTTTTTAATAAAATAAGTGATAGACATAATTTTAATACTAGAAATAAAGATAAAATAGATCAACCATTTTTTAGATCATCTAAAGTACATACATCTTTAATGGGGTACTGTGTTAAATGTTACAACAAAATACCTTGTGATATATTGCAATTAAATGAAAGAAAATTTAAAACTTATTAAAAATACATTTTGTAAACAAGCATATTACAAACTAGAGGATTATATCCTAGATAAGAATGCTTGGAAACATGCTGGTCCTGCTCCATAGGACAATTTAGAGTCTACACAAAATCAAACTGATTGCTAATTTAATTGTATAATTTATAATTTTTATGACATTGTTTTTTACATTATGTAACTACTTTAACTCACACACTAAATTATTACTTGTAAAATTTTTGATAAATCATTTACTTTTCAATATTTGTAAATATGTGAGCACCATGTATCTATCTCATAATTAATTTACCTGTCATGCGTTATATTTAATTATTTTTACCTATTGTGGGATAGTAATTTTATTCTAGGTGCATCGTCTTCACATATAATTAATGTAAACATAATATTGTAAAAGATTTTTAAAAGAGTAACGTTGGAGTTTCTTGACCATTCTTCTCCATACGAAACTACCTTTCGGACGGGACAACTAGAACCAATTCTATATTTTTTTGTAAATTTTGACGTTCAAAAGTGCCTTTTATGTGCCTATTTGAAATAAATGATTTGACTTTGACTTTGACCATGACTTGGGTAAGGACATAGGCTACTTTTAATCCTGGATCGCAGCTGAAGTCGTGGGCATCAGCTAGTAATTATATAATATGATCAGAATAACCATTTAACATAAAGAAAGCCCAAGCGGCAGTAAATGCTCAGAACCCATAATTGTCCTGTGAGTTAATTATTGGTTGACGGTGACACTAGCAGTAATTCTCGAGCAATAATTCGTTTCCCTCGTTTACCATACAAAGATCACTGCAGCTCAATGAAGCACATAACGAGTGGTCTCCGCACTCACTACGTGTGATGTTAAATGAAACGAGTAATCCCATCGTTGAGCCACCGCTGTTTCATTGTACTTATGGTGCTACTGGCGATGTTGTTTTATTTACTCTGTGGTGGATGTGTCAGTATTGGGATGAGCATCAACGATTTTGTAGTTCTGGGTATGTGGGTAACATGTAATTAGGCTTAACGGTTTGAAAATTCCCGGTTGTCAAAAATCGGGATTATAGAATAAATAAATATAAAAATGTTTACTAGTTTTCTACTTTCAGAAATAATATTTATAGCTTATCATTATAACATTTTTATATCTTTGTAACAGAAATAGTATGTCTTCTGGTGCAATATAAGAGCTAAATACACACCACAATAGAGATTAAAAATATCTAGGCTACTTAAAGATTTCTCCTTTAGTTAGCCTAGATATTTTTTTAAGTGGCTTTTTTTAAACTTACTCCACAAAATAACATCACCAAATGTCCCCATATCGTTTCCCATTATCTCCATTTACATAATACACCATGGGGGAGACGTAAATTAAAACCATAAAGCTCGAAGTGAAATCACCACGCCGCTATGGTGATAGCAATAATAATTTATTGGTGTTGCCAATGTTTACAGCCCCTGTTTGTTTATTGTTTGTTATATTAAAATCATTTATTGTTTATGGTGGCAATAATCTTTTAAGGATGCATGACGATTATGTGGAATTTTCAACGTCGTGGAAGAATTTTCGGGTGGTGCAATTTTGGGAGAATTGTTTGTCGCAATCTTTGATTTGAGGGTTAAACAGATCTAATAGGTTAAAGAGGTATGAGGAACAGGGTGTAAAGCTCACTCATATCTCCATAGACAAGGGAGGAGGAGCTACCATACGAGTGTTGTGTCTCGTGGACAACTGCCCGACGGTCGATGTCTGGACGTTGTATATATGCTAGTTGCGCGGCAAACTCTGCTTGCGCGATGCAGGATTTTTGTGTGACATCAGTGTGATGCGTATCTCGTGTGGCGTTGTAGATGCCGCTACAAGGTAATTACTATCAATAATCCTATGGTGTTAAACTCTATGCCGAGTCATATATTGTTTTCATGAGCAGACGTTTGAGTGCGAATCGTCGTTCGTGCGTTTCTTTACATCCAAAAGAAACGTTTTCGTTTGTATGTGTTATGTTATTTAAGATAATTATTTAGAATAGATTTATTAAGGACCACGCTACCGCATTAGGAATTTCCTATAATGATAGTACTGTTTGTGACAAATAAATAAAATAATTTCTTCATTTGAAAAATGTTGCCTCAACAAAAAATATAGTTATTATTATTTTTCAATCTTTAATTATGGCAAATTAGTCATATTTTTTGTTACTATTAGTTTAAGTATGTTAGTATAATTGACTAAGACACCTTTTTTATATCAGTAAAATCTAAGCAGAGCATAGCATACACAGCAGAGTATTTTGAGATGTAATGTTAGTTTTGTCTGCATTAAAAATCCATCGTTTACGATCCTAAACTGCTAATAAGCAATACCAATTCACCGAAAAAGTCCGATTCCCGGGCAGCAATTCGTATCAGGGGGTCTACTCTCTAAGCACTATATCCGTAGTTTCGGCCGAAGTTACTGGTGTTGCCTAACCGTATCACCTACGGACATAAGATTAGTTTGGGGACCGAACTAAGAATTAATGAGAACACGATTAGACAGCTGCCCTTATTCCCGATGTGATTTTTCGTGTCCTAAAAAGTTAATTAATCGGTAATAACTAAAAATAATTCGATACTTTAGAATGTACCCTATATTCGAAGGTATCGAATTATTTTCGGACGGCTCCGTATCTTCGTTGACGGACGAGGAGTGTAGCCCCCCAGACGCGGTGATACGGACTTCTAACAAATCGGCAAATAAAGAATCGGCAACTTCTACCTGGCGACGATAATCTGGGGCACGGTAGGGTTGCCACCTGCCGGTTTTGATTTGCGACAGTCGCACGGTAAGGGGTTGTGAAACTCAGTTGTGATTTATGAGTGCAGGAATTAAAATTTCACTAAATGTGACAGTATTGAAGAATTTGTATTGTTATTTACACTTGGAGGATTCTATATGGGCTGTATTCGTTATGTAGTTCTCATATCTTGTAGGATTCATTTCCTTGCAACTTTAGATTATTATCATCTCGTCTACGTAGCAACAAGAGAAAAAATCTGACAAGTCGGCCCCCACGAAGGAATAACCTATTTTGGCAATTTCCGTCGCTATCTTTATTCGGTGACAACATGATTGTGAAATTGTACCAAATGCATGATATAACTCGGTAACTAAGATTATGCTTACCTGCATCACCATTCAGAAATACAATTGTAACAAAATCCTTGCGACGTACTTTACATAGTCAAACGATTTACTATTTTGGGAGCGACAGCCCTTACCCCCTCCTGATTTCCGATTCCCCCACCCTACTGAGCGCAGGTGAGAGATAAATCTATAGTTCAATAGAGCGACACTCTTAAACACTTTCTTATACCTAATAAATTACAGTTACGGCTCAGATAAGGGTTCTGAACTGAATCACCAGGGACATAAAGGAAGCAATAAGTAGTGCATTCAGTAAAAAATGAGCTATTGAACTAGGGGCTCTTTTTACAACTTTGACATGATAGTGTTTCGAAGATTTATACGAAGTTTCAATACAAAATAATATTCCTATTGACTGAATAATACCTACAGACTATGTACCAATTTCTGGGGGCCTATTCTCAAGTCCGTTAATGAAGATACGGGCCCGTCCGAAAATAGGTCAATACTTCGGAATGAACCCTATTCCCGATTAATTAACTTTTTAGGAAGGGAAAAAACACATCGGGAGTAAGGGCAGCTGTCAAATCGTGTTGTCATTAATTCTTAGTTCGGGCACCAAACTACTCTTATGTCCGTAGGTGATACGGAGTAGGAAAGGGTCGTAACTTCGGCCGAATCTACGAATTTCATGCTTGGAAAGTAGACCCTCTGGATTGTCCCTAATGCTCGTTCACCTGGACCCTTGACATTCTGAACAACGCCTCTGACGTACGAATAAACGTGTTCACCTACTGTGCCCAAACAGTATTGTGATGAATTCTATATGAAGAGAAGGACCTATTATTTGCTAACTATTTTTACTCGATTTGGGCCTAATCACCTAAAATCTATAATTAAACGAGTGATCTGTGGTTTGGGACATAGGATTTAATTTAGTTCTTCCTATTCTCTCTCAATCAACCAGGTAAATGAGCGAGCGATCTCTAGAGAAGCTATTTAATATCGGCCTCCTGCGGGAAAGATATGTTATTGTTATTGCACTGGCAACATTGATGGCGACCACATTCCGCAACTTTGTGGCGTAAAACGGCTCACTGTGTATCCTTTAAAATAACATAACTTAGAGAAAAGGTATGAGTTGATTGATTGCAAATTGTAATTGTGCTCAAACAGTTAGCCACGTTAGATTCTCAAGTACTTTTGAAGTTTTTAAACATATTTGTTTTAATACGGATATTAAGGCGCTTCCCCGACCAAACGACCTTGAGGGTTCCGTCCTTCTCTGTCCCGTCGCTGAGTCTCGCTCTGTCTCGCTCCCTCCGCACGCTCGTTTATCATAAAATTCACAAAAATAATGAAATTATTTGAATAAAAAAAGCCAAGTGAAGTTTTAAAATAAAATAAAACGTGTATTATTTAGATTTTTAAATTATCTATCCATTAGTGTATTCCTCAAATAAATAGAACGTCACCTTTAGCAAAAGATGCATGCAATCAATAATTTTAGTCACTTTTTTACAAGGAGATTTTAGATGTATTTATAACACTTATAACAAATAAGAACATGCAATGTGATGATAGGATATCGAACATTAATAATGTGCTTTTAGATGTAGTTTATTACCCATAGTGAATGAGTTAATAGCCTCTGAATAACGCACTATGACAAGGTTTTGGTCGGGGTACCGCCTTAAGCCCACATAGAGCTGATTCAACACTTCTATTTATTGCTTTATCTGATATTCTCTATGCTCAACCAACCAGGTAAATGAGCGAGCGGTCTCTAGAGAAGCTATTTAATGTCGGCTTCCTGCGAGAGCGGCCGAAGTGTTAATATTATTGCACTGGCAACTTTGCTACCCGTGCACGGCTTTATTGCATAAAGCTCAGTGTTTTATCCAATAAAGAATTTGTGAAATGTCACCACCTAAGATATTTCCAGTTATAAAGTCAAACTACCTATATTCTAATTAACCGATCCTCTAAAAACTTATTGAATGATGTACACTTTCTTTAATTAATGAACCTCTAAAGCTATTTAGTATTTATAGAACCCCTAAATATGGATTAAGTATTTGAGGATCACAAAAAGAAGAGCAAGTGTTCAATAATTTTTTAAGGAAAGCATAATGGGATTTCTTTGAGGTTCGATTAAATACATGCTGTTTTAAACAGTTTATCCATAGCAATTAGATCAACGATCTAATGACAAATTGCAATTCTACTGTACGTAATTGCAATTGTAATTCTACGGTGAGACATGGCGTCAATATTCTGAACATGTGCTCATGAGCCTACACCACTATTGAATCAACACCACTATATACTTCATAATTCCTATTCTGTATTCTCAATCAACCAGGTAAATGAGCGAGGGTCCTCGGGGAACGATATGTTATTATTATTGCACTCGCAACACTGCTGCCGTCCGCGGCTCTGTGGCGTGAATTATGAAATGAGAAGCTTTGTTTATGTGGCTTATTAGTTTTGAAAGTGAATTATGGCAACACCTGCGATGGAAAATGGAATTTGTGTTTGTGTGCTTCTACGATAGAGATAATTCTGATTTGGAAAATGTTTTTGTTACCGTCAAACGGGGTGAATAGGGATGCAGGGGTGAATCGATACGAAACTTTAAAAGGGATTTTAACATTGAAATAATATAGTTTGTTGCCAACCAGGGCATTTAATCGTTAATCTATATATATATAAAAAATGAATCCCTATTTCCCTTGGTCACGCCATTACGCATGAACGGCTGGACCGATTTCACTTATTCTTTTTTTTGTTGTTTTCGTCTTTGTCAGGAGAAGGATCATAGGAAATAAAAAAAAAAGGAAGTTGATCGGAACATTACAAAATTTAAGAAAACTTAACGCCAATATTAATTTTACATAACTGTCAGTTGTTTGAAATAACTGTCAGCGATTGACAGAATGCGCGCTGCAAATATCGTTTAACACAGATGGATCGGTTGATAAATGAGTCGATAGTTTTAGTTTTAGTCAATAGTCAAAACTAAAACTAAACGACATATGACATTCATAGTTAAGACAGGACAACGTCTGTCGGGTCAGCTTGTTATAATATAGTAAACACATTAAGAGTCCTTTTTGGCAACAAAAAATATTACTTCAATCTTAAAATTCCTTTAAAGTTTCGTTTCGATTCACTCAAGCATCCCTATTCACCCCGTTCGACGGTACTCAACTGTAGGTTGTGGTACAAAATAGAAGTGTGCAGGTATGAGTAAATTTTATGTCAGTCTGTAAAAGGTAGGCTATGAAATGGCGTGCTATAGGGACCTCTGGTACTTCAGATGTCAATAGAAGATGGTAACTGCTCTTGGTACATTATAAACTAATGAATGCTGTCAAGATATTTTTTCCCCGGATAAAATATATCGTATCTTTCTTCAAGTATTAAACAAAGACTTGCTCACAGAGAGGAGGCCTGAATCCTAGCAGGAGAAACATTATTGACTAATTATGATATGCAGTGAACACGTACCTTGAGAAGATATTAATACAAGGAAATATTTTAGCTGATCGTCAACATAAGCTCATGGGGGCGAAAAGTGATGAAAGCTACTCATCTATGTTTACATTTACGTATCAACGCTTCATCAATCTTCATATAGACACAAGAGATCGGCGTCTTACCTTCTAGAAGCTTCGATCAATCTAATCAACGCAGTTGAGAGGTCTGCTCTTTTTATATCTCAGTACTAAGTTTAAGATCAATGCAAGTATTGCAGGAGAAAACTGGCCATAGGGAATTTTGCCTATCATTTTTTTTTAATGTTTGCTCATTCAGCCATTTTGACGTAAGTAAAACGGGGTGAAATAATATATTTTGTTGCCAAAAAGGGCTCGTAATGTGTTTACTGTATTTTATTTAACGATTAAGTGCCCTTGTTGGCCACAAACTACATAATTTCAATGTTAAAATCCCTTTTAAAGTTTCGTTCCGATTCACCTCTGCATCCCTATTCACCCCGTTTCACGGTACTTAAAACGGTATTTAAGGAACAAGATCCTCTCATGTTCCCTAAGCACGAACAGCGGACTAATTGCGTAACAGACTTACAATGGAAATGCCTTTTATTTTGACAGTTCAACAACATGCATTGTGACATTGACATTGTCAAGCAGACAACTTTTTCCAATAAGCAGTCTCCTTAAAATCCCTCGGATTGTAATTGAAGGTCTGTTACGCAATTGGGGTGAAGATTTTTACTGTGTCTAGTAGCACTTTATATACCTACTAGTTAATGCCATGGGTCGCAATGCTTTTTTCATATTATATTTTTAGGAACCTACTCCGGCGCCCGCACAATAACTTACCAAAGTTACATCACAATATGTCGAGCCATTGTCGAGTTCCTGCGATACTGACGCACGGAAATTGATGTTTATTAAATAGATAGAACCTGGGCCAACATGGTGGATTTCAGCCCACTCCCCCTCGAAGAGAGGAGGCCTGTGTCCCAGCAGTGGGAACTTTATAGGCTGATTAAACATGTAATGCATATAGATAGATAGATGTGTAGACAAAATCAAACTGGTTGCTAATTTAATTGTATAATTTATAATTTTTATGACATTGTTTTTTACATTATGTAACTACTTTAACTCACACACTAAATTATTACTTGTTTTTTTTTTTTTTTTTTGAAAAATCATCTACTTCTCAATATTTGTAAATATGTGAGCACCATGTATCTATCTCATAATTAATTTACCTGTCATGCGTTATATTTAATTATTTTTACCTATTGTGGTATAGTAATTTTATTCTAGGTGCATCGTCTTCACATATAATTATTATATACATAATATTGTAAAACATTTTTAAAAGAGTAACGGTGGAGTTTCTTGCCCATTCTTCTCCATACGAAACTACCTTTTGGAAGGGGCAACTAGAATCAGTTCTATTTTTTGTAAATTTTGACGTTCAAAAGTGCCATTTTATGTGCCTATTTGAAATAAACGATTTGACTTTTTTTTTTTTGTGCAGTTTTTGGGACTCAAATAGGTCTAAAAAGAAAAATCTGTCCGTGCTCAAAACAACATGAAGATGATGAAAGAAACAATACCGATGTGGATAACACTTAAGATAGAGAGAAACTTTAAACATATTCTCCCCATAATATTAAGATAGTCAAATCCAATACACACAACTGAGTTATGACTCGACGTCTCGGATATAAGACATGTCCCTAATACATAAATCTATAACACACTGGCGGTCAGAACATCGAACTTTACCGCCTAACTTAGCTCACGTCATACTAACTTGCTAATCACATCAGCGGTACTTCGCATAGACTTGAGCGATGGCCTTCTAATACTATGTGTGACATACAGATTAGGTTATCTCAGAGATAAAGGTTTTGATAAAATTATTGTGGTTCACTTCAGAGCTGTCATATTGTCATCAGCTATCGATAAGTTTGATCGTTTGCATTCGGTGCATTTGATAAATTAGTGAAGGAAATAGGCACTCTGAGAAATATGTTTGATGTAGTCATTTATAGCAGTTCAACATTTAATAATTTTTTCTCAAATATGCTTGGAAATTCGAGCATTATTTTGACAACCTTACACACAAAAACTGACGCCTTCTTCCTATGGGGGTAGGCAGAAACTACAGAACGCCACCTGCTACGATCCATACATACTCCTTTTGCCTCGTTTACGTTCATACATCTGGTCATACACGCACGCCGGTTGTGAGTACTACGCACCTGACCTTTCTGAAGAACATCACCAATAAGGTCACTATATGTTTTCCTAGGGCGTCCCCTCCCGGCGTTTCCACTCACATCTGCCTTGTAAATACCTTTTGTTAATCGCCCTTCATTCATCCTCTCAACATGACCAAACCATCTTAGCATACTCTTACCAATTTTTGTCACTACATCTTCCTTTAAACCGCACCGTTGCCTTATCACATCATTCTTCAGTCTATCATTCATAGTCACACCACACATGCTTCGCAAGGAACGCATTTCCACAGCATTTATTCTACTTTCATGCTTCTTTTGCCACACCCAACACTCACTTCCATACATAAGCGTAGGCACCAGCACACCATTGTGAACAGCCAGTCGTGCTTTTTTGGACATCAACTGGTTGGTTACAATTGCATGTGTAGCACCATTCACTTTATTTCCCGCATTTACCCTTCTTTCCACATCTCCATCAATCTTTCCATCCCTTGTAAATAGACTCCCCAAATATACGAACTCACTTACTTGCTCCACACACTTATCATTTAATTTCACATCACATACCGATACATCCTCTTCTCTTTCAAACACCATGACCTTCGTCTTATTCACATTTATATTCATCCCTTTCATTTTAAATGATTCATCCATCACAGTCACCATGTCTTGCAACCCTTCCGCTGACGATGCAAGTAGAACTTGATCATCTGCGTAGAGAAGGCATTTGACAGGCAACTCATTCATCGTCAATCCATACTCACCCTCTTTCAAATCTGTCAGACAACTATCCATGTACAAGTTGAACAGCCATCGTGACGCTACACAACCCTGTCTAACACCCCTCGAGATGCAGAACCAGTTCGTGTATGCCCCATTTATCCTAACACAAGCACTGGAATCATTGTATAAAGATTTCAGTGCCCGTACTAAGCGCCAGTCCACATCGTACAAAGATAGTGTCGACCACAGTTCTTCCCTCCGCACACTGTCATAGGCCTTCTCCAAGTCCACGAAAGCACAGTAGACTTTCTTGTGCTTTGCCAGATGTTTTTCGGCTATGCACCTTAGGGAGAAGATCTGATATACATCCCATTCCCTCTCTAAATCCTGCCTGCTCATCCCTTATTTTGTCACCTGTCACTTTGACAACCTTCTTCGAGAGAAAACGAAAATGCTGTTCTGATCAAATACATGCGAGCAGCGGCCGGCAATATTAGTATGAAAAACCATATCTGTCGTGTTTAGCGGCCGAATAAATTACTATGAAAACTTATAGCTGTCGTGTAATTTAAAAATGGAACGAACTTTTTACTTCGACCCTTAGCAACCAAGGATGTAACTTATCAAAGATTTTATTTAAATCTCGAACTGGCTTACCAAATAAAGTTGTTTAAAGTGAAAAAGAAAAAAATGAACATTTTGGCGCGAGAAAAGTTAACGTTGTTCGTCATTGATTCTGAAATTTATAATTAATTTACTCAGTTTGAATTTCCGCACATTATTTGAGAAGAGTACTATACAAGCCTTGGTCGCAACCAGGCATTGATGTACTCACGTATGTGTGCCTCTGCTTCGCCTCGGCCCACATTTTCACATTCCTCCATCAATGCCTCTGTTGTCGGCCGTTGCAGTAATGTACTTTATGTGTTACGTAGGTTACAATTATGTCTATTTATACGTGTCAGTGGCGATTTGTCTGCCTCAGATTTTGCATGTATGGTTGTAGCAGCCTTGATTTAGGTTATACTTACGGTACTGCCATTGGTATGCCCCATAGCTCGGTAATGTTGCTTACCTAGAAAGAAAGAAATAAAAAAACAATTAGTTAAATCAATTTGATTCTGATCAAGAAAAATAAAAAACGTTTATATCAACGATTATTAGTTATTTTATCACATACTAGCGGATACCCGGCGTATTCTACTACGCAAAAAATTAAAATATATTTTGTTTATTTGTTGACATAAACAGTTGTGACGTACACAGTTTTGGTGGTGCCCTTTTTAATGTAAAATAAATAGTATTTTTTTTTATAAGTAGGTATAAGTTAGTGACATAGTTTTAAAGCTTTACTAACAACTTTAGATGGAATTTATTTTCTGAATTAAATTATTATTATTATTATAAAAAGGAAATTTTGTTTAATATACACGATGTTTGGAAACTGGGGGGTGCAAAGCCTTAAGGGGGTGATAGTTGACACCATTTAAAGAATTTTGAGCCTTACATGTCTGAGACGAAGTCCGTCTTTTATGTTTAACTGCTATACCTTTACCTAAAAAAAACCTAGATATAACAGTCAAAAATAAAAACAAAACGGACTTCAAAATGCTCTAAATGGTGGCTCAAATTTCACCCCCTTAAGGCTTTGCACCAGCCTTTCAAACAACCTGTATTTTTTTTTTCGGCTTTAAAACTAATTTTTGCATTATTGCCTTTCTAATGATACCGGTTTGGGGGACATCGGTTGGATGGTTTCAAAGTCTATAACGGATGTAGGTAGAAACTATTTTTGTGTTTTATATATTTTATCACATATTACCCAACAAGCCCACCATCTTTTCAGGCAGTATGTCGACATGCGTAGAGGAACTTCAGCTCACAAGTTAATGGATCGCCCGCGATGCGTTTAGCTACACAAAGCTATACGAGCGTGACCACTTGCCGTGTTACTTGTATATTTCGAGTGTTACTATGTATTATACATACAATATGTGTTTGTATATGTATGGTGGAGGGCGAGGAGTGATATCGATTCAGAAGGTAGAAGACGATTCGCAATGTGTGTCAAATAGGAGCCTGGGACTCTTTATTTATTATATGTATGCCACCACTAGCGACCCGTCCCTGCTTCGCACGGTTTTTTCGACTTTTAGACAAAACATCGAGATTTCTATGTAAGTTAATTAATGTACTACATAAAACTCCCGGAATAAATTCCCTAAATGATGGAGAAAAAAGCATCAACATTCGTTGCGGAGTTTAGAAGAACAACGCGGCCATATACCAACGCTAAGCGACTTTAATTTATATTATGTGTAGATAAGGTCCCTTTCAGAAAAAAGAGTCCGCGTGTATAGGTTAATTTACTTCGTGAGCTTGATTTCATCACCTTTGCGATTGTCGGAAAATAATTATAACTTCGTCAGTACACAATATGGTAACATTTAAAAATGCATCAACAGTAAATCTATCTGATACTGATCAAATCGAAAACAAACCAGTATCAAAACAACCTTGTTACAAATCAAACATTTCCTACTTTGTAAACTGCACGACATTTTCAGCTAATTTGCAATTCCAATTCCGTCCACTAGGAACACTACGCTAATACCGAAGCAAAGAGTCAAAGAAGCCGCATTTCCGGAAACTGTCGAATAAAGCCGATGGTGACCGAACATTTGGCTATACGGCTAATGAGCAAATAAAGGAGGCACGGTGATTAGCGCGATTGATGGATGCCTAGCTATCGAAATTACCTTTAGATTTTGGAGAACTAATTCCGTGTTGGGCTTTTTATTGCTTCATTTTTGATTTTATGAGCTAGTCAATTGAGAAATGTGATTAAAATCTATGAAACACACAAGTAACATAATAATACACCTGTAATCTTCGAAAAGTTTTTGGTATTATTAAGAAACATGTACCATTGACTACTTGCAAATCTTTTAAGTTTCCGTGTGGTTCTCAAAGGTGGTTTTTAAGTTTCCCGTGTGGTTATAAAAGTAAGGCCAAGGCCTGGGTTAGATGGAAAATGTATCACAATGTTTCGGATGACGAGCAGTTCGCACTTTACCGATCTAGATTCCAAAATGAATGCAACGGCTGTTATAAAAAATACATTAATTCTGTTGAAGATGGTATTTGGAACAATGATAAGCATTTTTGGACGTTCAATTCTAATATAAAAAAATCTGCTGGTATTCCATCCACTATGATGTATAACAACCAGTCAACTATCAGCCCAGAACACATTTGTAATCTTTATCCAGACATTTTTAATTCGATTTATGAACCATCCACTTCTACTAATATTCCATACACGTAGGAAGACTGCTCTGATACTTGCACTTTTTTAACATAACATAAACATAACATCACGCCTGTATTCCCCGAAGGGTTAGGCAGAGGTGTACCTTATAGTACACCCACATTTCGCCAGTTATGTTTAAGTCCCATGTAATAGGGGGCGAGCCTATTGCCATCAACCGGGCACAAATCCAGACTCAGGGCTGCTACCGAGAAATTCCAGATGGAAAACCCGATAAGACTTTGCCCGACCCGGGAATCGAACCCAGGACCTCATGCTCACCAGTAGCGCTTGCGACCACTAGACCAACGAGGCAGTCAACGAGGCACTTTTTAAATGACATTCATTTTACTATTGATGAAGTATTTAGTGCGCACAAGGCATTAGATCCTTCTGAAGGGCCAGGATCGGATGGTCTACCAGTAACTTTCATTCGACATACAGCCGTTAATCTGCGTATACCCCTGCTTATTATATATAACGAGACTATTTCTCAAGGTTGCTTTCATCGAGCATGGAAATTAAACATGCAAATATAACCCCAATTTACAAGTCGGAACCTAAGGATGATGTCCTGAATTATCGTCCTATATCAATACTGTCAGATTTTTCAAAGGTTTTCGAGAGACTAGTTGATGATAAAGTATACCCTCTACTGCACAACACTATAATTCAACAACGACATGGATTCGTCCAAAGAAGGTCAACTACGACCAACCTGGTAACTTTTGTGAACTACTTGTTCAACAACATGGACTCTCGTGTTCAAGTTGATACTATATATACTGATTTCCGGAAAGCTTTTGACAAGGTTGACCATCAGCTTTTCTTGCATAAGTTTGCATTTAAGGGGGATGCGCCAAGGTAGCCCGCGAAATTCAAATTTTCTTACATTTTTTGCAACTTGCAGGTCAGTATCAGGTTGTATGGTGATCTAAATGTGATTCGCGACCGTATCAAATACGGCTTTACAGAATTATAATCATTAGAATCAGCAATACAACTCCTTAAGTTAGAATTGCCCTCAAATATCATGATTTCATGAAATAGTCATTCAATAGGGTAATATGAAGTTTCTAATAGGACTCAGAGGGTTCGGGGTCGCGAATTGTTCGAAAGAGTTACCGTGGCCCTGGCGCACAGGCAACTGAAGGAACACGGGTGGGTTTTAGTCAGTAAGAGTCTGACACGCCCTTCCACTCCGCCCAGAGCGGGAGAGGTCATTTGATAATTTCCCACACAAAAAAAAAAAAAAAAGGACTCAGAGGGTTGTGATAAATAGTTTCATTTCTAGCACCCTAAGAGTTGTAGTAACAAACACGAGAGTTTGAACCAATGATGAGGCGTTAGCGTTATTCAAAAAAAGACAAACTCTCGTGTTAGTTTCTTCAAACGATACGTCTTACGGTTTCCTATCGAATGACATACGAAACGTATTTCGTTCAACATTTGACTCCCGCGGTGTTAGAACTTAAGCGACGATATAGTAAGAAAAAAAAATATCTATGACTAAGGACCCGTTGTTTGATCGGTAGTCAAACAAACTAATAGTTAAAATGCGTTAGTTAACCTAACAATTTGTTGAAAATGACCTAAGTATGTTGTTTGACAAATGGTTAGGTTAACTATAGTTAAAAAATTGTCAATTTGCTATGAAAGTTAACCATGCGCAGACAGAGTAGTTAAACTTTAACTATTGTCAAGTGACTAATTGTTAAATTGACTATTGGTTATTTTTAATTATGTATCAAAAAACGGGCCCTTAGCTTCTATTTTATTTCAACTTGAAATAAACTGACACTGACAGGTGGAATTGATCCAGCGATTAACGATGTTATTTTTTTTGTTGATATTGTAGTACCAGCGGGATTTTAAGAAGAGTTTATCTTGTCTAATTCGTGACAAAAAAGTCTTGGTTCAGACGGTTCAGACTACGCGTGGTTAGAGTTTTTACATACAAGCAAATTGTGATCTATAAAATTAACAGTGGTCATGTTTTACCTGAATGGTGTTTATGACATTG
Source organism: Griposia aprilina (assembly GCA_916610205.1). Classification (NCBI taxonomy): domain Eukaryota; kingdom Metazoa; phylum Arthropoda; class Insecta; order Lepidoptera; family Noctuidae; genus Griposia; species Griposia aprilina. The sequence goes on from OU744302.1 coordinate 4,912,723, forward strand.
ATATGCATGAGGGACGGACAACTAGACAGACAACTGTCGATAACTTTCCAACTAAAATGGCTGTTTAAATATTTATTTCTAAACGAAACGAAAGCGGTCATTATTGTTCTACTAATGCCCGTTTTCACTAACAGTAGGAGACACCTAAATTATTGCGTTAGTAAAAGCGCGGTGTAGGATTTTCAACTTTCGGCGTTCAGCCGAGCGTTGAAAATCCAACAGCACACTTAAGTGAAAACGGGCACAACTCGCCTGAGCAATGCTTATCCAATACCTATAGGGCACGTTCTAGTCGAAGAGCTAAATGTTCAAGGAGCACACGCAACTCTCATCGATTAGTTGCGAATGGCGAACACGTAAGGCGACGTGTGGTGACTAATATACTCATGTAATGCGCTGTCACAACTGCTGCTAACGAGGTGCTGCTCATTGATTGTAGATAGGGATTGGGAAACCAGAATCTTAATTAAACAAAGAGGGGGAAAGGTCTTTAGAAAATTCCTCCATTGTGCCCCACACACAAGTTTTGATTTGGTTTCCCCGAAAGGTTTAGCAGAGGTGTACTTATAGTATAGTACACCCACATTCCGCAATGTCCTTTCTTTGGTATTGTTCGTCGAATCGTTGAGCTCCTTAGGTTCTGAGTTGAGCTGCACGATTACTGACAAATGCGTGCACTGATTGGACAGGTCCACTTAATCTGTGTGGTTATTCCACAAAAGACCATTTCAGACACAAATCTACATGGTCTTCACATGATCTGACCAAGATTATGTGTGGACTTTAAAAGAGACTGTGACATCTGTGTTTGTTTCGGCCTTTCTTCTCAGCGTAGTCAGATAGGAAACGCCTACCTCATCTAGTTTTTAAAATATGATTGACGTGTAAAAGTGTACAGACCTATATACAGAAATAAAATCATTTATCATTGCGCCAGTTATATTTAAGTCTCATGTAATAGGGGGCGAGCCTATTGCCATCAACTGGGCAGAAATCCAGGGTCTGGCCTGCTACTGGGAAATTCCAGATAGAAAAACCTCAATAACACTTGGCCTGCCCTGGGAATTGAACCTAGGACCTCATACTCAGCAGAGCAATTGCGATTTTCATCATGGGTGTCGTTTTCGTGGTTTCCGAGGGTGCTGAAACCGATAGTGCAGTCAAAATGAAAATCCAAGATGGGGGATGCAAAAACTAAAAAAAAAATGCGGGGCCGTCTTTGGGGACTGCCGATAGAAGTGAAAACTAAGTAACTTGTGAATTGTATCGTCGAAGCGTGCGGTGACGATGACGCGAGTTTCACGCTTTTTGTTCACCCAAAAAGTACAAAAATATATACACAGTATACATATAGCTCATGGAAAGCGTTCGGTGACGATGACGCGAGTTCCACGATTTTTGTTCACCCAAAAAGTGCTCAACGCGCCTAAAGAAGTTCTCACTTCAAAAATCGTGTTGAAGAAAAAGCGTAAGGAATTTTGTTCCTGACGGAGGTCCCCCGAACCCACACGTTTTTTTTTTTTCAAACAAACTATTTGGTAGTGATGAGTTTACTGTCGTATTCTCGTCTCCACGTTGGATAAAACAAAGCTGTCAGAAATATGCATCAGCACCATTCAAAATAGTAACAGTAACGTGTATTTATGGCTTACAAAGTAGGTGCATTTACATTACATTACCGACTATTTACACTCCTCGTTGCATGCAAGCTTAACTATCGACGGGTTGACGTTAATAATAAACTAATTTACGTGGGCCATCGCACACCTGATACTACCTTTAATAAGGTACGGCTGAGATAATTATGTTTGATTAGCTGTTATCCTGCATTTTGAAAATAAAACATAATATTTTCTTGTTCAAGGTCAAAGTCAAATAAATTATTTCAAACAGGTACATATAAAAGGCAAAATTTACAAAAAAAAAAAAAAAACCAATTGCCTCTTCCAAATGGTGGTTTCGTATGGAGAATAATTGGCAAGAAACTCCACCGTTACTCTTTTAAAATGTTTTACAATATTTTGTATACATTAATTATATCCTCGAAGACGATGTATCTAGATTAAAATTACTATACCACAAAAGTTAAAAAGAATTAACTATAAAGCAATGACAGGTAAATTAATTTTGTGATAGATACATGGTGCTTACATATTTACAAATATTGAAAAGTACATGATTTTTCTAAAATTTTAATAAGTAATAATTTAGTGTGTGAGTTAAAGCTGTTACAGAATGTAAAATCAATGTCATAAAAATTATACAGTAAAATTAGTAACCAGTTTGATTTTTCTAGACTCTAGATTGTCCTATGGACGATCGATCTTTACATACTCCTTTTGCCTTACGTTGATACATCTGGTCATACCCACACGCCGGTTGCGAGTACTACGCACCTGACCTTTTTGAAGAATATGACCAATAAGGTCACTATATGTCTTCCTAGGGCGTTCCCTCCCAGCGTTTCCACTCACATCTGCCTTGTAAATACCTTTTGTTAGCCGCCCTTCATTCATCCTCTCAACAATAAAAAAACAACAAAGTGTACTTAATATAAATAATATAAACGTTTATTTTCTCTACACAAGTTATGTACTTACAGCTAATATTCGAAAATAGTACACGAACAAGGCTAACTAATTTTGTGAGAGACTGGTGCCTGAAGTAGGTTTATATAAAAACCTGTATTACAGGTCATCAGGGCCCTCCCGCGGCTAGATGCCTGTGATTTGGACCATCATAGCAAAGCAGTAATAGTTAACTAAGGTTGGATTAAGAATCAAACAAAAATAAAAGAAATGTGGAAATACCAGACTGTGTTAGTAACTAAAGATAGTGTATAAGAGAGATGTGAGAGTGAATGTGAGAGGTTGCTGGAGTGAGTGTGGTGCGAGTATGGTTGATGGTAAGTAGAAGTAACAAAGTGGATGAGTAGTAGGTAGAGGCAGTCTATCTGAGAGGGATCAACACTACACACTCTTAATATGAGTTTTAATTTTTCTTTGATATTCATTCATATTTTTATTTAATTGCATTATATCATGAGGGATTTTGTTGTAAAATTTAAAACTCAGTTCAAACTTCAATACTTAGGAATTCGGTTTCCTAGCCTTTTCCCAACGATGTAAGGGTCAGCTCTCAGTCCAACCGGATGCAGTTGAACATCAGTATTTTATAGAATCGAGTTTGCATACATACTAATGACATAAATAAAATACAATGTATGGCTTTACAAAAAGAGACAGACAATTTTTTTGTAGTAGTTTCTATTCTGCACACTCCTTTAGTGATTATGTACCAGTTATGTCTACCAAATCAACCATTAATAAACATGATAAAATGCAAACCTTATAGGTACCGTCATATTAGTCATAAATGTGAAGTAGGGAAAACGAAAAGGGTTTCCATAGCAATCGTATTTCGGGGTAAGCATTCAATTATTATTAAATGCATTATTGAAATGTTTTACAAGGCCACGCGACTCAATAACTATTTAAAGTAAGGGTTCTGTTTTCTCACTAGAGGGAGAACTGGTATAGATAACATTATCATAGGTATTATATTAACTCGTAAAAGTTCATTGGTGAACATAAAACACACTAGACATTTATTAAGAACGATTTGGGAGCAATCTGCATATTTTATTATTATCTACTTAAGAGGCTGACAACAGCTAAAGCGCGGTCACTTTCGGACTGCATAAAAAAAAGAGAAGCGCGATGACACAACGCTGGTAATTTATTGCAAAATATGAAGCAATTATCTATTTACCTCATTAGCGGCATCACTATGTGAATGTCTATTAACTGCTCCCAAATTACGGAGTATTTTCTTCTTTGACATGAACTTCTCATTATTTGACATTATATACCTCTAATTCTTATTTCAACTCTTTACATAAGGCTTTTGTAAACAGGATTCTAATTCAGAGTTGTTACAGTTGTAATGGCAATCATGTCATTTGGTTTAAATAGGCTTTTATTTATAAATAGATTCTTCTATATTTTGTGAATGTGAGAACGTTGTAGGCCTAACTTGTAGACCTTTATATATTTTGTTGAGTACCTGTTACTTGTTGACAGGCCTACACTGTCCTACTATATCTATCAACACTGTAATTTGAAACATTGTAAAAGCCCCTTATTTTTAAAAGAGTAACCGTGGAGTTTCTTGCCGGCTCTTCCCCACAGGAAACAACCAATTGGAACCGTGCACTTAGCTTCTGACGTTTCATAAGTGCCCATGTTGGTTTATGTGAAATAAAATATTTTGATTTGATTTGATTACAAAAAATCGATTGATTGGACTATAAAATTAAAACACTATTACGTTAATATTTTGCTTGTAAAACAATCTGACTAAAAATCAGAATGATTGCATGTATACTAGTATGGTTTTTAATCGTTAAATGACGTTTTTAGAGGTATCTTTGTGTTTTCTGTTTCTAACGTATCAGATTAGTTGTATTATGTTGTCAACACAGTATCTAACTAGCATATATCCTGAAGAGTATTATATATTTTTCTGATTTTGTTAACTGCAGTGGATCATATAATTTAGGCATTATAAAACTTGCGTTTAGATGCTGTAGTCCCCTTAACATAAATTAAAGTCGCTATTCGTCTGACCGCGTTGTTATTCTAAACTACACAACGGATTTTCATGCGGTTTTCAACATAACTTAGAGAATTTATTCCAGTAGGCTTATGCAATACACTTAGATAATATAAAGAAGTTTCGATGTTTTGTCAAGTCGTAAAAACCGAGCGAAGCAGAGGGTGGGTCGCTAGTTTATTTATAAAAAGTTTTTATTAAGCCGGATGTTCATTATGAAACTAATTGAGCAAACTTAGTTATTCATTGATAGTTTTACGTGTAAATAATTATCTTCATTAATTTCGTAATGTAAATCCGGCTTTAGTTAAAAACTTTGCCCCATAAAACGTTTTTCACGGTTTGAAAACGGTTTGTGTGTCTGTCTCTAAAATGTTGTTTATGTTAGGGTAAATTATATAACTTGTTCTCAGTTTTATAGCCCCTAAGACCTAATGTCACCTGCCTTCTTCTTTAGGGTTATGGTTTCCGCACTTAGTCCTTCATGTGGACCATTGTGCGTGGGCCATGGCGGCCGTCGGTGGTTATTCCAACCAGCCCACCTCCCTCCAGAAGTCGATGATATCTCCCGGTCTGCTGAGAGCATCTGTGTAGGATATGGGTGCCCCGAGGGTTTGTGACCTAATTTGGGTGACGCCTGTGCATTCAAAGAGCACATGCGCAACAGTTTCCTCAGCCTCCATGCAGGCCCTGCACAGAGGACTGTCCGTTATGCCTATTGTGTGAAAGTGTTTGTTTAGCGAGCAGTGACCCGTGATGGTCCCCGTCACCAGGCGCAGACCGTTTCTGTCCAGACGTAATAAACGTTTGGTAAGCTTGCCATCTAAGGATGGCATGGCTTCCCTGGACTGCCTGCAGCCGGGTGTCGAGGTCCACCACCTGTCCGCTTGTGTATGGGTGTACTCCTGTAACCATCTGCGTAGCTGGTTAAAGGGGATGGGCACGATGGGTTCGGGTCCACAGACTGACGCGCTGGATGCTCTTCTAGCCAGTTCGTCAGCTGCATCGTTACCCAGTGATCCACTGTGCCCCTTAATCCATTGCAGTGTCATTGTGTTACGGTTGGACACCGCCACACGTTCTAGAGCATTGTGACATTCCAGTATTATACTTGAGTGTCACCTGCCTTAGTTGATAAATGTGAAATCACTAACTACGTATTTTGTAAAAAAAAACATAATCGGATCAAAAATTTATGAGGTAAAGGAAAAATATTTTTAAACAGCATAATAAGCCTCCTCTCGGTGAGAGGGAGTGGGCCGTAGTCCTCCATGCGGGCCCAGTGCGGGTAAGTGAATATCACATGTCTTCCAAGTTTTGGTTCGAGGACATGCTGGTTTTTGCAACATTTTCCTTCATCGTTTTGAGAGCAGTGGTGATAAAATAATTAACACAAAGTAAAGTGCCTGCTTGAGTTCGAACCTACGACCTACAGCTCGTGGTCACCGGCTACCGCTGCTCTGCGCTTCTCTGCTCTCCATAGGCTGTCTTACATACAGATCATGGTCTAAAAAAACAAGGTCTGACATTCCGGGAGTGACACATGCTTACGTCAGTATCCAGTTGCCACTTTATTGCAACAAAACACGAATTATGGAAACAGTCAGCATTCTGTTAAAAAATATATATAAACCATTTAAACTGTCGTTTCATTTTTCTAATCATACGAAACAATTCAATTTAAACAATACCAACGTAATTTTTAGTTAAAACCTCTTTGTTTTATCGGATTCGCACAGGTAATAAAGGCGATTGTGGAGTTATTATTACACACTACAGGTAACAGCGATGATGACGTAGGCTTGTGTCACCCCCGTGACCGGAATGATACCTGGCGAAGTATATTATTATACCATGATACAGATGAAAATTGAAGTAAATGCTACCTACTTTTAAATCGTCGCTCACAACAATTTAAACGTTTATACATCTTTAGCACCTCGTCTAGCGTGACTAAGGGGTTAAGTTTAACAGAACAAATGCAAGTAAAATCAATTAGTTGTAAAACAAAGCAGTAACCCCTCAAAGCTCGTCTGTCATCATAAATGACTACGAAACAAATAATTCACTGCAACTTTAGTTTACTGCTATTTATAGAAAGATTAATTAGTTTTAGTATCAATACTAACTTTTAGATACTGATTAATGACAAACTATTTCAGTTTCAAACTGATCTCAATTTATAATTTAAGGGAACTATTCGCGGTTTCGTTATCGCGGTATTAATATTGCACGAAAGCCTTAAATAGATGGGCGTTAGCCTATGTCCAGTGGCAAATTATTACTGAGAGGCTTTACTTTGCATGGCATTTAGAACAAAGACTAGAAGTACTGAAAATATACAAGGTGTAATTGAAAAAAAACTGAAAACCTTTTAAGGGGTCTTTGTACTCATCATTATGAATAAGTTTTACTAAGGGACCAAACCTGAGGTCTATTCTCTAAGCACGAAATCCGTATAGTTTCGGCCGACGCCAACGTTACGGGCATTTCCTACTCCGTATCACCTACGGACATAAGATTAGTTTGGGGCCCGATCTCAGAATGAATGACACCACGATGTGACAGTTGTCCCTACTCCCAATGTGTTTTCACCTTTCCGAAAAAGTTAATTAATCGGGTGTACGGTTCACTCTAAACTTTCAAAATACTTTCGGACGCGCCCTTCTCTTCATTGACGGACGGATTGACGGAAAATCAGCTGCTCCATACATTAATGTTCGCATAACTCGACAAAATGGAGGAAACTAAAATTTGTTTTTCGCGATTTTAAGTTTCGTCTCATTGTAAAAGTTCTTCATAGTGATAAGTACAATGACCCCTTAAGAGGTTCTCAGTTATTTCAATTACTCCTTGTATAATGTAGATCTGACATTCCATTCGGTATTCTAGGCTGAAGTGTCGACGTAAAAACAAAAGGAATCCTACAGATTTGTAACCTTTCCATTTGGCTTTTCTGAAGTCTAGTAAAAGCTGAGATAAAAACTCTCCTCTTTGTAAATCCGTCATTCTAATACCACAGGCTTTCTTGAAGTATTGCAAAGTTATTTTAAGTTTTAAGCTTTGAAAAGAACACTTTCATTATTCACTTATTGACATTTTAGACTTTTTGTTCTCTCGTATGAGCACGAACTATAAGCCCCTTTGTACACGACAGGGTTTCTTTACGGTACGGCATATAAACCGCGCCGTAGAAAAAACATGTTCGTCAACAAGCTTCTATAGTGATCCATACAACACTGACGACAGTGCCTAAACACAGCGAATAGACCGTAGTTTTTCACGGCAAGAAAAACGTGTGCGTACAAAGGGCCTTAAGGTTCATAATCAACTCACCCTATCGCAGTACACTGCTAGACAGGCTGCGCCACTACACCCTGTCCTCCACCGTCCATCCCAGTAACCTAAGTAAGGTGGTAGGTCCATCTAGCTGTGGGCCATCCCACAACACGCTTGCCGATATGTGGTCTCCACTCCAAGACTCGTCTGCTCCAACGGCCAACGGGGTTCATAATGTGTTGCAAATATTAGCCAGCGAGGAAGTATGTAGCCAGGCTAATTACCTAGGGTGCGTCGAAAGAACAATATAGTATCGCCAGTCATGAACGCCATTTAGTATCCGAGTATAGTTATGAACATACAAATGATAATGAAAAATGTCGTGTCGAAGTAGAATTATGATTTTTGGCCCTACCCTTAGGGCCTTTGTACACGACACAGTTCATTTACGGTACGGCTTATAAACCACGCCGTCGAAAAAACGTATCCGTCAACAAGGTGCCTACACACGGCGAATAAACCATAGTTTTTCACGGCAGGAAAAACGTGTGCGTACAAAAAGCCTTACTCGGCTAATCTCCGAAAAATATCTATTACTTCTACTACTTTCTTTATAAACGACTCTCCTTCATCACATGGACTAGTTTCTACTTAATACGCACAAAACGAGTTAAAACAATGTTAAATGGTAGTGTTGCTGTAAAAAATTGTGGCCATTTGTTTTCGTCTCAACATATATTTTGACAAAAGAGTAATGAATCTGTCAGGCGCTGCTTAGTTTGCTCGCCATTTACTAAATTACTTGATGTTGAGTTTTTGAAATGTAGTTGAACATTTTCGAGGTAATTTTATGTCAAAGAAAAATCTTCACATGCATGTTTAAAGAAGTACATAAAGGTTTTATGCATCATCGTGAGGTTTTTAGAGCAGTGGTGGCCCAGTGGTAACGGCGCCGACTTACGAGTTGTAGGTCGTGGGTTCGAATCCAGGCAGGCGCTGTACTTTGTGTAAATAATTTTATCACCACTGCTCTCAAAACGGTGAAGGAAAATATCGCGAGGAAACCGGCATGTTCTAGAATCAAAAATTCGAGGACATGTGACATCTACCAACCCGTACTGGGCCCGCGTGGTAGATTACAGCCCACTCCCTCTCGAAGAGAGGAGGCCTATGTCCCAGCAGTGGGAACATTATAGGCTGATTATGCATGAGGTTTTCAAATAGTATTCAAACTAAGTAAATGAATCTCACGAAACCAAACTGTACGTAATTAAGGATTAAGGAACTGTTAACACTTAGATATGCATTGTATAAGAAGAAATTATCATTCTTACACAACTCCTAATTCTCAAAAATCCAAAACTATATTTTCCAGTCTACCCAAAAGCTCCTAAAAATACCATCTCCCAAACATTCCAGCTATTAAACACCAAGACATACAAACAAGATACATACTCCGATACAAAACACGACTACTTTACTAATATCCCGCTTTAAAATACATTTAACGATCCCTCAGCTGGTTCTTATGTCAATAAAAATATTTATTAAGTTAGCCGAATTAATAACAAAAGAAAAAAATCTACATCTATTCACGAATTAATTAAAAAAGTTATTATTAGGTAAATGTTATTACAGTGTAAACGAATATTTAAATGATCAATCCCTAAAACACATAAAATACACAGATAATGTTTTTTTAAATAAGTTAATTAGATTATATTTCTGTTGCTGTGCCCAACGGAGTCCAAGATTGTTCTTAAACAAATATTTACCGCATAAGCAAATTATATACACTGTGGAATGCATTAATGATGCCTGCATTAATGCATTAACAATGCGCGAATGCGCGTATGTGTGTGTGTGTGTGTGTGTGTGTGTGTGTGTTTGTATGTGTGTGTGTGTGTGTGTTTGTACCTGTGTGTGGGATGAATGACATGTGTTATGTGATTGTGGATATTAGTTTGTGATAATCCTGTGCGAGTCTTGGTAAAAAAAATCTTTGTTTCTTTTCTTTATTTTATTCTGTATTTATATACCACAAAAGTTTGAGTGATAGCCCGAACTTGGGCAAGCGCGATGATGGATGGTAACCTCCTCTTATTACATGATTATTTGTTAAAATTCGATATTTGACAGCCTGATGGATACTATAAATCTTGAATTTTTAGGGCAGTGACGTCACGAAAAAAGATGGCGGGTGTATTAAAAGGGTAAATAAGTTTTACGATCATTACGCCTTGTGTTAGCGTTGTGTCATTAAATATTTCCCCAGTAGAACGTGTTTTTTATTCAGTGCGTTAAATATAAAGCTTTTACAGGATTATAAATAGACACTGGCTTTTTGAAGTCGTTGTAATTAAGTCTGTTATCGATCAGCAATTATATTTTTTTGGATCTTGTTATAGCAGTTGTGTTTGACCAAAATACAGGGTGGCAGGGACATCGACGTGCAAACTGAAACCATGAACTCAGCACATGATTCTAGACCCCTAGCGCAGAATTTTTTCGTCTGTTATCATAACAAAAATCTGCTGTTTCATAGAAAAGTGCAATACCTACGCGGTCTAAATGTATGGCTGAGCTATTTTTTTTTAAATAACCGACTTAACATTTTAACGCAGGGGTGTTCAGAATCATGTACTGAATTCATGGTAACAGGTTGTGCGTCAAAGTGGGATGCCACTCTGTATAAAAGATGACCATCTTCATAAGTTAACTAGCGGATAACTAGCTAGATTATGTATGAAGAAAATTTAAGTAGTTTGTTAATATGCGATTTGACAGCAGATTTGCAGTTCCGAGACTTGGTACAGTTTCTAAAAAATTTGGGTTAATATAGCGACAGCATAACAATTTGTTCTTAGTTTAGCTTTGGGCTATTCTTAACCAAAGATTCGTACAATAATAGGTTGGGGAACAAGTTTCTTCACATTTTTTAAGAAAATCAAAACATTTTTTTAATATAGTTTATTTACATTTAACTAAAGTATGTAGGTACCATTTTGTTCAATAACTTTTTGCCATCTTGTAGGTAGGGACATGATCCCATTGCTATAGAAATTTTGGGACTTCTGATCAAAATACCGCGACAAGTGGTTTTGGCAGTCCTCTCGTGATGTTAACCTGACACTCCCTAAAGAATTCTGAAGAGACCGAAACAGGTGGAAATCTGAAGGTGCAAGGTCAGGACTATACGGCGGATGCATTAACACCTCCCAGCCAAACTCTCTTAATTTTTGCTGAGTGGCTAAAGATGTGTGAGGTCTAGCGTTATCATGATGAAAAACCACACCCCTTCTGTTGATTAATTCCGGCCGCTTTCTCTCAACTTCTTGCTTTAATCTCATCAGTTGTTCGCAGTAGAGTTCAGAATCGATGGTCCTGCCTGGTGGTAACAGCTCATAATGAATAATGCCCTTCCAATCCCACCACACACACAGCATCACCTTGTTGCGAGTTAACCCGGGTTTCGCCACAGTCTGTGAAGCCTGACCGGCCTTTGACCACGACCTTTTTCGCACGTTCTTGTCGTACGTGATCCACTTTTCAGCATCAGTTATCAGCTTCTTCAAAAATGGTCCGGTTTTATTACGTCGTAATGAAGAATCACAAATAAGTACACGGTTCATTAGGCTTCTTTCAGTGAGCTCGTGAGATACCCAAATATCGAGCTTTTTTGTGTACCCAATTTTTTTCAAATGTACCAAAACTGTTTTGTGGTCAATTCCCAGTTCTTCAAAATTTTAAAATGTATCGAATTTCTTCATTAGATTCACTCATCTTGACAGTACGAAAAACAAATGAAAATCACACATTTTCCTAATTTGAATTTGGAATTATGTTCTTTAAAATTTAAACTTTCAATGATAACAAAACCAGCCAGATACAAATAGTATAGCCAAAGAGATTTTATTACAAGTTCATACATACTATAATGCGAAAAGACTTTTTCCCCAACCTAATATATCATATAAATTCAATGACTACCTATTAATACGCGTATCTGCCTCGTAAATATGTGTTTTAAAGGCTAAAAAGTGGAACGTGTTTACCCTGTCCAAATCCTGTCACAAAATTCACAATTATCTACAACCCAGTAATTAAGATATATTTATACATACATAATTCCCTAAAACAATAAACAAACAGACACGAATCAGTTTACCAGGAAGGGGTCGGAGGCGTTCCCAGCAGCCATCACGGAATGATGAGGGAACATTTATCATGAGTAATATACGCGTTGGCATAATATGGACCGGCTGACATATTGCCGCGTGTTCGTTACTTATTTATCTTTGTTCTAGAGTTGAGATGTGAGCGGTTTTATTTATGGTGTGTAAGGGCCTGTACACGGGCTAGAGCGAAGCGACGTGCGTCAAGCGACACGCGCGCGGGTCACCTACCAGTCTATTCTATAAAAAAAACTCATCGTATAAACTAAGTGAAGTGAGCTTCAAGTGAACTGTCAATCCCTAGCATGAGGTGGAATGACAACTCACTTCACGATTTGCCGTCCGTCGCTCCACAATTCGCGTCGCGGTGACTCGGGGCATGCTATAAACAACTTCTTTCATTTGTTTTTTCCGCAGTCGCTGGCGCAAGATGCGTGTCGCTTGAGCGTGTAGATTGTGGCCACGGGGTGAGATTACCTGCGCGTGTGTTGTGTATTTTAGAGCAGCTTGAGTTGTTTTAATAGGAACTTTTAGGAAAATGTGTCCTGGCTTTTAATTAAGAAACCACTGTGATGGGGTTTTTTTTTTTTAATGCAGTCCTTGAGCGTTGAGGCCATAAAAGTCACAAAAGACATATGTATGTATGTAAAAAAATGTAATCAGCAGTTCCATTAATTAAAAGAATTCACATTATGTGTTGGAACAGTTTTTTTTTTTACTTGCGGTTATGTGTTCGTCCAAAACTATCCAGCGCTTTTGTAATCACATAAATTAATCGTAAACGAAATGATTTCTTGAAAATCTTTTACACTTATAATATTGTCACTTTTACCCAAAGATTTAAATCGTTAGATTTGCCCTCACCGCACTTAGGTCGCGCGAAAGTGTCCAAACTTATAAAAGTGAGCTCAAGCACCCCGCATGGAACGATACATATTTTTTGTTTAGCGAGACTATAGAATACAAACGTAATTGATATTTCAAATGTCATTGTCAACGAAATAAAAACGAGAACATTTTTTAACGCAATCGGGCGAATCTAAAGGTCAAATTTTTTGGGTAAAAGTGACAATAGTATAGGGGAAAAAGATTTTCAAGAAATCATTTCGTTTTTTTTCCGATTTTGTTTTTAACCCCTGACCATGTCATAACCTAATTGTTTTTAATTTTTTAAACTTCACACTGTTCCCGGATCAACTGTTCATCTCTAAAAGTAATCCCGATCGGTTCATAAATAACGGAGTCAATTTACCGATACAAAGGCCCCGCGAAATTGTTTTCATGTCGCCGCGTCATCGCGTCAATTAAAAAAGGCTGGTTGAATTACTCTCTGGTGTTTATTTCGGGGACCTAGATATTGGTGATTTTGAACTTTGGATTCTATATACAGTATAACACGTGTGCTTTTATCATGTTGTTTTTTTAGTATGTTTTTTTGACATCGTCTGCTAAGCCGAATTTGTTGAGTTTGATAATACCTATGTGTCCGTTTACTGTAGCAGTTTGTATTTGTATGACTTGATATTATAATGTTATTGGAGTCTAACTGGGTATAGTGCATCCTTAACTAATATTTTGATATTTTTAACAAATAATAAAATAAAACACTTTTTATCTTAAATAAAATTTTCGCAATATTCTTGTCTCGCGTGGGGCTATTAAACGAGCTGAGAAAACATAAGCTAGTCAGCAAGGTTCGTAGCAGGGCTTACTTGATACCTACTATGTCATGGCGTTCCAGATGTATTCCACACATTCGTCGAAGCTCTTTTAGTGAAACTTTTTTAGCGCAAACTTCAATCCTAACTACATAATATTATAAATGTGAAAGTAAGTTTGTTTGTTTGTTACGGTTTCACGCTAAAACGGCTGAACGGATTTGAATGAAATTTGGCACACAGATAGACCGTGACCTGCGCTACTTTTCATCCTGGATCGCAGAGGAAGTCGCGGGCCACAGCTAGTTTCATAGAAAGCCGAATGCAACGTAATTTCAACGACACTTTCTGCGCGGAATACATAACGCCGAGATTCGCTCATCTACCCCGTCATACCTACATTTTTGAAACAAAAAACCTCTTAACCTAACCATGGATAACAAACAAAAGGTAACATAACTTACACTTATCACAAACCCATCTCAAGTTCAGTTGCAAGAGAACCCACAAGAAGAAGGCTTAGTATGGAGCCGGTCTTTATCTGAAGGCAGTAAGTTTGAAAGCCCTAAGCTAGCACTAAGTAACAAGCCGAGCTTGCGGCTTCCGGCATACACTAAAGCCGTGCTTACACGGCCAATTTTATCAGCAATTATTGCCCGGTAACACTTGCTAAAGAAAGATAGTGAAGTATGGAGATATAGAGAAAAAAGTGTGTGTGCCAGAACACAGAGTCAAGAAGAAGATGGTGAGTGGAGTGAAGAATGTGTGGTCCTTAAGACCACACGATAGAAGTAAAAACTTACGACAGCACCCGAGTATACGCGATTCAGCGTCACCGACCCGAGTGTGACGGTTCAGTTTTGTTCATTCTTTGTTCAGAAAGAGCGCAAGGCGCTTAAAGGAATTTCACTTCAAAAATCCTCTGTGACAGCCGCCGCGGATGGACACAAAAGTGATCTAATTAAACTTTCGTATTACCGAGGTATTCCATTCAGTGCACTTATTTCAATAACACTTGACATAACCGCACCTGAGCATTCCACTAACCACACTGAAACAAAATTTTGATAAATGCGGTTCGGTGGAACAGTTTATTATTATTTTCGGCACCTGCATACAGTTTGAGGGACGTTGTACCCTACAACTTGCTTCAATTGTTTTCTGCAATAATCACCTCTAATAGGTTGTATTGCTAACCTCTAATAGACACTTTTGCCTAGTTTAATAAGTTGGTCCATTTCACTGAATATGGATTGGCGGTATCTCTAACTAATTGCTAACGTTGTCATCGCAGAAGGTAAATTCCTTTGTCGTGTGATACTTGACTCCAGAATTGAGCAATTGAAGTCGTCCGTGTAACTTTACCTTTAGGTAATCCTAGTAGGTAGCAAGTAGTGGCGTAGCAAGCGAACTATAGATAGTCAATTGGGTAGGAGAGGATGCTCGGAAATAGGAATACGTTGTTAGAGGTAGTTCAATAATGAGTTCTTGTGTGCTACTTTTGTATGATAGAATCGGAGAACTCTGAGAAAGTGTAGTGGGTTATCATTTATGATTATAACTAACGAGTGAACGAAAAGTTTAATACGAATGTATTATACACATTTTCCAAAATAAATTCTCAAAATGATGGTGAAGACCGCATCAAATTCCATTGTGTAGTTTAGTTTAGAAGAACTAAACGGTCACACAAAAAGACACGAAAAGTGACTTTATTTTATACTATTTATAGATAGATATGGCAGAAGCTCTAATGTTGATGAATGCTGGCTATGTTACCTTTAACGTATCACCGTACTTACAGCCTCAAATACTGGGTCAAAGAGAAATGGTCCCAAAAATAATTACTTTGCCCGTTATTGATCTTGTTTCCTCGCTTTATCAACTACGAGTATTCACGAGATAGACAAAATCCAATATCAGAGTAATAATTGTCTATTCATTCTAATATAACTGCCATACTAAGATCTGTCACGTTTTCACGCCTATAAACTAAAATGAGTGTTTTAAAATTTGACAGAGAGGGTGCCTGAGACCTAGAACAGGACATACGCTACGATGCAGCTGAATACTACTATTTTACATGAAGCTACTGCCTATCTGATCTCCACAACTCAGTTACTGTTTAACACGGTACCCCTTGGTAAGACTGGTTGTCAGACTTTCGGCCATCTGATGACTCGTAACGACTGTCAAAGATCCAAGAATGGCAGCCGGGACCAACGGCTTAACGTGTTTTTCGAGGCACGGAGAGGTCTCGGTGTGTAAAGATGGTCACAAATCTACGGAACGAGCTAGCGTAGCTTAACAGATACCAAGCAACCCTAACTAAAAACAACTAACTATAAGTAATTAATATCCTTTAAGTCATAGAATAGTTTCAAGAAGTTTCCTTTTCGAAGTTTCCGTTTCATCAGTCCTCTACATCCAGAGTCTTACAGCGGGGTGATATTTAAAAAGTTACCGGATAAAGTTAGCGGGGAGAGCTCGAAGATGGACCAAAGTTATAGTGCATACTAGGGACGGAATTAACTTTTGTTGGCAATTATTTATTTAAAGGAGATTCCGTAGCGAAATAATGAATGAACAGAGAAGAAAGTGCATTCATGGTAAAGAAATAAAGAAAGAAAGAAAAGACGTTTATTTGCGGTAAACATGACGCAAAGAAAAAACACATAAATACAAAAAAATAAAACGAGTTGGGGGAAAATATGTGTCACATCTACGTAAAACGGAGACGGGTAGACGGGTAGACGGGGAGACGAGTAGTAGACGATTAAATAAAAACTGCTGATCGGGTAAAAAGTGATATGATGACTGATAATGATGGATAAAAATAAGATCGGTCTTGTTACTACGCAGTGCTTTTCATAATAAAGCCAATGAACGTTTTTGTGAATGGCTAATTATTTAATTAAGTGAAATATTGCGCGCTATCGGCGTTCTCCGGCTTGCTACCGACGCACTCTATAACTGCAGCCCTTCCAAGGCCTTACCGGCCTCTTGCGGAGCTTGTGCTGACAGGCTTTGCGGCGTAAAACCAAGGATGGTACCCTTCTTGTGCGAGTGCTCAGAACAGGGAATTAGTGACCTTACCCAAGACCTAGCCGTCAACTACTACTAACTATAAATATATGTATGAACCTTTCTTAAGTGTTTCTATTATCTCTCTTACACTAAGCTATTAGTTTAGTTAACAGCCTGAGCAGTCTACCTACACAGCCCTAGCTTATACAATATTGCGACAGGTATATAAATCACGCTAAACACATAGCAAAACAACATTTATTTCCTATAACTTTGGCAACTCAAAATATCCCAATAAACAAAGCTTCAATTTTAATTCGACATCAAAGTCATTGACTTCTCAGTTAAAATTAAATTTAAATTCAGATCAGAAGTAGGCACCAGAACTCCGCAGGCTGTACACACGGACGGTTGTGCTAGCGCTACAACTTTAAGCAAAGAATAATATTTATGTTTCAACAGTCAGGCTTTGCGGCTTGGTAAGTTTCATAGACAAAAAATTTGGAGTCAGATTTTGTTAGGGACAAATCTTTGATGTTGAAATTAATTTAGCCTTCAGTGAAAGACGAATAATTCTTTGAGAGAGGCGTGGTGAATCTTTATTATTCTCCTGTATGAGAGAGGCACTTATTTATATATCATGCACAATATTTCAAAAATACTTGCAAGACCACAGGCATTAAATATTAATTTATTTATGTTTAATTTTACCTTTACAATTTAAAATTGTCAAAGGGGCCTCTGCGAGTTGGGTTCGGCCCCTCGTACGCCTTCCAAAGGTCCGGGATCACAGGGGCCCGAGATATGTCAAAGACATTTTTATTTAGTTAGTTAAGTGAATATGGTTTTAAATCTAAAGCAAACGTGCAACTAAAACGTGCAACTTTTACAAAAGCTCACTTTAAAAAAAAACAGTGCATCGCAAGCTTTGTTTATCATACAAAGTTTGCATTTTTACCTAATCTGTGTAAACCTTCATTTTTCAGTATGAAAACAAAAGCTCATCAGTTTGAAAGCACAAATATTATTATTTACTAACTGTAATTGCACAAACGCCGGTGTACCTACACAACGGTGCTTCAAAGACTTATTAATTGACTAGCTGTTGCCCGCGACTTCTTCTGCAATCCAGGATGAAAAGTAGCCTATGTCCTTCTCCTGCGGGGTAATTGCGTAACTAACACACTAAAAGTAGGAATGGCTTTCAGTTTGACAGTTCAACAAAATTCATTGCGTTATTTACGTTGTTGAGCAGACAAATTTTTCGAACATATGAAGCAATGGATTAGCAATAGGGTTCAAAATGATGCAGATTGTGATTGATAGTGTGTTATGCAATTAGGGTGCAGGTCATGGTCTACCGATGTGCCAAATTTCATCCAAATCTGTTAAGCTGTTTTAGCGTGAAAGCGTAACAAACAAACATACAAAAAATCAAATCATTTATTTTTATAATATTAGTTTAGATGTTTAATTTCGCCAGATCAAGGCCTCCAGTGGACAGTGAAACCCCTGAACCGTAGAGTAAATGTACAGAAGGACCAATAATTATTGATTAACCAAGATTTTCTTTTTAGTTTGGAGACCTGGATTTAAAATAATCGTAAGTCTAATATGGCCAGTCCACCTCGAGCAAGCTTAGTAATCAATGCTCATGCCTTCTCAGAATAAGAGGAAGCTTTTGCTCAGCAGTGGGGCAATAATAGGCTGGTATTATTATTATTTTTAACAATTATTTTATTTAGGCTAAACATGACGCCGCGCAATACAAACATATTTGTTAGCTGTATTTTGATATCTCCAGTGGAATAATACAGTTAGCAACTTTTTTATTTAAACGTGGTCTGCACAACAAACAGCACACGCACCGACACGCAATTTTTAACTGACTTCAAAAAAAGGAGGATGATTTGATGTAGGGAGACATTAGTGTACATATGTATTTGGTACTTCAAATGTCATTGCCAACTAAATAAAAACGTGACCATTTTTCATATGTATTTGGTACTTGAAAAAACATTGCCAAATAATTAAAAACGTGACCTTTTTTCATATGTATTTGGTACTTCAAATGTCATTGCCAACTAAATAAAAACGTGACCATTTTTAATGCAGTCGGGCAAATCTGTGGATATATAAACCGATTCCAAAAATTCTTCTTTGGTTTTAAAGGGTATACCTACTTATAGGTGGTTCCACATAAATTTGGTCAAGTTCTGATGAGTGGTTTTTGAGTGAGTTCCAATAATAAGTACTTTTCCCACTTAGAGTATGTTGATGATGGTATAATAACTTCCTGTCACTGTTATTTACTTAGCAAGTGAAGGTATACGAATTTGTGTTGGGTAGGTACCACAACTAAAAACTGAAAAATAAGAACTTTGATAAAAAAAAAAACTGCCGACTCCCAAAAACCACAATACGTGAAAAATAACTTATTTCGGAAGTCGGTGGCAAAAACAAAACTACAAAATCAAAGACTTTATCACTTTTCACACACAGAAGAAAGAATTTTTCACTTGGTAGTGTTGGTTTTGGAAGTCCATTGTTTTTTTTTAAATAAAATTTCTGTATAAGTACAACTTGTTCTGTCGAAGTGAGTGCGGCAAGCATCGAAAACGAATATGTCTTAAATATTAAATACAATATTATTGTAGTATTAAACACAATTTGAAGAAGTTTCTAAAAACAAAAATACAAATGCACATCCGCTTGCCAAAACCTCACATATCATAAGTAGAGAGATAGATACGCTATGTTCTTTTTTGTAACCTGGAAGAAAGGTCAGGCGCGGATCTAGGTTCTCGCTCAAGGGGGTGCAAATGTTTCTCTCTGAGGAAGGCGGGGGGGAGGGTTTCTCAAGCCTTGAAAGCCTTTTAAAAACTGCAAGCAACTTCACCCGTTGCCCCCGCCCTCCTGTACCCGCACCTGAGAAAGGTTGACTGGTCCTTCTGAACATTCCTACTCCACGTGTCAACCCCCGGCAGCAGTAGCTTGCAATCGATACGGCGGCGTTTTATTTAAATTGAATTACTTATTCTGCAAATAACATGGTGATGGCGGGTTGAGTTTGTTTTCTCAGGGGTATTGTCAACGCAGGGGTGGAATGCTAAGACGTTCTGTCAGCGTTGCTTTATTTGATTTTTGGAACAGAAAGGGTAATTGTAATGAAGGCAGAGTCAATGGAAGGGGTAAAGAAATGGTGGGGTGATGTGAAATGAATGGAAGATTAGGCTACATGAAAAATTCAATCAGTTTACATTGTAATGTGATTATAAGTCTTTTACGAAAATATGCTGTGATTTTCACTGTTTTATGTAAGGAAATTGTTTTCGATCAGGCTGTGTCTGTTGTCTTTTCATTTATACTTAACATAAAGGCTGAAATTAAAAATCATGCTTGTTTTCTAGTCTAGTAAGCCGAATAAACATTGCTTCCATTTTAATTTGATATCAAAGTCACATACTTCTCAATTCACAACTAAATATAAATTCATAAGTTGCCAAAACTCAGCAGGCTGTACACACGGGGGGTTGTGCTTTAAGCAAGTTTGGGCAAAGAATAATATTTATGTTTCAACAGCCAACTGAAGCTGAAGGCCATGCGAAGTTTGATAGACAAAAATTGGAGCCAGATCTAGTTAGGGAGACATTTAGTTGGGGAGAAGTTAAGTCGGGGAGAAATATAGTTGGAGAGAAATTTAGTTGGGGAGAAGTTTAGTTGCGGAGAAATTTAGTTGGGGAGAAGTATAGTTGGGGAGAAATCGGAGTAAGTGCAGTTTGATGGAGAAACTAATAATGTTTTACTAATGTATTTATACCCATTTACAGCATGCTCTCCGTGTGTGATAAATGACCAAACTATTTTCGTATACACATGCTTATTCTATGCTAAGTAGCATACAATAAGCATGTGTATACGAAAATAGTAAAATCTCGTAGCATGTGCTCGAAATTAGCATGCTTTTGTAATACGACACAGCATGTGTATTCCAGGCTATATTTAATTACAGAGTAGAAACAAATATAGTCCTCCAGACCGAATTTCGGCCATGGCGGCCAATCTCAATGGAGACTAGCCTTCGGCGCGGGAGATATTATAGTGCACAAGTTTGTGCGCAGACACAGGTGCACTCTCTCTTCCCTCCCTTTCATTATCCGAAACAAATAATATATTCAATAATACTCATTAATATCTAAACACAAAACATTTAAATATTGAAGCTTACCCCAGGCGTGCAGCAGTCATTTCAATAATTACAACATCAAACCAGATTTCCGGGCAGCTATTGTGAATTTAATATTAAATTTAGGACAAATGGAACAGCACAAATCGACGTCAAAGCTAATTAGACTCGTTTATTAATGAGGAGTATTTAACATAGAACTCGAACATAATAACAACCACTTTGAGCCTCATTTTGGGCTAATTAGAGAAAATAGTGCTACAGATTTGAAATACGTTGTTCAGTTCCAATATACTATATTTTAAGCCCTTTTAAATGGTAGAGATTGTGAAACAAATGAACGGCCAATGGAATGGGGAATCTCAGTGGCATTGCCGGTAAAGTTATGAAGAACCTACTTACTACGTCTTCACGGTCAAATAGAATTTGATCATAATTGGGTCGCGAATGTTTCAACCTAATTTTATGGTCAGCTTGGTACTTGGATAATGACATCGAGTACCTACTTACTACGGAAAACAACGGACAAGCAAGTGAAGTGTTGGCACACTAGTATTTCATATTTTCAGTATTGTTTTCTTTCTTACGATTTATGTGGGACCACTAATGAACACGAAAATCAAAACAAATGTAGTCGAGCCGGTGACAACCGGAAACTCAATTCCGCAATCAAAAGTAAAATTTTACATCGCCGACTCGTCAGCAGAATGAATCAAGAATAAAATTTCGCAGTGAATAATAAAAGTAGTGAACAGGCTTCTTTTGGGTAAGCTCACTCCACCGTCGACTTTGTCTCTGTCATCTCTGACCTAGTCATTCTAGTAGTATTAACTCTAGTCAAGAGCAAACCCACCCCAAATAAAAAAAAGAATAAATAAAAGTATCCTATGAGCAACTAATATTTTATTATTTTATTCAGGTACACACAAAATACTTAATAAAGAAAAATACATAAAGACAGAACCGAAAAAAGGTAAAAATTATTTAAAAAATAAAAATGGTTAGAGAATAGTTGGATGGATAAAACAAGAATTTAAGAACTAGTCTTGCATGGACAATCGATGGACAAAACCGGAATGAGAGAATAATAAAGCTAATACATACTAAAATTGTGCCAAAAAAAGACATTTTAATTCAAACTCAAACCATTTATTTCAAATAAACCAATTACAGGCACTTATGAACTGTCAAGGGGTCGGTCGGTCAGAAAGATGAAGCTAGTTGCCCATTCCAAAGCGTAGTAGGTACCAATGGAGAAGAACGGGCAAGAAACTTCACGGACAGTCTTTTAAATCAAAATATGGTTACAAAATATTGGTTACATCATTCATGTTGAAATGATGCATGTGAGAACGACGCAGAAAGTTAAAAGCGTCCGTAATAAAAAGACAAAAACAATTCTAATATTAAATTAAATTAAAATAATCCGCGGTAGCTAAGAGATTACCAGTCCCTATTGACGGCACCCGTTCACGAACATGACGCATGGATTAGCATCATTCAGCTCAACCATTTTGAAGGGAACTTAATGATCCAACACACAATTGGCAGGCATCATTTAAACTATCTAAACTAATATTATAAATAAAGAGGTAAAATTGTTTGTTTATATTTTTGTTAAAGTAATCTCTGGATCACTAATGACGGCTACACTTTTACCGACGGTTATACGGTATATTTTTACGCGGTAAAAGTTGCGGGCAGAAGGTAGTGATAGGTATAAAATACTTAAAACCCAAGAGCGAAATCGAGGGCCAAACTTGTAGAAATATGATATAAAAACAAACAGTGGAAACCCAGAGGAAATTCAGTGAAGCGGGCCCGGGGCGCGGATTTATATAAACCGGAGGTCCCGCAGAATAGGGTCCGTTAAGCTTGACAGCGAATAAGGGGGGCTACAAAGAAATATGTGCCAGACTGCGTTTGATTTGGAAACTGTTGTATATTCTAGAATTTTGATTTGGTTCTTTATTATATTGTTACCTTAGGAAAGTAATAAAATTGAGTTTCATATTTTTTGACAGATTTTTACTGATTTCCACGAATTGATAAATTTTAATTAGGCAGTACAAACCAAAACAAAATGTAACTCTAATGTCAGCCTGAAAGTCAAAAGGAATTCACAAAAATATTGTTATTATTAGCCTTACCATCTCTTTCAAACATATAGAAAGAAAGAAATAAAGAAAGAAAATAAGTTTATTTGCGGTAAACATGACGCAGAGAAAACACACAAATACAAAAAAGAACGAGTTGGGGGAAAATATGCGTCACATCCATGCAAATCGGCAATCGCTCAGCATAATGCTACGACCCTATGCGAGACAGAGCCCCAGCGGTGGTTTTCAGCGACAGCCGGCGTTGACGTGATGACGTCAACCAGTCCAGCATACGAAAATATAAAAATAACAAAAAAAACATAAAAATATGATTGCTATATATATAATTACTTCATGTAATAAAAACAGCCCTGATGACTGTTAAACTAGTTATATGTTACACTAGCCGCGCCCCGCGGTTTCACCTGCATAAGTCTCGATCCCGTGGGAATATCGGGATAAAATGTATCCTATGTCCTAATCCAGGTCATGGTCTGCCTATGTGCCAAATTTCATCCAAATCTGTTCAGTCGTTTTAACGTGAAAGCGTAGCAAACAATATACAAAAAAACAAACCTTTTTTAAAGAACAATCTTTTTCTCTCCATCTCAATCATGAATCCTCCACTCGCTTCTACAGTGACTCCACCTAATTTCTGAGACCGGCGCCGCGACGCCGGCGGTATACAGCGTCGCCGCATTTGCATAATAATGCAAGCTGCAGCTCCTGGCTGTTTAATGAAATCGCTGTGCTCGCTAGTACCTACTGGCCACAATAAGCTACTGCATCGACTTAAGGCTCCCGCAGACAGGCGTGACGCGACTCTTGTAGAACAATGTATATGAAGTTTTCATATATTTTTTTCTACTAAGAGTCGCGTCGCGCCTGTTTGCGGGAGCCTTTACAAGTAGGTTATAGCAACTTATTATGACCGCTTACATTTCTTCCACATAGACTTCCCTGAGTGTTGACTTTATCGGCCATTTTATGTCTTGAACAGAAACTGAAACCTTAAGGTCTGTTAAATTGCAGAGGTATAATCAAAACCGAAAAAATTCTCTCCTAAAAAACTTGCCGAGCTTAGATAAGTATGTTAAGCCATTGGTCCCGGCTGTCATTCATAGATCTTTGACAGTCGTTACGGGTAATCAGAAGCCCAAAAATCTGCCAGCCAGTCTTACGATGGGTATCGTGTTACTCAGTTACTGGGTTGTGGAGGTCAGATAGGCTGTCGCTCCATGTAAAATACTGGTGTTCAGCGGAATCCGGTGAGACTGGAGGCTAAAAGGCTAGGCAGATGATGAGACATTTCTACTTTGTCTCTGGGATGGCAAAGCATTTCGATGCCTCTTGTATTGCAAACTTCCACAGGTGGTGGTGACTATCATACCACCAGAGGCCTATTTAAAAAAAAAACGAACTAGGACAATGTGGCAATTGACAAGTTTAGCGACATTAAAAATAAAGAAAATACGTTTATTTGCGGTAAACATGACGCAGAGAGAAACACACAAATACAAAAAATAACGAGTTGGGGGAAAATATGCGTCACATCCACGCAAAACGGCAATCGCTCAGCATAATGCTACGACCCTATGCGAGACAGAGCCCCAGCGTTGATTTTCAGCGACAGCTGGCGTTAACGTTATGACGCCAACCAGTGCAGTGCAGTGCATTCGGTTAGATTCGAAGCATAGTTGGCAAAACCATACCATAACCCAAGTTCATCATACTACTATAACTTCAAAAGTCTCTTCACATTAGTCATAAATAATATTACCAAACACACCGTGAGACCTTCAAATGTCGCGGCCGGGTCTCGGGGACCCCGGTCCCAATTTATGAACTCATTAGCCAGGTTACCCTACACCTGGTCGCGGGTAATACCGCCCGGTTTGCCGGTAATACCGCCCCGGTAATTACCACCGCACATTCTTTGTTCCACATTATTAATTATTAAAGGGTATTTCGTATCTAACTGCGTGTAAACAAAAAACAATAAAGTTTAATTACGACATTAATGGTGGACCTCGATGAGATTATCATTTTTCAAGGATTAGCGCTGAACCGCGCGAGATTAATGAGAATTTTCTATTTTTTGTTGTTTAATTAAAATATTTGCTTAGCATTTCTATTTTTTTTATGTTCATTATCCTAAGCACAAAATACAATACAATTCTGGCATGACTAATGAATAAATAATGAAAAATGCTCATTTATTTTGCTTCCAACGAAAGAGCCATAGGGTTGTTGACTCCAAGAAACCTATTAACCCTGAAATATTAGAAAAAAAATTACCAACTGTAGCATAAATATTCAAAGCAGCATTATTTATTGTTGTTTTCAACGCACAATCGTTAAAATCTATTTATTTTTTGTGTAACAAACAACGCCGGTAATTCTGGATGATTTACAGTTAATTTCACCAAAACTTGAAATAAACTTTTGAGTGGTATTAAATTACTTTTTGATTAGTCTCTCGTAGTATTGTTTATAGCTGGTAATTTGATTTTATCGCTAAATTAAATGTGGAATGCTTATAGGAAAAGACCGTGCAGGCGTGGCAGGAAGTAACTAATCATGATAGCGCCAAGAGCATCAACTATTTAACTTTTCTATGCGATGATAGATCTTTACTACACAGATCAGTTCTGCTCACCCCGTAGGGAATTCAGCGTCGAAGTTCGAAAACCGAATTACGGCAACAAGATCGCGTGCACCGGAATAATATCCTTGGATCAAATACGTAAACTATGTACAAGTAATTTAGTTATTGAAAATTCCTCCTGAGGCCCGATCGACCTAGTTTGGGGGTCTACTCTCTAAGTCCGTCAAAGAAAATACGGACCCTTTCAAAAGTAGTTGTTGCGTCAAATAAAGTGACAAATTCAATTTTTCGAACGGGCAAAAACACATCGCGAGTTTCATCATTCTTAGTGCGGGCCCCAAACTAATCTTATGTCCGTAGGTGATACGGAGTAGGAAACGCCCGTAACTCCGGCCAAAACTACGAATTTCGTGCTTAGGAACTAGATCCCCTGGTTTCTGATCCATACTGTCCATACTATTATTATAAATGTAAAAGTAACTCTGTCTATCTGTTACCTTTTCATTCTTTACCGGCGAAACGGATTTGGATAAAATTTGGCACAAGGATATACCTACCATGACCTGTCCAAGACATAGTATACTTTTTATCCCGGTATTACATTCCCGGGGAATAATTTCCGACCTCATCCACACGGGCGAAGTCGCAAGCAGAAGCTAGTAGGGTCATAAAATATGAGCTATTGTTTTCTAGGCTAAATTAAAACGACCAAAATACGTCAAAAGAGCGGAAGTACAAACAATTTTTAATAGAAAAATTCCATTTGCAATGTTTGAATATGAAAAGCGTTCGTGAAATAGCTTCGGCATTCTTCGTGTTCCATTACGAATATCGAGTAATATGTTTGATCCGTAGTTGGAAATACGTTTCGAGTGTACTGTTAGGGTTCCGTGCCTAAAGGGTGTCAACGAGACCCTTTTACTAAGCCTACGGCCTACATAATTGCCACGGCTTATTTTAATTTCTAATCCTATATTTTGAATTGTTTCTTCCTTTTTTTTTTTCATTTTTGGAACGAAGTTCCTTATCGCGCGTTGTGAAAGGGGGCTAGACGGAAAAAAATCTTACGAAAAGTTGTCACGACACTTTTTGCTATAGTAAAAACTTAATATATAAAAAAATATTTTATATATAAAATAATTTCTATTTTTTTATCACACACAACACACAACACAACCACAACAACAACCAACAACAACAATCAACAACAACAACAATCCCAACAACAATCAACAACAACAATAAACAACAATCAAACAACAACAACATCAACAATTCCTTCACTAATTAATCGAAAGGAACTTCGTTCCATCCGGGTGTCCCTTGACACCTCTCAAGTTTTCTCACATATAGAAGCAACAAGAATAATGTATCCAGGATTTTGTAATACATATCTGGATTTAAAAGAGTGTCCTTGTTCTTGCCGGTTCTTCTCCATAGAAATCTACGTTTTGGGGGCAACTAGGTTCAACTCTCTGACTAACTGACAGACTCTTTGACAATTCAAAAGTGCCTGTAAATGGTTTAATAATTGAAATAAATGCTTTGAGTACGCCATCTGTCAGTCTGCCTGATTGCCAGAGGCCTGATATGACGGTGTGAGTGTTTTTAGAACCGCAACAGCAATTCAGCCAGTTGGCATTTTCACAGAATGCGTGTTACTATGGCCGCTGTCATGGCAATAATTAAAATATAAGGTCCAACCCAATGGGGATCCCGAAACAAGAAACTTCGAATACAAGGAATTTTTTCACCTCTTTTTCTGTTTTTTTTTTTTAAAGCGATATTATACATGTCGCATCCGGTCATTAGTACGGGCATGAAACGAATCGCAAGCGCGCCACTGGCGATATCACGTGTTTTACCCACACCTACAGCGCGCTTCTACAGACTCGTGATGTTTTAAACCTACGGCGAGAAAGACATTCAGTGTCTGATCGCGTCAGAGTTGAGACGTCGCGGAACTGTACTCGATTCGTTGTGCTCAGTTATTGTGCTAAATTATTGTAACTTGTGATTTTAATAAAATAACAGTGTATCGCATCCAGTGTGTTTTCATTGCACGAAACCCATCTTTTGCCCACATGATGTCCGAATCTAACGGATTAAATCCTGACGATCCTACATACATAAGCTACAAACTTCGCCTATTTCTATAAAACTCCAAATTGAAGCGAAATACATAACACACATAAACTCACAACTTTTTCCCATAGGGATAGGCAAAAACTGCAGAACGCTACCTACTACGTTCCTTACATACAAAAAAAAACTGTTATTTTTCAGATATGTGTACGGAACCTTCATTATGCGAAATCGATTCGCACTTAGTCAGTTTTTTATTTCACCATCCAGGTTCGGGCTCGATTCGTACATGTGCAGTTCCGATGTACAGTCGCCAACAGGTCAAGCTACACGAAACTGTCAAATTTCTCCAAACGATTTTAAACCTTAAATTGTTGAAGATTAAGTTCAAAATCGAATGAGAAAAATCTGAGTTTGTGGTAACTTGATGTGCGACTGTACGTCGTTCAGCGATGATTTATGCGCAATGCTTTTAGTTGAAACTTCTGTTGTGTTATTTAATTTTCCTAATGTATTGTACACTGGCTGCGAATTTGTGAAGTAATATTTTAGGAATGCTGGCTGAATTTCGCTTTGATATACAGTTCAACATGATTTGTCGTGTTTCGGTGTGTTATATCTTTATAATTTACTAGCTTCCGCCCGCGACGTCGCCCGCTTGAATTTTCCATTTCCCCTGATCCAGCTCGTCGAATCGCATCGCCTGCCCGCGCTTTCGTTTTCGCTTAGCGTTCTGTCAGTTTTTTTTTCTTTTTGCTCGGCACTTATGGTTCCTAGCGTGATGTTAAATAGCCTATAGCCTTCTTCAAGAATTAGGCTATCAAATGCAAAAAGATTTTTTGAAATCCGACTGGTAGTTCTTGAGATTACCCCCAACATACAAACAAACAAATACCTTTTTATAATATTAGTATACATGAATACCCGAACAAGTGAAGTCAGTAAAATTATCATAACAACATAACATACCATCACGCCTGTAATCCCCGAAAGGGTAGGCAGCAGTGTACCTATAGTACACCCGCATTTCCCCAGTTATGTTTATTAAATTATATTTATATTATATTTATGTGAATGTCTATTAACTGCTCCAAAATTACGAAGTTTATTTAAAAGAAAAAGTATTTTTGTTTTTTTTTACTTTCTTCTTTGACATGATATTCACATTATTTGACATTATATACCTCTAATTCTTATTTCAACTCTTTACTTATGGCTTTTGTAGACAGGATTCTAATTCAGATTTGTTACAGTTGTAATGGCAATCATGTCATTTGGTTTAAATAGGCTTTTATTTTTATATAAGTAGATTCTTCTATATTTTGTGAATGTGCGAACGTTGTAGGCTTAACTTGTAGACTGTAGATTTGTAGACCCTTTCATATTTTCTTGAGTACCTGTTACTTGTTGACAGGCCTACACTGTCCTCCTATATCTATCAACACTGTAATTTGAACCATTGTAATACCCCTTATTTTTAAAAGAGTAACCGTGGAGTTTCTTGCCGGCTCTTCTCCATAGGAAACAACCAATTGGAACCGTGCACCTAGCTTCTGACGTTTTATAAGTGCCCATGTAGGTTTACGTGAAATAAAATATTTTGATTTTGATTTTGAAATCCCAAGTAAAGAATTGTTAGCAAATTGACTAAGTACCAAATTAAATTGCCCGTAAAGTCAAATCACAACTGCCTTTAATACGACAAATTGATGTAGAGTATATGTTACAGCGTCGCCACCGCCAGGTGGCGCACGGATGTACTTACTACCGCCGTGCCTGCGTAGACATACCGCGCCCGTGCTTCCACTTCGCGCCGCCAGTGGCGCTAGTCATCTTTATATGCCATGGATGGTCATCCATCTCAACGCAGACGTCGCTCATTTTCTCATCAGACATATTAATCAGATTCAGACTCAGAACAGAACTTGTAAACTAAATTATAACAATATAACAGATTTGAACCAGTAGTGTCCATTAAACAGAAACAGTATCAGTTTGATAAACAAGTAATTTCCCTTACTTTATGATTTAAATGACAATGATTTTTGATGATGATGAGGTTGTCTGTAAAAGATCGCTTTTAGCGATAAGACCGCCCATTGTGTCACCCTATGTAAAATTTCTACATGTATATCTGTAATTTTTATGGTGACATAATAAAGAGTATTCTATTCTATTCTAAATTATGACATGATTTGAAATAACATGGTCAAGTAAAAGTCGTGAGCATATCGGGACAGAAATATTTATTACAGCCTTCCAATCCCTGCATTCAATTTCATTCCTCAATTTACCTAACCCAAATAAAAAGTGACATTTCATAAACTACCCTACACAACAATATAAGTCACCAGACGTCTGGGGTGTCCGGGTGTCCGGTTGTCCAGTTGTCCGGATCCGGACGCGTTTGATTCATGGTGTTTGATGTTTGACTAATGGCGCGTTACTCGGCTTCCGAAGATACAAGCCAGTGTCGAACTCGATACAAAAGCTATACAAGTTATGTTTAGAGTTTATACAGGGTTATTGGTTATATGTTGGCAATTCATTAAGGGGATGTAGGAGAGGTCATTTGCAACAAAATGACCTCTGATGAAACTTATGCAAATGTCAACCATTTTCGAGTAAGTTGACATTTTATATTTTTTTAGCGGTACACAACTTTGAAAATTTATTTAAAAATAACAATGCGTTTTTTTATTATTATTCGCTTCAATACACAATAATCAACCATAAAATGACAATTATCTTTAATAGTTTTACAATCGTTACAATTTTCTATCATTATGAGCAGGTTATTTGACTAAAATTAATGATTCTTGCAAAAAAACACGGAAGTACTTTATCGGAAGAACATTCCAAAAACGTGTACAACTTCTCAGCTATCCAACGAGATACAAAAAGATACCAGATATCTTCAAAAATTATAAAATGTCAAATTACTCGAAAACTGTTGACATTTGCGTAGGGGACATCAGGGGTCACTCGGTTGCAAATGACCTCTCCCACATCCCCTTAACGGATTGCCGACATATAACCAATAACCCTTTATATGTTAATGTTTAGGATTAGAGCTTAATTCGACCGAAAGGATCACTTACGGGTTAGAATGAAATATTTTCCACTTTGATTTTGCACTTAAGCTTTCTATATTTATCATGGTGTTTCGTGTCCATAGAGCATCCAAATAATTATCACAACATTTCTTTGACTTAATGGAATTCGTCATACTATGTAAGCAAAAAAAGTTTTGGAGATATTGTGAGGGATGTTTTAGGCTTCTTGAGTTCAACAGGGGTAGGGAAGAATGAAGAATCATACAGGGAGTAACAGTCTCCGCTCCAGCTTGTTCTTCCGCTTAAATTACTCATTTTTATAGTAATAACTAAAAGGTAAAGGTATTTACAAGACAGACGTGAGTGGAAACGCCGGAAGGGGACGCCCTAGGAAGACATATAGTGACCTTATTGGTGATGTTCTTCAGAAAGGTCAGGTGCGTAGTACTCGCAACCGGCGTGCGTGTATGACCAGATGTCTGAACGTAAACGAGGCGAAAAGAGTATGTAAGGATTGTAGCAGGTGGCGTTCTGTAGTTTCTGCTTCCCCCCATGGGTAGAAGGCGTGACATTATGTTTGTGTATCTGTGTATATAAGTAAAAGTTTTTATAAACTTCCGGCCCCTATGTATCTATGCTTGTATCTGTTCCAGATTGACGCATCCCGGCACATGTATCTATACCTGTATCTGCCCAACCCCCGGACAGAGCGATGTTATCAGCGACGTATCTCCTCGAGAGCTCTTCCGCATGGTCAGTGGCTACGTGTATTGTATACTGATTGAGACACCTGATAGTGGACCGACGTCATTTGGACGGCCAGCCCCACGGTTGGAGAGTGTTCAATGATCAATGTGTTCATTATGTTAGGGTTTTTAACAGTTTCAGAAGCCTACTATATCACGTTGTAGTTAGACAAGTATATGGCCTACTTCAACACATCCTATACATCTACTCACCCCCAAACAGAGCGATGTTATCGGCGAAGTATCTCCTCGAGAGCTCGTCCGCATGGTCAGTGGCTACGTGTATTATTTACTGATGGAGAGGTCTGATAGTGGACGTCATTAAGACGGACAGGGAGGTGAGTACATGAAAGGTTAAGAGGAATACTATTTAGTATTATCTGATATGACATTCAATTTGGTCGTTCGGTTTGAAATACATTTAACAAATGCAGAACAAAACACCGTTTAATATCGAAGTTTGGAAGGCAAAATAACACCGTTATAGCTGAACCCAATTAAAGCTATTACGAACGTAAAACGTATATTCGTTCAGCTTTTGACCAACTCGGATCTTGCAAAGGATCTCGCACACAGCAACTTGCAACCCATAAATTAAAACAAACAACATACTGTTAAAATTCCACATATTCTTCCTTACATTAGAGCGCACAAATAACGTAAACAAACCACTATAGACAGTACCTCCAACTACATTCAGTTATATTGTGTAGGCCACAATATGCTTATACCTACAGCCTTTGTCTTGTCCGAGCCTTGCCTAATGTCTTGTGTCTCGTTTGTTTCCTAGAACCTGTGAAGATAATCTATTTTACCGCCCAGTCCGGCTTGACAAACAAAGTGTACACTGTGCAGTACATACGTTCTCAGAAAATCCATTTGGAGAATTGAAGGGTATGGTTGGATATTGCTATAGCTTTATTTATGATATGTATTGTGACAACAGTTTCTATTCTATTGATTAATTTTGGCGTGTTTTTGTTATAACTGTTTGTTCAATCATACATTTAATTACAATTCAACACTTTTGCGTAGAATGGACAATTCAAGTACGTTCCCAAAAAATCCATGGTGCTCAATGGACAAATCTATCTTTTTCTCTCCTCATCCTTATTCAGTTGTTATTCTTATTTACGTAATACCATGTAAACTAAGACGTATCAATACTTGAGCACTCGCGCACAATAGTTCTGTAATGTGTTCCATTTGATTGATGAGTGCACCCGCGCCATGTCGCGAACTTCCAACGAATCAATCTTGTGAGAAAGGGTTCAACTGAACCGTTTATGGCACTTTGTTACAAGTATAACAAACATAATATCCTGTTTGTGACAACGAACGTGATGTAGATACACAATTGTTGTTAAGGCATTAGCTGGAAAAATCTGTGCAATAGAAAAAAATAGGAAAACGTTGTCCGAATTTTGCGGTCCTTAGGTTAAGTATACTTAAGTAGGTCCCTTCAATAATAATGATTACACATTATGTGACATCAGTGAAGGATAAACATCGTGAGGAAACCTGGACTTTATAGTTAATATAAGTTTGAAATCGCCAACACGTCTTGAGCTACCGTGGTGATCAATGCTCGTGCCTTCTCTGCATGAGAAGAGGCCTTTGCCCTGCAGTGGGTCGGTAAAAGGGCGGGTATTTTTTTTATATTTTTTAAATACACTTCTAATGCGAATACAAAAACATACACTACTAACATAACTACACACAATTGCAAACGTATTGAGAACTATTTGTTATTCAAGATTATTTATTTGTGGAAACATGAGTACACATACAGAGCATGCGAGTTATTAAATTACATTACAGTTTAAGATCAGTCATGTTTGGCCTTAGTGGCGTACAAATATTTAAATTTCAGTAATAAAAGTTAGTATTAGATTACATAAGAGCAAAACAGTAAAATATGTCAATTTTGAAAACAAATAATATAAATATATGAAAAATAAAAATAAATGTCAATTAAAATTATCAACATAGCAATAATGTTGCTTTATGTACATTATGTCAAAGATATATTGATAATATAGATTACTACACGGCATTAGATGTTGTCATTAAGAAATTCTAGGATACTGTAATATGCTTTCCCTATGCTTTTTTTATTGCATTGACAGTTAATGGATAACACTAGAACTGCACACAGAGAGATAGAGAGAGAGATTACGATATTCTCTGAAATGGACAAGCATTTACTATGGTCTGTTCCAAAAGTATGTGATGAATGTGTAAACAAACTATGTTCAGGTTTTATTCTTACGCAATCACTCACTAAAGGGAATAAGTACGACATTCATCTGTATTTAGAAGGTTTCAACATATATCTCACCACTATTTCCAACAATTATTTTTAAAATAACGTTATTATTAAATTTAAATTGAAAAATCATTGACCAAAATTGAGGTTATAAAATTTACAACTGTGTAATGAAAAACATTTCTGAGGTGATTTAAAATGAGAATTTGGGGTTTAAATAATCAAATCAATTGCACTCAATTTTTAAGAACAGAATAGAATACTCTTTATTATGTACACCATAAAAAATACAGATATAAATGTAGAAACAAACAAGTGGCACTACAAATAGTGTGCCACTTAAAAAGTAGTGTTTATGTTTACAGATCCATTTGTTTACCTTTTCATGAGATATTTTTGGAACAGACCAAACATACATAGTTACACACCCGATACAATGGAATATTCGGTTCGCCAATTAACAGATTGATATTTTTAAAACTCAAATCCGAGCTGACCTAAAAGCTTTTAGGGTTTTTCGTTACGTGTTTTTTGTTAGTGCAGTTATAGTGTAAATATTTTTTGTGTTGCTTTTCCAGGTGTGTAAACACAGTCACAACTAACTGCTTTATAACTGAACTGAACTATTCATGAAATCCAAAATATCTTACAGATGTCCGAAACAATGTGAATAATAGGCAGAACTTGAGGATCTTCTAGTGGAAGCCAGTACAATCATGCACGAAGGCAAAATAACTTAAGCCGCGATTGATAAATGTTACTTAGCACGTGCTTTAACTTAGATATGTTCTCGTCTCTATCTAGCACTTGTAGTTCGACGGTTGTTCGACCGTGACAGAAATAATGCTTAGCCAAAGTTCGTGCTCAATAAAGTATATTATTTTCGGCCTTCAATCAATTTGCCCGCCATTTTCGAACTACGTTGGGGTCAGCTTCCAATCTAACCAAATGCAGCTGAATACCAGTATTTTACATGGAGCGACTACCTGTCTGACCTCCACAACCCAGTTACTAGGTGAGACTGGTTGTCAGAATTTTGGGCTTCTGACTACCCGTAATGACTGTCAAAGATCCACGAATGACAGCCGAGACCAACGGCTTAACGTGCTTTCCGAGGCACGGACGGGTCGCGGTATATAAAGATGGTCACTCATCCATGGACCAACCGCGGCAAGCGTAGCTTAACCTGATCTATCCACCCGTGCGGCTGTTATTACTTAAACTCAAACTCAAAGCATTTATATCAAATAAACCAATTTCGGACACTTTTGAATTGTCAAGGAGTCAGTCAGTCAGAAAAATGAAGCTAGTTGCCCATTCCAAAGCGTAGTAGGTACCTATGTTGATGAACGGGCAATAAACTCCATAGACACTCTTTTAAATCAACATATAGTTACAAAAAAAAATTGGTTACATCATTCATGTTGAAATTATACATGTGAGAACGATGTAGAAAGACGTGCACGTTAAAAGCGTCCCGTAATAAGAAAGATAAAAACAAAAAAAAAAAATAAGCCGTGGCAGCCAAGAGATGACCAGTCCCTACTGACGGCGCCCGTTCACGAACATGACGTATGGATCAGCACTATTCAGCTCAACCATTTTGAAGGAAACTTAATGATCCAGCACACACGCCACCACCAGCGAGACATTTGAGTGAGCATGACATACTCTCAGCCGCCAGGGCACATTCAAGTCAATGAAAGACGAACCTAGTAAATGGTGACTTTATAGTAGGTACATAGTGCTCACACGTGTGCTATGCAATTATACATTGCCATACTTAGCCACGAGCCCCTCTATATCAATTATTATCGGCCTTCGATTCTTTAATAAACTAACCGACGGGCTTCATACCTATACTGTCTGGTTATTACCCTCGTGTCCAACAGACATTAGTTGGACGTAATGTCCATTGGACATGTCGCGCAGTCACAGTGTCACGAAATATTTTTCTCAGCCGTTAAGTTCAGCTTTGATTTATGTTATGACCAAGGTCACAGCTGACGGCCAACCTCAATGAAGGTAGAGAAATGTAGACAGTGATGATTTTATTATACTAAAAAATGTTTGTCAGCAGCATCTTCTTAGTATACATACATAATTATGTTACCGTTACAATGCGGAATACGTTAATATGCGCATTAACTAGGTAATTTGCAAATTATTGGGTACGATCCGTTAAAGTGTGAAATTTTACCTTATGTGCACTTTTATCTAGTTTATCTGCATATTTACGGATGCTACACCGTTAAATCGCGGAACACTTGTCTCATTTACATAATGCCCACGCATTATGAATAATGACAAGCGTAGTCGACGGAGCCCCGGTTCGCGGGGCTCCTACTTATGGGTGATTTAAAAAAAAATTACCTGGAAGTGGATGGCGGTGTCTTTCAGACCCCTCCATCCCCTTCTAACCTAACCTGTCCGAGTCAGGGTGCACTAAGTCCCGAGCTCGCTTCGCTCGCTCTTGTATTTGTTGATGCGTTTAACAAATTAAATAAATGATTATTTGTAATCATTTATTTAATTTGTTAAACGCTTGAATAAAATGTTCGAATTCATTGGAATTCGAACATTTTATTCAAGCAAAGAACCTGTTTTATCAACTTAACCGTATGCTTGGTCTGCAGATTATTTACATAGTTAGTGTGAGAACTGAAACAATTTTTCTCCACTTTAACAGACTCAACCAGATAATCTGCAGATTAACAAGTTAATCTGCACTCAAACGGATTTACGCACATTAGCGGTAACACATACATAAAGTCACGCCTTCTTCCCATGGGGGTAGGCAGAAACTACAGAACGCCATCTGCTACGATCCTTACATACTCCTTTTGCCTCGTTTACGCTCATACATCTGGTCAAACACGCACGCCGGTTGCGAGTACTACGCACCTGACCGTTCTGAAGAACATCACCAATAAGGCCCCTATATGTCCTCCAAGGGCGTTCCCTCCCGGCGTTTCCACTCACATCTGCCATGTAAATACCTTTTGTTAGTCGCCTTTCATTCATCCTCTCAACATGACCAAACCATCTAAGCACACTCTTTTCAATTCTTCTTAGTATGTCTATGGCAATTTCATTTGAGGAGGCCCAGAATTTGTATACGAGGTTGGCACCTTCAATAACGTCCATCAGTTTCTGTAACAACTGTAGCTTGCAGACCACACGATACTCAGGACAGGATTAAGTGTCCCATCGTTTGTGGAACAGCACCACATTATTACTCCACGGCTGAGTAATCTAATAATAATAATTGGATTGTATTTATTTGAAGCACTGGTGTGACCAAGAGAGTTTTCATAGTAATAGATAAAAAAAATGTCATTAAATATTTTTATTAAAAATTTTAACCGACTTCAAAAAGAAGGAGGTTCTCTATTGGTCTGTATACTTATTGCTTATTTTTTTTTTATATTTGTTACGCGATATCTCCGGCAATTGTGGATCGATTTCAATTTTTTATTTTTTTATGGATATGCTTCAGGGGTGGTCCCATATAAATTTTATTAACTTTCCTAGGGTAGTTTTTCAGTTAGCTTCAATAATACGTATTTTTTTCACTTAGTATACAGGGTGTCCGCTAAATAATGGATCAAACGTAACGGGGAGGTAGCTTACCCGGATTTCTAGAACTATTTTGAACAGTTAAAAAAAACCGTTACAGTAACAAAGCTTTTTTTTTTCGAATTTTACAATTTTCTCTACCACAATTCAGTTTTTTTTAATGCTGTCACTGCAAATGATAACATTTTTAGGTATGATTTTTATTAAACATTTCTGAATACCTTACTAATGTAATAAGATACAATTTTTGTAAATAACGTTTTATTCGCTTTAGCAATAAAATCTTGAATTGAAAAGTTATTTTTTACCGTGAAAAAACAAAAATTTTAAAAATTAATAAATTCAAATACATTGTTGGAAATCAGGTGAGCTGCCTACCCTTTACGTTTGATACATTATTTACGAGACATCCTGTTTATTGATGATGTTTTAATAACTTCCTGTCACTGTTATTTACATATCAAGTAGTGGTATATGAATTTGTGTAGGGTAGGTACTACAACAAAAAGTGAAAAATAATAACTTATTTTTACAAAAAACAAAACAACCGAGTTCCAAATTAAAAAACACTACGAAGTGAAAAATAACTTTAATTTCGAGAGTCGGTGACAAAAAACGAAAATACATAACCAAAGACACCGACTTCCACTTTGTATTGTTTTCGTTTGGTAGTCGGTTCTTATTTTTAAGCACGTGTTTCAATTAGATCTAAGTATTTTTTGATTTTGATTGTATCGTGACATTTCTATTTGTGTTTTTTTTTTTGGGTTTGATTGATATAAGGGCGGAGATCTTAGCTGACAGCTCAAGGCTTATCACGATGAGGGTCTCGAAAGAAGTGATTTTTAAACGAAAGACTTTTGGCGGACATTAGAATGTACCTAGTTGATTTATTGCGAATTTGATTATTTGACTATGTACTGATTTTCTTGATAGATACTGTTTTAGAAAAATATGCTCATATGTGCACACATTATAGTTACTTAGCAGATAAATGATTTTATTTCTGTAAGTAGGTTTGTACAAACACTTTTACACGTCAATCATATTTTAAAATCTAGATGAGGTCGGCGTTTCCTATCTGAATACTTAGAGAAGAAAGGCCGAAACAGACTCAGAGGTCACAGTTTCTTTTAAAGTCCAGACATAATCTTGGTCAGATCATGCGAAGACTATGTAGATTTGTGCCTGAACTGGTATTTTGAGGAAAAGCCACACAGATTTAGTGGACATGTCCAGTCCGTGCATGCATTTGTCACTAATCGTGCAGCTCAACTCAGATCTTAAGGAGCACAACGTTAAAGTTATATTTAAATTATTTATTAGCTAACAGGTTAGATTGTAATGTGAATAAAGTATCAACAACTGTGAAACTTTATAAAAGGGAAAAAAATGTGCACACAGATGCAAGAACACAATTATTTCCACCACGATCACCCCGGCCCTAAGACGGGGATTTCATTATCTGACAGTTCAAAAAGCTCCGTAAAATTATTATACTATTAAGTATTCGCTATGAAATTACGATTAAGATTAAGGGTGCTACGTTTTATTACTGTTCACAACTTCTAAAAGCACCTCAAGGGTTGAGCGAAATCACAGCAGGCGACGTTCACACGAAAAAACAATTTATATAAATCTCTATATACTTTAGGCTGGGTGCACAGTGACAGCTTAGAACGGTTGCTGTAAACCGCTGTGTAAAACAGTATGGACGCAAACGGCGGGCTTCATTACAAGGTGTAATAGAAATAACTGAAAAACCTTTTAACGGGTCAAAGTTGTTCATAATGATGAGTATCATTATGAACAAATTTTTATAATGATGAGTATCATTGTGAACAAATTTTTATAATGATGAGTATCATTGTGAACAAATTTTCATAATGATGAGTATCATTATGATCAACTTTTCATAATGATGAGTATCATTATGAACAACTTTTAGTATGCGACCAAGACTGAAATAGCGAAAAAATAAACAGTTGTTCCCCACATTTATGTCCGCATAACTCGATAAAAAATAGATCTTTTTTAATATATAAATAACCCACATTAGTACAGCTACACTTCTGTTTAACTCTTCGGGGATAACAGGTGTGTTGTTACGTGGAACAGCTGGGTTTTTTTGAAGTGGGACATAATACACCCACATTACTACATCTGCCGGACCCTTCGGAGATTACAAATGATGTTACATGTGTCATAGTGTTTTTTTTATAATGATGAGTACAATGACCCGTTAAGAGGTTTCCAGTTCGCGCCCGTCGCCACAACTCGCACTGTGGACCCAGCTTTAGTGGGGGAACCTCCTATGTCTTATAGGGGCTTCTTATCGGGTTCGATAAAACGTGGCATAATTTACGATTACATTCGGGAACAAAACTCTTATTTATCGCGTTACATACGTTTCACAGTCTCCCTAAAGAAGAAGTATTATTGGCGTGTAAAGTTTGCAAGTATCGATTCGGGAGAAAGGGGTATTTGTAATGGCAGTGAAATATTTTATTTGAGTTTGTTATGTTTGTTTGTTTTTTATATTCGGTGAGAAGAAAACAGAATGTTTTAGCAGCGAAATCGTAAGGCAGGGGTTATTGAGTTTTTTAATGTATTTCATACTAACGGTTTACATCAATGTATCTGTCTTTACACCACGAAGGTTGAACTGAACGGTATTTGGCTGTATTTTCGATATTACTTCCGAGTGATGAGTTCTAGAATATAAACCCTTTGTTGTAAAACCTGAATAGTTTGATCCGGCTCGAAGGACCAAAAATGATAGTTTGATCCTACTCGAAGGACCAAGAATGGAAAAATATGTATATTTTGTCACGAAAGTAACGCAGTCAGAGGAATTGCTGTATATTTTTTGAACATAATCAAATGATGATATTAGGTATAATTATTATTACTATCGGTCTAGCGATAAAAGTCCTTTATGATCTCTTTACCATCAAATAGCTTACTTAGCCTGCCTTACTTAGACGTAAATCTATTAATATAGAATCAAAACTTTTTTTTTTATTACATCGATCAGAAACCTCAACAAGCACACAATATGCGCAAACTTTTCACAGCCGACTCTTTCCTTTATAGATCACAAAAGATAGTTTCCATTAAAAGTAAATCGGGCGACAATTTCAGGTATTCAGCGGACCGTCGCGGTCGTCAGCAATTTATTCTGCCCAGTATTTCTGATTAAGCGTAAATATTGATTCGTGCTATAATGCAATTCATTCCATGAGGAATTTCTCAGCCCGGAGTATGGATTTTTTCTCAGTTCATGTCAATATGCCAGCCCCCTATTACATCGGACTGAAATTTAACTGGCGAAATGTGGGTGTACTATAGGTAGTACACCTCTGCCTAACTGTTCAGGTTATACGGCGTGAAGTTATGTTGTTCTACGAGTATATTGGCGATGGAATGTTTTTAACTCAAACATAATTTATAGAAGCTTGAGGTGTTGCGAAAAGAGATAGGGAAGATTTCACATACACAGGTACGGTCAACTGCACATCAGTGGTAATTTGACTGTGACAGCGCCTTCATGTCTTAACATTAAGGACGATTTTCGTAGCGCAATTGTTACCAGTGTTCCTATTTAGTAAAGCTTATTTTTTAACCGACGAAAAAAATGGAGGAGGTTCTCAAGTCGACCCGTATTTTTTTTATTTTTTTTATGTATGACCACGCATAACGTTTTATTATGTAGATCGATTACAGAATCAATTAATTAATCAATCATGGCCTGAAAAGATGGTGGTTTGTTGGGTAATATGTGATAAGATATATAAAACACAAAAAATGTTTCTACAATTATGTCCGTTATAGACTTTGAAACCTTCCAGCCGATGTGCTCCAAACCGGCTTAATTATTATTATTATTTATTTATATATCAAAAAAAAAATGCTAAATATTTTTTTTTCCACTATTTTTTATTAGAGTGGTCTTCTTCTTCGTGTCGCTGGCACGACTTTTTTTAAATTTTGTTGGCCCAAAGTTTCACCACTTCCACAGCATCATCGGTGGCAGCGCAGAGGTCACTTTGACTGCAAGTTTTGGGACACAGAGGGCAAGATAGGAGGTGGAGCATAGTTTGCGACATAGCTCCACATCCACACCCAGCTGCCGTTCCCTCGAGGTAGCCCCACTTTACCAGGTTGGAGTTACATCTTCCCACTTGTGTCCGAAGACGGTTCAGGGACTTCCAAGTGCACCACGAAAGGTTACACCCTGCAGGAAGATGCTCCTTTGGTGGTAGATAGTAAGTGGGAGGGGAAATAGTGTCTTGCCACAGTTTGCAACGGGCGGTGGCCGGGTTTCCTGGTAGAGGCGCTGTCAATTTCAAGAAGCTGTGCCTGCTTTTTAGCCGTTGCGTTTAAGAGTTATTAGAGTAGTAGTTACTATACGCCCGGTATCCGCTAGTTAAGTAATATTTCAATAGACTTAGACTTGAGTTGGTTGTCTGGAAGTTCAATCATGCACGAAGGCAAAATAACTTACGCTGAGATTGATAAACGTTACTTAGCACGTGCTTTAGCTTAGATATGTTCCCGTCTCTATCTAGCAATTGTAGTTTGACGGTTGTGCGATCGTGAAAAAATTATACTTAGCCAATGTTCGTGCTCAATAAAGTTTAATTCAATCAATCTGCCTAGCCTAAGCTTCCGGTTTAACCAGATGCAGCTGAATACCAGTATTTTACATGGAGCGACTGCCTATCTGACCTCAACAACCCAGTTACTGGGTATCACGATAACGCGGTAAGAACGAAATTTAAACGGAAGTTGTATGAAAAATATTGAGGATATTACTATAACAGCGACATTTTCTTCGCACACAAGAATCACTTTTAAAACCAATTTCCTTTCCATCATTGCATCAAACAAAACCTTAATAAAACTAAGTACATTAATTTCTGAGAAAATCACTTTTGTTATCGTGTGTACATCTAGCGAAAGTGTTATTGTGTTTACTGCGAGGCTTTTAGACATGGCGCAAACTATGCGACATGCGAATGCGATAGCTAGGCGACTAGACGCAAGGACAGGCTGCAGCAGAAAATTTTCATATATCTTGTTCAAAGCTCCGCACTCTTGGCGTTAAGTAGAAAAGTCGCAACGACAAGCTAGGGGAGTCGCACGCTCTCGCTACTTGTCTCAGCGCCTAGACGTACGGCGCACACCCGGTGACAGTCGCATGCGAAATGTCAGCGTCTTGTCGTCGAGCTGACACAATCGCATGTCGCATAGTATGCGAGGTGGTTTAATCCTTTTCCATCGAGTACATTCACGCACAGTGTGAAACAAAGCCTGGCTTTGAAACTAGGTCAGACTATTATTAAGAGTTTATTACTAACGCGTACCGACAATGCACAGGCACTCGTGATATTTATTTAATTGTGTATGGAACTCGCGCGTCGGGTAATGAAAATGACGGTATCACAACAGCAAGAAGAAAC
The DNA here is from genome assembly GCA_916610205.1 of Griposia aprilina. Lineage (NCBI taxonomy): Eukaryota > Metazoa > Arthropoda > Insecta > Lepidoptera > Noctuidae > Griposia > Griposia aprilina. Next base: position 4,955,569 of record OU744302.1, read on the forward strand.
TTCAAATTCGACAGATTTTTGTTTTATTGAAATTGATCTAAAATTCTAAACTATGAACGTAGCCGGTGTGCGTGTATGGTCAGATGTATGAACGTAAACGAAGCAAAAGAAGTATGTGTATAGTTTCTGCCTACCCCATGGGAAGAATGTGTGAGTTTATGTATGTATTGTTAGGTTTTGAAATAATATAATAAATCGTTAAATTGTCTTAGTCGATCATTGGGACATTTTATTTATTATACTGGCAACACTCGTACTGAACGAATGACATTTCTCACATGACGGTTTAGAACGCTGGGCTGCACGCGGCCTATTTGCTCGGGGCCAGCATCGAATGCAGACGTGTTACGAGTGGTCATCAATATACTCTTCAGTAATTTATGTAAGTTTTATTTTACTATAGTAGATTAATATAAAAATAATATAATAAGAAGCCTAAACGAATAACAAAATATATGTGTTACGTATTATTTTCCTTATCCTGAAATATCGTACCCAAATAGTTATAATAGTCACTTTATAGTTAGTGATTCTCTGATAACGACGTTTAGATCCATTTGAGTATTAGTATCCATTTTGAGGTTAAATATATTATATTCGAAATTAAATTAGTTGTTTTATAAAAAGGGTAATTTTACTATAGCATTAACCTTCTTGACTACCACAAAAACGTGTTTATCTGTTGCTTAGGCTTAAAATGACATTTATCTTTGTCGTAAGACTGACATTAGACATAAGTTGAACAACAGCACGCGTGTACTCGCCGAAGGGCTAGGCAGAGGTGTACCTGATAGTACACTCACATGTCGCCGGTTAATTTTAAGTCTCATGTAATAGGGGGCGAGCCTATTGCCATCAACCAAATATTAGCACATATCGAGCCTCCGGGCTGCTACTGAGAAAAGCCTGATGGAAAAGATGTCTAATTATTGTTTAGGCATTTATTTACAAATGGCCTAATGAGAGTGTAGGCTTGTTAGGCTTAGTTCACGTTAGACCAAATCACGTACACCGTTGTATTTTTAGAAAAACGTTTATTACGAGTCTAGAGCACAGATGAACAGTTACGAACAGCACAGGAATATATAGAAAGAAACGAAGCAAATAGAGAAAGATCAGATAGCACTTTAACAACACAAGAAGGTTCAGTATTAGGCAAACTATACAAGTAAAAGCGATTAGGCGCGCGGATTAAAACATGCGTGCATTCGCCGTCGGAGTAAGTAGCGCACTGGCTAGCGTGACCGAGCGATCGCGGATCGGCCGTCTCGCCCGTCTCACACCACGGCAGGTAGGTGCGCGGGCGCAGGCGGCGGCGGCGTACAGTCGACGCGCTTGGTGAGACTGCAACCTTTATTCGATGAATTAGCGTGCGTCTTTGTTGTTAGTATCGCCACAGTACTCCCCCGCTGAGACCGCTACTGCGGGCGATAAAAATCAGGGAAGCGTACACGTCGTCCACTTCTCGTCCTTTTCTCTGCTTCCACTCTGGACCCTGATGATCCAGTAGGTGACTCAGATGCTGTCAAAGAAGAAGTGAGGTCATCTTCTCGCGAGAGAAATGCTGGTTTCAGACGGTCTACGCTTACTGTCATCTCTTTCCCACGCACATCAAGTTTGTAATATTTTGGATGCCGTTCTAGAACTCTGTAAGGTCCAGCATACGGCGGCTCCAGCGGTCTTCGGACGTAATCCTGCCGCGAGAATACATGAGAGGAACTATCGAGACAACGAGGTATGTAGAAGGGACCTTTACGATGCCATGACGCGGGCTTTGGAGTGAGCTTGTTCATGTGGTTCCGTAGACGCGTTGCTAGATCAGTGACGTCAGCTGTACTGTGGTCGTCTGTAGGTGCAAGGAATTGGCCTGGTAAACGTAGCGGCTCTCCGTAGACTAGGTCTGCTGGTGACGCCTGGATGTCGGCTTTCCAAGCACTTCTGATGCCTAGAAGTACCAATGGTAGAACCTCTGTCCATTGCATCGTCGAGTGGCACATGATGGCTGCCTTCAACTGCCTGTGCAGTCGCTCGACCATGCCATTTGCAGCAGGATGGTAGGCGGTTGTATGAAAATGCTGTGCACCAACCATTGAAGTGATGGCTCTGAAGAGGTGGGACTCGAACTGTCGCCCACGGTCTGTTGTTATCTTCAGTGGACAGCCGAACCTGGCGATCCAGCCGGACACGAGCGTAGCTGCACACGTCTCTGCAGTGATGTCTCTTATGGGGTACGCCTCAGGCCATCGCGTGAACCTGTCAATGACAGTGAGGCAGTACCTGAAATCACAAGAAATTGGTAATGGTCCGACAATGTCGAGGTGGATGTGGGTGAACCTGGATGAAGGAGGTAGGAATGTGGAAATTGGAGATGAGGTATGGCGAGTTATTTTAGTGCCTTGGCATTTGAGGCATTTGCGAGACCACTCCCTACAGTTTTTTCGTATCCCTGGCCACACGTACCTCTGCGCGACCAGTCGCACTGTAGTTGTTCTTCCAGGGTGACTCAAGTTATGGAGAGAGTCAAAGACTTGCTGTCGAAAATCTGGCGTAATATACGGACGTGGTGGCTGAGTTGAAACATCACAAAAGACTTCAATAGATGTTCCTGGTACATTGACTTTCTGCAGCTTGAGCGAAGACCCTTTTCTCAGCAGTCCCTGTAGCTCTGAATCGTCATCCTGAGATTGTGCTAGAGCATGATAGTCGATGCCTTGAGTGACTTCCTCGATTCTTGACAAGGCATCCGCGACGACGTTCTGCTTTCCGGGGATGTAGCGTATGTCGGTTGTGAATTGCGCAACAAACTCCAGATGTCTAAACTGCCTAGGCGAGTGTTTCTCACTGTTAGTTCTGAATGCATGTGTGAGTGGCTTATGATCGGTTATGACAGAAAAGTCACGGGCCTCGACCATATGGCGGAAATATCGAATTGCTTCGTACATGGCTAACAATTCCCTATCGAATGGACTATGCTTTTTCTGAGGCGATGCCAGTTTTTTAGAGAAGAACGCTAAAGGTTCCCAATTGCCATTCTTCTTTTGCTGCAGCACTGCGCCGATCGCCACTTCTGAAGCATCCGTAGCAATGCTTAATTCAGCGTTTGGATCTGGATGTGCTATTAGCGTGTAGTTTGACAGAGACTTTTTACATTCTTGAAACGCCTGTAATAACTCCTGAGTCATCTGGACTGGATGTGAACCCTTGACGTTTTTGCCTTCTAGAAGTGAATTTAGTGGTGCCTGTCGTTTCGCTGCTTCTGGAATAAAACGACGGTAGAAGTTAAGCATTCCCAGAAACCTCCTTAACTCCTTCACGGTTTTCGGTACCGGGTAGTCCATGATAGCTTGTACTTTATTCTCCATGGGTCGAGTACCAGATGCGGAGATTTTGTACCCAAGAAAACTCAGCTCAGGCCTTCCCAGAACACATTTGGACGTGTTTATGAGAACACCGTATTTTGCGAGACGCTCGAGAACTCGTCGTAGATGGTCTTTATGACGATCTTCTGAAGAAGAGAAGATTAATATATCATCGCAATATCCGTATGTGAATTCCTCAAGACCGTGCAGAACTTCGTCTATAAATCTCTGGAATGTCTGTGCAGCATTCCGTAGGCCAAACGTCATGTAATCAAATTCAAATAGGCCGAAGGGTGTCGTTATGGCGGTTTTCTTGATATCTTCTGGGTTGACTGGAATTTGATTGTATGCTTTAACTAAATCAATTGTGGAGAAGATTGTGCAGCCTGAAAGCTGGTGTGAGAAATCCTGAATGTGTCGAACTGGATACCTGTCTGGAATGGTCCTTGCGTTAAGTGCCCTGTAATCTCCACAGGGTCTCCAGCCGTCATCTTTCTTCCTGACCATGTGTAAAGGTGAGGACCAACAGCTTTCCGAACGCTTAGCTGTGCCATTAGCCAACATTTCATCAAACTCCTTCTTGGCCGCTTTGAGTCGTACAGGATCCAAGCGTCGCGGTCTGAAGGCGACAGGAGGGCCTGGTGTGGTGTTAATATGGTGGACTGTATTGTGCTTAATGGTACGTACCACTCCAGTAGGTCGCGTAACCTCAGGGAACTCGCGCAGTATGTCGTGGTACTGTGACTCCCCGGTGACAGTCTTGATGGACACAATGCTCTCTGGTATATTTTGCTTCGGCACGGCTATTGATAGTGATGTCTTCCCATCTATGAGGCGCTGATTTCTACAATCCACAAGAATATTGTAATAGCTTAAAAAATCTACTCCTATGATTGGTTTAGAAACATCCGCTATAATGAACTGCCACGTAAAATCACGCCTCAGTCCTAGGTCTAAATGTAACATTATAGGGCCATAAGTATGTATGGTTGTTCCATTTGCTGCAGCGAGATCATATTTACTCTTGCAGCATGGCGCTCTGGTTGCTGAACGTGGGTAGACACATAAATCTGATCCCGTGTCTATAAGGAACTGCATCTTAGTGGTCCGGTCTGCTACAAATAAACGGCCTGTCTGGACTGGGCAGTCGCTGGCCGCTACTTCCGGCTGCCCGCATCGTTTCCCGCATTAAACTTACATGGTTCGTTGCATTTCTTGGCCCTTGCTCCAAAATTGTAATGGTACCAACAGTGAGGGTGGTCTGGTGGTGGTTGCCGGTTACGCGAGTGACTGCGGCTGTGGTTGCGGCTGTGGTTGCGGCTGTGGGGGCCCTGGGACCTCGATCTGGAATGCGCGCGTGACTGCCTGTATACATAAGAGGTAAGTTTAGCAACTTCTTTAGTCAAAGCACAAATCTCCTGACCCAGCTCGTCCATGCGCGTGGATGTAGCTGGTTGCACTGAGGTTGAAGCCATAGCCACTTGGTGATGAGGCGTTGATGGTGCTATTTCGTGAACCCGGTCTGCTAGTTCGGCCAGGTCGTCTAAAGCAAGCTTGGGCTGTGAAGCTACGACGGTTTGCAAGTTATGCGGCAAGCGACCGGTCCATAATGTGGATAATACGTCATCTGATACTGTTGGGCCAGCCAGATTCCTAAGATGTCTTAAAAATAGTGAGGGCTTACGGTCTCCCATATCCTCATGGAGGAACAGCTGCTTCAGCTTCTTTTCCTTAGATGCACTAAGACGCTTGATCAACTCGCCCTTAAGCTTTTCAAACTTACCGTTCACGGGCGGATTGCATAGTATATCTTTTACATGAGCAACGTACGTATGTTCTAGCTGAGTCACGGCGTAATAAAATTTTGTCGAGTCACTTGTAACATTTGACAGCATAAATTGGGCTTCTAACTGAGCAAACCAAAGTTCCGGGTCGTCTGGATAAAATGGCGGTACTCGCACTCCAACACGCCAAATATCGCCCGTATCTCCTTCAGTAGCCTTTTTGCCTACTCCAGAATCCATCTTGTTTTTCGACTCTTAAGTTCCTTTGTCGGGGTCACCACTTGTAGGCTTGTTAGGCTTAGTTCACGTTAGACCAAATCACGTACACCGTTGTATTTTTAGAAAAACGTTTATTACGAGTCTAGAGCACAGATGAACAGTTACGAACAGCACAGGAATATATAGAAAGAAACGAAGCAAATAGAGAAAGATCAGATAGCACTTTAACAACACAAGAAGGTTCAGTATTAGGCAAACTATACAAGTAAAAGCGATTAGGCGCGCGGATTAAAACATGCGTGCATTCGCCGTCGGAGTAAGTAGCGCACTGGCTAGCGTGACCGAGCGATCGCGGATCGGCCGTCTCGCCCGTCTCACACCACGGCAGGTAGGTGCGCGGGCGCAGGCGGCGGCGGCGTACAGTCGACGCGCTTGGTGAGACTGCAACCTTTATTCGATGAATTAGCGTGCGTCTTTGTTGTTAGTATCGCCACAAGAGCAATGGTGGCCCGACTTACGAGCTGTAGGTCGTGAGTTCGAACCCAGGCAGTCGCTTTACTTTGTGTAATTGATCACTACTGTTCTCAAAACGGTAAAGGAAAAAACATCGTGCGGAAACCGGCATGTCCTAGAATCAAAAAATTCGAAGATATGTGGCATCTACCAACCCGCACTGGGCCCGCGTGGTGGATTACGGCCCATTACCTCTCACAGAGAGGAGGCCTGTGTCCCAGCAGTGGGAAGGTTATAGGCTGATTATGCTAGTGGTAGTGATAACTGACATAAGTTTTTGTAGTAAGACCCTCACAATACCTATCTTGAAGTTAAACTAGCGATTCTATTAACCTACGTTGATAAATTGCAAATGCAAGCAAGAAATTTAATATTCACTTGAAAGTTTGTATTTTATCTTCGCATTAATAAAACCATTAATTCTTGATAAATTAATGTTGCCTCTTGTTCCAACTTTAGTAAAGTTGTTGTGTACAGACCATTTGTCTGCCTTGAGAAGCACTTTTATCTAAGAAAGGCTTGCTTTTATATTTTAATCTTTTTTAGAATGTCTACAGCACTTTCGCATGTAGTTATGAAATGTTATCAATTTTCATCTTTTACTTTTAATAACTCTTTTCATGACAGTTTGCTTTTAATATAACGAGTAATGCCAAAAGAAGATGTAGTAACAAAGATTTCAAAGAATAGATTCTGTTTTCTTAGATAGTTTGGTCATGTTGAGAGGATGAATTAAAAGCGACTAACAAAAGGTATTTAAGTACAAGGCAGATGTGAGTGGAAACGCCGGGACGGGCCGCCCAAAAAGGACATTTATAGTGGACTTAATGGCAGAAAAGTCAGGTGCGTGGTATTGCAACTAGCGTGCGTGTATGACGAGATGTATGAACGTAAACGAAGCAAAAGGAGTATGTAAGCATCGTAGCAGGTGGCGTTCTGTAGTTTCTGCCAGGCTTGAGTTTATGTATGTACTCGTATGTAGTAAATCTGTCATTTAGGAGGTTCAAGATGTCTTGTTCTACAAGTTTGTCAAACCAAGATACATATTTCCATATTCCTGTTTTGTTTGTGACCCCTACGAAAATCGTGCCAAAGTTACCACAGTTCTCGTAATTACCAAAGGCAGAAACTTCAGGCAACAGCCAGGAGACAAAAATTACAGTCAACCCAAAATTTCATTTCCTGTCTCCGTAATTCTTGTGGCCCCTAAATGACGATCTTTTACACAGCGTGCGACAATTCCCACCCCGTCATTACGCGAAGGCTTTATCTATTTCTGCACTGCAGTATACACAACCGCCATATTAATTAACACAAACACATTCGTGCGTAATGATATTAGCACTCGATATTTGGAGACTGCGTGTATAAATATGAAAGGACGCTTACACTTGGCTAGGTTAAGTATGTGGATGATAATTTGAGGGTAAGTGATATTTTTGGAGCTCGTTTCAATTCCAGCTTTGATGCGAGGGTTTTGGGATGGCGTACGAATTTAGATTTTCTTTAGGATCATAGTTTGGTTGATTTAAATATAGGGTTTTATTTTGGATGGTTAAGTCGGATTTATTTAATGGGATTTATATTGTACCTTGATGGTGTCAATGAGGTCAATATAGGTAGTGCCATTTATCGAAATTGCTCTGCGAACATCAAGTTACATATTTCTGGTCCAAATTTCAACATAGAAAAAAGTGTCAAACCAGGCGATCCACTCTCACCTATGCTGTTCATAAGCTCACTGCAGGGGGTTTTTAACAAGTTGCCTGATTCGTGGCAGTTACGAGCCATAAATGTTAGCAGCCAACAGCTAACATACCTCCGCTTTACTGACGATATTCTATTATTCTTCACATCACCTTCAGAACTTGAAGAAATGCTCCAAGATCTGAGCACAGCAAGTCTTGAGGTTTGACTTCCAATGAACGGATCCAAAACACAGGTCATGACCAACAGCACGAAATGTAGGGTCGAGGTAGACGGACATGTGTTGCAGTATGTAAATGATAGTGGGACAGATAGTGTCTTTCAAGAATAGACAAGACAAGGAAGTTGAAAAACAAGTTCAACATGCTTGGAAGTCCTATTGGGCCCTTAAAGAACACATGAAGAAAGGTAGTCTTCCGATAACACTTAAAAGAAAACTCATCGGCATGTGCGTCATGCCAGTACTAACCAACGGTGCACAAAGTTGGTCACTTACTGAATAACGGAAGTCCAAACTCAAGATTTGCCAACGGGCAATGGTGCGCAGAAAAATAGATGTCAAGCGTACTGACTGAATTAGAAACACCACCCTGCGCTCCATAACTCAAGACGCGGATGTTGGAGAAAAAACAGCCAGGATGAAGTGGGAGTGGGTCGGACATGGCGCGCGAATGCACCCGGAGAGATGGGCAAAGGCCGTTACTCACTGGACGCCTGAGGGAGGACATCGCCGTCGAGGTAGACCACGGCGAAGGTGGTGTGACGATCTGATAACGTTTGCAGGGCCAACGTGGCCAGAGATCGCACAAGACAGATAGGTTTAGAAGGGAAAAGGGGAGATCTTTTCCCAGCAGAAGGACACAATATAGGCTTAAAAAATATATACCTCTACTCATGATGACCCCGAACGTATCATCAAATAATACACATACACACATACATAAACTCACGCCTTCTTCCCATGGGGGTAGGCAGAAACTACAGAACGCCACCTGCTACGATCCTTACATACTCCTTTTGCCTCGTTTACGTCGTCGTCTCCTTTTGCATCAAATAATGTGGTTGTATATTATTACAACGTTAAGACAGCTACACGTTTTAATTGCAGTTCACAAGTGGCTGTGCTCTGGCTTGTACAGGAATGTTCTCACTACGCTGCAAATTGAATATTCGTACTACCTTGGTACACGTTTTAATACTAAATCCAGGTATTAATACTAAAAGCCAATAACTACATTCCCAAACAAAGTTCAATATTTCATAAACACATAACTGGTACGTTTCACAGAAGTTCCGATCTCTTAGGACACGCCCATTGCATAGATTGCTATGTTCCAAGTTCGTCGTTGATAGTTTGAAGAAAACGAGTTTTGAGGGTAGTCTGAAACTCCGATAGGAAGCTATCGGTAATTGGTGGCTCGCACCAAGTTTACATGAACATAACTTTAATGTACTTGGGCGATATGTTCCGGGTTTTAATATGGTTTCATGACTATGGAGGAAATTACATACACTGTCTTAAATGTACTCGTATGATTATAAATATATGAATAATATAATTTACCTGTCATTGCTTTATATTTAATTCTTTTTACCTCTTGTGGTATAGTAATTTTATTCTAGGTGCATCGTTTTCACATATAATTATATAATTAATGTGTACATAATATTCAACAAAAAAAAAGAGTAACTTTTACATTCAAAAATTTCTTGCCCATTCTTTTCGATACAAAACTACCTTTTGGAAGGGGCGACTAGAATCAATTCTATTTTCTTGTAAATTTTGACGTCAAAAGTGCCTTTTTGAAATAAATGATTTGACTTTGACACTGATGAAAATGTAATGTGTATATATAGAATTCAATATGTTGTTTTTGTTTATAAGGATTAGCCAAAGTCTTCAGTAGATAGGGATAAGTGGAAGGAGGGAATGGAAACCTTAGCCCTGCAGTGGGACACAAGCACCTAATTATAATATGGATATAATCATGAACAATTTGCGAGCTTCGGTCTTCGATCTATTCAGTATAATCCAGAGCGGAAGAGATTTCTCACAATAAGCTGTTTATAGTCTAGGTAGATTAACAAGAAAAATCTTCAATAACTCGAAAACAACCCAATTTTTAAGGTCAAAATTGTTGCAAATTAGGTCTAGTATAACCCCCCAAAGGAATTCACCCCATGACCAATCACCCTGTTTATTTTTTATCTTACTAATATTATAAATTTGAAAGTTTGTGAGGATGGATGTTTGTTACTCTTTCACGCAAAAAATATACTGAACGGATTTGGATGTTTGACACACAGATATACCACGACCTGGGTAAGAACATAGGCTACTTTTCATCCTCAATCGCAGGCGAAGTTGAAATGATCCTTTGATTACTATAATATTCCCCTATCACTTACTTGTGTTGTCGTTCGGTGGGTGAAAGGAATGGAGACTTACCTGTAAAAAATTTTTTTTTATTAGTACACAAAAGTAATTAATACAACTTTTTTATTAAGAACTTGTAGGACTAATTCGATATCTTTAATTAGTTTAGACTTAAGACAGGTTCTATTAGCTTTTATCCAGTTGGTAGTTTATATTCTAATTTGAACTCAAAAACAGTGGAAGACACGGTCAAAAACTGGTCCGTGCAGACGTACTTAAATAATACAGAGGCCGGGACCGTGCGGTTAGAATGCGCAAGCGTTTCCCCGCCCAGAAAAGCTGGGGGACCTAGTTCAGTTCGACGTAGCAACATTGTCGAGTTCCGACATAGCAACAATATCCAGCCACTTAATAAATGTCCATTAGTCAATTTCCGTTATCAATCTGAGATCTTCTCAGCGTAGCAACTTGCCAGAATTTTTTATCAAGAAACGTGCATACAGAATTTATACCTACTCCATTAATACTTAACGTAACAAAACCGGAATAAAACTCATCTCCCCTGGAAGCTGTTATTTAATAACATCTAAAAGGCTACCTAGTAACAGGTCATAACTTGGCTAATAGCCGGTAGTAATACTCTGTAAGTCCATCATCCCGTTATGAACAAAATTCAATTTTTATTTCCCCCTCTGTAAGGGCATTTTATTCCCCTCTTCCTGGATGAAAGGTGGGGGGGTTACTCAATATAAAATATTTAACTGATCCTCTTCAAACATTTTTGACTTTTAATGGGCACTTTTTTTAATGAATGAACGTCTAAAAGCTTTTTGCACTTCTATGGATGCAGACAAAAAAAAAGAATGAAGCCTCTTTTTAACTTTCTGGCCTATTCTTACAGTTGCTAAGCTAGGGTACCCCCAACCAAATAGGTTAGGTTAGAACTGTGATCAACCGCGTGCGAGCCGAGCAAGCCGTACTTTCACCCAAGTTGGTCGCACTTTTTTGGCTATTTAATATTCTTTGGACCCCAAAATAGAAATTATATGAGGTTCACAAAAAGTGGCGCAATCATTATAGTAGAGTGTTCAATAATATTTTTAGGAGCGCAAATTTTTATTCCTCCCTGCCTATATGAAAGGTAGGGGTTATTTAATGAAAAACGGGACGGATTTAAACCATAATTACGCAGTTGTAAACGTGGTGTTCATGCTACATAATTAGGCCAGTGTCATCAATCAGTTCCTACCTACGTTCGTGATTAATGTTATGCATATTTACGTGTTAATTTTATGCGGCTTTGTATTTTAAACGGCTTTTTTTTAATGAAAAACGTATTTAAGCCTGGCTGAAATGTCAACATGGGAAGTAATCCTAAGGGTGGATTTATATGACGTGCATGAATGCAAATAAAATGTCTAAATTAGACGTGCGTTCGCTCCATTATCTATAAAACCGGCAACAAAAGTCACGTTTGTTGCATGGGAGCTCCCTTAAATATTTATTTAATTCTGTTTTTTAATATTTGTTGTTATAGCGGCAACAGAAATACACCATCTGTGAAAATTTCAACTGTCTAACTATCACGGTTCATGAGATATAGCCTGGTGACATACGGATGGACAGCGGAGTCTTAGTAATTGGATCCCGTTTTACCCTTTGGGTACAGAACCCTAAAAAGAGACCAGTTTTGTAAGATCTGGATTAGACTCAGGTTCTTTATTAATGATTGTTGCCATCCTCATGTGATTACAATACTTATACCTGAAAAGAAAAACATTACAATAGAAAAATCTAGGAAATATAGTATAAATATATATATATATATTGTAGGAATCTAGGAAAATCTACATAAGCAGCATAAGCAACAGTTTTAAAAGTGACATCCATAACTTTTTTTAAACAGAGTGATAAAGATCCTTGGCCTAAAACTTCTCTCCTTTACACCTATACTTCTGTAGTTAGGTAATGTGAGGAGAGAGGACAGAGTGAGGACTCTGTCCGCCCACCGAGTGACCCCAGTGAAGGCGGTGGCACAGTGAACACGTGCTGCCGTGCATAGCGAGGCTCAGGAAAACCCCTTTACAGTCTCTCAAGGGATGTGCCTTATAGGCGTTGTACACGGGGGTTCTTGGTCTTTTAAGAGAATCCGGGATCCCCTCTATGTGCTGATGGTGATCACCGGGGTGGTTTTAGTGAGGTAAAAAATCCCACACTCCCCGGCCTCAGAAGTCGGGTGCCTTTTGAAGAATTCCCAACAAAACAAGGTAGGTAATGTATCGTAAAGGACTGTTTTAAAAGTGACAACCATAACTTTAACGTGTTGATGGTCCCTTTAGTGTCAAGGCTTAAAACTTTCCCCTTTACTGCACGCTAAACCGCGGGCATGTTTTAAAAAGGGCGAAAGTGGAAAAATATCAGTTTTTTCTTCGATATAGCGCACTACATTCGGGAACATAAAACCGTGGCCGATTGGAGTTTTTACGAGAGGCGGCTGTAACTCTTTGCTTTACGATTTGAAGCGAACAGGACCGCTAGAACATTGGAGCACTGTTATATTATCGAAATGTCAGGAATTACATTTGCTATGTCTGCAAAACGTTATATTAAAGTTTTATTTACAAATAATTGAGGGTCTACAGCGAGTGCGTTAAATTAGGGACCCTAATTTTGGCTTATTACAAAACCAGCGGCGTAATTACGTAACACACTTACAATGGCATTGCAATTCATTTTGACAATTCAATTACATCCATTATTTACGTTATTGTGAAGACGAATTTTAAAAACACCTGAACGATTCTAATCGTTCAGATTGTGACTGAAGAGTGTAAATGCAATTTGCATCAATGGCTAAAGTATAAATTTAATATCGTTTTTTTCGTCTGTATTCTAGCGTTTTATTGTAGTAGTTTAGGGACAGTGGTCCTATGGTCCCGGACTTTAGTGACACTTGGTCTGAACTTCTGAAAGTTAGTGTGCAGGGGTGCGACATTCATATTTGCACAGAGACGAAGAATTTACTCGTAAATGCTCATGTGGTCTCGTGATACGTCTCGAGTCCTCGCGTTATTAAGGCAGGTACCGCATATTTTCTGTAGATATTGAATTCACATTCTGTAGGTATTTGGGATGCGGAGAGAAATATGTTTTTTTGTTTTGTTCGCAAGACATAGGTATGTCTGGTTTTTGTGAGAAAGTTTATGGCCGTAACCCTGTTCTCATCGGAAATAGTTGTCATTTTACAGTCTTCCGAAACATTCGTTATTTTATGTAAAATTTTTGTGTGAAACAGTCGTGTTCATGTCGAGTATATAATTTTTTTGATTTTAAGATGAACACACACAGAAGGGTTAGGCAGAGCTGTACCTATAGTACATCCACATTTCGCCATTTATGTTTAAGTCCTACGTAATAAAATCAAGATGAATTAACCTGTTAATTGCCAAATGACCTTAAAAAGCTTCTATAAAGTGTCCAGACTCTCAGAACTACTATCCCTTACAAAAAAAAAAAACAGAAATCCTTGCACTAGAATCAGTTCCCCACTGCGTACCACGCACACATCGGGCGAGCGAGCAAATAGCTAATTTACGGCCGCATCGCCGCCCCAGCATGTAAGTGGCAAGCGCACCGGCTGACTGCGCCACCAATGTAATGCGCAGTGCGGATGCCGATGCAAAACACTGCATTATCGTTCGTCGCCTATATTGCAGGCAATGTAGGTCGGCGTTTGACAGTTGTGATTTTGTAATTTTGATTAGTTTGGAGGTTTTTTTTTGGTATTTGGTTTAGTGAGCGTGTGCGCAGTTTTGGAGTGGGTGTAACGCGACTGACTGTAGATACGCGGTGTTCTATCAAGTTCACATTAAAAATACAGGTATGGTCTGTTCCTAAAATATCTGCTGAAAATGTAAACGTACCTGTGCCAATTTATATTGCCACATACAAATTGAGTGCTTTGGTTTGATTTTTTGCATATTTAAACCCTAAATTTTAATTTTAAATCACATTGATGATGTTTTTTATTTGACAATTACGTTATTTTTGTTACTTCAATTTCGTCAATAATTTTTCTATTACTTATAATTTAATAATGTAGTTGAAACAATAATTGTTGGGAAAATAAATGCCATATAAATTTAGAACAAACCTTCTAAATGATGAATGTGTAACTAATTACTTTTAGTCTGTGATTGTGTAAGAATTTAACCTCAAAAGGATTTGTTAACACTTTCATTAGATACTTTTAGAACAGATTGTAGGTTTCACTTTTACGTTTTTATTATAGACGTTCAGTGTCGTCAGCGTAAGAGTTTGTTCTGCAACATGTAGCTTTGTCAATAAACTTAATTTGACAAGGTTGTTCATAGCAGATAGTTTACTGTAGGGGAGGTGTATCAGAAATCTGTCTAAACTTATGGACTGACTTCTTTCTTTACTCCCCAAATATGGACACATTACACACAATAATTGTTGGAAAAAGTTGTGAGATATGAAGTTGAAACCTTCTAAATACCGTTGAATGTGTTACTTATTCCCTTTAGTGAGTGATTGCGGAAGAATTTAACCTGAACAGGGCTTGTTTACACTTTCATCACATATTTTTGGAACAGACCATAGGTACGCGCGCGATGTTCTATCAAGTTAACAACACAGGTAGTAAGATTGATGACTCTATATTGCATTTTGTAGGAAGAAACTCCGAAAAACCTTGTTAACTTTACTTTTGTTCTTATTTTGGGATGCCAACCGAACGCCGTTATCTCGACATCAATCTAAACCAGCACATAGGATACCCGACATTGCAAAAGAGAGCGAAAAAAATGTTTCAAGGGAAAAACGAATGAAATAAAACCCAGTATCGCACAAAGTCGCGCGAGGTCGCAAGTCAACTAGTTGAATGAGTACAGCAAGTACGGAGCACACAATGGCGCAGTATTGTGATCTGAAGTGTCGCTCGTTATCGAGTACGTAACGTCTGCTACCGAGATGCACCCTGTATAAGGATATAGATGAGGATGGATAGGGACAATAAAACTAGTTTTGTACGGAAGTGGTATGGAGAATAAAGGCCGCTTGCTATAATTTACGGACCGTTTTTGGTGAAAATTAGGACTCTTGTATTTTTACTAATAATGAAGCATATACCTTATAGCTTTACATAGTAGACCCTCCCGTATTGAAGTAGATATCACAGATAAAATTAGCTTACGTATTTAAATGCCCAGTTTGGCAATAAAAGAGCTACCATTAGTAAGCGAAACGATTCGTTTTTGTTTATAGGAACCGATCATTAGTGGGATTTAGATTTTTGTAATGGTAATGCAGGTTGATAGAAAAACTTAACAGCTAATTAATAACTCTACTTGTTAATCTATACATAGTATTAAACAATGTCGTATTTTATGTCCGTCTGTGTCACCTATTTCAATCGAATTTAGATCTTCTAAACTACACAGTGTACAGTACAACTATTTTCTTAATGTCCCTCGGCAAACTTCGTGTTTCGTCAGTTGTCGGATTTATATCAGTTGCCCTTTGCACTTGGTGCAGACCGGACGCTCTCAATCGACTTGGAAATATATTCCAAGTGGAATGATGCGGGTTTCCTCATTATTAAGCGAGCACAATCACGTTAAAAAAAATTACGTAGAGCCATTAGTAAGTCTTATTCCGAAAGGTTTGTATGTATATTAATACATTCATTTTTAACTTAGAAGACAGAAACCTAGATGTTTTGACAAGTCGCCATTGCACTTGTGCAAAGCAGGTTCGCTAGCAAAAAATAATATAAACGCAAAAACAAAATGTGATTTTTAAACTAATTTTTTATTAACCCTTGCCCGATGCTCAAAAATAAATCTCGGTTAAATAGTATATTGATTGATTATGATGAGACTTATCATTGTCATTCTGCCCTTAAATCGAGATTCAAATTTGAACTTTTTTCTAGAAAGTGGTCCTTAGAGGCGAAAGAGTAAAACTGTTGAAAGAAACCTAGTTTTACGAATCGAATAAATAATAAATTCCGTTGACATTCTTATAATCAAAGATCTGATATTCGGATGCATAATGGAATCCACCATTGTATAGAAAAAATCTTAACTTTAACTAAGTCACACCACTGCTCCTCTTACACCCTACTTACACAAATTTGCATCGGGGGTTACACATTAATTTTAAATAAATATGCATCTGAATAGTTATGCAATCAAAGACTCTCGGGGTTTTTATTTTTAAATAAATATTTTTTTAGAAGTCGCATCCATACTTTCATAGCCAAAATTTAACTTTAGGTAAATATGCTTCCGAATATCCTGACCTCTGCTTATAACCCCAACTAATATTATAAATGCGAAAGGAACTCTGTCTCTGTCTGTTACCCTTTCACGCCTACACAACTGAAACGATCGTCATGAAATCTAATACATAGGTAGCTTGGGACTTAGAGAAGGACATACGCTACTAATCGGTGAGTTACAGCGATAAAATGCAGACGAAGTCGCAAGCAACAGTAATATCTAATGAAAGTTAGCTGCCCTTCCTCACAGCCACCACATAAACGAAGCAACAATTAAACGCGACTATACTTTACTACCTTTAAAACTTAATATTTTGAATGGTACTTGTGAGCCGTTTGAGAGACACTCTTGGTTGAGGGGCGACTTACGCGACTCTACCGAGTACCACTTAAATTAAGAAGTCGTTGTAAAGTTTGCTCTTGGTAAGAAATCTTTTATTTTTTCGTACAATTTTTATGCTGTCATTACTTGGGTGTCGGTTTTGTGTTGTTTGAATTTTAACTGTTATAGAATCGTGAAATTTTAAGAGAAAGTGTTGTTTATCAGCTGATGTTGCATTACAGTTCCAGTGCCAAACGAAGATATTAAAAGGTTAGGTTAATCGTTAAAAAATGCCTAAGACATTAAGTCGGCCTCTGTACAATACAACTATTTTCTTAATGTCCCTCGGCAAACTTCGTGTTTCGTCAATCGTCGGATTTCTATCAGTTGCCCTTTGCACTTGGTGCAGACCGGACGCTCTCAATCGACTTGGACGTATATTATAGAGTTGGTGGGCAGCCTCCTCTGGACTCTCCCTCTTGAACAGAGGAAGCGTCCAGACATGCGTGCGGCGGCAGGGTGGCTCAATAGTGGACGTCACTTTCGCCACCCCTGCGTTGGCCGTGCGCGTGTTGAACTTGATACTCTTTTAATTTAATGTAATTTCTTTTAAAAATGGGAGCAAATTGACGAAATACGAAGGTTACCAAGGGACATTAAGAAAATAGTTGTACTGTACACTGTTGTGTTTGTTATTATTAGTCTTTCATGTCACAGTTTATTTTAATCCATCTAATTGTATCCGATTTGAATAAATTCTTTAAAATCTTATAATTATTATATCTATTACATATTCACATTTATATATATTCATATTTTTTATTACATATTTCATTTTATATTTATTTATTTATTTATATATGTGGTATATTTGTATACCACTAAGGCCCAATTGCACCACCAATCACAAACACGTTTAGCGTTAAACGAATTTAAAACATATTTCTGTTTCTGTCAAATATTTGAAGATGACAGAGACAGAATGATGTTTAAAACTCGTTTAGCGCTAAACGTGCTTAGTGAATGACGGTGCAAGTGGGTCTTGATAGTGAAACGTGCAGACCTATTCTAAAATATAAGTAGTTAAATAGATGTACAAAGTTAAGGTTCATATTGACTGAAGAACGATACTCGAGCATCAATCTCAATACAAGACAGCCACACTTTATACTAATCTCTATTCAAATCTAGTTTAAAATATAGCTTTGTTCTTGAGCATTTATCTAGCGTACAGCACCCTAATTGTGTAACACACTATTAATCACAATCTGAATCATTTTGAAGCCTATTGCTAATCCATTGCTTCATATGTTCGAAAAAATTGTCTGCTCAACAACGTAAATAACGCAATGAATGTTGTTGAACTGTCAAACTGAAAGCCTTTCCTACTGTTAGTGTGTTACGCAATTACCCCGCAGGTCTAAGAAAGCAATAAACAATCACAGTAAAGCACAGAAGCCTAACTTAGCATCCCAGAATTCTAGACACACAAAAGAAGCCTATCTAATATACTTCAGCTCCCAAAGATCCTACGCATCCAAACTAACTCCAACTTTAGTCACAGATTCACATCAAGCAGGATACCAGATGTCTCCTTAGTCCACGTAATGCCAATAGATTTCGAATCAAGTACATGAAAAAGCTCAACAAAAACCTACGACGATTCAGCCGGGTTGTCGGAGTTTTTGCGTGCGGACAGCGAAGGGGCGTGACGGCCTTATAGCTGATGACTAAAAGATCGATGGATCAATACATCTAGATAGGGTTCGAGAGTACCAAAAGGATCATTTTAAAAAGGTTTTGAGTCTGGCTATTCGTTTGATGTATGCATTATAGAGTGAATAATATATTGGGTGGATTTGAGGGACCTTTTCAATCGTAAGGTCGGGTTATGGAAATCGGAGATATTTTTTTTTACATATGGGCTGACGTGGTGTTCAATGCATAGAGAATAAGTATGAGTAGGAAAATAAGTATTTTCTATTTAACTTTATAGTAAGCAAAGCTGATGTCGACCATTCTGCCAACGTCTAAAGTGAATTGGAAAAGCGAGTTTGCGTAATAAAAAATAGAAAAATGAAACAGCAACTGTAGACATTTCATAGATAATTAACAAATTAATACTGTCCCAAATATTAAGATTATTTGTTGAGGATATTTCCATCTTTACTTATTAAGAAATGTTATAGGTATGTACCTACTATAGAACTAAACTTTGACATATAATATCTAGTAGCAAGAAGCTACTAAATAACATTGCATTTGGTCCCAGCCTTTAGCAGATGTCGCTACAGAACAATACGACGAAGTACGAAACTTGTCTAATATTAGAACCGCGAAGTAAAGGCGCCTGACCATCAACCCTACCAGAGCAAACTCGAGCTTGTCAAGTTCCATGTCTAAATACTTTTGTGTTACGTCCCTAGATTTTAATAGACGTTGCTAAAAATGGTGGAATGACGTATGAAACTTGTCTAATATAACAACGGCGAAGAAATGGCTTGTATATCAACTCGGCTAGAGCAAACTCGAGCATTAAGTTATCAACTGCCAAGACTGAAATATAATGTTGCTCTGGGTCTTATGCTTGTAGTAAATATCTACATAACTTGTACATAAATAAAATCGCAAATAAAGGGTTTCAGTTTTATCCACACGTAACTACAGTTTTTTGGTGCCTGGAGCACAACCCACGGCACAAGATCTACAAACTATTAACCATGCAAACTCGAGCAAAATTAAATGCTTTAATTTAAATGAGCGTAGAGTGCCTAAGGCAGGTTTAAGCAGATTTCACGAAAGCAAAATACGAAATACATGGGTGTCTGCCCGTGAAATGTGTAAAAGCACCTTCGGTCACAAGTCTTTCAAACCGAGAGCACAATGATTGCGAATGACGTAAAAATATTTACATTGTAGGCAAACATGAAGTTCAGTTATTCAGGAAATACTGCTTTTATTTAAATGAAGACTGATATAATTGGTTAAAATGATCCCATCATCATTACTGCCACTTTAAAAAAAACACAAACGCTTAATGAAAGCTACAACAGCAATATTATTAAACAAAATAAATTCTCAACGTTACGTAAAGTTACGTTGTCAAAGACGAATAAAATGCATATGAAGTACAATCTTAAACGTAACGTGGACTTTACGAGTCATAATGTTCTATTACACATCGTAAAACTCGAGAGCATACAATGCAAAATTTACATTCATGTATCATTATATTTACATATTTTCGCAGCTTATAAACAGTCGTATGTGGGTAATGTGAAGGATTCTAGAATGCTCCATCTACTCTAATGCTCAAACAAAGCATGCTCGTAATCTCAGCACATACAGTTGATGAATGGAGTCTAGTGAGAGTAAGTCCTAATGTAATAGGGAACTTTATATTGTGCGAGGAGCGCGGAAACATCCGGCGGTATATAGAGTGCTGAGGCCGTACTATGACATGTTAAAGCCATCATTGTTCCAGCGTGAAAGAGAGACGGAGCTATATATAACCGATAGCACTATCCCTTTTTCGCAATGGAACCATGATGGTATTAGCACGTCATAGTAAGGCAACTGAGCTGATATTACCAGACATGTGGGTGATAATTAAGAGTTGCTACGTGAAAATGTGGGTAGTTTACGGAATTCACTTCATAGTATACAAAATTCCAATTAGAAAAGAAAAAGCTTTGACGATTTGACCAATATACAGCGAAAATGGCTACGTTGTTGAAATAATTTACCAAAGAGTCCAATGCGGTATTTGATCCAAATAAAAAACAAAACGGCCAAGTGCGAGTCGGACTCGCCCATGAAGGGTTCCGTAGCAGCAAGTAACATAATATGCGGTGTGCGATTTATGACGTATAAAAAAAAAACTACTTACTAGATCTCGTTCAAACCAGTTTTCGGTGGAAGTTTACATGGTAATGTACATCATATATATTTTTTAGTTTTATCATTCTCTTATTTTAGAAGTTACAGGGGGGGGGGGGGTGTTACATTTTACCACTTTGGAAGTGTCTCTCGCGCAAACTATTCAGTTTAGAAAAAAAATATATTAGAAACCTCAATATCATTTTTGAAGACCTATCCATAAATATCCCACAAGTAAGGGTTTGATGAAAAAAAAAAATGAGTTTCAGTTCTAAGTATAGGAAACCCCCAAAATGTATTGTTTTTTTTTCTATTTTTGTGTGAAAATCTTAATGCGGTTCACAGAATACATCTACTTACCAACTTTCAACAGCATAGTTCTTATAGTTTCGGTAAAAAGTGGCTATGACATACGGACGGACAGGCAGACAGACAGACATGACGAATCCATAAGGGTTCCGTTTTTTGCCATTTGGCTACGGAACTCTAAAAATTACCCACACAAATTTATATCAGACAAACAATAGAAAATGAAAGAAAGAGTAACTACAACAAATATTTACCAAACCATACGCGCACAAAATGTTATGATTAGAAGACATAAACAAAAAACTTAGACAAGAATAAACGCTAGAACTATTTGCTGAATTTCCGAAAGAGTTTCATCTTTCTACGGAGCGTTTGGGGAAAATTAAAAAACTTGTATCCAACTCACATTTAAGCTAGAACAAACGGATAGACAAAGTTACAAAGAAAATAAACGTGGTCGGACAGTAGATAAAGACAATCTTTGAAATTGTTTACAGAAAACTCGTATCGGTAAGAATGGGATTAAAAAAGTTATTTGTGTGTATCGCAATATGGCTGATATGGTATATGGTTTGAATTATAAGTCTACTGAAAGAAGAAAAAGTTTTAACATAAAGAAACTGAAGAAGATCTAGCTATGAAAGAAGTTTTTGAAAACCAAAGCAAGAGAATTGTATCCTATTAATAATTTTATTCCAATTTTATCACAATTCTATCTAATTTTATCTAATTTTATCTTATGTTATCTAATTTTATCTAATATTATCTACTTTTGCCTCATTTTATTTAATTTTGTCTAACTTTATTTAATTTTGTCTAACTTTATTTTATTTAACCAAATTTTATGATTGTATGAGTAATTACTAGTATTGACCGATAACTTGTATCTGTGGTGCAAATTATAAATATAAGTTAAAAATAAGTTAAGTTATAAATAAATAAATAAAACAGCAAAGAAAGACATATCTTTCGGTGACTTCGAAAACCCTTATTTAATCATAACAAAGATAAATAACATTACACAAAACTCAGAGGCAAAACAACTAAACAACTAAATTGTCATCTAAATGATTGATTACAAAATATCGACAACCAGGACAGACGAACAACTATAGTATCATTACACCATCTAACCACTCCCGGATTCTGACGGATCCCCGGGATTACGTCATTTCCTCTTACAAATACGCACCGTGTTGTCTATTTAGGTCAATCTTGTATCTCTATAGAATGTCAATGTCTTAAAAGGTTTCCCTCAAAAAGTTTTTCACAGGGGTCGCCTTAGTGAATAGGGAATAGGTGTCATAAATGCTTTTGGTGAGTAAGAAGCATCTGAGCGGATTATTTAATTTGGAAATGTATAGATGACGGGTTTTGGTTAAGGCTTTTGGCTGAAGATATTTCATAACGTTATGTATTCATTCTGGTTTTCTTTCAGAATGATTTCTTTCAAAAGAAAGAAAGATTTAGTAAGTATTTATTGGGATTCCCACAGGAATATCACAAACTAAACACAATTATGGAAACAATAAATTAAAAGAATAAAAAAAAAAAACAAAGTCGAACGACGCCAAAAGGCTCCTATCTCAGCATGATGCTGCGCCATTTAAAAATGAGTGTCGCAGAGCTCGTATTCTGATAGAGTCCGCTGTGATACCACAGGCAGATACAGAAATAAATAATATATAGAGTATATGTAAATCGAACATGTCAAAACGATCTCATACAAAATTAACGTACGACGTACGTCAGACTACATAAAAATTAAATCTAATAATTCTCAAAACTTATCATTATTTTCCATCAGTTTATCGGCTATCAACGTGAAAAACACAGCCGTTAGAGGACGGGCCGCTGAAGAGCTATAACCACTCGACGGGTGGCGGTCGAGGACTTTCGAGCACCAGTTTTTGCGAAAGGGTAGGGCGTGCCAATAACTACGCGTCAACGCACTACGCTGCACCAGTTTTTAATTACAACACATGAACGATGCAGTTTTTAACACGTATTAAAAAAAGGCACAACTATTTTGTGTAATAAAAAAACTTCATATACATTCTACCGTTTTTTGTTTACCACCTAACATTTACCAAGTAAACAATTCCGCTGAGCTATCCGCTATTGGACAATACACATTTTAATTACGTTCACAACAGCGTCGTTTACGTAGGCAATATTTAAATTTAACAGCTTACAAGTTGCTCCGTCGCATTACGGCACCGGTCTGAACCCTTTGCCGGTGGTAATTGCGTCGATTATCGTCCACTAATTAGGTATCCCATTCCCTTCCAATAGAGGTATGATTTACCTAACACTCCCCTTCGAATTTTGTAGGAATCCTCCTCATTAATTCTTCAGTCAGTTCCTTCAATTTCAGATAGCATTTTTACGATCTCCGGGTTATCCAATTCAATTGCTAGCGTTATATAATTTTCTCGCGAATTTTAATTGTTTCCATAAAGTATTCCAAACTTTTTATTGTTAATGATGAATTCTAGGAATGTCTTTGTTTAAAGTTATTTGCTAACAGAGAATTTGTTTTTCCGGAACCATTCAAATATTTTCTGAACTTTTCTCATGTAAGTAAGATGGTAGTTTTTAAAAATATACACCGATTCAAAGTTGGATTTTGGTAATTAGGTATTCTTTCAGCTTTCGCAAAACCTTTCATTATACATAGAAAACAAGTTTTGACTAAAATTTAAAACGGCAAATACTTTGAGATACCTTGTGGTATAGACATAATTTTAATTTCACATCTTAAACTATTTTTATAAAAATATTGCCAGGCAAAATATTACACTGAGTTTTTAACACAGTATTTTCATGTTTTTTCGCTGGAAATCGAGGTTCAAATGTGGCATGTATTATGCTCACGAATCGTCGGTTCCAAGCCTCAGCGGGAAGTAACAGTTTAAAATTTAATCACATTTCTGCTCCTAAATTTATTTTCGTTGTGATGTGGCTACGTTTTAGAACTCAAAATGGGATTTTGGATGCTAGAGAAAATGAGTATTTTTGTGGTAAATAGAAGTTAGGAAATTAATGATTAAGGATGAAGTTTAGCATCGAGGCTTTTCCGCAATTTACGTTTCGTTTTTCTGTCAAGAAATCACAGATTTGATACGTAGCAAATTAGGCATTGCATAGGCAGGAAACTGGCCTTGAATATTTATATGTGACTCCCATTAAATCTTTGTAGCCCAACAATTGGCATACCTGCGCCACAATTGGGCAACACACATTCTATCAAAAACTGAAATACTTCCAAAAAAAAAAAACTGAAAAATAACTTTAATTTCGGAAGTTGGTGGCTTTGGTTTTGTATTTTCGTTTTTAGCCACCTACTTCCGAAATTAAAGTTATTTTTCATTTTGTAGTGTTTCTTTTTGGAAGTAAAT
The DNA here is from genome assembly GCA_916610205.1 of Griposia aprilina. Lineage (NCBI taxonomy): Eukaryota > Metazoa > Arthropoda > Insecta > Lepidoptera > Noctuidae > Griposia > Griposia aprilina. The sequence continues at coordinate 4,979,743 of OU744302.1, forward strand.
TGTGTTTTTTGTAAAAAAAAAGTTATTATTTTAATTTTTTTAGTTGTGGTACCTATTCCACACAAATTCGTGTACCACTACTATGTAAACAACAGTGACAGGAAGTTATTATAACATCATCAATATACACTAATTGGAAATAAAAAACATACAAAAAAAACAGAAGACATGAAAACCTGCTCCTTTTTGAAGTCGGTTAAAAATGTAAAGTATTGCAATCGTTAGTTTGTTACGAAATTAATACGCCTCGTTGGTAAGTATCGTAAGATATACACCTACTTGATGTGTCTTTAAAATTAAAAAGGACTCGTATTCGTAAACAGGACAGTCCCACGCAATCCGTCTCTCATGGCTATATTACCCGTGACGTAGAGGTGTAGTCCCCGCGCGTCTGTGTAACGGACGAGAAAAGCTTTTATATTAATACTGTTTTAAAAATATTACACTGCGCGGACACTTTTTTAGTATGAAAGTATGTAAGTCGGGCAGGTTGACTGGACGGCTGGGTGGTGTACTTGGAAGATGTGGACTTGACATGCTTAGAAAAAAAGAGGTTGATTATAAAAGGACTGAGAAGGCCGAAAATATAACAATGATGTAATTATTAAGGCTCTGTTTAGTGGTGGTTTTTTTTTTGACATTTACTTAACTTTATTTATTAAGAATTAAAATGTACTGGACTTATACCAAATAAATAAATTAAATAAAAATATAATATACTAACTCAACCTAAACACGTGCAATGGAGCGCAGTATTCTAGGCGTCAAATTGACAGACCATATTCGCAACACCACACTGCGCTCCAAAATACAGATTACTGACGTTGCTCAAAAAGCCGCTAAGCTAAAGTGGGACTGGGCTGGCCACGTCTGCCGTATGCCCGATGAGTTGTGGGCCAAAATAACCACTTCGTGGAGCCCTGACACAGACAGAAGGCGTCGCGGCGTCGTAGACGAAGGCGGGACGAGCTAGAGAAAACAAACGACCAGTGGTCCACTTTAGCCCTGGATCGAAAGATCTGGAAGTCATGGGGAGAAGCCTTTGCCCAACAGTGGGATGATGCAGCCTAATAGTAGTAGTAGTAACTTAACCTAAAACTAAAATATTAACAAACTAAAATATAACGTCGAAAAATTCTTCCCCATGGTGGTTTTAGCTGAAAGTAAAAAAAAAATTATGTCACTTTTTGCAGATTCGGAATCATTTATATTTATGAAACAGAAACGTATTTCATTAAGTCCGCTACCATTTTATTATCTCAGTAGACAAACACATAAATATCAACAGCCGAAACGCGTTAATGATTTACAACAAAACGCCAAAAGCTCAAATGAAAATAACTGATTCAGCAATGAATAAGTATCGAAATAATAATACAAATTTGAAACTAACCCTTTATCGGGAGCCGCTCCGAGCGATCGGCAGACCGTTTAGCGCATTTATAATATGAATTTATTGTCTATAATAGAGCTATAAATTGCCACCGTCCTCGCTACTCTCTATTATTAATTTCAGAGCCAAGCGGCCGGCGAAAATTTATATTCTTTTACCAAATAATGAAGAGCTATCTTGGTGCAAAAAAAAAGGAATTAACGAGAACGATGGTAGACAAAGGAGAGGCCGGGGGCTCGACAATTAGACCCACCGCGGATGGATACGGGCAATTTGCAAACTCATTTGCGCTATTAATAAGTCGCGTCCGAGGTGTTGTGGTGTCAACTGGTAGAATTGGTCCATTTGAAGTGACAGGTTGATAGTGAATGATAAAATTTGTATAGGACGTGGTCCTTCTCTTGTGCAAACTATAACATTTTAGAATCTGCAAAAAAGGTCTAATATTCGACAAAAAAAAATTGGCATTGGTTTGTGGCTACCAACTTATGAGCTTTGTGTACTTTCAATATAATTTTAATTTGGGAAGGTTATTTAGTCGCTTCAAGAGTCAGATTTATTCGGTGTGATTTAATTGCCTGTGGCATACCATATTATGTTGAAGCAACAACAAAAATTGAACTTAAACGAACGGAACGGAAGAAACTTGCATCGTGTAATTGGGGCTTTAGAGCTGTTTGGACATCACAGACAACCTCCCCATGATTAATTTCAAATCAAGTGACGGGTCCTTAGGGACTGTTAAAAGAGGCTTCGTGCTGATGTTAAATAAATCCAGGGTGGCAGAGACACCGACGCACAACCTGATACCGGATTCAGTACAAGATTCTGAACACCCCCTTTTTTTATTTTTTGGGAATTCATCCAATGACCTCTCCCGCTCTGGGCGGAGCGGAAGGGCGTGTCAGACTCTTACTGACTAAAACCCACCCGTGTTCCTTCAGTTGTCTGTGCGCCAGGGCCACGGTAACTCTTTTGCACAACCCGCGACCCCGGCAGGATTCTGAACATCTTTTTTTTTTTTTTTTGTAACCGATGAAAATTTTTAATTCTGACCACCCCCTGCGTTGAGAGTTTTCATCGTTTTCTTTATTTTTTATTTTAGATGGGTTTGCTCTTGACTCTAGTCTTGGTCAGAGATGATAGAGATAAAGTCGACGATGGAGTGAGCTTACCCAGAAGAAGCCTGTTCAATCTCACTTTGAAGAGATTTGACACAAAAAAAAAAAATGAAATGAAACTTTTCCATGAAACAGCTGATTCTTTTTTTTTGATAGCCGAGGAGATGTTTCTACGCAAGGGGGACTCATGTACTGAATTCATGGTTTCAGTTTCGCGTCAATGTCCCTGTTACCCTGTATGTTCTTATTTTTTGGCTAATGATTCCACGTTCAAGTCTGTGAGCTGAAAAGATTTTCTCCATGTCGGTCAAAAAAGACTAGGACTTGGCAGTCTTGATAAAAAAAGAATGTGTTTTAATCAGAATTCTGGGGTCTTAACAAAGAGACAAAATACTGGAAGCGAGATATACACCTAGTAACAATTTATAATAGTAGTTGTTTCTTGTCATAAACGTACACGACAAGACAACAAGACTTGTTTGATATGTCTTTACTCTTTTCTACACAATTTATATCGTAGAAATTTATTTACCTACCATTGAGAGCTATGATTTTCCTTGTTTTCTGTCAAATATTATTCTTACTTATATTTAAAAATCACCATACATTTAGAGAAGTACACAGTGAAGTCGAAAAAGCCAATTACCAAAGGCTCTTTAGAAGTCAAGTGCCCCCCCACATAGCTGGGACAAGAGGCTCGAGCCTCCGACGTCCCTCGTTTACGTTATCAGACTTTTAAGTGGAGTTCACAACAGCGTTACTGCCTCAATGCTCCCAGATAAGGCCGTGTATACACCGTCAACAGGTGTCGCAGCCTGATAAGCGTTTGAATAGTTTTTGCTGCGGTATCGAGATACCACAATGGTACCAAAGATAAAACCTCAGTCGTCAACTTCGTTTCATTCTTACAATTCTTAACGCAAACAGCGAGAGCCTCTTTAGAAGCTTTTCCGTGTAATGTCCTTAATATTTCGTAAATGATCCCATTGTTCGGGAGGCTGTCGGGTGAATAATGTCGGCAGTCGGACTTGAATGCTGCCTACCTTTTGTAAATGGAGACGTTTTGGTTGTTATGTAAGTTGATATCAAGCTCTCAAGTCTCATTAATAATTTTCGAGGAAATTCTCGATTCTCAGCTTTTATTTTTATACTGTAGGTAAGTCTCATGAAAGCTCGTGAAAAACTTACAGTAATTCCCATTTCAAATACACAATATTCCACGTACGACAAAGTGCTACGCAAGTCGCTACGACTGCACGTAGCGCTACGCTATCACGTAGCAGCGTAGCCAGTATAAAGTTCAGTAGAAGCATTTATACAGAATATTTTTTATGGAATAATTTATGTGAAGATTTTATGCGTATTTTATACTTTTCTTCTTTGCTGGGGTCACTTTAGTCGGTCAATTTTGGCGTTAGAGTTAAATTACCCTGGATATGATATCAATGCGTTCTTTTATGATTTGAAAACTGAGTAAAATGTTGGTTAGAATTGGAATGAATTTTCGTCACATGATGATAACTAAGTCGTATTGTTTTATCATTATTATTCATCATTTCAGCCGAAAGACTTCCACTGCTGGATATAGATTTCCCTCAAGCATCGCACATTTGACCGGTTTTGTGCTTTTCGCATCCAGCGGATTCCTGCGACCTTCCAACGTTACGTCTACCGGTACGCGGTCGCTAATCCAGAACCTTTCGGCGCTATCGGCCATCTGTTCTGCGAGCAATATGCCCTGCCCATTGCTACTTAAGTTTGCATTTTTTTCGGGCTATGTCGGTTACCGATATTGTTTTATATTATGTTTATATTAAATTATCAGACTTGTTATGTTTTATGTATTTATTAAAAGTTACACATAATAGAGATATTTAAACATATATATATATTTATCTAGAAGTACAAACCATGTTCAGCTAGAATCGTACTTAGTTCTGTAGAAAATAATACTTTCCAGATATAATATGTCACGCAGGGGGACGTCATTACGTCATTCGAGAGGTGGTTGCTGAAAATCAGCGCTGTTGACGATGGGTTCGTCCGAAGTCACAGCATTTTGCTGAGCAACGACCTGTTCTTGCACAGATGCGACGCACGGCTAAATTGTTCATAATATTGTTGTTTTTTTTGTTACAAAGTAGTCATTTTTTCACTCTGCTATCGGCATTTTGTTTTTGTTTTCATCGTTTGTTTGTTGTCATTTGCGAGTGTCGTAACACAGAGCAAATTATGTAACCTTGCAGAGCAAAATGTATTGTCTTTGGTCCCTGGCCATGGACAAAATTTTAAACCTTTTAATTTTTTGGTACGAGGCTTTTGGCTACATTCTATGTTTGTATTATTATTAATGTATTTTTTTTGTAATGTGCGTTTTGTTTGTGCAGAATAAACTATTTTTTTTTTTTTTTTTTTTCTTATGAGAATTGTTTGACTGCCTCGTTGGTCTAGTGGTCGCAAGCGCTACTGCTGAGCATGAGGTCTCGGGTTCGATTCCCGGGTCGGGCAAAGTGTTATTGGGTTTTTCCATCTGGAATTTCTCAGTAGCAGCCCGGAGTCTGATTTGTGCCCGGTTGATGGCAATAGGCTCGCCCCCTATTACATGGGACTTAAATATAACTGGCGAAATATGGGTGTGCTATAGGTACTCCTCTGCCTAACTCTTCGGGGAATACAGGCGTGATGTTATGTATGTAAATTATCAGTATTTGTCAAGAATGACCTTTAACACAAAAGAATATTGTGTTGTATTCATTGCCAGTAGGTATTGCGGCCTTACAAAGTAATTTCAAACGCCTTTTAAATAGTAAAACATAAAAAAGCTTTCACAAAATGTTATCTCTATTTCTTTAGAAGTTAAATTCAAATATTCTACGAGACAAACATTGAAAGGCTTTGCAAACAAAAGTACTTTCTATCCGAGAGAGCTTGCTGCATTAAAAGTGAAATAAGTAACATGATTTCAAGTAGTTCCTTTTCTGTGTAAGAGCTGAAAAAGAAAGAAAAGAAATAAATAAAAAGCGACGTTTTTATAATTGCCGGCAAACCGAGGGTATCTCTTCGTAGAGTAACAGAATTTTTTAAATGTCCCCTGGAAACTTGATGTGTACTTCTGGTGTTCCAACTTTGCTTATATTGAATAATTTTGTATTTTAATAGAATAAAAGCATAGTTGTAACACTAAGGACACGAAGAACTTGCTAAGAAAGTTAACAGGGAGATGTATTTTATTAACCGACTTCAAAAAAGGAGGAGGTTCTCAATTCGACTGTATGTTTTTTTTTTATGTGTCAGAACTTTTTTCTGGGTGAACCGATTTGTATGATTCTTTTTTTGTTGGAAAGGAGATATCCCAAGAGTGGTCCCATGATAAGAAAACCAGGATCTAATGATGGTATACCAGAGAAATCGAGGGGAACCTTCGAAAATCGTAGGGGCGACTAGTGCGTTTGTTAATTTTTTCATTAAGTATTTTAAAGCACTACAATTTAATGAAGTTCCGGAGTCGATCTGATAATGGAGCCGAAAGACAGTCGAGGGAATTCTTCAACGATTTACAGCAGTTAGCTTGTGTTTGGGCTTGATTAATTTGTATTTATGAGAACTTTACACCTAGATGGGTTGTGACTGCCATTAGGGGTCTGATGATAAAGACGAACGACAGTTAAGGGAACTCCTTAACGGTTTACAGTAGCTACCTTGTGTTTTGACTTAATTCATTTATATTGATGAGAACTTTGCACCCATATGGGTTATAAGTGCCATTACAGGTCCTATGATGGAGACCATATACAGTCCAGGGAATTCCTCAACGATTTACAGCAGTGTCCTTTTGTTGGGCTTACTTCATACGGTTCAATATGCCAAAATATTCAGTTCGTACAAAAATAATACCTAATTAAGATTGAAGTTTTACATAGGACAACCACTACCTACTAGTCATGCTGATGCGTCAATTTGAGACTGAATTTAAGTTGCGTAATCGCGTCATCTCTAGCAATGCTCTTTCGTTGGTTGCTAAGCAATTTACGCTTGTCACAATGCAATGGAGCTGATGGTGGCTTCACCATCACCACGCCAAAACGAACCTAATGCCTTTAGACACTGAAGTGAAATAAAACCATTTTTTACAAAAAAAAAACTATCGACTTCCAAAAAAAACACTACAAAGTGAAAAATAACTTTAATTTCGGAAGTCGGTGGCAAAACACTAAAATACAGATCCAAAGACACCGACTTCCGAAATTAAAGTTATTTTTCACTTTGTAGTGTTCTTTTTTGGAAGTCGGTAGTTTTTTTTGTAAAAAAGTTTTTATTTCAATTCAGTGTCTAAAGGCATTAGGTTCGTTTTGGCGTAATCTTTTGGATTGCGATGTTATTTCTCTAAAATATAAGAGAAATGTCTAGAATAACTTTAATAACAAAATGAAGCAAGAAAACGCTTTATTTTGTAATGTAATAACTTTAACTAAAGATTTTAATTTGAAGTGTTTAGAATAATTATGTGCCTACACCATATGGATTCAAGATATAAATGTATAAATTTGACACAGGGTGACAATGGATGGTCGTACCGCTAAAATCTTACTTATTACCTACCACCCCCACTTACCTATTTACCTTAGCCAAACAATTAAAGTATACAAGAAAACAAAAAGTTGCAATACACAACTTAAAGTATTGGCCAAGTGGGGCATTTACAAAAAGTGTATGCGGTTCCCAGAAAGCATTCCGCTATCGTATACAATCACAAAGTTGCTCCTAGTCGGTAAACACGAAACCACAAGTTACCAGTTCCCTATTTTACACCAAATTTGTTACTTTGTGATTTTTTGCACAGGTTTAAAAGAACTTTTAAAGGTGTACACTTTAAATACTATCTGGAGCGACTGCTTATCTGATCTTTACAACCCAGTTACTGGGTAACACGATACCCCTTGATTATCAGACTCTTGGACTTCTGACTAACCGTAACGACTGGCAAGGATCTACGAATGAACGGGACTAGCGTCTTAACGTGCTTTCCAAAGCCCGGAGGCGTCTCAATATGTAATGGATTGTCACCCATCCACGAACCGACCGTGGCAAGCGTAGCTAAACCTTCGAACCAATACTGACTGCACAGAAAGTATTGGCAAGTTGGAAAATTAGAAAGGCACAGCGGAAAGAAAAAAAAATGGTGACCACGATATGTTTTTTAGGGTTATGTAGTAGCACACAAGAGGATGTTGATGACAACATGATGATGATGATGATGTGGATGTTGTTGTTGTGGCTGTTGTTGTTGTTGGATGTTGTTACGCGGGGTAATTGCGCAATACAGTTACAATGGCAACGCCTTTCATTTTGACAGTTCAACAGCATTCATTGATTGATTTGCTGTTGATTAACAGACGAATTTTGCAAACATAATTATGAAGCAATGGATTACAAATTTCCTCCAAAATCTTTCGGAGCCTGTTACGCAATTAAGGTGCAAAATAGGCACTATAATAACTATTTATTCGTCTTTAACGACACCCTCTCCATATTTTACAGAAGACCAAACTGCTTTCTGCTGCCCTACTTTCAATGTTATCACAACACAAAAAGTACAAAACAAGGTTATTTAACTTGAAAAGTAGTGAAACTAGTTCGCTGCAACGTTGCACCGCTCTATTTCCGGTCTATTGAGCGAACTTCGCTCCAGACGCTCCGATCGCTCGCAACTTTAAACCATGGCAGGTAGCAAACGAAATGGTCGAAAACCGATAGCGTGGTAAAGTTTATTATTGTTTGCAATATTTTTATGTAACAAACAGAATAATAATAAAAAAATTCACCTGTGTGATGGTAAGAGTTTTGAATATCTGGATCCAGAAGGAATATGTTATTAGATAGTGCTATATTTGCTTTTCGTTTTATGAATTGCATACATAGGCTAACAAGGACCGAAAAATCAAATGTAGGTTTTTCGCCGTCTGGCTGTACCGAATCCTGCCGAATCATAAATGTGACAGCAAAATAAACATTATGTGAAGGGATTATTTCTATAATTCTAGACGTTGTACCGCTCAACATTCAAAGCCGTGTCGACGACATTTTCCCTTTTTAAACACTTAAATAAAAATAAAATTTAAACCAGAATAACAAAAACGGTTTTACTTTCGATATAACAAAGCGCAACACTATTTTTCGCTATCTGGGTGCTTGTTACAACCTCGTCGCTTTATTTCCGCCCCATTGTACGAGTTTCACACATAACCGTTTTTTAACTTAGACGACGATCGAAGAGTATGTAGGCCACTACAGTATTGTTGCCGTTTGAGGACAACGATTCTTGAGTATAATTCCGATTTCCCACTGATTACTGAGGAACGTTGGTATTTAGTAAGATATAAGAATCGATTCATCCAGACCTTCCAGAATATCGAAATTTAACTAGGTACCTAGTTACGAGTACCTACATAAGTTTAGTGCATTCCAAAAATTTAAGATGGGTTTTGTGAGATCTGGAACGCAGCCTTAACATTACCTTACTCACTCGCACTTATGTTTAGCTCTCTCTCTTACATCCACCTACCATGTCATGTGTTGCTCTGTACTAAATAAATACTGAATAATTCATTTCAGCTTTAATTTGAGATACAACAGGTTTCTTTTGTATAGGGAAAATATATATATACAAGAGGGAAAAAGATGAGGCATTATCTATCGCATAAATGTACAAGCTACAACGTAAAGCAATTAGAAAGGCATGATCGACTTAATAATGAAGTAGGTATACCTTTTAAAGGAGGAAACGTAACATAAATAAACTGTTTACTACAATGCAGGTCAACTTGGGAAACATTAATGATAGGAACTGACCCAATAACCCTCCGATACCCGTACACAATGCAAAATTATTGACTTTTAATTCAACAAGTCTTTCAAACGGCTTGAAGTCGTAGCACGAGTTGAATAAAATCTATAACATTGTATGTGCCCGATTATCATTAACAATATACCCGATGGAATAAAAAACGAGTCCATTCCATTGTTTAAAAATAGATTGTCAGCCTTATTAATTGATAAATGTTATTACTCCATTTGTGAATTTCTAAATGATAAAACCTTTATAGTCACCTAAATCATCGTGACATCTTTAATTCTTTCGTTTATTTTATTGACCATATTATAAGAATTTTCACATTGACAGTGTTTTAGACTATTAAGCATTTGTACTAACTGTTGTTTGCATGCCTAATTTAAGGTAGGATGTAAAAGGATCTTTAATTATAAAACATCTGCATTTTTCTGTACCTACTTTATATGCACATAAATAATAATTATTATTATTATTAACATAACATCACGCCTGTATTTTTCGAAGGGTTAAGCAGGGGTGTACCTTTTATTATTATTATTCATTTATTTCTTAAGTTACATGACTCATTCACAACAACAACAACAACAATTAATACATTATACACATAACAGATAATACATTAACATTACAATACAATACAATACAACAACAACACAACACAACACAATCAACCATCACACTATCAAACATTACCGACGACTGTAGGTGACGTGCAAGTCACTGCAGTGTCCAATGTATGGACAGTCGAACCTGTCCGCTATCATCATTAGTACGCTGTTGGGGCTGCCGCGCACCCTGCGCACCAGAGACGCGCTCCGTTTACGCATCGTTGCATAGAAGCAGTCCGCCTTTTAGTACACCCACATTTCGCCAGTTATGTTTAACTCCCATGTCACAGGGGGCGTGCCTATTGCCATTAACTGGGCACCACTCCAGACCCCGGGTTGCTATTGAGAAGTTCCAGATAGAAAAACCCAATAACACTGTGGCCGACCCGGGAATCGAACCCAGGACCTCATACTCAGCAGTAGCATGTGGGACCACTAGACCAATGAGGCAGAGAGAATCTATGTCCTACAATAAGAGGAAAAGAGAGTTTTCCAGTAATCTTACGTCTCTTTCTTTCCCTCACTTTGTCCAGTGTGATATTAACTTCACTTGGAATTTAATAAAGTGCCGTTACTACTAAAAGGTAAAGTAATAAAATTTTAACAAAGCGAAATTTACAGAATAGTTTTAGAAAATGCGAAACTATTTCCCGAGCTCACGTTTCTGTAATAGCCGTTCTTTATATTAAGAGGTCTTTAATTAACAAAAAATGGCACGGGTACTTTAAGTCAAGTTTATGAGATATTTAGAAATGTTATCTCGTCACGAAACTACGGAAGTTTCATAATTACACGGAGAAGCTCGCTAAAGTATGGGGTAATTAGCGTATTTTTAAACCCGGACGGATAAATAGGGGTGTTATAAGTTTAACGTGTATATCTATGTGTCTGTCTGCGGCATCGTAGCTCCCAAGCGGCTGAACCAATTTTGTTTTATTTGAAAGGAGACTTTATCGAGTGTCCTGAGCTAAAAAAAAAGAAAACATAAAGAAGAAAATCTGTTCCGCTGTTTTTAGAGGTGTCAGTTTGTGTCGGAGGTTATTTAATTTAAAAATTTTGACTGATTCGTTGAGGAGGCTTAAAGTTAGAAAGTATGAAAGATAGCCTATTATTTTCAGCACAGAATAAATTGAATTTAGCTCACTACAGCAGCATACCTACAAGTTATATCATCCTACAAGTTGAGCGACACTTGGCATTTCATTCCACACGGTACAGGAATCCGCTCTGATGGACATAATCCGTTTTTAATCAGTCTATAGCCTGAAATGTCACCTGCCTGCTATTCCACTTTTGGTACATCCAAGTTATTTTAAGACTAGGTATATTTCTGGCCTTGGTCTCTGCCCTAAATCAAGGTAAGAGTTAGGAAGGTCATCGTCGTCATCTGCCCAGCCTTTTACCAAATATGTTGGGGTCAGCTTCCAGTCTTACCAGATGCAGCTAGCTGAATACCAGTATTTTACATGAAGCGACTACCTATCTGACTATAAACAACCCAGTTACCGAGTAACACGATACCGCTCGGTAAGACTGGGTTCTGACTACCCGTTACCACTGTCAAAGATCTACGAATGACAGTGAGGATCAATGGCTTCACGTGCTTTCCGAGGAAAGACTTTGGTATGTATAAAGGAGAAAAATTCAGACCTGTCTCATGTAATTTTTTGTCACATTTTATGAAACAATGATCACAGTTCTGCCTAAAAAAACAGCGCAAAAGCAGTAGGTAGGTTCGACAAATGTCTCATGATTAATTCACCTCCTTGCCAACCCAGCCTGCGCTTACTAAATGAAAACCTCCATTTCAGGTCATATGCCTACCTCCTTTGCTTTTGTTTCGTTTTCTTGCAATTTGGAATACGAGTACTCGAGGCAATAAAAAATAATTTATTGGATATTATTATTTTCTTCTTAATAAGAGGTGGGGGAGGTGAGGTTAAGGCTTTGTGGATATTACTGCTTTTATAATATAGAATTTGTAGGATACTGACAAGATTCTTATCATTAAAAAGCACTATCATTATCACCATATTTTTAGCCCATAAGTAACTACTATTAGGAATGATAATAGCAAAAGAATATTGCCAAAACACTATGCCTGGTAATGCGAGAAACACGGCTGATTGATTCATTTAAAACATCCATCTATCGCAGACATTGACCAAAAGATCCGCGAATACAACAAAGTTTGACATACCTAACTAACCACAGGTTTCTGAGAAACCAATCCGAAATACTACTAGTACACACGGCTACATATTAAGCTATGCATTTCCAGTATAAGCTGATCTCGCATTGTATAGGATTTCCGTACAATGAGAGGTCAGCTTATACTGGAAAAATGTAGCTTGATATGTAGCCGAGTGTACACAACTTCTTATACAGGGTGGCACGGACATCGACGTTCAACCTGTTACTATGGATTCAGTACACGATTCTGAAGTCCCCTGCATTGTTTTTTTTTTTGTCGTTTATTAAAAAACTAGCTGTGCCCGCGACTTCGTCCGCGTGGAATAGTGTCTCTGCGTATAGTGTAGTGTGACTCCGTAAATGTTACATCAGAATAGCTCTTATATTTGGTCTCTTGTCGCAGTTATAAAACATTCACACACATAAATCTTACATATTTCCATACAAACTTTCATCCCCTATTGTTATTTTACACCCTTGAGGGTAAAACTTTTTCAAATTTTGAATGTCATATTTATTTATATCGAATCAACAGCCTAACAAAATAAGTTTTAAGCTTCTAGCTTTAAAAATAACGATACATCCATACAACTTTTCATCCCCCCTTTCAACCCCTTACAAGCCTATGTCCTTTCTCAGGCTCTAGACTATCTGTGTACCAAAATTCATTTAAATCGGTTCAGTGGTTTTGGCGTGAAAGCGCGACAGACAGACAGACAGAGTTACTTTCGCATTTATAATATTAGTAAGGATAGTTTGGTCTGCTATACATTTTGACCGCGTAGGTAATATACTTTTCAATGAAACAGCAGTTTTTTTTTGATAACCGACGAATAATTTCTACGGTACGTCTAGAATCAAGTGCTGAATTCATGGTTTCAGTTTGCGCGTCCATGTCCCCTCCACCCTGTATACCTACTTGAACTAAACAAGTCATCACTAAGGGCCTGTTGTTTGATACATAGTTAAAAATTACCAATAGTCAATTTAACAATTAGTTACTTGACAGTAGTTAAAGTTTAACTACTCTGTCTACGCATGGTTAATTTTCTTAGCAAATTGTATTTTTTTTTAACTATGGTTATCTTAACCATTTGTCAAACAACATACTTATGTCATTTTTAACAAATTGTTAGTTTAAGTATCGCATTTTAACTATGAGTATGTTTGACTACTGATCATAACTTAGCTAACATTTCTGCTAATACTGATTGTTCTGGAAACTTCTCAAGAGTTTTACGAGCAATTCGTTTGTACCATTCAGGTGTAGTAAAACCGCATTATCGGTATTTCTGATGGATTGCTGGGTTTATCGCAAATAGGTTTATGAGCGGCCGCCTTTATGTTATGGATATGAGGCAATATGTTAATGGGTTGTGTTGGTTATTCATGGTTTTATAGGTCTATGTAATCAGGGAAAGTGATATCCAGATAACAGGTCAAGGGCTGTTGCCATTATCGTAAAACGCTACAGATGTTCGTGACTCATCATTATCATCTACCAAGCCTTTTCCCAATTACAGTCTAACCAGATGCAGCTAAAAACATATTTATTTCTCCATAAATCCATTTACATCATTTTGATCAAAAAATGGTTTAAGTTAGTGCTCTAAAGTGAAAAACCCTGACTTCTAAACTACGTTTATGTACGGTCACCAAAAGTGATAAGTAACCAGGGTCGTTGGATATAGTTGAAGTTTAGTAAGAAACCGATGGATGTTTTCGAATAAAAATTAATTGAATTAATAAAAAACAAACAGTTCATTTATCAATTTATTTTTTATTCGAAAAAAAACCCATTGGTTTCTTACTAAACTTCAACTATGTCCGACGATCCTGGTTAGGTACTTATCTCTTTTGTTGACTGTACCTGTATCTTAGAAGCCAGTGTCCCTTCATAGTGATGTGCATATAGAAAATAGGACACACATTATAGTCAATAATCCATTAGGGCAAGTCCAAGAGAAACAAAAAAAAAGATTAAAAAATAACAGTATTTTAAAGATGCTCGTGACTATTCTCTTGTAATAAATGTCGTAAACCTTTATTACCAAAATGGTATCCTAACGTGTCAACACTGTGCATGTACCTTCGTACCCAAGAAAGGCTACATTCACCAAATAAAAGCACAAGCTCGTACCCAACAGCCGTCAAAACAGAAATAGTCATCGTAGCCGAAATCGGCATGGAAATATTATTTAAGGCGCAGATATACGACTTTTAATGATTTTAAATTGAACATCACGTCTAAACGAATAGTCGTATTTGTTTGAAAAAAATATATGATAAACTAGGCTATTTTCTTCGTAATTTGATATGTGAATATTTGAAATAATATTTTTATAACATAGTGTAATTAATTTGAAAAGTAATGTCTAACGCGAACACAAAAACGATAATCACGCAAAAACTATCGGGCGTATTTTCATGAAATCGGCACCATCTAAAAGACAATTTAACTACCCAAATTTTTCTATACGGCTTTTATTTGTATTGTGTTTGATAAATCAAGGTGGGTTGTTTTTGCGAATAAACTTGATGCGCGTTTAAGCGGGGTGTCTTGCGGGCGACGGGCGGCAGTGCATCGCTGACCAATGACCGGGTAGACGCTAACGCTCTGTGCAATTTTATTCGCGTAAAAGTTTCGCATGCTCTTCCCACGCGCTCAAGGTCGCTGGCATTTATTGTCGCCTTAAGCCTTTATTACCTGCTGCAAAAAAATCCAGAAGAAATATATGACTTAGAACAAAATGATATGGGGACAAAAAAAACTTATAATCTTAAGTGAATAAGGGAATGAGATCACTATCACAAACACAATACAACATATAAAGGAGAACCAAAACAAAATCCAATTAAATACAGCAATATCCATCCAAAAATAAAACAAATATTTAAGCTTTAAAAACATCAGTGTTAAGATGAATAAATAAGGTAAAACCATAACATAACACTCTAGATGACTCTAGAGGTGGTTGCTGAAAATAAGCGCTGTTGACGATAGGTTCGTCCGAAGTCACAGCATTTTGCTGAGCAACGACCTGTTCTTGCACAGATGCGACGCACGGCTAAATTGTTCATAATATTGTTGATTTTTTGTTACAAAAGTAGTCATTTTTTCACTCTGCTATCGGCATTTTGTTTTTGTTTTCATCGTTTGTTTGTTGTCATTTGCGAGTGTCGTAACACAGAGCAAATCATGTAACCTTGCAGAGCAAAATGTATTGTCTTTGGTCCCTGGCCATGGACAAAATTTTAAACCTTTTTAATTTTTGGGTACGAGGCTTTTGGCTACATTCTATGTTTGTATTTTTATTAATGTAATTTTTTTGTAATGTGCGTTTTGTTTGTGCAGAATAAACTATTTTTCTTTCTTTCTTTCTTCTTTCTAGATAAACTCGCTAACTAATTATTAATTTAACTCTTTCAGCCGCTATGGAAAAAAGAATACCGTCCAACTGAGTGTAAAACAATATTAAATTAACCGGAAAGATACTCCGAATGGAAACAATGCTGAATATTGGAAACTAGGATAACTCCAGCGCGCTTTTTTATGAAAACGAGAATCATGGGCGCCGGGCGCGTGGTGCAAAAGGGTGCAGTTGCAGCTCTCTGGATCCAAAAAAAATCGAGCAATCTCTTAATTCTAAAGCTTTTGTGCAGTAGCCGACAAAGTACCGAATTCTTATTTCCGAATGTGTAATCAACCCTAGGCAGGGTGTTAACATTATCGAGCATGCTTGGCTCGCTCTTGCATCCTATTTTATCTTAATTTTTAAGCTTCTTTATATAATTCGACACACTTACTCCACTTTCTGTATGAATGGACAAAATAAAACCTATCCTATCCTATAGAGATGTATAAATTATATTATCGAACTCGCTTCGCTCGATCATGCATCCTATATTCTCTTAATTGGTAAGCATTTTTTTGCATATGTCGATAAAGTTACTCCTTGTATGAATGGAAAAGCGATAACCTAACATATTATTATCCGACGTGGAGTTCAAAAATGATCGAGCTCGATTCGTGGATCTGAATATGCACCCCCATGAAAATAAACCTGCCGCCGCCCATTACGAGAATGTTTTAGGCAGAAATGGATAACGGTGTCAAAGGAGCATAGCACAACATAATCAGCCTACAATGTTTCCTCTGCTCTGGCACAAAGGCCACCTCACTGTGGCAGGGAGAGTTCCGTAATCCACCATGTAAGCCAAGTAATTCTTGATAAAGAGATGTGTCTTAAATGGAATGAAAAAGTTTTCTCATAAGGGTTGCATACGAGAAAGGAATGAATTTCTATCAGAGCAATTTCTTAGCATTCCAGCTTGATTAAGGGAACATCAATATCAAATTCCAACGAGAGACGTTTTAGTTTCTCTTAGCAGTTATTTGAAGAAGCAGCTGAAATCTCCTTACTGTTTTAAATCCTATTGACAATATCATCTATTTGTTATTAAATGCAACACACGTATAAACAAATTTGCCTAGTTGTTACATTTCATGTTGCATTGCATAAATTAGGACGGCTCATTTGTGTTACATTTAACGTTCCGTTTCACCAATACGTAACCGGCATAAAAGATCATAACTACCAAAATCGAGTTGCCATAACGGGTTACATAAATCAGCTAACAGCGGCCCCATACAAAACTAGCGAGCGCCATATTCATTCGGTTTAATGTCGTTTCTGGCTAGATAAAAACTCGCGTAGTTTTTCCAGCTGCCCGCTAACTAATGGTCAATGAAAACTCCATTAGTAGGTGCATTCAAATCCACTCGTTCATGATAATAAAATCATAATAATTATCATAAATACATATGCATGACCATAATGGCATAATGAAGAATTTTCGGAATGTTTTTTTGGCAATTTACTTATGCAGAAAATTTGAGAAACGGAATTTTATAAGGTTTTAATTCATGTGAACAGTCTTCTTTTAGTAGGTAATGAAGTAGCTGTAAAAACCACAATAATTTATCCTTTTTTTTTTGTGGTTTTACAGACCTTAAAAAGGACAAAAACAAAGCAGTATCGAGTTCCGCCAAGACAAGACATACCAAGTCTTAAAAATTGCAACGATTTTTCACGAAAGCTGGCCTCGACAAAGCGACACGTATCTAGGAACATTCTAGAAAGAATTTTCCCGACACGTACAGGTAAATAAGTAGGTGTGAGCTCGCGACTCGGTGTCGAGCACTCGATCTCTCCTTCAAGTAAGTGTATCGATTTACGAGAATTGACACCGCTCTCGCCTACAGACGACTGTATTTAGTTTAAATTGAACGAAGGATTAAAGTGAGGAGGAGTTTAGTAATTATAGAAACGTTCTTGTTTTTCACTTATGGGTAACAAGGTTAATAAAGACTCCTGCAAACAGGCGCGAGCACCCAGACGTAATAATAATAAAACATCTGTTGTGTCTTGGCTTTGTCTTCTGTTGTTCAATGAGTTAATTTTAATATTTGCTCAAAATGAGTCCAGTTTATGATATCAGAAGGCCACTTCCCGTATTTAAAAACGTTAAAAATGTAATCGTAATCTGATCACAGTGAAAATCAATGTCAAAAACTTGTCAAAAATGTACATAAATAAATTTATTTTACATCTGTAAAATACATTTATTTATATACATTTTTGACTGACTGACTATAAAACTATAAAAAGACTGAATATAAAATGCGACCGTTCTTTAAATACGAGAATTGTTTAATCTGAATATGATTAGGCTCGTTTGGAAGTAGTGTGGCGTTTGTGCTACAATATTCTGGTATGCAGCAATATTGTTGTATAAAACGTAATTTCGGCACTCACTTTGAACGTTGAGTATAATGGGTTTGACGATCGGCCTTATTTCTTACAAAACTCCTCCCTATTTTAGGCTAAGGCTTTCGGCAATAGGCTCGCCCCCTCCAGTATTTTTATCTCATGAAGCGACGCGCGCTTTACTTGTGGAAACCAAGTGTACAGACACGTTGTGAATTTGTGCATGAAGACAAGTAGTGTCAGCACATAACACACACACACACGCACACACTTCCGACTTCGCCATTGTCTCGGACGGTACCGAGACTCTCGGTCTGAGAGCTCCTGCGCTTACACACACATTCACAGCGTGTTTGTACACTTGGTAACCACAAGTAAAGCGCGCGTCGCTTCGTGAGATAAAATACTATATCACATGGGATTTAACATCTCTGCAGGTCTGCATACCAGGGAATGCAAGCGTGATGTAATGTTATTTGTGTCCTTACTTTGGTCCTTTAATTCAATTAAAATCCGACGTCAATAACTACGTCATAGGCAGGTGTTGAACTGGCGTGATAAACACGTGCTACCCATGTCAGCCATATTGACGTTGAAGAATTTCTAGCCTTAAGATATTTGAAAACCGCCAACGATATTATAATTGCTTACACCTGCGATCTTATGTGTCTCAGCGAGATTGGACTGAATACCGCGAGTTCATTGAGTCATCTTACTCATTAGTAGAGCCTGGTGTATGTTGGGGTACTTAGATATATTCTTCATCATTTATTCAATTTCCATGTTAGTATCAGGGGGCCTACTCCCTAACTATGAAGTCCGTAGTTTCGTCCGAAGCTAGGGACACCTCCTACTCCGTATTACTTTCGGACATAACATTAGTCCGGGGCTCGAACTAAAAATTTATGACAAAATGATTTGACAGTAAATCTGTCCTTACTCCCGATGTGTCTTTGCCCGTCCAAAAAAGTTAAATAATCGAAAGTTCAGTTCTACGTTGAGACGGTACTTTCGGACGGGCCCATATCCTTGTTGACGGACTTAAAGAGTAGGCCCCCTGTTTGGAAGAAGTATGGTACGCTAATTTTAGTAAAAAAAAAATTACCTTAAAAGTTCTTTCATAATTTTGCAAGTTTTTTTTAACTGTGTCCGTTGTGTTAAATAAACTGTAACACCATCCCGTTAGTATTTACAATTTCTTAGGTATTTCCCGGAATATAAGAAACATATTATAATTATTTTTCACCGACTTTATAAAGGAGGAGGTTCTCAATTCGTCTGTATGTTTTTTTTTTGTATGTTTTCTACGCGATATCTCCGTCACTTGTGGATTGATTTCAAAAATTTCTTCTATAATAGATAGGGTATGCCTTAGGGGTGTTCCTATATAAATTTTATTAACTTTGCTTCGGTAGTTTTTCAATTAGCTTCAATAATACGTATTATTTCCACTTAGTGTATATTGATGATGTTATAATAACTTCCTGTCACTGTTACTTACGTAACAAGTAGTGGTATACGAATTTGTGTGGAGTAGGTACCACAAGTAAAAAGTGAAAAATTACTTTAATTACTGTAGCTTTTGGTTGCCAGATTCTAGCTCCCTTCACAAACAAAATTTCAAAAACTGCTTTCGTGTATATTCATAGTTAAGACTGGCCCATTGGTCTTGTGGTAGCAAGCGGTACCGTTGAGCATGAGGTCCTGGGTTCCGTTCCCACGTCGGGCAACATGTTATTGGGTTTTTTCACCTGGAATTTCTCAGTAGCAGCCCGGAGTCTGGATTGGTGCCCGGTTGATAGCAATAGGCTCGTCCCCTATTACATGGGTCTAAAACCCCTATTACCCTACGCGATATTAAGGTGATGGGTTCCTCCCTTTCTCTTGTTACTTCATCCTGATTTAGGGACAGGGTCCGTGAATATCGCTTAGTATAATAAGGCTTTTTAAACATAACTGGCGAAATGTGGGAGTACTATAAGGTAAACCTCTGCCTAACCCTTCTGGCAGTACACAGGCGTTATGTTATGTCATAGATAGAACTACATAAAACTCAAAAATAATACATCGAACTAAACACGCTTTCAGCTAACTTAATTGGCATAAAAGTAATTCCGCATACAAAATATCGGCTCGTAAACATAAACTATCGGACTCTACTGTCATCCGTTTTGTCTATGGGGCTTGTCCAATACATCGTTGCAACGAACGACCGTCATTGGCAGAACGGCTATGTTTGGCAGGCAAATTGGTGAAGCAATATTTTGTACTCCTTTGGGCAGTCACAATCGGAGCCAGGGAGCTCCGCCACCAGAGGCTGAGAGGCTATTCCGTATGTTTAAACCCCGACGCAAAAAAGGGGTGTTATAAGTTTGACCGCTATGTGTGTGTGTCTGTCTGTGACACCGTAGCTTTTAAACGGGTGAACCGATTGGGATGCTGTAGGGTTCCGTACCCAAAGGGTAAAACGGGACGCTGTCCGTCCGTCAGTCTGTCTGTCCGTCTGTTACGAGGCTGTATCTCATAAACCATGATAGGATGTATTTCTGTTGCCGCTATAACAACAAATACAAAAAAAAACAGAATAAAATAAATATTTAAGGGGGCTCCCATACAAAAAACGTGTCGTTTTGCCGTTTTTACAGATAATAGTACGGGACCTTCGTGCACAAGTCCGACTCGCACTTGGCCGGTTTTTTTTAATTTGAAAGCAGGTTTTCGAACGGTGGTTCTTATCGGTTTTAGTCGGTTCAGCCGTTTCAAGGTCATCAACTCTTTTTTTTCTCGTTTTCTTTGAAATTTTACCTATTATACCTGTTCATTAATTTTAAAAACGTTCGCATTTTGATCTCAGTATCAATCTGTCAAAAATACCTGTAACACCTAATTTTTAACAAGTTTTTGACATTGATTGTCGCTAACATGAGGTTGCGACTAGATTTTGAACGTTTTTATTCACAGGAAACCTTCAGCTTCACCTTCAGCTTGCAGGCTGTTTAAATTTTTACTATAGAGAGGAAGATCATCATCTGCAGCCTTTTCCCATCTATGTTGGGGTCAGCTTCCAGTCTAACCGGATAACCAGTATTTTACATGGAACGACGGCCTATCTTGTAGCGGTATCAACATCGCCACATGCGAGCTACACGTCATACTGACGTCACGCAAATCCTGCATCGCACAAGCAGAGTTTACCGCGCGACTAGCATATACACAACTTCCCGACATCAACCATCGGGCAGTTGGCCACCAGACACAACACCGTCTGGTCGGAGGATCCTCCCTTTTCCATAGAGTATGAGTTAGCTTTACACCCTGTTCCTCATACCTCTATAATCTGACCTCCACAATCTAGTTACTGAGTAATACGACAGCCCTTGATAAGACTGGTTGTCACACTTTCGGGCTTCTGACTACCCGTGGCGATTGATCTACGATCGACAGCCGGGGCTTAACGTGCTTTCCGAGGCATGGAAGAGCCAAGACACTTACGTAAAGATGGTCCCCATCCGAGCAACGATCGCGGCAAGCGTAGCTTAACCTGACCGATCGATCCGTGCCTCTATTATCCTACTTAGCGACAAGCCATAGGGAGGAAGAAGATATTCCCCAGATATTTCAAGAGAGTCTTTTGTTAAGCTGTGGTTTTCTACAATATCTGTTCAATGTCATCATCATAATCAGCCTATAATGTTCCCACTGCTGGGACACAGGCCTCCTCTCTTCGAGAGGGAGTGGGCTGTAATCTACCACGCGGGCCCAGTGCGGGTTGGTAGATGTCACATGTCCTCGAATTTTTGGTTCTAGGACATGCCGGTTTCCTCACGATGTTTTCCTTCACCGTTGTTCTGTTCATGTATACAAATTCAAATAGAACTTTGATCCCCATAAAAAGTATTTTCAAAACGTACCTTGACTGCCGTAAGTACTATCCTACTAATATTATTAATGTGAAAGTTTGTGAGGATGGATGGATGGATGTTTGTTACCCTTTCACGCAAAAACGACTGAACGGGTTTGGATGAAATTTCGCACACAGACTATGAACTGGGTAAGAATATAGGCTACTTTCCATCCTGGATCGCAGACGAAGTCCCGCGCAACAGCTAGTAATATTATAAATGCGAAAGTACGTTTTCTTGTCTGTAACCTTTTCACGCTTTAACGGCTGAACGGATTTAGATGAAATTTGGCACACGGATAGATGGATTACACCTGGGTTAGGACATAAAAAACTATGTCGGTAGTTCGTACCCATTGGATAATTTCAGACCTCCACACAGGCGAAACCAAGAGCAAAAAGCTAGTCTAAAATAAATTAAGTAATATTTAGCTTTCCCAAATAAATAAATATTATGTTACAAATGTAGGTTCTCTTATTAGTCTCTCTTTCACATTTTATTTTAACTGTCGCTTTAATATCTTATTTGAAGTGGCTTAATTGCGGCAAGCGTTCATATTACCAAGTGGCACTGGATCCAAGGCTGTAGGCTCTGCAGTTTGGCAAGGGTACCGTCCACTTGTCCAAAGTCTTGTAAACGAAGCTTGGCATGCGGTAGGTTTCTAGTTATTTTTGAAGAAAAATATCGAATTCATATGACATTTCCAATGTATCTGGTGCATATTTACCGAATGCAGTAAGTAATAGAGCTCGAATAACTTGTTAACCAGAGCCAATATTATCATTTAACTTTTAATCCATTGAATAAAACGTAAATAATTATGGTAATTAATGAATTATACTAGCAATACAGCTAGTATAAAACCCTCCAAACTTTGTATTCATTTACCCAATACATTTCACTACAAATAAAGCCACAATGAAATAGTCAACAAATAGTATGTGGAACCACAAATATGTTTCGGCCGATCATTTAGCGAGATTGGCCAATAAACAGTCGGGGAATATCGCACATTCACATTATCGGACTAAAAGTAGGTATGGATGCTATGTCCTGAGATAGGGACCGAGCCGACCTGAACATGTTTCAGTGAGGGTACATACTGAATGGAGTTTGCCGATCGGCATGAGCCGAATGAAAGCCGAATATGTGTCGTAATTGCTTCGGGTTGCCTTTGTTGTTCAACAAATACTGCCGGATCGAATATGTCACCCGAAGAAGTGTGAGGTACCCCCTTCCATTGTGTATGGTGGAATATCATTCACAACATCCAACAGTCAAGTGATATATTCGAGAAATGAAATCGAAACCCCTTCGAATGTAATCAGACTCTTCCCGGGCAAACTGCCAGCGACGGATACTCGGATACTGGCCAGATCCAAAGACTTACTGGCACCGAACACAAACTACACAAAAAAAAAAGATAAAACCGAAACAAAGGAACGAATGCTCGCCAGTGCAGAAAAAGCGATTTAAATAAAGAACAGAATTAGACGATTCATATTTTAGGGAAGGAAATAGAATTTATTTGTTAGGAAATTGAACTACTCGCAATTTTATAGAAATTGTGCTAATAAAATCTATTAAAATTGGAATGAACTAAATTAAAGTTAGAATAGTGATGTGAGTACACACGGTGTAAGGAACACAGATGCGCATGCTGTTACCATGGCTTCCGTACCTGATTCTAGACCCCCAGCATATAAATTTATATTCGATAAAAATAAACAACTGTTTCATATAAAAGTGCAATACGAAAAATTTCAACAGTGACTCTAGAATCATTACTTAATAGATGGTAACAGTTTGCGCATCGTTTCCTCTAAATAATCATCCACAGCCCCACTTCCCCCACTGCTAAGCATAAGCCTATCTATTCTTGTGCCAATTCCCACACTCCTGTGCCAGTCTCGACCAGGTTCTGCCCGCGATGGTAACAATATAGAATTCCTTTACACCCTGTTTATGCGGCGCATCTGCAGTAAAGATTACAGAAATGACTCGATTATGCAGATCCTGGCAACTCCCTCACTATGATGGATGAACAACGTTTACGGTTTCGTATTGAAAAAAAAAAGGGAAACATTTTCATTATTTCGAGAGCATTTTTCGATGATAAACGACTTACCTTTTTTTGCTGTTTATCTATTTTGGGTCCCGCACGGATTTTTTCCGAAAGTAATTTCTTTGTAGACTTACCTAGAACAAAGATTGTTGTTGGTCAGAATAGAATTTTATTATTACAATAAATACAAATGTTGTTTATTGTGTAATTCGTTTTCTGGAAAGACTGTTTTAATGTCACAAGGTTAAATATATGCTTTTATTCCAAAAATATCAGGAGCTTTTGTTTTGGCTGAAATTAGAAATTGTTACCGTACAGACTAGGTCATTAGTTTTTGTGTAATATTTGTAGGCTAATAGTGCATACTTTATTTTATGCATTACATAAGCAATCCGTGAAACAATGTGTCTACCATGATCGTCTGGGTGATTGAATGACAAAAAGCATGAAAATGTAAAGTCAGAAAAATTAATTGCTTATTAAATTCTCCGTATATTTATTGGAAACACAACTTTAATTTATTGTCAACAAGCTGACCTGATAGACGTTGTCCTGTCTTAACTATGAATGTCATATGTCGTTTAGTTTTAGTTTTGACTTCTGACTAAAACTAAAACTATCGACTCATTTTCAACCGATCCATCTGTGTTAAACGATATTTGCAGCGCGCATTCTGTCAATCGCTGACAGTTATTTCAAACAACTGACAGTTATATAAAATTAATATTGGCGTTAAGTTTTCTTAAATTTTGTAACGTTCCGATCAACTTCCTTATTTTTTTATTTCATAAGATCCTTTTCCTGGCAATAACGAACACAACAACAAAAAAAAAGTGAAATCGGTCCAGCCATTTTTTTATTTTTATATATATAGTCTATAAGAAGAAATAGCTTTAAAACGGCAGATTTACATAGTGTCAATTGGATAATCAATTTCCCTGGCTGTACTACATCGAAACATGAGACTCGGAAATACTTTTCCAGAAACGAAAATCATGGGCATTTACCTTAATAATAGGCTACGGTTCCAAATTACATTACATAACGCAATGCAAGGACAGCAAAGGAAACACTAACGCAAAAAATTAAGTGTTTCACATTTCCTGTCGTGTCCACGACAAAAAAGGACCCAGTCCAATATAAGATAACTTGAACGACGCTTCTGGGTTAACTCTTAGGGTTCCCGGTTGTAAGAACATTGAAGTTGTAGAATTGCATATTTTTATGTGGGGTTTTTATGGCTTAAGGTATAAGATAATCCGGTTTTCGGTGTGTTTCATTATTTTCGTTAAGACACATTTCTAGTCAGTGCCACATATCACACGTATCTTTCTATTCGCTTCGTGCAAATGTCATTTTAAATAAACTTCCCTTAAGCACGGCAAAGTTCACCAGAAGGTCATCTATAGGTAATAGAATTTCCTCTGACACACATTTACAACATAATTTTAGTAGAAATTTTAAAATCTAATCCAATTTATACTCCAATTTGCAGCACACCTACCAGGCATTTAGTATTAAAGCGCCATACAATTTGGCGAATGCACCGAGCGCCAACTACAAAGTGTGTTACAACAAAATTTGTTATACTGTACCCAACAATTATCTTTAAAACTAGAACTTAGAAGGTAGCGTGTACCCATTTCTACGAAATTCCGACCTGCTCAAATTATCCGCTAGCGTATGCAGTTCCGCGACTTTCCACCATAATGCGATATCCACTTTTTTTTTCTACCCTTTTTGGTACTTCTTAGGATTTCGTACCCAAAGGGGGCCAACAGGACCCTGTTACTAAGGCTCAGCTGTCCGTCCGTCTGTCACAGGGCTGTATCTTTTGAACCGTAATAGGTAGACACTTGAAATTTTCACAGTATATTCTACTATTATGGCCGCTATAACAACAAATGATAAAAATAAAATAAAGGGAAAAAAATAACGGGGGTCCCCTTACAAGAAGAGCGTGTTTTTTAAAGTATTTTTTTTAATATGTGGTGTAAAATATTTTACGGTGTTACGGAACCCTTGGTGTGAGTCCGACTCGCAATTGGGCGCTTTTTCTAGCAACATTCGTGGAATCGTGCTAACTCCGATGGTGTTCCAAATTTTTCCACTTTTTCAACAATTGCAAATTTCATACAACTTTGAAGAGCTTTTTCGGGTTATTTGTCAAAGCATACTTGGAAGTCGGATGTTTTGCGTGTAAATGTTTCGAACATACTTTTCGAGGGGTTGAGGTACGGGAATGTTGAAGTATTTCCGAACTTTATACTATCTGATACTTAAACCTTCTGGAAAGACGTGGAGAAAATTTTACTTTTAGCAGTGTATTTGAAGTCAAAATAAAGGCACGACTGTGTTTTTGGATTAAGGTGTCCCGAGTAACTTGGGTAAATTTACCGCAGTAAACAGCGTAGAATGCAAAAAGATGTGTTTTCTGATGGCATGTCTTTGGTAAATAAATGTGAATTCAACTTGAATAACAACAAACAAATCATCCAAACACTAAAATAGAAAGAAGAGCATTTGAGAAAACGCCTACAAAGAATTCAGTGGCAGTCAAATGGAAGAGACTTATTTATTTATTTCACAAAGCATTCAGACGATGCCAGGACGTTCCCTTGGCAAACCGTTCGAGCTCCAACACTCAAGCCACTCGCCAGTGTTGCCAACCCTACCAAACTAAAAAACAGCACATCAACCATTAAAAACAGTAAATAGTAATTTCAGAACAGTAATTCTACCGTATAACAAAAGATAAAGATCAAAATAGTTTGAAAATCCGAAAATGCGGTATGCGCTTCAGCACTGAATTTTTATACATTTTGGGTTAAACACTTCTAGCGTTCTTTCTATCTCAGTAGACGGCAGACCTACCCACAGGAAAAGCAAGAAACAAGCATTTTGGATATTTTGCGCCTAAACTACAAATAACAGTGGAAATATGGACTAAAACAGAAAAAAAAAAACAGTAGATCTATTGTTAATACAAGTGGGGTTGGCAACACTGGCACTTGCTATTAAAGATTTTACTCTTTTTAAACGTCTCAAAGTGTTAGCGGGTGTAAAATTCAAGTCTTTGTCATTCCGACCAAGTCTTGGATTTAAATTCAAGTTAAACGCTGTCTTCAGGAGATAAATTGGTTTAAGTCACGGATTTCGATTCCTTTTTTGGTGGAAGGATGGATGTTTATCTTGTAGGTAGTCTTAGAGTTTTGGGCTCAGAAGAATGTTTTTCTATTAAGTACCTCTATTCGGGAAAGTTAGAATTTAAAAAGTCAAGGTAAGCAACTATTTTGATCTCGGTATATCTACAGGGTGTAAAAAGACCCATCACATAGCCATCAACTACGCATGCTATACATCAAACTAAGTAACATTGCACAAAAATATTTTTTATATTTGGTGTCAAAATTTGCTGTTTGTGTGCAATCTAACACACGCAAAACATTGTGCTTATGGGTGCATGCAGCGATACAGGGGTCGTAGGGGTATTTAAAGTTGTGTTATAACATTAAAAACATGTTTTCGTAAAAAAAAAACAATAAAAGGAATTTTGACCATCAATATCTCCGTAACCAGAAGGTTCCCAGGTATGGTGCAGTACAAAAAAAAAATACAATGACGGGGAGTACAAGTGACTCTCGGCTTCGTTAAGTGACTTTTTACACCCGTTATAAGAAATGGACGTCTTTAAATTTATTAACATGACAATATTATCGTAGCATCACGGCATCACGATAAGACGGTGAAGTAAAATGTATGGAAATAAATGAAGACGCTTTTAAATTACCGTTCACGACAACGTTATGACGTGCACGTATTTCCATAAATTTTATGGATGTTAATGTGGACGTCCGCGATATTAACGTCACGTTAGAAATAATAAAAGCGCACAATACTTTTCAACAAAGAAAATATATGTAAGTGCCTAACATTCTACCGGTCGTGGTTCAAGCCAGTATTTCGCAAGACAAAATCAATATTCTACTGTAAGTTGTCATTACCTTACCGCCAGGCATCAGCCAATATTGGCGCTAAACAGTGTCCACTTGCAATACGTACCGTTTACTTTAACAAGTAAAAAAAAAAATTTGAAGAAAATAAATCAAGCTTGACAAACCTTTATTTTTGATGTAACGGAAATGGAGAACACATTATGTCCTGAAAAAAATTGACTCACCAGAGACTTATAATTGAGCGGCAAGACATTGATATTAAGAATAACAGCTGTGAAGTTATTAAAATGAAAATCTCCATGTGTCCTGCATAATTTTTCCTTATTATGTCAAATTGATTCAGGTGGAGGCACCGACAGATGACAAAAACCGAACGATGGAGGAAGATCCGAACGAAAAAAATTCTTAATACCTCCCCCGAGATTAAATTCAGCGCTCCGTTTTTTACATTACCTTGAGAAGCCCTACAAGTTCTTAGTTAAAAATTAAATTATACTTGTCTTCTTCAGAATTATTAGCCCACTCAACTCCCGAGGGTAGATTGTATTAAGTAAGCTGAATGAATTTGCATGTTAAAACCTGGGTATTTAGCACTACAATCTTAAGCCGGCGAAGTTTACTGAAGTTAGTAGTACAATAGATTTGGTTTAAGTCGTCTGTAAGTTGGTGTTAACATTTCAATTCTTTGTTAATGACTGTTTGGGATATTGAAGTTTTCTTTTGTATTATCTGAAGACTGAATAGTATTTTTGAGGTTGAAATCACAACTTTGTACAAAATATCAAACATATGGAAATTAGTTAAATTCTATTAGATATTTTTATTTTATTTTATTGGGACATAAAACAGTTACACATTAAAATTTGAGTGTGACAGAATAAGTTAAAAACTAGGTTAACCTGTAACCCACACCAATGTCCGCGAAATAATGGTTAACGGATAGTTTAATGCGTGCGATAGATAAATTTATTAACTTGATTTCTTATAAAAATGTTCACATTTAAAGTATTTAGAATATCCACAGGGACTAAGTGCAAGTAACGGATTCAAAAGCTTTCATTAATAAAATTATACGTTAGATTAAAAATTTCAAGTGAAATTAACAAAATATTCTCTAAAATCAACATTTTAATAACTTAACAGTATCCCCATTTCCTCTCTAAGAGCTAGCTAAACCGCTTTTAATCCATAGTAAAATACGCTAAGACCTTCGTACATATACGATTTTAAAATCATATTAACTAATATAGAATTCCTTTTCCATTTTGAGAGTATTGATCCGCACTCTAGGTATACATTTTCGTTACTTGTAAAGTAAACCAGTAAAATCTGAATAATATATAACAAGTTTAAAACTTATAATTAGAGAGTATACGCTGTCTATCGAGAGTCTTTTGATAGGTAAATGATAAATGATGATCATTTTAGAATACCTAGTACTATTGAAAAAAAATTTAAGAAATTTGAATCATAAAAAGTTTGAAGCTGTAGCGCCATCTGAACTTTATGTGAGGGTTTTAAA
The DNA here is from genome assembly GCA_916610205.1 of Griposia aprilina. Lineage (NCBI taxonomy): Eukaryota > Metazoa > Arthropoda > Insecta > Lepidoptera > Noctuidae > Griposia > Griposia aprilina. Next base: position 5,009,124 of record OU744302.1, read on the forward strand.
GTTGTTTTTTCAAAAACACATAGTTGTTTACATCTTTGGAAACTAAATCGCGAATGCAGTATAAAGACTCGAATTTTGTTCGTTTTATTTGATTTTATTTTACTTGAGGCTTTTTAGTTATACTGACAATATCATCAAGATATGTGAATGCAAGGTAGGAGGATGGGACAAAAAGTATCAATACCTTTCTTCGTTATCTACTTTAGTGTTGACACTGGCTTTGTGCCAGACATGAGAAACGATGAGATCTCCTTAATGCATCAGACTAAAAACTGTGATAAATATCGTACATTACTTTCTCTAAGGTACAGGTATGCAGATAGCAGTGGAAGCCCAGTGATACCGGCCCAGATTTTACAGTTGTAGGTTGTAGGTTTAAACCAAGGCACACACACTTTACTTTATGCGATTTTTTTTTATGCTCTAATATCGTTCAAATTCAAAAAATATTTTGTTTCACATAAACCTACATGGGCACTTATGAAACGTCAGAAGCTATTGCACGGTTAATTTCCTATGGAGAAGATCCGGCAAGTATTTCTTATTAACTTAAAAATAGAAAAAAAAAAATTTACAATGTTTTAAAATTACACCGTTCATAGAATAGAATAGAATAGAATAGAATACTCTTTATTATGTACACCATAAAAATTACAGATATAAAGTAGAAATTTTACATAGGGTGACACAATGGGCGGTCTTATCGCTAAAAGCGATCTTTTACAGACAACCTTTGGATGGATTCAAGGTAGAAGGAGAGACAATAATGCAGGTAGTCAGTGGTGTACCATTTACATATACAACAAATACATACATACATAAAACATATACCTATCTACATAATATAATATATACAATAATAAACATGAAACAAGAGTAAGGAAACTAAATGTAATGACAATGTTTAAGGAGAGAGGAAGTGTGTTATTTGTGTGTTTGTGTCATAGGTATGGAAAGACCGTGTAGGCCTGTCAACAAGTAGAAAAATACGTCGAAGGTTAACATCATGAACAACCTGTGCAGAATTACCTGACTCCTCGGATATCAGGCATGACGCTTCGTATACACAAAATATACGGGTCGACTTGAGAACCTCCTCCTTTTTTTTCGTCGGTAAATAAAAACAGAATTTTGTATTAATATCCAAACTGACACAGATAATAAAACCTAACATAGCATCAATACGCCATGTTTGCAAATCCTTTTGCGAGTTCAAGTTATATTAACTTGCTGAGTTTGCGAATATTTTTCTCGAGACGCGACAGTCTGAAGACATAAAGGAACATTTGAGAACACTTTCAGCCTCTTTGTGTTAAATCAAAAGACTTTGAGACATGTTTTGTATATTGAATTGTTTCTTTTAAGTCCTGTTTGTCATTTGTTTCGTTATTGATGTGTTTAAAGTTAATTTATTTGGACGACTTATTAACAAACAGATTGCAATTTAATTTCAATGGTTTGTTAAGGTATTTGAGATGTTTACGAGTATTTGTTATTTTACTTAGAATTATACATAACTTTAATACACTATTCCATTAGATTATCTGTATAGACAATTGTATTATCAATTACAGCAAGAATTTTAACAACACCGGTAATCATAAAATTGCATAATTAACGATGAAATCCTTGGTAGGTATGAAGATTGAACTTTTTTCAGGAAAGCAGACTATTTAACTATTTTCTAATTTAATGTTCTATTTTCTCAACAGAATTCTTCTTTATAATTCTTGCGGTTTCCGTCTCAATGGAACAAAAAATCAGAAACACAAGCTTCATAATTTTTATATTCTTTGATACATTACTTGAGGAGGTGTCGCTGTTTTTATACTAAGTATATTAATATTTGGAGCCTCTGAGGACAAAAATTTGGTATACAATTTCATGTATTCAACGCTACCCACTACGGTTTGGAATGGGCAACTAGATTCATCTTTCTGACTGACCGACCCCTTGACAATTCAAAAGTGCCTGTAATTGGTTTATTTGAAATAAATGCTTTTGACTTAGAATTTTAGTTTTAAGAGGCTTACAAGAGCTAAAGCGCCGTCACTGTCGGATTGCATAGAAAAGAAAGAGTCGCGCGATGACACAACGCTGGTAATTTATTGCAAAATATGAAGCAATTATGGATTTACAAAAAAACTATCCATTGGACTAAAAAATTAAAACACTATCACGCTAGTATGTTACTTGTAGAATAATCTGACAGAAAATCTGAATGTTTGCATGTATATTAGTATGGTTTTTAATCATTAAAATATTTTTTTAGAGGTATCTTCGTGATTTTTTTCTATCATATCAAGTTAACTGTATTGTGTTTTCAACACACTGTCTAACTAGCATATATCCAGAAGAATATCATATATTTTTCTGATTTTGGTTACTGCAGTGGATCATATATTTTTAGGCATCATAAATTTGCGTTTAGGTCATGTAGTCCCCTTAACGATTAATCTTAAAGCTAGGGTTTTCTATGTGTGCCATGGCCGCCACATAGCATCCGTAATTTCCCGTCGAATATCATGACTGCTGTCACTGCGACCTTTTATACAGCTATATGTGCCTGCCTACACAGGGTGTCCCGTAAATAATGGATCAAACGTAACGGGTAGACAGCTTACCCGATTTTCAACAAATAATTTGAATAGTTTATAAGAAACCATTACGGTAACAGAGTATTTTTTTTATTTTACCTTTTTCTCTACCATAATTCAGTTTTTTTCGATGAAAAAAAAACAATTCTTGGTTACCCAAACGAATTTTTTTAAACGATTCAAATTAGTTGCTGGAAATCAGGTGAGCTACCTATCCGTTACGTTTGATCCATTATTTACGGACACCCTGTATATACCACGGACGAGTTAACGGGGGCTAAGTGGCGAGCGACGCAGACCGATCGACTCCGGTATCTCTAGTGTTGGGACACAACAAATTACTCGCCTATTAACTGCGGGCCTTGACGGCTATATGTAAACACGACTGGCCCTTGTTTGATTTGAATAACAGGAGCTAGCGTACGGCGAAAGGCTTATTGAAATTGAGTACTTGGAACATAAAACTTAGAGATGGGATACTGTAACTTGGAAAAGGAACGATAATGACCTGATTCATCTAGCTTGTTACCGTAATTAAACACGAAAATCAAAGATGAAATATTTCATTTTCAGTTCGTTGTCAATAGTAACATTAAGCACCTAATAATTTGGGAGGGCAATAAATTTCAATAACACTTGAGTCTGTCTTTAGAGTGTTCAAGTCACGATTAAATAGGTTATTTCTAGGCCATGCAATACGTAGAACCAGATCGACAGAATTATCGTTGAAAATCAAGTAATTTTTTTATCAAAAGCAAGCCCACAGTAAAAATATTTGAACGACAAGACTTTCCAACGCTAATGTTCACAACTCGGTCCCCAAACGTATCTCGGCTACGTTATTAATGATTGACTGATATGACGTCAGGTGCTGAACAAGGGTACAGTAATCTACGGTGTTATCGCAATGTATGAGGGACAGCAGGATTACACAGGTAATTCGTGCCAACCTTCCCAACTAAGCAAATATTTGATGGATGGAATCCCTAATGAGATTGGGATCTGATTTGCAGTTACCTGGTTTATGGATGAGTTGGTAGTTGAAATTAATTTGGGAATTAATCTTGTGTCGATGAAATCGCCTGCATAGTCTGAAAATGGAAATATAGAAAATATTGCAATATTGACTGCCTCGTTGGTCTAGTGGTCGCAAGCGCTACTGCTGACCATGAGGTCCTGGGTTCGATTCCCGGGTCGGGCAAAGTGTTATTGGGTTTTTCCATCTAGAATTTCTCGGTTGCAGCCCGGAGTCTGGATTTGTGCCCGGTAGATGGCAATAGGCTCGCCCCCTATTACATGGGACTTAAACATAACTGGCGAAATATGGGGGTGCTATAGGTACACCTCTGCCTAACCCTTCGGGGAATACAGGCGTGATGTTATGTGTGTTGCAACTATATGTATTCTATTCCTGTGTGTAGTTTTTTTTTTGTGTGAATATTGTGTGCCTTAATGTGTCATATATATTTTTCTTACTTTTCTTTCTATTGGGTGTGTTTTGTTTAACACTTGGTGGGCCAAGAATTGTTCAATGACAATTCTACGTCTATTCTACGTCAATTCTACTACTTTAATAGGAAGCTTACATCCTATCTCGATTAGCCGGCTGTTATTTCACAGTTCAAGCGGCTTATAGTTATATCTTATATAATTTTTTTTAGGGCCGGTTATACCATGTATAGATAACTTTTTTTAAATAATAAATAAGGCAGTTTGACATATTTTCTGTACATAAGCTCTCAAGCTATCAGACGGTCATATTGATTCCTCAGTTTTTTTAAAGTTTTAAAATCAGCCCTGGTATACTGGTTGGTTGGTTATCCTACTAATATGTTAATATTAGTAATTAATTAATATAATATTATAAATTTGTGCGTTTTAAAGGAAGATGTAGTGACAAAAATTGAAAAGAGTATCCTAAGATGGTTTGGTCATGTTGAGAGGATGAACGAAGCGCGATTAACAAAAGGTATTTACAAGGCAGATGTGAGTGGAAACGCCGGGAGGGGACGCCCTAGGAAGATATATAGGGGCCTTATTGGTGATGTTCTTCAGAAAGGTCAGGTGCGTAGTACTCACAACCGGCGTGCGTGTATGACCAGATGTATGAACGTAAACGAGGCAAAAGGAGTATGTATGGATCGTAGCAGGCGGCGTTCTGTAGTTTCTGCCTACCCCCATGGGAACAAGGCGTGAGTTTATGTATGTATAATATTATAAATGTGAAACTTTTTTTGTTTAAATGTTTGTTACTCAATCACGCAAAATCGGCTGAGCAGATTCGGATTAAATCTGGCATACCGATAGTTTATAACCTGGTTGATACTTTTTATCCAGAAAGTAGGTTCCCGTGGGATAATTTCCGTCCTCCACGCGGTAATGCCGCGGGCAAAGCTAGTTATACATTAAATGCAACATCACTTTACTAGATCTAAATAATCGAAGATAGGTGTTCCTCACTTTTTTTTTAATTGATCTACATAACCGAAGCCAGGCTCATCCTCATTTTTTTTTAATTGATCTGAATAATCGAAGCCAGGTCATCCTCATTTTTTTTTAATTGATCTAAATAATCGAAGCCAGGTCATCCTCATTTTTTTAAAATTGATCTAAATAATCGAAGCCAAGTCATCCTCATTTTTTTAAAATTGATCTAAATAATCGAAGCCAGGTCATCCTCATTTTTTTAAAATTGATCTAAATAATCGAAGCCAGGTCATCCTCATTTTTTTAAAATTGATCTAAATAATCGAAGCCAGGATCATCGTCATTTTTTTTTTATTGATCTAAATATTCGAAGCCAAGTCATCCTCATTTTTTTTAATTGGTCTAAATAATCGAAGCCAGGTGCATCCTCATTTTTTTTTTTGATCTAATTAATCGAAGCTAGGTCATCCTCATTTTTTTAAATTGATCTATATAATCGAAGCCAGGTTCATCCTCATTTTTTTTTAAATTGATCTAAATAATCGAAGCCAGGTGCATCCTCATTTTCAGTTACTATAACTAAGAGCAACCCCATTTTCATAACGAAACTTCTTTAAATATTTCCCGACGCTTTCCACAGTTTTCAGTGCTCTATAATGCAGTCCATGATACGAAATAAAGTTAGCGTTAATTTCAAAACTACTTTAAAATGAAGCCTTAATGTGCCTGTCAGGTGAAAAAGAGTAAGTTCAAAGTAATTTACTTAAAACAAACTTTGCTAATGATAAGTTTAAATAAAATTCTACCCGCAATAAAGTTGGTCACGTTACGGGTAGCCTGGCATAGAGCGTTAACTTGAATATTGTAGGGGTTGAGTTAGCAACGTTAATTTTTAAAACCAATTTGTTACTGGTTCACTTAGTTTAGAGGTTTTGAAGCCCGTATTGTATACCTTTGAATTTATTAAGACTAAATGAACATGGAGCGAATATGAATTCTTCCAGATATACAATTAGCCTATCTATTCCGTTAACATCTTCAATAGTTTTAATCCCTAGCATCACGTGGAATGACAACTCACTTCGCCGAAGTTTCACGGTGTGATTTTCACAGAAATTCTACCTCTACGAAAAATAGCCATATCGCTTTCTATGCTAAGTGACTACTTCATTTTTTTCATTTTTGACGTTGAGTCGTAGAAATCTTTCTGCAATCTATCATTTCATCTTTCGTTTCTATGGTGGTCATGCTATGCTTGCTGGAGAGGATACATAACCATCCATCCATCCATTCCCATTCCATTTTTTCTAGACCCATTTTCAGTTGTTTACTGGGCGATTGAATGAGGAATAGAATCAGCACATTTCTGGGTTTTGTACCGAAACCACTCCGTATAATATCAATTATACACAATGGGACAGTGTATTTTAAGGTATATTCGAAATAGGGATGTTACGAATGTCATATTTTTCACATTCACGAATGCGAATGCGAATTTACGGAATGTGAATGTCTAGTAATAACATTCGTATTCTTTAGAATGAACGGTTTTCAAATGTGTGAATAACTTTTCTCACAAACATTGCATTTCGCGTGGTCTCGATCTATGAGCGTAAAAAATCGCAATATTTCGTCATGTCATGGGAAAAACTGTCAAAATAGCTCAACACAATTATATACGTAATGATTAGTTACAACTGACTGACAATTATTACAAAACAAACTAACTAAGCAATCACAGCAATTAGCGATAAAGAAATGCTTACAATAATGCGATGATAATGATGCTTGCGATAATGAAACACTGCCTGTCTCTGAGCGTGCCTGAATCGACGAACCGCGCTGCCGCCGGGCGAGACACGACACGACCTGCGCACATTCGGATTCGCATCGCTTGATGCGAATGTCGATGTCAATGCAAATATTCGGAACATCCCTAATTTAAACAACATAGCCATTAGTAATAGTGTAGATGTGAAAATGAAAAATTACAATTGATATCGCATTGTTATAGGTATTAAATAAACTATATCGTCCGACCTAACTATTCTATTACTACTCGTTCACCAAGTGTTTCTGTGGCAATTGAACAATCTTTCTACCTTTCTTCCGTTCGTTTTTTCTTTCTTTACCGTCCTCGCACATTAGCTTAACTACCGCAGCTCTCGGAATCGCTCCCAGACCCATTGTCGCCGACTATCTCAGACCCGCTTAAAAATAAATGTCAATGTTTACAGGAAATTGGACACGAACTGCTTTCTGAGCTCGGACGATGTTATAATGCTATCGTTGTCCTGAGTGCTTTTATATCGAGGGTAGTCCAGCTTTATCAAAGTATGTTGGCTTTTCTATTTATTTAATAAATAAGTTTTATGTTCGATACATAGAGGGAAGCTAACGTACACTATTCTGGTTTGGTGGTGCTCTATCGGAAAATAACACGAAAATATATACGTATATAGTTTTTTAAATTTGTTTGAGAAGGTTCCCTATCCATTTGCATAAAATTTTAAAACATAATATAGGTACATTGGCATATCGAAATTCAGCATAACGATCACTATCCATAATATTATTACGCATAAATGTTTTGCCATAATGTTTATTGCCATAAATTAATCTAATCTAACCCAACCATTGCATTATGCCATAGTATCATTATGCTAATAAAAGTTATGCGAAAACGGTTATGCCAGTATATATTAGTAATTAAAAAATTACGCGAAAAGAAGGGATCCCAGGTGAGAAATATATCTAAATGATATTTATTTATGTAAATTGGTTTAAAAAGCACTTTTATACGTCAAAAATAAATAATGTTTTAAAACTAGATGAGTTCGGTGTTTCCTATCCAACTACTCTGAGAAGAAAGACCGAGTCTAGTTGTCTTATTGCATGTTGTCAATCTTGAGTAACCACTTCAATAGTATGTTGATTATTAATGAATTGCAAACTGTCTTTCAAATTAATATTTTAGTATTTATAGCTACATAATGTTCATTCAATATAGGTGTTGAGAAAAGGCCGTATAACGGCATTCATTCTGATTCCATCCAAGCCAGCACCGGTTTGACATATTATGCAAACTTATGTCGAGATCAATGATGCCCCAGTTTCCTCTTTTATGTGAATAATAACATAGGGAAACCAAAGTAAACAGATATTCGCCAATCTCTATTATTTTAGGCAAATACTTCAAAGGGTTTTCTTTTTGTTTAATGAGCCCTTTGAAGAATAAAGACATACAGTACGTTCAAGGAAAAATGTATTACAAATATGGTCACTGCTTACTTCGCATAAACATCATATTATTGCGATATTTGGATGTGAATCTATCCATATTATAAAATAAAGTCCTTTTGTGTCCGCGTTGATCTTCTTCTAAACTATGCAACGGATTCTGATGTGGTTTTCCTCAACATTTAGTTTTTTTTTTTTATTAGGAAGTTTTGTGCATAAAACATTGTAGCGGCATCTTCATCGCCACATGCAAGCTAAGCATCACACTGACGTCACGCAAAATCCTGCATCGCGCAAGCAGAATTCACCGCGCAACTAGCATTCATACAACGTCCCGACATCAATCGTCGTGAAGTTGCCCACCAGACACGACACCCGTTTGATCAGAGGATACTCCCTTTTCTAGAGGCATTTAATTTAAGAAACGTGCGAAACTGGGGCGTGTCGCTAGTACTCAATAAACACAAGTTCTGTCAGTTGTTATTGATATTATTCAGCAAATTGGATTTCTATCATATTATCCAAATACGATAATTCCGGATTAATTAAAATCTGAATTGGAACATAATTTGCATGTATTGTCGCTGTTCGATCCGTGGAACTCGGTATTGCATCGGAGATAGCACAATAATCCCTTAAGACTCACCAAACAGGTTGTAAATCCCGTACATTTAAGGTGGCTAAGTAAAAACCGATTACCGCGATCCTAGTTATTTATTCAGGGAGATAAGTAAAGTTTATATCGAGCTGAAAATGTGTTTGGACTTTGGGGACAGTTGCCTACTTACATGTTTAATTTACCGCCGGGAGAGGTCGTCCTAGATCCTTCTAGACTTCTCCATATTGGTGATGTTCTTCAAAAGGTCAGGTGCGTATTATTCGCAACCGGCGTGCGTGTATGACCAGATGTATGAACGTAAACGAAGCGTAAGGAGTAAATAAGGATCGTAGAAGGTGGAGTTCTGTAGTTTTTGCCTATCTCAAAGGGAAGAAAGTTTAAGTTTATTTATGTATGTGTGTGTATAAGTTAAAGCCACTTTGACATCAATTTGGCTGGTTGAATAAAATAAAAAACAAAGCGTAGGTACGTCTGTACTGATGACTTCCGGCTTGCGGTAGCAATACAAATATGACGTAGGTAACCGAAGAAAAAGATGGGTATGTACATAATTATGTGTCAAAGGATTTACATTTGAATTTAGATACCTACAGTATATCGATAGGTATTTTCGAGATATAAAATGGAGATGCTAGGAACAAGAAAAATGTATTCAATTTTTTCTCAGTTTATTTTATATAAATGATGGTACATTTGTATGGCTGAAGAAGTTTTGTTTGCCATCATAATTAAAATAAAACTTTACAATCATGACATTACATTTAAAGAGTATTTCATCGACATTTCTGCTTTATGCCTAAAATATCAAACTCTAGAATTTGCCAATCAAATTAATGAAACAACAAACACTACCTACCTTAACAGCACGATGTTCTGTACCAGAACCACTGAAACAGACATCGGAATCATATTTCAAGTCGATTTCAATTAATGCCGAGATTTCCCTGGGATATTCATAGCTAGCAATCACCACAGCTAATAAATACCCGACACGTGAACAATTGTGCTGTTCGCTAGGCATGGATCGACCAACGTTTTTGTTTGCTATTGAAAACGAATGGCCAGCCGAGAAGGCACGAATAAAGGCGAAGCGAACCTATAGAAATGTCAGCTGCAATATTGGTGAGGACTCGCGGGTGTTAATTCGATCGTTTATCATCAATGGGCGGATAAAGCGAAACGGTGTTAGGGTGTTTTGTTAAATTTGACGTCTTCGTTTTTGTTGATTGTCGCGGCTAATTCTTCTTTTCGATTTGTTTGGTGACGAATTTCGCTTATTTATGTTACATGTCCGATCTTTTGTCTTGTACTTTATATTTATACTTTACTTTAAGGCCGAGATCTATAGTGGTTACTTGGCTCATGCTTTGACTAAAGACTTTTTCCCGTCTCTATCTAACACTTATAGTTTGACAGTTGTGCGACAGTGAAAGGAATAACGCTTAGCCAAAGTACGTCCTAAGTACCTTTTATAGATCTCGGTCTTAGTTTAAACATTTTCATCTCAAGGTACAGTATTTTTATGTCACGAAGCGACGCGGGCTTTACTTGTGGTAACCAAGTGTACAAACACGCTGTAAATGTGTGCGCGAAGACGAGTAGCGTCAGCACATAACACAGACACGCACTCCGACAAACACACTTCCGACTTCGCCCGTGTCTCGGACGGTACCGAGAGCTCCTACGCTTACACACACATTCACTGCGTGTTTGTACACTTGGTAACAACAAGTAAAGCGCGCGTCGCTTCGTGAGATAAAAATATTGTATCTCTAAGAGACTTAAACCTCTGCTACTTGGTTAGTTTCATCCCTTGGTAATCTAACTACTGTGATCTCGGTAAAATTCAGTAAATGGGTGCGCCCATTAGAAGCTTGCGACCAATTTAAAACATGCGCGTTTAACGAGTTTCTAATTATATTAATTGGCCCGAACTCTTCTGAAGTCGTATCTTTTAAAAGATTTTCTTTCCTTTTTAAGATTGCAATGGGAGTTCTTCCTAAGCATTTCGAAGATAATAAATCTGTTTCTTGTGTTACCGATTCCGTATACGATTTATAGCTTCTAGAACCATCCAAAGTCTTTTCTCAGTCCTCCAGGGAGTAGTTAACTGTCAATATAAGGAGAATATGTAAGGAATAGTACATTGAAAACCCGACGGTTTTCTTAATGGAAATAACTTCTTTGGATTTCGATAGATAGACTTTGTAACCGACTTTTCTGTCTTTTAGAATGCTTTAGATTCAGATTCTTAACTCCTGTTATTTGAAATAGAGGTTCGGAAAAGCCGAAGTTTCTTTAAAAAAAAACGATAAGTACCTAATTCCCTTCTGCGTTCCCTTTTTTATTATTGTTAATAATAGGCCTTCACGTAATGGTAAGCGATGAAATGGGTAACCTATTCACTCTTCTATTTCTATAGTTATTCCCCTACCATTTAAGGGCTTACAAGAGCTAAAGCGCGGTCACTGTTGGATTGCATAGAAAAGAAAGAGACGCGCGATGACACAACGCTGGTAATTTATTGCAAAATATGAAGCAATTATGGATTTACAACAAAAAAACAACCGACTTCCAACAAAAACACTAAAAGACGTGAAAAATAACTTTAATTTCGGAATTCGGTGTCTTTGGTTTTGTATTTTCGTGTTTGGCCACCGACTTCCGAAATTAAAGTTATTTTTCACGTCTTTTAGTGTTTTTGTTGGAAGTCGGTTGTTTTTTTGTAAAAAAGTTTTTATTTTTCACTTTTTAGTTGCGGTACCTACCCCACACAAATTCGTATACCACTACTTGGTGTGTAAATAACAGTGACAGGAAATTATTAGCACATCATCCATATAAACTAAGTGGCAAAAATATGGAGTATTAAGGATAACTCAAAAACTACTAGTCAGACCTTGATCAAATTTAAATGGGACCACATGTGAAGCACCAGCTACCAAATACAAAAAGAATCATCCAAATCGGTTCAACCAGAAAAAAGTTATGAGCTAACACACATAAAAAAAAAAAAAAAAAAAAAAAAAAAAAAAAAAAAAACATACAGACGAATTGAGAACCTCCTCCTTTTTGTGAAGTCGGTTAAAAAAACTATCCATTGGACTAAAAAATTAAAACACTATCACGCTAGTATGTTACTTGTAGAATAATCTGACAGAAAATCTGAATGTTTGCATGTATATTAGTATAGTTTTTAATCGTTAAAGAATTTTTTTAGAGGTATCTTCGTGATTTTTTTCTATCATATCAAGTTAATTGTATTATGTTTTCAACACACTATCTAACTAGCATATATCCAGAAGAATATAATATATTTTTCTGATTTTGGTTACTGCAGTGGATCATATATTTTTAGGCATTATAAATTTACATTTAGGTCATGTAGTCCCCTTAATGTCTTAGCTATAGCTACATGTATATTGCTTGCAGCCTCTTCATCTTACCTGTCATAACCAGTAATGTCCAGTTTGGAAGCCAGCCAGGTATTCGTTAATATAGCCGGAATGTCCTGCATAGTGCGCCAAACAATAGTCATTGACATGTACATTAGTGCGTCTAATATACCACCGGCCATTTCGCATCGTAATCACAGCCCTGAATTATTGTTCCAGTGGGTTGTACGTATGTGTGTGTGTGTGTTGTATTAGATTGTTCCAGTGAATAATTACGGTTGCCTTAATTGTACGTGCTCAAGGACTTATATAATATCGTTTTAAGTGCTTCCCTTGAATGGATTAGTCTCTTTCAGTTTATGAGAGATTTGCATATTTTGGTTTCGTTATCAAACGGAGTATGATTTGACTTGTACATAATACAATCATTAATTTATGTTCTTTCTGTGCAACTAAAACTAGTTTCGCCTATGTGTGTTTGTGAACTATCTCTGTAATTAGTTCAACCTATATTTGCTATAATTTCACATGACATGTGATATATAGTATATATCCCATATCCTCTCTTGATAGTTTCAATGCGGTTTCAATTCTAAAACGTGCAACAAATGTTGGAAACGACTTAATTTTCGACCGCATGAAATTCCCAACACTACATATACAGTATACATTTGAAATGAAACTGGATGAATTAGCGCCAAATTAGGTTAGTTTGCGTAGTTTTCGGTCCGAGGTAACGATGAACATTCATTATCTTGTGTACTTGCACGTACGTGTAGGTATATTTATCGTGTTGTTAAACAAGGGCTTCGTTAAACAGTGATCAATTGATTGTCCGCTTTTATCATTTCTAATGTGACAATATTATCGTGTACGTCCACACCCATAAAATACATGGAAAAATGTGCATGTTACGTGGAAGGAAATTCAAAAGCGTCTTCATATACTTTCATAAATTTTACTTCCTGTGTTATCGTGATGCCGTGACGTGGACGTCCAGGATAATAACGCCATGTTAGAAATAATAAAAGAAAGAAAGAAAAATATTTTATTTGGGACACGCACAGGAAGTACAAAGAGTAAAAATAAAATAAAATAAAAAGCATTTAAAACTAACAAAATTAACAATAAAAACAACAATAAACAATTGAAAAATTAAAGACCTGTGCGAGGTCAAAAAGGCTCCTTTCTCAGCATAATGCTGCGATATTTAAAAAAGCACATATTGGTTGTTTTATTAGTCTGTAATGTTGTCAACTGGGGTGATGACGACGAGAAGACTTTTTGTAATGGCATTAAGTCCGCCTCTGTACATTTTTATGCTTAATGGGCTTACAAGAGCTAAAGCGCGGTCTCTGTCGGATTACATAGAAAAGAAATAGACGCGCGATGACACAACGCTGGTAATTTATTGCAAAATATGAAGCAATTATGGATTTACAAAAAATCTATTCATTGGACTAAAAAATTAAAACACTGTTACGTTAGTATGTTGCTTGTAGAATAATCTGACAAAACATCTGAATGTTTGCATGTATATTAGCATGACTTTTAATCGTTAAAAAAGTTTTTTAGAGGTATCTTCGTGATTTTTTTCTATCATATCAAGTTAATTGTACGAGTATTATGTTTTCAACACACAATCTAACTAGCATATATCCTGCAGAATACCATATATTTTTCTGATTTTGGTTACTGCAGTGGATCATATATTTTTAGGCATTATAAATTTGCGTTTAGGTCATGTAGTCAGTCCCCTTAAAGAAAGAAAGAAATAAATAATACTAGCGAGGGTCAGAGGTTCGTAAATACCAAGGTACCTACAGAATTTAAAATAATGCCATTTGCTTTACCACTGAAAGAGTTTATTGTAAGGAGTCATAGTCGCAATGATCAGAAGGCGTAATCAATGGCCATTCTTCTTAATGATACCTACGCAGGGAAGCAATGAGCAACGATCACGCAAAATTCGTGTGCCTTTGATAACTTTTATCATTTATTCGAGTTAACTTATATTTTTTATATACAGCGTGTTTCTGTGACAAATAAACCAATTGTTCTTTCTTTCTTAATAATATCATAGAAGTGGTATTCAATCAAATTATAAATATAACAACATACATTAGCATAGTGTACTTAGCGATTGAATATAATTTCGACGTTTGGTTTACTCGTTTGCCAGAGTACATAATTTCGAGCCCATCTCTATAATTATACCCATACACTATAGCTGAATCAATTTAGCTATCAACTTTATGTATACTAGTAATACATTAGATAGATATGTAGTGATTTGATGGTCGCAAGGCTGTACTACGAACTAGATAGGTATAGAAGAAGTTAGACTGCACAGAACTAGCGAAAACGGACGCACTCGCAGACATGCGTCTACGTACAGCCAGTGCAAGCGCAGTTGCGACTGGCGATGTGCGCGTTTATAATTTTTAACGTGACGATGTTACCGTGGCCGACAATTTTTTTTTGGGTGGGTAATCAAGTGGACGTCTACATCCACTTCACGGCATCACGATAACTCAGGGAAGTAAAGAGTATGGAGACTAATGAACAAGCTTTTAAATTTCCATCCACGATAACGTTATAACGTCCACGTATTTCCATACATTTTATGGACGTGTACGTCAATGATATTATCGTGACGACATGACATTGTGTGAGATCGCCGCACGTAATCGTCGACGTGTGAGTACGCCTTTTTCGCTAATTGTGTAGCCAGCCTTCTGAGACGTATCTCTTTGGTGGCTCAGCCCGGGTTTCGTTACTAATGGCCAATGCATTGGTTCACCAATCACCTGGATCGCTGAACTTTAATTTGGTAATTAGCCAGTAATCTGATGTACGGCGCTTATTAGCGGGATAGGTTCGGCTATAATTAGCGGTTATTTAACAGGTATCGGTTTTCTAGTTTAAAATTTTGGGTTGCTATTTTTGGAGGATGAAATTGAGAGGTGTAATTATTCAACATGATGATGGCTCGCTTGAAATTGAGAGAATACATAAAGGGAAATAATAAAGCTTCCGAAAAACAAATCAACTTCCAGCGATCTGTGGTTGACTTTATTACTAACTAAGCTGTGTTAAAATGAATTACCGAAAAATTAATACAAAATTAACCGACAACAAATAATAAACTAAATTTCCAAAAAAAAACACTAAACTGCCGAAAAAATTACTAAGTTTCCGAAAACATATAATATGTTCCCGAAAATCCTAAACCTATACGGTCGACGTCAGGGGTACCCCGAGGTTCGGTTGGTTAGGTTCCTTTAAACCCTTTAGACAGAAATAGGAGCCCCACAACGCGGGGCTCCGTCGACCTGCTTATTAACCCTAACCCTAGCCGGTCGACGTCAGGGGCACCCCGAGGTTTGGTTGGTTAGGTGTAAGGTTGATTCTAAATTTATAATAGGTAAGTTACAATAAAAATGACTACCTGTAGATTTCGGTAAAACGCAATTTAAAGTGGTGGAAAAATATTACGTCAGCAAATATTGTATTAATTTTTCGGAATTTTCAGTATTTTATTCGGTCGTTTCTTTATTCGTATTCGTATATAAGTTATCGGAAAGTTAGTATTTAAAGCAGTAAATTTCATATTTTGAGTATGCTCATATTTTAATTTTTTTTCGGAGCTTTTATTACTACCAATACATAAACAAGAAACATACATACGTAAACTCATGCCTTCTTTTCTTGGGGGTCGGCAGAAACTACAGAACGCCTCCTGTTACGATCCTTATATACTTACTCCTTTTGATTTTTTTACGGTCATAAACGCACCCCGGTTGCTAGTTCTATACAACTGACCTTTCTGAAGAACATCACCAATAAGGTCACTATATATCCTTCTAGGGCGTCCCCTTCCAGCGTTTCCACTCACATCTGCCTTATGTTAGTCCTTTACCTTTTGTTAGTCGCTTTTCACTCATCCTCTCCAAATTGATAGCAATTGCAATGAAATTAGTTAAAAGTGTCAACAAAAAAGTACGTATAGGCTCCTGTTACTCGTAGTTTTAAATCTTTTTCAAAACTCACTTTTGGTCACAATATATTCTACTTCCCCTTGATAGTTTTTCTATTGAGAACCAATTTGAACAGAGCCCCAAGACAAAAATTATACGGTGCGCCACCACTCATATTGAAATGACGTTCTTACAAACTACAACAAAGATATTGAACTAGTGATTTAACAAGGCATATGTTCATATAAATACATTATTGATGACATTTAATCACTCTGAGAACAGTGCCGTATAGTCTCACCTGACAAATTGGATATGAATTTCCAATGTGTTTCACGTAACGAGGATACGTCGAGACGCGAATATACACCGCAATTGTTTTCAGAGCGTCGGCTTACAAGTGAAGCATATCATCTTTGTAATGAAACTCTCGTTGGTATACGTTTCCAGACTCAAATATAACTGAGGGCTTAGACAAGTAGCAATCACTTTCAAAGCGTTTCTTATTTATTTTCGGAAACTTATGTCAGGCAATGATCAACAGTGTTAACGATCGACTTCTCAGCGTCAAATACAAGACTTCGCCAGTAAATCTCAACATTGTACAGATCTATGCCCCCACAAGTACAGCTAGTGACGATACAATTGAAAGATTCTACCATGAACTGGAAACTACCATCTTTAAGATCCCCGCTAGAGAAATTGTTATAACTGTGGATGATCATAATGCCAAGATTGGTGCAGTTTCACATCACCTAAACCACTGCGTTGGTAAATTCGGACTGGGACTGCGTAATGAAAGAGGCAAACGCCTAATACTGTTTGCAGCGGATAACAACCTGGTTATTGCTAATAGCTTTTTTAATATCACCCAAGTAGGCTGTATACTTGGATTTCACCCGATGAACAGGTTCGTAACTAGATCGACTACATACTAAGTAGGTCACGCTGGCAAACCTCAATCAGGAATACCTACACATTACCAGGAGCTGATTGCGGATCAGACCACCAACTGCTAATCTATAAACTGCATCTTTAGCTACGAGCAGCCAGAAAACTTGACAAACGCGAAAAAATCGAAGCAAAGGACAACTCTAAGCTTATGATAAAGTAAAATTGGACCGATTGGGCGGATGCGGATCTAGAGTCAAATAACTCAGATGAGCTGTGGGTACGAGCAAAAATGCTTATAAAAGGCTTAGTCAAAGAATCAAAACCACATGCAAAATTAGAAAACAACAGCAATGGATGAGCGACAGTACTCTAACACTCATCGAAAGAAGACTTAGGATGAAAGCATCGGGCGCTGATGTGAGAACCTTAAACCAATAGTATGCGCAGATTCAAGCAGCATCTAGGCTACACCAAAACGCCAGTTTAAGCAGAATATGCGAAGAAATAGAAGCTCATAGCAACAAAAATGAGGCCAGGGACTTACCACCAAGGAGTACTGCAAATCGTTATACGAGGACCATCTTTTCCAATGTGAAAACCGTACTATCAAATGATTTCCCCCCCAGAGCAGGCGTTCGTCAAGGATATATCATCGCCGCTCTTGTTTAACATTTACACAGAGCTCATAATGCGGATTACCCTCGAAGATTGGACGGACGGTGTATCAAGTGGTGGTATAAAAATATCGAATTTACGCCATGCGGATGATACGCTACGCTATTTGAGAATAGTATTGGCGACATGGAGCAGTACAATTCGGCTTGAGAATAAACAGAAGTAAAACGAAGATGATGATTGTCGACCCTGCAACATCACCAAAGCGACCAAAATCCAGCTTATTCGGGATCTGTATGCTGCTGGGACGTGGACACTAACAGAAATTGAGATGAAGAAAATAGACGCTCTGGAAATGTGGTGCTGGAGGAAAATGTTTGGAGTGTCGTGGACAGAATTTCACACTAACACATTATACTCCAAGAACTCGGCATCAAGCAGCGTCTATTAACTACAGTACGGGCTCGAATACGCCAATTCTTTGGGCATGTGTCACGACGGGGAAACGATTCCATCGAACGACGTGCCTTCGACAATTCCCTAGAGCAGGAAATGGTCGAAGGCACGAGTGCACGTCGCAGTTCACCCATGCGATGGACCGACCACATTAAATCCGCAGTGGGCGTCCCATTACACGAATGCACACATGTTACAGCCGATAAAGAAGGATAGCGTCGCATCGTGTGGCAAATGATGGCTGCCCGAAATCTCACTGCAACGTGATGACCACGACCACTCTGTCAAGAGTGCACCGTCAAAAAACAATGTCAGTCAAGCCTATACATTTTTTTACTTTACCATCATCATTATCGCTGATAGAATGTCTGAAAAGCCAACTTAGTTATTCTACATTAGGAGAGTAGATTCAGAAGAGGGATACATCAAATTCCCAAAACTATAAATCGTATGCCGATAACTATTAAAATCGCCATGTCCCAAGTCAAACAGCATCTATGTCAGTAAGGTGCTAGCTTTGATTGCCATGAATATTACTAAGACGATACCAAGATTGCATTTGTGTTTATTCATTGTCTGATTACGGCAAATAAAGAAAATGTGCATATCTAGACGAGTGCATAATAGTGTTTTCGTAACGTCTATGATTTTAATATTCACTGTATTAGCAAATGTATCTATCTATAAAATAAAAATGAAATGCTGTTTCTTGGTAAGCGCATCACGTGATAACGATTAGCCCGATTTGGTTTTTTTTTTGTATTAACTAATTCGTAATAGTCTGAATAAGGTTTATAGGGAAAGAAAATTGGCCCGGAAATGTTTAAATTCAGGAAAAAAAAAAGGGCTGGTCATTGAAATTTGGACAGGGCAACGTTTATCGGGTCAGCTAGTTCTTAATAATATTCGCCTATTTTAATCACTAGAGTACTTCGTTGGTCTAGTGGTCGCAAGAACTGAGCATGAGGTCCTGGGTTCGATTCCCGGGTCGGGCAAAGTATTATTAGGTTTTTCCATCTAGAATTTCTCTGTAGCAGCCCGGAGTCTGAATTTGTAGCCGGTTAATGGCAATATGCTCGTCCCCTATTACATGGGACTTAAACATAACTGGCGAAATGTGGCTGTACTATAGGTACACCCTCTACCTAACCCTTTTGGGCAATTCAGGCGTGATGGTATGTTTTGTAATAGTATTACTTTATCCTCATATTTTTATAGGTACCTGGGTGGGAGACTGTCATCAATCAGGAATAAGACAACGCAACATCGAAAGGCTTTGATTGGATACCTGTATACTGAATTCTCTATGACACATAATTCCATATTGGTTGGAACTCATCGGTTTGCCATCCATCACTTAGTTTCTGTGTGCCAGCGAAGCGGAGAACAAACATAGGTACTGTTTGTGAGTCAACATCGAAGCGGTGAAGTTCGGCGTTGGCTACAAATGTATAGTTTGCATTAAATTTACTGTTTCATGTTTGTGTTTATGTAACTGAGTGGTTCTAAGAAAAATATTTCTATTATTACAAAAGGTACTGTAAGCCAAGGGGTACCACGGAGTATCGTGTTACTCAGTATATAGTCATAGGCACTGTAGAGGTTTTAAGCGGGATCGCTTCCTCACCAAACCTCTACGAATATTTAAGAAGTTAAAAGCATAATGTGGTTTTTTTTTATATTTTATAATTATTATACTCCTTTTATAGCAGAGCAGTGGTAGCCCAGTGATAACGGCCCCGACTTACAAGTTATAGGTCGAAGGTTCGAACCCAGGCAGGCGCTTTACTTTATGTAAATAATTTCATCACCATTGCTCTCAAAAACGGTGAAGGAAAACATCGTGAGGAAAGCGGAATGTTCTAGAACCAAAATATTCGAAGACATGTGACATCCACCAACCCGCACTGGGCTCGCGTGGTGGATTACATCCCGCTCCCCTTCGAAGAGAGGGGGCCTGTGTCCCAGCAGTGGGAACATTATAGGCTGATCATGCATACGCGTTTTATTAAGCCGGTATCACAAGAGCGCTAAGCTGTGTCGTAGTAGGTAATTAAGTCCCAACCTATATAATTTAGACGACTAAACCATATTAATTATTTCTACATCCATTTAAATAAGACAAGCAAAAAATGGTTTCGTCCAACCAAGAAGAAACTTGACTACGAACAGGAAAATTCAATCTTCCAAGTATCTAACTATAACAAAAATCACATTACAGAGTCTTCATCAATCCGAATTATAACCTAGATAGCAAACCCATCAATCTTTAATACACATTTCCTTTTCGATTTGACGTCAACATAATGACGTTTCATTTCTCAAGTCACACCGAAAAAAACCTCATGTAAATCTTATTCCCTCGACATCTCTTCAACGATGTCGACATAAAAATTCGCCAACACGGAGGGGCACCCTCGCATCGAGAGGGTTTGAATATGCAAATTGTAAGGTGGCACTCTTCTAGCCCTCCGACAGAAATGGCGGACTTCCATCTCCAGAGAAAATATTATCATTGGAAATTCTTTTAAAGCAAGTTATTTGCTGAAAGTATATTATCGGTGAAAGGTAGGAATTCCGATGTTAATGTGGAAACGTTTTCGAAGGACGATCACAGGCAAATAGAAGGTGCTTACTCGTAATTTGTAAGATGTATGTTTATATTTGAAGAATTCAGTAAACAAGAATTTTTGGGAGATATTTTCTAGGTTTGCATACTATGCCGCACCGCACCGTGCATGTCTTGTAGAAATATGTTCAAGAACATTTCACATACAAAATTGAGCAACCAGCTATAAAAACACAATATTACGACAAAGGCACAGAAAAAGGAAACAAATATAAACATCAACCCGGGGCCTGTTGAATATCCCAAAACGTTTCAGAATCCGCATTCCTCCCGTCTTCGCACTTTACTACCCACAAAAGTAAAAATATTTCACCTTAACCCCGGTTATTTAAAAAGGGAAAAATGTTAAAGGTACAGAGGTCGGTATTAGGTAGGTTTGCTTGAATTCAGTGCACGTACACCCTGGGGAATGGGGCGGAGAGATTGGCTCGTAAAGACACGACGTGGCCACCCCTCCCTAATTATAATCCGTTAATTGTGAAAAATCACAACCCGACCCACTCAGGAGTTAAAGGGGAGAAACTCTGTAAAAGTTGTATAAAGGTTAGGGTTGATCCGCAATTATGATGTTCTGTTTTAAACTCTTTTTGTTCCGGACTTTTTCCTACTTAATTTTTCGTATAAAAATGTCTCCACTGAGCATTCTCACTGCTGTCATCAAGGAACGGTTGCCAAAGAAGTAATGGAATATGAAATTAATCCCGACACGTTGTATTTCATATTTTCTTCTTCCTCGTCGCCATGACGTAAATCTTGTATTTTGTGCCAAGTATTTGGTGCTCAAAATTAAATGAAGGAACGTTTTGCAAAAGCTTCGTTGCAAAATATATCAATGTACACCCATTTTAGTGACGATGCTGCTTGGTTATGGAAACGGTCATACATCGATAATCAATGTGAATTCAAAAATAGTTCCTATGTTACCGAGAGCATTCGCCTGTAATGTAACCATTACTCGCTACCTAGCCGTGTTACTTTAACCTATTTTATTATATTATAGAGGTATGAGGAACAGGGTGTAAAGTTCACTCACACCTCCATAGAAAAGGGAGGATCCTCTGACCAGACGGGTATTATGTCTGATGGGCAACTGCCCAACGGTTGATGTCGGGACGGTGTATATATGCTAGTCGCGCGGTAAACTCTACTTGCGCGATGCAGGATTTGCGTGACGTCAGTGTGACGTGTAGCTCGCATGTGGCGGTGTAGACACCGCTACAATATGTATTAACCTATCCTGCCAGTTTCAATTATCTTTATACACGACATAGCAGTTGACAGTCCGCGCAGTCTAGCCGGTACAGTGGAATCTTGGATTGTTATATTACAAGCGAATGCTCCCGGTGAGGGAAGCCGTTTAAGACCGTTCCGTTTAAGAGCGGAAGTTACTTTAAAATCATATCAACAAATATCACCGTCAAGAAAAATAAGTTTCATGATCACAATCGTCAAGACGGTGTCATCATTAAAAAAAATATTGGACATAAATACTCTAGCATTAAATATATTGTATAGTTTTGCATGTCGAATGTCTGACTATGTATAACGAAACTTAATTACTGACTTTAAGATCAATACTGTACTAATACCTATTACAAATAAATGATTATGATTAAAGAAAATTTATCACAAAAGTGTACCTACTTAACCAAATAAGACTCAAATCTAGGTTCATGAACGTTACGTAACCATAATTGTAATGCGTTGTACGGCCATACCCGCTATATTGAAGATTCAAGATCGTCCGTATATCTACGGCAACGGTAATGATTGGATCGCTACGCTTAACGTATTATCGGAAAAGATATAAAATTTTATTATACCTAACCGTTGAAAAACTATAACCTTTAATGTTATTACAGAAATAAAACTCATCTTAAATAACATACGAGATGTAGTTTTCGAACTGCTGTAGAAATTGCTGAGTGAATCGGAGAAAATAACTGCCTTATTTTTTCAGATACTTTTTATCTAGCCAGATAGTATATAAAATCTATACAATATAGATACATATATCTACATGCCAAAACATAATCATATTTTTTCAGTTACCTACTTGAATTGTATCATTCACTCAGTTTTTGCTAAAAATAACCTACCATACTCTTTACATACTACATAAAATCTATACAATATACCTATATGTTGGGCCAGGTACTTGTAAAAAAATGTTACGTACCCTATAGTCAAGTAAATGTCAATGAATGTCTATAAAAACAGGTAAAGCTCCCATGCGAGTTATAGCACCGACTTCTAAAGGTCACAGTGAACCACTCAAGGTCAAACCCAACAAATTGTAGACTACCCTCGGAATACGAAATATCATGAAGTTTTAGAGAGAGATTATTCTCCCAGTTACCGGGTTCCTAACTCGTTTAAAGTAACAGCCAGCTTTGGGGATTAAGTTTAGGTTCCGGCAAACAGGCGCGACGCGACTCGTGTAGAACAATTTCCATGATGTTTTCATAGAACATTTTCTACAAGAGTCGCGTTGCGCCTGTTTGCGGGAGCCTTTAAAGACTTTTGGATTACCTAATATTCGTGGCTGTATCTTTTAAGTCTAATTGCTTTACTATACTTTCAAGTTTAATTAATTTTCTAAACAATTAAAGTAACCCTGCTATTTTGCTTAACGAATTTTTAATTGTTAACAAAATATGTAGTAAATTCGTTATTGGATCTTATTACGGGGAAAGCGCCAGGTTGCCCGCGAAATTCAATTTGCAGGTCAGTGTCAGGTTGTATGTTGATCAACATACAACCAGACACTGAACTTAAAATTGTAAAAAACTTAAGAACATTTTAATTTCGCGGGAAACCTGGCGCTTCCCCCTTAACCAACAAGAAAAAACTTAGTAACAGGGTCAAGTAGGACGCTTAACTAAGTTTGAACCAGAACTACTTTTCCAAAGCAAAATATTCTTTTCCGAAGCTTGTTTCAGAACACACTCAATACTCTCCAATTCGCTCTAAATACTAAACAAGTTTAAAAGTTACAAAACCCAATAGAAAATGCAGTTCACAAACCAACCCATAAGTTTCAAATTAGATTTTGCAAAGTTAGCCTTTTATATAGATAGAGTTCACAATTAAATTCCAACCCTAAGTTAAAGTCAGAAGGTTGGAAATAGCATGAGAAAGTTCTTTTCGGGTCAATCAACTGGACTGTTTATGGTCGGAAATAATAATTACTTGGAAACTCAACAATTTTGTTGCAGAAATGTCAAGATTTTCCGACATCGATGCTTCAATAATGGCCTTAATGTCTAATTGTTGTGAGAATATTTTGGTGACCTGGCAGCTTATTGATAGCCTAATTGAGCCAATTGTAATTCGTTAAATTGCCTTTATATTATCCTCATTGGCTTCAATCGACCTCAATGGCCACAAATTAGCAAAAGAAGCTGATGATCCATGCTATTTTACATATGTTAATGTAGGTAAGAAAATTATAATATTACGTCTACATTTTTAGAAAAAAAAAAATTGAAGACGTAGGCCATGTTTTAGAAGTGATCGTGACAAGTAATATTCTACAATTAAAATTTTTAGATCGCCTTGTACTGTCGCGAGTAAAATTGTTAAACACTATTAATAAACAATAAAAATGTCCTTATAAACATGTCACGATCACGATACACAAAGCCACTGGGAAACTATTAACCATAGTTCATTACAGTACAACACTGAACGATAAATGTTTATGTTAATTAAAAACATAAAGATCGCCCATGGGGAATGGCCGCGAACACGCCATAGGCATTGTTATTACTCTGTACAAGTTTTTGTTAGTAACAACCGTCTCTCTATGTTTTTTTTTTTTTATTCTAATGAGAAGGCACAAAAGGCTTTTCAGTTTTCAGTTCAAGGTTGAGCGCGTGTGTTGAAGGCACTTTAGTGAAATGGTAAACAAGGTGTGCTCGACTGTACTGTATACAGGCTGTATATTTGGAGCCAGGCAAGCGTGAACGAGGTTATTGTGTAACTGATTCCGAACCTGAAACAATAAAAAGCCTCTCGACCTTGACCGGTTTCTTCGTGCGATGTGTGGAAGGTTAAGAAATGGGGTTGGGCTCGAGTAAGACAGACTGGTCGATTGATGAGGCGCATACGTCTAACGTAACTAAGAGGCCTGATAAATTGGAAAGATTTCGAGCTAAGTATAGAACCGGCGAGCTACATATTTTAGTTCTTTCATGTAGTCGGTTTAAGATACTTTATTTCACTCAAAAATAATACAATTATTCACTCCTATAAGGAAAAACTATTATTGTTAAGTTCAGTGACGATTTTGCCGGGTGGTAAAACTAAAATTAAGGATACAAATAACAAAAATCTGTTGGTAAAAACTATTGATTCCTTAATCACTTTAGGTAATTGTTAGCCTGTATATTGTAATTAAGGTTTAACAAAAATAAAATGTGCTTTGAAGATTGCCAATAAAACAAAATGTAAATCGTCTTTTGAGGTAATTTATTACAGAGTTAAGCTCAATGATACCATACAATATGGTATCATATGGTATATGGACTGTCGTATATACGACAGTCCTAATATCGCCGTTTGTCCTTGCTGCTATTTAAATTATATGTAGTATACATAGTCTTGTGTTTCTTTCATAAAAGTCTCAATTAAAACATTGCGTCATATAAAAAAAGAAGAGACATAAAATAAAAATATTTTTATTTTATGTAAAAAATCCTAGAGCGAAACTTACACAATACACCTTCAGTTCTCTTCAGGCTTGAAAAAAATAATGCATGCATTCCGCTCAAGTACTCACACACTTTGTATTTCCATAATTTGTGCGTAGTTGAACGAATGGATGAACCCAGGAGTAAATGTAGGTCGTACTCAGGTCGTTTGTTGAGTTACATTCGTCGCCAGGTGAATGGGACGTTTAATTACATTCGCTGCAAAGCATTCTCGACGTTTTCATTCATTCAGTCGCTCTTCTGTTCATATCTCGGCTCGCGAATGCATCAGCCTGCTGTTTAAATACGATTGTGAATATATTTCTGCTCGATGTTCTCGCTTGATGTATGAGAGCCATTATTTTTAGTTTTATGTGACATTTACAGCCGATGATGCACGTCGTTGATAAGAGCTTTTGAAAAACATTGATATTTATGTTTTGCGATATTTGGCATTAAACGGTACTTTGTTCGGTACTCGGTTTTGCTATCGCAGGGATAAATCTCAAGGTAGTTTTTGTTGAGACCTTTGTAGTAGACAAGATGGAAAGGGTTCGGCTAAATAACTAAAGGACGGCCAAGCGTAGGTATTCTATCAAAATTTTACACGAGTGAGTGCAAGTTACGTACCAGCTACGTTATTTTTTCTTCTATTTACAATATCCATACCTTTTGATAACAATATTCACAAGATCACAGAAGTGGTCAAATGCGAGTCAGACTCACACACGAATGGGCACGCCACAATTGCGGCGGTAAGTCCCCTCTTTGAGGAGTGGCTTGAGAGGCGCCACGGCGTCTTCACCTTGCGCCTGACGCAGGTCCTCAACGGACATGGCTGTTTCGGGAGGTTCCTGTTTCGGATAAGGCGGGAGGAAACGCCCGGGTGTTGTCATTGTGTGGATCGACCGGAGGACACGGGGGAGCATACGGTGGAGGTCTGCCCGGCTTGGGCGGAGCACCGCCATGTCTTCGTGGCAGCGATCGGCGGCGGCGATCTCTCGCGTCCGGCTCTGGTTCAGGCCATGGTACTGAGCGAGAGGGAATGGGAAGCAGTCATCTCCTCTTGCGAAGCAGTAATGCTCGCGAAGGAGGAGGCGGAGCACGTGAGGGAGAGGCAATTATTGCGCCCTCACGCCCCTAGTCGCCGCAGGAGGAGAGACCCTGGGCGTCGGGAGTCGATAGCCGACTCCCGGCCACCGTAGGCGCGGGCTCGCGGACGGCGAGCAATGGGCAGCTCGCCGTACCGTAAGGACCAGGCCCGGGTCGACGGTGCGTTGTGTTCCACGCGCGCCTCTAAGAGATGTCAGCATAATTGACGGGGTCCGATAGGGCCGATGCCTGCCGGGGTCGCGGATTTTTCAAAAGAGTTACTTTGGCCCTTGCGCCCAGGCAACTGAAGGAACGCGGGTGGGTTTTAGTCAGTAAGAGTCTGATACGCCCTTCCGCTCCGCTCGGAGCGGGAGAGGTCACTTGATGATTTCAAACCAAAAAAAAAAGAAAAAAAAGACACCCGAAGGATTCCGTACTACCTTACAGTATTTAATAGTACTTCTTTTTACATACTTTACAAAAAACGTCGAAAAACAAACACGGTTCTTGTATGGGGGTATACCTTTAATTTTTAACTTTATTTCATTTTTATAATTTTTTGTTATAGCGGCCATAGTAGTACACACTGTGAACATGTCAAGTGTCTACCTACTACGGTTTAAAAGATACAGCCCTGTGACAGACGGACGGACAGCGGAGCCTTAGTAATAAGGGTACGGAACCCTAAAAACGAAACATACCATTGATACACAACAGTATTTCTAAACGCAAAATTGTTTCAAAAGAACGATCCAAAACACAGAACACCAAATAAAATCACATCTAACTCTCAGTAACAATTTAGAACAATTCTAACAATTTTCCAATCGGCTGTACGCCAGCTGGGGGAGACACTCTAATAATTAGGCGCTTGCTCTCGTTAACCGACGACCATTCTGTAAGATTAGAAGACGAAATAAAGTGGATAGTGGAGTGGATCTTTACTGGAGATCAGCTACAATAAATAGAGCACAACGACAATTTAAGACGACTGGCTCGCTGGTCTACTGGTCGCATGTTCGCAGTGTTCGATTCCCGGGTCGGGCAAACTAATATTGAATTTTTCTATCTGGAATTTGTCAGTAGCAGCCCGGAGTCTGGATTGATGCCCGGTTGATGGCAATAGGCTCAGTCCCTGTTACATAGGACCTAATTAACATAATTTATTAACAAACATCTTTGACAAAAACATTACCCTCTTTCTGGAATTCGCCGAAGTCGGGTAATAAAGATAAACTCCAACCATCTAATCCACCACATATACGAAATACGTTCACTTAACATAACTTGCGAAATGTGGGTGTACTATGTAGGTGCACATTGCATATTATAAAAATATGAGATCCCACCCGATGATTGAGATATTAGTGATTTTATTATTAACACAAGTAGAGATGAATAGCACCTACATGACATTTTCCCAATTCGGTATAAGTCCCATTTTTTTAAATCCTTTATTAGAAAGAACCAGGTTCTTAAATAATTCATTACAATCTAGCCAATGAGACTAATATGCAACTTTAATCTAACTTAGTTTTTTACGTGATAATTAATTTAAAACTTAGAATAGTGTTGATTGTACTTTACAAGTCCGTTCCACTTTCTTAGAGTCTGATGTAATGATATAAACACTTTGTTCATGTGTTATTATGTGTCCCATTGTCATTATTATTTCTACGCTTTTTTACACTACACTAACTCAACAAGTCCCATGGAAAAGCCAAATATCGCTTTTCCCGTCCTGAGGAACGAACGCAATACCACCGGTACCCCATGTAAAATTCTACATTCATATCTGCAATTTTATGGTGTACATAATAAAGAATATTCCATATATCTTGAGAAAGTACCGTGATAGTAATTCCACAATTAGCACGCTGACAATGAAATAGTTGAATAACTTGCGCGTTTAACTAAATAGTTATGATAATTAATTTCAATTGTATTGTTTCAATGGCTATTGATTTGAAATTGTTTTGTGTAGATAAGCTGATAAATGTTACTATAAAGTTATTATGTAAGGTTTGTTTTGTTGAGGTATTTCACTCAGAGCACTGATTTCAACAGCACTTGACCGAACGGCACCTGAACTGTTCCTCTAACCGCACTGAAACAAAATTTTGATAATTGCGGATCGCTGGAACAGTTTATTAATATTATTTTAATTTCACAAACAGCACCTATGTTGAATATGTGAATCCATATTTTGTTATAATTTCGATGTTAAGCAGGTCTTTACATCATGATGCTGTAATGTGGCAGTTGAATTGTTTTTGGTAGAAGTTCAAAAGGTAATGAAATGTTTTCTTGATCTGAACTTATAGTCAACCTCAAAAAGATCACTCTAGTTGCACATATAAATGTTCTACTCAGGATTCGATACAAAAATATGTTAGCTATTGTTATTATTTTATTCAATTATGTAAAGTAGTGTTCTAAATATTATTTATTTTTATAATCATGTATTGGCAGTTTTAATATTTTATTTTGTAAGGTTGTAACCATGTGCCCAAGTGAAATTACATTGATTATTAGTTGTTAAACTGACTTTTGCCGGTTGACAGCAACTAGCTGTCAAACGGTAGCCTACGTGTACAGTCTCACTTGGGAATATGGCAGGGATGCTTGAACACTCGTGGAGTGAAGACGTATTTTGTGTATTTTGAAATAGTCTTAACGAAGTGTAGTAATGTTATTAAACTGATTATAAAGTTATACAGAATTTGCTTTCTCCGCAACTTTATAGTGGATTACAAATAAGTTACAGACAGGCCGTTGAAATAGAAAAGCATCATAACAAAAATTTCATCCTAACTAATATTATAAATACGAAAGTAAGTTTATTTGTTTGTTTGTTACCTTTTCATGCATAAACCACTGAACCGATCATCCTGAAATTTTGCATATAAGTTGTCAGGTGTACAGAAACGGACAAAGGGTACCTTTCATCCCGAAAAAAGGTACTTTTCCCGAGGAAAACAACAATAACGTTTTTATGATAATAGATGGCACCACGTGTCTTTCGAATCATGATTGAATTACAACCCGAATTGATTGTCAAAGTCTAAATTAACGCGAGCAAAGGCGCGGGCAAAAGCTAGTTTAATCTAAAAACAGAACATTGATTCACACAACAAACATCTTTGACAAAAACACTACCCTCTTTTTGGATTCGCCGTAGTCCTTATTAAAGATAAACTCCATCTTCCCGCCACATATACGAAATAGTACATTCACTCAAGAACGTTTTAATGTAAAACACTCACTCTGAATGTACACGCTTAATCTACCACATGGACCTGATTAGCATCAGTAAGAGCTTGCTAGTCAAAGTTGGGGAAATCGACTGCGGGACGAATGTTCGCTACATTAGGCGGTAAATGAAAGTGCAAAGATCCAAGTTCAAGGTACTGTGTGAATTAATATAATAGTTTCTTTAATAAGCAATGCCTTTTCAGTCTGAGAACTTAGCTACGTTTACTTTCTGGAAGTTATTTTAGTCTTTGCTGTGTTTGCGAGTCAAAGTTAGGGGAATCGAGCGCGGGGCCAATGTTCGCTACATTAGGCGGTAGATGAAAATTCAAAGATGAATGTTCGAAACACAGTGTAAATAAATGCAAGGGTTTTGGTTAGTTTCTTAATCTCAAGAAGAAGGCTGACACCCGGTTTCTGAATTGAGAATTTGAAGTTGAGAACTTGATAAACTCTAAGTAAGCATTACTTAATGTAATTTCTTTGACTTCAATGTAGCCCGCGAAATTCAGAACTTCTTTCAGTTATTGTAAATATATTTATGATTTTGCGGGCGTCACCCTGAAATGTCATAGTTATAAAACAGATTTGATCGTCAGAGGACTATTGAATACTAGACGCCAAATGATAGTGCTTTTGAAGACCAATGTCCAAAAAGGTCCATTTAAAAAACGCCTAACTTAATCATTTACATGTCAATCTCTTACTTGACAGGTTGTAACTTTGTAAATAGACAGTGAGAGTGTTGCAACGCACAGCGACAAAAACCCAGAATTTCCCGTAAATAAAGAAACCCAATGCTGCATATAACTTTACCAGTTTTTCAACCCAATTCCGCTTCAGCAACATATAGTTGGATATCCCTCTCCAACTGAAACGTGTAAGTAATGTTACGAAGTTGGCAACACTGACCGGCCGCGATGAATGCTCACAGAAAAGTAGGTCACCACGAGAGCTACAAATACATTAACGAAATAAGACGGAAAACTTTTATAATTAATGTAATACAATGCCAGAGCTGCGGGGAATTAATGACTAACTCCCTCCCAGATAATATTTCGTATTTTGATTGCTAGCAACACAATATTGGCAAGCAGTAAAAGTTTGAACAGATGAAATCGGCTATGATTAAATCGAGTCTATTGAAGATGGAAAAAATAAACTAAACGGCTTACGGTCTTTTATATTCCACTAGAGGCGAATAAAATATTGAAGGCTATAAAACTTTCAATGTTGCCAGGCGTAGCTTCGGTATTAGATACCGTTTTATGATCGTGACGAGTTGATCTGTTGCAGCATAGGAAGTAATATTAGTATAAGAACATATACGAGATTTATCTTCCCCTAAAATACAGCGAGAAGGGGTTCACACACCAAGACTTTACGGTATAAGAAAAGCCAAGCGGTCTCGAATCACCATTGTAATAACATTATAGCAAGTGATTTAGGTCAATCTGTGGAGATTGGCGGTGCAGTTAAAAAATCTGCCCAATTTTTTCCTTGTCAATGTTTACCTCCAACACAACCGACAAAAAGAATGGTCGCGGATTGCCACAGAAGAATTAAAAAAGCGACCAAGTGCGAGTCGGACTCGCCAATGAAGGGTTCCGTAGCAGTTTACGATTTATGACGTATTAAAAAAAACTACTTACTAGATCTCGTTCAAACCAATTTTCGGTGGAAGTTTACATGGTAATGTACATCATTTAATTTTTTTAGTTTTATCATTCTCTTATTTTAGAAGTTACAGGGGGGGGGGGGGGGGGGGGACACATTTTACCACTTTGGAAGTGTCTCTCGCGCAAGCTATTCAGTTTAGAAAAAAATGATATTAGAAACCTCAATATCATTTTTGAAAACCAATCCATAGATACCCCACACGTATGGGTTAAATGAATAAAAAAAATTGAGTTTCAGTTCTAAGTATGGGGAACCCCCAAAATTTATTGTTTTTTTTTCTATTTTTGTGTGAAAACCTTAATGCGGTTCACAGAATACATCAAATTACCAAGTTTCAACAGTATAGTTCTTATAGTTTCGGAAAAAAGTGGCTGTGACATACAGACAGACAGACATGACGAATCCATAAGGGTTCCGTTTTTTGCCATTTGACTATGGAACCCTAAAAACCAGTTACATTCTGTTATACTTTGAAGTTGGACTGTGCGGTTTTATTTCAGCAGCATATCATTATGTTATTTGCGGTAAAACATATAACTATTATTACATACCTGTAGCGTAGGCCGGTTCAAGGTCGTCTTCGTCGTCGGTGTGGTGTCTGCTGGAGGCGTGCGAGTGCGAGTGATGTGCCACGCCCACGTGCACCGGCTGTATGGGTTGCTCGTAGTGCTTGTGATGGTCCACGTACACGCGGTGGTGGTGCGGACAAGGCGTCGGAGGAAGATAGTCCGCTAGAGTACCACCACGAGTCAACGTCGACCCCGCACTTAATGTCCCACCACCAGAACATGATGCTAACGCACTCCGCACTGATCCAAGGTCTAAAGACGGTCGTCTAGATAGTTCGCTATAACTCTCGCCGAAGAGCGCACTGGCTGGTACCGCGTGTCTTACTTCGTGCTGATGGTGTGAGTGGCCGCCGTTCGACGACGAGTGCGGAGACGCGGAGTGGTCGCGACTGTCGCGTGACGTGGACGCCGTGTGGATGATACTCTCGTCGTGCGTCTCCATGACTTCTCTCGCGGTCGGCGGGTTCGGGTGCACGTGCACCGCGGACGTGCCTGCGCGGCGCGGACTCCGCCCGCGGTCCGGCAGCACCGACGAAGCCGACCAGTAACCCCACGCCATTTTCGTTCACTGTTTTTACACTGTTATTAATCAAGCGCTAGCCATAAACACGGACAAACGAAGAACCTACGGAAGGTGTACGTTCACAGTATGAGTGTCCACGTCTGCGCACGAAGGCTTTAGAGTCGGGGTCACGTAATCCGAGCGTGTGGCGGGCGAGGTCGCGCGGTGAGCTGGTCGCCGGCGCCCGGTCGAGGGGACGCGACAATTGTGTAAACGAACCTAATCTCCTTTGACGTCGCCGCCCCGGGCGCACCGAGACAAAGCTTCGTGACCGCACACAACCGCGCACGTGATACGTCCCAAAATATTTTGACAAGCGACTCGCTCCACTGACAGTCACGTCAGCGTCGACGTTGGATAGGTAATCGTGTAATCCTGTTTATATTGTAGTCAGTGAGTTTCATTTCATATCTCATTGCGCCGATAGGATCGGGCGCGGTGACGAGGCTCGGTGGGCTTTACTAATTCGGGTTGACTCAACTCGGTCCAGTTTCGAGGCCTACTAAATGAGATGGAAACTCCGCTGATATATAACGATAAACAACGGACGTCTAAACCGGTGAACTTGCATTGGTGGCTGCGAATTTATAGGCAAATACGTCTGGCGAATGATTTGTGTTAAAAGGACGGAGTCGGTAATTAGCGTTTGTAACATTCCGATAGTCCGGAAAAGAGCAAGTCACTTTGGAACATTAAATGCTTCGCTAGTGAAAAATAGCTTTGAATAATTTCTTAACCTGTGAGCTGGCCTTTAGCACGCCTCAGTAAACGCTAACCTATTTAAAGTGCAGTGGTGACGTTAGAGCAGCCACGCGCTGGGTGTCGACGTCTATTGCTCCATGGCTCGGAAACAATTGCGATACAGCCTGACAGTGTAAGCCCCTTCAAACGAGGGGTGCGTCGCTGCGGTTCCGCTGCGCCACTTTTAACCAACTCACTATAAATTAAGTAGAAGCCAGATCAATGGGCAACATAATAAACAGAGTCTACAATAAATTCGCTCCTTGTTATCTTCGCACATAAAACACTGTCACATTGTTTGTGCTGACATTTATAACTCGAAAACGGTGGATGTAATTCTGATATGCTTATTTCGTTACACAAAAGTGAAAATGCCGCTGCGCTTGTGTGGGTTTAATATTAACAGGGCTTGTATTTTTGGGAACGTAGTTAGTATTTTGAGCTAGAATTTAATTTGTTAGCTAGGGAGTTAGCATGCAAATGTATGCATTACCTTAGTTCAGTTAATACATAGTTGTTATGCTACATTGTATTTATACACATGCATGGTGGAGCTTCTGGCGCCGTAAGCCGCATATACTAACTGTGCTAGTGTGCATTGTGATCATGTATAGAAATGTTGACGTAAGTCGGCATTATATTATGTGAGGTAAGGTGCTTGCGACATGTCACCCATAAAGCTTAACATATTCGGAGCAGTAAACATTCTGAATAGGCTTTGAGTATGAATGAAAATTACAGCTGAAACTACCCGCTTGCTCTGGCGACGGCGATTTTACTGTTAACGTTTTAGCGAATGCAACCACAAGAGCGCTAATAAGCGTTTTATTTAGTAACGTAGTTATCTATCTGCATTGCTAATGTCGCCACATCGTAATCTGCTTTTATTTTTATACATAAGGTTTTTATCTGGCTTGAAATCTGTGAGCAAATAAAAGTAAGTTTTGCCAGTGTAAATATGCAAAACTTGCAACACCACATAAGAAATAATGCATAACGAAACGCCACACAATCAGAGAGTCTGTAAAGTAAAGCCATCTTTGCACAAGTTCGCGCGAAAAACGGTCCGCGAAAACTGGTGAGAAATTACGCGTTCCGAGCGAAGTGAACTTATTTCATTATGAGCTCTTTGACGTCGGCTCTGATTCAAAGTACAGACTTTTACGCCCCGGGATATATTGAAGATACATATCTTACGTGTTCGGTAATTAAATGCTGAGTCCCGACTTAGTCCGCCGCTTTTAGAAGATTAAACTTTCTGTAGGCGTATATTTTCGCAGGGAAACTCAGATTACTTGTATTTTACTTCGTTAATATCCTCACTTTTCAACTTTTTTACGGGTCTGTTCTTTAATTAAATAATTTTCCAAGAATGTGTTCTGAAGATGATTAATTAATGAAGAAGAATATAAGTACCTAACAGTATACATAAAATATAAGCCTACTTAAGGAATTCTGAACTTTAACCTACAATGCAATTCACATGTCGATAGTACCACATGCAAGGCTATTAAAACGTCAAAATACGTCAATAAACCCAAATTCTGACTCACTACCCACTTGAACCCGGCCAAGTAACGAAGCGTTTCCGTAAATATGTCTCGATGCCATGCGGATCAGAAAGTTTATGTGTATACGGTCCCTAAGGAGAATAACTGACAGGCACAAAAATAAGACTGGTATTTCATAGTATTGGTGAAATCAAATGTATTTTTTTTCTTTGTAATATCCCGCCGGTATTTCAGCTCATCGTTTGGACGTGAATAAAAAGAGGTTTTTTTGCACTTCAGTTTCAGTGTAAGTGCTTTTGGCATTTATTAATGTAGCCCGGTGCCTTTTGTAATTTGCACCGCGCTCAGCCATTGGCTAAATTGACGTCCAAGGCATTTTAGAGGCTTGTAACGTTAGGAACGACATTACACGGCTGGCTGACTTTATATAACGCTTCATGGCTACCTAAAGCCTTGTTTATGTGCAAAATAATGACATGGAGGCAGCACAAGACAGTGTAAGACAATTTGTGAGATAACAAGCACTCATTTTTGTACTCATAAACTAACACAACCACTTTATTTACTGCTAAAGAAAATTCAACTAACATTATCTGAGTACGAGTGTAGTATGCAACGTTAATAATAAAACTGTAAACATGAAAAACGGAATTAACAATAATGCCGGACTTACTACCAGGAAAAAAAAAACGATAACACGCGGGCCTCCGGATCGACTGATCCCAATACAATCACATTTGCATTCTCAAACGCGGATAGTATTCCATACAGAGAGCAAAGCAATTTAATTTAAAATTTATTTTGGTCATACTCGTAGCCTGTATGGAAAACGAAAATATTTTTGTACCTACGTGAAATTTTAACAACTCACATTGGTATTGGATAACGAGCATGGTAGTAATAAAATTGGTGAAGATATTTTATTGCCAATAAAATGGATCGCATTCACATGTTTTTCACAAACATGCATTCAGTGCTTTTTGATATAAAAATTGTGACTCGTAACTTGTTTATTAGTTATATTTGTGCCTGATGAATGGTTGGTTAGTTTATTTGTGCTACAAAATGCAGTTAATATTTTGAAATAAAAATTTATTGGCAGCCATACTACTTACATAGAGGAATAAAACAATTTATATGATTAAAACGCACACAAACAAACATAAAACCTCAATAAAGTCGACTCTACTCTCAAAGCCGTAGAAATAAAGTGACGGAAGCTTTTAGAGTAGTTTAAGATCCGAATTGTGCCATAAAACTGTTAAATTAGTCCCCCCTTCCCCCCCGCACCTGACACACGGTTCTACTATATGACAGGTATATATGTCCTCAAGGATTTGTTGTCCCCCCCCCCTTCTATATATTAAGCCAGGTTGCTTGCGGCGTAATCTGTATGGAACGGCTGCGTAATTACATTTGTATTGAGTTTATGTTGGTCCTTGTTTGTCCATTCAGAGATTGTTTTGCTATAGTTGTAGAGATGGAAAACTTTCTGTTATTGCTGCAAGTTTTTGGAACATATTGAACAGTTTGCGTTGTAATCTATTTAGAATATATTTGATCTGATTGATGCTAAGCTTATTATTTCTAATTATTTACTATATTCTGCAGTGCATTGGTTTCGAACAAAATGGGTACCTACATACTTCATAACCTGTACTAGATTAGTCTGCAACTTTTTCCAAGTACTGAATTTTACGTTAGCATTGCGTTGGCACTGCTTAAAGGCAATATAAAAAAATAATTGCAGAGTTAAACCGCTGCAATGCTACATAAATAATGTCAAGCAAGCCTACCCCCTGCTGCCACCATAAGTAACAGAGAAGTAACGGAACGCGTTACGCTCAGTTGATTCTTTATGACTTGTGCGCGAGTTGCTTTCCTTTCACGTTTTTTGGGGAGATAAAAGAAAGAAATTATGTTTATCTTTAAAAAAGTGATGTTGCGAAGATTGGAAAAGGGAAGCTCGATTGAGACTGTTCTTTAAAAAAGTTTAAGGACCACTGACGCTTCTATTTAGACTTTACAAATTGTTCCAATATGTGTACTGTTGCAGACTTTTGTAAAAAGATGTTAAAATTGTAATAACACTTAATTTTAAACATATCATTTCCAAACAAACTTATCAAATATTATTGGCGCCCAACCTGTCCCAACTGGGCGCCAATAGGAACAAAATACCAAACTGTTTTTACCTAAAGAATACCTTATTATGAAGTATAAGAACGAGATACAAATCATTTTTAACAAATGTTTCGCAAAAAGTTATCAGAAAATAAGACAGTTCTAAGATACGGCACTCAATCTTTGTCGTAATTTAGGAAAACAAAATGTCTGTCACTGTCCATCTTTTGATTTGAGGAAAAACACCGAGAAGGAAAATAATTATTGTCTTGGTTCTACCTTTTTTACAAGTGGTCATCTGAGGAGACGTGTAGAGGTTGTTTGCCAAGTGTTTATAATAGTATATTTTTAGAAATGAACAGTTTAATATTCAGTAGCCATGTAAAAAAAAAACCAGCTCATAAAACGGTACGGTAATTTTATGTTAAAAAAACATACGTATAAAGAATGGAAACACAAATTACCCCAAACGTAATATGTTTGAGTGGACTACAATTTACTGTTACTGTGACTACGGTTAGTCCCGGGTAATTTTGGAGAAATAATCATTATTATAAAACGAGTGGAGGCGAAATAATCCCCACAAATTACAAATACGTTAGTACTAAACACACTCGTAATAGAGTTTCGGGCTCATATTTCGAAGTACGGTTTAAATATTTTATAAATAAAGGCCGTAAATATTTTTCACGAATACAGACACGGATTATAAGAGACAAAAAATCCAAAAGATCGAGTTAAATAAATTTTGCATATCATAATAGACTGAAGACAAGCAGTGTGCAAGATTTATGATCAGACCCTTACTTTATATGCGAATATTACGAATTCTGAAGTATTTTTAAAACCACTCCCTATAAAAATAACAAAAGTAGTTAACAGTATAAAATGTAATAACTTGATAACATATTCGGGCAGCCCAGTTACGTACAATCATTAAATATAAACGATGTTTCAAAACAATAAAAACAAAGTCAATTAAAACATTCACAGGCCCTTAATTAAAGACGTTTCTAAATAAGCGTCGTCCTACAAACTCTAACCAGAACGTTAAAGGACATTTGAAGTCCTGATGAAAAACCAACACAACTTTTAATGTAAAAGGTCACTTACAATTAGGAGACGTCGAAAGTACACGGCAATGCTGGGAACTATTAAGTCTAGTTAGAACTTTGTCTAAATGCCTAACACCGACATTTTTAGGGTACTATTGGACCAAAAAAGTAAAAATAAAGGCTTAGTTTTGTAATAGGTTTGAAATAAACAATGTGAACACGTATATTTTTACGGTAGACATTGTAGAACACACATTCATACATAAACTCACGCCTTCTTCCCATGGGGGTAGGCAGAAACTACAGACCGCCTCCTGCTACGATCCTTGCATACTCCTTATGCTTCGTTTACCTTCATAGTTTGTAGAACAATTCAGTTTAAATCACATAGATTAAAATCTGATTTCATTTAAAGTTGTAGCAAAAAGAAAATTAATATGCGATTGTTGTAAAAATAGAGCCCTGATATTGTATACAGTTTTTCTTTACTTTGTTGCATTTACTCGGACTACCTACGTGTCTAATAATGAAAAAAGAAAACTCGTGCTTTTAAAATTTCCCGAATGTAATAGTAGATTGTTATACAAGGGGCTAAAATGACCCATTATATACGAGGTAAATAGAAACCGAGTTATAAAGGGTTTTTCACTCTACTTTTCACCACGATTGCAAGAAAATAAAAATAATCCAATCCAATATTAAATAGTCTACTTTTTTTATTTATTCTGTAGCCGCAACGCAATGCACGCAGTCTACCGAAGCGATAGCGGCTATCAGTTGAATTTTCAAAAATAAAATATTTTCTTTTTTTATGACACAGTAATAAGTCGAGTCTTTATTCATGATTACTACTTTTGAGTAATTTTTCGTTTTCGTAGGCTCGTTGATAACAACAAAAAACCTTATTCCCCTAGAGGAAAACATGCTATTCTATCCCCACTCTGGTAAGCTACAATGACAGACTTTTTATGCAAGAGGAGTGAAAAAATCTTTTCACTGTCTTAATTAAATACCAGTGTTTCTCGTGCAATTTATTCGGTTTTCCGGGAGTCTGTGGCTGGCTTAATTTTCTTTGGGGCTAAATCCACTCGCTTCAATGGGCCACGAGTTAGCACACATCGACAACTGAACGCCTCTTGCGGTTTTAATGTAATCTTACCGCTTTTGTTTAATCTATTTCAAGGTTTAAATGCGACAATTTTCGATTAAAACCATGTATCTAATATTTATGAAATAGTTATGTTGATTTATTTTAATTGATTAAAGAAGTAATCTCAAGTGCCTATCTGCGTTATTCCGTTATTAAAAGTTGTCGTGACTACAGCTCATATTAAGCGAGCCGTTTAACTTCCTATTCCTCAGTGTACAAGTCGCCCTACTTAAGAAATATTAAAATGATAAGGTATTGCTTGGTAAACGACCTGCTTGCGGAGAAACGGTGGATAAAAAGAATGAAAGGTTATAGAAGCAAGTTAAATAATGTTACTTTTTCATAGCACAAATTATTATTTATCGTCAACTATAAAACCGGACTGGTCTAAGCGTTGAAATAAAACCGTGCTACACTGTGTTAAAATTAAGTTACAAGAACATAACATTTTTCAACGAAGCACAGTTACTAACTGCGAATATATGACTGGCTCTTTGCGCTTTTATGGGAACTCTGAATAACACGATTGTTAATGGACCCAAATAAATTACTTCAACTACAAAAAAAGTAGCTATAGTTTGTGCAAACTAAAAGAGGACGAAACTAATTCAAGTGACCCTATGTAAATTTTAGCTTACGTCCCTTATGTTTTACCTAGGCCACTGAAGCAAATTAGCTAAGTTTCAGTTTTCTAGGTCATCAGGGGACTTTTGTAGGACATGGCAGGATGGACGTTTAAAGTTTTAATTTAATTTGGTACATTAATATTGTAGCAGTCTGAAAATAGAAGGGGTTCGACCCTCGGAAGTTGTGGGCAGAATTCTGGAAACTTCGGTAAGTTAAGAAGTGTTCTGATCGATGGGATCGTTGGCTGAGTGATTACTAATATATTTGGGATGACCTTATGTTGTGTTGTGGTTTCAAGGAATGGCTGCGCGAAACTTTAGTCAAGGGCTGTTCAGTAAATACAAGATAAGCCGACCCGGAGGGAAGGACTACGGTGGTGAGTGGATATCAAAAAGAGAGAATCAGTTTGATTTGTAGCAACAATAATAATGCTGAAATGAAAAGTGGGCTGATATTCTAATAAAACTAACTGCCCTTCAACGAAAGGAACAGTCCTGACAATTTTCATCCTTTTTACCCTAACTTTTATCGTTAATCTATTTGTAAAACATGTCTTCCTCCTTACCAATAAATGGAAAACATGAGTAAGCGAGAACATCCGGTTTAGATGTGCTTATACAGATTTAAATATATATTCTGTAGAGAGTGTTCTGTGAGATATGGAAAAGAGGGATAACACTATATTTGGGACTAATATGGACCTTGTCATGCATGAGGGTTAAATAATTATGAGCGGATATGATATGAGGGATAAATATAACCTATTATGTAAGCGCTGAGCTTACATAATAGGTTAGCAATAAATACATTGAAAAGTTTTAGAAATTGGTCATCCACACGAAGGAATCATTTTATTTGCGGAAAAGACAAGAAATAGTTGAAAGAATTTAGATGAGAGTAAACTTTCAGGGATTCTTGATACGGAAATGCGAATAAATTGTTAGCTACAATAATATTGGATTGAAAATTTGTAAGGAACGGGAGACAACGAAGAGAGGAAAAGTAACAAAATTAACTAGCTACTTGATAAGTAGCAATTAAATAAAAATGTTAGTACCAAAAGTTAAATCTGTCATTTATGATTCCTTTAATTCTGTATAATTGTGGTACCTACTTCCAGTTTAAACTAAAATGTTATTTTGCATTGAAATATCCATTGTGGCATGATTGACCCTTACTGACCATGAAATTATTTTATTCCGTGCGTGACTTTACATTTTCGTTATAAATTTAATATTTTAGTACGGATAAATTATTTGTTACTTGTTCTATTGGGTCATTAAATATTTTTTAAAGTAAAAGATCCCTTTTAAATACAAATGATAAATGTATATTCCAAAATTCAAAAAGCTGGCACGAAATTTTCCGGAAAATTCTAATTTGTGAACTGTCAAGGGTCATTAATTAGAGGAAAAAGTCATTAGAGGCGATTAAAAAAAGTTGAGAGCCAGCCTCGAATATAAATTCGGCAAAACGAAGCAACAGCGCAAATCCTACGTTGGCCTGGGAATAAAAAATAAGTAGGTATTAGGGCATAGTCAAATATTTACGCGTTGTTACCACGATTAATAGCGAAATAAATTATATGCTATGTTGCTGGGGAACAAAATTGATCGCCATATGAATATTGTTGCAAAAGCTACACATGAGCGATTCGACAGAATTATATGAAGTCATGCCTTTACAAACTAAGGTCTAAGGTCATGCTTCACCGGGAAATCTCCATAAGAGATTTTTATCAACGAAACATTATTACAGCAGTTTTATGGCTTCATAAACAAACAAGCTATCACGTTGAAACTTTGGTCCCCGAGCCGAGGTTTTAAGGTCAACCAGCACTTGCGTACTATAGTTTTAAAAGACCGCGGGCGCGGTCCGGATTACCCCATTAAAAAAGAAAGCCACTTCTAACCTCGCCGACACATCCAATACGATACACTATTTACTTCGGGTGCGGTAAACACACATGGAGTGCACCCCGTATTCGCACGCCATGGTAATGATAAACACGGTGTGATCGATATTCAAGAACGTTTGTTTTTCTCGCGTGTCAATAGGAGAAGAGGTTCGTTTTCGGCGAGTTTTCGTTTTCCCGACTTACGCAACGGGATGGGCACGTGGACGACCTTCGCGGCTCGACAGTGGACACTCTGCGGGGTCGATCCGGCGTCGGCGTCGGTGATAACTGGGAGGCGTACAACACTCGTATTTGTCGGGGTCGTAGAACAGGCAGCGGTCGAGTCGCCGCCGGGTCGAGCGCCCGCGAGAGCGAAGTGCGGCGGGCAGCGCGGCCGGAGCGGGACTGGGCCGACGGCGGCCGCGCCTGCGTGCGCCGCACCCGCTCCTCCCCCGATTGATGTAATATTTATCTTGGATTAAGAACTAGATAAGGAGCCGTGGCGAGACGCGCGCTGAAAGCGCACCTCGCTCCATGTTTTGCCTTGCAGAAAAATATGTTTTTGGGAGGATATGGTACTTTTGTCCTTAAACAAGTTTTTTGTCGGTTAGGATAGTCTAAGTCGGCGTATTTTCGTACAAACAGCGATTGGCTCATTTGATTAGCGGCTCGCGAAAGCTCGCTCGGATCAATCCGTTGCGGCTCGCGGGTCGGCCGCGTTCGTGCGAGCCCGGCGGCGCTCGGGCGTGTTCGGCGCGCGTGACGTCACCGCGGGACGCACGCGCGGCGACAGGTGGGCGCAATGCGCCGCACCTATCATATGATTATGACGTTTCCTATTGGATTTGATGCCGGGACGTTTGGCTGGAAATTGGTTGCGGCAAGTTTGCACACAGCGATCGCCGAGTGGGGGTTGGGTGGCTATGCAATTGAGCTGGGAGAAGTTTTCAATTATGAGACAATTTTTCTTTCAAATCTGATTGATGTTAAGGGGGAGATGTTGTTTATATTTTAAATCTTAATATATTGGCACGATAATTCTTCAGTGAAAGTTGATTAAAGTTGACGAACAACTTAATCAGAAGAACTCATCTAATTAAACGTTTTATGACGAGTTTGTTATTCAAGCAAGGACAATAGTAGCCATTTCGTAAAACGAATTCCATTCGTTTTACTTGAAACTCTGTTACCGTAAACAGAGTTTCAAGTAAAACGAATGGAATTTAAACAAAATTCGCAATCTTGTAGGAGGTATGGCAGTCATCTAAATACTTGCCCATGAAGTTTTATCGCTACGACACACAAACACGCCACAAGACTTAGCTATTTGTTTTTAAAGCCGCTATTTTGAAAGATTGGTTCTCCTTTAGGATTCCAATTAGGTATAAAAGCACTTAATTTACACATCCATATAGTGATAATGGAAATCAAGATATTATATACATGTCGGAAATACGTTAAATCAATCGTTTGACTTGACTAATCGGGTCGCCGGTGCCACCAGGTGGCGCTGGACAGAGTCTATAACACTCACGCTTGACTAGAGCAAAGCAGAGTTTGTTGTGGACGGTTAAGCAGTGAAGACGTTTAGAAACTGTCGCGCGTTCCGTATAGTTATGTCGTGTACCTACAGTGTGATTCGTAAGTGTGATTAATTTGGTCGTACATTATAATTTGATTTGAACTGCAAACGGTTTATCTATTGCGCAATAACCAACACTACCCACAGTACGCCCACAGTAGTTAAAACATGGCTGATAATAACTAGAGAGACATACCTTCTCCGTCATACACATATTTTTTACGGTTTCCTGGGTCCATGTTTATATAATGGTATGAACAACAAGCTCTTAATCTATCCTTTTTCTAGGGCAAAATCTAAGAAAAAAGTCTGTTCGTGGCTTGAAGGCATTGATTACAACGCAACGGAACGTTTATTAAAACCCTTATGGTAATTTTTATTGGCATAGAATGATATAATATAAACGCACACGTACTAATCACGCCAAATACACACACTCACCCTCACACACCAACATACACTCACTCACTCTCATCGACACACCCGCACATATTCACTCCCAAATCAATATTAAGCGATTTGCAATTTGTCATCACAATTGTTTTACTTTAGTTTTTAATTTTATTCCATTTTGTTTCACTTTTGTTATTATTCATTTGTAATAGTGTTTTATTATGTACAACCTGTATGTTCAGTTAAACAGTCATAGTTCATAAGTGAGTTGTCCGATGGAGGGTAAGCCTGGTGATCTGCAATACAGGTTTTACACCATTCTCTACAACAGACTCCATTCTCTATTATGTACTGTTTCTTTGACTTTGTATTCTGTTTGCGATTATGAGAGAACACTAAAGAATAAAATAATATTTTTATAGTGCTGCAACATGCCTTGTGCAGTCAAATAATGAAAATGATAAGCACCTTAAGGTTAATTTTTACATGCACCTTATTATTTTTTGGACCACTTATTGACAGCTTTTTGAATAAAAATGACAGTTCGAAAAGGTGACATTTTCCTGCTGTGTGGGAAAGGACTATGAAAAAAATTGCTAAACATTTTCGCTCCTTGATCGTACGTTACTATTATTTATGCCTCATTCATATAAAGCTAATTAATTTA
Source organism: Griposia aprilina (assembly GCA_916610205.1). Lineage (NCBI taxonomy): Eukaryota > Metazoa > Arthropoda > Insecta > Lepidoptera > Noctuidae > Griposia > Griposia aprilina. Next base: position 5,053,572 of record OU744302.1, read on the forward strand.
CCTACAGTCTGAAATTAACTCGCATGAAGTTTTTTTTTTTTGTCAGCCTATTTTGTGTCCCACAGCTGGGCAAAGGCCTCTTCGTTTTCCTTCCATACCTCTCTTTTTTGTGCAATCTCTGGCCATGTTGGCACCGCAAACATGATTACATTGTCACACTACCTTCACCGCGGTCTACATCGACGGCGATGTCCTCCATCAGGCTAGAGGTTAAGATAGAATTTAAAACCCTTGAAAACTCTCCATCTCTACCAATACAAATAGTTATTGATACATAAGTCTTCGGCAAAGATGAGAGAACTCCTTATTTTTTTTATTATTTACTATAAACTTCCGCGAACATGCTTTATTTTCATTGCAATCTAGCCTTTAATTTTAACCTAAATTGTTACCCGAACTTTTAGTTATATATAACATCGACACGTTATAACTAAAAGAATGCGTCCAAAGACTTTCCTTAGTTCTATTAATATTAAGAGAAAGTCAGTTTGTTCATAACTTCTTGATTACCAACAAAATGGAAAGGGTGTGTTTCATTCGTGGATTTGCGTTTAAATATCAGACTACTACTTAATATATGATTAAAACTTTAGCCCCAAAATGGCTTCCACTACACTAACATCCCATGTTTACAACCATAATTAAACTTGTACCCATTATGTAAACCTCGTTTAAAACAACATAATTTTGGACAACTCATAAAAAGTTGGCGCACCATAGATCATAACCGGACTGATAACGCCAACTTTACCATTGACAACATCCGGGTCCCTGGCACTCTAAAAGTTTAAAATTAAATTGCAGTTTTCATATAAATTGTAGATTTAATTTTAAATTGTCACGCATTTGATTCCATGATGAGTTTACGAAAGTGGAGTATCAGCCAAATGCGGTATATTTGAGCAAAATAATATTTATGAGGCACCTAATGTACAGTACAACTATTTTCTTAATGTCCCTCGGGAATCATCGCATTTCCGAATACAAACGAATGCAAATTTCCATGTCCATCAATTTATTAGATTTATTGTGTATAATAATTTGAATTCAGAACTAAGTACTTTATTGTTGTTTTGTTTTGACGTAACAACAATTAAAGTACATACTTAGTTCTATAAATCACAGTAACTATGTATCACATTTTTATAAGAGAATTTTCTAGTATGCCCCATCAAGACATACGTCATAGATACGTTTAAGGAAAATCTTTCCGTCGCTCGGGACACGTGCGCACCAAAAGACCAACGCGGTAAAAATGGAAGCAAATATTCCGCAATTGCAGGGGTTCTAAATTAAAAATAGCAGTTTGGAAATAAAAGTGTTATTGTTTTAAAATAACGCAGACTACGTCACAGACAGGACGCATTTACTCGCATTGATTTAAATCGAGAATGGCGAACTTTGCTATTTTCAGAAAGGTATTTTTGCCTCGTGATTTTTAAAGGGAAATTATATGTGCGGCAACAAAAGTTTTCTTTAGCACCTGCAACCTAGCGTCTTTTTTTATATGTAGGCGACGAGTTAATAGAACAGCTTCAATTATATTAATTCATCATCTTTACTATTCCAACAGAATATCAAAAAACCAGCGTCAATTTACGAGCGTAAATTAATATGACTCCGAGCTACCGATAAATATATTTACTTCTGAATTGATAACTCAAGTGACTAATGTTGTAAGTGAGCTACTAAGCGAGTCGGGACTTAGGGCACCCCGACTCGGACAGGTTAGGTTAGAAGGGAATGGCGGGGTCTAAAAGACCCCGCCATCCCCTTCGTGGTTATTTTTTTTATACCACCCAGAAGTAGGAGCCCCGCCAAGCGGGGCTCCGTCGACTACGCTTGTCATTATTCATAATGCGCGGGCATTATGAATAATGCCCCTATTTATTACTTGGCCCATAACGTTGCTTAAGAATTATCACCATGCTGCGTCATATTAACAGTAGCTCGTTTTACAATATATATTCGCTTGAAAACCATTTATTAGACGCTAAAAGTTTGTCGCTTACCTATTAATTATTTAGACAACTAAATATATTTGAACGCGAGAATGACATTTTAAAGAAGCTGCCTTAATTAGCACCCATTTTTAAATAATACGTGTTTCTGTTTGTGATTGTTTAGAAAAAGCATGTTTAACTTATCGGACCAAAAGTACAATCTTTTTATGAAAGGAGGTTTTTCCCTTCAATGGAACAACTAATAGGCCGCCATTTTTTTAGGTAGTTTTCATCAACTGTTGTAATGTGTGCAATTTTGCAGTCAGGGAAATTTGTTCTTATGCAAAGTGACAACCTACGCCAATTCGTTGTGAGCCATTTCACACAACTGTCAAATAATGACAGTTATGATTCGAACATACGGAAAAAATAACTTTGTAGTCAATTGGGTAAACAATTCATTTCCCTGACTTAGCTTAATAATCATCAAGAATTGTCTGTAATCATCCATACACACAATACCAGTTAGGTTTATAACAAAATGCATTAACATCTTACTAAAACTCTATAGTAAAAGAAATCCAAGTGTACTGTTGTTAGTTATTAAAACCACTTACAGTATTAGCACATAAAATGCAAGCTCTGACAACGTTAATCTATCGAGTAACTGAAGCGCAGTGTAAATCTTGTTACCTACATTACCCTGGAGGCTTCAATTACACAGATGCCTTTAACAATATGCTCTGAGCTAGTGCACTAAGTAAAGGTAGTTTAGTATTTGTACTTAGTAAATTAACACTTTGAGGGACACGAAACGCCCATAGGCGTAATAACAATAACATTTCTGTGTCTCGTTCAGTGTTCTTCAAATGATTAATAAATTACAAGCCGTGTGCGCGATGGGTCCCATCGACAAAAATGACGAACTTCTATACGAACTTTCGTTCTCTATTTAACCCATTTAGGGGTTTTTTTTTTTAAATTACCCTACCCTATTTGTGCTGATCCGTACGACATGTTCGTGATCGGGCGCCGTCAGTAGGGACTGGTCATCTCTTGGCTGCCACGGCTTATTTTAATTTCTGAATTGTTTTATTTTTTATTACGGACGCTTTTAACGTGCACGTCTTTCTACATACGTATTACAGGGTCACCAGTCTAATGAGTGCACTAAAAATGCCGAACCCTCACAGTGTGCAACATGCTTGCGATTTCAAAAACCCAGCAATCACAAAACAGGCGATCAAGAATGCCCTGCAAAGAAAATAGCGGAGACTAGATACATAAATTCTATAGATTATAATGAGGTCGCGTAGACTGTCGACGTTTATTTCTAAGCCTTTTTTATTTAATCTATGTTATATTCTTAACTTTTAAGTATAATGTCCTTTTAGGTACTAAATTATAAGACACAAAATTAACTTTAGTTTATACAATTCGTATTACAAATTATAATTATGCAATTGTTACATTTTAATGACACGGCAAATTCTGTACAACCAAATAAAAGCGATCTTGTTTGTACCTACGCATTAAAAATTGCTTAATTGCAAAAATCATCATAGAACATGGTTGCAAAATATGTCTTAGTTACTTACGATGATGCAGAAAAGTTGTCAAGTAAGGGAACTATTTTAATTTGAAAAAAAACATAGTTTATACTCAGATAATTAATTTAGTAAGTATTTGTTTAAGGAATTTTAGATATTTTTTTTTAAGTATACCTTGAGTGAGATACCTGAGATACAGGTTTATTCCTAGTTCAGGTAGAATCCAATGATAATATACCTTTAGTTTAAGGCCCTAATATTGTAAACATTTGTGTACATCAATTATTTCAGTAAACAACAAACAAAACAAACAAAACATCGTTCTCACATGTATAATTTCAACATGAACGATGTAATCAATTTTTTGTAACAATATTTTCATTTAAAAGAGTTCCGTGGAGTTTCTTGCCCGTTCTTTTCCATAGGTACCTACTACGCTTTGGAATGGGCAACTAGCTTTATCTTTCTGACTGACCACCCCCTTGACAATTCAAAAGTGCCTGTAATTGGTTTATTGGGGATAAATGTTTTGCGTTTTTTTGTTTTTTAGTTTTTCACCCTTGTGGTTTTTTTCACAGACGCCTTTAACAATATACTCTGTGCGCTTGCACGTTTTAAAGGTAAGTAAGTACATACTTCGGGTGAGTTAATAAATAATGTGTAGGTAAACATGTTAAATTATTTTTGAGTGGAGGCTTTTTTTATCCGACTGTAAACAAGGCTTACCTATTTTTTACTAGCTTCTGCCCGCGACTTCGTCCGCGTGAAATTTCTTGTGCAGTCGACCCACCCCTTCGTATCCCATCGCCTGTCCGCGCTATTACTTCGTTTTTTGCTTAACGTTCATTCAGCCTTTTTTTCTTTTTGCTCGGCTCCTAAGGGTTCTGGCGTGATCTTAAATAGCCTATAGCCTTCCTCAAGAATAGGTCTATCAAATGCAAAAATTAATAGAATTTTTGAAATCCGACCAATCTTAGTATAGATTATTTCAGATTTTTTGAGAGAGGAGTTATATCGCCTTTGTTTAGCATCCTTGTATACCATGTGTATTGGAAATAAATGATTTGTTATATATAATTATTATCCAACACACAAAAAATATATTGTTACTGACTTGCACTTTAACCTATCGTTCTACTACCCTCAGCTGCCTTCTATTGTATAGGTTTACTTTTACCCACTATCCCCCTTTACGTTAATCATTATTAATTAGTTTCATTTACAGACATGACAACGCTCACAAATTCCTGCCAAGCCACAAAACTACCCTTATTAACAATTCGACTGACAAACACATCGCCATCAACATTCCTAACAAACCAATTAAACTATCCAAACTTTCAAATAAGCGACACTTAAGGTGAATCTTGAGCTGTAGCCCGACAAATTCAAAATTTCTTTGGTTTTTTGCAAATTGCAGCTCTGTTTTACATCATATGTTGATCGAAATGAGATGCGCGACTGTAGGAATTATATATTTACTGAATAATAATCATTAATTTCGTCAAACTTTGGTAATTTGTTTCATCTAAGATTTTTTTAGAATATTTTTAGGTGGCACAATTTTCCAAAGTTTGACGAAATTGATGATTATTATTCAGTAAATATATCATTCCTAGAGTCGCGCATCGCATTTTCATCAACATACGACGTAAAAGAGAGCTGCAATTTGCAAAAAAGTCATAGAAAATTTGAATTTGGCGTGCTACAGCCGAGGATTCACTTTTAACAAAAAAACGTAGGTATTAAGCACTTTTAATAACGGCAAGCGATGAAGGCAAGCGATGAGGCGAGTGTTCGCGAATTTGTTTTTTGTTTGCTCCAGTTTTAGATGGCATCGCGATTAAACACCGCCTGTTGCTCGATTTAAATGTGTACCGTTTGATTTATCGCGCAAAGGATTCGGCGATAATTTGACTGAGTTCACGAGTCGAAGATTTTACCGAGATTTCTTTGATTGAGGCTGTGCAATTGTGTGGTTTTCTTTGATTTGTTTGTATGGAAAGAAAGGAAATAAAGAACCTTGTATGGAAATAAAAGTTTTCAGTGCGTAGGTATAATTAATTTAAACTGTAAGTTTCCATTAAACCATTTACAGACACATTTGAACTGTCAAAGACAGAAACTTTCTGACTAACTGACCGACGTCAGTTTGTTTGAAAGTTGAGACTAGTTGACCTTTCCAAAGCATACTATTCTTATGATTAAGTATTAAATATGCATTAAAATCTAGGCTTTCAAATAAATAGCCTTAACCGAACCACTTAATAAAAATAACATATAGAAACGTAAATAAAATATTAAACGTAATCTATTCCAAGTGAATTCTGTAACGATTGGCCGGTCTAAGCGGCCGTAGACGTGCTACGAATTCTACGCGGCTACGAGTGCTACGCGCTACGTGCTACGGTTGCTACGAGTGTGCTGTTTACTCCTACGTTTTATTTCAAGGACTATTTTCTTGAGCTACGAAGCGTAGTGATGTGTTTTAGAGTACTTGTTAGTGAGTCGAAAGTATTGCTACTCGATATTGCAAAGCTGCAGCTGATATTACTGTATGTGCTTCCAGATATTGTACCGTTGATATTGCATTTGCTGGTGATACGAGTATTGGGTGCTAGTTGCTTTACAGAAGGAATGTGAAGGGTTTTTGTTGTCCCTTGTAATTTTAAGAGTGGATTTCTACATTCATTTGGCTATCCTATTGCTGGATGGAAAACGGAGCGTTAGAAGTATTTTATAAGATCCTATAGGAGTTAGACCTTCGTTTTCACACATTGGCGAAAGCGAAGAAATAGAAAAGTGAATCTTACATAGTGTCACGAGCTTAACAAATTATGTGATAAGCTAAAAACATAAACCAGTCAAAATTTTTGGGTCTCATTCACAGTTGACACGCATTCCTAAAAGTGTCTTGGATGTTTGTAGCGTTTACATGAGGAGGCTTTTAACTTATAATGAATGATCATTGAGCTCCTTAAGTTCTAAGTTGAGCTGCACGATTAATGACATATGCGTGCACTGATTAGAAAGGTCCACTCAATCTGTGTGGTTTTTCCTCAAAACACCATTTTAGACAAATTTACATGGTTTTTACATGATATGAACCAAGATTATGCCTGGACTTTAAAAGAGACTGTGACCTCAGAGTTTGTTTCGGCATTTCTTCTCAGAGTAGTCAGATAGGAAACGGCAATCTCATCTAGTTTTTAAAATATGATTGACGTGTAAAAGTGTTTGTACAAACCTACTTACACAAATAAAATGATTGCTCATTTATAAAGTTACTCTCAAGGATTGCCGAGTCTAGAAGTCACCCTAAGCAATCAGATTTCGACATACACAGACCATACACCACAAAAATAATACCACCCTAACTAGAAGCGTCCAAAATCCACCACACAACATTAAATAATCCCCATATATCTCGGCCTGATAATATAATTACAGAACAATTGCGCTCTCAAAGCGCAGTTGCAGCATTTGAGCGGCACTTTCGCTCGACGTGCTTATTTGCCGGGTTGAGCATAAAAGCGATATGCTCAAACAGTTGAGTGGAGAATGACGCTCGACCCGGCCACTGGCCATTGTGATGGGATTATGAATGTCATAATGTTATTTGTGAGCCGTTTTTGGTCGGATTGTGAGCAGCCAAGCTTGTAATGTGGCTAGTGTGAATTTGATTTGGTGAAATTATATTGTTGGTTTTTGGTTGGGATGTTTTTTTTTTTGTGCTGACCGCATTGGCGGAGTTGTTGATTCGACGAAACCTCGTGTCAAACAGGAATCGGAGAGGATAGTAATTAGTGATTTGCAGTAAATGTGAAAATAGTTTTGTGAGGTATCATTTCAGCATATGATATTTCAAGAAACGTACATACAAATAACAATTAGGTAGATACACACAGAGAAACACTTGGTGCAGATACCCAGCTGAGGCATAGGCTTAATTGATTAATTGATAACAATCAAAGGACACACTTTTCTATTGAAGCTCACAGGAGACGAGATTCATACTGAGAGATGATCGTAATAACAAAAAAACACTACAAAGTGAAAAATTACTTTACAACGTAGTGATTTTTTTGGAAGTTTTATTTTTATTTTTTTGTTGTGGCACCTTACCACACACATTCGTATACCACTACTTTTATGTAAATAACAGTGACAGGAAGTTATTGTAACAACATCAATATACACTAAGTGGAAAAAATATGTATTATTGAAGCTAACTGAAAAACTTCCCAACCAAATTTAATAAAAAAAAAATATGGGACCACACCCCTGAAGCAAACCCTATCTATTAAAAGAAGAATTTTTGAAATCGACCCGAATTGCCGGAGATATCGCGAAACGAACATACAAAAGACGAATTGAGAACCTCCTCCTTTTAGAAGTTCGTTAAAAATACATGTTACTGCTAATAAGCTAATTAAAACTCCCAACAAAACACTACAAATCAGAAAACCAGTTCTAAACTACAAACATATTTAAAACCTAATCCCGCCACTCTCAGTACCCAAAAGTTTATTAGATGTCTAGACCAATACTATATATCTAACGGCTATGTGTATATGAGATTGCTTCACGCCTCTAGGAGGTCCTAATGAACGGCTTTAATGAAAGTCTAGGGCTTCATAATTATAAGGCGAGGTGCACACCTGACGCTAAGATAGTTGCTGAATATACTGGGGGGTTTGTGTAGGTACTTGGTTATAGGTTGCAAAGGTAAAAAAAAAGAGTTCTATTGGTTATGTTAGAGTGTGCTTTAGACACTGAAAGACTTGTAAGCCGGTTACTCTTTTTGTAGTTATTTTATTGAGTTATCAGGCTAGGCTGGCTCATGGCGTAGATGTTAATTCTCACGGTGAAAAAATCGTATTAGCGGGAATTTACCCCTCATTGAATTTAATAGTGGTATATTGGCACAAATAGCCTCAGGTTATCTATTGTTCGTGTTTACGCTTAAAGAATAGGTAGTCTTTGGGCAGAAGTAACCACGCAGTGAGTCTCAAACAGCAATGAATCGATTCTATTTTTACTATCGCTAATGTTTCCATCATACGAATCGAAAACTAGCGACATCGTTTGTCAAAAAGTGCCACTTGGCTACGCATCTCTATGGAAGTAATCGTTCGACGGTTTCGATTCGTTTCATAGAATCGAATGATGTTAACATTGTCTAGCTAATTTCTATTCGTTGACCTATGATCACGTGACATTTCGATAGCTTATCTCAACCCCATACATTTTTGACTTTTATACTGGCGTCATCATCAGTCGAATGTGACTTTGTCTAGGCCCTCTGGACTCATTTAAAGGACTGGCTTCAAAGAAGAAAGGATATAGTATAGAGGCCTTTGCCCTGAAATCGGACGCCATTAGGCTAATTTTAATGAGTGTATGATTTCATATGAATTAATTAGATTTAACCATTATAGCAGTCATCTTGATCCTTGAATTGATTTAAATTAAATGCATTCAAAAGTTATCCTATAATGGCTCTGTTTATAAAAAACGACCCATATTTTTAACCGACGAAAAAAAAAGAAGGAGGTTCTCAAGTCGACCCGTACTTTTTTTTTTTTTTTACTTCACCGTCTTTACAATATCGTACGAATCTGTGATGCCTTTACACGACCATTTTAAATGTTTCTTAACCCAAGCACCTCGTTCAATAGCAAATGGCCGCACACCGTCCATTACGCCGCGGGGCAAGTTAAATGAGCTGTGTGTTACCAGCCGTCGAGCGTCGCACTAACTATCTTTAACTTTTCAACTATTCCTATTCATCTTCACTACTTTTTGAGGGTGGGGGTAATGCTTTTGGTATTTTCTTTTTTCAAAGAGTATGCAAGATTTTTATGGTGTTTCAGTATCTGCTACTGCAAGCTTTTCTAGATTAGTCAAAGTTTGTAAAATGTAACATGGACTCGCAACATTTTTATGGTCAATCCACAAATTGCTATACTGTGTTGTCACTAAATATTTTATGTATTTTTAGTTTCATTCATAGACTACCCGTTCTTTATTTATAATAAAAAATCAATTTAAAATGACTACAAACAAATTGCTTTAAAAAAAACAACCAGTTGGAAAAACCGCCCCTGTTGAACAAAACGAAACGGTTTAAGAAGTTATAAATGCAGAAACAATAAACACATAGTTAATTATCAAATTGTCGTAGTCCATACATGTTGCCGTACACTGCGGAGCAAGTTAAATGGGCTGCAAGTGACCAGTCCCCAAGTGCCGGCACAACTATTGTGAACTTTGTGTCCAACGCACACACTGTTTGTGACACGCATATATTTTGCGATCAGAGTTGGTCCAACTCGGGGGCGGCTTTTACAACAGGCTACACTAAAAATAGATACTTATATGAGTATTAAATGAGGACGATACTACGTAAAGGTTTTAGTATACAATATATTAAGTTATTGTTAACAAAACTTGTTGAGTTATCTTTGTTTTTTCAAATAGAGGACCATGATGTGGGTCGATTTTTTGCACGCAAGTGTATGTCGAAATCTTGAGTGGTCGAGTCCTTATCATCATTAGAGTGTTTTCCTAACTTTCTTGGGATCACTTTCCAGCTCAACCAAACCAGGATGCTGCTATACGCTTACAAAAATTGGTCCTATACCACATATTATGAAATCGCTTGAAATCTTTATTTTAAGAAAATCTAAGTTTATATCTGCCTCACAAAGTTAGGCACTTTATAAAACAGGAATTTTAACAACTTGTTGCAACTAAACAAAAATATGCTCCTACTCAAATCTTTTACCGTAAAAGCATTTTAAAATCCCCTCATATAGTGCACTCCGTACGTTTCTCTTCTCACAGCCCAGGGTATGAACTGGCGACGTTTCACTCGTAAAACTGAGTTTAAAGCCGCTGTGCTTGGCTCAGTGAAGTTAATAGTTATAAAATATAGGCATAACATGAGTACAGAAGGCTAAATCCATACAGCGAGTGAAGACAGGCGCACGCACACATAGACACGTACAAACGGGCATCTCATACTATCTCAAACAAATACGGAACAGCAAGCTCTCCTCTAAATAAATAAATGTATTTTCTTTCTTTCTTTCTTTCTTCACGGAAAAGTGAAAAAGAAACTGTTTGCTTTGTATTAATCGATCGACCGGTCGTTTGTATTGATCGATCGCGTCGGGCAAAGTGTTATCTGGTTTTTCCATCTGGAATTTTTCGGTAGCAGCCCGGAGTCTGGATTTGTGCCCGGTTGATGGCAATAGGCTCGCCCCCTATTACATGGGACTTAAACATAACTGGCGAAATGTGGGTGTGCTATAGGTACACCTCTGCCTAACCCTTCGGGGAATACAGGCGTGATGTTATGTATGTGTGTAATCGATCGTGTACTATTTATTTTTAAATTAAGGTGATAGATATTTTATGCCGACTTTTTTCGTTTTTATTTTAGTGTTTATCAACGGAAACTTGTAAATGGCCATTTCTATTTTTTAAGAACATTATAATAAGTTGGCTGTATGTTTTCGAACAGAATTTCATAAATAAAATAATGGCCAGTTGCTAGGCCGCTTGCACTCGCTGTACGTGAAACTTGTCTATGTATACGTGCGTTGTATAAAGTCGGTCTTCTGTAGGCTATCTACTCTGTGAAGCAGGTTTCAGTTGCAATTAACGGTGCGAGGCGTAGAGCACGTCTCGTTAAAACTTGTTCATTGGGCAGGATTGTGTTCGTGTTTTAATTTTTAATGTTATGGTCCATTTCAAGTAGGTTTATCGGTATGTTATGAGATGTTTCGCGCCTTCAACGTTATAAGTATTGTTGTTAGCTTTAGCACTACGTATATTTTTTTATCATGACTTTACCATATAGCACTATACAGTGTGTAAAAAGACCGTCACATAGGCGTCGCCTACGCATTCTGTACAAAAATAATTAAAGGAAAACGACTTTTATTTTAGGTGTGAAAAATCGCTGTTTACATTACATACAAACATTGTGCTACAGGTCCATGCAATGGTTCAGGAGTCGTCAGGGTATTTAAAGTTAAGTATTAACATTTAAAACATTTTTTTTGTAAAAAACGACAATAATGTTGGAACCTTCAATATCTTCGTAACCAGAAGGTATGGTACAGTACAAAAAAAAGATCACCATGATGGGAAAGACGCGTCTTTTTACATCTTTTAGAGTTATAAAGTCAAGTAGGTGCAATTATGGCTTAAAGGAAATATTGGACTCACGACCCCTTCAAATAAATTGGTAACCAGCAGAAGCCCGAAAAATCTTAACACAACAAAAAAAAATACAAAAGGAAAATATGGATAGTTGTTTACAAATAGTAAACCACTAAGATATTGTAAAGATATATCATGTCGGCAATATTCGGCCTCCGTTAAATGTGTTTATCTGTGATTTATTGTCAGCTATTTATTTCTGAAATGATACATTTCAGTTAATTTTGATCACAACTGAGAACAACATCGGATAATTTAAGGACGGTATATATAACAAATACAAATTGTTAGTGTTTACCAAATATTTTGTATATTAATATTATTGCATTTTGTAAGTAAATACAGATCAATAAGGGTCTAACAAGACGGCGGTCAACTCAATCTGACACGTTTTGCGAAACAAGATGTATTTGGTGAGGTGGCATGTTTTCCACATCGATATCGATCAACCGCGGTCTGGTTGCACCCTTATAACAGTCAAGAAAACAGACTTCGTCTTAAATCTTCGAAAACAACCTCAGCTCCAACACTTAAAAGGGTTTTAAGGCCCAAACTTTGTCCATTACAGACTTAAAAGAGTTTATCTACAAATAAGCCAGCGAGCCACGAGTATTTCTAAAAAATAATCCCAATTGGTAAAAACTGAAGAGTTGAAAAGTCTGCAGGGAATATGAAATTAAAGAAAATAAAAGCGAACGGCTCGTCTTTAAGCTTCGTGGAGTTGAAGTTTCGGAACTTTGCTTTCCGAAATGGATTTAGAAGACCCGGGGGAGGGGTTTTAAAGTGTCGGAGATAACTCGGCGCTGGGAAAAATATGCCTTCTACCTGTAGTTTTATGTAGTTGTACATGACGCATAATGACGCATATTTCCCCCTAACTTGTTCTTTTTCGTATTTATGTGTTTTTCTATGCGTCATGTTTACCGCATTTTTTTTTTTTTCTCTCGTTAATTTTTCTTTTTATGTGTTAGGTTTTTATTAAGTTGCCCGCATAATTAAAAGATTCGTACGGCAACAGTAGGTAATTTACCTAGAAAATGTGTCTCTGTAATATTGTAGAACAGTGACTGAGATAAGGCTCGTGACAGACG